>JAEQBH010000651.1:0-1261684 GCA_016808115.1 Tetrastigma voinierianum | reverse complement strand
TTATCACACTGAAAATTTCTCCTGCTGGATGTGCGGTGCTAACTCGTTTAGCCAACCTTCCTTACAATGTCTCTCAAAAGCAAAGTATTAGAGACTGGAATATGAGGAAATGATCCTGACTTGTATTATTCAAAGCGTCGAGTCTTTGTGCACTTCTCCTGATACAAGAGCTTTACAAAATATCACAGAATAATGGCACCTCTCTAACCCTCTAAGTTGAGACCCCGATCCTTTTATAGACTTTGGTGTCTATTGCCAACATAGGTGACCCTTCCCAACAGGTGCCATTTCCCACCAGCATTTGAATTTGAATCTGCCTCCATATTTCAAAATTTTGGTTCCCACATGGTTGATGTTTGAATTTGAATTCTGGCTCCCATTTTTCAAATTCAAACTCCCACCATTTTGTCATGGGTGCATGTCCACCATATCTTCACCATGCACACACTTGTAGTCCACCATACCTTACATGCACCACCATGGTTTGCCTTGTTTAATTAGGTGCCCTCATAGGTCTAAGGCATACCTATGAGGCCACTGCATGCAACTTGACGAGCTTAGGCATCCAGGGGTAACACATAGCTTGTGCCGAGACCTTAAGTCGATCAATACTCTAGCGAGGATCAAAGACAACTTGTGTTTATTCGAGCTATAAACGTCAATGGAATGAGGAAATATTGGATAGAAATTAAAGAAGGTAATGCCATATGGCTTCAGTCCTCCCACCATTATTAAGGAAAAAGAAAATTTATACTATATAATAGGCACACATCTTAAATTGGTCGATACACATCTAAAGATCTCTGAGAATCACCTTGCTCCAGCTTAGATTGTGAATATAAGAACCATAAAAGAAACCCTTCTTTGACCCGAAGCTCAATGTATGAATCAATTTTTTTAGGATCTGAGATCTTAGTCGGGTTTATACACTTGTCGAGAATCTGATTCACAAAACATCTTGTCAATGAATCGGCGGTAAATGGAAAATGTTGCAAGCTGTAAGCAATGTTTGTCAACAACATCAATACATACACAAGGAAAAAGCGAGTGAGGATTTCAATAAAGGAAGTATGAAATTTTTATGACCGATTGTGCAAAACGAGGGTCTAGAAGTAGTATGCGGAAATGGAGTCTGAAGGCACATTCATTCATAGTAAAGAAATATGGAAATTGTTTGGAACATGCGAAAGACTCCCAAATTGAAAAAATGGTAGACTATTTCTGGAAACCTTTAAAAGTAACAACCACCTTTTGGATAAAAGACATTAAAAATGATACGATAGCGAGGTAAAATGGCATAAACACATCCATACCGCCCAATGCATGTGATGGTTCGAGCTTAAGGATCAGGACTTCCACGGGGCCCGCACTAAACTTTACAATGTTGCGGCCAAGTTAATTGGGTTTTCTAATGTGCATAACCTTATTTTCACGGCCATCTCTCCATTGGAGAACATCGATTAAAGCGATTGAGAAGAACATGCTAATCCTTACCACGAAGGAGCAACTCTTGTAACTTATCACGTGAAAATACATTTTTGCTAGAGAAGATTCCAAGTAGGTATAGAGGTTCTCATAAAAAGACGGGAAGAGTCCACATCACCACATAGAGAGACATTCGATGAATGAACATGAGGACAAAGGATTACCACATAGCGGTATTGAAACTAATCATTGTTTTGTAAAATTTTACAAAAATAAAAGCACATGGCCCCTAGAAATAATCCAAACATCTGACTCCCGTGAGCCTTTGGGAATGTTAATGGTAATCTTGAGCATTAGAATAGAGCATGGATGTGATAAAGCACATCATGGGTATCCCTCGATATCTGAACAACACAACCAATCATTTAAATTTGTAAATAGGAATGACGGATGAATTCGGTATCTGGAGATTAGTTTCTTCCTTCTCTAATTACCGTCAATTGCTTCCTACGGATAAGAAGTTAATTGAGAATACAACAATAGGAACCACAACGTTATTGACTTTCGATCACAAGGATAGGTAGATTTCTAGAAGTGAAAATACTTGATCAGAAAAGCTCCAAATGAGCGGTCCATAACACTTAAAAGGAAAAAGAAAAAAAGAAAATAGACAAATATTGTGACGGGAACTCAATAATTCATAACTTTACAGACGAAATTAAACCCAAATACGACGAAACGAGAAAAACAACCCCTGACGAGAGAAAGCGAATAAAATCGGAGGTGAAAATCAAATTAATAATAGTTAAAATGTAGAAGTCGAAGCCAAAAGGACCAGAAAAATCAAACCCGGTGGTGGGATTACTTTCAGCGATATTACATCAGTCATAACACACCATCACCCAAATCGGATCGGGCACATCTTAGAAAGAAAGCTCATCTCTGACATTTCAAAGTCATTGAAAGCTGGAAGGAATCCCCACCTTGAGACTCATAACCCGTGTCTCATGTGGTTTCCTACTCGACAAGCAGAAAAAGAAAAGGCATCATTAATGAAGATATGTGAGATGTATTCAGCAAGCGAAATTTTACAATAAATCGTATTCAACCTAAAAAATAATCAGTAGCTAGATTGAATTTTCTAATGCCAAGCGAAAAAGACATCATTAATGAGAAGATATATGAAAAGAAAATCGAGACCTGTTTGTGATAACAAAGAAATTTGGGAAAATGAAAGAAATGGAATTCAAACCTAGAAGAGGCTTTGTCGGCAGTGCCATCCTCAACTCATCACCTCTTGATTTCTTAGATTGATCCAGCGCCATTACAGTCGCCATTTCAAATCAAACGCCAAATTCTTAGTAATGCTTGATGAGAATTTTAGGGTTTCGGGAGGGTCATATGTGTTCCTCGGTGATGAAATTCATCAACCTCATCGGAGGAAGACGAGAACGTCGAGAAGTTTCATCGTCCATCCCAAAATCCTCCTGCAAACACACAAACTTCCGTCAGTTCTCAGCTCTCAAATCAAACGATTTGATGTTTCCTCGTTCTTTTTCATAGCTATAAATCGATAAATGAGGAGCCGGAAAATAGAAGTGGTCCGAGTCTCTAATTGAAAATAGAGAGACGAAATTTTAAATACTATTTGTGGTCTAAACTCTGAACCAAAAATGTTCCATCTACATTTTTAGAGACGGGATAATTTATTAATCTCTATTTTTAGAGGCAATTAGGTTCAGATCTAGAAATAGAGGCGGAATCTTGAAGTTAAAGTCTCTGTTTTTAGAGATCGAAAGCATCCACTTGAGGAATGAATTATTAGTCTCCCAAAAATAGAGACGGAAAATCAGATCCGTCGCCATAGAGACCGGATAGATTATTAAGATCTCTATTTTTAGAGAGACGAAAAATCAATTCGTCTATTTTATTGAAATTTTTAATATATTAAAATAAATAATATTAAATTTAAATTTTATAAATTTATATATAATTAATTTTAAGTCTCTAATTTATTAATTTTTAATATATTAAAAATAAATAATATTAAATTTAAATTATTCTTAATTTTATATAATGAAAAAATTAAATAAAAAATAAATAAATGGCAATATTGTATTTTATAATGTATTAATATATAAAGTGTGGTGAAGTTACAAATAAAAAAGATAATAATTCTAAAATAATAACTAAGATGGAGGAGAATGCGGACGATCGATGACGGTGCTGGGGTACGTGGTAATCCTTTGGCCTAATGAAGTCCTCCGGTATTGATGATTAGGTGGTACGCAGTAGTCTTTGCGTGGCTCGATGACCTCGTGGTAGTTCAGCTGAAGCCTACTAGCGTGGCCCAGGGGAGGAGGACCTTGTGCAGGCAACCAGGCATTCGCGTAGGGCCCAGACCAGGAACCCCATCCCACGGCAATCCCTACAGCTGTGACCTCAAAGCTGCGAGGCATGATCCAAGCATTATTGTCGTTCATGCGACTACGAAGACTCTCTACTACTCGCTCCTGTAATAAAAATTAACTGAATGTTATGTAAATAGTAAAATGAAACTAAGAGGTTAAAGAAAATGAATAAGTTTTGAAATTAAGCGTACATAGATTTGTCTATGATTCTTGTAGTATCACCGCAGTCATGATTAAAGCGTATGGTGTAAAAACAACTCATGATGATAAAGGTATTAGGCCATAGAAGACTCCTAATAACAAGAATACATGTAGATATGTATTGTTATTTCCATATTGGCCAATAATAGAAATATGAGTCCAAACACTAACAATTGTCCATAATTTAAAAAAATTTAGCGAATTTCCCTATATATTTGTAAACCTCCTGTTGAACATCGAAAAATACATTTATTTATATTATCACCCGTAAAAATCCATATCAAACTCCTTTCACAATTTATTGCCCATCCTCCTTTATTCGATCAAGCGTTATGATTGTTAGCTCAAGAGTTGCAACTATTACAGTGAATAGTTGTGCATCACGATGTATTTGTCTGATATGGATTTAAATAGTATCATTTAAGAAGATAGATATCTTAAAGGAACTTTTAAAGTGCAATCGGCCACATGCTCTTGATGGGACAATGTTCCTCGGTGTGTATGGAAACACTAACCCCTTACGGTCACTCATCCCCATTGTTGGAATTAGTCGTGATAAGTAACGGCCGGATGATGACGATGTGCATCGGTTGCCCAAATGTCTTCCACTTATATACCTTGGTCGTTCACCTTTGTGTGCGGCTTATTAAGAAAATCCTTAGTAACGAACACGGGTTTCGTTTCTCCCAGATACCATAAACGGTGATCGTGAAATTCAATAAAAGATTTACGAAGGATTTTAATGAACGCGATGAACATAATATATATTCCCAATATTATATATAAATTTAGATTATATAGTAATTAACGTCTAAAAGTCAAAATATTTTAAATAAGTTATTTACGAAACTCTCGAAAGTAGAACATCTTTGTCTCTGAGAGATATTTTTCTAAATATCCATTAAATTCAATTCTCCTTGAATGTACGGAGTCATTGTGAGAACGCATTACGAAGGAATAAATGCGGAAGAAACAGCGAAAAATGTAATTATTAACGATGATTTATGTGGTATGTTAAAAAAATTTATAACTCCGCTGTTTTTACGACAATGACAATATATATCATGAAGTCGCTCCAAGCACGAACGAGCGTGGACCTTCAACGATGTCAGATTATCGCTGCGATGGATTCGGGCGAGTTCTACGAACTAGGCGCCGATTACGTCATTGCGGCGGGGATAGCGGGCATGGATAAATTAAGCGATGAAGATGCCAAACCTGTCTGAGAGGTGTTGATGCGGAGATGATCCGCCTAGTATCGCTCTGATATAGGCGACGCATCCGCAGCCCTCGGAGGTTACATGATCCCGCCAGCCTCCTATTATTCATGTTTTGACCTTAAATATTAACAATCATAATTAGACATTAAATTGCCATATCATGATTATCTCAGTCAATAATGCAAATGTCTAAATTATATAAGTTAGTGAAACATAAATAACTAATGAAATATTGAGTATAGTTTTACTCACGTAGGCGAACAATTATTATTATCATCGGCATTATTATCACAATTTTCTTCATTTTCAGTAAATTAGAATCAAATTAAGCTTCTGATTCGGATGTAGATTTGGATTCTCGCGGATCAATACGACAAATTCATTATTCCATACTATTCAAGGTTCATTATCCACAGTAGCAGTTTCATTATTCATGACCCTCCACCTCTCTTCCACAGGCCTCGCTTAATTGGTTGTCTTGTCTTACGGCTTTCATTTCAAATATGCCTAGGTTTTACCTTATTTATGACAATCCATTTTTATCTCGTCTAAGGCTAGGAAAAGGAAGGGTAGCCACTGAGTTGCTTGCATATTTAACACAAAGGTTCAAAATTAGCAAGTCTTCTCTACTGATTGATTTCGGCCAAGTTGTGCGACACGATTGACTTTGATTCAGGCATTGGGTGTTGGATTAAATCTAACATAATAGCACACAATGTTTTATTGGCAAAGCGGGAATTATTAATTTCAGTTGTAATTTACCATAATAATCCATCAATTCATAATGCAAACTCCACTATTTGTAGTTTGCCCTATTGTTACCATCTCTCGATTGTGTATGTGTTGACCAGTTGATAAATAAAGCGGGGTAGATTCAACAAATCATAGTCTTTGCTGCTTGATCGGAGATGATTATTTTCAATTGGATTTTGTGGCCTTTTATAAAGTGTTAATTTCTATTTAATCCATTTACATAAAAAATTATAATTACGTGTTGTAATTTGCAATCAAACTTACATATGTCTTGAACCATGAAGGGAAGTGTTTCGACTTCCTTGATATGTTTCTGCGTTATATGTGGCATAAGCTCCAGTAACTGTTTCACGATTAGTGCTCAAAGTGCAATTTTAAGACACATATTAGATAGGTTTTGAGTACTTTGATCATTAATCATGTCATCTCATCCCAATTAGAAGTGTTCATGTTGCATGCGTAACACTTATACCAACAAGTGTTTTGGTTGTTGTAGACTTTTATATACATTTAGGACTGACCTCAAAAAATGCAAATGATCGATCATGAGTTTGGAAGTTTAGTCTCGACCATCAACAAGCCCCGAGTAGTGTAAACAAAGGTAAGGTGAAGGAAATGAGATCTGCGATTGAAGATAGGATTAGGAAGCGAAACTGACAATGCGGCGAATTTCGCAATCAATTCTCAATCTTAGCAATTTACTTAACCAACTTCATAAGCTTGTTCGCAATCTGGCTAAATTGCGAAGTCGCTATAACTTACCTTGTGCATTTGCGAGAATTAAGCTTCTCTTTGACAATTTCGCTAGCTTAGCGAGAAATTTATTAACTAAGAAACTACAACATTACCCAGGTCGCTAAAGCCTTGCCAATTTCGCTAAGCCATTGCCAGATTAAATGCCACCATGATTAAGCTAATTAGCGAAATTCTCACCTCTAGCGAGAATTTCTGCGAGGCCTTGTCATCCTCACGTAATTAATCTGCTTAGCCTTCCAAACTTGGTTTATTACCCAATTGTCTATAGCAACCTAGTTATTAGGGTTTTGGTAGTTTCCTTACTTTGAGGAGGCTTATAAATACCCTCATGTCTTGTAATAAAGGTGGATGAGAAGGGAATCTGAGTTTTTGGTGATTTGTAAGTTCTTTTCATTTCTTTGCTTTTGTAAATAAGTCTTTTATTTTAGGTTTGCTTTTATTTATTTTCTCTCTTCTCTCTCTTGCTTTCTCTCCCTTTCGGCTGCCAAACACACCTCTTGAGGATGACAACTCAAGAGATGTAGCTAAGCCTCGCTACTGAAGGAAGCTAGCTTGGTGGTGGGGCATATGCATGTTGTCTCTTGTATTAAAAGCTACGGGTAGTGTATTGTGTTATATTACCAAAACATAGTTGCATAACATAGGATGTTATTGATTTGGCCATCTCTCCATGCTTTGGGACCGTTGTTCTTTAGATGGTCTTTACGAGCCTCACGAGATAATATTTTATGTTAGGGTTCTTCAAATTAGGGTTCGTAACATTTCCTGTTATTATTTTGATACTCTCCATCTTTGGGATGCGGTGCTCGGGTGAGAGATGCGTTGTTCTTTAGATGAGGTCTTCACAGTATACGAAATGATAATTGAATGTTAGGGTTTAAACTAGGGGCCATAGCGCATGCCACGTATTATTTCGAATAGGAGATGTTTCATAGGTGAGGTTGCTAGTTAAATATAGATAGGTTATGCCATGGACTATATGTTGCATGTCATAACGGGGATAAAGCCCGAGGACATACTTGTTTCTTGCCAAGTTAGTAACCTAAATCTTCAAAGTTAACACCTTGCTTTCAGTTTTACAATTCTCGATTTTCAAACTATTCCCAGCATTTTGAAACACAATTCGAAGAGTCAAATAAGCCTTACCTTGAACCTTGAAGCAAACCATTTCTAGGATGAAAACCCTTAGGTGTTCGACCCTAGACTACTATACTGCAGTAGCTTGACTACGGCAGTAGTAGGAAACAGGTGTATAAATTTTGTTGATTTTGCTTTCGGCCTACGTAGCCTGAATCCAAAATGACGATTCTTGGGGATGGTGCTGGAAAAGCCACAAAATGGTAAGTTGAAGAGTACTTGTGATCATACAAGTGAAAGTGGCACTGCCACACCTCTTTTGCCTTCAGTTAGAAATTGCCAGATTTAACTATGATACTTGCCTTTGTATCGATTTAGGTTTTCATTCGATCGATTTTTATTTTTAGTTAATTTTAATCTTTGCAGGTTGTTTATTTGCTCTTTGTTGTCTCTTTAATTGTGTAAACGTGTATGTTAGCTGTGGGATAGAACATTTCGGGTAGATTGAATAGGATAGGTACACAAATTGAACCGGCTAATTGAAGTTAGTGTACCAAGCGTACCATGGATCAGTACACGGGAACAACGAGCCCGACAGGAACCCCGTGAATCGAATGCTATAGGGCGTGGGGATCACATCCACTATCCCCAGAGTTAGTGCTCCATCCTGTGTCATTCCTCCTGGCGAAGATGTAGCGGTGAGGCCATATTTAGTACCTCTACTCCCCACATATCATGGTATGGGAAAATGAGAAAATCCATACCTCATAGTAGGGATTTGAGGAGGTTTGTACCGCCCGAGGAAGGTATGATGGACAATAGTTTGCTGAAGCTAAGGCATTTCCATTGACTCTAAGAGGCCAGGCCAAGATATGGCTCAGCTCATTGGGCTAGAACCATAAAATTAAATTTGTGCAAGTGAATTCTGAAGAAGTTTTTCGGTACTCATAAGACTAATAATTTGAAAAGGCAAATTTATGCCTTTGCGACTCGGGATGGTGAGAGATTTTACACCAATGTTAGGAGAGATTTATGGAAACCATGGTGCATGTCCACACCATGGGTTTGACATAGGATGTTGGTGAACCACTTCTATGGTGGTATGTCTCCTCCCATGAAACAATTGCTGGAAACTATGTGTGGGGGTAACTTTTTGAGTAAACATCCTGATGAAGCTATGGATTTTTTGAACTATGTAGCTGAAACCTCCAAAGCTTGGGATGAACCTAGTCCTAGGGAAGTTGAAAGATTGGGGCCATTGAACCGCAAGGGCGACAAGTTCGCATTTTCACGAGAAGACACGGAGATGAAAGCAAAATTGATTAGTTTAACTCAAGGTGGATGATACGAAATAGAAAAACCAGCATGAAATACAAACGATAAATGAGTTATCCAAGTCCCGATTTTCTTGCTTGATTTTGGTCGAATAATTACCACTGAGGAACCCAGCACTTTAGAAAATGCCCATGCCATAAGTCCAAAAATCAACCACCCATAGATCTTTCATATGGTAACACTAACCCTAATTGGAGATATTGTCGAACTTGTCTTTGAAACCTCAACCTCTGTATATGTACCCCCGAGAACCACGACGGTATTCTACCCACCCACTTCACGGCCCCGGCCGAGCACCCACCTCCCTCTCTGTTGAGAATGAAGTATTTGTGAATCGAGGGCAAGGTGGTGGGAAATTTTGTGGAGGAGCAAAAGGCATCAATGCTTTCGGTTAGACGAAAAAAAATTGAAAATGTAAAGCTCCTTGAGCAAGAGAATAGATGGGTTGGAAAGTAGCCTTAGCAGGAAGAATTGACGGCTGCGGGCATCCATAACGAGAATGGAAAATCATCGGCAAAGGCGGGGGGAGATTCCACTTCAAACCCTTTGCCAAATCGGGGAGTCCATGGTGAGCTATTCGATGAACCTCCCCCAAAATGGAATGAAGTGAAAATTGTCATTACCTTAAGAAGTGGAAAGGGTTGATCGGCTGATACCCGGGCTGGTGGGAAACCGGAAAAAGGGGAAGAATTGGGCAGACACATTTTCTTGAAGGAGGACTCAATGAAATACCGCATACCACCTCCATTTCCACAAGCACTTAGAGGTAAGAAGAAGGCATCTCAGCAAGCAGGCATTTTAGAAGTCTTAAGGCAAGTGAAGGTTAACATACCTTTATTGGACATAGTAAACAAGTACACCTTGCTAAAAATTTTAGAAAGATCTTTGCCTGATCAAAGAGGGATTAGGCATTGAGAAGAAACGCTCTCCTTGAACATATCAGTGCCATAATTCAAAGCAAATACCTGTCAAATACAAAAGATCTGGTTCTCCACAATTTTGAGTCAATATTGGTGGGAATTGCATAGAAAAGTCCTTGCTTGATTTAGGAACCGTGTGAACCTAATCTTAGTATTCGGTATACAGCATCTAGGTTTAGGTGAACTTAAACCTACCAACATCCTATCATTGTGGCCGATAGATCGGTGAGAAGATCCCAGGGGATAGTTGAGGATGTCTTGGTGAGAAAATAGACAAATTCTACTACCCAGTGGAATTTTGTAGTGCTGACACTTGAGCGATTACAAATGAACTGATCATGTACCAATCATCTTAGGAAGACCATTTCTGGCCACAGCCAATGCAATAATAAATTGCCGAAATGGAGTCATGCAACTTACATTTGGTAACATGACCTTGGAGTTAAACATCTTTCATATGAACAACAAGCAAAATTTGTTGGCGAAAATCAAATTTCGATGAAAGTGTTTCAATTGAGCCGATTGTCTGGCAACTCTAAAGTGCCCGGGAATTGCGAAGTCGGTCGGGGAGATGAAGAAATTTTGGTCTTGCAGCGACACCAGCGCAAGTCAATTGATCAATTCCAAAGCCATCGGCAAGGACCACATCAGCGATTGGTCACGAAAACCATGGAACTGACCCGGCAAATGCATGGGTTAGAATCATTTCAACTGACCCCCTTGAATAATTCGAGAAATTGGGCGGTTCGGTGTTTCGAAGCAGTGCGGTCCACACATTTATTTTAAATTTTAAGTTAATTAATTTGTTAGTTTGATTGGATTTAAATTTTCAACAGCGTTTCATTTTATGGTAAGCTGATGATATTTTGTGTTTAGCTTGATATTCATGTACTAGCCACTTTGGCTATATCAAAGTTGTCGATCCCATATATATATACTGACTTTTGCATATCGGGTTTGATACTTGCCTTTCCATATGTAATCGTTTTTGTGATTGGACAATTGAATTGCTACAAATTAGACGATTGAATTTAGCCGTGTTGGAAAGGGTGAATCACTTTTGTCACCTATATGCTAGGACCAAATTCCATGCTTAGAAACATTTTGTTTTTGGTCACTAGTTCAAATGCTCAACTTGTTCCTTTATCTTTATTTCACTGTTGCCTCTAGATTGCTTCAATAGGTTTGTAAATTTGTATGCCTCCTTCCACTTTACCATAGGCCTTAAGCATGTTGACAACCTAAGTCGGTTTGAGTTACCAACAGTGAAGACCAATGTTGTCTTCGAAGGAAAAAGAAAAAGAAAAAGAAAAAAGAAAAAGAAGAATAAAATCGTAGTTTTGCTTTGAAACACAGAGAACGCGGTCAGGGGTGTATGGCGAAAACCTTTGAAACAGATGCCCTAAGCCTTCATTGGTTGAGTCATGGGTTACATGTTAATTATGGGTGGATAGGTGAATTTAGCGAATTGTAGGTGCTTGATTTTGGTCGGTTGAAGTGGGGTGAAGCCTTTAGAGTTAGTGGTCTTTGATCCTTTTGGCTTGATGCCACTAAACCTTAATTGGTTGGGAGTCGTCGGTGGACCCCGTTACATGGACTTTGGTGAGAGTCGGATTTTTAGCATTGCATCCTACAATATAATTGAAGCAAGAGAGTGTAACCAGCCCCTATCTTATTATTCAGGTTTAAGGCCGTATCCAAAAATCTTTAGGTTGGGGGAAACAAATTTTGCATTTATTATTTCAGAAATATAGATCTAAAAATGAACCATTAGACTTAGGTGGAAATCCAAGTTAGAAAATCATATGACAGTGTTGTTCTAAAAATTGTTCTCTGCCAGTTTTATTCTTGTATAGGTTTTCAAATGTGATTTCAATTGTTCACTTTAAAGTAATGTTAGTTTGTATATAAGTGCAAATAACCTTTTGAAACGACCTTGCAGAAAATCACACAGCCATCTCAATTCTTATTTTGCATTGCTAAGGGACTAGCGTTTCGGTTAGAGGTGTGATTAGTGCTCAAAAGTTACGATTTTGAACCCTATATTAGATAGGTTTTGGTACTTTTGATCATTAATCATGTCATATATCCCGGTGGAAGTGTTCATGTTACCCAGTAACACTTATACCAACTTGGGGTATTTTTGGTTTGTTTGTAGACTTTTATATACATTTGGACTTCAACCTCAATGCAAATGATCGATCCATGAGGTTGGAAAGTTTAGTCTCAGCCATCTGACATTTAAAAAATGGATGTAAAAACAAAAGGCAAGGTGAAAAATGAGATGCAGTTGAAGATGGGATGGAAGTAGGAAACTGACAATGCGAGCGGAATTTGCAATCAATTCGCAATCTTAGCGAATTCGCAACCAGCACCATAAATTATTATAATCTGGCACAAATTGTGAAATTCGCTAGCCAACTTGCACTGTGCATTTGCGAAATTCGCTTCTCACTGACAATTTCGCTAGCTTAGCGAAATTTCAACATTACGAAGTCATTAAAGCCTTGCGATTTCACTAAGCCATTTGCAGGTCGCTAACCCTTGAAGTGCTTTAATTAGCAAAATTCTCACCTCTAAGCGAAATTTGCGGGCCTTGTCATCCTCTTTATCAGTATGCAACCGCCTTCAAACTGGTTTATTACCCAATTGTCCTATAACTTAGCCTAGTTATTAGGGTTTTAGTAGTTTCATACTTTGAAACATAAATACCCCTCATGTCTTGTAATAAAAAAAGAGGTGGATAGAGAGGAATCTGAGTTTTGAGGTGATTTGTAAGTTCTTTTCATTCTTTGCTTTTGTAAATAAAGTCTTTTATTTTAGGTTTTGCTTTATTTATTTTCTCTCTTCTCTCTCTTCTTTCTCTCCCTTTCATTGCCAAACACACCTCTTGAGGATGTGACTCAAGAGATGCTTGGCTAAGCCTCCTTTCTTTAATGAAGAGGAAGGCTGGCTTGGTGGTGGGCATATGCATGTTGTCCTCTTGTATTAAAGCTACGGGTAGTGTATTTATGGCCCATATTCTATTATGGTTATAACATGGGATCTTGTGGGTTGGCCAATACTCTCACGTAACTTTGGGAACATTTCTTTAGATGGTCTTCACGAGCCTACGAGATAATATTTACATATTAGGGTTCTTCAAATTAGGGTTAGTAAGCATTTCCTGGTATTATTTTGGCCAATCTCTCCATGCTTTAGGATCACGATTAACCGGGGTGAGAGATGCCTTGTTGTTCTTTAGATGGTCTTCTGAGCCTACGAAATGATAATTGAATGTTAGGGTTTTAAACGAGGGCCGTAGCGCCTTTCATGTATTGACTCAGAAATAGGAGATGTTTCATGGGTGAGGTTTGCTAGTTAAATATAGATCAGGTTATGCCATATTGGACTATATGTTGCATGTCATAGCGAGGATAAAACAGAGGACACTTGTTTGCCTAACCGCAGGGTCAAGTAAACACAAATCTTCAAGTTAACTTTTCACCTTTAACTGGGTTTTACAATTCTCGGTTTCAAACTATTCCCCATGTTTTGAAACCTGATTCAAGAGTCAAATAAAGAAAGCCTTACCTTCGAGCCTTTGAAGCAAACCATTTCTAGGATGAAAACCCATCCGGAGTGTTCGGCCACTGAGCCACTGCTCTACTTGATGGCTTGACTACAGTAGTAGGAACAAGTGTATATAAATTTTGTTGATTTTAGCTCTGACCTGCGTAGCGCAGATCAATTCCTCATATAAACTTCATCGACCCGCATTGTAATTACATATCCCATTTTAGTTGCAATAAACAAATTCTTAACTGAAAGCGATAAATTACACTTCTTTGCCTGAATGGTTGAATTTCTTCACAATTCAGGTAATAATATGACATGTGCGACATCTAGTTCCTGTCGTAAGCATTCTTCTAGTTGCACGTCCATGTGATCGACCTGGATACGTTAATATTCGTAAATTTCCTTCATTGGCACTTAGTTCACCACCATCGTCATTACGAGGGTACTGACCCTGCGTGATAACATGCGACTCAAAATAATGAACAAAATGTGCTTGCCTTCTTCAGCCAAGTCGCATGGCATATAGAACCTTCAGCAGGCTTTATTTTTTGACATTTTTTCCGAATGATGGATACCTATGGAAATTTGTTAATCACGTTAACATATTTAACAAATTGTGAAACTATATATATATATATATATATATATATATATTTAATTAGCATTACCTTTGAATGGATACATCCATCTATACTTGAGCGGATGCGGTTGGCCTCATGTCTTAAATATGCCGGTAAATGTTCCATAATGTCGAAAAAGCTCGGTGGAAATATTCCTCAATTTGAAATGATTCTGAAATTTCTCCCTAGTTTTTCCATATGACATTATTATACCGAGGAGGAAGTCAAGTTTTGAAAAATAAGCTTAACTTTCAGTTATTGCTTCCCCCAAACTTTAGAAGGCAACAATTCACAGCTGGCCGTCAGCACTTTGCATGAAAACGTGGCAATCATGAAACTTTCATTCGAACAATTTGAATTTTCTCGGATGGCACACCTATTAAGTTTGACACACTATCCATCAAATTTTATATTTTCAACCAATCACATAACTTACTTCTTTTTTGTCTTTTTATCCAAAGTATAAAAGCTTGGATCTTGCAATTAAGAAGTCCCTATCCAACTCGTTTCTTTAAAACGATTGCAAATCTTGCGTGATTTTGCATTGTCTTTGCTCCTCCTTGATATTCGTGTCATTATTGAAAATATTGTCAGCGTTTTCTAATATTATCCACGTCCAGTATGTCTTATTATATTTGTATTTAAATAATCCCCGAAAAATACTAGTTTTCTACACCCAAAATATTTTGATATTCTGTATGACTTCTTGAAACTAGCAATTTACTGTCAACCCCGATTCCTCGATCTCTTTTTTAAAATATCTCAACATATCTATTAGTGGAAGGCAGGACAAGCTTTATTCATGAAATCTCTATTTATTTAAATGCAAGGGTGATTTGGAAGGAGAAATTTTGTGATTATCAAACCCGATATTTTACACCCATTAGCTAGATAAAATGCATGGAATCATTTCCCACGATGAGACGAGCCAATTTCGATCGGTGCTCCAACCAGAGCGGCATGCATATCAGGAAAATGCTAACAGTCCACATCGAAAAATTTGCTCTCATCATGAAATTTGTTTTGGGTTATCTATATCATGTTGTCTGACTTCCCATAATTGAAGCAATTTGGATATTAATGGTGAAGAAAAACATCAATCCCTTGCTTTGATTCTTAGGACCAGGCACAATTATTTGTTAAGAACATATGGCCTCTTTCATGCACATCCAGTAAATTATCTGAATTAAGATGATTGGCCATGATGATGTTGGCTGATTAACGTAAAAATTTGAAATCCATTTGTGCTTAAGCTTGACCTCACATTTCTCTTTGGCCCGACCAATGCAGGTGAATGTTGTCAAAATGTTTCCGCACAGCGGCATAGATGGATGGTTCATTACTCCATTTATTATTCATGTTCATTATGCCACCTCATGTGAGATCTTGATCTGTCAGCCAGTAACCTCAAGTCTTGGAGTAATAGGAAAATAATACATCACTTCCATAGCCTTAATTTACGCTTCCTATTAGAATTGGTGGCTTGAATCTGGAGTTGATTGCAAAATTTGCAACTCATTAACTCCCGTCATCCCCCAGGAAAATCATACATCCCTGGCAGGCAACAATCAATTTTTCAAGCTGCCAGAACCCAGAGACTGCGGAGTAACTTTCATTTCATAAAAGCTGTCGACCATATTATTGTCCGGAGTGGTGAGAGTCATTGTACCACTGACGAGATTTCGTTGAACCGATCGAAATATGACCTTGGTTTAATATTTAAATTCGAACAAGCCAGTCCCGATTGTGTCATATTATCACATCCAGGCCACAATTTCTGGTCAGCTGCACTAAGTAAATCGAAAAAATTACTGGCATCTGGGTTGGGTTCCTCTTAACATTTTACCCTAAATTAAATTTGAATTGAACTTAATTGCGTCGAAAACCATTTGCACATATGGATTCTACGTATCCACAAACATTGTCGATCCTTACAATACGGACCCCCTAGAACATCAGATCCAACAACACCCGTTCCAACTTACGTAGCCACAGACGAGCCCTCTTAATTAATGGCTCTCCATTGCCTTGTCCGTTCAAAATAATTGGGCACAAATCCTTTAGTATATGGAAGTACCTCCTCGGTGGCCGGATAACATCTGTGTTTGCACTTCTTCTTTTGGACATCTAATTTTCAAACCGTCCATGTATGCGAAATTTAGAACTTCTTAACGTATTCTATAAAATCTTGAACTCCTTCGACAAATTCTAAATTAATATACCCATCGGGTGTTAATCTTCTATACATCGACTTGTCCATATTACTCATTAATATTAAAGCTTCTTAGCAAAAATCATAAGGTCAGTTAGTACCATCACGTGTCAATTATTGTATTTTATTTGAACTCAATTCTCATCCTACTATTTCACTTTAATCCTAATTAGTTTTTTACATAATGATTCATTTCACACAAATTAAAATCATAAATATTTTGTAAAAAAAAACGGATGATTCCCCATACGGGTCCCTATCCCCACAATCAAACATTAGCAATTTTAACACTTGATCAAAATATCAACCAATCGCAACTCAACAACATGGTATGACTTACATATTTATCTCATTAAAACAATATTACAAAAAAATTTTTAATAAAAATAATTTTAATACAACACACTTACCTCGGCAATGGTGGTAAGCCGATTATTGATCACGTGCAACGAGTCAGCAGATTCGGGCGGTTGTGGTAGGTACATGCAATGACAAATAAAATAGATTTATATATATTACCTTCTTCTTAAGTATGACACAATCCAACATGAATTTGAACCTATAAACTATATTTATATCATAAAAAAAAAATAAAAAACCTTTTCTAACTTGGCATATCAATACATATAATAACAATCGCTCAACATACATGCACCTCAATATACATAAGTAGTATACATGAACCAACATCTGAAAGAAAACAATGCCAACACATAATAAAACATATTTATATATTATATTAAAAATTTAAATAAATTGGAATAATTTTAATCATGTCTGAGACAATCACAATTACACTACAAAATTAATTATATATTTAATATAATGACATTTCACACAATAAAAACTACAAACATCAAAATTTCTACTCTCCTGAAACAAGTCATAAAAACCAAATTGACCAAAATATACTGAGAATTTGTACAGGGTCGGGTTAGTCCCGACCAGGCCCCAGAATTCTGACCGAAACCCGAGAGCCACATATTCACCCCAGGAACCAACCCTATTAAGGTAGGGCCCGAGCAGGCTAACTTTGAGATTTGTCGGTTTGAGCCAAAACTAGAAAAACCGAATTCTTTATATATATATATATATATATATATATATAAATATAATAAAATAAAATGTAATTAAAATTAACTACCATATAAGAATTACATTAAAAACATTTAATTTAAAATCTATATAAGCTAATACAACATTTTACCATCATAAAACATATAAAAGTACAATAAACTAAAATTATAAATTCTTAAAACTTATATTACATAATAATTAATAACAATATGAAGGAATCCATAAGTAACATTCTTAAGTCTTCAATTAATTCACAAACAACCTAATTATATATTATAAAAACACAATAAAATATAAAATGGTAAATATGGAAATAAAATAAAATTGAAATTGTATATAGATTAAATTTACCATTACATGATATTGATTTTTCTGGTACATGATATTGATACATCACAATTCAACAATCCAAAGCTATGTATAAGCCCCTAAGAATAAAAAAGAAGCTTGAAAAAATGAAACAATCAAATGAAGCGAATTAAATATGATATAGTAAGGAAACTTGTAGCATGATGATATCTTCATACTGTATAAGCCGATTGTACTATTAATTTGTACTAAAATACAAATTAATTAACTATTAATTTGTATTAACCAACATATTAAACTACATTAGCTATTATGAATTAATTGGAACAAATTACATTGAAAAATTACCATTACAAATTAATTAACATAAATTAGAACAAATAACATTACAAAATATAAATTAAATAGAATAATAAAAATAATATCAAAATATAAACCAATGAAATAAATTAACACATAAATATTATATAATACATAAATAAAATAACCTGAAATTGCGAAAAAAAAAAAAAAATTAACCTCTAGTTGCAGATCTAGCCGTCGACGGGGAGGAGGGGGAGCAGCGACGTCGGCGTCGGCGTCGGCGTGGGCGAGGGAGAGGAAGCCGGATTGCGCGTCGGCGGGGAGGAAGGGGAGCACCGGTGTCGACGGTGGGGAAGAGATGCAGACGCGACGGGGAAGAAAGGGAAAAGGGAAGGGGGGCGGCGGGGAGGGGGGCGGCGCCCGGTGGCGGAGGTGAGGAATATCCGTCGGACGGCGGTGGGAGAGGGCGGCGCGGGGTTCTGGCAGACGGGAGGGAAGGGGAGAAAGGGGAAAAAGATAAAGGAGAGAAGGAAAAGAAGGAGAGAGAGAAAAAATTATCCCGAAAAATAGAGACGGAAAAGGGATTCCATCTCTATTTAGAGACGGAAAGCAAATACCGTCTCTATTTAGAGATGGAAAATAGTTTCCGTCTCTAAAATTAGAGATGAAAAAAATATTAAATGCTCTATTTAGAGCAGAAAAAGTATTAGATCTCTATTTTCGGTCTCCAAAATTTGGAATGGTCCTATCGGCCACTTTTAGAGGCCGGAAATTTAGAGGACGAAATTTTCCGTCTCTAAATAGAGCAATTTCCCGTCTCTAAATAGTGAAGCTGTTTCAGTCTCTACAGAAGACAGGAAAAACATTCCGAATCTCCTAAATAGAGACGGAAAAATTTTCGTCTCTATTTTCCTTTTCTATTCTTCAGTTTTCTTGTAGTGTCAGCGATTGTGCGCCCAGCGATTGTGCTCCCAAATCAGAACTTATCAGCGTTTGGAAACTTGCGAATATATTTTTTATATTTTTTACTTCTTACCAGCATTTCCCTAAATTATTTATTGTGTCAAAAGACTGTGGGCCGGGCTAGCAACAAATCAAGTTGATTGGGCTTGTACATAAAAAAATGTAATTACGGAAAGAAGCCATAAAAAAATGTAATTACGGAAAGAAGCCTAAGTCCATATATGTAATTACGGAGCTTAAACAAACAAATAAACCGAGCCCATTGATGTCAGAATCTTTTTATCCAGGTCAAGATTTGTTAGGCACGTTAATTTTGTTACGTACATGTGCTATCTTGAGGTGGCGAATCCACAGACTCAATTTAGTAAAATTCAAAATTTACATAAGAGTTATCATGTATAAAAGATAAATAGATTAGGCATGATTAACATGAAGCTTTTATTGGGAAAAGGATCCCATCTCAATTTATTTGAAAATTAGGAATAAAGACCTAAAAATCAAAACTAGGTCTTCCTATTTAAAAAATATTTAATAAAAAATAAAAAATATTTTAGGAAAAAATAGTAAAATTCTTAACTTTCAAGATTTTACATTTAAATCCTAATAAATCCCGATATTTTATAAAAGTATCAACAATTTGTAGTTGTAGTTTGTGACTCAAGTCTATTCGCGGCTATATAGTAACTTCACGGGTTGCAACTCAAGGCTACTACGCCCAACTATAGAGTCATTTAGTTCTTTCAATCTGTCGCAACTATAAAGTCACTTTTAGTTGAGACTCAATCCTATATGCAACTATAAAGTCACTTTTAGTTGAGACTCAATCTTAAATACAACTATAGAATCACTTTTAGTTGAGACGCAATCCTATCCGCAACTATAGAGTAACTTTTACTTGAGACTCAATCCTAAATGCAAATATAGAATCACTTTTAGTTGAGACACAAGCTTATCCGCAACTATAGAGTCACTTGTGGTTGCAGCTCAATAGATATGAAACTAAAAATGTGCTTTAGTTGCAAATTTTTTTGGCCCCAACTAAAGTAATGTCCCTATAAGTCACTTTTCTTGTAGTTTTCATTGTTTCAATAAAGTTTGTATTTTGTAATGTATTTATTGAACAATTGTTTTAAGACTTACTAAATACTCTTGATTTCACAAAATAATTTAATAGGTCATGCATTGCCAAACTTGTGATCATGGCACTCCAAACAAACACATCTTTCCTTTCTACTGAATGAAATACCACAAATGCCTTCTGCAGATCCCCACACTTACAATACATGTCAATAAGTGAGGTAGTGAGATGACATTTTAACTTCTTCTTTATGTAAACATTGATCCATCCACCTAAGTCCATTGCCCCCAAATGAACACAAGCTGAGAGAGTGCTAACAAGAGTTACCCCATCAGGTTTTGCAGTTTTGCTCAGCAGCAATTCATGGAAAAGCTTCAAAGCCTCATTTGGCTTACCACACTGCTCATAAGCAGATGTGAGGGGATTCCATGCAGCACTATTTTGATTAGGCATTGCATCAAAAATACCCCAAGCCGCATCATAGTCCCCTATTTTAATTAGCATACCCAACAAGCTAGCATAGTTGTCCATGAGACAGTATCCTTCTCTAGCATGTTATCAAACAATCTTTTCGCATCCTCAACACTCCCACACTTTGTATATTTATCAAGCATGATGAGGAAATGTAAATAGCATTACAAATTTATAGATTCACTTTCTCACGATTCTGAGTTTTTAACAACGTGTCCCTATCTTTGTTACATAGGGTGTGTTTTATATGCTAAGAGGCTCTGCCACGTGGTGAGCTCTCATTTGGGGTTCCTCCCACGATGATAGTGGCACCAAGGCATGGGTTACACTTCACACTCATAGCGACACGTGTATCTGCATCAAGCGAGTGGTGGTAGTCTCCTTTGTGGCCCCGGTTCGACCTTTACGGTGGGGCGGTCATGCATGCGCCGCACGCCGGGCAGGCTTTGGTTATTGGGTTCGAGGTGGGTTATTTTCGAGTCGTTATCGATGATGGGTCCAATATGGAAAAGCTTCGGGGGCCTAAGGCATGGTGATTGATGACTGGGCACGGGAGGGCCCCGGCCTTCCTAATGTTGGGCCTTGTATCATTACCCCCTTATGGTGAGCCCTTAATTAATATGTTTGGGCTTTTGCTTATCCTACACCACTAGCCCCTGGTATCAACGAGGGATTATGATGTCGGAGTAATACTATGTGATCTTGTGTCGTAACCCTGCACAAGCGGTTGCGTGGGACATGTTGGTTCCTGTCTATTTTTGGATAGGTGGTGGCATCGGGTTGGTCTCGTAGCCCGTAGGACATGCATCCTCGGGTACAGCTCCTTGCATTCAATGCTCCTCTTTGGGCTTCTTGCTCATAATGATGGGTTTTTAGAGCAACAAATTAGCCTTTCCTCTTTTTTTTGGATTTAAGCATCCTTCCTTTCTCTGCTCACCTTTTCAGCACCTGCTTTTTTTGCGTTCAAACCTCTACGTCTCTAATTACGAGATGTCGATCGTGGCCGTTACTGATATTTGAGAACTTCAGCTTCTCCATGGGACTTACGCTATTACGTTTATCCTCTCGTTCAGGCATTAGTCATTGTTATAGTTTGGACTGATCATTTCTTTGAATCTCTCCTTTCCTTCTTCTTCTTCTTCTTCTTCTTCTTCTTCTTTCTTCCTCGTGTTTATAGTGGGGTGGGCGGCGAAGGGGCCCTAGATTTATTTATCGGGGTTAGTATGTACGTAGTTCGTAGCCATTGATTTTCTTCGTTTCCCGCTTCTTTTTCTCTTTGAGGATCTTCCAAGGGTTCCTCTATATTTTCTTGTGTTGTCTTATGCCTTACTCTTGTCGTCATTCCTCTTATGTTAGACCCTGGCAGTTCATATTCATCCCGAATGATAGATGATGGTGCTCGAGGTGGGTTAGTCATTGCAGGAGATGCGTTCGAGCCACGTCGCCTGCGAGTCGAAAGGGCTTCTTCCTCAGAGATGGGACCTTACCTGAGTTAAGTGGTCGGAAACGAGTCATCACATGGCTCAAGCTTGGCCGAGATGTCCATGCCAACGACTTTTGGAGAAGTATTCTTTGCGCTCTAGAACGTTCGGGTGACTCCTTTGGCGGCTCACGATCTGGCCTTTATCTTGAAGAGGACGAGGTCGGTTGAACCGTCTGATGGCTCAAAGTTCACTTCGTGAAGTGCGGCCTCTATCAACATTGATGCAGTACTAGTTCTTTTATTACACACGGATGCACCCGGAGCACACATATATCAACATCATTCGGGTCCTTATCGGGGTTTCCGTTATGAACCATCGATACGGGACTCGTCTTGGGATTGAGGAGATCCTCTATGCCTATACCTTGAAGAGGCATAATGCTAAAGTACTATTTTATGGCCTATGCAAAACCTTTGCAACTTGTTGTTAACTTGTCCACCACGAGCAAGAACAAACCGCAAGGAACGTCTTGATTCTTGGAGTGTGGGGTTGTGCTAAAGACCTGATACTTCGAAAATATAAGATTAACTTGGACCCTGAGTTAAGTCGAGCGTTAGGGCATTCAGCTTCATCCCTTTCCATCCCTTGCTACTTTGTCTTTTCTTCTCATCGTGTGGTTTTTTTTTTACTCGGTTGGGTTTTGATAAGAAAATACCCGAGGGTACAAGAAATTGGTGGATGAGCTTCCCCCTGACAAACTGGACCCCCTGGTGTGCGCTCTTTGTCTCTTGGCCTGAGAACGGGATCACAAGAAGTTGTTAACTCCCAAGAACATCCGAGAGGTTATCGATAATCCCAAGGATTTCACGCTCTATGGGATAACAAGGTTGAACTATCAAGGTTTAGCAAATGCTCGGTTCAGGGACTGAGCTCTAAGGAGATTGGTAGACCATGTTGAAGCAGAGAGTATCGAAGATGAGTTGTCCTACGGAGAAATGGAACCCAACGAGGACATAACGAAGCAATTCCCTCTTAGTCATGTCGAAGTTGGTAAACGGAAGAGGGTTGGGGATTTTAGGGCTAACCCAACGGCTCGCCCTCCAAAGAAGAAGAGAGTCCCAAGCTCTATGGGGTAACTTGATGATCCGACCAAGCCTCTGATGGCTTGGGAAGTTGACAAGGTCGATCCGAAAGCGGCACAAATCGCTGATCTATCCTAGCCACCAGTGGCTCGAGGCACTAATTCAAGGGAGTCAGAAAGTTGGTGACTCTTGTTGAAAGTTGAGTGTTATCCCCTCGTTTTATTTTAAACTCATTTTTGTATATATATATATATATATATATATATATATATATATCTCTCTTCTCTTATATATATATATATATTTCATCTTATTTTTTATTGCTTTATTCTCCCTTCATTGCTAAGGGACTAGCAATGTGTCGGTTGGGGGGAGTAATTAGTACCCAAATAATGTTGTTTCATACTCTTAAAAGTCCATGTTTTGAGCACTTTTTTCTTAATAATCAGCTGAAATGACCTAGTTGGCACGTTGATGACCTAGCAATGCTTCTGATCAATTTTATAGCAGTTTTTGTAGTTTTCACAGGCTATAAATATTGAAGATAGGGATGCAGCTCGAGCATGAAGAAATCAATTAGAACTTAGAGCATGAGAGCGGAAAGACGGAATGAAGCATGCAGAGGCGAGCGGAGCCACCCAGGAGATTTTACACATTTTTGCAAGGGTTGGAAGTTCGCAACCTGAGGCCCAGGAAATTAGTAGCCCTGCGAAATTTCTCGGTGCGACCTAGCGAATGCGCAAGGCTCGCAATTTTAAGTAACTTTGTGAATTTTGTTGACTTTTTGTCCCTCATTTGTTGATTTCTTCTATTTTTGTCCCGGTAATAGTTTACCGCTTTTGTTTATTTTTGTAATTTGTTTGGTTTTGGTGGTATATAATCCCTAAAACAACACTTGTAAAGGATCTTGAAAATCTTTCAGTATAATTTTGGGAGGCTGGTTGAACAAGCTCCTGTTTTTCTTTTCATTTTCTCTCATTTTCTCGCTAGACAAACACCCTCTGAGGATGACAACTCAAAAGATGAGTAGCTAAACTCCCTCATTCCTTGAAGTAGGGCGGGCAAGGGAACACGTGTGACGAGGGGCCCTCATGTTTCAATGTAGGTGATACTGCTCAGCGATGTTCTCCCTCGACTTTAGGTTTCGATCAGTTCATGAATGGTTAGTATATGGTAAGCTTTTATGGCTCATTGGATGCTTATTGCTAGATCTATGATGTTGATTAGTTATCATTTATGAGCCATTGAAAGGTATTTCGAAAGCCCAGTTTTAAGCGTGATAACATTAATGGACATTGAATGCCATTTTCAAAAGATAGTTATTGAGGGTCAAGTTTTATAGCTAAACCAAAATCCGATTCGGGAGGTAACTATATGTTACTATCCCTAATGCGAGGAAAAGACTCCGAGAACCCCTCATTTTCCTTAGGAAAGCCCAGTGACCTGACACTTCAAGGGGTTTCTTTCTATATTTTTACATCAATTTGGTCATGATCTCAACTACCAAAACCTACTCTTTTATAACAACGCAAAAATCCAAAATGAATTCACCAGTTTAAACCTAACTGTGAGTCATTTACATGAAGAAAACCCATCCTTGTGGACGATCCTAGAACCACTGTGCTATAGTAGCTATGCTACGCCGGTTCGAGGTGTTAGGGTATAAATATTGTTGATTTAGAATACCCTACGGGCTACACAAGCACATGCGAATCAACGCACAATTTTATATACATGCAAATAACCGAACAATCGTTTAGTCTTTAGAGGGGTTTGAATGGCCGAATCCATAGAGGAGTGACTTGAATTGAAGACATAAGTATAGTTATTGTGAGTACCACAAAGAGCATGGACATCTGATCGACAAATGTTATCGACTACAAAGGTTATTAAAGTTCATGGTCCAAAGGGAATATCTCTAAAAATCCATTGAAGAGCCGACCACTACTAATGCCGGATCGGCTGCCAGGTCGCCCCAATCGACCATGTCGGTAAGGTCTCGACATGTAATCGACACACTTCTTATCGGCTGATATGGCTTCCAGGTTAGTCGACCATCTTGGTGCCTCGGTGTGGCGAGAGTTCATTACGGTTCGCCTCTAGCGATTAATAGACCGCCGGCGAGACTGGCCACGCTTTGAGTCCCCGCGGAACAGCTATCTACACCTCATGCGTGATGATCATCGACCTTGAAGTCGGATGCCACTGTGGTAGCATTTTGGTCAATCATGGAAGTGTCGCCGACCTCCTCTACCTCCCCGCTTTGCTTTGATTGGGGTATAAACCTGATAACCTCCAAAATCTAGGAAGATTGTTAGTTGG
Organism: Tetrastigma voinierianum; assembly: GCA_016808115.1. Taxonomy (NCBI): domain Eukaryota; kingdom Viridiplantae; phylum Streptophyta; class Magnoliopsida; order Vitales; family Vitaceae; genus Tetrastigma; species Tetrastigma voinierianum. The sequence goes on along the minus strand of JAEQBH010000651.1, from coordinate 1,236,167 downwards.
CTTCAACGAAATGCTGATTGCCTCGCTTTAGGAGATAGTACTTCCGGTAGCAGTGGTTTATTTGCCTCATCCATTCTGGTAATGATGGAACCCTCACCTGGCGCCATATTGGGGCGCACTTGGATTCATGCCATGAAGGCCACTGTGTCCTGCCACCCAGGTATTAAGCTTTCTAACTCCGGAGTAGGCGATTGATCTCAAGGAGACCAGCGGTTAGACCTTGTTGTGGTTGACGGCGACAAAGATTAGCCATCGAATGAAATGACATTTCCGAGGCCGGCAAGCGAACAGCGACTCTAGAGTGGCGGGAACGCCTATAACTTCATCCTTGTTGGTCAGTGACTGACGAGTTAGTCTTCAGAACCTCCGCACTAAAAGAAGTTTAATCTTTCTTATCACTTTTACAGGAGTATTCTGATATTGCTTGGTCACATAATGATATGCCCTGCATCTCCCCTACTATGGCACAACACCAACACAATCTGTAGAAAGGACACAAACAGATACAACAGAAGTTAAGGCATTTCCATCTCCTACGTTGCGAAGTAATTAAGAAGGAAGTTGACAAGATCATTGCGGCAGGTTTTATTCAAGAGATTCAGTATCCCAAATGGCTATTCAATGTCGTAGTCGTCCCCAAGAAAAAGGGAAAATAGCTTGTTTGTGTCTATTACTCCTACCTCAACGATGCCTACCTGAAAGATAAATTCCCCTTGCCCCTGATAGACCAAATAGTGGACACATCGCTGCACACAAACTGTTGTATTTCTTAGACGCCTACTCGGGTTATTGATTAGTGCCCAAAAAGTGCTATTTTGAACCCTATATTAGCTAGGTTTTGAGTGCTTTTTGCGCACTAATCATGTCATTTATGCCAATTGAAGTGTTCAAGTCTTCTTAGTTTCATATGCGTTTAGAGTTATTTTTGGTTGTTTTGCGGGTTTTGGCGTACTTTGGGAGTTCGATATCGGGAACATATAGTGGATCATGGAAAGATTAGATTGGTGTCAACCATCAATCATACCAAATCAAAAGAGAGGATGAAGGCAAAGTGAAGAAAAATCCTATGCGAGTAGGGACGGGAGGCAAGCGGTGAAAGATCGACCAATTCGGGATTTCGCTGAATTCGAAAATTTCATTGGGATTGAAATCCTTGACATGGCGAAAATTCGCAATCTTAAGCGAAATTGTCAATTTCGTTAGACCAAATTTTAAGCTAAGCTATTCCTAGCGAAATTTTGCATTTTCGCTACTCACAAAAATTCGGTATGGCGAAATTGCCAGCACTCTAAGCGAAAATTCTGATTCGCTATCTCTTGGTGATTTAAGCTAGCTAAGCGAAATTTTACGTAGCTAACGAGGAATTTTCATTTGCCTAAGCGAGAAGGAAATTTGTATGTCTTATGAAGTGCCAATGTACTTTTGTAATTAATGCCAAAGCGGGCTTCAATTTTTGGTGTATTCTCCTTGATACTAAATTTAGCCAATTGTTAGGCTTTATGGTATTTTCATACATTGGGTGGCCTATACCAGCCTCATTTTATAACCCTAGAAACAAAATTGAAAACAATTTAGCAGTTTTATTTTTGTAAATAAATATCTCATGCGGCTTAGTTAGGGTTTGGTTTTCTCTCTTCTCTCTCCTCTTTCCCTTATTTTCTTGGCTGCGAAACACCTCTTGGGGATAGTGACTCAAGAGATGCTTGGCCCTAAGCCTCTTTCTTTGAAGAGGAAGAGGCTAGCTTGGTGGTGGGGCATATGCGAGGTTGTCCTCTTGTATTAAAGCTCACGAGTCTTGTGTTTGTAATACATATTCTCAAATAGGGTTGAATAGCATTGAATGTTATTGATTTGGCCAATACCCACCATGCTTTGGGATACAGTGCATACTTATTGCTAGATGTCTTGTGGTTTTAGATAGTCTTGAGCCCACTTTGAAATGATATTTATGTTAGGGTTTCAAGCGTAAAGAGACCATAGATGCATGTTACTGTGTTAACTTTCAGGCAGGAGTTGTTTTAGGGTGAGGTTTGCTAGTTAAACATAGATAGGTTATGGCTAGGACTATGGGTTGCTTGTCATAACGCGAGGATAAAACCCAAGGACACTTGTTTGCCCTCACGATATCAGTTAGTGACTGAAATCTTCCAAAGTTAATTTTACTGCTTTCAGTTTTTACAATTTCTCAGCAGTTAAACTACTTTCCTTGTTTTGAAACAAAAATCAAAAGTCAAATAAAAGCCTTACCTTTTACACTTATGCAAATCATTCTTAGGATGAAAACCCATCCAGTGTTACGACCTGAACCACTATCGCAGTAAGCGACTCACGGCGGTAGGAGAACAGGTATATAAATTTTGTTGATTTTAGCTCAGCTCTTTGTGTACGAATCAGTTATAATCAAATTCCTATGTTCCCTTGTGAAGCCTTGACATGCCATAACCACCAATATATCTTTGCTACAATGTCATTCCCTTTGCCTTAAGAATGTCGGGGCAACTTACCAACGCATGATGTCTCGCATGTTCAGGCCCCTGCTATGAAAGTCAATGGAAGTATATATAGATGATATGTTTATCAAATCACAATCCCATGAAGACCATCTTGCCTACCTGCATGAGGTTTTTCACTCATGAGATTACACCACCTACGGTTGAACCCTGACAAATGCGCCTTTGTGATTGAATCCAGGAAGTTCCTCTGATTTTTGGTGAGGAAAAGAGGAATAGAAATGTATCCCGAACATTCCACAACCTTCCTCCATATGTAACCTCCTAAAAATCATAATCAAATACAAACTTTGATAGGAAAATTGATAACGTTGAACAGGTTCTTCTCCAGTTCTTTGGTCGTCTTGTGACTCTTAAGAGCTTGCAGAAAAACCTATTGGAAATTAGGGTCTGAGTGGAGGGCTTTCAAACACATCAAATATTATATGTATTCCCCTACAGTATATCTGACACATTTGAAAAATTAAGCTTTATCTACTGTGGGGTAATTAACCGCAGTGGCGACCTAGGTAGGGGCGGGACGTCGTGGTAGGAAAAAACAGGTATGCTTTATGAAATCTACTATGAATCTTGAGATCTGATCACTTCTCTTCAAGCGAATCACGTTGGCACTTAGAATGGCAGCTATGAAGCTACGCCTCTACTTTCATGCTCACACCATAATCATCCTAACAAGCTACCTGATTAAAGCCATAATACACAAGCCATAAGCATTAGGAAGAATCTTGAAACGAGATTTGAGCAAACTCGACATGGTGTATCACCTGAGATAGGCTATTAATGGTGAGTGCTTTCAAGTTAATACAGGAATGTCGGACATGCGGGATGTTATCGAGTGAAGCTGTTGTGAATCTGCCCCAGAAACGTGGTTCCTTCAAAGTAGTAGAAAGGGAGCAGGAATGGTATTGCAGTCCCTAGAGGGCTTGCCTATTGCCCAGATAGTTAAGTATTCATTTTCTATCTCAAACAACGAAGTCGAATACAAAGCTATGCTACTCGGTCTTCAAATGACCAAAGAGCTCTCCATCTCAAACTTAGAACTTCGTTGTGACTCATAGTTGGTGGCATCCCAAATTCGTGGTGAGTATGAGGCTAAGAATGAGTGAATGGCTCAATATTTAGCTATCACACATTCCCTGGTAGCTCAATTTGCAAAGTTTTCCAAATCCTAAGATCAGACAATCGAATGGCCAACGTCCTTGCAAATCTAGCTTCAAGCGCCTTATATCCTTGCCACATGGAACTGAATGTCATGTCACATCCCTCTATTTTTGATGAGGCGATCCTTATAGCTGACACTTGAATCAGTGATTCATGGATGCTGTCAATCTCTAGCTATTTGAAAAATGAATTTTTGCCCGAGGAAAAAAAAAAGCCACCACTAGAATAAAAGCTCGAGCAACCAGGTATGCATTAATAAATGTTGTTTTGTGCCACCAATCATTTTCAGGCCCATACCAAAGATGCGTTCCATTGGACGAGACCAAGAGCATTATTGAGCAAGTACACGGAGGCATTTGCAGCACCCACATTGATGGACGGTCGTTATGTCACAGGATTATGACAGGGTTTTACTAGCTAACGATGAAATAGGAATCAAAACATTTTGTCAAAAGTTATGATACTTGTCAAAAGTTTGGCAATGTCATTCATGCCTAGACCACTGTACTCCATTCAATATCTAGTCCATGGCCTTCTATATGTGGGGAATCGATATCGTAGAACCATTACTTCAAGCCACCGAGCAAAGAAAGTTCCTTCTTGTTGCAACCGATTATATAAAAAAGGGGCGAAAGTTGAACCCTATGGGAAAATAAAGGTGAGTCACCTATAATAGTTATTTCAACGGAATATCATATGTCTGTTTGGAGTCCTGCATGCTACCGTCTTGAACAACGCATTGTAATTCATTAGTAGGCCTTTTCAGCAGTTTAGTGTAGAATTCGGAATCCAAACTATCCATTCCATGCCTTGATACTCCCAATCAAATGGCCAAGCCGAAGTTACAAATAAAACACTACTCAGCTACCTAAAGAAGAGACTGATGTCAACTAAAGGAAAGTTGGTAGACGAGTTGCCAATCGCACTCTAAGCCTATTGCACAACACCAAGACAACCTACCGGAGAAATTCCCTACGCCCTAGCCTTCGGGGCTAAGGCTCTGATCCTAGTAGAATCCGGATTGAACGTTCTACGCATAGACAACACCACTAAACTCGCACTAGAATTAAACGAGCTCAAGGAGAAGAGAGATTGAGCCGCGGTTCGAATGATCGAATATTAGCATCAACCCTCTCGAAAGAAAGACAAGCTCATCAAACCAAGGGATTTCAAGAATGGCGACTTCGTTCTCCAACGCACTTTTGAAGAAGGGAAACTTAAGCCAAATTGGGAAGGTCCCTACATAATCCTCAATTAAGGATCAAATGGTGCTTACAGACTACAATCTCCTTGAGCAAAAATTGAACCCTACCCTTGGAACTCGGTTTATTTAAAAATATATTTCTAGTAATCCTTTCCATTGCTTCTGTTGAACCTCGATTACCAAGGAAGTTGAATAAAAGATTGCGGAATTTTTCTCCAATCAAACACATATTTATCTCCAATTATTGCATATGGTAGCTAGCCCTTGACAACCCTAGACCTCGAGCATCCTAAGCCTTAAAAGGCTACTTCGCCTATGGCGGCTAGCCTGTGACGGCCCTTAGCCTCGGGCAACCTAAGCCCCGTAAAAGGCCCATTTGCCTATGACAGCTAGCCCTTAATGGCTCTAGACCTCGTGCGACTTAAGACCCAAAAGAACATTTCGCCTATGGCAGCTAGCCCTCGATAGTTCTTACCCTTAGGTAGCCTAAGTCCCAAAAAGGTCACTTCGCTTATGGCAGCTGACCCTCAACGACCTTAGGCCTCGGGCAGCCTAAGCCTTAAAAGGCCACCTTGATTATAGTAGCTAGCCCTCGAAGGCCCTAGACCTTAGGCAACCTAAGCCCCAAAAGGCCACTTCTCCTATGGAAGCTAGTCCTCGAAGGTCCTTAACCTCGAGTAGCCTAAGTCCAAAAAAGGTCACTTCTCTTATGGAAACTATCCCTCGACAACCTTAGACCTTGGGTAGCCTAAACCTCTAAGAGGTTCGTAACTAAGAATGAATAGCCTTCACAAGCCCTAAACCTCAAGCAATGCGTCCTTAGTAATTTCAAAAATTAGTGAGGTAGTAAAAACACAGAAAAGATTCAATTAAGATAAGATGATTTCATTCAAAATGACAGCATCCACTAGGCACATCCCTCCACGGTTAGGTACGTTACAATTCAAGAAGGGGGAACTAGTTGGACATTTGCTTTAGCTGAGGGATCAACCACAACGTCTGGTCTCGCACTAAACTTTCCCTCACCTACGAGTTCGAACGCCCCCCCGCCCAAGGGTTCTTGTTGAGCCTGTGCCTCCCCTAAATAGTTGGGCTGGGCAACGTCTTCCATGGGTTAGTCGCATACCCCCTCCGCAACACGCTCAGCCTCGGCATAGCCCTCCTAATAACCGACCTCAAATTATTGCACATACAGCTCGGGTAACTTAGCATTGTAAGAAGCCTACAACTCCATGGCAACCCTTGCCTTCTCTGCCTCATAGAAGGCGTCCTTCCTCTCTAACTCTGCTTGGTGAATGTTGCGAAGTTGGGTAATGGTCTTCTCTAATTCGACCACATCGACCTCATTGACCTCTAACTTCCTCACTCTCTTCACATTGGCGGCCTAAGCGGCATTCTCCTTAAGGATCTCAGCCAACTAAAGTAAGGCTTTCTCCAGCTCAAGCACTCGTAATTCCACATGCACTTTGTTGTACAACGCTTGAGAACCCTCATGAAAATGAGATAGACAACTCAAATGGTGCTGCTGCATATAGCAGTATTTGGTCATGTATGCGCTGAATACACTCATCTGCACAGATGATACAAAAATATAAGCAAAACAATTCAAGAGACTAAATACATGCATAGCAGAGAAAGAATCGCTTGCCATGGAAGCCATCTTGAAGGGAGTAGCATTCTTCAACAACTCCTATTCTCTCTTCACTGGCTCCCTACCATACATTGTGTAACGCCCTAAACATAACCTAGCAGTTTTATAACATGTTTAGGGTATAAAATAAGTTAAATTGTATTTTTTCGGAATTTATATTGTTAAAGAAAAAAAATGATAAAACTCGAAAATTATAAAAGAATTAAGGTTAAATCGGTAAAATGTCAAAATGAGGACCTAAGGGTCATAAATGAGAAGTGTATGTTCCAAAATAGAAGAAGGGTAATAAGTTGAATAGAAATGAAAAGAAAGAAAAAGAAGGATTAAAAAATGCGAGAAAAGAGAGAAATGAGGAAATAATGCTTGCTTGAGCAAAGGCTGAAAGTAAAGGTTTTGAGTTAAGACTGAGTGGTCTTTGAATAGCATTTCTCATTTGGGCCTATCTTCACGTGAGGAGACTGGGGCATGGTTGAGAGAGTGAGAGAGGAGACTAAGTTGGCTTTGTGCTTCTCCAAGGATTTGAGGCCAAACAAAGAAGAAAGGAAGAAGAAGGAAGTGAAAGAAAGAGATTAAGGTACAAAACTAACCACTATACCCAATGTTGTGTTTAAGGTTTGATGAAAACCCCGAATCGGAATAAATTAATTTTAAATGGTTGTAGATCAGTTTTGGGGTTGTTTTTTGGAGTTAAGTTTCAAAGTTCTTTTGGAGTTAGGATTGGTTTGAAGATTTTTGTATAAAGGAAATGTTAAAAAAGGAAATGTTGGCTTTTGGGGGAGATCTTTGTCGAAAATTTTAAAAAACGTGTTTTTGTTTTGGCCATCGCTCATCCAAATTAGAAGTGATTGAATTTCTGGGTAAGCCCCAGACTTACAGGAGAACAAATGCAGAAATAAGTCAATATTCAAATTTGGATCCCAATGAACTCCCAGAGAATTTGTCAAAGTGAGGCTCTTGTTTCGGGCAAGTGCAGTTTCGGGTTTAAGTGCGGAGTTTGGTGTTTTGGAACAATTTTGGTATTTAGGCCATAAGTTGAGTTTCACTCATCCAAATTGAGTGATTCAAATTTCTGGGTAAACTAGACTTATAAGAGAACACATCTCCTTGAAATAAGGGTATTCCAATTTTGAACCCATTGGACCAAAAAATTTGTCAAAGTGAAGCTCTATTTTCGGGTAAATTCTGGTTATGTTTTGAAAATAGAGTAGTCCTGGTTGTTTTGAACATATCTTGAGTTTCAGTGCTTCGAATTGAATGATTCAAATTTCTGAATAAAATAGATTTATAGGGGAACAATAAACTTAAAGGAAGTTGGGTAAAATGCCAATCATTTGTTTAGAATATTTTATGAAGGAAGTTGGGTAGAAACAACCACTAACTAGAAACCTAAATAAACCAAGTGTATTTTCTCTAATTGTGATGGATTAAGGGTTGGTGGCAGGAAACTTTGATTTTCAAGTTTTGTGAGTAGTTGGTTGAATCGTTTTCAAAATGCATATGGATTTGTTTAAGCGATTTGGAAAAATTGATTTCATGCATTATATAAGTGCATGAGCATCAAAAGTATTATTTAGGTATAAATGCCATATAAAACATTGTAAATTACTATGACTGAGTTTTAATGCCCATAATAGAATGTTGTCAGTCATATTCGAGTTAAGGGATAGATTGGTATACCAATAAGGGTCAAACTAAGCGATCTTGTGAAACGAAGTAAATATAAGTGGCATACCGATCCATAACCCTAGCAGAGACGGTATCGGTAGTGTACACCTGATGATTTTTTAAATAACTAGTCGACCCGGTAGGATTGTCTTTGTGTTATAAAATGTTTTTCTACTAGCCTCGCCAATTTGGACCGTGCGAATGGGTGCAGTATCCTAGGCAAGAAAGAAATAGTTTAAATTAGTTTAAGGGAAAAATTATAGTAAATGTGAAATGCATGATTTGAGTTTCGAATGAAATATTGCATATGAAATTGTATACTTTGAAGTTATCAAATGATTTGCAAATGAAAATTATGTGGAAATAAGCACATATATATAATGTATATTGCATGGACTATTTAAAATTGTGCTAAAACATTGTTTGAAAAGGCTTTGCATATTTGTGTTTAATTGGAAATGAAGAGAATTGCATAGAACCACTAAACATGAAAGTTCTTAGCGCGTTGTTTTATCCTCCCTTGCAGTGCAGTGACTAGGGACAAGCAAAAGACCAGAGTTAGTCATGATTGAATCGTGCGGAGTATAAGTAAATGTTCCGTCTCATGCATACATTTCATCCCATGACATTATTTGATCCTTTTTGTAATGAAACAAAAAATGTATAAGTTTTCATGGGAAGAAAATATTATTTAATTTGTGGAGATGAACTCTGATAATGTTTTGTAAATGATAATGTTGAAAGGACATACATACCATATTGAATGAAAGTGTTAATTGACAAAACGGTGGGCCCTCTTTATCAGAAATGATTATGTGGCATTTATTTCTATAGTATTCGAAAATGTATATATGGTAAAACTGGTCCACTTCCTTGTTAGACCGATTTTATATAGACCAAACTGTTCAAACAAAGTTATGACTCTGCCACCAAAGGACTATTATCTAGTCCTCAGCAACGATGCCAAACACTTGTTGACCGATTTGTGATATAGATAGACCAGTGGACAAACAAGATCTCATATATATACAAATTTATGGAACTACTACCAAGGACTATTATCTAATCCCCGGAAATGGCGCCAAAAACTTGTTGGCCAAAATGTGATGAAAATATGGGTTTGTCATTTTTTTGTAAACTGGATTCATTAAAGATTTTGATTGGTCATCATCACTACAAGTGCACATATCATACTAGTAATAAAAGTGGATTTTCATTAAGTCTAGATATCGTTCCCACGAGGATTGAGGATGAATCATAAAACCAACTACCCGACTATTCAGATCCTTACTATTTGAACTCCGATATTAAGATGATTGGAAAAAGCGAATAAAATAATACTAAGTGAAGAACACTATTGTACGCCAAGTCTTAATAGAATGGGTTGAGTTCCTTTGAAGTGAGACAACTGATTCGGTGCGCAGTAGGGTGATCAGGAATCAACAAATTTATATCCTAAGTTCCTCCTGCTGTGGTAGTCGAGCTCTTTGCAGTATGGCGGTCTAGGGTCGAACACGGGATGGGTTTCATCCTATGAATGACTTGCATCGGTGTTGAAAAGGTGAGGCTTTTAATTTTAGTTTTAGTTTTGTTTAAGCAGTGTGAGTTGTTTTATTGATGATTAATTGTAAAGCGAAAGTGAGGTGAGAAAAGGTAACTTTGAAGGTTTAGGTCACTAAGCTTGACAACATAGGGTTAACAAGTGTCCTCGGGTTTTATCCTCGCATCATAGCGAGCAACCTATAGTCCAAGCCATACTTGGGATCTTTGTTTAGCTAGAAAACTAACCCTAAGAATCACTCTATTTGAGTCAATACAAATGCGCACCATCTGCCCTTTTAGTTTGAAACCTGGCTGATCAAATATATTTCCGAGTGGCTCGTAAAGGCCATCTAAAGAACAACAGCACATCTAGCAATAAGCATGCCTTGTATCCTAAAGCATGGTAAGTATTGGCCAAAAGTAATGACATTAAATGATATTCAACCCCTAGTTTGAAGATGGGAGCCACTGAAATACAGTACACCAGCAGCATTCAACACATGAGAATGACCTCTGTTGCCCCCATAATCAAGCTAGCTACCTTCATAACTAAGGAAACGAAACATCTCTTGAGGTTGTCAATATAGAGGGTTGTTTGGCAGCCTAGAAAAAATGAGAGAAGAGGAGAGAGAAAGCAAAACCTCAAATGAAAATTTGAGAGATGTTTATGGTGAAGAATTGTGCAAAAGATTGCTTCCAGTTGTAGGGTTACAATTTGGGGGGCTTATAGGCCACCCAGTGAATAAGAAAGCCTAACATTTTGGCTAATATAAGGGACAAGAGTAATACACCAAAATAGAGTGGTTGCATTAATTACAAAAGGATGACAAGGCGAGGGGAAATTTATTTGAAATCTGATTTCGCTAGAGTAGCGAAAATTTAAGCTAAGTATGAAAATTTAGCTAGGTAATGAGAATTGCCTGAACTATGAAATCGGAGAATTTCGCTAGGCATTGGCAATTTCGCTAGCTTAGCGAAATTTATTCTCACCTTGAAATTTTAAAGTAGCGAAAGTGTGTAAGCTTCGCTAGGAGCAGTGCATAAAGGAATTTTGAAGCCTAGTGAAATTTCTCGATTTAAGCTAGGATTCGCGAAAATTGCAATCCTAGAAATTTTTCGCAATCTTAAGCGAGGGATTTCTGCAGGTCTTTAACTCTTCACTACAATGCCCTAATGCTCTCCTCTTTTGCATCATTTCATCACTTTGCCTTCATTCCTTCATTGAATCTTGTATGTTTGAAGGCAGATAAATGGAGTTCGATCTTCATGGTTAAGCATATATCTCGATATTGAACTCCCGAGTGCCTTGAAGCACACTTAGCTTGACCAAACCAACCTCTAAATGGAATAAGTGATACTAAGAAGACCTGAACACTTCAATTGGCCTTATTGACATGATTAGTGCGCAAAAAGCACTCAAAACCTATCTGATATAGGGCTCAAAATAGCACTTTTTGGGTACTAATCAACAACACTAAGACATAAACCGATGAATAATTGTCAATTTCTGTATCATTTTGAATCTTAGCTAAGCCATAAGTTAGAAAGCTGAATTTGTCAAAGATGCATTGTGATATAGTTTGGATTTCTCCCTCAACCATACCTTTCACTAATTAGAGATTCATATTCATTTCTGACACATGAATCTAATCATTTAACGTAAGATATAATCATCTTTCTAAGATTTGAGTATTTTCCTTTTCGATCCTTCACCCAAATCTTGAGATATTGAAGGAATTCTTGCTCCCATATACATGATATTGAAAGCCTTCTCCAATTTAGATGGCACCTCATCCTCCAATACTGATGAAAGTCTCCATCTCCTTGATTAGATCTTTGCTAACACGAGATCAGAATCCTTTCATCAGAAAGAGGAGAAACCTCTAAGTGATTAAATTGATATTTCATCAAACTATCCTTAAATCATGAGTAAGTTAGTGATTTATCTGAGTATTCTTTCAGAGTTCATTAGTTCCAAAGTATTAGTCTACCATACCTACAAAGAACTGCTCTATACCCTCAGGATTCTCCATCTTTGTGTCACACAGAGGGCTTCCTGGAAATCAAAGCAATATACAATACTTTGTTTAGGTACACGGTACTAGTACTGGGAACATTTAGTTCAAAAATAATACCAATCAAATAAATTCAACAATTCTAACTAAGGTGTTCTTCCACTTTGTGTAGAAAAATGACTATCATCATCGACCCATTCCCAGAGGGAGCTCAACCTTTCAAAATTGGTTCACTCATATCAGTGACTAAGCGGTCGGAAAATTCTTGAATGTGCAGTGAAATAAATGAAATCAAAAATTTTCCAAACTCCATTTTATTCAAAATAGTAATAAAAAGAGAAAAATTTAACAAAATTCATTTCGGCGCAACGATTCATTACTTTCGACTCAATCAAAGAAAACTAACTAAAAAACTCTATTTGGCCAAATCTAATAAAAATAAAAGAAAAAAAAATATACAAAGAGTCTTGACTACCGGAAGTCACTGCAAATTGCGAAGCTGACACGATGTCTTAGATGTCTATTATAGACTTTCCAGTATTGTTTTGCACTTGAACACAATGTTGTGGATCCCTAAATTCTGGCCCCAAATTGATAGCTCTGTCATGACATAGAAGAAATCTTGTGCGACGAGTCGCCGGTCTTTTCGATGGCTTATGTCGCAGCTCACAGTTTTCTCTCGCTACCTTTTCTCTGAGCTTTTTTGGATTATGTCGCAACAGAATTTGATAATGTCGCAACAAAATTTTGATCCAGCAGTCTTGTTCTTATCGAGACAGGAATTTCTTGTGTCATGACATAAAATTTGTTGCAACCAACTCTTTATACACTTCTGCCTCTAGAAACTTGTCGCGACATAATTTTCTTTGTCGTAAGAAGCATTTTTCTCTCCAGCTTGTCTACTTTGTCACGATAGAGTTTTCTATGTCGCGACAGGATTTCTTTGATTCCTTAACAATTTCTCTTGCGACATAATTTTCTTTTGTCACGACAGACTTTTCCTCTCTGGTCCTTATAGCTGGTTGAGCTATTTGTTGCGACATAGAAATATTTGTTGCGACAAACTTGACTTGGCTAATCTAAGTTATCATTCAATTTTTGTCGTGACATAATTCTATCATTATGTAGCTTTTATTATCGCGATCGAAAAATTCTTTGTCACGACAAGGTGCGCCTTCGGCAATTCTTTTACTATCTGCCTTATAGATTTCTTTGTCGCTATGGCTCTTGTATTGCTCTTCAACTTCTTGTCGCGATAGAGAATTCACCTCCCTCATGTTTTGTTTGTTGCGACATAAATAATCTTTGTCGCGATGAAGTCCTGTTGCTCTTTGTTTTGAACTTTGAATGTTATGTCGTGAAAGGATTTTCTTTGTCGCGAGAGACCTTTCTTCCTTGAGCTGTATCCATGCTAAAAACTTTGTCGCAACATAAAACACTTGTCTCAACTGACTTGTGTTATATTCTTGCCATTTTCTATCATGATAGAGTTGTCTTTTGTCGCGACAGAGTTCAGTTGTTAATCTTCAGCCTTTTATGTTAGAGGAAGGATTGTTGCGACAAAGTTCCTTTTCCATCAGTGCTGGGAAAGGTTCATGGAGACCATCAGTGCTTGTCCACATCATGGTTTCGACACTTGGATGCTTGTAAACCACTTCTATGGTGGCATGTCCCCAACCATGAAGCAACTTTTGGAAACAATGTGTGGAGGGACTTCTGAGCAAGCATCGAGATGAAGCCATGGATTTTTGAGATTATGTGTTGAAACTTCCAAGGGTTGGGGCGAGCCAAACAGGAAAGGTGGAGAAAATGAGCCTTGACCCCACCAAAGGGGAGGAATTTTACTTTAGAGACATGGAGATGAAATAAAATATCAGCTTAGCTAGGAAAGTGGAAAATTTGAAAGGAAAAGGCTCCATGAAGTGCGGTGGCCCGAAAATCCTGAGGCAACCATGCATCAATTGTCAACCACTTGTCCATCCGGAGAACCTTTGTCCAATTACTCCCTCGGTGAAGGATTTGATGTCCAAAGCATGCTAATGTCGGTGACTAATACAAGCCTGACCTATTGCCCTGTCTGATGTCTGTCTGATTCAGTGGAAGAATCACCGTCTCTCTGGAAACCTAATCCCCCTGCCTATGTACCTTGGTGCCAAACAACAGTTTGGTTCCTCATCTCAACCACAACCATCACCATCCTCCTCCCCTGTGGAACAAGCTATATTAAATTTGAGCAAGGTGGTAGGCAATTTTGTTGAAGAGCAAAAGGGGATCAATGTGATTAACCTGAAAAGGGTGATCTTGTAGAAAGTACGAGCAAAGAGAATAGATGGGCTTGGTAAGCCTTAATCGAGAAGATTGATAATTCTGATATTCAATCACCAAAGTTAACAATCTGTGGAGTACGGGAGAGAGGAGATTCCTTCCCAGACAACGCCCAAATCAAAGGGAGTCCATGAAGTTGGTTCTTCGAAGCGACTTCGAGGTTGGATGAAGTAAAGGCCATTATCACTTTAAGGAGTGGAAAAGAAATTAAGCAACCAGTGCCCATGTTCTTGAAGGCGAGAAGAAAAGGAGAATTTGACGAGGAAAGGGTAATAATCGGTGAGATCGGTGAAGAAAACATACCCTCCGTTTCCCCCGAAACCTTAGAGCGAAAAAAAATTCAGGCAATGAAATTTGGGAGGTGCTAAAAATGATGAGAGGTAAATATTCCTTTAGCGACATGATTAAGTAGGATCCCAACTTGTGCAAAGTTCTTAAAGGACACGTGCCGCGATCGAGAAAGGGTTAGGCATTGAAGAAAGCATTCCTAACCCGGTAAGTCGATTGCCATCATACGACGAGACCACAGTGAAATCTGAGGATCGGGATCCCCATGATATTAGTGACATTGGTGGGACTTGCATAGACAAAAGCCTTTGTTATACTTGGGGGCCGGTGTAAACCTCTTGCCATATTCGTGTATAAGCGAGTTAGGTTTAGGAGGCTTAAGCCTACACCAGCATCACTCTATCATTGGCCCCGTCGATGGGTGAAGAGATTCCTAAGGGAATAGTTGAGAGTGTGTTGGTAAGGTGGAATGAATTCTACTACCTAGTGGACTTTGTAGTGCTTGATCTGAGAGCGATAGCAAGTGGGCTAATTATGTGCCAATTATTCTAGGAAGACTATTTTGGCCCACTTCAATCGATAATTAATTGCTAGAGATGAAGGTCATACAACTCATTTGGCAACATGACATTGGATCACCGATATTTTCACTTAATTATGGCCTGAAGCTAGCGAGGAAGATGACAAACGGAGGCGATGAAGTCTAGCAATTGGTGAAAATGCGAAACCAAAACCCCCAAATTGCGAGGGTGGTAAACCAAGATGAAGCGGAGTTGATGGGAGTTATGCGCATCGATCACCTAATAGAGCAATGGTCGACCCAAAAATCAACCGGGTGAGAAGAAGTTCGGCAAGAAGGAATCAAGCATGAGGGTACATGCCGCAGGCCCTCTGAGAATCGAGACTCCTCCTCCTTGACCCTCCATGAGTGAATCGGTGAAATTGAGCTGGTTTGGTCTCCACTGAAACCAAACTGCAACTCAAATTTTTTTGATTTTTTTTGCTTAGAATTGGTCAATTTTCATATTATGCCATTTTTAGTAACTTCCCGTTTTAGTAACTTTCCTTTTTAGTAATCTTATTTTATTTTATTTTTTATTTTTATTCTTAGATTTATTTTTATATATTTATTTTATTTTGTTTTTTAATTTAGTTCAATTCTGAATCAAATTTTTGTGGAGTGTGCGATGGAAGAACGGAGGCCGGTAGAATTTATGATAATGGCGAAATTTGACCTTCCGGCGCCACTGGACCCTTGACCCTCTTGGCCTATAAAGGGAAGGGGGCCTCATTTTCATTCTCATTTTTCCTTCGGGCCCTCCACCAGCTGGGCACTTCACGTGCCTGTACGGTAGTGAGCCATTCCGGCTGCCCGGTGCCACGGGTCCCGGCATCAGCGCTGAGCCATCCTGCCCGAGTGAGCCATTCACGTAGTCTCAGGTACCTGCCATCCACACGCCGAGGCCTGGTGACTGAGCCACGGCAAGTGTCGGGTGTGCCCGGAGCCCCCTGCCTCTTAGAGCACGCCCTTGCCGTCCGGCCATTATTGCCATTCTTAGGGCCACGGTCCGCCACAGTGCGAGCCATTGCCGCTGTCCTCTAGCCGTGCTGCGCGGGCGGAGTTACGTCCCTCTGATGCATTACAGACCCGCGAGACATGGTCCCATACTCGTGGTGGTTCTATTTATAGACCCGGGGGGTTAGATTTAGTATTCTAGAAATTTAAGGACCGGGCGCCGAGCTGCCGGTGCCGGTGCCGGACCTCCTAGCAGTTATCGGCTGTGGCTCGGCAACCGCCGCGAGGAGCCTCGGGGATTGGTGGTATCATACCCGGGATGGGACCGCGGGCCCCTTCCGTTACCTCGGGGGAGCGGCGGGGAGGGCTGTATGGCGGGCCGGTTGTCGAGGCCGGGGGAGTCTCGAGATCTCTCGGCAGGCGATCACCTCCACGGTGATGAGAGATATCGCCTCGGCTTTCACCGGCCTCGAGATCCGGCGCCCATGTTCACGGCGACCCAGGTGGAATTGCGTAGATTTGCGTGCGAGGGGACTTCCATGGGAGCCATTCTCGACCGGCATTGACCAGGCCGTGATTCGGGAGACTCTATGAGGTGATCAGCAGTATTCTGCTTCCATTCATGTGGCCGCGTCGGTTATTATCCTCGGGTTGTGCTTTCGAGTTTTACCATCTGTGACTTTCCCGGGAGTCTGAGTCATTGGAGCTCAGGTTCATTATTGACGACCACCGGGGAGTACTCAGACTATAGACATTTCGAATTTTGCTTTGGGCCTTGTGGCAGCAAGTGGAGATACGAGATTGGCCCAAGCCATCGAAGAAGAGAGATGGTCCATTTGTCGCTCGAGATCTTCTGGCGAGACCGTCTCTTCGCGACGACTTCCGCCTGGTCTCCTTGTGTGGACCACACGGACCGGCTTGTTCAGCGTTGCATCATTATGTTGTGTGGGGAGCCCATCTTAGAGCCGCATGCGGATCTCCCAGAGGATTTTGGTTCCCGGTCCCTCGACTGTTATGACTTCTTCTTTGCACTTTGAGGAAGAAGGTCACCGCGGGGCTGGCTTAGTAGAGGGGTTACCATTGTTGATGTCGCGATTCTTTGAGCTAGGTCTGGAGCATGGGGTTCACGAGGCCCAGCGTGTCGTGATCGGTTTTCGAGGTCCTGTCCCGCGGGCGATCTCTTTACATCTTAGATCTCCATTGATCTCCGGCGGAAGGATCGGGAGAGATAGCGAGAGGAAGTATGAGAGGACCCACCCAGGAGAGGATCACATTCTGCGAGGTGGGGTAGAAGTGGAGAGGAGCTCAGTTCACGATTTATCTCCTCCATCTCACCTCCTTTCTCCTTACGCCTGACCGTGCGACAGCTGTAGCGCCCCTTCCCAGTACTTCGGCGTCTCGAGCATATTCATATCGAGTTAAGGAGCTTCTTTGCCGGTTATGGATCTTTGTCTGTAGCTTGCTACTACACAGGCGTCGTTGGACCAGCGGATGGCCTGAGCCGAGGCTACTATAGAGCACGGTCACGCCATGCTTCTTCGGATCTTGAGCCACCTCGGTCTCAGGCCTACGAATACCGAACCGGTCAGCGACCTCCTTGGACATGCTAGCGTGCCTGCGGCAGATCCACCGGCACATCCACCACCACGAGATTGAGGTGGTCACACTCCTTTCTCTAACTTTCTTATCCCTACCTAGTGAGGCATGTTTATACTTTGGTTGGAGGAAAAGTTAGAGTTAGGAGTGTCTTCTATCATGTTTTATACTGTTTTTAGCTTTATCAACTGCCTACTCATTTTGTATAGGATTCATGTATTAGCCAATAGTAGGCGGTGATACTTTTGTTATGTTAGCTATTTTAAGCATGTATTAGCCACTTTGGTTATATCAAAAGCTTTATAGCATCATTGCATTTTATACACTTTACAAATGTTTTTATTACTATATTAATGTTTCTACTCTTGCCTTTAGTTGAAAAATTGAAATATCCTACCTTAATGCTAGAACAATTCCAGCAATGATTAAGTTTTAGTCGATTGAAGTTCCAACATATTCAACCTTTACATCCGCCTTTAGCTAATCACACACAAGGTAATAATTAGATTGTACCAATAGGTTGAGAAGCTATATACCTCCTCGCCTTGCAAAACCGTGCCTTGGATCCTGGATCACCCATAATAGGTTTGTGTTACCTCCATGAATGAAGACCAATGTAGTCTTCCAAATGAAAAAGAAAAGAAAAAGCAAAAAGAAAAAGAAAAGAAGAAAAAGAAAAAGAAAAGTCGTGATGCTTTACCTTGAAACCCAAACACGGTCCGAGGGGAATATGACGAAAGCCTTTAAAGCCCGATGCCCTCAACCTTAATTGGTTGGGAGTCATCGACTTAGTGTTCGCTACACGGGTGGATGGGTGGAGTTTAGCGAGTTGTAGGTGCTTAATTCTCGAAGTCATTCGAAGTCCGAGGTGAAGCTTGTAGAGTTTATGGTCAGTTGATCCTTTTGTCTTGATGCCCTAAACCTTAATTGGTTGGGAGTCATCGGTGGACCCCCGTTACACGGACTTTGGTGAAGTCGAGTTTTTAGCATTGCATCCTGCAATACAGCCAAAGAAAGAAATAAGAGTGTAGCTGGTCCTACTTAGGTTGGTCAGCAGTTTAAGGCCCTGGCAGTAGTTTGGTTGGGGGGAGGGAATAGCTTTGCAACTTATTGGCTCAAACTGGTTACCTTAGGAACAATTAGGTTTTGGTGGAAGTTCAGGTTGACTTCCTTGGAGCAGATCATTGCCTTTAAAACTTGTTTTTATATGGCAATTATTCTCTCATGATGGTTTTATGCGAGTCTAAATTGTTCATCTTGGAAGGCAAACCCTCATTATACACACACTTTTGTAAAAGCCTGACATGCATACCTTGGTTATTTTAGCATTGCTAAGGGACTAGCAACGTGTCGGTTGGGGGGTGTGATTAGTACCCAAAAAGTGCTATTTTGAGTCCTATTCAAGATAGGTTTTGAGTGCTTTTTGCGTACTAAACATGTAAATTAAGCCAATTGGCATGTGCGAGGTCTATTTAGTACTGCGATTTGGTTTTTCGAGTTATTTTTGGTAGTTTTGCGATTTTGAGAACTTCGGTCGATGGCTTGAGAAGCTTCGTATTAGTCTTGAATGTCGAGGAATTCTCATTGATTTCATCACCCCAAAATGAAGAAATGTCAAGTGGAAGTGATGAATTAGAGCTGAGCTGGATGCGAAGGAGCAATGCGGGGGAGGGAAAATATGATTTTAAGCTATGCATTTGTGAATTTCGCAAGAGTTGCGAAAATTTGCAACCATAAAATTTAGCAATCCTGTGAAATTTTAGCTATGAAAATTTTAGCTAAGCTAGGGAATTTGGCTATCATAGCGAGGATTCTTGTGCATAGCGAGAATTTGAATTTCGCTATGCCTTGTATTTTATTATGATGGCGGGGAGATTCAACACATAAGTAATCATTTCATATGTTTTTATTCCAAGCGACCTCGTTTGTGTAATTCCCATTTGTCCCTATTGTAATCATGTATTTTAGGTATTTTTGGTATTTCACACACAATTGGGTTGGCTATATAAGCCACCTTATAACTTTGTAACCTAACTTTTTTTATCCAAGCTTTCCCGACTTTTGGTTTTAGGTTACATTTGCTCTCTTCTCTCTCTTCTTTCTCGTTTTCTTGGCTTCCAGAGCACACCCCTTGAGGATGACAACTCAAAGGGGATGCTTAAACTAAGCCTCAAAGCCTTGAAGGAGGGGTTGCGATTAGTGCCCAAATAGTGCTATTTTGAGCCCTAATTCGAGATAAGGTTTTTGAAGGTGCTTTGCGCCTTGTCGTATCAATTGAGCGATTGAGGTGTTCGGAGTCTACTTAGTATCATATGCCATTTGAGGTTATTTGTGGTTATTTTGGGGTTTTGTGTTATAGATCCATTAAAGTCGAATTGATATCGAGATGTGTTGAACCATGAAGGTGAAACTATTTCCAGCCATCTGACATATCAAAAGTCGTGATGAAATGAAAGCGAAAGTGAAGATGGAGGATACGATGGGAATGCGATGGCGAAGGAGTGAAACGGCAATTCGATTTCGCTATGATTCACGAAAATTTAAGATTACGCGAAAATTCGCCCAGCCATAGCGAAATTTAGCAATCCTAAGCGAGAGTGAGAGAACCTATTTGGGCTAACGAAATTTCATTATCTCAACGAAAATCAGCATTACTATTAAAATTCTCATTTTAAGCTATCTCTCAAATTTTAAGCTAAGCTAAGCGAAATTTCGCTAACTAGCGAAATTCACTGTGCATAGCGAAAATTCCATTTAGCTATCTACGTAGCCAATTTATTTAGGCTGCGAGGGAATTTATTCAAACTAGCGAAATTTTATACCTAGCGAAATTTTCCACCCATATGAAATTCTACCTTACTGTTAAATTTGAATTAATACTGCATGACCCACGTTTTGGTGTATTACCTCCTTGTCCTGTATGAGCCAATATATTAGGCTTTCTTGTAGTTTCACACATTGGGTGGCCTATATAAGCCCCATCATTTTGTAACCCTAAGCAATGCTTTTTGGCAGCTTTTCATTATGTAAATATCTCATGAAACTAGTTAGGGTTTTTGCTTTTCTCTCTTCTCTCTCCTCTTTCTTTCATTTTCTAGGCTACCAAACACCCCTCTTGAGGATGACAACTCAAGAGATGCTTGAAGCTAAGTCTCATAACTTTGAAGGAGGTTGCTAAGCATGGTTTAGGCGGGTTACGGGTTGTCCTCATGTTTTAAATGCTCAGTGCGTATTTATGGCTCCAGGCTTTTCAAATTAGGGTTGAATATCATTTAATGTCATTACTTACATGCTTTAGGTGCGGTGCATACTTGTTGTTAGATGCGCTGTTGTTTGTTAGATGGCGCTACGAGTAACTGAAATGAGGTTGAGTGATAGGGTTTTAAGCGAAAGACAGATGCATGTTGCTGTGTTGACTTTCGAATAAGTGTTTCTAGGGTTAGGTTTTCTAGTTAAACAAAAGATCGGTTATGGCTTGGACCTGGGTTGCTTGCCGCGATCGAGATAAAACTTGAGGACACTTGTTACCCCATGTTGTCGACTAGTGGCCTAAACCTTCAAGTTACCTTTTCACACTTCACTTTAGTTTTACAATTAATCGACATCGAACAACTTCGGCTGTTTGAAACAAATCCAAAAATCAAATTAAAGCCTCACCATTTCCAACAACGATGCGGAGTCATTCGCCAAGATGGCCCATCCCGGTGTTCGACCTAGACCACTATCATAGTAAGCTTGATACGTGTGGGAGAACATAGGAAACAAATTTTGTTGATTAAACTCTCACCTGCAAGTAGCGCGATTCAAATGGCGCCGTTACGCAGTGATGTGGTGCCAGCTGATATGATGAGTTGAAGTGTACTTGTAATCCTCATTACAAAGTGTAGGTGACCTTTTTAGACCCTTTTTGAATTTCGGTTGCTATAGCGCAAGTTTCACTACTTGACGATTCTTTGCCTTTGTTTTGTTTGTTTCTGATCGGTTTTATTTTTAGCTAACGATAACCCTTTTGCAAGTTTGTTTTGTGCTATTTTCTTGTGTCTGGGATTGTATATGCAGTGTTTATGTACCATTGGGAAGAGAACATCAAGTAGACTACAGAGAATCGATGCACCAATTGAAAAGCGGTGCGGAGACGGTGTACAGTGACACCATGGAGCTTTACACGAGGAGCAATGGTGACCAGTGCCTATGGATCAGCGGCATAGATCGATGGGGACCACATACACCCTCCTAGAGTTAGGTGCCCTTCACGCATCGCCTCTGTGAGGATGTAGCAGTGAGACCCTACCTAGTGCCCCTGCTTCCCACTTATCATGGTATGGAAAATGTAAACCCATACACACATATAAGGGATTTTGAGGAGGTATGCACAACCTTTAAGGAAGGTATGATGGACATGGATTTGTAAGGTAAAGCATTTATTAACCCTAAAGGACAAGGCCAAGATTTGGCTTAACTCAACTAGGGCAGGAACCATTAGAAATTGGGGCGGAGGCTGCGAGACGGGATTACGATTCGTGCCACGATGAGTCTGAGCTAAAATCAACAAAATTTATATACACCTAAGTTCCACACTCTTTGGTAGTCGACTCTTGCAGTATAGTGATCTAAGTCGAACACGAGGGATGGGTTTCATCCTGAAATGATTTGCATAAGTGCACGAAGGTAGAAGCCTATTTGGACTCTTTGGAATTGTGTTTCAAGCAGTGGGGAATGGTTTAGGCCCGAGGAATTATAAAAGCCCAGAAAGTAAAAGGTGAAAAAGTTGCTTTGAAGATTTAGGTCACTAACTTGGCAACTTAGGGTTATGAAGTGTCCTCGGGTTTTATCCTCGTTGACATGACCTATAGTCCATGGCGCAACCGGATCCTATATTTAACTAACAAACCTGCATGGAAGCAACTCCTATTTGAGTCAATACAGGTAGCATGCGGTTATGGCCCCTTTTAAAACCCTAACATTAAATTATCATTTGAGCTCGTAAAGACATCTAAGAACAACGGTGCATCTCTCACACATGCCTTTGTATCCTAAAACTTTATGAGTATTGGCCAAAATATGTGATAAATGTTATTTAACCACAATTGAAGAACCCTAACATGTAAATATTATCTGAAGGCTGTAAGACCATCTAAAGATCTGATTACTTCTCTCACTGAATATGTACTTGATCCTAAAGCATGGAGAGTATTGGCGAAATCAATAACATTCAATGTTATGCAACCATGTTTTGAGAATATAAGGGCCATAAATACACTACACAGCAGCTTTTATTACAAGGACAACATGCACCTTTGGCAAAAGTAGCTTCTTCCTCTTCCAAGAAAGGAGAGCAGCTGTCTTGAGTTGTCATCCTCCAAGAGGGTGTTTGGCAGCCAGAAAGTAAAGAAAGGAGAGAGAGAGAGAAAAGCAAAACCTAAATAAAAATACGAGACTATTTAAAAATAGAAAACTTACAAAAAATCTTCTCTCCCCCAAATTGTTCCAAAAATTGTTACTTAGGTTACAAAACAAGAGGGGCTTATATAGGCCTCCTCCGAGGTATGATACCAAAACCTATAAAATTGGCTAAGTTATAGGACAATTAAGTAATACACCAAGTTTGGAGCGGTTTGGCATTAATTCTAAAGCATGGGGCATTAAATTTATTGTTCTGAAATTTCGCTAACTAAATGAAATTACCGGAGTTCGCGAAAACATGAAATTTAAGCTAGGGATGGCCCGATTTATTTAGCTAGAAATTTAACAAACTAGCGAAATTCTTCAATAATCATAATCGATTATTTTAAACAAGGAGCAGTCCTATGATTTTGGGTGGTCTAAGCGAAATTTGGTGTTTAAGCAGGTTGCGAGAAATTTTAAAAGCTAAGGTTGCGAAATTTTCGCAATCTTAGCGAAAATTTTAAACAAGCTCAGCAATCCAGGTTAATCCTTCACTTCTTTTCCTCACGCTATTTGCATCCAATTTTCTTCACTTTGCCTTGGTTTCTCATTGATTCTTGAAAATTTGGTTGATGGTAGACTTAATTCCAACTTCATGATTCATCGTTTGACTCGAGATTGGACTCAGTGCAAACACTGCAAAACAACCAAAAATACCCTCTAAATGGCATAAGTGGTACTGAGGCTTGAACACACTTCAATTGGTATAAATGACATGATTAATGCGCAAAAGCACTCCAAAGGCTATCTAATATAGGGTTCAAAATTGCACTTTTGGGCATTAATCCACCCCCCAATGAAACGTTGCTGGTCATAGCGATACAAAATAAAAGAGATGCATGTGGTGATTTTCAAAAAGGTTATGATTCAAAAAGGTTTATGTACATATAAACAATACCTTAAACTGAAAAATTGAAATCAAATTTTGAAAAGCGATATAATGAGTCAAAACCATACAAGAATATTTAGGTCAAAATTGGTTCCATGATTCACCGACTTGAATTTCCACCTAGTCTGTGATTCTTTTTGTAGCAGTTAAGCCAATAAATTGCAAAATTGTTCTCTCCCCAAACCTAACCTTTGACATGGCCTTAAGTTTGTTGAACAACCTAGATAGGGTTAGTCACACTTTCTTTCTTTTTCTAACTATATTGTAGGATGCAATGCTTAAAATTCTAGACTTCACCAAAGTCGGGTGAGGTCCATGAGATGACTCCCAACCAATTAAGGTTTAGGGCATCAAGCCAAAAGGATCACTTGACCACAAACTCTACAGGCTTCACCCCGGACTCTGAATGACTTCAAAAATCAAGCACCTACAAATCGTTAGACTCTACCTATCCACCCATGTAACAAACACTAAATCGATGACTCCCAACCAATTAAGGCATAGGGCATCGGGCTTCAAAGGCTTTCGCCATATACCCCTCGGATCATGCTCGGGTTTCAAGGCAAAACTTCACGACTTTATTTGTCTTTTTCTTCTTTTCTTTTTCTTTTTCTTTTTGTTTTTTCTTTTCTTTTTCTTTTTGGAAGACAACATTGGTCTTCAAGTATGGGTAACACAAACCTATCTAGGTTGCCAGCATGTAAAGTAGGCTATGCAAACGAAAGGAGCGAACAATTAAACCTCTTGAAATAATAAGATTGTAGTGTGTGAATTAACATAGGAGAATTTCAAGTTGAGCATCTTTGGGCTGTAAGTGACCAAAATTGTTTCAAGCATGGGATTTGTTTAACATAGAAGTGACAAATAGTGATTCAATTTTCCAGCATATGCTTAGATTCAATTGTCCAGTGCGCTGATTCAATTGTTCAATTGAAAGAAAACGTTTACACCTAGTAAAGGCACAAAGAAACATGATATGTACAAAAAATTTATAAATATATCATTGATAAGCTTTTGATATAGCCAAAATGACTAATACATGATACAAAGAGACTAAAATAAAAATATACTTTGCACTACTTATGGCTAATACATAATCCCTAATCAAGATGGAGTGAGCGGTTGATGGCCCAGTAACTAAACAAAAATCATAAAAGAAACTAACCACACCTCCTTGCTGTGGTGGTGGTAGATCTGGCTTCTTCTTCTTCATGACGAGGAACACATCGAAGGCTCGTCGAGTGGTTGGAAAAACCCTCTCTGCAGGCGGGATCAGGAAGACCAGGGTGGGTGCTGTGGTCAACATGGAATGTACTTGGGTAACCTCACGATCCCAGGTTACCTATGCTGGCAGCTAATTGAGCAGATAGCATCCATCACACCCGGCTATCTCGAGGCGACATGGTATACTCGGTGAATGGTGTCTTCGAATAGGATGGGCCCGAGAAGTATCAGCTGCATTCTTGATGAGTCTGTGGAGGAGATGGAGGTGAAGCGATCACGGAATGGGAGTCCTGCATTGCCTCGGGCTCGGGGCGGGCATATCATGCGTGTGGTGGTCCTCGGCCTCGACCGGTACCCTCCCTCTGGTCTGTGGTCGTATGTGGAAAGAGACGGGCATAGTCATCACCCGCTCTACTGACATGACCAAGGGGCATCGGACCCTCATCTCTAGCCTGGGCTCCTCTGGGAATCCTAGATGCTCGAACGTAACATAGGGTCGCATAAGTAATGGAAGACTCTGCTCGTGCGGGTCCATGATGGACTTCTCCTCGGCTGCAATAGAGAGGCCATCGCGGCCTGGAGGGCGGGCAGGAAATCCCGAGATCAGGTAAAGCGCCTCCGGGATGGCTCCCTCCTGCACATAATCTTTGCGGAGGGAATAGGCTTTCGTCTGGAACGGGTGGTCAATTAGCAGCCACCCGGGGCGGGAGGCTGCCTCTGTAAGTCTTTGGACCAGCGAGTGGTGTCTCGTGGGTCTGGGACTATCTCACTGTGGCGGTGGAGCCCCCGATCCTCTGTATCCTACGGGTGCGGCGTATGCGAGCTATTTCTTTGAAATGTCGGATGCTCACGAGTACAGGAGCGGTCATCGATCTTAGGCCCGAAGCTCATGTGGGTGTCTCTCCTCCCTGGATGTCATGGAGTGGTAGAGCGCAACACCACTCTCGGATAATATGCTGTGAGTCATGAAGGTAGGTGTGAATACTCCTCGATCAACCTCATAGACTCCCGGTATCTAGGGTCAGCCCTCAGCGCGGGGACGTCATAATATGACTCCTGATGAAACTCTCTGCGGTGGAGTCGCACATTCCCCGGAATGGGGTTCCCTACGAATAGTGGCCTCCGAATCCTCGAGGCAGGCGATAACTGTGGTGATGAAGTCGCCTCGATCACGACTAGTAATGAGGAGGCCGGAAGATGATGACTCGCACAGGCCCGATGCGGGCAGCTTGGAGAAATTTGGGCCCTCCTAACTCTCCTGGGACCCACGGGTGATGGGGCCCGAGGTCCCATCAGTGTCACGATACTTGATGTTCGGAATCCTAGAGGCTCCTCCAGTCTGACCTGGGGATTGGTGGCGGTCTTGGGCTGGGATTTGGGGCACGGGGCCTCTCTCTCGAGCGTCTTTGAATCTCACGGCGAATGTGGGACACCCAGGGTCTGATCATACCGATATCGAAATAAAGTGCCCCGGAAAAGGCTGACTCACTGGAAATGGCGAGGCTCTGTATATGCAGCTGAGGCTCTCACGGAGGCTCTTGAACTACTGAAAAGCTTAAACAAACTAACCCGGGCTCATTTATAGGCCCGAAATCGGCTCCGAGCGGCAAATGCAAGCTGAGATAAAGACAGGATCTTCGGCGAGGCGCAAATGGCTGAACCGAGGGAGCCTGGGTATCCTGGCGGTGGAGGCTCGGGTGGGGCGGTAGACGGGACCGGGGCTGCCGTGCGCGTGGTGGAAGCTCGCGAGGCTCGGTCGGGCGAGTGTCACGAGCTCTGCGAGGGTTTGTAGCTCACAGGCGTGAACGGTCGAGGCAAGGTCTTGGTGCGCGCAGCTCCGTGCGGTCGCGAGGCGCGGTGGAAATAGGTAGCTCAGGGCTTCGCTGGGAGGGGGAATATGAAATGAACATTTATGACCCCTTTGTTTATATAGGAGCGCGGCAGTGAGGTCTCTGCTCTTCATTAGTCAGTAATTTAGTCTCTTCTTTATCTGAAATCCCAAAAATTTGAAATTAAACATTACTACTATAAAAATTATTATTATAAAATTTAATATGTAAACTATAAATAAAATTTAACAAACAATACTATACTATATAAACCAAGTACTAAATTATTAAAAATTACTAAATTAAAAAGTTTGTTAAAATAATTGAACTTAACTAAAATTTACTAACTTAAAACAAAGAAGCATGAGTGAAGCTTAATTCGGTTTATTAGAGCAGAGACAGTTCATTCTCAAGAGCCCCACTGAGAATTCGAGGAGAATGATCTCCTCAACCCCTGCAGTAGTCCGGGTTGAGTCCATGGTGTTGGGTGCCCAAATGTTGATTTGCTCCTCTGTGATGGCTTCTGAATTGAGCAATTGGTTTGTAGTTGGTGTTGATGGCAAGACCAATATCTCCTCATCTCCTTGGCTGATTACTCCTTGCAATTCACAGACACTATGTTTTCACACAACGATCAATTAAACCTTCATCGAAATTTGATTTTCGTTTCTAACAAATTTTGCTTGTTGTTCGTATGAAAGATCATTTAACTCCAAGGTCATGTTGCAAATGTGAGTTATGGCTCATTCCGGCAATTTATTATTGCATTGGGCGTGGCAGAAATGGTCTTCTAAGATGATTGAGTACGTGATTGGGTTCACTTGCAATTGGCTCAGTGTCAAGCACCACAAAATCTTGGTAGTAAGAGATTTGTCTATTTTCTAAGGACATCCTCAACTATCCCTTTGGGATCTTCATGATCTATCGGCCAATGATAGTGTGATGATGAATCAGGTTTAAGATTCACTAAACCTAGATGCTTATATCTGGGAATACGACATTAGGTTCTGCGGCTCTAAATCGACGGGACTTCTATGCAATTCCCACGATGAGTATTTGAAATTGTGGGAGATCACGGATCCTTGTTGGCGGATGTTGCTGGATTATAGCGACTTGTTCGGTGAAATGCCTTTTTCTCATGCCTAATCCCTTCTTGATTGTGCAAAGATCTTTCAAAAAATTTTGCATAACGAGCACTTGTTTGATTATATCCAATAAAGTATGTTAACCTTCACACCTTAGGACCTCTAAAATGCACCTTGTTGAGATGCCTTCTTCTTTCCTCTAAGTGCTTGTGGAAATGGGGGGTGGTATCTGATATTCATTGAGATCCTCCTCTAGGAGAATATGCCGGGTTGCAATTCTTCTCCTGGGTCTTGACAGGCTTTAGCATAGGTTGATGTTCTTCCACTTCTCGGGAGTAATTATAGCCTTAACCTCATCCATTCGGTGTTGGATGACCCCGCTATGAATTCCTTGGGATTTGGAAGTGTTTGAGAGAAACCTCCCTCTTTCTTGTACCTCCCCAGCAACTTGTTGATCTTGGTGATTGAATCTTGTAGGTTATCGTTTTCTAGTTGGTGCTCTCGAGCTATCCCTATTCTCTTATTCAGTGTACTTTCTACAGTATCAATTCTTTGTGCCAGTTGCACATTGTTCCTTTTGTTCCTCAGCAAAGGTTGCCACCACCTTACTCCAAATTTAATATGGCTTGTTCTGCGGAGAAAGAGGATGGTGGTTGTTGTCAGTACGTGAGGGAACAGACGAGTTTGGCTTTTGGGGGTACAGCGGGGGGGTTGGGTCTCCAGCATGCAAGGTTAGGGTGATTCCTCCAATTGGAATTGTGGGGTATTACCATATGGGCAGTAGTTGTTGTGGCTTGTATTGTCCTACGGTGTTTGCACATTGACATCAAATCCTTCCCGCTGCGGGGGCCATGGACATGGTTCTCTTTTGGGTGCCTGATTGGAAATTGGTGCAAGTTGGGTTGTGCGGGTTTTAGATCAACGCATGCACCTCTTGGAGGCGTTGCTTTCAAGCTCCTCACTTTCCTTGCTAGAGGTTGAAATCTGGCTCTCATCTCTATTTCTTCGGCGGTGCATGCATCCCGCCTTAGGTTGGCGGTGGTTTCATCCTATCCATTTCTCTAGGAGTTAGGCTCGTCCCGACCCTTAGAGTTCGACCATGTTTAAAAATCATGGCTTCATCGGGATGCTTGCTTAGAAAGTCTCCCCACACATAGTTTCCAAAAGTTGCCTAATGGCGAGGAACGTACCACCGTAGAAGTGGTTCTGTAATATGTATCAAACCCATGGTGTGAATGACAGTAGTTTCCATAAATCTTTCTGACACGAATTAAAATTTCTCACCATCTGATGCAAAGGTGTAAATTTGTCTTTTCAAATTATTGCTCTTATGAGCCTTTGAAGAACTTCTTGATGCACTGCAGCTGTTGATTTCTAATGGTTCTAGGCCTCAATGATTGAGCCATATCTTGACCTTAATCACTTTAGAGTCAATGGAAATGCTTTTAACTTCAGCAAATCCATGTCCATCATACCTTCCTTAAAGGTAGTGCAGACCTCCTCAAAATCCCTAATATGAGTGTATGGATTTTCATTTTCCATACCATGACATGTGGGGGAGTAGAGTGCAATGAAGGCCTCCTTTGCTACATCTTCGGCGGGAGGAATGATGCGAGGATGGGGCCTTGGCTGGGAGGGTGGATGTGATCCCTCATGGTTCTAGGCATTTGGATTCATGGGGGTTCTACTGGTTAGCTCTGTTCCTCAGTATGGGATCCATGGTATCGGTATGTACCTTGTGGCTTCACTAGCTAGATCGAGTTGTGTACTTATCTTATCGATCCTACGATGTCTATCCTTTGTTATAAGTATTGCAAGTATAGAGACAACAAAAGAACTAACAAAGCTTGCAAAAAGGTTAAGGTGTAACAAAAATTAAAACTAACTGAATGAAAAGCGAAGCTTGATGCGATTCTTAGTCTTGAAAACTAGCGGTTCTATTTGAGTGAAAAAAGAGGTAAAGGTTACAGCCACTTGTGATGTGGATCACAAATACACTTCAACTCATCATTAGTGGTTGGCACCATCCTGGCAACGGCGCCATTTGATTAGTGCCACGATGATGCGAGCTAAAATCAACAAAATTTATATACACCTAAGTTCCTACTCTTTGCCGTGGTCGAGCTCTTGCGTATAGTGAGTCTAGGGTCGAACACGGGGTTTCATCTAGAAATGATTTGCATAAGTGCACGGTAAGGCTTTCTATTTGGACTCTTTGGAATTGTGTTTCCAACGATTAGAATGGTTGGAAAGCGAGAATTGTAAAAACTGAAAGTAAAGGTGAAAAAAAGTTAACTTTGAAGATTTGGGTCACTAACTTGGCAACTTAGGGCAAACAAGTGTCCTCGGGTTTTTATCCTCGCGTTATGACATACAACCTATAGTGCATGGCATAACCCGGATCTATATTGTGTAAGCCTCACCCATGGAAGCAACTCCTATTTGAGTCAGGTAGCATGCAGTTATGGCCCCTTTTAAAACCCTAACATTAAATTATCATTTCAAAGGCTCGTAAAGACCATCTAAAGAACAACAGTGCATCTCTCACCTGTGCACTGTATCCTAAAGCATGGAGAGTATTGGCCAAAATAATAACAGTAAATGTTATTTAACCCTAATTTGAAGAACCTAACATGTAAATATTATCTGGAAGGCTCGTAAAGACCATCTAAGAATCCATAATCCCTTACTCTCCTTTGAATATGTACTTGATCCTAAAGCATGAGTATTGGCCAAATCAATAACATTTAATGTTATGCAACCATGTTTTGAGAATATAAGGGCCATAAATACCTCCTTGTAGCTTTTAGTCTGAGAGGACAACATGCATATGCCCCCACCGCTTGGTAGGCTTGCCCATAACAAAGAAAGGAGAGCAGGCATCTGTTGAGTTGTCATCCTCAAGAGAAGTGTTTGGCAGCCCGAGAGAAAGTAAGAGAAAGAGGAGAGAGAGAGAGAAAAACTAAAACCTAAATAAAAATACGAGACTTTATTTACAAAATGAAAACTTACAAAAATCTTCTCTCCCCAAATTGTTCAAAATTGTTACTTAGGTTCTGAACAAGGGGCTTATATAGACACTCCTCGAGTATGAA
Source organism: Tetrastigma voinierianum (assembly GCA_016808115.1). Lineage (NCBI taxonomy): Eukaryota > Viridiplantae > Streptophyta > Magnoliopsida > Vitales > Vitaceae > Tetrastigma > Tetrastigma voinierianum. Next base: position 1,205,127 of record JAEQBH010000651.1, on the reverse strand, counting down.
AATACCAAAAACCCTATAAAATTGGCTAAGTTATAGAATGATTAAGTAATACACCAAGTTTGGAGGCGGTTTGGCATTAATTACAAAGCATGAGGCGACTAGAATTTCGCTAGGCTCGCAATTTCGCTAGCCCAGCGAAATTGCAGTCTAGCGAAAACATGAGAATTTCGCTGGGATTCAGTGATTTGTAGCTAGCGGAAATTTCGCTAATAGCGGAAATTCTTGTGAGTAAGCGAAATGGAGTTATTTTCGCTAAGGAACGATTGTCTCTAGAAATTTGGTGTTTTTGCTTGGAGTTCTTGTGAAGTGCCGCTAAGGTTGCGAAATTTTAATCTTAAACGAAAAATTTTAACAAGCTTAGCGAAAATTCGAGTTAATCCTGATTTCTTTTCATCACGCGTAAGCGCATCCAATTTTCTTCACGCCTTGGTTTTCTCATTGATTCTTGGGGTGGTTGATGGCTGAGACTTGAATTCAACTTCATGATTCATCATTTTGACTCGAGATTGGACTCCAAGTCTTGCGAGCACTGAAACAACCCGAAAATACCCTCACAAATGGCATAAGTAATTACTAAGAAGACTTGAACACTTCAATTGGTATAATGACGCCAGTTAATGTACAAAAACGCTAAAACCTATCTAATATAGGGTTCAAAATTACTTTTGGGCATTAATCGAATATAAAAATGCCCGGTGCCCATAAGACCAACAATTTGAAGAGACAAATTTACACCTTTGCGGCTGAAGAGATGGTGAGGTTCACCCGATGCTGGGAGAGATTTATGGAGACCATCGATTGCCGCACCATGGGTTTTGATACATGGATGCTTGTAAACCACTTCTATGGTGGCGTATCTCTGCCGCCAAGCAGGTTATTGGAGACCATGTGTAGAGGAGATTGCACGAAGTAAGCATCGATGAAGCCATGGATTTTTTAAACTATGTGGCTAAAACTTCTAAGGGTTGGGACGAGCCAACTAAATGGAAAAAATGAGGCCTTTAGTCAACCCTAGGAGTGGGATGTATGCACTGTTAGAGGATATGGAAATGAAGGCTAGAATTTCAACCTTAGCTAGGAAGGTGGAGGAACTAGAAGGCAAAAGGCTCCATGAAGTACGGGTAGTATTTACCAAATCACGCACAAGCGATCCATGCTGTTCCAATCCCTGTCCGCTCCAGGAAAACGTATCCTATGGCCCCTTCAGTGAAGGATTTGATGTCAGAATATGCAAATGTCGTAGGTCAATATAAGCCTCCATAACCCAATGCTCCATATGGAAATACCTACAATTCCAATTGGAGGATCACCTAACCTCTCACAGGCAATCCCCCTGCCTATGTACCCCAAGGTGCGAGCCACGGAGTTTGGCTCACGCCTGACCTGACCACCTCCATCCTCATCTCCTGTGGAACAAGCCATATTGAATTTGAGTAAGGTGGTAGGTAACTTTGTGGAAGAACAAAAAGGGATCAATGTGCAACTGGCACAAAGGATTGATACTGTAGAGAGCACGCTGAACAAGAGAATAGATGGGCTTGAGAGCAATCTTAATCAGAAAATAGGCTTGACTTGCGTATTGATCAAAGATCAACAATGATACGGGTACATGAGAGAGGAAGGTTTCCTTCCCAAACATTGCCAAATCCAAAAGGAGTGCATAGAGGTAAGGTTCATTTAGCAATTCGAGGAATGGATGGGTCAAGGCTATAATCACCACGAAGTGGAAAAGGGTTGATCGGCCCATGCGAGCCTGTTAAGGAAACCCGGGAAAAGGGAGAAAGAAATGGAGCCAGAACACATTTTTCTGAAGGAGGACTCAATGAAGCATTGCATGCCACCTCCATTTCCACAAGCACTTAGAGGCAAGAAGAAGGCATCACAGCAGGCAGGCATCCTAGAAGTCCTAAGGCAGGTAAAAGTGAACATACCCCTTTTGGACATCATCAAACCAGTCTGCCTGTAAAGTTTTGAAGGATCTTTGTGCGATCAAAAAGGGTTGGGTATTGAGAAGAAGGCATTTCAAGCTGAACAGAGTCGATTGCCATAATCCAAAGCAAGAACCCGGTCAAATACAAAGGATCACCGGATCTCCACAATTCGATCCAGCATAGGTGGACTAGCATAGACAAATCACTGCTAGATTTGGGGGCCAGTGTGAACCTACTGCCATACTCAGTGTATAAGCAGTTAGGTTTGGGTGAACTTAAACCTACTAACATCACACTATCATTGGCCGATCGATCGGTAAAGATTCCTAAGGGAATAGTTGAAGATGTCTTGGTGAAAGTAGACAAATTCTACTACCCAGTAGATTTTGTAGTGCTCGACACCGAGCCAATTGCAAATGAGCCCAATCATGTACCAATCATCCTAGGAAGACCATTTCTGGCCACTGCCAATGCAATCATCAATTGCCGAAATGGGGTCATGCAACTTACATTTGGTAACATGACATTGGAGTTGAACATATTTCACTTGAACAACAAGCACAAGATGCTAGAAGATGAAAATCAAATGACTGATGAAGTTGGTTCAATTGGTCAGCATGCAGGGGATCTGAATGACCAAGAAATGCAGGAAATGGCCAACCAAGGTGCAGCAGAGGTTTTGGTTTTGCCATCAGTTTCCACTGCAGGGCAATTGCTCAGTTCAAATTCAATCAGTGAGAAGCCAAGCAGCAATGGGAAATCCAACACCAAGGAATCGGCTCGGCGCTGCCGGGGTTCAGGGAGATCATTCTCCTTGACCTCCTTGAGTAGTACATAATATTGAGGCGGTTGGTGTTCTCAAATCAGTGCGAGTTCAATAATTTTTGCTTTTATTTCCAATTTAGTCAATTTCCATTTCTTAGGCTATTTCTAGAAAATTTCCTAATTTAGTAGCTTTACATTTTAAGTAAATTTGTTTAAATTTTATATTAACTTATAATAGAATTATTAGATATATTTTAAATAATAATTTTAATTTTAATTTTTTTAGTAATATTTTAATTTTCATTTTAATGTTGAAAATGTGAATTGCAGGTGAAGGAATTTCGCTATAATAGCGAAATTAGGTGGAAACGACTCTTCGGCTGCCTTCTGCACTTTATTTAAACCAGGGGAGGGCCAAAAGTTTTCATTCATTTCATCTCTTCCCCTCCTGGCGATGCGAGTGCCCTTCTGCGTGTGATCACGGTAGAGCCACGGTTTTTCGCTGCGCTGCCTCGCGCCGCGTAGCCACTAGTTAACTGTGACCACGCCTGCTTTGCACCCGGCCAGTGACACTTGTCTTAGAGCCGGGCGGGCCATTGCACGACAGCCGAGCCCTAAAGCTACACCCGCCCGCACCTGTTGCACCCGGCCCGCGAATCCACTTTGTGACTGCCCGGCGCGCAGTACCACCGCCCGGTCGTGCCTCATCATCACCCGGTGAGCTACTGGTTCGTGCGTGTTCTCTTTTGGGCTTCGGTATTGTCGATGAGCTTCACTAAGCCAGTAGAGCCCCTAGTCCCTTCTTGTGTCCTGAGCGCGCCTGCCACGCCTCTGAGTCCTTTTCTAGACTTGACTATAGTGGTACCGGAGAGTGGGTCACTTTGAGACCTCGGGTCGGGTTCGATACCGTGAAGGCCGAGACCGGTTCCAGCTCGGACAGCCCCGATACCGGCTCCAGTCCCAGGCGGAGTCCACGAGGAGCCTCGGGGTTTAGATGTCAGGAAGCTTGGTGGACACCGGGCCACGTCACATGCCTCAGCGGAGATCTAAATGCAAAGCCCTCAGCGGACCCGTGCCGGGCGAGTTAGTCATCCTCATCTAGACCTCGGTAGTCTCCGGCCACGTCGGCGGCGAGCGACCTCTTCCGCCTCGAGTTATCGCCGACCCTCGAGTGGAAGCGTTGACTGTCGGGCACCTAGGGAGCGTCAGCTTCGTCGAGAGACTTCCATGGGGAGTTATATTCTGACGTCCGGCGGCGATGGCGAATCCGGATCGGGAGGGGGGGACTCGATGCGGGCGGTCGAGCCTTTACTCCTGATGCCATTCCTTGGCGCCCGGCGGTTTTATTACCCCGGGTGGTTTTCACAGTTCTGGCTGATGACCTCTCGGGGGCGCCTGAATCCGCTCAAACTCCGGTTCCTCGGCGATCGCGGGAAGTGCCGGCGACGAACATATCGGCCGTGGGGGCTGCTTTGAGATACGCGGGTCCAATTAGGAGGTTATGAGATTGGTCTCACCCACCTCGGCGGAGATGAAGTGCGTTCTTGCCGAGACACCCGCAGCCCGGGCGTGCTCTTCCCGAGGCGCTCGCACCCGGTCGCGTCGGTCACTCATTGGGACCAGCCTCTTCCGTGCGGCCTCACGTCACGGCGTAGAGGGGCCGATGCGAATCTCATAGGATCACCCGGAGGATCTTGGTTTAGTCCCTACAGTTGCGTGATGGCCTCATGATGCATTTTGAAGACAAAGGTCCTGTAAGAGGGCACGGTTCGAGGTTAAGTCTTCAGCTGCGATCTGAGACTATTATGCGGAGTCCTCGAGCACTTGGGCTCAGGGGCCCCGGATTGAGGCGGAGATTTAGATGCCCCTCAGGTCATCGATGGAAGCGACGATGGTGATGCCCATATCTTTCTCCTCCAGCGAGGACCCGGGAGGAGGTTCCAGTTCCAAAGCGAGCATTCTCACGGAGGAGTAGTCGTGCTTGGGCACGAGATGGAGAGGTGATGCTGATGATTCTCCATCTCTTACTCTACCTCGCCGGCCGCGGCCCACGGTAGTATAAGCCCATCGTTTACATCACGGCGTCGCGGAAATCACGTCGACACCGGTTTCGAGAGAGATAAGCAGTGTGATGGATGCTATATGCTCATTAGCGACTACCAGGAGCTGACCGGGACGAGGAGGTTGGCGGTGAGGCCACTCTGGAGTCTTGTCACTTTCCATCTTTGACCGGATCGCGACCTGGTAGAATTATTTGCGCGTTCGATCGGTGAGCCGCTCTGGCGGCGGCTTCTTTGGATAATATTGGCGGCGGCGGCGGTAACTCTGAGACCCACCACCACCCACGGGTGAGGTGGTTTGATTTCTTTACATGAATTTTTGTATAGTTATCGACATCAGCTTGCCTACTAATTTTGTGTAGGATTCATGTATTAGCCATAGTAAGCGGTGATATTCTTGTATGTTTAAGCTTTGATATGTACTAGCCATTTTGGCTATATCCAAAAGTTATCTTATTTATTATATATATAGTTTACTTCACTTTTACAAAAATCTTTTGTGTCCCACGTTTTGTGTAACCGTTTTTATCTTCAATTAAACAATTGAATTGCTTTAATTGAACAATTTAATTGCCTTTAATTGGAAAATTGAAACCTTACATATTGCCTTAATATTGAGCAAGTCCATGTTTGAAGCAATTTTGATCAGTTGATTCAACATTATCAACCTTGAACATTCCACATAAGCTAATTCACACCTTGCATCAGTTGTACCAATAAATTTGTCGAATTTTGCCTCCTTTCACTTTGCATAGCCGGCCTTAGGTATGTTGGCAACCCTTGATAGGTTTGTGATTTACCCATATTTTGATGACGATGTAGTCTTCCAGAAAGAAAAGAAAAAGCAAAAGAAAAAGAAAAAGAAGAAAAAGAAAAAATAAAATTAAAGTGACGCGCTTGCGAAACCGAGCACGGTCCGAGGGGTATATGTGAACCTTTGAAACGCCCGATGCCTAAACCTTAATTGGTTGGGAGTCATCGACTTAGTGATGGATTACACGGGTGAATGGGTAGAGTTTAGAATTATAGGTGCTTGATTCTCGAGATCAATTCGGTCCGGGGTGAAACTGTAGGGGTTGTGGTGAATGATCCTTTTGGCTTGATGCCCTAAACCCAGGTGGTTGGGGAGTCATGGAATTGGACCCAGATTACACAAACTTTGGTGAAAGTCAAGTTTGAGGCAATTGCACCACCTAAGTGTCAATAAGAAAGAAGAGTGCTAGCTTTTTCCCTATCTAGGTTGTTATTGCCAAGGCCGTACGTAGCTAGGTTGGGGGAGAACAATTTTGCACTTTTTATTGGCTCAATCTGGATTTATATTGAACCATTGGATCTTTATTGGAAATTAGGGTTGATTACCATGGATCGGATGTTGACCTAAAAATTGTTCTTATATGGTTTTGCTCTCGTATCGGTTTGCAAGCTTGGTATCAATTGTTCATTTAAAGTGTGTCTATATGTATATACCTATTTTTGAACCATAAACTTTTGAAATCAGCGCATGCATGCCTTTATTATTTTGCATTGCTAAGGGACTGGCATAGCGATATTAGGTTGGGGGAATTGTGATTAGTGCCCCAGTAGTGCTATTTTGAGCCCTATTCGAGATAGGTTTTAGTGCTTTTGCGCACTAATCGTATCAATTAAACCAATTGAGGTGTTCGGAGGTCTACTTAGTATCGCATGCCATTTCGAGGTTATTTGTGGTTATTTTGCAGGTTTTTGTGTACCTCGTCCATTAAAGTCGAATTTGATATCGAGATGTGTTGAACCATGAAGATTGAAACTATTTCCAGCCATCAACATATCAAAATTCAGTGATACCGAAGCCCAGAAGGCAAAGTGAAGATGGAGGATGCGGTAGAGTGCGTGGTGTAAGATGCGATTGAGTATGCCTAATTCTATTCCCAGCGTAGGAATTATAGTCGTCAGCATTTGTTGTAATGCGCAGGAATCACGGGTCATCTCACGAAGTGGTCTGATTCGGTTGATCAATAGGGTATTCTCCGCTAAAAATATGATTGAAAGCGTAGTGTTGTGTTGTTTGATTGAATGGTTTATTGAGTTTGAATGTTTTAAATAGAAAAGACAATTCTTTGGGATTTTGGGGATTACTCACTTCGATGGTAAGTCCCACCTCTTATTTTATAAACTCATCTAGGAACCATTGATAAATGGTCTTCGATGGAGGATTTATCTTTAAATGCTTTTGGAAAATAGAGATGATCAAGTAATACTAAACACTTTGTTCTCAATTCGTATGAACCCTTAGTTGGCATTATGATCAAGCACAGCGTGTCTAGGAAATATCTCGTTAACACGTTGTCTCAGAATTTGTCCAACTAAGGATTTAAAACCTTTCTACACAAGTGATCAATGTGCACAATCTGCATTGAAAATCAAGAGAGGAGATTGAGATTTTACCTTATTGAGAGTGAGTTTCCCAGAGTATGATCGGCCAGTAGGGTTTAAGAACTCATAAAACTTGTATGAACGATTAAAGATGAAACGATTAAACATAAAAAAGCGATTACCTTGCGGAAATCAGGGTGACTTGTAAGCGAGAATAGAAAATATGGAATGCTAAGATTTAAAGCAGAATAAATATTGATCTTTGAAAGATTACAAAACTCGCAAGATCGAAACTTCTAAAAGAATGAAATAAAATCTGGATCTACAAAGTACCACTCCAAAAATGGAGAAAAACTCTTAAAACCTAAAAACCACTAGAGAAGTGAGGAACTCAAAACTGAGAAAACTAAAAGACTCAAAGGGATCCTCTATGCCCCTTGTGTCCTCCTCCTTTATAACAGCCCCCTCCAAGTGATTTTCCCATTTTGGTTCGCTTCACGAAAGATGCCCTCACGTCGGATTGAATTCTTGGACAATTCCATAAAGTTCCATAAGTTCTACCGGTAGGACACAAGTTCTACCGGTAGGACTTTACTTCTTGCCAATTTTCAGCAAGTTCTACCATGGGACTTGAAGTTCTACAGTAGGACTTGAGTTCTACCGGTAGGACTTTGTCCTTCTGAAATTTCCGACCAAGTTCTGCGGTGGGACTTGAAGTTCTCTGAGTAGGACTTGTCCTCTTGGTGCTTTCCTTGCTTATTTGGGGTTCGAGAAACCGTCCCGATTTCTCACCCACATCCACATTGCTTCATATTGGCTTCGAGCTTACATCCTTGTGCACTTCGTTTTAAACACGAAAGACACACGCAATCTAAAAGCTCCTGAGAAGAGATTAGAAGTACTGTTCTTATGCCAAATGTGAGTACATTGTGATTTAAATGTGGTGATTTAGTTATAATTATCACTCAATTGTGTATTCATCACACTTGACTGCATCTTGCTAGTCCTAGCAAGATTTAGATCGGAACCACCCTTTAGGTATGAAAACAAGGCTCGATGATCGAGCTTCAAAAAATCCTGAAAATCGCACTTGTGGGTGGAAGGCATTTCACCGCGTTAGTATGCACCAGCATGACTCAATTGCCCAACCACATTCTTACACAATGAACATTATAAGACGTTAACACAAATTTGGTTATTCAAATAAGGATTATGGGTTTAAGAAGTGTAAGGTAGTCGTAACACTAATTGAGCTGTGTGATCAAGTAGGTAAGCAATCATATAACATAGAACATGTAACCATCATGCATAAAGTCAAAGGCAGAAAACATAAGGCGAATCAAAAAGGTCTTAGCAGGTTTGTAATGACCATGGGTGTAATGAAAGAAAGGGGAAAATCAAGCAGGTGTTGGCATAACATGGCTAAGGTCTACTACCGGGTGCCAACACCACTCTAGAACAGTCTAACACAACTACGATGTCGCCTCATCCTCATCGGAAGAATGCGTCCTCGTCCACTGTGTCAATTCATCGATTCTCCTGCAATCTGGAGGCTAGCATCCATGCATCGGTAGCTCTCCACGAAGAAAAGATGTGGCTCTCAAGTGCAGGTGACGTCGGTCTAAATCCCATACGCTTCCCAAGGATGCGCCAGACCATCCCTTGATCGCGCTCCATCATCTTCAAAGGGCGTGTGCTCATGGAAGTCGGGCTATGGAAGAAATGGTCCGATGGGAGAGTGAGCAACGAGGGCGTAGTCTAGTGGAAATTTGCTCGGCTCTTCACCAAAGTCTTAGTCGTGATCTGCTCCTGCCGGTATCACCCTTTTCTTTATTGTTCCTCATCCAGCTTCTTCTACCATACTAGTCACAAGTGAGGGAGCGGGAATACCGGTTTGAAAGCGAATATTATGAGAAACTCTCTCATCGCACCGCCGCTGACTAGTACCTGCATAATCAATAAGTTTTCCAGTCATAACCTCGTATAACAACTGAATCTGTTCTTGACTGGGAGACTTTTCACAACCATTCGGCCAAACACGATTGTGGATGATCTTGTTCATCAGGGCGTATTCCGGCTTTAACTTTCCAGGAACAAATTCTTGTCTCATAAATCCATTCATGGGTACGGGACGGGTGCACATAGCCTCGGTGAATATTTGGGCATCGAAATCGATGTACACGAGTGGATATAGCGTCCAGACAAACGTCGGGGCGAATATAGTGCAAGGCATGTGCTGTCGAGTCAGGAGTGACGCGAGAGCTGCTTTCCGTCAGCGAGTTTCCAATGCCCAGGGTCGACCGTGATTTTCGCTAGGGTGGGTAGAACTCCTGTCCCGAACTACGAAGGTAAATATCCCGCGATCCCAGTGCACGAAGTGCATATTTTGTTCTGGATAATTGCCACGATGGGATGCGAATATAAGAATGTTTCAATTGACACCTCTCGCGCCGGAAACCTCTATTAGCCATTAACTAAACCCATTTCGTGCTCACCCTCGAGATGCCAGTAAACATAGCCTCTATTTCTTCATCGACCTCTGCGTCGTCTCACTTTACGAAGAGGATATAGCACATTTTCCTTTTCTCTTTTCAGGTTTGGGTGGCATCGGGCTTTCTCTTCTTCAGCTCGTTCCATAGAGGACCTCGATGCCTTCCCTTTCCTATATTTCTTGAGCGTGCCATGGAGATGACGATGATAGCAATAACGGCCCGGATGGCCCGAAATAAATCATCATATCCCGGTACCATGTCTCGACCAACCTTTGGTACATTTTATGTACATCTAATAGTAGACTCACGCGTATGGAGGCGTAGCCTCGAAATCCGACAATCACGAATAATAGCGGTAAAATCCAACCACAAAGGTCCATATATAATAGAAAGATCAGTATGCTAATGGGAAGTTGGAAACACCACGTCACGGTCCTGCCATTTGTGGAGTAGCAATCTGGAACTCAGACAGAAAACCGCGGGCGGCCCGGAGCTTGGGAGTGTGACTCTAGAGGAACACACGGCTAGGAAGCTCTTCTTGTTGGTGCTCAAAAGCTCAAAGGAATATGAGGTGCCAAGATTTTTGGGTTAAAAACCCTTCTTCCCAATTTCCGCCCGATCACGGTAGGACTTTAAAGTTCTCTTAGGTGGGACCAACCCCTTGCCCACGACTTTTTGTTAGGATTATAGGTGGGACTTTAAAGTTCCTCTTAGGTAGGACTTACCTAATAGATTTTCTTCTTTTTTTTTGAATATATATAATGAATATATATATATATATATATATATATATATATATATATATATATATATATATATATATATATATATATATATATATATATATATATATATTTTTTTTTTTTTTTTTTTCACTTTTGGGATGGTGGTGCAAAACTCACCACATCTTGACACCAATTCAGAAATTGCTTGCTTTCATCAGGTTTTTACGCATGTTTTATTTTCTCTTGTTCAAATTCCATAAAGCGTTGTGAAACTAACCTTGTAATTCATTCTTGGGATGTCTTCTAAACTCTCCACTGAGAATCCACTTCTTTGTTCCATGAATCCCGTTCTAAGGATAGAGATAAACTTGACAGCTGAAAGCTCAAAATGGGTGCAAAGAGGTTAGACACTACAAATCACGGGTATGCCTGAAATGATGGCCTCTAATCATTTTCCACTTATGCGGAGTGTTCCATAAAGACTATGATGCATGAAATTAACATGACCCGACTAAAATGATGCCTGAGTGGAAACAATCACGAAGTAAGATCGGAAATTTTGGCCATAAGTGCATGGTTTGGGTGAAAATAAAGTAGGTAGAATCTGAGAAGCAGATCACGGGAAAATTCATAAGTCTTGTTAAGATGCACATGCGATAAGATGATGTGGAGAGTATATGAGATCAAACGGGTATGTACAGTGCATGTAAAACATAATACTCCAAAGACGCAAATTTTGAAAATTTATTGCGAACATATAAGCGCATAGTTACATTGACAGTGTACACCTACCCCCTGACGAAACAAGCATTGTCCCCGATGCATTGAACTAAAATTACCCCACAACGAATTTGAGGATCAAAACCATGACCACTGATTTGTATTTTTCTATGTTATTGAAAAGCAAATGAAATAGCATAATTGAAGTAAAAAACGATAAAATAGAAAGCAAGAACAAAAATAAAAGCAAAACTATTTACAACAATTTGGGGCGAGGTTACTTGGAAGAGTTTTGGTAGAGGCGGGTCTCAAATCCACGGTGTGCTCGTGAGGGAGAAATGTTCAAGGAATGGTTTGGGAAGGTGTGTTCACGCCAGAAAGAGTTCCCATTGTCAGGATTTTCAATTTCCACGGCTCCGTATGGATAAACCACCTTGACGATGAAAGGGCCAGTCCAACGAGAGCGGAGCTTTCCAGGGAATAGATGCAATCGGGAACTATCTGGCCGGTACTTTCGGTGGGTTCGAAATTTCACGGTAATAGACTTGTCATGGAATAGCGGCGCTCCTTGTGGTCTGGGCTTTCATATGATTCCCTCCAGCGACTCTTGAGTTCATTTAGCGCAATAGCGCTTGCAGCGAGTTAGATCGAATTAAAAGTTCGAATAGCCCGGTGGCGGTGTTCCTTCTCTCGCACGGCAGTAGCGGCTTGCCATAAACTAACCTATAAGGAGACATGCAGGCGTTTAAAAGGCGATGCGGTATGCCCCGAAGAATCGGTAAGACGGAGTGACCAATCTTTTCGATTCGGGGCAACTGTCTTTTCTAAAATGTGTTTATCTCCTATTAGCTAGCTCGGCTGACCATTTAGTGCGTGGGTGGTAAGCGTGGATACTTTATGGGTGACTCATATTTCTTTATGATTTTCAAGATCGATTGCAAAAGTGGAGTCCACCATCAATAATTGCGGCGTTCCTGACAGAAAAATATGTTCCTTTATAAATTTCAAAACAACCTTATGGTCATTGGTTCTCGTTAGGTGCCTCAACCCACTTAGACAAGTAGTCAACGGATAATAAAATGTGAGATAGCCACAAGAAGGAAAAGGCCCATGATCAATACCCAACAATCAAAAATTTCAGCCGTTAGAATTAGGGTAGAGAGCATCATGTTTAGCTTTGCTTGACCCCTCCTAGTTGCTGGCATTGAGCACAAGTTTTGCAGAAATCAAAACAATCTTTAAATGAGTGGGTGATAAAACCCGGCTTGCAAAATCTTGTCTCTTTGTTTTTCGGAGGCGGAGGAAATGTCCTCACGAGGCTTGAATGGCAAAAGTTAAAATCCATTACCTGCTCATCATTGGGTACATCTCCTCATTATTTGATACGGACGGTATTTAAATTGATGGATCATCAAAATAGTATTTCTTAATATCTTGTCAGAATTTCTTTTTGTTGAGAATCCATTGGTACGGAATGCGGCCGGTGACTAGGTAATTCACTATGTCGATACCATGGGTAATGAGCAAGAGCAAAGAGTTGTTCATCAGAGCTATCACCTATGGGTATGCCATGGGAGTTGGATTACCGGAACTAATCGAGATAAGTGGTCGACAACCACATTCCTGGAACCCCCCTTTTTATCTTTAATGGTCGAGTTGAATTTTTTGGCGAGTAAATCCACTGAATTAACCTTGGTTTCGTGATCACAGCAGAGCAAATACTTCAAAAATTTGCATGATCGTAAAAAAATGGTCACGAGAACCAGCAATATATGACCTGAATTTTTCTAGAGCAAAGACAGCTTCTTAGAAACTCTTTTACGTGGTTGTGTGGTTGGCACAGGCGAGGGAGTCTAGTGTCTTGCGGCATAGTAAATGACAAAGCCTTTTGTCCTCCCTCTGTCCTAACACAGCTCCTATGGCATAATCACTAGCATCGCACATGATCTCAAATGGGTCCCAATTAGGAGACCGCATGATTGGTGAAGTGACACTAGCATGTTTAAGGCTTAGCAAAAGCGAGTCACAAGCTTGTGACCATGTGAAGGGACATCTTTAGCGAGCAAAGAGTACATAGTATAACCTTTAAAATCACATTATAAACCTTCTATAAAAACCAGCATGGCTAAGAGCTCAAGCCTTATGTCTCTAACACACTTAGGAGTAGGGAGGTTGGAAATCCAGTTCAACTTTGGCCTTATCAGCTTTGATTCCATCTTTTGATACAATGTGGCCTAAGACAATTCCTTGTACCATGAAGTGACATTTCTCCCAATTTAACACAAGATTTTCTCTTAGCACCTCTCCAAAACTTTCGTAAGTTCTCCTAAAACGACTCCCGACGAGTCACCAAAAGCGAGAAATCATCCATGAAGATTTCCAATATGATTTCTATCATGTCACTTTGAGAATTCCATCATGCATCGTTGGAATGTTCGGGTGCATTACGCGTGAGGCATTTTCCTAAAGGCGAAGGTACCAAAGGGCAAGTGAATGTAGTTTTTCTTCGATCTTCAAGCTATCTCAATTTGATTGTACCACAGTACCCATCAAGAAAACAATAAAATTCATGCCACGCAGCTCTCTACAGCATTTTGATCAACAAACGGAAGAGGAAAATGATGCTCCCTAGTACCTGCATTAAGCTTCCTATAGTCTATGCACCTCTCCCATCAGTAGCACGAGTGGGAATAGGCTCGTTATTTTTCATTGGCAACTCACGTGACTCAGGCTTCTTAGGAACTACCTGTGTTGGACTAACCCACTTACTATCTGCAATAGGGTAAATAACCCCTACATCCAAAAGCTTTAAAACTTCCTTCTTCACCACTTCTTTCATTATTGGGTTCAATCGTCTCTGTGGTTGCCTAGAAGGTTTAACGTCCGCTTCTAAGTGAATTCTATGTTAATGCGGATCAGGGGCTGATTCATAATACTCTGCAATTGTCTGACCCTAAAGCGGTCTGTGGGTTTTCAATATTTCCAAAAGTTGAGTTTCTTGAGTCACTTCCTAGGAGGAAGATATGATTCTTTGGAAAAGTGTCATGCTCCCCCTAAGAATGCATATTTAAGATGTGTTATTAGGTTTTATAGCTCAAGCAGGTGGCTTCTCCTCAGAAGGCAATGTCCTCCTCATTTGAGCAAGGTTCAAATTTAGGTACCACCTGTTAACTTCAAATACATCTTTATGCTCAATTACCGGTGAGAAGCTCTACGACTCCAAAGTGGTCCTTCCTCATCCCGATTGGTGACGGACATGACTTAAGAAGGATCATCATGCGAGACATTATCCAGGGTATTTTTGTACCCGCGGAGTCAATCATATTAATTTCACCGTGTCTTCTTCATCCCCATTCCTTTGATTACATTGAAAATATTCAGATTAACAGTCATGTTCCCAAATGAAAGTGTCATTAGGCCTCCCCTACAATGTATAATGGCATTAGCAGTTGCCAAGAATGGTCGACCAAGAATTACTGGGAACTGAGTTCCTTGGTTCACTACCGGTTGAGTGTCAAGCACCACAAAATCGACAGGGAAGTAAAATTTGTCCACTTGGACCAAGACATCCTTCACTATTCCCCTAGGAATTTTGACACTACGGTCAGCCAATTGGAGGGTGATATTGGTTGGCTCTAATTCTCCTAACCCTAGGTCCACATATACTGAGTAAGGCAACAGATTAACACTTGCCCCTAAATCCACTAAAGCATGCTAACTGAATTTCCAACTACTATAGAAATAGTAGGACTACAGGTCTTTGTATTTTGAAACGAGTTGTTCCGAATTAGGGACGTAGATTGTTCAGTCATGAATGCCTCCTTGTTGACACCTAGTTTCCTTTTTACCGTGCACAAGTCCTTCAGAAATTTAGCATATGATGGGATTTGCTTAATGGCCTCTAACAAGGGAATGTTCAGTTTCACCTGCTTGAACAACTCATAAATTTCAGCATGGTTATTCACTTTCTTTGGTGCTCTTAGCCTATGAGGGTATGGAAATTTGGAGGGATATGGTTAGACTTATCTTCCTGCGGTTGCTTATCTTTGTCATTTGTATTAGGGACCTTAGAGGTGTGTCTGATTTTCATCCTCTCTAGCTAATTCACTATGAGACTCTTGTGATGGTTCCTTGGTTGGAATGGATTTTGTCGACTACCTTACCACTCCGAAGGAGTAGTAGCCCAGCCTTACAATGCTCAAGGTACCCTCACTGGAACTAAACTTCCCACCTTTGTTTTGACCTTGTGGGTTTTGGATGAGTTGTGATGGAAGTTTCCCTTTTCTTGTTAAAGTTACCTATAGATGAGGTTAACTTGGTTATACGGGATCTCACATCATTGACGGTTCGGAGTCTGTGTTTGTAGTTTCTCTTCCAGGTTTATCTGGCCCATCGCGACCTATGTCCTCCATACTTCTCTTATGTGGAGGTTGGTAAGGCTGTGAGTTTTGATTCCCTTGGTTCGGTGGATGATGACCTTGATTGGAATTTCCTTTAAATCCTTAGGGGCCTTGATTCTGAAATGGAGGAATGGAATTGAATTGTGAAATCTTTGGTTTGGATAGTGAGGGCCTTGGTTGTTTGGCGGGTTAGGTGGTCCTCCTCATTTCTCCGACTAAAGTGGGATGCTTACCCCAACCCGAGTTGTATGTTTCGGTATGGGGAGTTGAAGGTTTCCTTTGGTAGTTAGAGGCGTTGGCTTGTTCAATTTGAATGGCTCCCTTAGCAGGAAGATTAGGAGTTAGTAATTAGTGTGTAGGGTCATATAATGCATAGTTCCTCCCTCTAGGTCAGTGGGTATGTCGGTGTTTGAGGTACACTAGTTGCCTCGTTCACTCTCTTCGTCTCACATGGCCTACAATTTCCTTGTCGAGTGTGATCTTGGCCTGCAACTCATCATTCTCTCTTAGGTGGTGGATTCCACCACCAGCAGGTGTGCTATGCACTTTAGCAGTGTCTAAAGAAGTGTTTGTCTCCCAAGTTCGAGCGTTCTCTGCTATAGTGTCAAAAGTTGGATTGCCTCCACATTATTATTTTCGTAAATTCTCCTGCCTGCTTGTCGTTTTGGATGTCTTTTATTTATTACCTAAAGATAATCCTTGATGAAAGTATGCACAAATTTGTCAACATCCAACCCATGATGAGATAGCATGGAGGAGATCATATATCTTTCCATACCGCTGCCAAAGGGTTCATTTTTTGAAGAGTTACGAGATTGCTCGCATGAGGGCATTAGTACGTGCAGGAGGGAAAAATTTATTGAGGAATTCATTCCGCATGTTTTCCCATGTAAAGATCGAATTAGGTGCAAGGGAATGGAACCAGATTTTGGCTTTCTCCTTTAAAGAAAAATAAGACCAAACGGATAATAATGTGGAGAGGAAATGGGGTGGAGAGGAATGCCGCTGAGACATCCTCAAAATCCCTCATGAATGGTAAGGATTCTCGGTCGAACCCTTGGTATACGAATTAGAAAGGCGGATCATTTCCGACTTCATCGGGAATTAGTTGGCCTCATCGGGGAGGCCCGAATACAAGAATTTGTGGTGGTCCTCAGAGGTTGCAGAATTTCTCGAAGGGTTCTTTCTACATTGGGCAAAGGAGCAGGAGGAACTCTATATTGATTGTGCTGAAGGTTACCATTTCCTCCTCCTATCACTGGGTTTATTGGGAGCGTAGCATGGCCCCGTGTTGGAGGCCATAGAGTCATGCGATTCTCAGGATTATCCATTGGAGGTAAAATGTTATCTTGAGACACTTGGCTTATAATGGATTTCTCAAGGTTTCTAGGGGATACAGTTCTGACTAATCGGTGTTTCTCGTTGCGAGCCCAGTTGACATACTACACCTGCATCGAAACACTTACTTGAGATTTCTCGACAAAAAACAAAACAAAATAAAGAAAAATGGAGAAACGTGCGGATTTACAGTAATTGCAAATTACCTCTAACTCTCTTCGAGATCAACGGTTGATCATGCTCCCGGCAACGGCGCCAAAAATGCCGTCTGATTAGTATGCTAATTACATTCCCGGCGCATGCAAGGTATTATAGTCGTCCCAGCATTGTATCTGTAGGAATCCACGAGGTCATCTCCACGAAGTGGTGCAGTTCGGTTGATCAATAGGAAATTATTCTCCGCTAAAAGTATGATTTAAAGAAAAGCGTAGCGTTGTGTTGTTTGATTGAATGGTTGATTGGTTTGAATGTTTTAAATAGAAAGACAATTGCTAGGATTTTTAGGGTTCCACTCACTTCTGATCAGGTAAGTCCCACCTCTTATTTTATAAACTCATCTAGGAACCATTGATAAATGGTCTTCGATGGAGGATTTATCTTTAAATGCTTTTGGAAAATAGAGATGATCAAGTAATACTAAACACTTGTTCTCAATTAAAATGAACCCTTAGTTGGCATTATGATCAAGCCTGGCGTGTAGGAATATCTCGTTAACACGTTGTCGAGAATTTGTCAACTAAGGATTTAAAACCTTTCTACACAAGTGATCGATATTACACAATCCATTGAAAGAATCAAGAGAGGTGAGGGATTTTACCTTGATCGGGTGAGTTTCCCCGTATGATCCAGCCGATAGGGGTTTAGAACTCCATAAAACTTGTATGAACAATTAAAGATGAAGAATGATTAAACATAAAAAGCGATTACCTTGCGAGCTCAGAGAATTGACTTGTAAGCGAGAATAGAAAATATGGAATGCTAAGATTTAAAGCGGAATAAATATTGATCTTTGAAAGATTACAAACTCTTGAATCCGAAACTTCTAAAGAATGGAAATGCAAATACGGATCTACAAAGTACCACTCTCGAAAAATGGAGAAAACTCTTAAGAGCCTAAACCACAGAAGTGAAGAACTCAAAACTTCGAAAACTAAAAAAGACTCCAAGGGATCCTCTAATACTTGTGTCCTCCTCCTTTTATAGCCTCAGTGATTTTCCCATTTTTGGTTAAACTACGAAAGTGCCCTCACGTCTGAGATAGATTCTTGGACAATTCCATATTCCATAAAGTTCTAGGTAGGACTTTAAGTTATACCAGCAGGACGCTACTTGCCAATTTTTCCGGCAAGTTCTCTGGGGTAGGACCGGAAGTTCTCTGGTAGGACTTGTCCCGCTGCAAATTTCCGGCCAAGTTCTGGGTAGGACTTGAGTTCTACGGTAGGACCCCAATCTCTGGTGCTTTCCTTGCTTGGCCCAGGGGTTCGAAACTAGGTAATTTCTCACCCACATCCACATTGCTTCATATTGGCTTCACGAGCTTATCCTTGTGCACTTACGTTTTAAACTGAAAAGACACGCACAAATCTAAAAACAGAAGAGATTAGAAGTACTGTTCTTATGCCAAATGTGAGTACATTGTGATTTAAATATGTTAGATTAGTTATAATTATCACTCGGTGTGTATTCGCCGGTAAATGAAAGCGGAGTGAAGAACAACAATTCCAGGAAATTTCGCTATGATTGGGAAAATTTCGCTGGGATTGCGAAAATTTCACTGACCATAGCGAGATTTGCAAATCCTAAGCGAAATTAAAATTCGCTAGGCTAGCCAAATTTATTTATATAGCGAAAATCATTTTGTCTTTCGCAAATTCTCTCCGTTTATTATCTCTCAAAATTTTAGCTAGGCCATGAAATTTCGCTGGCTAAGCGAAATTCAAATGCATAAAGCGAAAATTCCCATTTTAAGCTATCTGCAGTAATAATTCGCTAGGCTAGCAAAATTTCGCTAGGCTAAGCGAAATTTACTACCCTATGAAATTCCTATACATTAAATTTATTGTAATTAATGCCAAACGACCCCGTTTTGGTGTATTACCTCCTTGTCCCTTGTATGAGCCAATATATTAGGCTTTCTTGTAGTTTCACACATTGGGTGGCCTATATAAGCCCCCATCATTTTTGTAACCCTAAGCAATCTTTTGTGACTTTTAGATTATGTAAATATCTCGCGGCTTTCGAGTTTAGGTTTCTTTTCTCTCTTCTCACCATAACTCTTTCATTTTTTCTGGGCTACCAAACACCCTCTTGAGGATAATGACTCAAGAGATCTTGGCTTCTAAGTCTCATAACTTTGAAGAGGAGGGTTGCTGAAGAAGCTTGGTTTGGGCGGTTGCGGGTTGTCCTCATGTTTCTAAATGCTCTGAGTCTTTGTATTTATGGCTCCCAGCTTTTCAAATTAGGGTTGAATATCATTTAATGTCATTACTTACATGCTTTAGGGTACAGTGCATACTTATTGTTAGATGCACTGTTATTCTTTAGATGGCCTTTACGAGCCACTGAAATGAGGTTGAGTGATAGGGTTTTAAAGTGCAGAAAGAAATTTGTGAATGCATGTTGCTGTGTTGGCGAATAATTTCTAGGAGTTAGGTTTTCTAGTTAAGCAAAGATCCGGTTATGGCTTGGACTATAGGTTGCTTGCCATGATGCGAGATAAAACGAGGGACACTTGTTACCCCCATGTTGTCAAGCTGGCTGACCTAAACCTTGAGTTACCTTTCACACTTCACTTCCAGTTTTACAGTGTCGACATCAGAGCAACTTCCCTTTGTTTTGAAACAAATCCAAAAATCCAAATTAAAAGCCTCACCATTTCTTAACGATCACGAGTCATTCATAGATGAAAACTCATCCCGTGTTCGACCTAGACCACTATCTTTGCGGTAGCTTGACTACAGCTGATGGGAAGGCTATAGGAAACAAATTTTGTTGATTCGCTCACCTATCGTGCGAATCTCGATTCTTAGCAGTTGTTGGTGGTTTGAGCGGTGTCCTCGTGCTTTAAATGAAGCAGTCTTTGCATTTATGGCTCCAAACTTTTCAAACTAGGGTTTAATGCTATTTAATGTCTTTCCTTTGGTTAATACTTGTCATGCTTTAGAGTTCAGTGCATTCTTAAAGGTAGATGCACTGACATTCTTTAGATGTCATTTACGAGCCATTGAAATGAGGTTAAATGCTAGGTTTTCTAACTGATTGGAACATTGAATGCTCAGTATATGATTGGGCTCAAATAGGAGTGTTTTTAGGGTTAGGTTTATAGCTAAACAAAGATCCGGTTTTGGCCTTGACTATATGTCATTTGCCCTAATGCGAGGAAATAACCCGAGGACATCTTAATAACCTATTTTATCAGGCTAGTGACCCAGTATGAGTTACCATTTCATATTTCATTTTAAGCTATTTCAGTTAGCCCAGTGACACCAACTCCAACACTTTTTAATGCAAATCCGAAAATCCAAACAAAAGTCTCACCATTTTCAAACATGATACGAATCATTTGTGGGATGAAAACCCGTCAAGTGTTCGACCCTAGACCATTTATCTTTGCGGTGGCCCGACTACGGCGTGGGAGAAAAATAGGAAACAAATTTTGTTGATTCCGGATCACCCTACCGTGGCACGAATCAATCCAACAAGTTTTGGTTTATAAACAAAAGACTTTTGTTTTGAAAATGGTCATTGGATGTAATCCATCAATGACAGATTTTTCACACATTGGGATCGCGTTGGGTGGAGGGAGTCGGTAAGGACTCTGGGCATGGTACATGAGTGAGTCTTCATTTCATTTCATGGCATGGATTTATATCACACATTGGCATTGCATTGTGTGGTGGGAGTTGGTAAAGACTCGATGTTTGGTACATGGATGAGTCTCGCCTTATTCCATAGCATGGCACGTATGATTCCAATCTAGAATTGCACATTCTATTTGGAATTGTTATTGATAATGTGAATTGCCAAAGGTAAATATTGGCATTACATTGTGTGGTGAGAGTCAATAAAGACTCAGTGTATGATGCATGGATGAATCTTACCTCATTCCATAGCACAATTTGGCATCAAAGCATAGGTATACTATAACCTAGGGCTTGATGAGATATGATACCAACACAGAATGGTATCAGAGCATAGGTAGATGATTACCTAGGGCTTGTATATCAAATACCAGTGTCATAGCTTGGTATTGTGAATTGTTAATTGTAAGCATTGCATGTAGGAATTTTACATGTAGGAATTTTATGCATGTAGCCTTTGCATGAATTTTACTCTACTAGGTGTGGCTCATCCTATATGGGAAAAACATTTCAGTACTCACCCTATATGGGAAAAACATTTCAGGTGTGGGGCAAGCATCGATGGGCGGCTCTTATCCAGGATTGCAAGTATGAAGAAAGTCGACATGTGGCTTGTGGAAGAATTTTTGTAAATTAAATGTTTGGAACAAACTAGTTCAAGCATGTAAAAAATGTAATAGAGTTGTAATTAAACTCTTATGGGTTATTGTATAATAACATTTTATGTTAAATCATGGGTTTTTATCATGGGACTCAACGATGTGGTGTTGGGTTATGCGACATCCACGGATATTTCTGTGGGTTGATTATGGATCAAAGAATAAGGGGAAAACTTAAAACAAACTGATGTGGATTGCCTTCCACAAAGCTGCTCAATTTTTAGTCTTTAGCTGGACTTGCTGCTACTATATTTCTGTTTCTTCAAATTTTCTCATTCGAGCAGAGTCATTCTTCCATTGCATTCCTCAGGGTAGTGCTTTAATCTCGACCATTAACTTTGAATTCCTCTTGATTCTTGGTTCTCGGTGTCAACTGCCCGAAGGTTGTACTTGGCGCTACTGTACTGGGTCCACTCCGTTGATTTAAGCTTTCCTAGAAAGAGGACAGTGCAGGTTAAACAACGAGGACTTGATCTCCCCACTTTAAATTCTCTCCTCAAAATCCTTTGATCATGCCATTTTTGTTTTTTATCCTTATGGGTCTGGTACTATCATAGGCTTCATTCCTCCAACTCTTCAATTCATTTTAGCTGGAGTAGCCTCTCTTCTTTGTAGCTTTGAAATCAAATTTAGCTTCTTGATGGCCCACATGGCTTTATATTACATCTCGAGAGGAAGGTGGCAAAGGTTTCCAAGACAAGCCTGGGGACATTCCGATGGGAGTTTTAAGCGTCATGTATGCCCAAAGTGCATCATCAAGTTTCAGAGACCAATCTCTTATGATGGAGCTTACAGTCTTTTCAAGAATTTTCTTTATCTCCCTGTTGGAAATTTCAGCTTGCCCATTTGTTTGAGAATGATAAGCGAGCTCGCTAATGTGTTTGATACCATATCTACCCATGAGTTTGTCAAACACCTTATTTGCTGATGACTTCCTCCATCAACGATTATGATTACGGGTGTCCCAAATGCGTGAGATATTTCTTTGTAAAAATCCCACAATTGTGTTAGCATCATTTTTGGGACAAGTTGTTGCCTCAACCCATTTGGATACATAATCTACAGTTAAGAGTATGTATATATTTCCAAATGAAGCTGGAAAAGGCCCCATAAAATCTATTCCCCATACATAAAATAGTTGCACCACTAGGATACCTTGCAAGGGCATTTCATGCCTTTTGCTAATATTTCCCATTCTTTGGCATTGATCACACAGCTTCACCCATTCAAAACAGTCCTTGAAAATAGTAGGCCAATAAAATCCAGACTGGAGAATTTTGTGGGTTGTTTTGTCTCCTGTAAAATGTCCTCCATATAGTGATGCATGACATTCCTATAAAATCTTTGCTCACCTTAAATTTTATCTTCGATGATCATATCGGCTCCTCTTCTAAACGTGAGAGGTCATCCCGGATGTAATTACTGCTTTGTCGATCCTTAGCTTTTTCTCTGTTGTAAACATTTGAATTTTGAGTAGCATAATTCACGTGCTAGAAGTTCACAATATCGGCATACGAGGTGATTGGGTGGCGGCTAGAATAGCGCTGATTAGTGCTTAAAAAGTGCTCTTTTGAGGCCTATTCATCGTAGGTTTTAGGCATTTTTAGAACTAATCATTCCAAAATATTATTGGCATATTGATGTCCCTATTGTGTTACTAACAGCATTTTGTAGGTGTTTTGGTAGTTTTGCAGGCTAAACACGATGAATCCAAGCCGAGTTCAAAGCCATATGCCAAGTTCGTATGAATTCTCGGCGATTGCATCAAGCCGAGTTGAAGAAATGTCAAGTGGAACTGAAGAAATGGAGGCTGAAATGGATGCAGGAGGCAATGCAGAAGGCAAGGCAGGGTTGCAGGATTTTTCGGTATGCATTGCGAAAATTTCGCAAGGATTGCAAAAATTTCGCAACCATAGCGAAAATTTCGCAATCCCTGCGAAAATTTCGCTATGCACAGTTTTTCGCTAAGCTAGCGAAATTTCGCTATCATAGCGAAAGTTACTGTGCATAGCGAAATTTTGAGCTATGCCTTGTATTTTCGCTATGATAGCGAAATTTCGCTATCATAGTGAAATTTTCGCTATGATAGTGAAATTCACTGCATAGCGAAAATCCTCTCCCTGTGTTTTGGTTCCAAACGACCTCGTTTTGTATAATTCCCATTTTGTCCCTATTGTAATCATGTATTTTAGGTAATTTTGGTATTTCACACATTTGTAAGAGCCATAAGCCTTTGCATTGTATCAAGCAGGGGAGTCTCAATCGATCTTTTGATTCTGATGTTTTGCTTTTCCAGTTCTCCCGCTTCTCTTCTTCTCTCTTCATTTTCTTTCATTTTCTTTCATTTTCTCGACAACCAAACATACCTTGGTGATGACAAACCAAGGTATGCTTGGCTAAAGCCCCCTTTCCTTGAAGAGGAGGGTCACTGGTGGAGGTTTGGAGGTAAGTTTTCATGCCCTCTCATTTTATCTACTTGCATCTGAGCATTTAAGCTCCTTGCATCTCACCCTAGTTGAAACCTCCTAGATCGACCTCGTAATGTGTATTTGGCAAGCTTTGTGAATTCACGAGTGGTTGCTTGATCTTAGATCACTTTGTCATCCCACTTAGTTGTCTCTCCTATTAGTTGTCGTGAGTTGCCTCTTTGGGGTATATACTACTTATTAGGGACAGATACTCAACGAGATGCCATATCTCATGAGGTAATTTAGGGTTTAGGTTTAGTGCCAAATCAAGGTCGATTTGGGAAATGACAATAAGAGTCATTATATCCCCAGCGAGAGGAAACTGACGAGACATGAATACACCTTAAAATCCAATCCGGTGACCAGACTTCAAAGGAGTCTTCTTTTCTAAATTTTCCTTTAATTTATATCACGGTTCACAACCATCTTGACCCATTGTTTTGAACAAAGCCCAAATCAAAAAGAAATACCATTTCAACTCCATTTGCACTTCTCATTTCACGAGGAAAACCCATCCCTAGTGTTCGGCCCTAGACATTATCTTGCGGTAGCCTCGCTATGGCGTTAGGACACCCTAGGATACAAATTTTGTTGATTCCTATAGCCCCTCTTGTGTACGAATCGAATGGCCTTAAATTCTTAGGGATGGTGCCAAACTACGGATGATGAATTGATATGTACTTATAATCCACATTACAAGTGTTGGTGACCTTTTTAATCCTTTTTGAATTTCGTTTGTTTGAACTGAAAGTTTCCTTTACTTAGCAGTTACTACTGTTTTGTTTCTATAGTCAGTTCTTATGTAGCTAACACTGACCCTTTTGTGATTTCTTTGTTGTTCTTGTTTTATCTCATTTGTGTTTATAGGTGTTTATGCGGCAGGACGGAGGATATCGGGTAGATTGCAAAGTGAGTGCACACCGAGTTGAGCAAAGAATTTGTGAGGTAGTGTGCCTGATGAACAAATGGATCTACACTGAGGAGCAGCAAAGTGCGACAAGCACCCCCTATGAATCCAATGGCATGCAATTCGATGAGGATCACATACACCCCTCCCAGAGTTAGTGCTCCTTCCTGCATCATACCTCCTGCTGAGGATGTAGCAGTGAGACCCTACCTGGTGCCCTTGCTTCCCACATTTAATGGTATGGAAAATGAAAATCCATACACCCATATAAGGGATTTTGAGGAAGTATGCATAACCTTTAAGGAAGGAACAATTGACATGGATTTGTTTAAAGTTGAAGGCATTTCCATTATGACCCTCAAAGACAAAGCCAAGATGTAAACTGAATTCACTGAGACCAAGAACCATCGAAGGTAGACGGCTGCGGGCATAATTTTAAAGAAATTCTTGGTGCTCCACAAGACCTGACAATTTGAAGAGACAAATCTACACATTTTCCGCCCTCGACAACGAGAGGTTCTATCTTTGGGAGAGATTCATGGAGACCATTAGTGCTTGTCCAGATCATGGTTTCGACACTTAGATGCTTGTAAACCACTTCTATGGTGGTATGTCTCCGGCCATGAAACAACTTTTGGAAACAATGTGTGGAGGAGACTTTCACGGCGAACACCCGGATAGTATGGATTTTTGAATTATGTGGCTGAAACTTCGAGGGTTGGGATAGGCGAACCCAGGGAAGTGGAAAATGAGGCCTCGGCCCACCAAAGGGGAGGGAATTTTTGCACTTTCGAATGTAAATGAAAGCAAGAATATCCCAGCCCTAGCTAGGAAGGTGGAAGAGCTAGAAGGAAAAGGCTCCATGAAGTGCGAGCGTGGTAGAAAATCTTTGCACGAACTGACCCATGCATCAATTATCGACCTTGTCCACCCGGGGAGAACACTATCCGAATGCTCCCTCAGTGAAGGATTTGATGTCAGAACATGCCAATGTCGTAGGTCAATACAAGCCACAACCTAATGCCCCATACGGTAATACCTACAATTCCAATTGGAAGAATCACCCCAATCTCTCTTGGAAACCTAATCCCCCTGCCTATGTGCCCCCTGGTGCCAAACAACAGTTTGGTTCCTTATCTCAACCACAGCCACCACCATCTTCCTCCCCTGTGGAACAAGCTATATTGAATTTGAGCAAGGTGGTAGGCAATTTTATGGAAGAACAAAAGGGGATCAACGTACAATTGGCACAAAGAATTGATACTGTAGAAAGTACACTGAACAAAAGAATGGGATGTTTCAGAGCAACCTTAATCGTAAAATCGATAACCTACGTGATCTCAATCACAAAATTAACAACCCGCTAGAGGTACAGGAGAGAGGAAGGTTCCTTCCCAAACACGCCAAATCTAAAAGGAGTCCATGAGGTAAAGTTCATCCAAAGAACTCGTGGATGGATGAAGTGAAAGCTATCATCACTTCAGGAGTGGAAGAGAAATAGAGCAACCGGGCAGGCTCACACCAACGATGCAAGGAAAAGGAAGCCGAATCAAAGAGTAATAACTGAAGATCCAGTGAAGAAAAACATGCCCCCTCCATTTCCCCAAGCACTGAGAGGCAAGAAAAAAATCCCTAACCAAGCTAAAATTTGGGAGGTCCTAAGGCAAGTAAAGGTAAACATTACACTGCTTGACATGATTAAGTAGGTCCCAACTTATGCTAAGTTCTTAAAGGACCTGTGCACAGTCAAGAAAGGGTTAGGCATTGAAAAGAAAGCCTTCCTAACCGAGCAAGTCACATAATCCGCAGTAAGACCCATCAAATACAAGGATCCGTGATCCCCACAATTTCAAATTAATAGCCATGGACTTCAGATGTACAAAGCACTGCTAGATTTAAATGTAAACCTACTGCCATATTCAGTATATAAGCAGTTAGGTTTAGGGGAGCTTAAGCCTACCAACATTACTCTATCATTGGCCGACCGATTGTTGAAGATTCCTAAGGGAATGGTTGAGGATGTCTTGGTAAAGGTGGACAAATTCTACTACCCAGTAGACTTTGTAGTGCTTGATACCGAGCAAATAGCAAGTAGGCCCAATCATGTGCCAATTATCCTGGGAAGACCATTTTTGGCAACTGCCAACGCGATAATCAATTGCCGAAATGGAGTCATGCAGCTTACATTTGGCAACATGACATTGGAGCTCAATATTTTCACTGAAAGTAACAAGCACAAGCTAGCCGGAAGATGACAACCAAGGAGCCGGCGAAGTCAAGCTACCGTCAAAATGCAGGAAACCAAAAAGCCCCCTAAATTGTAATCGACTGGTAAACCAAGATGAAACAGCTGATTGGGAGTTGTCTGCACCAGTCACCCTAGAGCCATTGATCAGCCCAAAATCACCTAGTGAGAAGGAAGTCAACAAGAAGGAACCAAGCATAAGGGCTATAGCACAAAGCCACCTGCTCCGCCGGTCAAGCGGAGCCCTCCTCCGACCCTCCATGAGTAAATCGCTGAAATTGAGTCGGTTTGGTGTCCACCGAACCAAACTGTGCCCAAAAAATTTTTTGGTTTTGGCTAAAATTGGTCAATTTTCATAAGAGATGTATTTTTAGTAATCGCCCTTTTGGGTGAATCTAATTTTAATTTTATTTTATTTTTATTCTTAGGTTTATGTTAAAAATAAATATTATTTTTTATTTTTGTTTTTAATCTACCGAAATCAAATTTTTATTTTATTTTATATGCATGGATCTGTCTGTGCAAGAATTTCACTATAATAGCGAAATTAAGCCTCCCGTTGGCTCTTCTGGGCCTCCGGACCCTTCCAACTCCGCCTAATCGGATGAGTAAAAAGGGGAGGGGACCATTCATCTTCATTCATTTCTTCCCCCGAGCCTCCCTTTGCCGTGAGTCGCCCAGCGTCTGAGCCCAGTCCCCGCCTCGAGCCTCTCGCGTGCTCGCTCCGCACTACCGCCTCGCCAGGAATTTCACTCGGGCCCCATCAGCCGAGCCTCTACCGCAGCCACGCATAGCCGAGCCCCGCTAGCCCCGCACTACCATCACCGGTACAAAGAGTCAAAGCCGCTATGCTCGAGCCTCCACGCCCGCTCGCGCCTCGCAAATCTTCAGCCCATCACGGTGTCGCTAACGGCAAGGCCGCTGCCAGGCTCGCTCGAAGTCCCCGCTTCAACCACCGAGCCCTCGGGTCCGCTTCGGGAAAGTGTGCGCGCAATATTAATCGCTCTTCATAGTCGTGTCTCGTGACCAGCCCGTCCCGCCCGTAGGCTCAAGACATGGTCCGTACCCGGGGTGGTTACCGTCAGCCCGTGGTCGATTTAACACCCGTAGACGGAGGAGTCAGCACTTCTACAGCCGCAGTTGTCCATTCTCCGGCCTCATACGTGACACAAATTTCAGAAGGGTCTCAGCCACTGTCCCGAGGAGCCCTGGGGATTCCGGAGATCGGGGGACAGCAGGACCTCGGCCCCTTCCCCGGCGGCCCCAAAGACGACGCAGAGGCCCGGCTCCAAGCCGGCCCGAACATCAAGGTCCGGGGAGTCCTCGACATCTCGGCCAGAGCCATCACCTTCCCCAGCTGAGGAGAGCTCATCGCCCCATCTATCACAGGCCTCGAGGATTAGGCGTCCATTGTTCACCGGGACCCCGATCCCGGGGAACATAGATTTGCGCGCCAGGGACTTCCACGGGGAGTCATTCTACGATGTGCCGCACGACCGACCGCTGCTCGTGCAGGACTCATGAGGCCGATCACGCAATATTCCCCCGTCGCCATTTATGACACCACGGCAGTTTTATTATCCCCGGTGGCAAGTTTCGCTTACCCACTCCATGACTTCTCGGGGAGTGCCGAGTCCGCTGGATCTCCGGTTCACCATCGACGATCAACCGAGTACCCGAGCCGCGACATTTTAATGATTACTCCACAAAGAAAGCCGGCCAATTCGGGAGGAGACGGGATTGGCCACAGCCATCACAGAGGGAGATGGTCCAATGTCTCGCTAGAGATACTCACAATGTGGACCTCGTACTCTTCCTGAGGCTGTACCTTCCACCTCGATGCTTCTTACGGACTCACACCCGTCCGACCACCTTCCTTCTAAGATTACGTTCAAATGGGCAGGGAGCCATACTCGAGGCCCTATACGGATCCCCAGAGGATTCTAGTTCAGTCCCTCTGAGCTTGTTATGACTTCTCTGCTGCACTTTGAGGATAAGGTCCATAGAAAGTGCCCGCCCGAGTCGAGACTTTACCATCAAGGATGTCACACGAGCCAGTCCCTGGAAAGCATCCTGGGATTCCCCGAGAGCCCTCATCGAGAGTGAGGATCGATGCACGCAGTCCCGTCCATGGAGCGATCCTGACCATACGATCTCTTTGTTCTCCAACAGCCAGGTCTCAAGAGGAGGTAGCAGATGAGGTAGCAGAGGACCCCCCGAGGGGTGAGGATCCTGTTCCTGAGGTGGAGGTAGAGGTGAAGAGGAGCCCAGTTCCTGATTTATCTCCTCCGTTTCCACCTGCACCTCCTTCGCACAAACATGCCGACACGTCGCCTTCATAAACAAATACAGCCAGCCTCCTGATCATATTCATGCTCGCCTAGTGAGATTGCTTCGCAGTTATGGATGTCGCTCCGCTCGCTACTACCACACGCACGCTGTCGATCCGGGCCATTGGCCCAAGCCGAGGCTACTATAGAAAGCACACCAAGCCATGCTTCTTCATATCATGAGCCACCCTAGCCTCCTCCCGCCCGAGCCACATCAAGATCACCCACGCCAGCACTCCCATCGATTACGCTAGCAAAGACTCGCGTTGTTCTCTCCCAGATCCACCAACACATCCACCACCACCGCGAGAGTGAGGTGGTCACACTCCTTTCCCAGTTTCCTATCCGCCAGCATGTTTATACTTCGTCAGGAGGAAAAGTTAGAGTTGGGGAGTGTCTTCTATCATGTTTCAGATCGCTTTCAAACTTATCAACTGCCTACTCATTTTGTATAGGATTCATGTATTAGCCAATAGTAGGCAGTGATACTTTTGTTATGATTAGCTATATTAAGCATGTATTAGCCATTTTGGTTATATCAAAAGCTTTATAGCATTATTTACAGTTTACTACACTTGTACAAGTCATTTTTTGTTCCTACATTTTCAGGTTTCTACTCGCTTTGAGTTGAGAAATTCAGAAGCCCAGATGTTACCTTAATGATAGAAACAATTCCATGCATGATTTAGTTTTTGGTCAATTGGAAGTTCCAGCATATCTAACCTTGAACATTCCCTTACCACCTCACACACTCCGCACACCGTATTTTACCACTAGTCAGAAGCTATATACCTCTTTTCACTTTGCAAAGCCGGCCTTAGATCTATTGATGACCCATAATAGGTTTGTGTTACCCATGTATGAAGGCCAATGTAGTCTTCCAAACGAAAAAGAAAAGAAAAAGCAAAAAGTAAAAGAAAAGAAGAAAAAGAAAAATAAAAGCCGTGGATTGCTTCAAACCTAACACGGCCCGAGGGGCATTAAGTAAGCCTTTAAAGCCCGACATGCCCTAAACCTTAATTGGTCGGGAGTCATCGACTTAGGGGTGTTCGCTACACGGTGAATGAACGGGTAGGGTTTAATGGCCAGAGGTGCTTAATTCTCGAAGTCATTCAAGTCCGGTGAAGCCTGTAGAGTTCAGGGTCGCTGACTTTCGTCACGCTCTAAACCTTAATTGGTCAGGAGTCATCCAGGACCCCATACACCCGACTTTGGTGAAGTCTAGCTTTTTAGCATTGCACCCTACATTGCAATTAAGGAATAAATAAGAGTGTAGCTAGTCTTATTTAGGTCAATAACATTTTAAGGCCATGCGTAGCTAGGTCGGGGGAGGAATAGCTTTGCACCATCGCCTGCCGGTTACCTTAGAAACAATTTAGATTTTCGTGGAATTCAAAGGACTTCCCTTTGGAACCGATGTCATTCTAAAACTTTGTTCTATACGGTCCCTGTTCTTTCATGCCTGCTGCCTGCGGAGTAAGGGTTCATATTAAAGGTAAAGCCTATCTCGTATTATACTTTTGAACAATATACACTTTTTGTAAAGACAAAGATGCATACCTTTATTGTTTTTAAAGATTGCTAAGGACTAGCAACGTGTCGGTTAGTGGATTAGTGCCCAAAAAGTGCTATTTTGAGCCCTATTCAAGATAGGTTTTGAGTGCTTTTTGCTCACTAATCATATGAATTGAGCCAATTGTCATGTGTATGTCCACTTAGTGCTACTGACGGTTTCCCGAGATTGCTTCAGGTAGTTTCAGGCCCTGAAACTTCACGCAAGCTCGCCTCAGATGGTGCTGAATGAGAATCTCTGGTGGTTTCACCAAGCCGAGGCGATAAAACGTCAAGTTGAATCAAGAATTGAAGGCAAAATGAGGTGTAGAAGCAATGCAGATAACAATCGAGTGAATGGTGGAACGCAGATCTCATATAGACATGGTGGCACTTTCGCAAGGATTGCGAAAATTTTAATCATAGCCGAAAATTTCGCACTTAGTTAAATTTTCGCTTATGCTCAAATTTTCGCTACATGAATTTCGCTAGCTTAGCCGAAATTCTCTAGTTTAGTTGAAATTTCGCTATGCTAGCGAAACACGTGTGATAGCGAAATTAATTTCTCGCTATGTTTGTTTTTTTTCGCTATGCTAGCGAAATTTCCTGCATAGCGAAAATGGATGCCTGTGTTTTTGATGTTTTTGATTCCAAACACCACGCTTTGATTAAATTACCATTTTGTCCCTATTGTAATCTCATATTTTAGGCATTTTTGCCATTTCACACATTGGGGTTAGCTATATAAGCTCCCCTACAACTTTTGTAACCCTAACTTCAATTTTTATGCAAGCTTTCCCGCAGCTTTAGTCTTTAGGTTTTATTTTGCTCTCTTCTCTCTCCTCTTTCTCTCATTTTCTCGGCTGCCAAACACACCCCTTGAAGATGACAACTCAAGGGATGCTTGGCTAAGCCTCAAAGCCCAAAGACGAGGGTCGCAGCTTCTCGTCAGCTGTGGTTCGGGCGCTGTCCTCATGCTTTTAATGATACAGTACTGCATTTATGGTTCCAAACTTCCAAACTAGGTTTAATGCCATTTAATGTTCCTTTCCTTGGTCAATACTTGTCATGCTTTAGTGGTTCAAAGGCACTCTAATGGTAGATGCACCGATATCCTGATGTCATTTACGCAGCCATTGAAATGAGGTTAAATGCTGTGGTTTCAAACTGAATGTGGACATCAATGCTTAGTATTTGATTGACTAAATAGGAGTGGTTCTGTGGTTAGGTTTCACAGCTAAACAAAGATCCTAGCTTTTGGCTTTGACTATATGTCATTTGGCCCTAATGCGCAGGAAATAAACTCCAAGGACACCTTAATAACCCCTTTTATCAAGCTAGTGACCCAAGCCTTCAAGGTTACCATTTCGCGACCATTTAAACCATTTCAGCTTTATCCAAAGGAACAACAACCTCCCCTGTTGTTAACCAAATCCAAAATCCAAACAAAAGTCTCACCATTTTCAAACATGATGCGAATCATTTGTGGGATGAAAACCCATCCCCGTGTTCGACTCCTAGGACCGCCATAATCGCGCAGCTTGACTACTTCGGGCAGTTAGGAGGAATATAGGAACAAATTTTTGTTGATTCCGATCACCCTACCTTGGCACGAATCAACCGCTTCATCCGGGAAAATTTTGCTATTTCCTCTTCTTCAGACAAACAAGTTTTTCCACTCTTTGGTGAAGTGATCGCCTATCACATTGTCACAACCTTTCTTGTCTTTTATTTCCGCATCACCCCCAGAATAACAATACCCAATCTGATTAGTCTGCTTTGCTGATTCGTACACAATAGGGTGAACCGAAATCAACAAAATTTATCCTAATCCTATCACAGAGCAAAGCTACTCGCAGTGATAGTGGTCTAGGTTTAACTCAAGGATGGGGTTTTCTATGTACAAATGATTTGTATGAAGGCCAAAATTGGTGAATTTATTTTCGATTTTAAGGTTTTCAGAAACAGGGGGAAGCTGATGGTGAAACTGAAATGAAAATGAAGTAAATAAGAAAAAGAACTCTTTGCCACTGGGCTACCGGGTTTTAGGTCCTAAGTAACCGAGAGGTCTCGTTCATTTCTCTGCAGGAGGATGACATATAGTCATCTCAACTGTGTCTTCATTTAACTTTAAAAACTAAACCCTATGATTTTCCTTTGAAAAGACTTTCCAAAGATTTAACGAACATTCATGGTCCCAGACAGTGAAAACCTACCTCCTGGACTCATCTCACAGTAACAAATAGAAGGCAACTAATGGATATCACTGAATCTAACAATAAGCATCCAATGAACCCTAAAAGATTGCCAAATACTAGTCAATCAAGATGTATCTAGGAGATTTAAACCTGTGAGGAAGGGATAGGAACATAAATGGAAAATAAACGCCACGTTAAAAACAAGAGACCCGCCTTACCTCAAACTAAACAGCAGCCCTCCTCTTCAAGGGAGGAAGAGGTCTAGCCAAGCATCCTCTCGAGTTGTCATCCTCAGTTATGTTTGCAGCCGAGAAAAGGAGAGGAAAATGAAAGAAATGAAGCAAATGAAAAACGGGAGAGCTGAAAGCTTCTCCCCAAAATTTATTATGAAGTGATTGATTGTTACAAACCTTGACTCTAGCTTATATACGGCTCAGAGCAAGGGAAATTACAAAAACAAACCAAAACAAAAGCTATTACAAGGGTAGAAAAGAGAAAAATCAAAACAGAGTCGTTTAAACACAAAAACAGGAGCAGAGGATTTCACTACAGGTGAAATTTTCGCTATGTAGCGAATTTTCGCTATGTAGAGAAATTTCGCTATATAGCGAAATTGTGTTTAGGAAGGAATTTTGTTATTCGTACACTGCTCGTCACTGCTCCATTGCCCTCGCTACTACTATTCACATCGCATTATTCCATTTCTTCGCTTGATATTCTTCATTCCTGTGCCTTGTTGAAATTGACAGGAAAAACCATACTTAAATTGATGGAAATCAACCCGACTTTGTTATGATCGATCGACAATTTACGATTTGGCTTCCAATTTCGCAAAACTACAAAACAGCCCTGCACGATCAATAGAATAGTAGGGACCTTAATGTGCAAATCGGGTTAATTAGAATGATTAGTACACAAAAAGCACTCAAAACCTATAATAAATAGGGTTCAAATAGCATTTTTTGGGTAATTAATCACACCCCCAACCTACATACATCAGTTAGTCCTCAGCAATGAAAGAAAGAAAGAAAGAGGGAGCATACAAACAATAACAAAATTATGTTCACAAAATGGTATTTCAAAAGGTTGTGAATGAGTAATGCCTAACTCCTAAGTAAGAATCATCAAAGCCTTGTCCAATAACTATCTTGGGAGAATGAAATGCTATACAAAATTGGAGTATCAAAATATGTTTCCATCCCTGAATCAACCGTAAACTTTCAATTAAAATCTAAGTGTTTTGTTTGATCACCAATAATAAACTCCGCCAAACTCGCACTCTCCCTCTAACCTAGCTACTACCATGACCTAGCATGCTAAATCTAACCTAAATAGATTAGGACCCATCAGTTATTCCACAACTCTTTGTTGTGGGTGCAATGGTCGTAGGGCTCGACTTCACCAAAGTCCGTGTAATCCAGGATTAACCACGACTCCCAACCAAAGAAGGTTTAGGGCATCGTCATGAGGATCTTTCGACCACAAACTCTATATGGTTTCCACCCCCATCAATGATTTTGAGCCTTCAGTTGAATCTACAACTCGCTTAAACTCCACTCCATCCACCCGCAATGAAAGCACTAAGCCTGACTCCAACCGCCGCTTAAAGTAACAGCTTTAAAGGCTTTCGCCATATACCCCTGACCGTGTTCTGTTTCACTGGCAGTTGCAATTTTCCTCTTTTTCTTTTTCTTTTCCTTTTCTTTATCTTTTTCTTTTTCACTTCTTTTTATTTTGGAAGACACATTGGCCTTCTATCCACAGGGGTCCTTAACCTATTAAAGGTGATCAACAAAACTAGGGTAGGTTATTGCAAGGCTTAGGAGGCTAGGCAGTTTTTCAGGTTATTGAAGAAACCTGATGTGCACAGTGTGTGGTTAGCTAAAGGTGGAAGAAAAGGTCGGGTAAAGCAAATAAGAGTTCAATTGATCATCCACTTAACTAGGCATGGAACCAATCTAACATCAATAGAATTGGACAAAGTTTCAATTTTTCAAACCACAAGTTAGGCAAAACACAAAAAAAATGGGTGCAGTTTTTGAACAAAATAAGCTATATAGTATAACAGTGAGAAAGAAAAAGAAAACCAGCAAGCCACAGAACATCACAAAATGGACTTGCTCAAAATAATACCAAAAACATAAGTGCAAAAGCCACTTCCTTCACTAACTCTCCCCCCCAACCAAATATCTCATTGTCCGCAATGGGGCTCGGATTGGAAAGTTAGGGAAGGAAGTGTTACCTCCTTGATGAGATGTGATCTTTTTTGGATAGGAGACTTTGCAAGCTTTCCATCGACACCTTATTCACTCCATTTGGGATTCAAATGAACAAGTTAGAAGAAGAAAAGAGAGAAAAAAGTGACTAGCACATTTGAAAATTTCCACTTCATGTGTTTCAAAAGTGTTCTTTCTGGCTATTTTGGATTCTACACTCTAAGCTTCCAACGGTACCAAAAACACACTGAAACTAAGTTCGATGAAAAGTTATGGGCGGAACAAAATCGAGGCAACCGTGGGAGAGCGAAAATTTTGCTAGCATATAGCGAAAATTTATCTAGCATATAGCGAAAATTTGCACATAGCGAAATTTTCGCTATGTTTGCGAAATTTTCGTTATATTTATAGCGAATTTTTTTTAAAAATAAATAAAATTAATAAAAAATAATAAAATAATAATAATAATATAAATAAAAAAAAAAACATTTTTTTTAAAGACAATTTTTTTTTTATAAAAATAAAAATAAATTTTTTTAAATAAAATAAAATAAAAATAAACTCTTTTTAAATAATAAATAAATAAAAACAAATTATTTTTTTTTATGAACTTACTGTTCATAAGTTGTCTGGTTTAGGGGACATCCGCATATACTCGCTATAGCGAATTTCGTGACATAGCAAAAATTTCGCTATTTTTGCTAAAATTTCACTATAATTGCGAAATTTCTCCTATTTCTCCATATTGCTCATAATCTACATTCTGCTTCAAAATTTTCACTAGAACTGCAAAAATTAATACAAGAAAAATTGCAGAAAAGTGAAAAACAAGCTAGAACAAAGATTAACTTAAAAATTAGAGAAAATCTAAGAAGAAAACTTATAGAAATCCAATTAAAATAAAATAAAATGACATAAAACAAGAAAAATTAAAACAAAAAGGGAGGATCAGGTTCCCACCAAACTAGTTTTTAGCCTGAGGTCAGCTGAACTAGCAGCGGAGCTTCAGGAATGCTAAGGTCCGTGTGCTCCAAACCCGAACTCCGCACCAACTCACATCCACTATGCCATGCAACATAAGCAATCGCCAAAGTTTTGATGTAGCGGTACCTGCATGCGGGCCAATAATCTCTTGGAAGTTTGCATGGGTAGCGATGGCCGCCTTAGCTTCGGGTGCTTCGTGGTCAAAGGCCATGCTTCAGTGTGTAGAATATACACTCGTCGCGAGGCCACCGTATCGGGTTTTCGTGGCTCAAAAGGACAAGTGGGGTTCAATTCCGTGGGAAATGGTTTCAAACAAGCTCTCGGGGCTCTTCCACTATTTCTTTCCACTACCCTCCTCGCTAAAGGGTGCTGATTTCTTCTTTCTTCTCCCTGAAAACAACAAAGACACATATGAGGATTCGCACAACCCTTTAGACAATTCAATAAAATCTTATAAGCCCCGTGCTTATTGTTGACACTGCCCTCCGCTATGGTGTCACTTTAGCACTCTTCCTCCTATGGGACATTCGCCGACGACAGTTTTCTAATGGAGTCTGCAGTCATTCCATTTATGCTCAAAATCATTTTTCAGCCCATCTTGACTTGTTCAAATTGTCTTCCACAAAGGACAATTTCTTATTCGAACGGGCATTAATCCTTTCGCTTCGCCACAAAGTCATCCACTATCTCAAAAGGTCCAAATGGCTTTGTTCAAACTAAGCGGATCGACCGTAGCGGCCGAGGGTGACTCGAGGAGTTAAAGCATAATATGAAGGTTCAGAGATGATACCGTGGAGGCTCCTGTTCCTATGAGGAGTTTAGGTGGTTCCTCCAACTAGGTTTGTAAGAATTTTCATATGGTGAACTCATCCATTGGTTTCTATAGTCCCCGCTTTAATCTATATTCACTGATTCCTTCACAAGCTGTCGACTTGCCATGGCTGGTTTCTCGTAATCCCTCATGGACATATATGCACTGGGTTACCCCTACCACATGCTTCGATCAGATCGTCCTCTTCCACAGTTCAAATTCAACCTTGATTTTCACCCTAACCCACGGAATCAATTTCGCAACAAGAACAAAGCAAACACCTCAACAAGAAAAAACACAACTCTACCAAAAAGGGGTAAAGTTAGCTAAAACAAAATAAAAATGAAATAAAATTAAACACAATCAAAACACTAAAAAGATATATTATGTACAGGTGGCTCTCACTTAATCCTTGTGACGAGGGATCACAGCAGTCCACCAGTCATCATTCGTATTTGTGCACCATCCCCTCAGTCATGGTAGTATAAGGTAGTGGCTCTACTATCACGCGGTGACCCGTTCGATCCCCAAGAATCCGCGCCCATTTGATTCGTAAGCCACGCAGGTGATTTAAAATCAACAGAAATTTTGTATCCTAAATCCCACTGCAAAGAAAGCTACCAAAGATAAATGGGTCTACAGTATTCGAAAATCGTGGATGGGTTTTTCAGGCAAATGATCGACAATGAAGGCCAAAATTGGTGAATTTGGTTTTGAATTTTAAGGTTTTGTAAAAACAGGGGGGTTTTGATGGTGAAAACTGGAAATGAAAATGA
The DNA here is from genome assembly GCA_016808115.1 of Tetrastigma voinierianum. NCBI lineage: Eukaryota > Viridiplantae > Streptophyta > Magnoliopsida > Vitales > Vitaceae > Tetrastigma > Tetrastigma voinierianum. Next base: position 1,167,339 of record JAEQBH010000651.1, on the reverse strand, counting down.
AGTAAAATAAGAAAAAGAACTCCTTGAAGCATTGGGCTACTGGTTTTAGGTCCTAAGGCAACTGAGAGGTCCCCTTGCCCGCCTTCTCACGCGTGGAGGATGACATATAGTCATCTCCCCGACCTGGGTCTTCATTTAACTTTAAAAACTAAACCCTATGATTTTCCTTTTGAAAGATTTCTGCATTTAACGAACATTCATGGTCCTGCATACTGAAAACCTACCTCCCGGACTCCATCTCACAAGAATAAACAAGGCAACTTAATGGATATCATCAATCTAACAATAAGCATCCAATGAACCCTAAAAGATTGCCCAATACTGGTCAATCAAGATGCATCTAGGAGATTTAAACCTAGAGTGAAGGATAGAAGCATAAATGAAAATAAATGCCTACGTTAAAAAACAGAGGACCGTCGCCACCTCAAATCCAAAGCTCAAGAAATTTCTCCTCTTCAAGGAGGAAGAGGTCTAGCCAAGCATCCTCTGAGTTGTCATCCTCAAAGGAGTGTTTAGTAGCCGAGAAAAGGAGAGAAAATGAAAGAAATGAAGGTAAAATGGAAAACGAGAAGCCGAAAGCTTCTCCCCCAAAAAAATTTATCAAGGGCTTATCGATTAGTCACAAACCTCACTCTAGTCATATACCTGCCAGAGCAAGGAAATTACAAAAACAAAACAAACAAAATCTATTACAAGGGTAGAAAGGAGAAAAACCAAAACTGAGTCATGCTTAAAGAATCAAAATGTATGCAGGATTTCACTACAGTGAAATTTTCGCGAGGAGCAAATTTCTCGCTATCAGCGAAAAATTTCGCTATATAGCGAAATTGCAAAGCTTCAGAAGTGAAATTTGATATTCGTACAATCGCTCACATCGCTCCATTGCTCCCGGCCGCTACTATTCACACTCGGCACTGTCCCATTTCTTCGCTGGTTATTCTTCATTCCCGGCTTGTTGAAATTGACAGAAAACCATATGAAATCGATGGAAATCAACCCGACTTTGTTATGATTGGATTGGACACGACCATTTGGCTTCCAATTCCCGTAAAATTACAAAAACAAATTAATGCGACGCAGAATAGTAGTGACCTTAATGTGCAACTGGTTAATGGAATGATTAGTACACAAAAGCACTCAAAACCTATAATAAATAAGGGTTCAAAATAGCACTTCGGGGCACTAATCACTTCTTCTTTCGCCATTAGATATTTAATCGCCGCATGATCGTGTATACAACATGGGACCCTGAAATGTATACGAATTTTTCATATGCAAATACTATTGTCAAGATCTCCTTTCAATAGTGTAGCACTTTCCTCGAGCTTCATCGGGTTTGCCAGACAAGATATGGTTTGAACACCTTTCACTTTCGCCCCAATATAGGTCCCATTGCAAAATCACTGCATCACACATGATTTCAAATTGACTGTCTAATCGGTTTTACCATGATGAGCTTTTAATTTGAAGTCCTGGATTTGATCTCTTCAAAAAGAATTCCGCAGGATTCATCAAAAATTGAACGTAGTGATCTTTTCCAACAATCGGCGACGTTGGAGTTCAGCAATTTTTGAGAAATTCCCTTATAAATTTTCTATAAAATCCAAAGATGTCCTAAGAAACTTCTAATTCCCTTTACTGTTGTGGTTGGCATCGATTTTATAATTGAAACTCTGTCATCCACTTCAAACCTCGGTCAGTAGAATCTATGGCAACCCTAATAATCCCTTCAAGCTACTACAAATTGGCATTTTCCCCAATTCAGAGCTAGATTCTTGTCTTGGCATCTTTGAAGTACTGTCCCCAAGTTATGCAAGCACTGTTCAAAACTGGATCCATACACTATGAAATCATCCATGAAGATCTCCATAACTTCTTCTACCAAATCGGGAAAATATGGCATCATGCACTGGGAATGTATTTGTGAGCATTACACAAACCAAATGGCATTCTTCTGTGCCAAAGTACTACCAATGGCATGCAAAGTGATTTTCTCCTTATCCTTAAGTGCAATGGCAATTTGGTTATATCCAGAGTATCCATCGAGAAAACAATATTTAGGTGTCCCCGCCTAACCTATCCAACATCCGATCAATGAAAGGCAAGTGGAAAACAGATCCTTTCTCGTTGCGCATTTATGCGTGAAGTCAATACACACCTCCATCCTCGTCACGCTTCTTGTAGAATCCGGCTCATTCTTTTCATTTCGATCACAAGAACTGCAAATTTTCTTAGAAACCCACATGTACTGGGCTCACCTAAGAACTATAGTGATATAGCATATATAAACCTGTATTCAACCATTTCGTAACTTCTTTCTCGACAACTTCTTTTCATCATTTAGCCTCCTTTGATGCTCAATATAAGTTTCTTGCATTATCATTCAAAGAATATTTTGCATGCAAAATAGAGGGACACACCCTTGTGATCCCTTTCAATCGACCAAGCAATAGCTTCGCACTTTCTCGTAATTTCTAGCAACTTCGCTCTTCGACATTCAAGCACGCAAATCTGATATGATGACTAGTTTTCTTTTTCTCGTTCTAAGAAATCAGCATTTCAAATTACCGGGTACCTTTAATATTAACCATTCTCGGCATCGCTTCCTCGCTTCGCGAAGCTGGCCCCCGACGATAACATCATTCGATCGCTTTCATTCATGCTCGACTCAAGTATTTGTTATACAAACCGGAAGCGCAACATCACAATCAATACTCTCAAGATACCGAAAATTCATCTCAATTTCACTGAGTATAGAATGTTAGTTATACACAAATTCAAGCTCAACACGTAGAAGACTATTGTTTTCATGTACGATACAAATTCCTCTCGCATCTACATCGTGTATTCCAAACTCCTATTAAGATTAAAGTAATCGCTCTCATTCCCCACTCCCAGCCGGCTTAATTTTCTACACATCTATCAAGGCAGATCTGGGGCTTCAAGAAGGGTCTTCCTAGCAGCAAAGGAACTTGGGTGTCTTCCTCCATCTTCATAATCACAAAATCCTCAAGGAATATGAATTTTCCCACCTTGACAAGCACATCTTCAAGAACACCTTCTAGTCGCGCTATCGATCTGTTTCGCCCATTTGCAATGCGATTATTGGCTGGGTAAGTTCCCCAAACTCACTCCGCACTATCGACAAAGGCATCAAATTTATACTTTCAAAGACTTGTAATCACATACAAGGCCTTCTTGAATTCATATTTCCCCATGGAGCAGGAATGGTGAAACTCCAGGTCCTTCATTTTCGCCGAGCTTACCGATAACCGCACCGCAGCAGCAATCAAAGTTCACTATTCCTTTCTCAACTATTTTCCTTTCTCGCTTCGCATCTCCTTCGTAAATTTCGCATAGTTCGGGCATTCGTTGATTACCTCGTTAGTGATATTGATTTCTATCTTCTCAAGATGTCCAAGAATCTAGAAATCGCTTCTTCCTTTGCTTTCTCAAGCTCGGGGAATAAAGACCGCAAGTGTATAAGCCGGTACCTTCTCCTTCGCTTTCTACCACTACTTCTTCAAATTCTCTATCTACCTCAGATCTTCTTCTCTTTGCTTCGTAGTCGGGTTACACGAGGCATGCTCTTCTCTTCTTAAACTCCAGGTTTCTTCCTATTACGCATCGGTCTTCTTTATTTCTTCTTTGTTGTTGCCTTATTTCTTAGCTGCCCAACTAAAGCGCCATGGATCCTTTGGATTCTTCTAGGTGTCACTAGGAATGTACCCTTGCTCGATTTGGCATACTAAGGGCCCGTTTGCCTACTTGTGTCTCGAGTTCTTCGAGTGAGGCCTTGTATTCATACGAAACACTTGAGTATCGACTTGAAAGCTTCGAGTCGAGACGATTTGTTCATGGAAGTGTGACCTCTTTGTTGTCCCCAATGAAGCTACTGACATTTGTTCTTCAAATGGTTGGGTCCTCCTCAACCTATGTCATTCTGCCTTCACCGCCCGATGTTCTTTGCTAGAACCTTGGTGAATTCTTGATATCCTGATGAGGATTACGCCCGTACCTTGGGCCTTGTCTTTTTCCCTCGCCATATAAGGAAATTCTCATGGTTCCTCGATCTTTGAATTTGTAATGTGTAGGCAAGTTGAGGTTTGGCTTGAAATTATAACTCCTTGGCTCATTCATGTATTTAGCCTCCTCAACCCCATAAGAGTCCTATTATGTTGGTACTTCAGCACTTCTTCTCATTGCTTCTCTTTCCACTTCTCCTATCTCATGATCAATGTGCATTTTTCTTGCCTGTTTGTCCATCCTGTGCATGATGGCATCTAACTTTGCTTCCATAATTTGTCATTTTACTCGACTCGTGACCCGTTTTCCTGCATTGTTACCACTTGAAAACTTAGATGGAGCAACCATGTGCACTTAGCCGGTCTTCTATCAGAGATCCTAGCCTCGCTGACACTTTTCTTTTAAGATGCTCCACGGCATGAAGCCAGTGATGTAACACGAATGTATCATTTAAGGCATGATACACTATATCCATTTGAGTTTTTAAATCAATTCCATGTATTGGGCACCTCTTCAGCAGCCTCTTGAATCTCTCCCAAGCTATGTATAGGCTCTCATAGTCCCCCTGTTGGAACACTATGATCTCTCTTCTTCTCTCAGAGGTGAGAGATGGGGAAAAAGAACACCTTTAGTATGCTTCCACCCCGACTCTTCCCAAGTATCAAGCCCGAACCATATGGTAATGACTCATACCATGTGTAGGCTGCTTTGGCATGTATTTAAGGAAAATGGGAAGAGATGCGGCTTTATCACCTACGCCTCACTCCATTCGACTTCCACTTTGTATTTTCCATCTGAGAAATCTACCCGGTGCTCATTAGGGTCTTCAATGGGGTGTGATGAGTGATGTTGTTACACCATTGTTATGAGTTGAAACGATTCGAAGTTGTTTGCATCATCCCACAGTGGGTTGTCGATTCTGCAGAATATTCTTCTTTGAATGATGGGCCTCCGGAAATCCTCCATTGTGTCGATCATAGGAGGCACTTTTAGGCACAGCGTCCTTTGCTCCTCCCTATCTTGTCATGTCTTTCGTCTTCCATGGCTCGTTCCTACGCTATTTAAGTCTTCTTAAGCTTAAATTATTCTTTCCAGTCGATTACTGCGCGGCAGTGCGAATCCTACTTCTGTGCATTAAAGGATCTCCGAGGAATTAGAAACACACTCGGATTAATAGGATTAGTGGAACTAAAAAAATTAGTTTCCAACATGGCTTGTTAAAGAATCGTGGGTGTCTGACCTTTGCTTGTAAAAACTGTTTTTGTCTTTTCTTTTATAAAATTTTAGAAAAATGTCCAAATTAGCATTTCCCTCTTTTGTTAGAATATTGATCTATTCAATCCTTTCAATCCCCGGCAATGGTGCCATAAAACTTGTTTGCCTTTTTCTATATAGACTAAAAACCCCTCAAATTCTCATAGTTACAAGAGCCTTACACTTCTCTTGCAGCCATGTCACTTTGGATAAACTTGCTTGGTTAAATAAACGCTTGGTGTTACGGATTTTAAAATGGGTCTAGTCTATGACAATGCAAGTGCACAGGTCATACAAGTAGTAAAATCCCGAATGTAAGTCCGAGTATCATTACGGATAAGAATTTGAAATCGACTACCCGTTTGCGAAGTTCTATGCTATTTGGACTAAAAGCGATAGTGAAAGTTTTATCTAGAAAAATAAAGATCCTAGACTATTAACTAAAAACCTGGCCGAATATCATAGAAAACAACCAATAATATAAAAAGAACAAAATCTTGGACGATACATTCCTGTGAGAAACGAAAACTATCAAAGAATTACAATGAAACAGTCAATTCCTACACGAAAGTACATTGCTACATTTATTGATGGATCTAAGATTGTCGAATTGCCTAAATTGCGGGTTGGATTTCTCATATTCAACTGGTTGAAGCACTTGCTTCTCGGAAGTCGAATCGAACCGATTACTTGTATTTCAGATCTTCTTGCAAGATCTAGGTATTTTTCTTTCTCAATACTTCACACTTTCGTTTTGATGACTGCCAGTCTTTGCTTTCTTCTCAAGATTTTTGCAAAAGTTCTACCACTTAATTGGTGGCTCATCCTTCAGATCTATTGGTTCTTCCTTTCCCTTGATTAGATCTCAGTTAACACAGGGTTGGGAGCTTCCCTTTAGATTGAGGTGAACTCTCTGATTATTTATATTGTTAGTCTCCCCTCGAGCTTGATTATGAGCGAATGGGGATTTATCAAAATGAACTTCAGGCTCGAGTTCATCAATGGTAGTCTAACATACCCATAAGTGAATGCTCCCAGGCTCTCAAGAATCTCAACTACGGTAATCCGCAGCGAGAGGGCATCCTGGAAATCGAGCAAGATACACTCAGCAAAGCGGTATTCGGTACTACCATTGAGAACTTATAGATTCGAAAACAACACAGTAAACTTAAATCCATGATGAATAATTCTCTCGGATTTTGCGAGAAAAGGCTGGCCTTCTTGATGTCGAGATCCGGTTGAGATAAGCTCTAATTCTTTGCATCACAATTAACGTAGAGCATCGGTAAGTACATCCCGAATTTATGTCGCAATTAAAGCGACAAGAAATGAATTTGTTTTATGCAGATTTCGTAATTTTGAGGCGATAATTTTTAAGGAAAATAACATAAATAAAAATCCGGCGTCGATCGTTTTACGCACAGTTTACTTGGGTCGAGATCCAGAAAAGAAAAGAAAATAAAGAAAATAAAATAAAATAAAATAAAATCTACTCTCAACTATACAATGAACCCTTCTTCTCTCCCAGTTCTTGGTGTCGAGAGTGAAAAAGTTCGAGATTACTTTACTATTCTAACACTGTCTATTTATATATGTTCAAAAGAAAATGGTAGAATGCCGCGAATCGGTAGAATTCCTAGAAGAAAAGCTCGGATTAATGTCTCGGTCGTGACCTCGGGTTGATGTCGCGACACAGGATTCTATACACTAGTTAGGTTGAGACCCGGGTTTCTTCGATTCGACCGGGTTTCTTGGAAGCCCGTTGATTAGTGGTCACGGCCTCGGTGTGGTCGTGACCTCTTTATTGATTGTTCTCAAGATTGATGTCGCGACCTTAGTCTCACGTCGCAACCTCGTTGTCGTTCACTCTGTTTTGGTCCCGAGTCAGGCTGATTTTAGGTTCTGACCTGTTTTGGTTGTGCAGCTTTGGATTCAGTCGGGACTTCCCTTTCTTTGTTGCCTTTGCGTCGCGACCTCAGTTTTAGGTTGCGACCACATTTCTGTTTCTACTGCTTCACCTCAGGTCATGACTTTCTTTTTCAGGTTGCGACCTCCTTTTTGGTCTTCTGCCTTGATATGTTCAGAATTTAGGTTGCGACCTCAATAATTGGTCTGACGCGCGATAACCTCTTGCCTTTAAAAGCCCGAGTCGTGACCTCGATATGATGTCGCGACCTCGTTCTCCTTTACAGTTTGCGAGGTTGTCTCGGTTGCATTTAAACATAATTGGTGGCACGGATGTTGATGCTTTCGATGTGTGTGTGGTCGCGACCTCAGTGATTGGTCGCGACCTCCTTTGAGGTTCTTCACTGATTAAGTGGTCGTAACTTCCATTTGCTTGGTAAGGACCTTGTTGGCAAGGTTTCATGTTACGACCTCAATATTAGGTTGCGACATGGCTTTGTAATGTTCAATGTTTCTTTAGGTCACAACCTCAGTGATTGGTCGTGACCTCCCTTGGGTCCTTGAATAACAAAGTGGTTGCAACTTCAATTTCCCTAACTAGGACTTCACTTGGCTCAGCTTCAGGTTTCTTGTCGCGACCTCGATATTAGGTTGCGGCCTCATTCGATTCTCGACTCTTTTGTAGTTGTAACCTGGAATCTCCTTGTTGTGACTCCCGATTTGGTTCCGTATGGGCACAAATACACGTTAGACTGGGAATAAGGCTTTCATTGAAGCCCTAGTTGCAACCTCATTTCTCTACAACAACTTCCTTTGTGGATTCATCAACAGATCAAAGTCGCGACCTTAGATTGGTGTCGCGACCTCAGTTTCTACCTTGAATAATTTCTTTTCATTATCCAACCACACTTTCTTGAGTATGACCTCATTAAGCGGTCTTGGTGATGTTGTGACACAGAGCTCTTTGAAAAAGCAGGCTCCCTTGTCGCGACTTCCATTTTAAGGATTCGACCTCTTTTTTTGTTCTCATTTGAATTCTTTCGGTTCTTTTTTTTTTTTTTTTTTCTTTGGGATTTTAGCTTACTGCTTTGTATTTTACGCAAAATTAAATTTAGTAAATTACCTAGGTTTTACGCATATGAATCGACAATTATCAACGTAATATGCTGGAAAAATGGATTAAAAATCAAATGAGTTTTTAGACTCATCACCTACTCATTCCTTATTACTGGTCTAGGTAGTCAAACAATTATATGACAAGTTTCTAAATAACGAATAAAAAGAAAGTAATGTACATCGTTCTGCTCTGAATGTACCTACGGGTACCTCTGTACAAGTATAAGCTCTGTAGTACCTACGGGTACCTCTATATAAGTATAAGCTCTGTAGGACCTCTGGGTACCTGTATCAAACATAAACTCTGTGGGACCTCACGGGTACCTGCAAAGTATAAGCTCACATAGGCCTACAGGTACCTTCGTATAAGTATAAGTTATGTAGTACCTTCGAGTACCTCTGTACAAGTATAAATTTGCTAAAAGTATAAGTATAAGTATAAGCTCTATAACTCCTATGAGAGATCTAAACAAGTATAAGTTTGCTATAAGTACAAGTATAAGTTTCGTAACTCCTATGGGAGATCTGAATAAGTATAAGTCTGCTAAAAGTACAAGTATAAGTTCTGTAACTCCTACGGGAGATCTGATTAAGTGTAAGTCTTCTATAAGTACAAGTATAAACTCTTATGTAATTCACATAGGAGATCGAACAAAATTATAGAGTTTTAGGTACAAGTAATATTGTATAAGTTTATTATATGAATTCATGAAAATTATGATATCACGCTCTTTGTATATCTGTTCTTTGTTATATGCTTACTACAAATGAGTATTAGTGCATGTGTATACGTATAAGTCATATGTTTTCTACTAAGCATTAAGCTTAGCACGAGTTTTAATCCGTGTAGGTATAGAGGGGCGATCGCGTTTTTCGCTGCTTGTTGGGCTGACAAAGTAGTAGAGTCCATCCACCGAGTAGGTTGTGCGCTCCCGATTAATAAATGTAAATGTCACAGGTTTTTGTATATGTATATGTAAATGGGACTTAGGACTTGTATGTATTGACATTGTAAACACCACTACGGTGGTAGTTTTATATTTTGTATCTTTGTATATGACATTTTGTTACAGTTATAAGACTTAGGCCCACCAATGTCTGAAAAAACAGGTAAAGAGTCCCAGTACAATTTCGCACCCCCTTCTTCCACCTAGGCGGGGGTTGGGGGCTTGACAATGCCATGTGTCCATCTCTTAGGGTTCCATGTGGCATCACATGGTCATGTCATGTGGTCACCCAGGCACTGATGTCCCCAATATGAAATTCCGACTATCTCGGGTCAGACGAGAAGTCGACACATAGTAACTTCAGATTTCGCGAGGGCGAATTCAACGGTGTTAGTGCATTTGTCATCGAACAACGAAATTACCATTTTATCGTTTTTTAGAAAAATTGAATTTTTCCCGGGTCTTACAAATATTTTATATGTTTTTGCATAAAGATGATCTATATAGCTTTTCTCAAAAAATATATTTATTTGCCTTTCATGTAATTTTAATGAGGAAAAGTTTGATTTGTTTTATTCCTTTGATTGTACATGGATCAAATAGGGATTTTGCATGAAAGTATTTTGAGATTTGTTTTGTTTATGAAAGAAAATATGGAGATATAATGTTTTGTGATTTGAATTTTTGAATGAAATATTTGACTCACGGCTAGTTTGATGCTTATGGCGCCCCGAGCCCGGGGTCAGTTAACAGGCCGTCGCGGCCGCGGAAAACTCGTCGTTGTCGGTAGCTTGATACCATGGTGCCCCCTTTCCCGGGACCCATGATTTAAAAAAATCGAGCCAGAGTCTCGCTTTTAATACTTGAGGGGCTGCAAAACACAACATACAAAACCTAACAACATGGCCCCGATATATAATACCGCACAGCCTCACGGTCCACTTATGAGTGAAAGTGACATAACCGGGCCTACTCACCCATACTATAAAACATACAGAATTAATTATCGTAGTCCTCAAGAATTTAATTACAACACTTTTACAAATATCACATATTGGGAACCCGAGGTTGTCCCCAGAAATATTTTAATCCTTTTACACAAAACCTGACTAGAACTAGTTTGTTCCAAGCTTCTTTACAAAAATGAGTTACAAAGCCACAACCGGCTTTCTTCAACCTTACGGCCTCAAGTGAGCACCATCCTCACACGTTCCTGTGTGCACGAAGGGGGTCCCATAAAGGGTGAACTACGGCTCGTGATAAACTCTAAAGGAAGTACTCCCCACTGAGTGCACATGCAGTACCATGTTCACACGATCAACATTCAAGTAAAATGCGAGTTTCTATTGGAATGCCTACATGCCATGAATGAAGCATCACTCGCCCCATGCCTTTAACTTAGGAGTCCTTGCAGGCTCCTCACACATGCTTATGCCAAGTGTAAGAACTTGTCATTGATGTTTCACCCAATGACTCTTTATCCAAAATAAAAGCTTTTTTTTAACAAAAAAAAAAAAAAAACTCATTGGACATCCTCGATAAGCGAAACTTTATTCAAAGCCATTGAATGATAGATATCTGACTTTATTAGCGTTGGGCAGTCTTCGATACTTGACTTTATTCAAAAGCATTGGGCGGAGTCTCAGATAAAACAACTTTATTCAAAGCTATGAAATGCACCCGTGAGACTACATTGGACGTAGTCGAAATCACAAACTCACCACCCACTCACCCCTGGGAAATGATGAATGATTATGACAATGTACACGCACCCTTTCAATGTGATGTCCCCATGCATATGAAATGCAATTATGCCATTCAATGCCTATACCATGCCATATATATGATGAGTGCTATATGGACATTTTAAACCATGCATAATACACATGCATCATTTGGACAATCATATCAATTAACATACGATTCAGAATAGCGAAGCGATGCATGTCGACATATTATACACACATATATTAACATCTCAATTCGTACCAATCAGCGATGACTTACATTATCCTCTAGGCCAATTTTAGCGACATATCATGTCCACAAGCCTACCAAGCTTTCAGCCGTGGCCTTGCTCATACACATCACAACGCAAGAGTCGATTCATTCAGAACACCTGAATTGACTTTCAAACAACGAAGATACCATCAAGTATATCCACTCAATTTAGCGATGATATGCTATAATCCATAAAACCAATTGTGGCATGAGATTCCACACACCACCAGGGCCATGAGCAGCCCTGGCGGAGTCCCTGATATCGGTCGGAGATTGTCGACCCATCTCTTTGAAAAGAGAATAAAAAAACCTAAATCTGTGAGCACCAAATGCCATTTACTAGCATATGGTTAGATTTTAGACTTAAAGAGATTTGCATAGAGTCCAAGAACGTGCAAATCGGAGTTCGGACGAGAAAGTTATGGTCATCCGAAGTTCGACTGTAGTTTGCATGAGTCGCGAAAATTGCAGCTCACGAAAGAGGCTTCGTAGATGTGATGCAAAATTTCGCAAACTATGCGAAATTTTTAAACTCCTATCCCCAAATTTCGAGGGTCGACAAAATTAGGATCTTGCGGCCCCTTTAATTTTGGGGGTGCCTTTGGATTCTAATCTGTTGTGAACCAATCCGAAACCGACCACCACTCTGATCCACTATTCAAGCTATAAAAGCCTCGAACACACGGACACCATCAGCAATCCCCGAAACAACAATCCCGGGAACCAAAACAAACCAAGAAACTAGTCTTTTGATTGTCAATAGCACAGTCCAAACTGCCTTAAACCAACCCTACGGTTAGGGTTGAACCCAATGACCATTGAATGGCCCTTAAGAATGAAATAACTAGAGTAGGAGAAAACCCTACCTCTTAAAGCATGAGCAACGACCCGAAGAAGTTCTGCGAACACTTCCTGAACCTGAAACTTTTGACTTCCCGAACATTCCACACGAAACCTTAGCGAAACTTGGTGTGAAGCCCCAAATTCGGGGGTCTTTTTTTTTTTTTTTTTTTGGCTCTTTGAATGAGTACGCCATGATAGAGAATTCTCGTCGAGAAAGAATTCAGTATCAATGACGCACCTTTGTCTTGCGTGCCTAAGGCCTGTCGTGCACACCATCCTTCACACACACGATACTGTCATGTCTTGTGGCGGAGCTTTTACGTGCATGGCTAGCTGTCATGACTTTAAAATTCTCGTCGCGACAAAAATTCTCACTACCTGACGACTCTGGCGACGCCGGTGTTACATCGCGATAATTTCTCTCCTTGCCTTGGCCAACTTCTGCCATTGACATAAAAATACTGTCAGCGATAGAAAATCTTCCCGGCTGGTGGTATGTTGTGACATAAATTGCTCTGTCGCGACCGCAAACCTCTCCATTTGGCGGCGCTCTGTCGCGACATAAAAACGATACGTCATTCTGAAGAGAAGGCTCAGGTCTAGCCAACTTTGTCGCAACATAAAAATACTCAATCGCGACATAAAATCTTCCCGGCTGGCCCGACCATGCCATGACATAGAATTGCTCTGTGCGACAGAAACCTCTGCATTTAGCACACTGCGCTAGCGACACTTAAAAGCATTATGTCGCGACCAGAAAGAAACTCCTATCTTTGTGCTACGTGGCGACATAAAAATATTTTGTGCGACAAGTCTCATTTACTGTGGCGATTGGGTGTGACATAAAACACTCTGTCACAACACCACTCTATGAAATCCTGTCGTGACATAAAATATTTATGTCAGGACATAAAATTCCTTAGCCTCAACCAAACTCTGTCATGAAACAAATTGCTTTGTCGCAACATAAGGCCCTTTGGTCTTGGCCACACCCTATTGCGACACAAAATACTTTGTCACAACATGAAACCCTTTTGTCTTGGTCAAACTCTGTCATGACCTAAAAATATAATGTTGCGACAAGAAACCTTCTACCCTTGGCTAGAACTCTGTCGCGACATGATTTCCTCTAACCTTAGCCTACTCCGTTGCGATAGAATTTACTTTGTGGCAACCTAAATCCTTTTATCTAGGCCACTCTCTGTCGTGACATAGAATACCCTGTCGCGACCTGACTCAGGTAAATCTGTGTGACATGATTTTGTTGCCTGACGCTGAAATCTCTTAGCTAAACCCGAGCTCCATTGCAACCTTGACCTCTTGTTGTGACCGTCTCGATCGCAATAAGGGAACCTCTATCGCGACATTGTCACGACAAAGAGCAACCACGGCCGTGACCCATGAACACTCTGCCAAGACCAAATCCCCCATCATGACCTGAAAATCCCTTTGTTGCGACAGACGAGAAAGCTCGTAGCGGCAGAGAAAACCTACTGTCGCGACCTAAACCTGGCGTGTGCCTTTACGGGCCTTTTACGCACCTCCGGCTCTCCACCCAAATCACATTGAATTTCCATACTACTACCTCTATACACATTTTCTAGGTAGTATAAAATCTGGGAAAACTATTAACACTACACTGAACAAGTCCAAAAATAAGTTTTTATTACAAAACTTCTCATTAAATATACAAAACTGGATATTCTATCCACAATATTACAGAACCAGAAAATAAGCCAAGATCTAGCCTTCTTCTTCACACTAGATCTATTATGTTTCATCCTGGTGTACCTCTCAGTACTGAAAATATTTTCCCCCGATGGGGTGAGCAATGCCCAGTAGAGAATATCTCCTCTAAGGGCTACTCCCCACCTAAGTGCACTTGCAATGTCATGATTCACACATTAACACCCATTCAAGTAAAAATATGCACATTTCTACATGAATGTCTACATGTAATGGATGAGAATGTGTCTCACCCTATCCCATGTCCCGAGTCTTCACTGACTCCCTCACACATGCAATTTCCAAGCGTGAAAACCTGTCATTGGTGTTTCCCCCAATGACCTTTTTTTTTTCTTTTTTTCAAAACAAAAGCTTTTTGTTTTTAAAACTCATAACCCATTGGACAAACCTCTAATGTTCATTTGATTTCATTAAATCCTATGTGTTTATGCATTTATAGGCCACAGATTTTTGGGTTTACACCCTGAGGCATGCCAAGCGCCTTTCCATTTTACGGTCTTTCGCGCGGTGAAATCATATCTAGCTGCGAATGAATTGGGTTTCACCTTGTAAAATTTATCTACCCCAGCACTCGCCAACACCGCGATATTTTTTCCTTTTCATACTTATGCAACCTTGAGACTCATTTTCTTAGGCGTTGTCCTATTAAGGCTCACCACCCATTCACGAGAATGGTGAATGACCGCAAACCCTACACACACCGATATATGCGGTGTCACGATGCACATATGAAATGCGAATTCCATTTCATGCCAATTCATGTTACATGAATAATGAGAGCTACATGCAACATTACCAAATCATGGATAATTATATTTTCTACATATAATTCACATCCATCCTATATCTCATGTTAATACATCAAATAAGCATATATTAAAATGAATTTTTTTTTCACACAACAGCATGTTATTCAACCACCAAGCAATAACACACAAAAGATCCTTGATTTAGGACCTCAATTCAACAAGGCATCATCCAGCCTTAACACCCCTGAACCGATCTGGTTAGGTCCATTCCTTAGAATTTGGCCAAAAAGCGACCCCGAACTCTAAATACCCAACAAAGGCAGAAGACATCGGTCACAGATATCAAAACAATCTCCAAACATAGTCTGGGTGCCAGAAAGTAGTCGAACATTCCAACATTCAGTCCTAAAATTTTGGGACTAAACCGCACGACCACTCACAGCACCAAAGAACCCCATGCCATTAAATGGCTCTTAGACCAAGAATAACCAAAGTAGAAGAGTACCCCTACCTCTTGGAGTTTCACGAAACCCACTGATTTTGGTAGCCACGCGTAGCCCTCACTAAGTAGATGAGCTTTAACTCTTGGCCCGACAAGATTCGACCACTCGATCTCCGTAGATCGTAGAGAGAAGTGGAACCCCTTTTCTTTTCTCTTTCTCTCTCTCTCGTTCCTATTTCTCACGTGAAGAACCAAGAAAATCCTGTTTTTCCTCCCCAACCCCCCTTTTGACTTTTCCTTCCTTTTTCTTTTCTTTTTCCTCCTTTTTGATTTTCTTTCTTCCTTTTTCTTTTTCTCTTTTCTTCATTTTCTCTTTTCTTTCTTTTTGGTTCTTCTCCCACCGAATTGTTGCTTGCCCCCTCTTTTTTTTTTTTTTTTTGTCTTATCCCAAGTGAGAGGAAACTTCCTCTCACTTTCCTTCCTTCACCTCACAATTTGACTGTGGCTCTACATAGGCCATTGACAGTGCCGTGTGTGTCACTTCGACACCACATGGCTATCATGTATGTGTCCATCTCCGAGGTGTCATGTGGCATTCACATAGTCATACCATGTGGCACCACTCCATCGTCCCACACGACACTTTCGGTGCCTCAGCGTGAAATTCATTATCTCGAATCCCGGGTGAAATTTGATAGGTAGCTTTACATTTATGAAAGGCGATTCCTAACGGTGAAGTCCATTTCGTTTATCAGGGTCCCCAGAAAAAAATTCAGTTTTGGCGCATCTTATTCTGGCCGATTCTTAGTTTTGCTTACTTTTTAAGAAAAAGGTGAATTTTTCGGGTTTGCCAGGTTTACAGGTATCCCACGCGTAAGCCCTAGGTCGAGTACTTTGACTTTAAACCTTGGCTCGTCGGAAAACCACCACCCAATCTCCGTAGATCGTAGAGAGAAGTTGGAGCTTCTCTCCCTACACCCTATTTTCTCCTCTCTCACTGTCAGATACCAGCCTAAAAAATCTTCTTTTCCCTTTTTTCCCTCCTTTTGTCTATCTTGACTTAAGTTGATGAGTGGCTCTTAACGTCTACATATCCACGACCCGTCCGAGTTCGTTTCAGCCCCGAAACAATTTATTTTCGGTTTTGGTTCAAGTTCAATTTATTTTAAATGAACTTAACTTGAGTTATTTCCTAACTCCCGAGATTCTCATAAAAAATCTCGTCCCTGGGAGTCGCTAGATGCCCGTTACCTCGAAAATCGTGAAAAATCCTACTGTCTCGGAATTCAACGAAAAGTTTCTAGGTAATTAGAGTTTACGAGATGAATCTAACGGTGAAGTCCGTTTCATCATCTGAGATCTAGAAAATTTTCCAGCCTTTCGTGAACCATTCTGGTAATTTATTATTATTTTGCCATTTTTTTCTGAAAAGTTATAATTTTCCTGGGTTTTACAAGCACTGTCAATGGGAATAATAGTTCACACTATTCGGTCCTTGTCAAGGAGAATAATAGTTTACCTTTACATTCCTTGGTGGTGAATGTAATTGATTTGAACCCCAACCTTTAGGGGTTTCGGTTAGAGGTTACTAGTACTAGTAATGTTTGGTTCTGTCCACCTTAAAATGAATAATTTGCGGCTAGTTACCCATTTGAAAGTCCTATATGGTTAGATACCATTTGATATTTGATTACCAAAGAAAAATTAATATAATTGAAATATATTTGATTTTGGACTATGATATGAAAGTGTTTGAATTGAAATTTGATATGAAATTGTTTAGATAACATTTGATATGAAACTAATTTGAGAATGTTTTGAAGGAAAATTACGATTTGATTAATATTTTATATTGGAACATGTTGAACTAATAAGTTCATGTTTATATGGAATGATTGGTTTTTTAAGTTAATTAAGAAAGTCACTTGGATAATAACATTCATTTTTTTATTAGTTCAAAGTTGGATTTGGGAGATTCTAAATAGTGTTATATTTCTGAATAGGTTGATTTGAGATTTGTATTTGAGATTTGGAGATTTAAAAATAATTTTTTGTCGGCATAAAATTTAGAATTTTGAGAATTGATGAATTTAGAAAGTTGCGCATTTACTTTGAACAAGTGTTTGGTTATTGGAAAAATAATCCAGCTACAAGAAAAGAAGGTTTGTGTCATTTCGCACTTTGAGCCTTCGAGCTTGAGGTGTGAAATGACAGTCATGCCCTATGGTGAGTTTCGGAGCATGACAAACAAAGTCTTCCATACTGCTGGTTAGTTCTGCAAATAGTGACACCAAATAAACTTCTACCTATAAACTAATACTATCTGACTAAATCAAAATAAATTAGTTCATATAATCTTACCCTTTCAGCTATGAACATAGCCCGAAATTGAGTCATGACCTTGTCATAAGGGTCTTTAGGCAAAATTGGATTGTTTTTCCAGGTCTCATCTATGTACTCTAGGATGATAAGTGATTCTGCAATTGGCTTTCCATGGTGTAAAAAGACTGGGATTTTCTTGTCGATGTGATTATACTTGAGAAGCCTATTCCACGTTTTCATACTCAATCTCTTTTAGCTTAAGTACCACTTCAACTCTACTGGTATAAGGGCTTGCCCAGTTGCCAAATAGCTTCACTTCTTCCGCCATTGTCACAGCTTGAAGAGGTGTGGTTTCTTTTTATATTTATGGGAGAGTTGATTTGGGAATAATTTAAAAAAAAAAACATAAAGAATGCAAAATGCATAGTTCAGCATGGTTTCATAGAAAATAATTGTGTTTTAGGTATGTTAGTACCTAGGTACTACCTTAGTAAACTATTATCTTAATGTTTTAGGTACTACCATAATGAACAATGCCAAGGTAGTACCTATAGTTTGTTGAGGTAGTATTTGGGTACTACCAAACCTAAAACCATAAGTCAAGTGCTTTCTTCACCGATAGAGGGCAAATGAATGAACCTGTAGTTAGGAGACCTACTGCTGCTACTTCTTTAGAATTAACCTTCTGAAAGTAAGTTCCCATGAAGGTCTTTCTTCGTTGATTTTCTTCCATAGTTCTTCATATTTTGTTACCTTAGCAGCAAGTTCATACGAGTCTCTGAACTCCATACCTTGAAATTTCTTCCTCGACTTTATATTAGGTCTCACTTGGACCATCTTCACGTACTCTATTCCTATGAGATGAATTTTGCATATATTCCTCATTCTTTTGAAATGAACAATGAATGAATCTACTTATTCTCCACCCCTTTGGGTTACCCTTGATAGTTCTCTATGCAAATCTCAAGTTCAGCTCTGAAGAATTATGTGTAGAATTGTCTCTCCATTTCCTACCAGCTCATAATATAATTCCTTGACAATGTTACATACCAAGTAAAAACAACTCATGTTAATGAGTTATGAAATAACATGAGTTTGAAGTAGGGGAAATTCACATAGTTAGCCAATTCCCTACATTGCACTATGAACCTAGCCACATGCTGCAGGGTGGATTGCCCATCTTCTCTAGAGAATAAAAAGAATTCAAGAATTTTATACCCCCATAGGTAAGGATTCTCTCTGTCTATTGCCTTTGGGTATGGCTTGTAGAATTCTAGGTGATCAATTTGTCTAAGGCTTGGCCCAAATAGCTCTTGTATCGCCTCCCTTCACTAAAAGAAAATTGTCTTTCAGTGATAAAATATGTTGTCACTAAAAGTTTAAAATTCGTTTGCAAAACATTTCCTTGCGAAAAATATTTCGTATCATGTTTGTCACCTGAGAACTGTCGCTAAAAGTATACCAACGAAAATCCATTTTCGTTACTAAAGATTTTGATGATGAAAATAAAATTTAGAGTTTTAACAAAATGAAATGTGACACCCAATCCAGGGGTCTGGGTTGACAACTCGTCAACCGCGGAGTTCTAGTTCGGGTGGCAGATACCACCTTTGTTGTGTCCCATTTATCGAGATCCATATTTTCACGAAAAATTTGGCAGAGTCTCCTTTGTTCGGGGAGCTCTACCCAACATACAACTTGTATCACAATAATCCATAAGAGTTTATTACAACACTCTTATACATAACATATATTAAAACTAGTTTGTTCTAATATAGTTTACCCGGTACCACCTCAACATGTCCCTTTACCGGGACCCATTCATTCATATTTAAATCAAAAATATGAAAATGAGCCGATTAATGATAGTCCGGCAAGAGTCAGATCCACGGCCGTCTTACCATAATTACATGCAGGCTATTTTATACAATAGTCAGAAAATTTAATTACAATTCTTTTTACATAAAATACTTTTTACAAAACCATTGTCAAGGCCACATGTCGGCCTTCTACATAATCACGGCCTAGTCGGAGCGCCGTCTCCCTGTACACCCCTTGTACCTGGAAAAGGGGTCCCACAACAGGATGAGCAATGCTCAGTAGAAAAATTCTCCTACAAGGGCTACTCCCCGCCTAAATGCACATGAAATGGCGTACATAAAACATCAAACCATATTCCATATAAATAATGCAATCCTATATGGAATGTTCTCGATCATGCATGAGATGAGACTCCTCATGCCCCTGGCTTAGAGTCCCAATGACCCCCTCACACACAAGCAAGTGTGAAAAACCAGTCATTGGTGTTTAACCAAATGACTTAAACCATTGGAAAACCCTATAATTTTAATTTATCAAATTCCGTGTGTTTATTTGGGTTGGGAATTTCCTGGGTCTCATTGTAGGCTTCGCACACCTTCCGACACTTTCGCAAACTTTCATCGTTGGATACATATGTCTAACCAAGAATAAAATTTGGGTCTTTCACTACTGAGGATCTACCCATCTTGCTTCACCCCGAGCACGAATTTATTATTATTATTATTTTATATAGCCCAGTGAGTCACCGATTTTGGGCGTTGTCCCATCTCGAGAGCTACCACTCATTCTGAAATTGTGAATAACTACGATGCACCCACGCACGACTCGACGCGATGTGGCCAGGTGCATATGAAATGCAATCATCTTAGTTTCATCCTATGTGTACCGCATGCATAATAAGAGCTCATTACGTATTTATAAATCTCGGATAATTATATTTCCTACATATAATTTCCATTTATCATATTTTTCATGTTAATGCATCAAGCAAGTATATATTAACATGATTTTTACACACAACATCATGTCATTTATTTTTCGACAAAGAGCTACAAAATGGCCCGGAATTTGAACCCATATAAAGCAGGCACCTCTTGGTCCCTTCATGATTAAAAATCGCCGAATTCACGGTGATACAAAACACACCCGCAACCCGTAGACATCAGTCGAGTTAAAACCAAACCGAACTCCAGTCTGAAGCGCCCGAAAACAATCCCGAAAATCTGTCCGGATTTGTTCCCAGCGATCAAAAAAATTCTGACCCGATTTGTTCGAAACTAGTCCGAAATTTCAGTCGATTTGTCCAGCAGTCGAAAATTTCTAAAAAATTCCTACACTCAGTCCTAAATATTTGGGACTTAAATTTGACTCTCACGACCTGCAGCGATCCTAAAGCATTAAATGGCCTTTGAAACGACAACCTAAGTAGGAAAATTCCCAACCTCATGGAGTTTGACGAAACTCCAAGATTTTAGTACCCAAACGTAGCTCTCGATGCGTAGATCAATTTTGCCTTTTGCTCCGACGAAAACCTATTGTCTGATTTCTATAGATCTTAGAGAGAAGCGAAGAAAAAAAAATTCTCTCTCTATCTTCTCGCTCTCACTACCATTGTTTTTCCCTTTTACCGTTTTTGACTTTACTTTTTTTTTTTTCCTTTTTTTTTTTTTTTAAATTTTTGATACATGGCGCAATATTCATCTCTCATTCGGGTCCGTTTCTACCCCAAAAAAAATTATTTCTTTTCAGTTCAATTTATTTTAAATGAATTTAGCTCAAGTCATTTCCTAACTTTCGAGATTTTCGTAAAAATCTCGTCCTTTGAGTCACTGGCAACTTATCACTTAGAAAATCATAAAAATCCCGATTGTCTCAGAATTCGACAAAAATTTTCTAGGTCACTAGATTTCGCTATACAAATTTAACGGCGCAGTCCGTTTTGTTATCTGAGATCTAGAGAATTTTCTAGGCTTCTCTAAACCATTATGGCAATTTATTATTATTAACATCATTTTGCCATTTTTGAAATTTTCTAATTTTCCCGGGTTTTACATTCTTCCCCCTTAACAGAATTTCATCCCCGAAATTCAGACATACTAGCACACACAAACACATGCATATGCAATAGTTATTCTAGTTCCAATGTTAGACTTCCAATATTAGACAAACGCACCTTCATCGTCAAATAGGAAAGGATGGGTGGTCCGCATTGTGTCCTCGCGTTCCCACGTTACCTTCTCGACTCCTCGGTGTTTCCACAGAACTTTTACTAACTGCATGATCTTGCATCGCAAAACCTGATCCCGACTATCTAAGATACGCACTGGTCTCTCCTCGAAGGTTCCATCAGTATCAACGGTAATTTCTCCCCAATCCACTACATGAGCTGGATCTAGAGTATACTTCAGAAGCATGGAGACGTGGAACGCCTCATGGACACATGATAAACTCCGATGGCATGAAGGCTAACCAATATGCACCCGGCCCACCCCTCTCGAGTAGCTCAAGGGCCTCCCAATATACCTCAGCTAGCTCCCTTGCTTGTCAAATCTACCACTTTCCTTAGGCATCACCTTCAAGAAGACGTGATCACCCAATCTAAAATCCCAGAGGTCGACACCCGACCGCCGACGTAGCTCTTCTACCCCACTTCGGGCCGTAAAGACGTCGCATCAAACCCACCTTCTCCGAGATGTCTCTAATCGATCCGACCGTTGATGGAACTCTCTCCCACCTCTGGTCCAATAAATTGTGGGATCACAAGGCCTCCCATAAAACCCATAGGTGTCATCCGTATACTCGCCATAATCCGCTGTCGTAGCTAATCCTTATTATGCAAGTGACGCCTAAATCTCGAGTCCCGTTGACCACCATCAACCAGCAGAATACCTGTGTCTCATACCATGAGATCCATACATAAATAAAATGGCCACATTGGCCCATACATCCATACTCACAAAAATACATCAAACTATATTACCATAGTTCAAGAGTTAATACATCGCTCTTAATACAACATGTTTCAATTGTAATAATTCATACATGTTTTACAAAAATGTAATCAAAGCCACAAGTTGACTTTCTTCTCAAAAGCGGCCTCTAGTAAGCGCCCCGAACACTCTCGTGACCAAATAGCAGTGTTCCTCTGATATGAAGGGCCGCCCAAGAGTGATAATCTCCTACATGGGTTACTCCCCACCTAAGTGCACACGTAATGGCAATCAAACACATTCAAGCAAATGCATGATCCTACTCGGATGTCTACATGCCCAATCCCATGTCTCGAGTGCTCACCGACTCCCTCACACATGCCTAAGTCATGTATGAAAATCATTTTCCAAACAAAAAATATTTGTTTTAATTAGTGACAACCTCCGATAATACGCTTGACAATCCGAGGGGTGAACTTTGGTCGGGTACCGAAACAATTCATGGGCCCCTCCGACGTAAATTGTTGGACAATTTTCCCAACACAATTCTTGGGATAACTTTCCTATAAAATTATTATTTTTAATAATTTTACAAAATAAGTCATCGTTTGGACAACCCTCCGATTTTAATAGTCATGCACTCACACCTACCATTCTAGGGTGCCCCGATGCATATGGAATGCATTATGCCATTTCCAACAATTCATGTTAATATATATAAAATAATATATACTAACAAGAATTAACTCACAACATCATGTTATTCAATCTATAGCAATAACACCAAAAATTCAGTCACATGGCGACAACCAATTCACACTCATTTTGAATCACCCGAGCAACACACAAATCACGTGAACAGTAAAACCCTAGGTCTCAACACTATTCATAGCCACACTAGGGATTTTCTTCACCCGGTCCAAATATTTTGGGACCGAAAACATGGCCATCCAGTTTCTAAATTAAATCCACATCCATTAAAATGGTTTCAAATTCGCACAAATCAAGCAGAGAAGACCTCATCTCGAGTTGTCAAACTCCACACAAAACCTAATCCATGCGGTGAAATCTTTGCAAAGATAGCAATCCTTTGCTTAGCCCGACGAGAACCAACGGTCCGAACACCGAGAAATCTAGAGAGAAGTTGGACTTTCTTTCTCTAAAACCAGTTTTTCTCCCCTCACTGCACGTTTCCAGCCAAATGGAGAAGAAGATGAAGTTGTCTTTATTATGTTCTTTCAATTAATCTCCTTTGTCCTTTATTTTGACTTTTATGGCTCTTTTGACACTTTATTTTATCTAAGTCATTTATCTCTATCCTCTCACTTAATCATGCAACATGTGTCACATGGGAGATATGTAGTAGGTGACCCTTGTCACATCACACGCCTCTCAATAGCCATCATACTACACCCATCACCTCTAAGGCTCGAAAGACGTGAAATTCCTTCCCGTCTCGACCCGACGTGGTAGTTAGATTTCTCGCGAGACGATTCCAAATCTGCAGTCCACTTCATTAATCCAAAATTTAGAAAATTTTTAATTTCAATCGAAATTACCATATTTGCTCCCTTTCGTAAAAATTAGAATTTTCTACTTACATCTCCTCTTAAAAGAATTTCGTCCCAAAATTCCGTACAATCACAACAAATCACTTGCATATGCAATGCACCATGCCATGCATGTAAATTGGGTCATTCAAGCATTAAACGACTAAACTACGTGACCTTCATCCCTAAACAAGAAGTGATACGTGGTCCGCATTCTGTGGTCCTTGCGTCCCACGCGGACTCCTCCACCCGCGATGCCACCATAGCACCCCTTACCAACTCACCAGCTCAAGGTCACAAAATCCGATCTCTGGGCCATCCATACGCACACCTGTCCTCCTCGAAGGTCCCATATGTTTCAACCTCAATCTCTCCCTAATTCACTACATGAGCTGGATCTGGAGTGTACCTCCGGAGCATGGAGACATGAAATACCTCGTGGACACCTAACATGATGGGCTGTAGCTCTCAACCCACGCTAGGAATCTTCACCCTCTCGAGTATCTCGATGGGCCCAATAAAACCCTACAGATAATTCTTCCTCCCTCGTCAACTCGACCACTGCTCTTGGGGGGCATCACCTTCAAGGGCGTGATCAACTCAACTCTAAGGGTCGACGTCGCACACCAGCATAGCTCTTATTCCGACTCTGAGCTGTGAGAAAACGTTGCCGTATCAAGCTCACCTTCGAGGTGTTCTAATCAAACCACTGATGCAGCCTCTCCCACCCTCATTAAACATATTTGATCTCGCATGGCCTCCCATACAATGCCTCATATGGTGCCATCCGTATACCGCCGATAACTATCATAGCGACCCCACATGGCGTGCCTTCCAGCCACCCTTATGATCCAGACGACGCCGTTAAAGACGCCCTTCTAACACCCGGGATGGTCCTCTCCGACCGACCATCTCGGTTCCTCCGGTGGAAGGTCAGATCACGGTCACTGCGGTGCTCCATAAATTTCTTTGGAAACTTCAAAAGTGCCTTGTAAACCTTGGGTCTCTGTCCGACACTATGGATACCGATACTCCATGTAGACGGACGATCTCTCGAATATACAACCGGTAAAATCCTCCAATGTGAAGGTCATCCGCAAGGCTAGAAAATGTGTGCCTCTACTCGGGTGGAGTCGTCCACTATCACCATACCACATCATGTCCTTTGGCGGTGGTCCCGCGCGCGTCACAAACCACCGACGCGTTTCCCATCACCGCCCACCTCCACGGTCGGGCAGCCCGCGCTTCGCGCTTAAATTCTTAACTTGTCGGCTGTTCTGAGACATCGCCAAACAAAGTCCCATAATGCGTTCTTTCATTCCCATCAATATTACTCACTGACAAAAATCCCGGTACATCTTCGCGCCACTGGATGCACAAGAATGGGCATGGAAACTCCCTAAGAATCTCCTCTCAAATCGTCAACTCAAACCACTACCCGTTCTCTATAATCGAAGACTGACTCGCTGACTGGCAAGCCCCTGCCAATTGTACTCGATCAGACCGGCCCCTTATGGATCATCTCCCAGCGTCCCATCCCCAGACCCCATCACTCGCTTCACAGAGACTGCGGTAGTTACTAACTCTAACATACCTGGCCCGCCGGTTGCACTGCAGGCCTCACCGTCCGACAGCCTCAAGCATCCGCCACTCCTGAAGCTATATCATTAATTCTCCCGTGACTTCCAACCCAGTGCATCGCCACCAAGACACCTTTACTGTGGTGGTAATGCAAAAGAATCACAGTCCCTCTAAAGAACTCCATCCATCGTTGTTGCTCGCGTCGAGGTCCCGCTCGCTGAAGATATACTTCGTAATTTTTATGGTCCTGGTACACCTGAACTGCCGTCACATAAGTAGTGGTGCCAAATCTTCAAGGCGAAGACTACGGCCGCCAACTCCATATCGTGTGTGGGGTAATTCTGCTCATGATTCTTCAACTGACGGGAACCATAAGCTACCACTCTCCCGGACTGCATCAAAACACATCCCAGTCCGGCCTTCTAATTCGCACGTAAACATGTAGCTAGGTAGCTCCGAACCAACAAAATTTATATACCTATTCCTTCTACTGTTGTAGCCTAGCTACTACAGTATAGCGATTCTAGGGTCGAACTCAGGGATGGGTTTTCTTTACACAAATGATTTACAGTGAGCTCAAAAAGGTGAATTTCAGTTTGGATTTTCAGGTTTGGTAAAACCAATGAGGTTTTGAGGGTTTAAAACTAAAAATAAAATAAGTTAAAATGTAAATATAACCCTTGAAATGTTAGGTCACCAAAATCTG
Source organism: Tetrastigma voinierianum (assembly GCA_016808115.1). Taxonomy (NCBI): domain Eukaryota; kingdom Viridiplantae; phylum Streptophyta; class Magnoliopsida; order Vitales; family Vitaceae; genus Tetrastigma; species Tetrastigma voinierianum. The sequence continues at coordinate 1,141,400 of JAEQBH010000651.1, read as the reverse complement.
ACCATAGGGCAACTAAGGGTTTTCAGGGTCCTCTCCTCGCGTTGGGGAGGATGACATATAGTCATTTCCCGAATCGAATCTTCATTTAGCTATAAAACCTAACCCTTATTAACTATCCTTTGAAAAGTGATACTCACTGAGCATCAGTGGTCTCTGACAGTGAAGAACAATTCTCCTTGACTCACCCTACAATGATTAGTGTAGGGTAATTAGATTGAATCTCAGTGATTCCAATAATCATCCACCGAACCCAAAAGATTACCAAATACGTCATTCAAGGTGAATCTAAGGAATCTAAACCTAGAGTTCAAAGGAAACACAAACTCGCCGCGAGAGTACCGTTGAGAAACATAGAAATCTCCAGCCTTAAGATCCTAAACCCAGCAGCCTTCCACTTCAAGGAAGAAGGGTTTTAGCCAACCATCCTCCAAGTTATTATCATCCTTGGAAGGTGTCAAAACCAAGAAAGGAGAGAAAATGAGAGAAAGGAGAAAATGTGAGAAAAGAGGTGGACGTCAAAGGTTCCCGCCTAATTTATTAATGAGCAAAAGTTCTTTTGATTACAAATTAAATAGGCTTATATACTCTGTTAAGCAAAATTACAAAAAAACCAAAATCAAAAAGCTTTTACAAGGGATAAAATGGGAAGAAAACTGAAAGGAAGCTACCAAATAACCACTAAACAAAGGAAATAGGAAGAAATCAGGCTGGAGAGGTGAATAATGGCATGAGGTGAACAGTGTGCACAGGAAGCATATTTCGCAAGTTGCGAACATTTCGCAACCCTGCAAAATTTTTGCTGGGCTACATTTTCTTTCATTTTCCTCGCTCTTCTTCCTTCTCTAGTCTCGGGACCGCACGTCTAGTTTGACCTGGGAATCTTTCAGGCTTGATCGACCTCAACAATTTTGGCATAAATAGTCAAAACTCCAAAATTAGCCATAAATGCGATCAGTAGAATAGCCAGGACCTTAATGTGCAAATCGAGCATTACTGATTGAAGATGTGTAAAGTGCTCAAAACTCCGTAATAAAATGTGGTTCAAATAGCAATTTTGAGCACTAATCACACCCTCAACCCACACATTGCTAGTCCCTTAGCAATGAAAGGAAGAAAGAAAGAGAGAGCATACAAAACAAAATCAAAATAATGTTCACAAAAAATTATATTTCAAAAAGGTTGTGAATGAGTAATGCCTAATCCTTAATGAGAATCAACCAGAAACTTCCACCAAAACCTAAGTGTTTGTTTGATCAGTTCTTAACAATAAACTGCCAAACTGTACTCTCCCCCCAACCAAGCTACTACCTCCACCTAGGCCACTAACCAACCTAAACAGATCAGGACCCATTCTTATTCCATAACTTTTTTGTTGTAGGGGTGAAATGTTGAGGAATCGACCTCACCAAAGTCCATGTAACGGGGATCTACCGATGACTCCCACCAATTAAGGTTTAGGGCACCAAGTCATAAGGGTCTTTCGACCACTAACTCTCAAGTTTCACCCTGGACTCCGAATGATTTCGAGACTCCAGCACCTACAACTTGCTGAACTCCACCCATCCACCCGTGTAGCGAGCACTAAGCTCCAAGTGGGCTCCCAACCAATCGGGCTTAGTGGCACCGGGCTTTAAAGGCTTTCACCATATACCCCTCGGACCGTGCTCAGTTTCAAGGCAGCCAACTTTTCTATTTCTTTTCTTTTATTTTTCTTTTTATTTTTATTTTTTTTTGCTTTTTTCTTTTCTCTTTCTTTTATTTTGGAAGACACATCGCCTTCCTCTATTCATTGGGGTCCTAACCTATTAAAGGTGGTCAACGAAACTAGGATAGGTTACGCAAAATTTAGGAGGTTAGGCACTTCAGCCTATTGTTGAAACCTGATGTGCAAAGTGTGTGGTTAGCTAGAGGTGGAAGAAAAAGGTCAAAAGCAACAAGGATTCAACTAATCATCCACTCAATTAGGTATGAACCAATCTAACATAAATAAATGGATGTTGTTTAATTTTTCAAACCGCAGTTAGGCAAAATACAAAAATGGTAATTTTTGAAAAGTGTTGTATAGTATAAGAGCTTCACAAAAAGGAAAACCAGCAAGCCACTAAACATCACAAAATGGGCTTGCTCAAAATAGTAACAAAAACATAAATAAATGCCACTTCCTTCGCTAACTCTCCCCCCAACCAAATGTCACATTGTTCGCAATGGGGCTCGGATTGGAAAGTTAGGAAGAAACACCTCATTGATGATATGTACTGCTGTTGGATAGGAGACTTCACAAGCTTCCATCGAGACCTTGCTCATTCAATGTAATTTCAAATAAATTACAGAGGTTAGTGCAGTATGAAAAGTGACCGCTTGGATAATTTTAAAAAATTACACCTTCATAATAATTTCAAAAGTGTTCTTTTTCTAGCTATATTTTTATTCTACACTCTCTAAGATTTAACCGGTATTCAAAATAAACAAACGGAGTTCTGATGAAAAGTTATACCAAACAAAATCATCGCGAAAAGTGGAGGGGTTGCGAATTTTCGCAGAACCCGCGATCATTTTTTTTTGAACCTTTTCGACCAATTTTTTTTTCTTCAAAGACCAAATTTTTTTTTAAATATATATAATATCATAAAAGACAAAATAAGGAATAGTGCACAAAAAAACCAAAAAGAAGAAGTTTAATACAGAGGTCATAAATTCTCACAAATTAATTGCTAAATTCTCGCTTCTTACTCAGAATTAAGCAAACCTACAAAAATAAACAAAGGAAAAATTATAAAAAAAATGCAGAAAAATGAAAATTAATCTAAAAACAAAGATTAACTAAAAATTAGAGAAAATCTAAGAAGAAAAGTTAAAGAAATCAAAATAAAATAAAATAAAATAAGATAAGATAAATCAAGAAAAATCAAAACAAAAAGTGGGGGAGACTGTGCTCCCCCCCAAACCAGTTTTTCAAGCCTTTGGAGGTTGCTGGAACTGGTGGAGCTTGTAGAAATGCTGAGGTCCAGGTGCTCCATGTCTGAACTAGCACCCGAACCATCTGCTATGCCAGTGTGAGCAGCTGCCAATGTCTTCGATGTAGTGGCGAAGGTCTGAATAGAGGCTACTAACTTCCTAAAATATTGAATAGGCAGCAAAGGTGGGATGGCCTTAGCTTCAGCAGCAGGAGTTTTGGGTTGGGATTGTGATGGTGAAGGCGTATGCGATTCGTTTAGGGGGGTAAATTGTGCTTTTGGTGTTCTTCCACCGTCTCTCGCAAGAGCGATTGCTTCCTTCTTCTCCCATAGGGTGACACAAAGACCAATGCCCTCGAGGATTCAAAATTTTCTACCATGCTCAGAGCTACTCTGAGACACTCAAGCCTCCACCATGGTGTCACTCGTGCACTCTCCTCCGGGATTTTCTTCCTCTGTGAACATGTCGGCCGGGCAAGCCTTGAAATTGATTTACGTGTGGACCCTACCCAATTCACGGGCCAATTTGCTCGCTTTAAATGAAAAGAAAATGTGGGTTAATTTTCGAATTTTAGAAAATCCGTCCCCGAGGAGGAACGGTTTTTCTTTAGAGTCGCCACTTACTTTTTGTTGTTATTTTATAAAGGGGAAAACCAAGTAAGAACAAAAAACCCTAATGACTCCAATATGGAAAAAGTGGTCTGCGAAAACTAGATTTATGGGTCCGGGATCGATTACCATCTGAAGGTACCTCATATAAGGTAGCACCCCCTCAGTCCCTGAACTCCTTCTGCCCCTCAGTGAATCGGGTATGGGAGCATATGGGTCAAATATAAGATAGTCTCCTAGGCTAAACATTCAACTGGATCAGACCAACCTAACTGTATCTAACATGCCAAGAACACCCAACAAAAAAAAACAATGGCTCGCACTGGTCCCTACGCCACTACCGCAAGGGAAAGTTAGTCATTACTTCCTTTGAGCATACAATAATCTCTCAAAATTAGATATCAAAACAAGAAGCTAGGAGAAACCATACACGGCATCTCAAATCCACTCATTGATGCTACCACTCTCACAACCATATCTATTCATCCCGAAGAAACGGCTCAACAAAACACACTAGATTATCGGGTGCTTAACTAATCACCTCGGACCCAAGATAGACCTCATTCTTACATAAATCCAAAATGGAACCACATTAACCTGAACTAAACCCCATTTCAGACCCTAAACATAGCCCTACACTGATCTGGAGCGAATGGGCCAGACTCACAAAGGTCATGGGCTTTAATTAAACTAAAATCAGACGACACTTACAAAACCCGAAAACTGGTCGATTCAGCCTCCCCCAACCGGCCGGGATCCGGTCGAGAATACCCTGAAAATTTTTCTGAACATTCTCACAGAGTAAGGAAACCAAAAAACAAATCCATGTACAATTCCGACAATCGAATGACTAAGAACCGACACAAACAAAACAAAGTACTCCAACCGCTGCTCCAAATAAAACCCGAACTTACGAACCGCTGATCTGGTTTCCCAACCAGTTTAGCTGGTTGAGAGAGGCTCTAAAAATTTGGAAAAACCTTCGTCAAAGAGTCAGGAATCCAAAAAAATAAACCAAGTAGAAAACCAACTCCGAATGACTGAGAACCGACACAAACGGTGCCAAAGACCCAAACTGCTATTCTAGCAAATCGACTCGTTGAATCGGGCCGATCCGGGTTTCCCAACCAGTCAGCCGTTTGAGAGGAGGCTCAAAATTTGTCAAAAACCTTCTCAAAGAGCTCAGAATCCAAAAATCAAGTATGAAACCAACTGAAATGCCAGACTGAACCGACACAAATGGTGCCAAAGACCTAAACCGTTGTTCCAAAGAAACTTGTTTTCCTAGTGGAACTGATGATTCAAGCCCCAACCAGTTCAGCCGGTTGAGAGAGGCTCTTAAAATTTTTCAGATCCTTCCTCAAAGATTTAAGAATGCAACAAAACAAACGGAGTACAAATCCAACTCCGAACATCTAGAGGAACCATGAGAACCCAAGTACAAGACCTAAACTCAAGAAACCCAGAAGAAATCGATCTGAATCTTACCGATCCGTTTCCAACTTAATTCAGCCATTGAGAGAGGCTCTCAAAATTTATCAAAATCTTCCTCAAAGAGTCAAGAATCCAAAAAATAAACTATGCCAACCACCCGACGACTGAGAGAACCGACACAAACGGTGCCTAGTGCCTCAACACGAGTCCGCAAACAACAAAGGCAAAGAAAAGCATAAAAGAAATGGGAGAAGCATATAAATTTCGTACCTATAAGATTCACGGCTATTCCCTCCTTTTTCTTATTTCTTTCCACTTCCAAAACCAGGTATCCACTCCTTCAAATTCGTCGAAACTCCTCTTCAAAACAAGAGAGACCACACCCCTCCGGATTTAGATAAACTCATTTCCTTCTCCCTTTTTTCTTCTTCCTCCCTTCCCGATCACCTCTCCACATTTTTTCTTCTCTATTTCTCTCCCTTTCTAATGAGCCACCCATTTGCACACCTTCAGTCCCGGGAACTACCCCCTTCAATCTCGAACCTCCCCAACTTCATAAACACTCCTCTATTCCCAAGGTCCATAGCTGGCCACATTTACCTTTCTTTGCTTAACCACCGCATCCAAGGTTCCAAGGTGGGTTGAAAGCAACCCATAATATTGTCCAAAACTAGATCCAACCCATGCCTAGGGACTGATCCTGGGGCTTAAGGCCCGATCCCATAGGATTTGGGGGCACCAAAATCACAAAAAATTAGCGCCCACAGTTGGGGCCCGATGCACGGCCAGGCGCTTCCTAACCGGTCAATCCGATTGAGAAAAAATCTGAACTTTTGAGAGAATATTTGAATAATAAGAGTCCATGAAAAAACGGCTTGATTCCAAGTCCGGTGAGGGAGATATTACCAAACAAGCCTTAGTGTCCGAACTCGAACCTACTCTTAGTAATGAACTTCAATTGAAATCAATCAGCTAGCTGATCCGTCGTCCCGGTCGATCCGGTTACTAAAAATTCTCAAATTTTTCAGATACTTCCTCAATGAGTAAGGAATCCAAAGAAACAAAGGCTCACCCCGAGTTCTGGACGAGGGAGATATGATCGAAACAAACCTGGGTGCTCTAATTCGAATACTCCAATAAACCTTTATTTGAGCTGGAACCTGGGGGCCCCACTTGCTTCCTATGGCACGATGCAAATAATTAAAAAAAAGAATCCATGATGACACTCTAAAGTGAGCTACATACGCACTCAATGGACCATATACAAGCCCACCCGAGGCTCGAAGACAAACTAAGCCTAAAAGGGCCCTAATGGTGTTATATGAGAACGATGGCTGAGTGTGACACCCGTAGGATAAATGCAAGTGCTGAGGGATGTACCAGGCCCACAAAGAGTTGTCAAATTCTATGATCACCCCACTTTGCAAAGTTGTCAAATTTCTGACCAATTTCACTTTGAAGCCCATCTACTTTTTGGTTCAGAGAGTTCTCTATAGTATGAATTTTTTCGAATTTAATCAAGTATCAATTTCTTCTCTGCTCCTCCACAACGTCACCCACCAGCTTGGTGTTGAATCAGCATTGTTTAAACAATCCTGATGAATTAACTGTGGTGCTGGTGGGCTGAGGAGTTGAGGCATAATATGGAGAAGCAGGAGGTGCATAAGTTGGGGGAACACTGCAGAAGAGTGCACTCATCCATTGGTTTCTATAGTCCCTCATGGACCTATATGTATTAGGATTCCTCTCCACGGGTTGCTGACTCTACCAAGGAAGGTGCATGTAATCCCTCATTGACATATTTGAACTAAGGTTTCTTTCCTGACTGTATTGCTCTTCATGTGGGGGTTCCATTTTATCACAATTCAAACCCACCTAATACAGGTAATCCCCATGTGAGGAATGTGGCAACACAAGACAACACAAACAATCCTGCAGCAAATTTTTTTTTTTTTTTTTTTTTACAGTGAAATGAAACTAAAAAAAAACTGACAGTAAAGGAATCCACCAGTACTTGTGATGAGGATCACAAGTGTTCCACAACTCGTCAAATACACTTAGGCACCATCCCCGGCAACTGCGCCATTTGATTCGCACATAAACGTGTAGCTAGGCAGCTCCGAACCAACAAAATTTATATACCTATTCCTTCTATTGTTGTAGCCTAGCTACTGCAGTATAGCGGTTCTAAGGTCAAACTCAAAGATGGGTTTTCTTTGCACAAATGATTTACAATGAGCTCAAAAAGGTGAATTTCAGTTTGGATTTCAGGTTTGGTAAAAACAGTGAGGTTTTGAGGGTTTAAAACTGAAAATAAAATAAGTTAAAATGTAAAATAGAACTCCTTGAAATGTTAGGTCACTAGGGTCGGATTCATAGGGCAACTAAGGGTTTTCAAGGTCCTTTTCCTTGCGGCTGGGAGGACACCGATACTATTTCCCTAACCCATCTTCATTTAGCTATAAAACCTAACCCTTATTAACTATCCTTTGAAAAGTGATACTCACTGAGCATCAGTGCTCCGCTGTCAGTGAAGAACAATTCTCCTTGACTCACCCTACAATGATTAATAGAGGGTAACTAACGAATCTCTCAAGTGGATCTAGCAATAAGCATCCACCTAACCCTAAAAGATTACCAACACAAAGTCATTCAAAGTGAATCTAAGGAATCTAAACCCACAAATCAAAGGAAACACAAAACTATCATGAGAACACGTGAGAAACATGAAATCCCTCCAAGAGCCTTGCAAGATTCCACTCCAGTACCTTCCACTCAAGGAGGAAAGGGTTTTAGCTCACCATCCCTCCAAGTCACATCCTTGTGAGGGTGTTTGGCAACCAAGAAAGGGAGAGAAAATGAGAGAAAGTGGAGGAAAATGAGAAAAAACAGGAATGCTGAAAGGTTCAAGCCTAATTTATTAATGAGCAAAAGTTCTTTGATTATAGTGCAGCAGGGGCTTATATACTGCCCAACCAAGCAAAATTACAAAAAAAACCAAAATCAAAAAAGCTTTACAAGGATAAATAAAGATAACCAAAAAGGAAGCAATCTGGCCAACAAGTCAAATCCAAGCAAGCAGGAAGGAACAAAGTCGGAGAGGTGAATAGTGGCATGAGGTGACCAGTGCGCCTAGGAAGCAAATTTTGCAACCCTGCAAAATTTTTGTTGTGCTCCATTTTCTTTGTATTTTATGCTCTTCTTTCCTTCTGGTCTCTGATTTGTAATGCTGAGTTTGACTCGAATTCTTTGTGCTTCGATCGACTCAACAATTTTGGTATAAATAGCTTACAAAAACTACAAAATTAGCCACAAAATGTGATCAAGAGGAATACCAGTAGACCACTGTGCAACTCCAAGCTGAATTACGCAATTTTACATAAAAAGTGCTCAAACCCGCAGTCAAAATGTGGTTCAAAATGGGAGACTTTTATTTTATTCTGTCAGGGTGATCCCAATCAACAATATTTATCCTAAAACTCCTACGTCAGAAAGGCAAAGCTATCAAGAAGATAAAGGCTCTGTGGCCTAAATCACAGGACGGGTTTTCTTCAGACAAATGATTCAAGAATTCGCTCAAAATAGTGAATTTGTTTTGGATTATGGGATTTTGGTAAAAACAATGGAGGTTGATGATGTGCAAATTGAAAATAAAATGAAGAAAAATAAGAAAAATAAGAAAAGAACCTTGAAGTATCAATACTAAAGGTGAGGTCCTGGCACTGAGGTCCTCGTGTTCACTTCTCGTCAAGTGTGATGAGCTATAATCATTTCCGAACCCATCTTCATTCGCTATAAAACCTAACCCTAATAATTGTTCCTTTTGAAAGATGGCATTTAATAATCATTTGGCGGTCCACCAGAAGGAAATCTTTCCTATTGGATCTACCCTACAGTGACTCATAAGAGACAACTAACCGAATATTAGTGGATCTAGCAATAAGCATTCACTGAACTCAAAAAGATTGCCAAGTATTAGTCAATCAGGGCACATACAAGGGATTTAAACCTAGTGTGAGAAGCAGGGACATAAATAACAACAAATGCATGCGTTAAAAACAGAGGACCAACAATACCTTAAACTTAAAGCCCAAAGTAGAAATTCTCCTTTCAAGGATGAAGGGTTTTAGTTCAACCATCCCTTGAGTTGTCATCCTCAAGGGGTATTTGGCAGCCGAGAAAGGGAGAGAAAATGAGGGAAAGTGAAGGAAAAAGAAAAGAGGCGGAACTCGCCAAAGGGTTCCTACTATTTTATTAATATAAAAGTTCTTTTGATTACAAGGCAAGTAGGGCTTATATACCCGCCTACCAAGCAAAATTACAAAAAAAACCAAAATCAAAATCTTTTATAAGGGATAAAATGGGAAGAAAACCAAAAAGGAAGCAACAGTCAACAAGTCAAACAGGCAGCAAGAAGGAATAGTGGCTGGAGAGGTGAATAGTGGCATGAGGTGAACAATGCGTGCAGGAAGCAAATTTTGCAATCGTGTAATTTCTCAGTGTGTTGCAAAATTTTGCAACCTGCAAAATTTTGTCGCTAAGCCCATTTTCTTTTGTATTTTCTACTTTTCTTTCCTTCTGGTCTCTGGATCCGCAATGCCGAAGCTTCACTTCATTTTCTGCGTTTGATCGACTCAACAATTCTTGGCATAAATAGCTTGCAAAAACTAAAAAATTAGCCATAAAATGCGATCAAGAGAATATCGTGGACCCACGAAACGTTAATTACGTTGATTAATACATAAAAAGTGCTCAAACCAATAAACAAGGTCTTCAAAATACACTGAAAGCACTAATCACCTTCGAGGCATCATGAATACACCTGCACCCATGTCCCCCTCTCTCGAACTCGCTTACCGCAGCAAGTGGCACGCATTGCTCGGGATAGTGGCCATAGCGACTCGTCAGCAGTCGCAGCCTCCACCGTTAGCCTGCAGAGGTTCTGAAGAATTGAGGTCGAGCAGCAGAGCACGGGAGCCGCGCCAAGCCATATGACTAAGCAAAGGGCGATCCGTAGGCAGCTCGCCATATCGGACAGAGTAAACAAGGCTTCATCTGAAAGGCTGGGCTACACCTGATGATCAGAGAGTCTTTTGCTTTCCAAAGGTTCGCGGAAGATGTGGCTAAGGATTGGTGGGATGCCGGGATAGAGGTATCCCGATGGTATATTATGGGATCCGCTCGCTAGCAGCCATTTGACCATCTTTCCTCGAGTCATATGATTCAAATCGAGGAGTTCTTCAGACAGAAGCGTAAGAACGTGTCGCAAGACGTAATATGAGAAGAGGTTCTCAGAACTGGTTAGATTGGTTCCATATATTCAGGCTAATGAAGTACTAAAGTGCAAGCGATTTCGGCGTGATTACAAAGATCTTGTATCGTAGTCTATCTGTCTGTGTGGTTCCTCAAAATGCATTTGGGGATTTAGTCGAGGCCGCCCAGGCCAGAAGAGTATTACACGGCGTATCGTAGCAAAGTGGTGAGTAAGAGGAGTGCAACTGTGCACTTCCCTAACAGCCTGGTCATCCCAGCAAAAGAGAAGCAAGGGCAAGAGGTTACAGGCCGAGGTGCAAGCCGGAATTGTTTCCTCAGTCGTGGGATCGTTGAGGCCCCCACTCGCGGGAGGACACCCGCATCATTCCTCCTGCCTCGTCATATAAACCCAGAGGCACTCCACAGAGCATGTAGAGATATAAGCTTCTAATTATGGCTGTGAAGGTCTTATTAAGGAGTGTCTCGCTGATTAGTGCAGATACTGCAGCCGCCGGGGCCTACCCTCGCACCCGATGAGTACCATAGGTCTTCGTGGGAGAGGTTTCCTGCCAAGGCTGCGTACCATGTGTGAAGGCCGTAGGCGCAGGAGGGCCCTGTGGATACGACAGAGACCCGTACTGTGCCGTGGTTTATGCTGTGGACTCAAGAAGATGCAAGATGTGCCCGCATGTGGTTACTGGTATTATTTCTATCCTTGATCATGATGCATATACATTAGTGAACCCAGGAGCCACGCATTCATTTGCATCCAAGCCTTTCTTAGATCGCTTCCATATAGAGACCCAGCCATTAGAGGGTCGTATGAGAGTTTCCCTTCCAGCAGGAGATCCGTTAGTCTCGCATTTAGTCGAGATAGTAGAGTTTTGATTGGGGGACAGGAGTCTCGTAGGATGTCATGCCCCAGATATGAGGGATTTCGATGTGGTTCTCGACATAGATTGGCTATCTCACCATGTATCACATTGGGACAGTTATAAAAAGGAAGCAAAGTTGCATAGGCTCCAAATCGGGAGGTAAAGTTCAGAGGAAAATGCAGGGTTATCTTTCCAAGATGATCTCCACTCCCGGCAGCAAAGGATGTTGCGTGCAGGGTCGTATATCTAGCTTACGTGTGGAGACAAGAAAGGAGTGGGACCCTCAATGATGCATTCCAGCCGGGTTAGAGAGTTCCCGCATGTATTCCTTTGATATCGCAGATTACCTGCGTAAAGAGAGGGAGTTCACCATTGATTCGATCCCATGGACTGAGCCTCGGCTCATTCCTCCCAGATTTGCTCCCCGCAGAGTCAGGAGCCATGGCTCTGGCCTGGAAGAATCACAGTAAGGGATTCATCTCACGAGCATATCCCCATGGGGAGCTCTGGGCCTCGTGAAAAAGAGTCATGGAGCTCGCGGCTGTATGGCAGGAGTCACAGCAACCGAACGTAGTAAATCCAACTGTGAAATCGCATCCACCCCAGGGATCGATGAGTTATTCGATCAACTCCAAAGGGTCTCGAGTGTACCTCAAGACAGACTTAAGGCCTGGGGGCATCATCGCTTGAGGGTGTGGAGAGTGATCTACCCAAGACCGCATTCGTAGACAAAGCCATGTGCATTATGAATTTCTAGTGATGTCGTTTGGCTTGATGATGAGTCTAAAAACTCATTAGGTTTTTAATCCATTTTTCTGAGTATATTATGAGATAAATGTTGATTTGTTTGCAGAAAAGTGGATGTTTTACTCAAATTTCATTTTGCAGAAAATACAAAGATAAAATCAAATTCGAAAAAATTAGAAAATCAGTCACAGCGAGAATTGAGGTCACAACTGAAAATTTAGGTCGCGACAGAATGCTCAGTTGCCAACCATTCCAGGTCACGACATCAACAAATTCGGCCTTGAAGAAGAAAGCAAAAACTGGAATGTTGAAGTCGATCGTATAGTACGAAGTCGGGCGACAGAAATGGTTTGGTAATACAATAAAAGGAAATAATCAAAGAAAGAAATTCATGTCGATGATGACACTTTGATGTCGCGACGCCAAGGGTTATAAATGATGTCGCTAATACCACTCGGTGGTCGCACGGATCCGCCAATGAAAAGCCACGCGAGAGGTCTTAGTGCAAAAGACGCTGTAACCGGTTTTAATGAAAGGGTCAAATCAGGTCGCGATACATGATATACGTGTCGCATGAAAACAGTGTGAAAACGTAAGTTTTGACAAGAAAACTGAAGCTGTTGTAATTACTTAATGATCGTATCGAAACGATGTCGCAATCCACCGACCGAGGTCGCGATACGGAAGAAGAGCTAAGCAGATAGCAAAAGAGGTCGCTACATCACCTTGAGGTCGTGACATAAAATTGAAACATATGAAGGCAAGAAATCAAAGTCACAACATGAAATCATCATACAAAACGTAAAGCTGTCGAATTTACAGAACATATGTCGCAGAATCCTGTTTGAAGAATGGAAGAATGGGATGTCGCGACATGCAACTGAGGTCGCTACGATTAACACCGAAGTGAACACTGGTAAAGATGTCGCGACATCACTGAAGGTCGCTGACCGCTGATCAAGGCGCTTTGCAAGACAAACTGGTCGCACTTAAAGAAAGAGGTCGCTGATCGATTATGAGCCATCAAGAGAATCCATGTCAATAACTGAATTTGAGGTCGCGACATAGGTACGCTTAGTCGGGCTTTTTCTTCGATTTCCACCTGAGCATTTTCGGGATTCTACTGCATCTTTTACAAAGAGATAAATAGATAGCTGAATAAGAAGGAGCTTTCTCCTTTCCTTCACTACCGAGAAAAAGGAAAAAAGAGAGGAAACTCGTGTATTTTAGAGTAGATTTATTTTTTATTTTTTTTGCCTGCTTTGAATCAAGGAATCGTGCGTAGACTTAAATAGAGCTGGATTTTTTTTATTTCTATTACACTCTACATTACGTTCTCAAAAAATTACATAGAAATCTAGGATACCCCTCTGAATTTCATTTCTTCTCGATTTTATTGCAATTACAAGGTCATATGATCTGCATCTACTTTAATTCATATAATGCAAGAATCAGAATGCTAGTCAAATTTGGATTTTGATTTACATTTAGTTACGCTTCCCGCACAATTAATGTGAGAATTAATTGGGTTCTGCCATCGACCTGTTTGCCAATGGATAAGTTCCCAATCGTGAAGACTTAGTACCAAATGAGGGAATGTATTCTACTCTGATATCTGTGATGCCCTCCGAAAGACACAGACTAGAGATTCCCAGAGTTGAGAGCATTCTTTTCTGGGTATGTTCGACTACCATTGACGAACTGAGCTCTGAGAGTTCATTTTGATAAATCCCTCATTCGCTCATAATTGAAGTCGGAGGGGTGTATTTAACAATATAAATAATCAGAGAGTTCACCTTAATCTAAAGGTGTTCCAACCCCCGTGTTAGCTGGGGGATCTGATCAAGGGAAAGGGATAACCCATAGATCCGGAGGTCGAGCCACCAATTAAGTAGAGAAATTCTTCAAAATCCTAAGAAGGTACAAAAGAAAAGTTCATGTCAACAGAAATGGGTGTAAAGGCTTTCATTGAGAAAGAAAATACCCGATTCAAAGAAAATTTGAATAAAGGTATTGGTTTGATCTTGACTCTGGTGAGAAGCAAGATATCAAATCAAGAAGAAAGGGAGAAAATCTAATTCGATAATTATGAAATCTTTGGGATGAAAATCAGATCCATACATAAAATGTAGAGCAATGGATTTAGTGTTTGAATTAATCGTTTCCATTGTATTTATTGATGGTTTTCATATCTCACAGTAAACTGATTCAATCCATTCTTTTATATACAATTTATGTTTAGTCATTTACTTTTGTTTTAGTTTAGTTTGAACATATTCAATAGTATAGGATTATTAATTTTTGTCGTTTTGATAAAACATTCACTATGAGTTTTGAGTCCCAATAGTATGGAATTTTAGTAGTTGGGGTAGTTGATCTGTAATTCGCTATCAATCTCTGTGGGAATGATACCCGACTACATTCGATTTTACTACTTGTATTGGGCCCGTAGCACTTGCAAGGTCCAAGGATTGAAAATGTTCGATATCACGCATATATCGGCGATATATCTGATATCAAATAACGCGTATTTTGATACGTAAAATCTTTTGGTCGGAAAATCGAAAAATTTCGAAATATCGCCGATATTTCTACAAATACCCACGAAATGTCGACGCCAGAGACACGCTCATGGGAAATTTTTGTTTTTCACGATATATCACAGACGCCGATATTTTCGATATATCTACCGATATATCGTCGAAATGTTTCGCATTGCCAGGGTCGAAGACTACTGCGTGCGTAAAATCCAACCCGCCCGTATCAACCTCCTTTTCAAACGGCCAGTTTGATCGATCTCGACAGCGTATTTGAATCAAGCCTGATCCAACGGCCGAAATTCCACCTGGATTTAAAATGTGATCCAACGGTCAAATTTTTTATCCAACGGCCAGAAATTAAATCTAAGCTTGATCCAACGGCTGAGGATTGATCCAAACTACAGATCCAACTGGCCGATTTTCACCAAAACTCAATCCAACTAAGCAATTTAAATCTTAATTGTATTTTGACCATTCTATAGCCTTTTGACCCAAAAAAACTTCTATAAATACTTCACTCAAAATCACTCATTTTCACAAACTCTTCTACTCATCAAATTTTCATTTCATCTCAAAATTATTTTTCTTGTTATATATCTCCAAAAAAGGTGGAAATTTTGGTGTTTAAGGGTTAAAGCCCAAATTTCAACAAGATTAATTAAGGTATGTTCTTATTGTATTTATGTTTTTGTGTACTTAATAGTTTTACATTTATTTTTTGTATTTATGTTAATTATATATTAGTTTGTTTTTTATAATTTCATATTACATTATAAATTTAATAAAATACAAATATATATTAGTCTAAGATAAATATCATATACTAATACTACTATAGTTATATTTTTATTTTTTTTTTATAATTTCACATTAGATTATAAATTAAAAAAATGAGTGCAGATGCACAGCTCAGGTTTTCTAAGTGCACATCATGAACACATGGTTTCATATACTATAATAAATGTAATAGTGGTGTATTCCTTTAAAATAAATATACATTAGTTTTATAATTCTTCACATTAGATTATAAATTGCATAAAATAGAAATATATATTACTTTTAAGCTTCAAGGTAAATATTATATAATAATATGGTTTTATATACTATACAAGATACTATAATATATATATATATATATATATATATATATATATATATATATATATATATATATATATATTTAACTTCATTAGATTATAAATTGCATAAAAATAGAAACATATATTAGTTTAAGCTTCAAGGTAAATATCATATAATAATATGGCCTTTATATACTATAATAATATACTATAATATATATATATATTTTATATATATTATATATAATATAATATAATATGGTAAAATATATAATAATATGGTAAACATATAATATAATATTATATATAATATAATAAGGTTTCATACAGGTATATATATATATATATATAAAACTATATTATATTATATTATTATATTTTTACCATATTATATTATATATACATAATATAATATATAAATACACACAAATATATAATAATATGGTAAAATATATAATATAATATTATATATACTATAATATGGTTTTATAGCATATATATATATATATATATATAGTGTTATATATATATATATAATATAGATATATATATATATTATTATTTTTAATTTCATATTAGATTATAAATTGCATAAAATATACATATATATTATTTTAAGCTTTAAGGTTAAATATCATATAATAATATGTTTTATATAATTATAATAATGTAATAGTGGTGCATTCTTTTAAAATAAATATACATTAGTTTTTTTTTTTATAATTTCACATTAGATTATAAATTGCATAAAATAGAAATATATATTACTTTTAAGTTTCAAGGTAAATATCATAATAATATGGTTTCAGATACTATAATAAATATACTATAATATATATATATATATATATATATATATATATATATATATATATATATATATTTAACTTCACATTAGATTATAAATTGCATAAAATATACATATATATTATTTTAAGCTTTAAGGTAAATATCATATAATAATATGGTTTTATATACTATAATAAATTTAATAGTGGTGTATTCTTTAAAATAAATATGCATTAAGGTAAATATCATATAATAATATAGTTTTATATACTATAATAAATTTAATAGTGGTGTATTCTTTAAAATAACTACACTTTAGTTATATATGTATGCATATTATCAAATTATTATTAAATAATAATAATAATACATATAATATTATCAAAAAATAATAAGAATCTTCATGTTAGTTAATATTTTAAAGTGTTAAGTATTAGTTAATATTGTGTATATATATATAATAAATCTGTTGTTCTTTTATATGAAAATAAATTCATTTTCAATTGTATAATAATAGGATGGCTAGTGGAAGCAATATCGGAGTCGAGATCCAAAGATAAATATTGCACACATATGGAGTGGGAATGTAGAATTATATACTATGCAATTACTGTTTAAAGGAGGCGGAGTGGCGGGATCACTCGCTTTAACACCTATCACATTCGATCCCCACTCTAATACAAAAGTGCCCAACAAATTCGGCTTAAAACAAGAAATGAAACAACTTTTTAGAGCAAAGTAAAATAAAGAAAAGCGAAGAAAGTAGCTGACATAAGAAATTGCCGAGCTACGAGGCACAATGGGACGCGATGTGACATCTCATTGATGATGATGATGAGATGAGGAGGAAGAAGAGGAAGATGTATAAGAAGTGTATCCTGGGTGATATGACCCCGATGAAAGAGAGTCACTGAAAGTGACAAGTCTGCATCAAAGCTACTGAATGGAACCGACAACAAGAAGAAGGAATTATGCGAGGCAAAAGAAAATTGGGTAAATGTTTAAATTAAATTAAATTTTTTTTAAATAAACGAATTTACTTCGATTTCTAATTGAGATATTGCAACAGGTGAGCCTTCACAACCGCAACCGACTAATCCAACAAGGCGCATGCAAAGATCTCAAAGTGTGAGACACCCGATCCATCACCACCGCTGCTCATCATTATACAAATCTTCAAAGAAAAACAAAAGAACATTAAAATCTTTTCAAAGGTGGTTCAATCAAAGAAACGTACGGCTTCGACTAATCGAAGAAATTCTTCATATACGAGTGTCATACCACAAAGCGCACTCACCACTAAGAACATGATTATCGTGCACAACAAGCCGGTATGTGACAATCACTTTTCAGTTTCTAATGAATTATTATCTTATATTATAATTGAAAACTAGATAATTAATTTCATTAATTCTTACTTAGGCATGGGAATAAGAGCCACCATCTCCATGAAATCAAAAACAAATACTGATATGGAGTATAAAGACATGGAAGATTATGAACATCCAAAGGAAACAGCCACTCATGGTAAAAACATTATGTCCATGGATGGACTGGGCCCACCAAATCGAGCATTAATTTCATGGTATATCTCCCCAAAAGAAGCACAATATTCCTAAGCTCATGATGCATCCGACAAGATAAAGGACAACAACATTAACGTCATTGGAAGAATTTTGACTAAGAGTAGTGAAACAAAATGTTGTGCAAATTGTTAATGCACAATTTGATCAAAGCATTTGTGAAGGCGGAAAGTTGCTAATGAAGAAGTACAATTTATATCGACTCATGCGCAGTACACCGCATTGACTGATGTTTACGACATTGCTAAAGAAAGCCACCGCTTCGAATTAATTACTAATGCACGCAAAATCACCAACTTCATCTACAATCATGGTCAAGTTGCTTGCGAAGCCGAGAAAGGTCCTGTGGTGGAGATATCGCGTCCGGGGCAACAAGATTTGCAACAAATTACACGCCCCAGAAGTCTTCCGAAAAAGAGGGTCAGATTTGAAGAAGATCTTTATTGATGAAACGGGTTTCGCTGCTTAGTCGATCACCATCGAGCGATGTCATGCCTGCTCGATCATACATACTGGAGAAGTGTCCTGCTTCGCATCACATATGAGCCACTCATATACGTCAGACGCGATTCTCCGTCGCCCCAACACTCGCCATCGTGTATGAAGCTGATTCTGCACGAAGCAAAATTTATATCAACTCAATGCCAAAGATTGGGTCAAAACAATCATCGCAGATCGTTTGGATCGAACCCTCAAACATCCTCTTCATGCAAACAGTAACTAAGCCATATCTTAATCACACTTAATGTATATTATTTTCCTTATGACTTACTAATTTAAATCACTTTTGTAGCATATTATTTGAATCCGCGTTTCAACATGTACTCGAGTTAGTGAACACTCGAAAGTTACTCCGTTATAAGTCGTTTCACTTAAGTATTTGCAAGATTATCTTCTACTACTACATTGGTAATTTTGAAATGAGGTACATCACAATTGCTACAAATCTAATTAACTGATTCAATTTGATTGGTTAAACTTACACTTATACTGATTAGACATGTATATTTTCAATTCACAGCTTGTAATGTTTCGAGATGCGAAGAGAGATCTTGATAGGAGTGCCATAGCCTCAAGAGATTTTAATGGTTCCCGGTTAAAGTTATTTCTCATTAAAACATTAAAATAAAGTATATTTTCATGTTATTATTAGATTTTGAATGTTACTTATTTTATCAGAGCTGAATGGTGGTTCATGTATGGAACCACACTCCCACATCGAGTGAATTCGCCATTAAAGTTCTTGGCCAAATCGTGATCTTCTTCAAAGATGTGAGAGAAATCGAGCACATTTGCTCTTAATACATACAAAACAAAGAAATCGGCTTGCTTACCTAAGCCCAACAATTGGGTTTTCGTTACTATAACATGAAACTAAAAGATACTGATATGCAAGCAGTAGAGTCACATACAGTCACAAAGAATTACTCGATTTACTCCGACATTTCAAATTCGAGTTTCAGAAGAAGAGGATAATATTCCACTGGGTTAGACCTCTCCATTTGATAAGAAGATGGAAATCCCTCGATCCACGACCAGTCGCGCATGTTCGAGAAGCCGGTGTCGATGTTGGATCAGGTTTTATCTCAAGAAGTTAATAGTGAAAGTTTCAAATTAAGACATGAGAGAAAGCCCAGTCCCGCCATTGATCCCTCAATCCCCATTCTGATCCCATGCTCCAACATTAGCAGAGATCCATTTTAAGCCTTACTCTAACTACACAAGATGCTCAGAGAGTGGTCCTGAATTACAGAGTGATAACTGAAATGATATGGAGATATCTGCATTGATGCTCAAGTCATGATCCACTTAGTCCATTCCATAATATGATTTCAATGTCATATAAGAGCAAGAATCACTGCCTAGAGCTGGCGTGTACTTATTTCACCGTGAAAATATAAGCTCCACAATCAGATGATACAACATCACACACATTTGATCCTGGTCATTAGTTTTGAATCTATGACATCAAGTGATCTTAACATAGTGATCATCAATGATTTGCACATTTTTCCTCCACAACAAATTTCATGGTCAGCCTTCTCTCAAATCCTTCGGCTTCCATTAATGAAGAATATGGAATGATCAATTATCCTCATGCTGAACAAATGCCATTCAACATTCCATATCAAATGCAACAAGGATTTCAAACGAACATGTGGGTGAACCCCCAATTTCCCATCCATGGAGAGGTTGTGGGTACAAGTGAAGACATTTATACATGGCATGTTCGATCTTATAATCAATATTATCGAACACCATGTTCGTATAATTATTGTCTTCACCAAGATGGGATCCCTTCATCAAATGTTGCACCCGAGCTAATATCGATCTTCATTTTCGTATGAAAGACCATAACAATGTAATATCAATGTCTACATTTCATTATTAATGTCATTTTCACACTTTTTTATAAAGTGTTTCCATCAATTTCAAAGTATTTTTATTAATTTATGGCAGCACGATATTCATGTAAAATATCCACCGATATATTCCCATGAGGTCCGATGAGATCCTTAAAATCCAATCACCGATATATCCGTCGAAACCGATATTTTCATCCTTGGCAGTGTCATAGACTGAACCCTTATTTTTTTATCCTGAGCATTAAGAGAAATTTATTTTAGCAAGCAAACTTATCCAAAGTAACATGGATATAAGAGAACGGTAGTTGCCTCAGCCTATGTTAATTGAGGGGTTTTTGGGCCAGAGCAGAAAAAGGCAAACAAGTTTTTATGGCGCCGTTGCCGGGGATTGAAAGAATTAATTAGATCAATATTTCTAATAAAAGAAGAAAATACTAATTTGGACATTTTAAAAGAACAAAAATAGTTTTGGCAAGCAAAGTATTACATCACCACTAATTTTAAACAAGATATGTTTGATATATTTAGTTTAAGTTTGACTAATCCTATTAATCCGAGTGTGTTTTGATTTCAGAAAACCTTTAATGACAGGAGACGTGGGATTCGACCTGATTCTATGCATAATTAAATCGAGAGAACACTGTGAGCTAAGAAAGACAAAAAGAGCAAAAAGCAGAAGATGAGAGGCATGACCAGACAGAGGAACAAAGGACAGCAGCTAGAAGGCCTCCCATTACTGATACAATGGAGGATTTCTAGAGGCTCATTATTCGTGAAGAGTATTCTCGCAATCGATAGCCCAATGTGGGATGCAAATACTCCTCGACCAAAGCCACTTTAATTACTTATGGTTCAAGAACATCGCCATCGTCATCCCAATCAAGACCCAAACGAGCACTCCGGGAAGGATTTCTCGAATGGCGAATACAGAAGCCGAATGGTGAGACTAGATGGTGATAAAGTTACATCTCTTCCCATTTTCTTTAAGAGATATAAGAGTCACATGGTATGAATCATTACCATATAGTTATGTTGATACTGGGGAAGAGTCAGAAGCCTACTAAGTGCATGTTTCCTTTTCCCCATCTCTCACTGTAGAGAAGAAGAGAGATAATAGTGTATTCCAACAAGGGAAGATGAGAGCCTATATGGGGCTCTGGAAAGATTCAAGAGGTTGTTGAAGAGGTGCCCGATGCATGGAATAGATTTGAAGACCCAGATGGACATAGTGTATCATGCTTTAAATGATACATCTAAGGGCATTATCGATGCTTCATGCTGTGGAGCATTCAAAAGAAAAAGTGCTGAAGAGGCGAGAGATCTGATAGAAGACTTGGCAAAATGCAATATGAAAGCTCCATCTCGAAGCCAAGAGGAAACTGGCAGAGGAAAAGGGGTTTCATGGAGTCGAGCAAGATGCATACAGCCGTATGGAAGCAAAGCTCGATGCCATAATGCATGATGGACAAACAAGACGTAAAGATGCACACCGCTCATGAAACATGAGCTAAAGAGAAAGAGAACTTTATGAGAAGAAGTGCTTATGTGCCAACGTAAGAAGATTCTATGGTGCCGAGGAGGCTAAGTACGTGAATACAAAGAAGTTATCATTTCAGCCAAATCCCAACCCGCCTACACAAGACAATCCAAAGACTAAGGAACCATGAGAATTTCTCATATAGTGGAGGGCATTACATCTTACCAAGGCATGGACAAAGATCCCGATTCGTGTCACAAAGAGTGGTGATCCTGAATCAACAAAATTTGTATCCTATATTCTCCCACCGCCGAAATGGGCTACCGCAGTATGCTGGTCTGTGGTCGAACACGGGACGGGTTTTCTTCTTACAAATGATTTAAGTGAAGTCAAAATGTAAGAATTGGTTTCGATTTTAAGGTGGTGATAAAAACAAAGGTGGTCGGGTGGTTTGCAAACTGAAAATAAATAAAATAAAATGTAAAATAGAACTCCTTGAGTTTTCACACCTGGTTTAAGTGCAACTAACATGTTCCTGTCTTTCTCTCACTGGGAGCACTCACATATAGTCATTTCCGAACCTGATCTTCATTTAGCTTGAAAACTAAACCCTATGATTTCTCCCCTTTTGAAATATGACATTTAACAAACATTCATGGTCCTGCATAATGAAAGTCTCAACCTCCCGGACTCATCTCACAAAGTGGATGAGCCAGAAGGTAACCAACGGATATCACTCGAATCTACCAATAAGTATCCAATGAACCCTAAAAAGATTGCCAAATACTGGTCAATCAAGATGTACTAGAGATTTAAACCTAGAGTGAGTGGATAGGAACATAAATGAAAATAAATGCCTACGATAAAAATGCAGAGGACTCGCTTCGCCTTACCTCAACCAAAGCTCAAGAAATTTCCCCTTCAAGGAGGAAGAGGTTTAAATGCAAGCATCGAGTTGTCATCCCCATAGAGTGTTCGTAGCCGGAAAATGAGAGAAAGAGGAGAGAGAAGAGAGAAAACCGTAATCCTAAAATGAAAAGTTAGCGCCGCGGTAATTCAAAGATTAAAAGTTAGGTTACAAAAGCTGTAGGGAGCTTATATAGCCAACCCTGTGTGAAATGACAAAAATGTCGCAAAATAAGGAAATTACAATAGGACAAAATGGTAATTAATCAAAACACGGTCGCTTGGAATCAAAAAATATCAAAACACAGGCAAATAATTTCGCTTATACGTGAATTTCGCTAGCATAGCGAAAATTTCGCTTAAGTTAATAAATTTCGCTGAAGTAGCTAGTCTCACAAGAGATAGCGAAAATCAAAATTTCGCTTATGAACACAATTTTCCTCGCTAGGCTAGCTTAAATTTCACAGCTTAGCTTAAAATTTTGTGATAGCTTAAAATTTCGCTAGATTGCTTAAATTCGCTATGATTGCGAAATTTTCGCAATCCCAGCGAAATTTTCGCAATGTACAGCGAAAATCTTCTTTCCTCCTGTTTTGCCACTGCATCATCCTTCCATCAATTCCACTTCACATTTCTTCATTTTCGGTTGATGAAATCACTATGAATCCTCAACATTCAGCACCAACTTGACATCAAACTTGAAATTATTGGTCAGAGGCATGCAAAACCCGCAAATTACTCAAAACAAACTTGAAATGGAATCATGGTACTAAGTGACCTGCACATGTCAATCGCTCAATAATATGATTAGCGCGCGAAAAGCACTCCAAAACCTATCTCTCCTGAATAGGGTTACAAAATGAGCACTTTTTGGGCACTAATCACACCCCCCAACCGACACATTGCTAGTCCCTTAGCAATGCTAAAACAAGAAGGGTATGCATGTTGTGCTTTTGCAAAAAGTGTATATGGTTCAAAAAGTGTATGTATGGATAGGTTTCACTTTAAAACAGAACAATTTACACCCTGTACGAAAACCGACATGAAAGAACAAAAACCATATAAGAACTAGCTTTAAGGCAGCATCAGTTCCAAGGAAGTCAACCTGAACTTCCACTAAAGTCTAATTGTTCCTAAGGTAACCAGCTTGAGCCAATAAATTGCAAAGCTATTCCCTCCCCCCAACCTAGCTACTGCCATGGCTTTAAACTGTTGACCAACCTAAATAGGATTAGCTACACTCTTATTTCTTTATTTGATTACATTGTAGGGTGCAATTCTAAACTCGACTTCACTGAAATCAGGTAACTGGGTCCACCACACTCCCAACCAATTAAGGTTTGTGGCATCAAGCCAAAAGGATCACTGACCACAAACTCGTTGGTGCTTCACCGTGACTTCGAACGACTTCGAGAATTAAGCACCTATAACACGCAACTCTACCCATCCACCGCAGGTAGTTTAACACTAAGCCTGATGACTCCTTAACCACTAAGGCTTAGGGTATCGAAGCTTTGAAGGCTTTCGCCATATACCCCTGACCATGTCGGTTTCAAGGCAAAGCTCACGCTTTTATTCTTCTTTTTCTTCTTTCTTTTTCTTTTTGCTTTTCTTTTCTTTTTCATTTGAAGATCACATCGGGTCTTCATACATGGGTAACTCAAACCTATTATGGGTCATCACGTATCTAAGGCCGGCAGAAAGCTGAAAAGAGGTAAATAGCTCTCAACCTATCGTACAATCCGGGTGTGCAAAGGTGTGAATTAAATTTAAAGGGGGAATGTTCAAAGTTGAATATACTGGAACTTCAATTGACCAAAAACTAAATCATGCATGGAGCTGTTCTATCATTAAGGTAACAACCAGGGCTTCAATTTTTCAATTCAAGGCAAGAGTAGAAACACAAAATGTAGGAACAAAAGTGATTTGCAAAAGTGTAGAATCCAGAATAATGCTATAAAGCTTTTTGAGAGTAACCAAAATGGCTAATACATGCTAATATAGCTAAACATAACAAAAGTATCAATGACCTACTATCAAGCACACATGAATCCTATACAAAATGAGGCAATAAGTTTCGAAACAAGATAAAACATGATAAGATTACTTAACTCTAGCCTTTTCCTCCCAACCTAAGTATAAACATGCCTCACTGGATAGGAAAGCTAGAGAAATGAGTGTGACCACCTCACTCTCGCAGTGATGGTGGATGTGCTGGTGGATCCGATGTCGCCGCGCCGTTAGCACGCTCCAATGAGCACGCCAGACCAATCTCGATGTGTGCTCGCTGAGACCGAGCGGCTCATGATACGTAGAAGCATGGCATGATGCTCTATATGGCCTCGGCCGCCAACCGCAAGTCCAACACGCCCGTGTGGTAGCAAGCCGTAGACAAGATCCATGACAAAGAAATTTAGCTCCCCGAACCCAATCGAACATGCTCCGAGAATGCCGGGCCAGAGATGAAGCTGGCCTAAATGCCGCAGGTGGGTCATGTATGAGGTGGAGGTGAGACTGAGGAGGCTAACTCAGGGAATTGGGCCCTCTCCACCTCTACCTCCGGACAGGATCCCTCACCTTGGGTCCTCTCGCATCCCATCCGGCACCTCCCGATCCCGCCGGAGGAACAAAAGAGACGGCATGGTCACCGGATCGCTCCATGGACAGGACCCGAGGGCACTTTAATCCCCTCCTCTCGATTCGGGCTCCTCGTGAATCCCAGATGCCCAGACCTCGTCAATAGTCGCGATCAACAAGGGTGAAACCTCGCCGAACCAGCCCTTCTGGTGGACTTATCCTCAAAGTGCAAAGAAGTGTCATGACTGGTACTAGGATCGAACTGTAATCCTCCGGTGATCCCGCATGCGGCCTCGAGTATGGCTCCCCCGGCTACCGAACGTAATGCTGCAAAGGAACAAGAAAGTCCCGAGCAGGATCCACAAGAAGCATCCGAGGCAAAGTCGCTCCCCGAAGAGTACAACCCCGCTTGTAGTATTCTAGCGAGACAAATAGACCATCTCTCTGCGGATGGTCGCGCCAATCTCGAGATCTCCAGATCGGCCATCGCCGGGCAGCCCAATGCAACGAAATGTTCAGCCCTAGTAATTCCTGATGATCGTCAATGGTGAATCTAGCCCGCCAGACTCGGCACTCCTCGAAGTCATGAGTGGTAGAACCAAGCACCACCGGATAATAGAACCGCCATGCACGCGAATGGCAAGACAGAGTACCGCGATCGGCCTCGCCGGAGTTCCCAACCGGCCGCCACGGCCAATGTCAAGTAATATCTTAATGGTGTCTCCCCCATGGAAGTCTCGCCGTGTGATCTACATCTCCGAATCGGTCCCGTTGAACACTTGACGCCCGATCCCGAGGCCGGCGATGATGGGGGCGGCGTGCCTCCTCCGCCGTGGGAAGGTGGATGGGCCGAGGTCGAGGTCGAGGACTCCCGGCCCCGATGTCCGGCCTCGCTGAGGGTCGCCCTCCTACGCCGCCCCTCGAGGCACCGGGAGCGGCCCGGGGGTCCCATCCTAGTCCGATATTCCTCCCCAACCCTCGGTGTTCCCAGGATGGCAACTGTAGGCCTCTCGCAGCCGCGATTCGTATGAAATCAAGAATGGACACCGCAGCTGCCGGGCGCCCGGTTCCTCAAACCGACCTCTGGCCTAAGCGTAACCACCCCGGGTACGGACCATGTCTGCAGTCAGAGAGCCTATAAGGGCATGTGGCGCACGGCTGGAATCGGTAGCGGCACTACGCGCACACTGCCACCGTGGCTCCTGCAGCCGCGGATCAAGTAAAGGTGGGCACCCGGATGTGTCTCGGGGCGGTGAGAGTACCCGCAAGTCACTTCGCGAAGTTAAGCACCGCGCCGCGGGTCCGCTGGGCGGCAAAGGAGACGCAGACCGCGGCACACTCGTGGCTTCACGTTGGATCGTCTGGTACAGATCGGGAGCACACTGGCCAGAGAGAAATAGTGATTAACTAAATGAAGACACCTCCCTCCCCTTTATAAATCAATAAGTAACCCGAAGAGTCCAGAAGCCCAAGAGCCACGACGACCACTTCACACATTTTAGCGAAATTTTGCCTAACCCGGGTTCGCAGATAAAAAAATAAATAAAATTTACTAGGCAGGTTAAAAACAAAAGCAAAATACCAATTATTTTTATCATAAACCTAAGTGAATAAAGGTATAATAAAATTAAAATTAAGCTACTAAAAGGAAAGTTGCTAAAATGGCAACTATGAAAATCGACCAATTTTAAACAAAATCAGTGGTTTTTTGAAATGCAGCTTGTTTCAAAGGACACCAAACCAGCTCACTCATAATCGATTTACTCATGGAGGGTCAAGGAGGAGGAGCTCCTTAACCCCATAAAGGGCTCAGACCGTGCCCCTTCATGCTTGGCTCCTTTGTGTTGATTTTCTTCTCACTGGGTGATTTTGGGCTGATTATTAACTCTGCAAGAATGACTAAAGCATTCAATCCTCCACCAATTGTTTCATTTTCCTTAGTCAATTCTTGCAATTTATGGACATTTGGCTTCCAGGATTGGGTCAACCGAGCAAACTTCATCAGTCCCTTGATTATCATTTTCCACTAGCTTGTGCTTGTTACTCATGGTGTAGTCATTGAGCTCCACGTCTGCTTCCAAATGTGAGTCGTGATATTCCATTTCTAAGAATTGATGATCGCATCAGCAAGGTCCAAAACAGGTCTCTCTCCCAGGATAATAAGCATTACGATCGCCCACTCATATCGGGCTCGCATCAAGCACCACAAAGTCTACTCGGGTAGTAGAATCATTCACCTTACCAAGACATCTCAACTATTCTTAGGAATCTTCACCGGATCGATCACCAATGACAAAGTGATGCTGGTAGGTCGAGCTCCCTAAACCTAATTGCTTATACAATCGAGTATGGCAGAGGTTTACACTGCCCCTAAATCTAAGAAGGCCTTGTCTATGCAAGTCCCACCAATGTTAATCGATATCAGGTGGGATCCCGGGATCCTCAGACGGATCGTGGGTCTGGCTCGGGATTATGGTATTGACTCTCGCTTTTAGAAGTGCTTTCTTTCAATTCCTAACCCTTTCGACCGTGCACAAGTCTTTAAGAACCTTTGCGTAAGTGGGGACCTCGCTTAATCATGTCGCTGTGCTGGAATGTTCACCTTCACTTTCCTTAGCACCTCCCAAATTTCATTTTGTCAGGATTTTTTCTTGCCTCAGAAGGTTTCGGGAAATGAGGCATGCTTTCTTCACTGGATCTTCACTGATTATTCCCCTTTCGCTCAAATTTTTTCCTTGCATGCTTCTCTCGCCAGCTTACGGGCACTGTCAGTTTATCTCTTCGCCACTCCCTCGTATGATGATAAGATTCACTTCATCTATCCCCCGAATAAATGGATCGAACCCACCTCATGGACCTTGATTTGGTAATGCTCGAAGGGAACCTCCTCTCCTCAGACTTCCAAGAAATTGTTATCTTGTGATTGAATACGCAGTCACAATTCTTCATTAAGATTGATCTCAAGCCCATCTATTCTTTCGTTTCAACGATTTACGTGACACTTTTTGTGCCAATCAGGACGTTGATCCCCTTTTGTTCTTCCACAAAATTGCCTACCACCTTGCTCAAATTCAATATAGCTCTGCTCAACGTGAGAGAAGACGATGATGATGGCTGTTGTCGAGAAGAGGAACCAAACTGTTGTTTTTTGGCACCAAGCACATGATAAAGTGGGATTAGGTTTCTAGGAGAGACTAAAGTATCTTCCAATTTGAATTAAATGATACCAGATGGGGCATTAGGTTGTGCCTTGTATTGGCCCATGGCATTAGTACGTTTCACATCAAATCCTTCACCGAGGGGGCATTCTGATTGTTCTCCCGGATGGACAAGCAATGACACTGATGCATGGATTGGCCTGTATAAAGATTTCTAAATAACGTCAAGACTTCATGGAGCCTTTTTCCTTCCGCTTTTTCCATCTTCCTATTAGGGTTGATATTCTTGTTTTCATTTCCAGTCTTCTGAAGTGCATAAATGCCTCCCCTTTAGTGGGTCGAAGGCCTCATTCTTTTGGCCTCCCTTGGATTCGGTTCATCCCTAAGCCTTGAAATTAAATACATAATTCAAGAAATCCATGGCTTCATCTGGATTCTTGCTCAAAAAATAACCTCCACACATGGTTTCTAGCAGCTGCTTCAGCGGCAATATACCATTATATAAATGTGATTCACCAAAGATCCATGTATCAAAACCATGGTGTGGACACGCATTGACATTTCCATGAACCTCTCCCAACACCGATAGAATTTCTCAATATCATAGGCCGAGTGTTATAGATCTGTCTCTTCAAACCGTTGGTCTTGGTTGCACCACATTTTAAAACTCGCCTCAAGTTCGGCCCACTCCTGATCTGTCCGCCCCAACCGGAATTTGAGCCATATTTCAGCTGACTTGCACGTCAGGTGTTTCAACCTGAAAAATCCATGTCGGGCACTCCTTCCTTAAAAGTTGTGCATACTCGAATTCCTGATATGAGTATAAGGATTCTCATTCTCCATTCCATGTGGAACAGCAGCACCAAATAGCCTACCACCATGATCATCAGCTGTGAAAGACGTGAATGGCACTCACTTCAGAGGGCATATGTGACCTCATTGACCTATATGTTGTTGGATTCATAGGGGGTGCTTGTTGAATTTGTTGTTCCTCAAGTAGAGGATCCATTTGGTTATCAGGCACACTGACACAATTTTGCTCAATGTGTGCACTCACTCTTCGTAATTCACTGGAGCATCCCTCTCGTCCTACATAAACACCGTTACACAAAAATGAAACAAAACAAAACACAAAACAGCTTGCCAAAAAAGGTCGTTGTTAGCTTAAAACAAAAATCGTAAAGAAACAAAGCAAGTGGGTAAACCGCTAAGTGAAGAAACTCATAGCCTCGCACACTAAATTCAAAAAAGGACCTAAAGCAAAGTCACCAACACTTGTAATGCGGATTACAAGTACATTTCAACTCATCATTCGAGTTTGGCACCATCCCCAAGAATACGCCATTTGATTTGTGCCACGTTAGGTGATCCTAATCAACAAAAATTTGTATCCTATATTCTCCTGCACGTAGTCAAGCTACCAAGCAAAGAGATAGTGGCTCCAGTGGTCGAACACTTTGTGGATGGGTTTTCTTTCTTCAGACAAATGATTTAAGTGGAAGTCAAAAATGGTGAATTTGGTTCGATTTAAGGTGGTGATAAAAAACAGTTGGGTCGGGTGGTTTGCAAACCGAAAAATAAATAAAATAAAATGTAAAATAGAACTCCTTGAAGTTTTCGGGGTCACCGGGGTTTAGGTTTTAAGGCAACTAACATGTCCTCGGTCTTTTTCCTCACATTGGGGAGCATCACATATAGTCATTTCCCAAACCGGATCTTCATTTAGCTTTAAAAACTAAACCCTATGATTTTCCCTTTTGAAATATGATATTTAACAAACATTCATGGTCCCATGTTGAAACCTACCTCCCGGACTCATCTCACGCTGACAAATAGAAGGCAACTAATGGATATCACTCGAATCTAACAATAAGCATCCAATGTGAACCCTAAAGATTTGTAAATACTGGTCAATCAAGATGCATTTAGAGATTTAAACCCTTGTAAGTGAAGGATAGAACATAAATAAAAATAAATGCCTACGATAAAAACAGAGGACTGTTAGTTTACCTCAAATCCAAAGCCCAAAGAAATTCTCCTCTCTTCAAGGAGGAAGAGGTCTACGCATCCTCTCGAGTTGTCATCCTCAGAGGAGTGTTTGCAGTCGAGAAAATGAGAGAAAGAGGAGAGAGAAGAGAGAAAATCAGAATCTAAAATGAAAAGCTGGGCGCTGTGTAATCAAAGATTAAAAGAGGTTATGCTTGTAGGAGCTTATATAGCCAACCCTAAGGTGTGAAATGACAAAAATGCCTAAAATATGAACCATACAATAGGGACAAATGGTAATTAATCAAAACGTGGTCATTTGGAATCAAAATATCAAAAACACAGGACAACACTCGTTTATACAGGAATTTCGCTAGCATAGCAGTGCCAGCGAAATTTCGCTAGCATAACGAAATTTACAAGAGGTATATCGAAATAAAAATTTCGCTGAGAACGCAATTTTCGTTAGGTTAATAAATTTCTAGCTTAATGGGTACCTGCATAGCCAAAATTTCTCTAAGATTGCAAATTCTCGCCATGATTTGAGAAATCTTCGCAATCCCACAAATTTTCGCAATGTGGGCTGGAAATCAAGGCTTCCTCCCGTTTTTCCACCGCATCATCCTTCCATCAATTCCACTTCACATTTTCATTTTCTGCTGATGAAATCACTGTGAATCTCCTCGCATTCACACCAACTTGATATCAAACTTGAATTATTACCGAGGCACAAACCTCAAGAAAACACTACAAAACAAACTCGAATGGAATCATGGTAAATTAAGTGACATGCATGTCACTGTCATCACAGATTAGTGCGCAAAAAGCACTCAAAACCTATCTTGAATAGGCTCAAAATAGCACTTTGGGTACTAATCACATCCTCAACATGATATCGCAACGCCTCCATGTCCCAGCAAAGAAAGATCAAGGAGGTGAAGGCAGAAATGAATATCATGGTCAGAGGAGAACCCAACCATTTGAAGAACAAAAACAGCAGTTCATGGGGGACAACAAGTGGCTATTACAATTCCATGAATAGAAACTATCTGACTTGGAAGCTTAAAGTTCCGGAGCACTACATGTTCAAGAATGTTAGTGCCTCAATCAAAAATTTAGGAAACACAAGTAGAGCAACTCGTCTCAAATATGCTAAATCGAAAGGCGTACATTCCCAGTGAGACTCGTGAAGAACTCAAAAGACCGCATGGTAATCCGCTAAGAAGTGGGAAGGATTGAGCAAAGAACAAAAGGATGTAAAGGAAAGAAGAGACTCCAGGTAAAAAAGAAGAGACCGAAAAGGAAGGATAAGAGCACCCGTATTGAATTGGAAATGAAAGGAATTAACTTAAAAGAAGGAAGGAGTACCAAATCTATACACCTTTCGGCCATTTCACGGGTGTAGACTTTAAGTCAAGCAAAGAAAAAGAACGCTTAAATTCTTGATATTTTCAAGAAAATAGAAATAAATATCCCATTCAAGGTATAATCAGCCAAATGCCTCTTTATAAAATTTCAAGGAGATACTGAAAGAAAAGAAAGATAGCCGAGGAGGGTATAGTTAACTTGGATCACATTGCGGCAAAGGCCACAATATCCAAATAAATTCCCAAACAGATGAAAGACCTCGGGCGCTAAGCAATTCATTCCCGCCCACAGGGAAATATGAATTCAAGAAAGCTTTATGTGATTCCTACACAGTATAACTCATGCTCTATCGGGCCAGGCAGACTTAATTGGGGGAACTGACCTCACGAAGAATTACATCGTAAACGGGTCGGTAGGATCAATGGCACAAACTGTAAGGCATTCTTGAAGATGTACTTGTCAAGGTTGGGAAATTCATCTTCCCAGTGGATTTTGTTATCATGCAGATGGAGGAAGATACCCAAATTCCTTTGTTTCTAGGAAGACCTTTCTTAGCAACTGGAGCTGCCTTGATAGACATACAAAAAGGTGAACTAACACTCAGGGTTGGAAATGAAGCAGTGCATTTTAATATTAACATGAGTATGGAACATCCTAATGTGTAGGCGGCATAAATATGGGTCAGAAGAAGCAATAGCCTTCAATGGATGAATTGAATTCGACATCCTTCAATACTCTAACAATGAAATTGAGATGAATGAATTTTGATATCTTGAGAGTCTTGATGGTGAAGTCTTGCCTTTAATTTTGTTTAACGAGGAAAGCAGGTCTCTAGTACATAAATGAAAACAGGTCAAGAGATGAAGTAAGCGACTAGAAGCGACAAACTCATTGAGCATGAAACTAGTGCGGGAAGGGCTAACATTGAAAAGAAATTTTGATCATTTAAATATGTGAGTTTTTAGAACCGAGAAAGAGAAAACCGGTTATCATATCCAGTACACATTAAGTAGTGAAGAATAGAAAGTTAGCGGTAATTACGAGAAAAATACGGAAGCAATTGCTTGGTCAGTTGAGGATCTTAAGGGTAGCAGGCCCCTCGTTTGCATACTGAAATATTGCTTGAGGATAATCTGAAGCTTATTGAGCATCAAGGGCGAGAACTTGATGATGAAAAGAAGTTATCATAAAAGTTCGAAATGGTTAAATGCGGGTTTTATATATGCTATATCATCCGGAGATAGTTCTTGGGTAAAGCCCGATTACATGTGGTTCCCGAGAAAGGTGGATTCTTGTGATCGAAATGAAAAGAATGAGCGATTCCCTACGAGCGTGACGGGATCATTGAATGCTGCAATCGAAGAAAGGATCATTTCCCACGCCTTTCATTGATCGGATCTTTGGATAGGTTGGCGAGGACACCCTCATTTTTGTTTCTTGATGCATACTCACGGATATAACCCAGAATTGCTATTGCACTGAGATCGGGAGGAAAACCACTTTTACATGCCCATTTGGTACTTTTTGCTTTTAGGAGAATGCCATTTGGTTTACGTGTAATGCTCTGGTACTAAAGATGCATGATGTCATATTTTTCGATCTAAACGAGAAGAGAGTTATGGAGATCTTTCATGGATGATTTACGATTGTATGGATCTAGTTTTAGGAGTGCACACGCCAGCTTGCAGGGACGTTTACTTAAAGGTCTGAGACAATAATCTAGCTACGAGATTAGGAGAAATGCCCATTTTAGTTACGAAGGAATTGTCTTGGGGCATGATTTACACTTGACGGGGCTTGGGTAGACCGGGCAAGGAAGTTTCAATTATAAGAATTTAATGCCACCCACTTTACGGTCAAGGGAATTAGAGTTTTGGGACATCTTTGGATTTTACGAGAAGATTTATCAAAGACTTCTCAAAATTGCTAGACCAGCATGCGATTCTTTGGAAAAGATCTTGAGTTTATTTTGAGAGATCACGCCGCAATGCATTTGAAGAAATCAAATCCAGACTGTTGAAGCTCCTATCATGTGGCAAAACTAGATTGGAGCAGGAGAATTTGAAAATCGTGTGTGATCAGGTGTTTTTGCAATGGGAGCGTATTGGGATAGAAAGATGAAAAAGTGTTGAGCGTCTTATCTTTAAGAAAAAACCTTTAATGAAGCTCAAAGAAAATTATACACACTACTAAAAAAGGAGAGATCTTGGCAATAGTATGTTGCATGCTTGAGAAATTTAGGCCATACATTTTAAGGGTCTCCATGTTGTTATATCTTGATCATGCGGCAGTGTATCTAATGGCAAAGAAAGAAGCAAAGCAAGATTGATCAGTGGAGTACTATTATTAAGGGAATTTGATTTAGAAATAAAAGGCAAGAAGAGTATGATGATGTGATGGCGATCGCTTGTCAAGTAGAGAAAACCCATTGTACAAGAGGAAGAAAGAAATAGCGGAAAATTTTCCGGATGAAGCGGGTTATTCCGGAGTTGTCGATCAATCCTACGGTATGCTGATATTGTGAACTTTTTGAAAACGTGGAATTATGCCACAGTGACTCTCATGAGAGAAGAAAAGAAGCTAAGGATGACCGATGGGTGCACATGGATGTCTGTATTCGAGCGAGATCTGATATCAGTGATGATGTGATTTGAGAGATAAAAGATTCTAAAATCATCATTACATCCTCTCTTGCCATGCGGGATGACACAGGGAGATCAAACAATCCTAATCTGATCAATTCTGCTCTTTGTTAAAGACTGGTACTGAATGATGGGATAGTGGATCAATGCCAAAAGAGTAAGAATGTCGAGCCAAAAGGCATGAGAGGCCCCTGCAAGGTATCCTTGTGGTGCAATCATTTGATGTATGGGGAATGGATTTTATAGGGCCTTTTCCAGTTTCATTTGGAAATATATACATACTCCTAGCTGTGGATTACGTATCAAAATGGGTAGAAACTGACTGACCCCCTATCAAAGAATGATGCCAATACGAGTTGTGGGATTTTTTCAAGAAATATTCTCGGCAAATTTGGGACACCCAGGAACTATAATTAGTGATGGAGGAGCCATTTTGCAAAGGTGTTTGACAAACTCATGGCTTGGAGATATGGTATCAAACACATTATGAGCTTGGCTTATCATCCTCAAACAAATGGGCAAGCTGAAATTTCCTACAGGGAAATAAAGAAAATTTTGGAAAAGACTGTAAGTTCTAGCATAAGAGATTGGTCTTTGAAGCTTGTTGATGCACTATGGGCATACAGGACTGCTTTTAAAACTCCCATTGGAATGTCCCCATACAGACTTGTCTTTGGAAAACCTTGTCACCTACCTCTTGAGCTAGAATATAAAGCTATGTGGGCCATCAAGAAGCTTAATTTTGATTTTAAAGCTGCTAAGGAAGAGAGGCTACTCCAGTTAAATGAATTGGAAGAGTTAAGGAATGAAGCCTATGATAGTGCCAGAATCTACAAGGATAAAACAAAAATATAGCATGATGAGAATTTTGAGGAGGGAATTCAAAGGCAGGAGATCGGTCTTGTTATTGACTCAGGACTAAAAGACTCCTTCGGGGAAGTTGAAATCAAATGGAATGGACCATTTATAGTAGTATCAAGCATACAGGTTTGGGCGGTGACACTTTAGAGCCAGCAATCATGAGGGTTCAAAGTTAATGGTCGGAGATTAAAGGAAACTTACTTGCACCCTCGAGGAGAAAGCAATTGGAGAATAGCCCTTAGTTACGAGCAAGGAAATTGAAGAACGGAACAATGGCGGCGAAAGTCCAGGCTAAAGACTAAAAATTGACGACTTTGTGGAAGAGGCAATCCACACCGGTTGATTTTCAATTTTGCTTGTTATAGTTTAAAAATTACGTGTTTAAATTTCTAATAGCTTAATGTGATTTTATTCATTATTGATTGAAGAGTAGGTAAATATTTTTAGTTTTACGGGACAATGAAGATTATTGCAAAAGGAGAGCATCTGCAATCCAGAAACTTCAATGACATAAGAAACCAAAAGGCGGTTTCTTCCTCTTCTTCTTTTATTTGGGAGAGGGTTTAGAATTTGTGTCTTTGGTATAGCATGATTAGAAGTTTGGGAATTTTATCTTGTTTTGGTGGCAATTTTTAAATGTGATGCATGAGTGGAAGTTGTTGAATTTTGCATGATGAAGAATAAGTTGAGTTGTAGGTTGTTTTTTGATTGGAATTTAATAAATTGAAGTGCTTTGTGGGTGGAGTGTTTATGTTTGAGTACATATAAGAATCCAAAAGTTGCAACCAAGAATGTTGGATGTGAAAATAAAAAGTGGAAAAGAAAGTCGAAAATAATGGGAAATTGAGGGTCTAAGTGAATAAAGAAGGGAAATAACTGCTTATGTCGTAACACTGTCACATTTCACCAATACAAATGACCACATCTATCGAGGTCACTACCAAAAATTTTGAAGTTCACGACCCAGAACTATCAAAGGAAATAAATAAAAGTAGGTTTAAAACACCTCTATTTAGGCATCGAGTGAGAAATTAATTCATTGAAAATCATAAATTTAGAGCTAAACATTTATTTAATACATGACTCTATGTCTTTGTCATGACATTTAACCCAGCGTCTATTACACTTCAAATTCCATTAAAATGCAATTCAACTCAACCTTTCCACTTCTACATCCATCCTTCTTAAAATCTTGAAACCCTAGAACCCCGAGGAGAGCTAAACGTACCCTACATGAGCTTCACTAGCTGGCGACACCTCGAAGGCGTGTGAATCTTAACAAGTTGATCGACGAGAAATCGTAAAAAGATATCGAGAAGCAATGGAAGAAGTTCAGTCGGAAAATCAGCTTGAGGAAGAAGAAAATGTTAATCAAGGGAACCCGCAAGAAGAAGAGGAGAAACCTGAGAAAGAAATAACAGAAGAAGAAAAGGACTTCATTTCACCAAAAGCCAAAGAATTGTGGAACAAGGTGGCTGACAAAGAATTTGTTTGCGAAAGAGGTTTTGGCAAATTAGCGTTTCCCCATTTTCACACAGTAATGAAAAGAGGTTGGAGATTCTTTGAACATGAGCACCGAGTTTTCAGGCTCTTGCTGAGAGAATTCTATTCCAAATATGGTGGGGAATGAAAAGCGGTCTGTTTATGTAAGAGGAATTTGGGGTGCCCTTCAATGACCAGAAGAAGAATAAATGAAGTGTTTAAATTGAGATTTTGAGCATGAATTAGAAATACAAGAAATTATTGGAAAACCCAAATTACTGAAAAAATGAGTGAATCGGGTTGGCATTTGGAGGAAGGTAAATGGGAAGTGACTAAAGAGGGCCCCACCATGCCCAGCCAAAGGGACTCAGCAGGAAGGAGCTTAAGGTTTGGTTTTATTTTACTCATACGTAATAGTACCTACTAGAACGCACTTTTCCACATTCAGAGGACGGGGAAACTATCTGTTGTAGCTACCTTTTTCGAAGGATACAAAATAAGCATGAGGGATCTTGATTGAAGAATCAATCGAGAGGATACCATCGTGACAAGAGGGGCCCGATTCCTCACCCACCCTTGTATTACTTGGGCTTTTTGTTTTACAGGCGGGGTGAAGGGGTTAGGGAAGAAGGAAAAGAAAGGAGAGGAATGTCCCTCGGGTCTCGCTAGCAACACTTACAGGTGTGAGGGACGGAAGGAAGCAAAAGAGTGACAATCGCCCAGATGAAGCAGGCTGGGGAGATAGATGGCGATAGAAGAGAAATGGAGGAGGAGGTGCCGGATAGCGTCCTTCCCGAAACGAAGGAGAAGAACTCTTGGACTAAACAGAAACGGATGCTCATTCAAGAAGTACGAGGCACGGTACCAATTGACAGAAGCATCCAGGAAATGAAATGTGAAAAATAATGAAATGCTAAGAAACAATAAATTAGAAATGGAGGAAAAGAGAACTCAAATGGGAAAGAGCAACAAAGGATCAAAAGAAGAATTCATGGAGAATTTGGCCCAGAAGAAAGGAGAAAATGCAGGAGAGAGAAGGCTGTGGAGAATCGAGGAGAAGGCACAGGGAGGGGCGAAGAAAGCAAGGAAGAAGATGATGGGAGCATGGCAAGGGCAGAAAACATGCAAGCTATTTTACAGATAAAATTCAAAGAGATGCGGGTGGTGAACATCATCAAGAAAGAAAGAGAGGAGATAGAAATGAAAATAACATGCTAAAGAAAGATCGATGGAGTTAAACATATATAAGGAAGCGCACATTCAAGGAGTTTGAGGAGGCTAATGAGAAAGAAAGAGATCAGCGGTTGGAAGATAATGATGAATATAGAAGGAAAACCTGGTTGGAAAGTATGGACTTGATCAATCAGAATTTGTCAAAATTTGCTAGAATGTATCTAAGGGTGGAAAGACAGAGTTAATCAAAGTGGGAGAGAGATAGAATGCGCTCATTGTAAAAGTTTCAAATAAACAATAGAAATATCTACAAAAGCAAAGGAATCACTGTAGTAGGGGAAGAAAAAGCTGAAATAAATTCCTAAGTTTGTTCCCAGTGACAGGTTTGATATGAATCCTCGATATATTACCCACAAGAAGCCTACAAAAGAAGAAAGGGAAACTGAAAATTTTAAAATGTCATCAATATCTACAGTCCCAAAATTTCTAATGGAAATCTAGTTGGTTTATCCTGTTGTTCCCTTGTTTGATTGAATTTTCATTTTGCTCTTTTTGCCTTGTTGAATTGCTTGTCACTTGTTGAATGACAATTTGATTGTGGATAAGTAGATGTTTATTAATTGAATCGAATATATGAAATTTTGTTTCTGTGTCATTTTCTTTTCTGTGCATGAATCAAATGAATAATTCTGTTCTTTCCTAAGAACAACAATTTCAGGAAGAATCAGGGCATGAATGATTAAATTGGAAATTATGAGTATTGCCTGCATTGTTTAAATTCAGTTTAGTTTGCAAAAATTGGAGAATTGGTTATTGTTGATGGAACAAAATACTTGGTTGAAATAATGTAAGTAAACAGTAAATAAATACGAGTCTTGAAGAAATAATACATTTTGGTCAACAAAACTTATGAAACTTTGACAGGAATTAGGAACTGATACGGGAAATTTAAGGATTTGAGAGTCCATAGTCCTAGAACTTGTTTGATTATTGATTAAAGGCGAAATCATAGGTGAACAGCCAACAAGAAGTGAGGGGCCATCCTTGGCGGATTGAGGCTTTTTTTCTAAGCCCACCCACCCATTGATATATGCTTAAGCATATTCTCTAATAGTTCCCTTGCTTGAGCCAAATAAAGCCTTATTTCTTCAATACCGCCGACAAGCTGAAAACCTATTCCCTTCCTTACAATAGAAGCACATGACAAAAGAGCCCAAATTATCCGGTTCCGGTACCGAGAAAAAAGTTTACTATAAAGGAAGAGCAAGTTTGGGGGAAAAATATTTCCAAATTTTTGATAAAGGAGGTGAAAGAAGTAAAAAGCAGGCTAGTGAAATAAGGAATAAGTTTTGTCTTGCGGCCTATTTCCCTTGAACAATTAAGCTCGTAGGGGTGTTTTAACACCTAGCATCCTAATGCCAACTGGTATGGGAGTTGCTAGCCCAAAGTTCTCTAAGAGTAATAGAAAGCCTAAGAAAATAAAGCATTTTCACTATTCCCGATCCTAGAAAAACAAAAGCAAAAGAGTTCGAAACAAAGGCTGGCACGAAAGAAGAGTATAAATGGAAGTGAAATTCCCTAAAAAGAATTCAACATGAAAGATGAATCCAGGCCAAGAGTGAGGAGAATCAGCAAGAACAAAAGAGAAGAAAAAGGGTGAAGAAGTTAGAGAAGCGACAAAGTATAGAGAAAAGGTGGAAGCGGGTGAGAATTTACAACTTAAAATTTTCCATTATACGCCCACATTTTACCTAAGCCCTAACTTTACAATGAAAAGACCTCGTGATTTTGAAGGTTGAATTTACCTACATTAGTAAAGTCAATATGAAAAACAAGCCTATGGGACTTTGACAACAGTCTTGAAAACTCCCGGAGAAGATTAACTACATTCAACATAAAGATGAAAAGGATTGATAACACAGAGAACAAGACTTGTTGAATAAACTGTTTAAATACATTACTTCATCAAGAAATTTGTGATAGAAGTATACCATTTCTTATTCTTGAATCCAAACTGAAATTTAGAATGATATTAGTATCTCTTAATTCCAGATCAGAAGGTGGAATGAGAAAGAGAGTGATATGAATCAGAAAAATGTCCTTAAAAATCTTCTAAGCTTATTTATTTGAGGACAAACAATTCTTTCTTTTCTTTGCTTGGGGACAAGCAAAATTCTAAGTTTGGAGGAATTTGATGAGTCTAAAAACTCATTAGGTTTTTTAATCATTTTTTAAAAGTATATTATGAGGATAAATGTTGATTTGTTTGCAGAAAAGTGGATGTTTTACTCAAATTTCATTTTGCAGGAAAATACAGCAGAAAATCAAATCTTAGCAAAAATCAGAAGAAATCAGCCTACAGCAGAATTGAGGTCTAGCGCGAAAATTTAAGGTCGCGGCAGGGAAGCTGGAGTTTCGACCATTCCAAGTCTGACATCGACAAATTCGGCTTTGAAGAAGAAATAGAAAACTTGGACAAAGTGAGTCGTGACTTGAGAAAGAAAGAAGTTGCGACAATGAGAGAAAATGTGGGTGAGAGACAAAAGAAATAATCAAAGGAAGAAATTCATGTCGCGACATCCTTTGATGTCGATGACGCTTGGCGGAAGTTATAAATGATGTCACGACACCACTCTGAGGTCGCGACGTGGATCCGTAAATGAAAGCCACAAGAGAGGTCTTAGCAAGTAAAAGACGTTGCAATTGGTTTTAATGAAAGGGTCAAATTGAGGTCGCGACATGATATACAGGTCGCGACATGGCTGAGGCTTGAGTTTTGACAAAGAAAGCGAAGTTACGACCATTAATGACCAGGCTAAAAGCGATGTCGCGACTCTTACATTGAATTAGCGACATGAAGAAAATATACTTGAGATAGCAAAGAGATGGCTACATCACCTTGAGGTCGTGACATAAAATTGAAACATATGAAGGCAAGAAATCAAAGTCACAACATGAAATCATCAGCACAAGCGAGAAAGAGTTGTCGCAACCAGAACACATGTCATGACTTAAGAACACATGTTGCAGCTTCGGAA
The DNA here is from genome assembly GCA_016808115.1 of Tetrastigma voinierianum. NCBI lineage: Eukaryota > Viridiplantae > Streptophyta > Magnoliopsida > Vitales > Vitaceae > Tetrastigma > Tetrastigma voinierianum. The sequence continues at coordinate 1,100,503 of JAEQBH010000651.1, read as the reverse complement.
AATTTGGAAGAATAGAAAGACAAATGATGTCGTGACTATGGCGGGGGTCGCGCGACATCAACGAGAGGAACAACGAACAAAGATGTCGCGACATCACGCCGATGTCGCTGACTAGCGATCAAGGCATTTTCAAGAACAAATTGGTGCAATTTAAGAAAAATTATGATGATTATGAGCCATCAAGAGAAATCCATGTCGCGACATCAATTTGAGGTGTGACATAGGGCTGATTAAATTTGGAGCTTTTCTTTTTGGATTTCCACCTAGAGCATTTTTTGAGGATTCGGCCCGGTTCTTTTAATTATAAATAGATAGCTTTAAATAGTAAAGGAGTTTTCTCTTCTTCACTACCTGAAAGGAAAAAGAAAGGAACTCAGTGTATATTTTAAATTGAATTTTATTTTTTTGTTGGTTTGAATCTGTGAGGAAGCTGTGCGAGGAGGCAGTAGAGCTGAAGGATTTTTTTTATTTCTATTATTGTTCTTAAGCATTACTGCCTGAAATTTTATGAAATCTAGAAAAATTTCTGGAATTCATTTCTTCTCAGTTTTATTGCAATTAGAGTGGTTGTGCGTGATCGATTTTAATTTCTTAATTAAATGTCTGCACCGATGTCGGGAGGCCTTGATTCAAGTACGGATTTGATTTACATTTGATTTGATCTTTCTGCCTTATGGAGAATTAATTTTGGGCTCGGTTTTATGTCCCGGTGTCGTTTTTAATGGATATTACCCCAGGCAGCGAAGACTTCGAGGAGTTCCCCGATCATTGGTACCTAATGCCATTTGAGGAATGTATCTTACTCTGATATCCAGGATGACCTTTGAGTGACACAGAGATGGAGATTCTGAGTGAGAGCATTCACTACGGGTATGTTGCGACTACATTGACATTTGTGAGCTCTGAGAGTTCATTTGATAAATCCCATTGCTCCATAGTGAGGATTGGAGGGAATTGTATTTAACAATACATACAATAATCGAAAGTTCACACTTGTCTAAAGGTAGTTCAATCCACACAGGTGTTCTGGCTTTAGATCCCCAATCTGAGAGAGCGTGTTAAGCATGAATCACGGAGGGTTGGAGCCTTAATTAAGTATTAAAATTTTAGAAGAATCTGAGAATGTCGAAGGCCAAAGAAGTTGGTCAACAAGAAATGATGATTATTAGTATTGGGGAAAGCCCTTGGAATCTTGCAAGAAGAATTTGGAATACAAGTGTTTGGTGTGATCATGACTTGAGAAGAGGATATCAAATCGGTGAAGGGGAGAATATTAATTCAGATAAGATCATAAATCTTGGACAAACCATCTATACTTCAAAAACGGAGCATTGGTTCCCCAGTGTTTGGAATTATTTGCATTTCAGTGTATTTCATTGATGGTTTCGTATCTCACACGATATGGCGTGGATTCGTGTTCTTTTTATATACAATTTATGTTTAGTCATTTACTTTTTGTTTTAGTTTAGTTTGAACATTAATATTATAGGTTGTATTAATTTTATAGTTTTGATAAAAACATTCACTGGGTTTAGATTGATAGTATGGAATTTTAGTAGTTGGGGTAGTTGATGTGGTGCTGTCAATCTGTGGGAGATGATACGGACATTCGGTTGCTTACTACTTGTATGGTGCCGTGCACTTGCGGTCATCATGAGTGAACCTTATTTTTTTATCTGAGCATTGAAATTTGTTTTGGCAAACAAACTTATCAGTGACATGGATATAAGAGGGTGTAGACTCTGTAGCTATGTTGTTTGAGGGTTTAGTCTATATATAGAAAAGGCAACCACTTGACTAATGCTTCGGCATTGGCCAGTTGTAGGTTTGATGAGCGGGTATTCAGGTCATTATTTGAATGGAGTTCGTCATAGTCTTTATCAATGATATCCTAGTGTATTCAAGTAGCCTAGAGGAACATTCAGAGCACCTAGGGATTGTGTTGTAGACCCTAAGGGAGCGGCAGCTGTATGCCAAGTTGAGCAAGTGCCAGTTTTGGCTTGACAGGGTGGCATTCCTAGGTCATGTGTTGATCTCGGTAGGTGGGGTGAGTGTGGATCGAGAAGGCAAGAAAGGCTGTGATAAAGGTTGGGCTCGAAAGAAGGTGAGTCGAAGCTTCCTTAGTTTGGCCAGGTGTCACGGGGAAGTTTGTTGAGGGGTTCTCTGGGATAGCATTTGACCCAGGCGATAAGAAAAGATGTCAAGTATGATTGGGTGGATGCACATATGAGAGTTTAGAGTTGAAAGGGTAGGAGTGAAGCTTGACTCCAGTTCTAGCTGCAGATGGAGGAATGGGTTTAATATTTTACGGTGATGCTTCGACGAGGGCCGCAGTTTGTGTTTTGATGCGAATGATAGGGTGGTGATTTAAAATATTTGTATGCCTCTAGGGAAGCTAAAGAAACATGAGGAATTACCCTACACATGAGCTTAGAGCTACGGCGGTCGTGTTTGCCCTGAAGATATGGAGGCATTACTTATATGGTGCTCCTTATAGGATCTTTACGGATCATAAGAGTCTTCAATATATTTTCACCCAGAAAGAGTTAAACTGAGAGGCGAAAGAAGATGCTTGAAAGTTGATTAAGGACTACGGGCTATACTATTGAGTACCATCCAAGAAAAGCTAATGTCGTAGCAGATGCGAGTGGCGACAGAGAGTTCTTTGTCTCATGCTGAGATCGGGTTATCTTCCATTGTTGGGTGGATCTAGAGCTTTAGGGGTGATGTGGAGGGTTGAGGATTCGAGGGCCTTGTTAGCCACATTTCATGTTAGACCTCTCTAGTGGATTAGATTTAGCGAGCTGGATTCTGAGATCCACATATGAGTGTTTTAAGGAAAGGGAAAAGAAGCGAGTTTGGAGATCAAGATGAGCGCTGATGACTGGAGAAAGTTAGGAACTGCAGTGTTTATGGGATAGCAGATGAGACGTTGTGGAGGAGGACATTCACCATGTGTTTGCTGCCTTCATCAGTGGGTACAGGCTCTTAGGGACTTTGAAGGGCATTATTGGTGGGACAGGATACGAGGGGATGTCTGTTTGAAGGGAGTTTGTGGGCTGATCCGCAGCACTACTCGGCACAGGCTGTGAAGGCTTTGGCGACCAGGAGCTACTGGAGGAAGACTCCCCCGAGCCTCACTCACCTGACCGGTACCAGGAAATGGGTCACTATCTGGGATTGCATGACGGAGTAACTTTACCGGGCTGAAGACTGTTTACACCTGGTAGTAGATGATAGATTGTTTGAAGTATACTGTTTGTACTGGGACTGACACAATGAAGGATTCTGGAAAAGTTGACCACAGTTGCTCTGGATGGGAGGGACTATTGACAGACCTTCAGGAGATTCAGTTAATCGTTTGATCAGACCAGGCCACTCCGTTGTTTGATTGTTTTGTTTTTATTATGACTTTGACCTTGACTATTTAATATCTGAACCTTGGACTGTTGATTAGAGGATATTAGACGTTGGAAGGGATGCATGGGTTTGTTGATGGATTCAAGAGGGGTGGGGTTCTCTGTTGTTTGTGCTGTGGATTGCTTCGGCGTTCCTGAGCGGGGTGCTGAAGATAGCTCCATTTGGCGCCTGTAGCGAAATGTGGGACTCAGTGTGTTAGGACCAGAGGACTGAGAGAAGATGAGAGGAGGAAGCCGACGCTGGACATTGATTACAGTCTGTGGAAGGTGGACAAGAGTGAAGGAAGTGTGTGATAGCACCTGGAGACAGGGATCAAGAGAGAAAGGTTCATTGTGCATGGATGATAGTGAGGGCTTGTTTGAGATAGGTGACCAAGTCTTCTAGAAGATTTCCCCGTGGAAGGGTGTTTTTGAGATTTAGGCGAGAATGCTGACTCGGTCATTTATAGGACCTTATGAGATTGTGAGCAAGGTGGAGCTAGTAGCTTACAGGTTGAAGTTACCCCTGAAGTTATCGAAAAGTGTGACGCATTCCATGTGTCGATGTTAAGTACATCGGATCCTTCACATGTCTTGAGAAGGCTTCCGGTCATTCAGGAGAATCGACTTATGAGGAAACACACGTAAGGATTTGTAGATGCAGGAACAAGTGTTGAGGGAGTAAAGGTGATTCCACTTTTAGTTAAAGTCGCATCGAAGAAAGATCGTGAGAGGGAAGCCATTCTTTAGAGCGAGAAGCTCGAGATGCGCCGTCAGGTATCCCGATTATTTTCGAATGAGGTACTTTCCCCTTTCAGCTTTGACTTTAGTTTTGTTCCCATATCGATGTGAGGAAATGTTCTAAAGGAGGGAGGATTTATGGCAGCTCCGTCCTAAGAGGGTGCTACTTGTTGTAGTATATAAAGTAGAAGTCGCATATGTACACCAAGGGCTTCCTTAATTATTTGAGTGTCATAGTAGTATTTTTGAAAGTTGTTTTTAAGGATGAAATTATAAGGTTTTCAAAGCATTATGGCACTTTTGCAATTAAGGAAAGTGGAGGGGTGAAAGTACAAATTAATGAATTTCAAAAGGATAATAATAATAATAAATTGCCATAATGGTTCAGGAAAGCTTAGAAAATTCTCTAGATCTCGGATGACGAAATGGACTGTGTCATTAAATTCATCTCGCGAAATCTAGTGACCCAGAAAAATTTCATTGAATTTTGAGACAGTCAGAATATTTTACGATTTTCTGGGTGATAAGTTGCCAATGACTTCTAGGACGAGATTTTTACAAAAATCTCGGAAGTCAGGAAATAATTTGATCTAAGTTCATTTACAATAAAGTAAACTAAAAAGAAATAAAATTTTTCGGGACAGAAACGAACCCGAATGAAGCAATATAAGTTATGTATCCAAATAATAATAATAATAATAATAATAATAATAACAAAGGATAAAAGCCATAGAGAAGACGGGAGCGTGTAAAGAGACGGAAAAGAAAAAACAAAATGGGTTTTGTTTCTTTCCTCTCGAGATTCTGAATCGGACGGTAAGATTTTTGTCGGAGTAGAGGAAGGCAAAGTTGAATTCTGTACGAAGGAGCTACGTGGAATTACTACCAATAACATCTTAAGGTTTCATTTCTCGGACTTTACTGGGAGGTGGGAGAGGTGCTATGTTTAGCTCATTATTTTATCCAGTTTGAGGACTTATCAGTGGTGGGAGAAGCGGGAAATATTATGGAGACATCAGAGATATGAGTATTTAGAATCCAGATCTTGTTCAGACTAAGACTTTAAGTGGACTCTCCACTGACTGACTCATGTAGACCTCAGACCCCACATTTGTTTGCAGGTTGTACTGGTTGAAATTTGAGTTTTTATTCGCGGACAATGCGGACATAATTTTTGAGAAATGTTTTTCGGGTGTTTAAACTCTATGGAAAGCCCCTTGAGGTCCTAAGACTATACAGCTATATGCTTGTGAATGGCATTTGGGACGCATATTTTACGAAAATTTTAATTATACTTTGAAGTGTGCAAATTGTAGTTGTCTTTGACATGTAATCTAATACATTCGAATGTGTGGGGTAGCGGAGGCGGGAGAGGGTGTGGAGTCATGCTCAATTAGTGTAAAGGAAGGGTGAGTGTTCTAAACTCTATTTTTTTAATACTAGTGTATTATTTTATAAATCGTTTTTACCTTTGGTATGTAATGGTTTTGATTTTAAACCATATTTGAAAAGCAAGCAAGCAAAAATTATGTTTTATAAAACGAAGGGCCTTACGTCTTCAGCTAGATTATGGTGAAATGGACGAGGTGTTAAGCCACCATATTTACCGAAAAAGGTGATGTGGGCCAAGGCCCTTCTACCTAGGTGATGTGGACCCAGGTCCTTCCACCGGCACGGTTGAAGCTCAGGCTCTCGTGTTTACTAGGGTACAGCAAGCAAGAAAGGCCTCCAGTGGTTGATCTTAATTTATAAGCATTTTACACACAGTTTTAAATCAACCACTGATATGCAAGCAAGCATTTTATGAAAAGTTTTTAGAAACTTTTAAAGCAATGATCGAAGCCAGGCTCTATGTTTATGAAAAGGGCTATAAACTTTTAAAGAAAGCGAACGAGGAAGCGATTTATGAAAAGTTTTACTAAGCTTAAAGCAAAGAAAGCAAGCATTTTTATGAAAAGTTTTAAGAAACTTTTTAAGCGACGGTAAACCAGGCTCCAGCGTTTATGAAAAGACACATAAGCTTTTAAAGCAAAGCAAGCAAGCGAGTTCTTGAAGTTTTAGAAACTTTTATAGCAAAGCAAGCAAGGTTTTTTGGAAAATGTGCTTGTAAAATATAGTTTTCACGAGTTTTGGAATATTTTAGAAAAAACGGCGTTTATAAAGCATCGCTTCCCGGCTTGACTCGTTTAAGAGCAAATTATTTTCTGTTTAAAAACTATTTTTCTGGAGCAGAGCACGCGGACGTCGGGACATATTAGGGTCCTAGCGAACAGTATAAGTGTTGTAGTAAAATAATTTGTGTAGGAAATACTTTGAATTTGTCTGGAGTTGAGCATATGCACTCTCTGTTGTTTACTGTTACCTTGTATACATAGTTTTTTGTTTTGTGAAAATGTGATGAGCTTGAGGCTCTTTAAAGATTGTGTTGGTTCTTATATTTTGAAAAGTGTAAAGCTTGTATATACGAGGTTTTTGGGATATGTCACGCTATCTGTTTGTTATCTTTGCCCAGAAATTTTATAAAATCGCGAGTTTAGAAAGAAAATTTTTATACGGGTTTCCGGCGCATGATATGGGCTGACATGAGGATTACAAAGTGGTTGGAAGCGTGGCAGTGGGGTTTGATGGGATGGCCATTTTACACCCACACACATTTGCCCTTTAAAAGCAGGGGTGGGGGTGTGATACATTGTGCCACGTGTCATCTTCGCCGGTCGGTTCATTTCCAATTGATTTATTTCGTCGTTTAAATTTCGTCTATCTTAAATGGACGTTAACAAATATTTTGATCTATTTTTTTAGCGTTTTTCTAAAAATCCCATGTTTAGGGTCCACTGACTTTGTGCCTCGAAATTCCCTGGAGAAAAATCAGGCTTGATCTGGAATTCATTGGTCGTCCCCAGGTGTATGAATTTAGGTGAGAGACGATTTAATGAGGTGAAGTCCGTTTCGTCATCCGAGATCTAGAAAAATTACAGGTTTTAGCATGTCTCATTCCGATAAAATTATCATTTTGACATTCCTAACTAAATTTAAAATTTCTAGCTTTTTCCCGGGTCTTATAGGAAATCTACAAACTTTTATTGTGTTTGATCTCATGTGGGTTCCATTATTTTGCCACTACAAAGTGGTAGACATCTTCCCGAAGCTTCCTGATAAAGCAAACCTGGAATAATTAGAATTAAAGTTATTGTTTATGAAAACTACTTCCAACACAATAGATGAGATCGTGGTGCAGCGGCAAAAATCTTTATTTTTAATATCTATTGTGGTATGTTTGCTCTATCTCATAATTCAATCAAACGGTTCTAATTTAATCTCAAAGTAAGATAGATTTCTTTAATGAAATAATATATTAGGAATGAAAATAAAATATTTAATAATTAAAATCTATAAAAAAAATTAAATAATTAATTATAAAATATTTTAAATATTTTAAAACTTTAATTTTAGAAATGATAAAATAATTTCATTTTGATTAATTTTATAATTTAAAATTTAGAATCTTACTTTAATTTCAAGAAGGCCAAAGAATTAAAAAGATTTTTATATTGAAAAATATCAAGATATCATTGTCATTTTACAAAGTATACTTGTACAAAACAATTTTGCAATCATTTTGATTTTTTAATTTAATTTGGATTTTAAAAATATTTTAATATTATTATTTATTTATTTAAAAACTATTGACTTATCTATTTTTTTGAAAGTCACCATTAATTTTATTTTTAATAAATTATATTATTTAAGCATTAAAGACGTTAAACCATTATTATTTCCAATGTGATAAATCTATTTTTGGTTATTAAATAATGTTAAAATAAACTACTTTATATTTATTAAAAAAAAACTACTTTATATAGATTAATAGTTAGTATACCAAATAAAAAACAATATATTGATAAAAAAAATGTTAAATGACAAAATAAAATATATCAAGGGAATTTTTTTGCAATCATTTTAAAGTTTTCCATTTAATTTGGATTTAAAAATATCTTTTGATATTATTTATTTATTTATTTAAAAACTGTTATTGTATCTATTTGTTTGAAAATCACCACTAATTTATTTTAAAAAATTATATTATTTATACCTTAAATATGTTGACTATATTTTGATACTCAATATTATCATAAATATTTTAGATTATACATTTTTATTTATTAGATAATTTTATTAAAAAATAGTTTTTAAACGAAAATAATATGATATCTTAAATGGTGTAAATTTGAAATATTTAAAAACTTTAATATTAAAATTGATAAGCAATTTGTCCACATATCTAGCTCAGTTAGTTAGAACGTTCAATATTGGAGGACATGAGAAGGGAAGGGGTTCGAGTCTCAATAGAGACAGTTTATTAAAAAGTGATTAGCTTTAAAAAAATTGATAAAACAATTTAATTTTGTTTATTAAAGATGATCGTTTAAAATTGTTAATCTTATCCGAAAGTGAAGGTAAAGATTAAAAAAAAAAATTAAATTGAAAATTGTCAAAATATAGGTATATGTTTCATCTATTTTTGAATATTAAATAATTAATTCACCCTAAAATAAACTACTTTATATAGATTAGTAATTAGTAATCCAAATAAAAAGCAATATATTTGTTAAAAATAATGCAAAATAAAACCAAATAAAAAACAATATATTTATAAAAATAAAAAATAAAACAGAAAAAAAACCTATTTAGTGGATTCTTTTTGCAATCATTTTGACGTTTTCTATTTAAGTGGGATTTTAAAAAATTTTAAATATTATTTTTTATTTATTTAAAAACTATTAATTTATCTTTTTTTTTGAAATTCATAATTAATTTTATTTTTAATAAATTATATTATTTACACATTGAAGATGTTAAAAACATTAAAATTAAAACTGGTAAAACAATTTCAGTTTTTTATTGATGATGATCATTTAAAATGAAGAATCTTGCCTTAAAATCAATGTAAATATTAAAAAAATAATAATTGAAAATGTCAAGACATCATTGATATCTAATTCTAATATAATAAATCTATTTTTATATGAAATAAGTAATTTCACTGAAAATACAATTCTTTTTATGAATTAGTAATTAGTATACCAAATACAAATCAATAAATGTATAAATAAAAAATGTTAAATAACAAAAAATATATATGTAATATTTTTTGCATTTTATTTATTTATTTATTTTATTTGATTTAAACAATTTTTTAATATTATTTTTATATATTTAATTTATCTTTATATCTAAATGTCACCATTAATTTTTAAGAAATTATATTATTTACACATTAAATATGTTAATCATCTTGGTTGCATGCTCATATTATGATAATTAGTCATTATCATATATATATTAACAATTATAATTGGCTAAATTATACTTATTTATTAGATAATGTTATTTATTTTCAACTTTTAGATAATGTTATTGAAAATTAGTTTTTGAATGAAAATTTTATGACTATTTTAAATGGTGTAAAGTTGAAATATTGAAAAAGTTAATGCTGAAATTGATAAAATAATTTAATTTTTGTTATTAATGATGATAATTTAAAATTGAGAATCTTACTTTAATGTCAATATAAAGATTAAAAATTAATTTTTTTAAAAACTGAAAAATTTCAAGACATCATTGATATTTAGTTTCACTATGATAAATATTTTTTTTAGATATCAAATAATTAAGTCAACGTAAAATAAACTACTTTATATAGATTAGTAATTAGTATACAAATAAAAAATAATATATTTATAAAAATATTGACATATATATATACTGTATATATATATATATATATATATATATATATATATATATACTTATATATATATATATATATATATATATATAACATATATATATATAATTCTTTGCAATAATTTGATTTTTTTATTTAATTTTTAATTTAAAAACTCTTTTAATATTATTTTTATTTATTTAATAACTATTGATTTTATCTATTTATTTTGAAAGTCATTTATTAATTTTTTAATAAATTATATTATTTTATGTTAACATATTGCACGATACCTCATATTATTATAATTAGTCACTATTATAAATAATAGTGAACCATTCAATTAGTTTTTAAGTGAGATTCTAATTAGTTAAATTATACTTTTTAATTTATTAGATAATGTTATTAAAAATAGTTTTTGAACTAAAATAATATGATATCTCAAATGGTGTAAAACTAGTATATTTAAAAACCTTAATGTTGGAATTGATAAAATAATTTTTTTTTTTTTTACTAATGATCATTTAAAATGGAGAATCTTATCTTAATGTAAAGGTAAAGATTAAAAAAGTTAATTATTTTTTTTCATTTGAAAAATGTAAAGACATCATTGATATTTAGTTACTCTTTTTTTAGATGTTAAATAATTGATTCAACTTGAAAAAAAACTACTTTATATAGATTAGTAATTAGAGTACAAAGTAGAAAACAATATATTTATAAAATAATACAAAATAAAAGAAAAATATATTTATGAAATTTTTTTTTTACAATCATTTTAATGTTTTCCATTCAATTTTGATTCAATAATCTTATAATATTTTATTTATTTATTTAAAAACTATTATTTTATCTATTTGTTTCAAAGTAACCATTAATTTTATTTTTAATAAATCATATTATTTACATATTGAAGATATTAATCATCTTGTGACACCCCATATTATCATAATTGTCATTGTCATAAAGATGTTAACCTTACACAATTGAATTTTGTAGATAATATTATTAAAAAATAGTTTTTGGACAAAAATAATATGATATCTTAAATGGTGTACAATTGAAATATTTAAAACCTTTAATGTTGGATTTAATAAAATAATTTAATTTTTTTATCATCGATGGCCATTTAAAATCAATAATCTTACCTTAAACTCAAGGTAAATATTAAAAGGTATTTGTTTTAATTGAAAAATGTCAATATATCATTCATATTTAGTTCTAACATGATAAATCTATTTTTGCATATTAAATAATTGATTCAATCTAAATTAAACTACTTTTTATAGATTACTAATTAATATACCAAATAAAAAACAATATATTTATAAAAGAATAATGGTAAAAAAACAAACAAAATGTAAGTACATAATGTTTTTTCAATCATTTTGATTTTTGTCCATTTAATTTGGATTTAAAAATCTTTGATAAAAACTATTAATTTATATATTATTATACATTAAAATATTTTAACTAGTTTTGTGGTAGTTCATATAAAAATTAGTAGTTATTATCATAAAATTTTTAATCATCCTAATTAGTTTTTTAAAAGGAATTATTCTAATTAGTTAAATTATATATACATTTTAATTTATTATATAATCTTATTAAAAGATTAGTTTTTAAATGAAAATAATGTGATAAGTGAGATAAGATTATATTATCTAAATACCCATAATTACATAAATTCAATACTACCAACTTTTAAAAACATTATATAACAAATATTGAATTTAATATAAATTTATAGGACATATAATTTGTTTATCCTTTAATTATTTTTATTATTCAATATAAATAACCTGTACACAAATATTAATTTTCTAAATAATATATGTCTTTGTTGTTTCATAACACAATTTAATAACACTAATGTAACAAAATTATAATTCATAAGGACTATTTCATTAGAAAATATAGATAAAAGTTATAAATCTATTTTCTTTTATATATATATATATATATATATATATATATATATATATATATATATATATATATATATAGAGGGATAAAGTTTTTGTTGGCAAAAATTCATTTATTTTCATTACAAAAATAACCACGGTAGAAAAAATGCGCTAAATTTTCCTGCCATATGTTATGATGATGAAAATCTTCAATTTGTCAAAAAATTAGTAATACTAACGAAAATTCAAATTTTGTAAGAGAAACTATTTTTAAGGACAAAATTTTAATTCATCACAAAATTTTCATTGGGAAAAGCATGTTTTGTTGTAGTGCTTATTGCCTCCAAGTTCGGTGCTGGAGATGGTTGCATAAAAGGTTGGGGAATTTACTAGCCTCTATTTGTGACGCCCCGAACCGGGTCAGTTATTTCTCGTCCCGACCAGCGGAATCTGAGTGGATGTCGGGTTGCAGACGCCCATGAAAATCGAGACGAGTCTCCTTTGTACGGAGAGCTCTGCATCTGATCACCTGCGTATCTGCACTTATTTAAGCAGGTCAATATAAAGAAATCCCGACATGAGTAAAAGCGGCCTCTTGGGCCCATAATAATCTCGTAGCAATATATCCAATATATCAAATAGTTTCAAGTTAATAAACTACTCTTATACAACATATTAAAATAGAAAAAACATTCTAATACATGTATACAATGTGACACAAAGCCACATCAGGCTTTCTTCACACAAAAGCGACCTCGAGGACGAGCCGAGTCTCCTCGCACGGCTCTATACGTAAGGGGGATCCCACGGCTGAGGGGTGAGCTAGTGTGCTTTCAGTGGGACGACTCCGACTCCGGCGCCTCGGAATATTACGAAATTTTACGTCTTGAAATTTGAATTTCACGAGACGATTCAACGATTGCAATGTTTTATCATCAAGATCTAGAGAATAAATTCCGGATTTTTAATCGAAATAACAATTTTGTAAGCAAAATTACGATTTTGCCCTTTTTTTATAAATTGGAATTTCTCGGGTCTTACACTATTAGTACCTACCCCTAAGGTTGGTAGGATAGTGCCCCTCGTGCCTCCAACAAAAAGAAGTGGTTCATTGTAAGATCCAGGTTGCGTAACCGAGTTGTTGTTAGCAAATAACCTTTGAGGAGCCACTGTTTTAACAAGATTAGAATGTTCACCATTGACATTCATCGAAGTTTCATCCTCTATCCTATGGTGAGGAAGATAGCGATTTTCACCCTGTATAGGTGAGCAGTGAGATTCACCTGCTTCATGAAAATTCCTGAGGTGTTGCCCCTCGAGCTCATCGAATAGTTGCCTTGTAGGTCCAGGAGCAATTTGTTGTCTTTGTTGTCTCTTTCCTCCCATGGTACTTGAGATTGCCTCAAGGGTTTGCATTTGGGACTGAGATATTGTTGCCTTAGTCCTTCCATCATGATCTTACTTTGCTCCTTCACGCAGCACCTTTCATGGGCATGGTTTTGATCAAGCATCATCTTAGCTTTGCTTGACCCATTTCAGCCTAACTTCTAAATATTGTGTGATTCTTAGGTTCTAGTTCTTGATTTCCTGACGAAAACCACCGAGATCTTGAGTAACATTGGGAAATGAATGGTATCGTGCCTTGTCGCCACCGCGGGTGTGTGGATGTTTATCTTGGAGAAAACTTGTGCATTTTCTCCAGGTGCTCGCCCATGGTTGGAGTTGATCCCTCATGTCTTTAACTTCCCACAACAGCCCGGATCCTCCTACAAGTCCTACGACACCAAAACAATTTTACTTCTCAAATTTGGTGGCATTTTCAACGAAGATAGGTCCCATCGAGCGTGCCAAAAATAAGTTTTGATTTTGTGATTTTCACTCTAACATACAAAATAAAAGTATGAGGTTACGGGCGTGCCAAGAAATTAAAGTGTTTCCAAATTGACATTACACCTAAAAAGTCAAACTTCTTAATCTGATCAAGCGAGCTCCTTGGTTCACTTAACAATTCCCTAAAATCTAAGTAGATAATGTCGTAAAAATGTAAAGATTGTAGATATAAACTTGAAGGATATATTAAACTGTACTATGAATGAATGGAACAGACAATGCTAAGGAATTGAAAGAAACTTGACAAGAACTTGAAAATATATTGCTGAAATGTGCTGAAGATTTGAAAGAAACTTGACTAGAACTTGAAAATAGAATGCTGAAAATTGACAACAACTAATTTGAAAGCTAAGAAATGTTGAAGTAGATTGTCATTGTTGCTTTTTGAGTTGATTGATTGTTTGTTTATTAGTCGGTTGATTGGTCCCTTTACTTGTGAGAGCTCTCCTCATTTTATAAGAGTCCTTGAATAACTGCATAAGTCCTAAATTTTCTCCACTCTCCCCACCTCCTCGAGTAACTGCCCACGTCTCTATTAAGAGGCACAGCACTGATTTTCTCCACCCTCAAATAATTACATCTTTGCTTATCATGTTTGACTTTGAGGAAAAGTCTCTATTCAATGTCCATTTTTAGAATTTTCAAAAAAGTTGGCTTTCCCAATGCCTAGGCCTTGTTACGCCCAAGGCTTTACTAAATGGCTTTAGGCTTATTTCATTTGGATTTTTAACCATGGGCTTAGGCTTGATGAGTATATAAAATACTCATTATAACCCTAAATTCTACTTAGTTTTTAGTAATGTTTTTATGTTAAATAAGTGCCCTAATCCTCTAAATGTTCATATTTATGATTAGGTCATCCATTTGGCCGGGTGGTGTGAATTTGGAGCGAAGACACAACAAAAAATTAGAAAATCAGCCAACATAGCACAGCATATCTGACCTTTCAGTTTTTCTGCTGATAATGGGAAAATAAAATGGGTATTAAAATACCCAAGACTACATTCTGCCCGCTACAAAGCTTTCTAACAAGACCCAGAATCTTCAATTGTGAATGGGACAAAGGGAGATACACACTCGGGAAGTCGAACAGAGCAAAGGAAGCAAGCTACTTGAGAGGCAACAATAACCAACCAGTTCTGTTCTATTGCATTTTAAATCTATAAAATGACATCTGATGGAACTTTTCTTGGTGTGTATGGATTCCTAACTTCAAGAGCTTTCTGTAAAGTCCAAGAACACGGGGGGTCGGAGTTCGGGTGAGAGAGTTATGGTCATGCAAAGGCATGAAGAAATAAAGCAGCACAAGGGTCCACGCAGGGCGCCCTTGCGTGCCTGAGGAGCAGTTTTTTTGGTGCTTTCCCACGTACCTGCATGCGGGAGCCACGCACCTACGTGGGCAAAGAAAATGAGCCCTAATTTGATCCATTTCAAGGCTCATCCGAGAGGATTTCATGGGGGTATAAATTGGACCTCGGGAGACATAAAAAGAGGAGGATTTGAGGCCGTGAGCAGAGATGAGAGCGTGTGAGGGCACCTTTGGGCTCCGGGGATGAGAGCCTAGAGTTTGAAAGGCGGCTTGCAAAGGCTATGTGAGAGATCGAGGAGGCAATGTAGCCATCATTCTACCTTGAGTTTTTCTCTTCCTTTTCTTTGTTTTCCTTGTTTTTCCTTTTAGAATGTTTTAGATTGGTTTCTAGGGTTTTGATGTGAAGAAAGCACTATAGACCATGGATTAATTTAGTTTTAATTATTTAATTCGAGTTTATTTTCTATTATTGAATGTCTTATCTCCATTATAATTCTATGCTTGCACTTGATCAACATAAGCATGCTTAGGGTAGGGTTTTGAGATCGAGAGATGATAAACCCTAGGAACATGAATAAGATTTCGTATAATCAATAATAGAGTAGAGATACAATGGTTTTGGCTTAGGCCTAAATCCACATTGGGTTAGGCCAAATTTATTTTGGATACAAACATATTCATATTAAAACCGAAATCTTACGAACTTACAAGCTTGACTTCTTAAGAGAGTTGGTCATTTTTTTTTCGAAAGTCTATTAAAGACTCTTTATTTTGTTTGACTCTCCACATGCGGATATGGGATGCACATGAGTGAGAATGTTAAGAAGCATATTAAAATCCAAATCCTACAAACTTACAAGCTTGATTTTTTAGGAGAGTTGATCGTTGAACACTAATACTCATTTTGTAGTTCTGGTTGGCAGCGAGGAAGGATGTGGTGATGAACGAGGAGGAGCATGTTGGGTTCGCCCCTTTATGTGGGTTTGACCAATGGGCTAAGCCCATTGTTTGAATAAAAATAAAAAATAAAAATAAAAGAAAAGAAAATCACAAAAGGAGAGCTGGTGGTGGTCGGCCAACAGTAGCCAAAGAGAAGAAAAAAAATAGGGGAAGAGGGTTTTGAGAGAGAAAGAAAATAGGGGTTAGGGTTTTGATTTTCTTGCAAGATGGAAGGCCAAACAATGTCGGTTTTGGCTCAAATTTGATGTGGTGACTCCTTGCAAGATGCTCTTCAATCCTAGTAGTTTCGATTGTTGGTTAGCTCTCCACAATACCTATTTGGCCATTCCACCATTTGGTGAGATCTTTCATCTTTTCTCTTGATTTATCCATCTTTAGGATGATGTTTGTTGTTTTGGTGTTCCAAGAATGATATCCTTGATGTATGTTTATTGTGAGCCTCTAAATTTCTTATTAGAGAAGAACTTGGTGTAACCCATTATTGTCATTGTTGAAATAGTGGAAGTTTAAGTGACCTACGGGTCCTATGGTTTTTTACCCTTTTTCATTTGAGGTTTCCACGTAAAAATTGTTGTCTCATTGTGGTTGATTTATTGTTGCTTGGTTGGATTTGTTGTTAGATTATTTGTTTGTTGAACCTATTTTTGGCACACAAAGAGGGAAAGGTCATTTTTAGAATAATTGTATTTGGTAGTCTTTCCCAACAAAGTGGTATCGGAGCTTGGTTGTTTGGAGTTTTTCTTGTGTGCTAAAATGGACGACGCAATGATAAAATTAAATTCGATGAATTATTGCACTTGGAAGCTTATGATGGAATATTTTCTTTATTGTAAAGATTTATACAAGCCCTTTAGATTGAAAGAAAAACCATCAAACACACTTGATGATGATTGGGATGTGGAACATAGAAAAGTCATTGCTTATATGAGAAGGTGGATGAATCCAACTATACATGAACACATTTATGATGAAACGGAAGCAGATGTTGTTTGAAAAAAGCTTGAAAACATTTTTGCCAGGAAAACATCAGGAAATAAAATTACTTTGATTAAAATACTTGTCAATTTGAAGTACAAGGATGAGAACAACATGGTTGAGCATATCAGTTCTTTTTAGGGTATTGTGAACAAGTTGGTTGCCATGAAAATGAACATTGATGATGAGATGCAAGCATCATTACTTCTTTGTAAGACCCGGGAAAATTTTAATTTTTCTGAAAATGATAAAAACAGTAAAAATTTTTGAAATGGTTCAAGGAAGCTTGGAAATTTTTATAGATCTCAGATGACGAAATGGACCTTCACCGTTGAATTTCGTTGAATTCTGAGACAGTAGGAATTTTCACATTTTTCAGGGTGACGGGTGTCCGGTGGATCCCAAAAATGAGATTTTTGAAGAAAATATTAGAATTTGGGTAATAATTTAAAGAAAGTTTGTATAAGATAATTTGAATTTGAACCGAGATGAAATAAATTGTTTCAGGGCAAAAACGAACCCAAACAAGGGGGGACATGTGGCGTGACGTGAGCCACGTTTCCAAAGTATAAAAGGAGAAAATATCTCCTTTGGGAGGGGATCTCTCCCATTTTTCCTAATTTTACAAACAGTAGAGTGAGAAAGAGGGAGAGAAGAAAAAAAAAATCAAAACTTCTCTCTTCGATCCATAGAGTTCTGTTGGTCGGAATTCATTAGGCCAAGAACAAAAGTTCATCTACTGACCGAGGCTGCGTGTGGGTGAAAAGCACGGGTTTTGCCAGGATTCAGAAGTGAGGGGAGTTCGAAATCAAAGGTTTCGGGTTTAGGAAGTGTCCATGGGACTTTCTAGGTTTTCTTCTATGCTCCAAGAGATAGGAATTCTTCCTACTTTAGTTTATTTTTCCACATTCTAAGAATTTGTTTTCTTTGAGTTTTTAATTCCCTGGGTTGTTTGCCTTTTCCCCTAAAGAACATTTGGCAAAATAATGGATTATGGAAATAATTACTTACTAATTTTTGACCCTTTATGTTGTCCAGTTTTTGGGGCTGATTTTCAGTGAGAAAAAGGGAAACTTTGGACTAGCATCCTTCATGGAAATTGTAGCTGAATCAGCGAACTTGATGTTAGGCTTTTGAATCACCCAAATTGGACATCCATAACCCAAGTTATGGTCCGTTTTCCAAGATTGCCACAGGTTGCCCTATTTTGGCCGAACCTACTATCCAGATTTTTGGGAATGATTTTCGGTTGGGAAAAAGTGAGAATTTGGACTAATATCCTTCAAGAAAATTGTAGCTCTATCTAAGAACTTGATGTTTGGCTTTTGAATCACCCAAATCAAACCTCTATAACTCAAGTTATGGTCTGTTTTCCGGGACTGTTATAGCTTAGGCTATTTAATAATTTGTGTCCAGGTTTTTTCCATAATTGGTATATGATTGTAGTATATCATTGTTTGAATTGAGTGGTATACTTGGTTGAAATTGTGTGGAAGTCAAATTGTGTGTTCTAATGGTTTGGTTTGTGATGTGTTTGTGTATGAACAAGGTCATTGCATGGCTTGGTTGTATGCTATTTGTGGGCATGGTGTCACAATTAAGCCTAGAATATAATGTAAGTCATTGCTTGATTGGTGATGACTTGTAGATGTCAATGTATGTGTGTATAATATGTTGACATGTATTTTGTGGTTTATTTGGAAATTGTATGATTATTTTATATGATTGTCCAAATGATGCATGGGTATTATGCATGGTTTAAAATGTCTTCTCTTCAAAATGCTATATATGGCATGGTATAGGTATGGAATGACATAATTGCATTTCATATGCCTGTGGACATCGCATTAAATAAGGAGTAAGAACATGCATGGTCATAATCATTCATCATTCTTGGTGAGTGGGTGTTGAGCTCGGTACTTTGGTTTGTCAGCAGTCCTCCAGGGGTGCATTTAATGCTTTTGAATAAGTACATTTGCTCGGTGTCACGATGCTTTTGAATAAAGTTAGTTGTTTGCTCCCGGAGTGTCTAATGCTTTTGAATAAAGCTATTTATTGGGGACTGTCCAATGCTTTTAATTAAAGCGATTTATAGGTGCATCCAAATGCTTTTGAATAAAGGCTGTTTAACCGGAGCCCATCGATACTTTTAGATAAAGCATTTATCGGAGATTATCCACGTGGCTGAATAAAGCCTTTATTAGGTGTCCAATGCTTTTGATTAAGCGGTTTATCGAAAGGCTAATCAAATGCTTTTGAATAAGTGTTTGTATCGGAATATCCATTACTTTTGAATAAAAACTGTTTATCGGAGGTGTCAGTAGCTTTGAATAAAGCAGTTTATCGGAGGATGTCTAATGAGTTTTAAAAACAAAAAGCTTTTGTTTTGGATAAAGGGTCATTGGGTGAAACACCAATGACAAGTTTTTCGTCACATTCTTAGCTCCTTACTTAATAGTTGGGAGACATTGGTTGTAACAGTTAGCCACTCCAAATGGGATTCTAACTATGGAGAGTGTTAAAGATATCTTGTTGAATGAAGAGGCTAGAAGGAAATAAAAAGGTGAATCTTCTTTTGGAGTACTTGTTCATGAAAAACATGAAAGACAAGAAAAACCAGAAAAGCGTGGGGGAAGTCAAAGTAGAAATCCCCATGGTTTTAGAGGAATATCCAAAGCTAGAAAATATATTAAATGTTAACACTGCAACAAGGTTGGCCACATGAAGAAAGGGTGTAGGATTTGGAAAAAGGAATAGAATGAAGTGAAGAAATAAAATAAAGAGACTAATACAATTGCTGCTGAAGCTGATATTATGATTGTGATTGATGATTGTTGTGTTATTCTTGCAACCCAAGATAGCAGCTGGGTAATTGATTCTAGTGCCTCATTTCAAGTTACTTCTCATGGTGATTTTTTCATTTCATACATAAATGGTGATTTTGGTAAAGTTAGAAGGGAAACAGTGGTGTATCAAAGATTATAGGTATTGGAGATATTTGCTTAGAGACTAGTATTGGAAATAAACTAGTACTCAAGGATGTTAGACATGTTCCAGATATTCGTCTCAACTTGATATCCACAAGCAGACTTGATGACAAGGGATTCACAAATTCTTTTAGTGAAAGTAAATGGAAGCTCACCAAAGGCTCTTTAGTAGTGGCAAGAGGAAAGAAAAAGAACACCCTCTATGTCATGGAAGCTAAGCTACATAAAGGAGATATCAATGCAGCTTAGCAAGATGTAAGCATTGAACTTTGACATAGGAGGCTTGGTCACATTAGTGAGAAAATACTTCAAACTCTTGCAAGAAAGCAATTATTGCCAAATTTGCAAGGTATACCTCTTAAAAATTATGATCATTATTTAGTTGGAAAAGCACATAGAGTTGCATTTCACACATATCCACCATCTCTGAAGCATTAAATGTGTGAGAGGCCGGTAGGATACGCGGGATTTCTAGGTGGTCCCGCCTAATGGGAATCCCCTTTGTCACGATTCTAGGGAATATCAATGGAACCCCACTTTAAGAAAAGAAATGACACAGCCATTAATATAATACCTCAAATATATATAAGATCTCTGACAGCTCAAATCCACAACCGACTATTTTCTTTGTGGAGTCATAACTACAAGCTTACACATAATAAAGACTCATATGAGTTTCAATACTAAGATCGAGCATTTACAAGAGTGACTTGCGAATTTAGGGATACAAATGAAATATAAGTCCAATAAAATAAAGGCAGGATAGATAAGATGGAATCTGCATACGTTGCGCGAGGAAAGAGTGATGTAGAAGGGCGACACGAGGTAGGTCTGCAATTGCACGGACCTAGAGGAAGCAGGGGATTTAAAACAATAAAACGTGAGATAATAAATCTTAGTGAGTGGCATAATTTATAAGGAAAATAATGTTTTTTATTTTCCGAAAAATTCCTTTCTCAAGGCCTCACGTCACTCTTTTACCGGGTACCGTTTAAACCCATTTTCACAAAAACCCGAACTTATACCAAGTCAACAATATATGAAATTCATGCTCAAAAATTTAATGAGTATTATTGAAAAATTATAACTTTGAATTTATTCTATGACATAAAATTGAGCATAAAATATATAAACATCATGTCGTAAAAATAATCATGTAAATCTGATAACTATAAATATTGAAATGGTTACTTAAGCTTGCTGAACAACAATGTACCATACCATATACCCATCATAAGCGTGGAATACCCACCTCACGACCACCAACCTCGAAAATTTAATAAGTAGTATAATAATATTAATAACCCGTCGGGTAAACCTGAACCTCACGGTATGAATAATATATAACCGTTACTGAACGAGAACCAACCTCCATGACACGTGGCAAACCCGGTGCAACGCCAATATAAATCTTCGAGATCGAACTGCAGTGTATATGGTACATCAGTTATAACAACCAGCACAATATCCTTACTCGCATATACTTTTCAGTGATACTTTGTATTATAAATTAAAGAATTTTATAAATTTAATTTCAACAACTCAATAAAAAATATTGATGAATTTCAGTTCATCAATTCATGCCGAAATCGAGAAATACCACAATGAAAATATTCACCATAACCAATTTTAAGCACATAAAACTTTAACAATATTTAACATGCTTAAAGCCGTAAAATCTTAAAAATCAATTTCTTAAATCAATAAATTTTCAAAGTGATTTAAAACCTCAATCCATGTACCAAGATATTTAAATACCACAAATTTATCCATGAAGTCAGTAAAATTTCCAAATAGTTAAAATGTTGACAAAATTCACATGAAATGATAACTTGTTTATACTAGAAATGATAGTTATATTTATAAACAAACCAACCATTCAATCAAATAATAACATATATATATATAAAATAATTAACCACAATTATATATCATAAGACACCCCAAAGCATTTTAAAGAACATATAACCACTCACGGAACTACGAGATGCTCAGTCCACTGCTCCCTTGCGGGGGTCGTCTTTTTCCAACTCGGCGTGGTGCACATAACCACTGTCTAAAATACCATTTAGGCTCGATAACTAAACCAAAGACATTGGGATGCCCCACACAGATAATGTAGAAATCTTTAGACGGCGAGAGAGCTATCTAAATTGGACTCAGCGAGGTCGGGAAATTATACGTGTCTTTTCTGAGGCCCAGGTACTGAAGTGGGGCTTTTTGCCGGAAGCAAATTTTTTGAATTAGAACCTTCTAATAAATCATAAAAGTGTCAATTTCACTAATCCAACTTCAATTTTTGCCCCTAATTTGACAATTGTGGTGTCAATTTAGGTCAAACTCTTTCGAGTAATTACCCTAAATGACTAAAAAATGGAAAACCAAGCGACGTCCAAAATTTACAAACTTTATATCTCTTGGAAAGCCGAGACCAGGGAACCTGAAGTACCGCACCTTGGTCCAAAAAAGTTTCTGTGGTGGCGGAAAACTCTATCAACCGTCGGCCAAAATTTGTTTGTCGTGTCTTTCCAAGCGGTGAGGAATCTGCGAAAAGGACCACGGAATGGTTCAGGAGGATTCAAAAATGGGAGGAGGTATGAATTAGAGCTGGAATAAAATGGGAAAATGAAGAAAACCTTAGACCTTTATGTGGCCGTGATGAGTTCAGCTCCGGCAGGTGTCGGGCGCGTCAGCGCGGGTGGCCGTGAAAATTGGCCTGCAGGTAGCACTGGTGGTGGCGCTCCCTACAGGTGGCGCGTGCATCAGGGTGGCCGGAAGCTTCTCCGACCAGAGCTGTTTGGCTTTGGCGGTCGGCTTGACCGGGTTGCAGATCCTCTCCGGTTTTGGGGAGTTTTTCCTAGGGTTTTGGAGCTGAAAATGGGTGTTTTGGGGCTAGGGTTCTATTTGGAACCCAAAACTAGGTTTATATAGAGCCCAGGGTCTCTTTCAGGTAAAAACCCCGGACTGACTTGGACATTGATGAAATGCTATTTGTTTCGAGACTTCTCGAGGTCATAACTTTTATCAGTAAAGTCGGTTTTGACGTTCAACCACGTCCTATGAGCACAGTATCGACAAGACCTACGAGAATTGGTGTCTTGTTCAACCCAAAATTATTCATCCTTAAAAGTCAGCTTGGACCCACATACTTAATTGTTGGTAAACTTGGTCAAACACGAGATGAAACTTGGTCAAACGTGTTAAAAACTTGTATTATTTGGTACGGGTCGTTACAAAATGTTATTGATTTAATTCATACTGATGTTTGACTATGCAAACTAGAACTATTGGTGGTGCACTTTTTTTTTGTGACATTCATTGATGATCACTCTAGAAAAATTTGGGGTTTTTCTTTGAAAACAAAAGACCAGGTGCTAGATGCCTTCAAAGAACTTCATGCCATATTAGAAAGAGAAATATGAAGAAAACTAAAAGTTGTCAGAGCAAAAAATGGTGATGAATACAGGGGTCCATTTGAAAGTTATTGCAAACTTCATGGCATTCGACTTAAAAAGACTATACCTAAAACTCCTCAGCAAAATAGTGTAGCTCAGAGGATGAATAGAATCATTAAAGAAAGGATTAGGTGTATGCTTTCTCATTCTAAGCTACACTAAGTCCTTTTGAAGGAGCTATGAGAACATCCATTGACTTGATAAACATTTCTCCGTCGGTTCCTTTTGAAGTAGCGATGTACTTGAAAGAGTGGACATGAAAAGATGTTTCCGCCATGACCATTTAGAAGTCATTTTTAGTAGTAGAGCATTTGTTCATATCCCCAAAGATGAGAGGTAAAAATTTGATATCAAGGCCAAACCATGTATTTTCTTACGTTATGGTCATGAAGAATTTAGGTACAGGTTATGGGATCCAATGAGTAGGAAGATTGTCAGAAGCAGAGATGTTGTGCTTTTTGAAGACCAACTTATTGATAATGGTGACAAGGTTGAGAAATCTAGTTCTTTTGCATGAATTCCAATTAGAATTGATTCAGTTTTTCCACCTACGGTGCATGCTAATCATGGGGAAGAGTTACATGAAGGTGATGGTGTCACTGAAAATGAAGATGACCCTATAGTTGATGATGTTGAGCCAACTGAAAAAGTTAATGGAGAACTTCCACTACCTTCATATGAACCACCATTGAGAAGATCTACTAGAGAGCATCAGCCTTTTGATAAGATATCCTCCTAATGAGTATGTGATGCTAACGGCGGGGAGAGCGGGGAAACTTACCAAGAAGCTATTTTACCTGAAAGTAAGAAAGAGTAGGTTAAAGCCATGCAAGAAGAAGTGAGATCCTTACTTGAGAACCACACCTTTGACTTGGTGAAGTTACCACAAGGAAAGAAAGCTCTTAGAAACAAATGGGTTTACAGATTGAAAATTAAAAACAAAAGCTTACAACTCAGGTACAAGGCATGAGTTGTTGTGAAGGGGTTCAATCAGAAGAAAGGCATTGACTTTGAAGAAATATTCTCTCCAGTGGTAAAGATGTCCTCTATTTATGTTGCTCTTGGTCTTACCGCTTGCTTGAATTTAAAAGTTGAGCAACTTGATGTGAAAACTGCTTTTCTTCATGGCGATTTGGAAGAAGAAATCTACATGCAACAACCTGAAGGGTTTGAAGTAAAAGGAAAAGAAAATCTTGTGTGAAAGTTAAAGAAGAGCTTGTATGGACTCAAGCAAGCACCAAGACAGTGGTATAAGAAGTTTGACTCTTTCATGATGAGTCATGGGTACAATAAAAGCACATCTGATCATTGTGTGTTTACTAGAAAGTTCTCTGATGATGATTTTATTATCCTCCTACTGTAGGTTGATGACATGTATGATAATTGGTCATGATTCTAGCAAGATTGACAAGTTGAAGAGAGAGCTTAGCAAGTCTTTAGCCATGAAAGACTTAGGATCGGCTAAACATATACTTGGTATGAAGTTCTCCCATGATGGGAAGAATAGGAAGTTTGGTTATCTCAAGAAAGCTACATTGAGAAGGTTCTCGAAAGATTCAACATGAGCAAGGCTAAGGCAGTTTCTTCTCCACTTGCAAGCCACTTAAAGCTTAGCTTGAAGCAATGTCCTACAAGTGAGAAAGATATGAAAGAGATGAGCAAAGTTCCTTTTACATATGTTGTTAGTAGTTTGATTTATGTTATGGTCCATACTAGACGGAACATAGCCTCATGGAATTAGAGTTATTGGCCAAATTCTTACTAATCTGGGAAGAACGGGAAGTAGTAGTAGATGCTAGAGCATTTCAGGGTGTGCTTATGTTTTGGCAATGGTGAGCCTATGCTAGATGGATACACAGATTCAGATATGGCAAGTGATGTTGATTCCAGGAAGTCCATTTTAGGGTTCTTGATGACTTTTGCAGGGGGAGCTGTCTCTTAGCAATCTAAGTTGCAGAAATGTGTTCCATTATCCACCACGGAAGCTAAGTACATTTCTATTACTGAGGGTTGTAAAGAAGCTTTGTGGATGAGAAAATTCTTAGAAGCATTGGGGTTGCAACAAAGAAGTAGCAATTTGTTCACAGTGATAGCAGTGTCATTCACCTCATAAAATTTTGACCGTTCCATTGGTCGGAAACATGAGTATTGAATATCCGCTGGATTCTGATGTATTTATTTGAGTCAAAGCAATTGTATTTGGAGAAAATATATACCAATGAGAATGGATCAGACATGTTAACAAATTGTTTGCCTAAGGAGAAGCTAGAAGCTTGTAGGTAGAGAGCATGCTTGGTTGAGCCCACGACATTAGGCGAAGGGGGAGATTTGTTAGGTTCTCCCCTTTATGTGGGCTAGACCAATGGGCTAATCCAGACTGTTCCCAATAAAAATAAAAATAAAAATAAAGAAAAGCAATCCTTAGAAATGAGAGTTGCAGGTGAATTCGGGTAACAATGACCAAAAGAAGAAAAAAAAAATAAGGGAAGAGGGTTTTGAAAGAGAAAAAGAAAAGAGGGGTTAGGGTTTTGATTTTTGCAAGGGTGGAAGGCCAAAAGCAATAACATGGTTTTTGGCTCCAAGAATTTAACACATGATGACTCACTTGCAAGGTGCTTTCAATCACTTGTGTGTCTCTCAGTGTTAGTTAAGTTATCCCACAATACCTGGCCCGAGTGAAATTCCACCATTTTGTGAGACCTTTCTTCTTCTCTTTTCTCTTGATTTATCCATCTTTGGGATGATGTTTGTTGTTTCGGTGTTCCAAGAATGATATTCTTAATGTATGTTTGTTATGAGCCTCTAAATTTCTTGTTAGAGAAGAACTTGATGTAACCCATTATTGTGATTGTTGAAATAGTGGAAGTTTAAGTGACCTACGGGTCCCATGGTTTTTTCCCCTTTTTCATTTGGGGTTTTCCACGTAAAAATTGTTGTCCCATTATGGTTGATTTATTGTTGCTTGGTTGGCTTTGTTGTTGGATTAATTGTTATTGAACCTATTTTTGTCTCATTATGGTTGATTTATTGTTGCTTGGTTGGCTTTGTTGTTGGATTAATTGTTGTTGAACCTATTTTTGGCAAAAAAAGAAGGAAATGTCATTTTTAGAATAATTGTATTTGGTAGTCTTTCCCAACAAAGCAGAAGGGAGTGATCGACGAAATCCAACAATAGATGAACAATCTTGAAGGTGAGTTGAAAGAGAAGTTCTTTGGAGGGGAAAGTTTGGGATTATTAGATATAGCTGCCAACATCATAATATGGTTTGTTGTTGCCCAAGAAGGTCTGGGAATGGAGATCCTAAATGAAAAGAAGCTTCCTATTTTGCATGGATGGTTTCAAAGGCTTCTCATTAATGTTGTCTTCAAGGAATGCGTGCCACCAAAGAAGCAACATCTTGAGCTTTTCAAAGTTAAGTTTGGATCATCGACAGCTTCCAAATGAAGATTGAAGAGTTTGGTTGTCACTGATCAGTTTCATCGGAGAGGAACCTTGCTTCTCGTGTATGAGTTTTATTATTAATAAGAATAATTGAGGGGGTTTTTGGCTATTGAATCCAATAGCATTATTGAATATAAATAAAAACAACACCAAAGCTAAATAAGTTGTTCTAAGTTGATAATTTATATACTTTAGGAAACCTTCACCACGATTTTCGACTGTACCCATTATCAAATCTATATAATCAATACTATAAGTCATCATGTCTAGCTCATGTGATACAACACTCAACGTTTCAAAATGCTGGGCATAGGGAAGGGAAGTGTCTTGGGTTTGAGTCCTAATATAGACAATTTACTACATTGTAACTAAAAAATTAGGCCTTAAAAATGGAAGAAATGGTTATCAAGGAAGGTTCTCTGGAGAACTCCCATGCGAGATCAACAGAAGAAGAAAATCTTCTCCTGAGGAGTAACAAGCGTGTCCATTCTAAAAATTATGCAAATGGATTTATGGGGGATGGCGAATTTATGACTAGTGCGAAGCAGATTCCCTTGCCTTTCAAAGATAAACTGCTAGGAAGAACTCATACCCATGAGGACAAGGCAAATCAAGATGAAGTCCTAGACCCAAATTAAGTGCCCTATGCTTACGCTCACAAAGGAGGAGAAAGCATGCACTAGGAAACCTTGGAGACAATCGTTTCTTATTAAACTGCTAGGCAGAAGCATAGGGTACACCGCCTTACTAAGCGGAATCGGAGTCCTCTAGAAGCCTAAAAAGAGCAAGAGATCCAAAGACCACTTTAAATGCAGCGCAAACCGGAAATTCCATATCAGAATAACGCCGCCAAGCCTACAACTGATTTCCAGGAGCAGAACATAAGGAAGACAGGCCGACTTACTAATCTGGAGTTTCTGGAACCTTATGGCCTATGGATGCTTGCATAAAGAAGGACTCATAGATCTAAAAAAAACCAAGAGGTATCTCTACATGAAGGTTTGCACCATGGCAAAGGACATGGTTGGAGTCCTATTAGCAAGAATCTTCATAATAACGAATTGGTGAGGTTTAATGTCCTTGAAATAGAAGATTCGTTGGACCCAATTGTGGAAATAGAGGAAGCAATGGAAAGAGAGGTTGCAATTAACTCTAGGGATGTTCATACTTCACAACAACAACTGCCCAATAATGAAAAACGGCCGAATATACAAACTTTTGAGAATTATTCGCCTTTGTTTTCTGTGACGATTGGGGTAGCAACTAACATTCAGTTTAGGGGGGAAATTTCGGGATGCCCACAGTCATGATCAAACTAAAAAATAACGTGATCTGAGAATCTTGCAGGATGGTGAAGGAAGTTCGAAGAGTAGAAAAGCGGCTGCTGAACTAGAACATGTGGTAGTCTTAGGGTCGAAGTGTTGAAGACTGATTCAAAATTCGTCTCTCAATAGTTCCTATTAACTAAGAAAGTCTTTATTTTATTTATTTATTTAACTGTGAGTGGGAGAGTTCACGTTTGTTTGAGAGTTTTTAGTTAATGTGATAAATGTGAAGAGTTAGTTATGAATGAGATAATAAGTGGATCAAATTAGTTTTTATCTTTAATTTTTATTTATCTCTTGTAGGTCTATTTATAGGCACTTTTAATATTTGGAAATAATATGAGAGTTTGTACATTTTTTCTACTTCTATTTTATTTCTCTCTTCTTAAAATTCCAACATAGTATCGATGGGGTTAAGCCAGGCGTGTGGGACATCATTGAGTTCTGCGGATATCATTCTTCACCGACTAGATCGATCGCATCCTTGAGTATGGTTGGCCAGTAGTATCCTTGCCTTAAAACTTTTCCTGCTAATGCCCGGGCTCCGATGAGTTCCCTCATACACCCCCTGCGTGGCCTCTCTCGGCACGTACTTGATGTCTCCGCGATAGGGTTTAAAAAATAGGCTTGGGCCTTTGCTTGACCAAAAGCCCGAGAGTGAGTGCATGATGCAATACCCGGGCTCCTGCAGTCTGGAAGCCCAGAATCGAAGGCCTGAAGGGCGGTCAGACATTTGAATGAATGGAAGCCTCATATCCTATGAGCTCGGATTAAAGTATCGCTAAATGGGAAAATAGGAAAACCCACAACAGCTATATTATCTTGCCGATCCAACGAGAACCTTATCAATAAGGAAGGAGGAAATAATAGCAGATCATGCGCGGTTAAGGTCTCCCCACAAATAAAAGAAAGAGGATTGTCTCAGAAGCAAAACGACTCCTTCTATATCTGTACCAAATCGGAGTATGAATTTAAGGAAATAAGAAATCGATCCGATGGAAGGACTCCCAACCACCATCCATTTGGTTTGAACATGCTATGTCTGAGACCGCACATCGGTGAAGATGCGCAAAAAACCAACGCCAGCATTCTTACGCACTCTTAGACACATACTCATATGCAACATTAGCCCTCTAAGCGGAGTCTCTCTTTCTCTCAAGCCGGCTTGGGCAGCTCGGGTGTTTGGGCGGGCCTTTGCAGGTACCTTTTCCTTGGTTTTGCGAGGTGTATGTCAGAGCCTACTTGAGGATCAACAATGCGACGATCCTACCTCATCCGGGCAATCAGGCCTTTTGCATCCCGAGGCTGAAACGTCGGGTCGGCCCGAAGCAAGCCTACACGCTCCCGGCCCGATTAGGTTGAAAAAAGCATCATCAGTATCAAAGCATTGAAGTCTTGAGGGCATGTGAGTGATTCCAATGGCAGCAAATAATTTTTCCTCTCCTATTCCTATTCTTACATGATAAAATTATCACATATGGACTATCAAAATGAAGGTCTATTTAAAAGGTCTGAGTTTGTGAAAGGTTGTTGAGAATGATGTTGATCCTGCTGCTCTTCCATCAAATCCAACACTAACGCAACTGAAAAAGTATGAAGAAGATTTGACAAACAAACTATCTTCTGAATTAATTGGTGAGAAATGCACCAAGAAGGATTTTTAGAGAGAAGTGCTCCAACACCAAATGAAGGTTGATAAGAGAAGGTGTCAATGAGATGATGAGAAGTGCTACATGAAAATAAAAAATTTCTGCAACTTTGAATCAAGGGGAAGTGTTGAAAACTGATTCAAACTTCGTCTCTCAATAGTTCCTATTAGTTAGGAGAGTTTGTGCGTTTTTTCTACTTCTATTTTATTTCTCTCATCTTAAAATTCCAACAAGAAGAGCTCCCCCAACATCACTCGGATGGTAGTGAATCATTCGCAGGATCACCATCTCATGTTCGGTGAACACCCTCAAGATCCACCGCAACCTGGACTTGATACAAAAATGGGGGAGGATCTAGGTCTAATAGCAGCTTCGGGAACCAATGTCGTACCTAATGCAATGATGGTGATACGAAGTGGGGGACAGCTTGTTGGTGATGAGGATATGCAGCATGCATGTGAAATGTGAATTACTGAACCACGTTCTTCCAACCACATTTGTACTTTCCATCCTTATGAAAATTATGGTCTGGAATTGCTGTGGAGTGGCTTCAAAAGCGTTTGGCTGAACAGTTAAAGATCTTACACATCTCCATATACTTGACCTCCAAGAGTTATTGGAAATAAACATCAGTGGGGGCAGGTGGATAAAATTTGTACGAACATGGGGTTTGATAATTAGGTTCAAAGTACAAGCTTTGGTTTTAGTGGTGGTATTTAGGTCTTATGGAGGAATGGTTTTAATGTTGAAATTTGCAAGACACGCCCTCAATTCATTCATATGGAGGTCAAAGTTAATGGACATTCATCTTGGTTTCTCTCAATTGTATATGGCAGCCCTACTCCAAACCCCATTTCCTATGGCAAGATCTGAATAGGAATCACATGAATATCCTTTCTTTACCTTGGCTTGCAGTAGGTGATTTTAACTCCATTTTGTCAGTTGAAGAGGTTTTCTAATGAAAGGAGGCTAGACTTTAGAAGATGATCAGGGTTTACAGAATGGATATCGTTGCAGCAATTAATTGATCTTGGTTTCACTGGCCCTAAATACACATGGAGTAGAGGAACAACCACACATACATTCAAGGGCACCTACCTGGATAGAGCAGTTTGCAATTTGGAGTGGCGTTTAAGGTTTGAAGATGCTAGAGTGACAGCTCCCCAAACTCCTCTCTAACCATGTTCCTTTGCTGGTGGATCTTTCAAGCTTGCACCCTACAACCCCATTTCATATGTTCAAAGTTCAGGCAACCTGGATCACTCATAGAAAATACAAAACGTACTGCAGCAAGTCTCTCCCAATGGAATAAAGAGGTATTTGGAAATATTTTTGCAAGTGAGAGGAGACTTTGGGCACGTCTAGCAGGAGTCCAAAAATGTCTAATGGAACACAGATCAAATAATTTACTTAATCTAGACACAAGATTACAACGAGACCTTGATGAGGTTGTCCATCAAGAAGAATTATTTGTGGTTCAAAGGTCCAATATGAATATGTGTTTGGGTCGAGTGATTCAAATGGAATTGCTCGTGTTTGATCATTAGCCCAAGTGAGCTAATTTTGATGTATGAGTTGTATAATTACATAACATGATTGTGTGATTTGAATTATGCGAGTATATTCATGTTTATATATTTGCATGTGATTAGACTATATTGGGCTGCATACATGCATTCCATATGCACTGGAACACCTAGGATTATAGGAGTGAGTGCATGAGATGAGTCTAGAAAAGGTTCGGAGGTTGTCTAAAAACATTAATTATCGGAGGGTAGTCCAAATTTAAAATATCAATCGTCGAGACCCGATTGATATTCATCGGAGGGTAGTCCACGAACAAATAATATATGTCGTCGGAGCGGCGATTGATATATATACACATCGGAGGTTGTCCACGAACAAACAAAATAATAACTTCCATACGAGCTTAGCGGGTGTGATGGAAATCGGTGAGGACTAGGGATGCGGAGTTAGTCATGTAGACATTCAAGTAGGATCATGCATTTGCTTGAATGTGTGTTTAAATTAAGGTTGCACGACACTTAGGTGGTGAAGTAGCCCACTTAGAGCGATTCTCCCTGCGAGCATTAGCTCACCAGTCATTGGGACCCCCTTTATTTCTGGTACGGGAGCGTGCGAGGATGGCTCGTCACAGAAATTTGAGATTAGAAGAAAAGCGGGATTAATGGCTTTGGCTTTGTGATATTTACATGTATTAAATTTGAGTATTTTAATATATGTTGTATAAAAGTAAAACATTTGAACTCTTGTAACTATTGGGTATATAGTTGGATTCATAGTTGGTATGTATATTGAGTATTGTTTATGGGCTCAAGTGGCCGTATTACTCATGTGATTGGATATATTGGATTATATTGCACTGTTGGGACAGGATATGCAGGTATTGTATTTGAGTAGAGCTCCCCGTACAAATGAGACTACTTGCAGATTTTAAGTGAAAAATGTCGGGTCTTGAGCATTCCACAGAGTGTCCGTGAGGTTGATGGGTAGTCGATGGTTTCGGGTTTGGGCGTCTGACTTAGTGTCAGGCTAGGTATACGAATACCTAGGAGCTCGGGTTCTAGGTATCCATCACCACTGGGTGGTTTTGATGTAGGTATAGGTATATGAAACCTAGGGTCGAGGAATTGGGCTTAGGCCATAGTTGAGTAAGAACATCACCACTAGGTGTGGTTCGATCTAGCGTATAGGTATGAGATTACCTAGGAAATCACGGGAATAGAACACTGCATGCATGGTGTTTGATGTGTGATTGCGTGTATAACATGAGTTGTGTGTTATGTTAATGATGTTTATAACTTGGTTTGTGATATGTTATGATGGTTTGTGTGCATGATTAGCACATATGTGTGTTAGAAAATATTTTGGAGTTCGATTAATGTAAGCTGGAACAAGAAATAAAGAAATAAATTTTAATAAATTTATTTGAGTTGTTCAGATAGTAAATCAAATTCTAATAAATTTGAGGTAGAACACTAGGTCTAGTGTTGGATCAAGA
This sequence comes from Tetrastigma voinierianum, assembly GCA_016808115.1. NCBI lineage: Eukaryota > Viridiplantae > Streptophyta > Magnoliopsida > Vitales > Vitaceae > Tetrastigma > Tetrastigma voinierianum. Next base: position 1,067,715 of record JAEQBH010000651.1, on the reverse strand, counting down.
AGTTTGAGGAGATTTTGGGACAAAATGTCCAAAAATTAAATGAAAAAAAAATATATAGGTATATATTTTTTAGTGTCTTCCAGTAGTTGGGAGAAATGAAGAAAAAAAAAATGAATGAAAGGTGGAGAAATTTTTTTTTAGTGTAAAACTGGAAAAAAAAAATAGAATAAAGAAAATAATTTTATAAAATTATTTGGTCATGAGGTGAAGAAAATGATTTTCTAAGGTTTTATATGGTGTAAAACTGAAGAAAATAAATTTTTAGAAATTTATTTGGGTGTTATGGAAAATGAAAAAATATATATATATGCAAACATGTATTTTTCAAAAATTTTCCAGTAGTTGGAAATAAGTGGAATTGGAAAATGAAAAAAAAAATTTAGTATATGTAATTTTTTTTTTTGGGTATTTCCAGTGGCCGGAACAAATAAAACAATATTGTGGAAAAAAAAAAATTTGTATTGCAAGGTTCCAATTGTATTGCAGGAATAGTCTAGGTTGAGTTGCAATACAAAATTGTATTGCAGGCTGGAAGGCTAAAATTGTATTGTGAGAGGTGATATTGTATTGCAATAGAGGTGGCTGGCCTGGGAGGAAACTGTATTGCAATACAGTTTAGTGGGCAGTAGGTTTGTATTGCAATACAAACTGTATTGTGACTAGGCAAGACATGGGCGATCTTTGTATTACCATCTGATATGTATGTATTGTTTCTGACTGATGTAGAGGCGCTAAACGAGTATGTGACGAACGGACGGGGCGGCGTATTGGGCGTGCGAGGCGCCTTGTGGCGGGGCCTTGGCTGACCCGGGGCGCCATTGTGGCCTTGTGAGGGCGTGGTGGGGCTGGCGTGGCGGCGGCCGCACGAGCACGCGGACGGCACGAGGCGGAGGCACGCGGGTGGCCGGGTGCACTCGGTGCACTCGACACATTTTGGCCGGTTTGACTCGGTATTTTCCTTAGTCAAATTTTGGACATTGTTAGTGAACCGGTTCATGAACACTATTCATCACAAAAATTTCGAAAAAAAAATAAAATAAAAATATGTATTAAATTAAATAAAAATCAAATCAAATCAAATCAAATTAGACAAAATTTTCGAAAAATAAAATTTTCAAAAATAAAATTTTTGAAAATAAAATTTTGTTGAAAACAATATTTTAAATGCAAAATTAATCGCCTTGCAGTACTTGTAAATGCAAGGACAATGCATATACACTGATTTATGTGTATGAAGAGTATCTCGGGGCGGTGTTTATGCCTTAGAATCTTGGTGGGAGTGAGCGTGCCATGTTGATTGTGTAGATGGATAGTAAGAGGATGAGGGCGTAGAGGGACGTGCAGGGGGCGCTGGTCGGGCACCCTTAGGCATTTGACCCCGGCCCTTAGGCATTTGATCGCGGGCCTTTGTAGGGTGTAGGTGTTGCGGTGTATCGCACATGCTAACAGCGGGTGGTCGGGGGGATCCTAGTAACCTCTAGAGGTTTAGGGCAGCAGTATCCTCAGGCATCCACGGGGAGAAGATCGGAGTGGTGGCCGACCATTGGTTCATGCGGTCGAAAGTGTTAAAGAAGCTATGGAGATTACCTCGGAGGCCAGTTAGACTAGCTGCGTTCCAGCTAGAGGGGTGAGGCCAAGTATGGTAGAAATGGGCGAGGACCTCTAGTGACCTAGAGGCGATGACATGGGCAGGATTTGGGAGGCCCACATTCATGGGTAAGTACTTTCGGAGATTTGCGACGGCTCGGGAGTTCCCTAAATTTGAAGCGAGGGCGATGGCTTTGTGATGGATTATGTGACTAGGTTCACAGAGTTAGCCTGATTTGTTGATGATTACGTGGCCATAGACTTGGTCAAGGTTAGGAGATTCGAGAATGGGTTGAAGTTGTCCATTCGGGACAGGATCGTAGGACTTCGCCTACGGGACATGGATTCCATGGTTGGGACAACCCCGACCATATAGAGAGAGTTGGGCTTAGAGGTTGAGACCTTAGAGGAGCCGTTGTACGTGAGTTCTCCCCTAGGGATTAGGGTGAGAATAAGGATGATAGGTCGAGGTTGCGAGTTAGAGATCTCGGGGACTCTACTCACAGTGGACCTGAGGATCATGGACATGTCAGAGTTCGATGTCATCCTAAGGATGGATTGGCTGATAGCTTACAGGGTCGTTATCGATTGAGGCGTAGGGTTCCGCTGCGGGATGGTACTCAGGTAATTTCAAGGGGATAAGCATGATATTTTGCCCCCGGACGTTATCTGAGTCCGGGTGTCGGGGGCCGGTTAGGCGGGTTAATTTGTGAGCCTAATACTAGAGGACGAGGAGAGACTAGACCGTCTACCTCGAGTAGTATGCGAGTATGCGAATGTTTTCGGATGAGCTACGGACTACCTCCACGCCGTATGTAGACTTGGTATGATTACACCACATACTTCACCCGTCTCTATGACTCATAGGATGGCAGGATGAAATTGCGGGAACTCGAGTCGGAGTTACATAGACTCTTGCAGACCCAGGGGTTCATAAAGGCCAAGACACTACCATGTAGAGACTCAGGTTCTATTTGCGCGAAGAAGGACAAGACCCTTCAAGCGTGCATTGATTATCGACGGAGTTGAGCCGGGGTTCACGATCAAGAATCGGTACCCATTCTGGGGATTGGCGATTTGTTTGATCGGTTGGGAGGAGAGCGTGAGTCTACTCCAGATAGACCTTGTGGTTACCATCGGTGGAGGGTTAGGGATACAGATATCCCTAAGACAGCGTTTAGGACTCGTTATGGGCACTTTGAGTTCAGATGATGCCCTTCGGATTAATGAATGCGTGGCGACATTCATGGATCGTGGATGACATCTTGATCTCCCGGTCAGTGGGAACATAGGTATCACTTGAGGATCGTTTACAGTTGTTGAGACCCATCAATTTGTCTGGCCGAGTTGATAAGTGCGAGTTACGGAACTGCGGGGTGAGATTTTTGGGACGTGGTGTCGGCATCGAGTGTCGGTCGACCCGGAGAGGTCGAGGTGATGAGTTGGGAGGCGAAGTCGAGTCTTCGAATCACGTGGTTTTCTTGGGATTGGTTGGGTGATACGGGAGATTCATTGAGTTTCTCGAATAGCGACACCTATGACTAGGTTGACGAAAGGAGGTCAAGTTCGATTAGGATGACCCGGTGCGGAGGCATTCGGAGTTGAAGAAGACTTGCGCCGGCTCCATCTTGATGGTCCGGACGGAGGACAGGGGCTGCAGTGTATTGTGATGCCTCGAGGGCCGGACTAGGATGTGTTTTGATGCAGTCCGGGAGGGTAGTAGCTTATGGTTCCGTCAGTTGAAGAATCACGAGCAGAATTACCCCACACATGACATGGAGTTGGCGGCCGTGGTCTTCGCCTTGAAGATTTGGCGCCACTACTTATACGGTGAGGAGTTCGAGGTGTACTCAGACCATAAAAGTCTGAAGTATATTTTCACTTGGCCGGGACCTGATATGAGGCAATGCGAGATGGATGGAGTTCACACAGAGGATTATGACTTCACTTTGCATTACCATCACCGGTAAAGGCAAATGTGTTGGCTGATGCGCACTCGGTCGGAAGTCACGAGGAGGCGTTGGCTAGTATAGCTCTCGGGAGTGGTGGATGCTCGGAGGCGTGGGACGGTTGGGAGTGCCGGTCTGGCCCAGTGAGCTCAGGGGCACGTTGGGGGTTTAGTGGCTCTGCCGTCTGCAGTGAGAAGAGTGATTGAGGAGTCCCAGGTGGCCAAGGCGGAGATAGTGTCCATCGGGGACCGATCTGATCGGAGTACGGGTGACGAAGGCTAGACCGTTCACACAGATGGTAGTCTTCGATATAGGGGGCGGGTAGTGGTCCACCGTGACGATTTGAGAGGAGATTCTCGGGGAGTTTCAACGCTCTCGGTTGCGATGCGTCAGGTGGCACGAAGATGTACCCGAGATTTTCTTCGCCCGATGTGTGGGGTGGGATGAAGGGAACCGTGGGGACTTTGTTCGACGATGTCTCACATGTCGGCGAGGTTAAGAATTTGAGCACCCGAAACCAGCGAGGCTGCCGGCCGGTGGAGGTGGGCGAGTGGAAGTGGGAGCACGTCGATGGACTTGTGACCCACTTACCCGCGGGCGCAGCAGAAGCATGAAGCGGTATGGGTGATAGTAGACCGACTCACGAAGTCGACGCATTTCTAGCCCCGTGTGGACCTTCGCCTTGGAGAGATTACTGCGGGTGTACATTCGTGAGATAGTCGATACATGAGTACCGGTATCCATAGTGTCGGATAGGGACCGGAGTTTCACGATAGCACTTTTGGAAGAGTTTCGAGTATGGGCCTGTGACTGACTATGGTCTGACATTCCACCCCAGACCGGATGGGTGATGCGAGGGAGGACTATACGGGTATTGGAGGACATGCTACGAGGCATGCGTCTGGATCATAAGAGCGATTGGGAGGAGCATTTGCCACCCCAGTGGGTCGCTCTGACAATAGTTATCGGGCGTATACGAGGATATTGCCGTATGAATCCTTTGTATGGGAGGCCGTGCGGTCGCCATTATGTTGGGTAGGGTGGGAGGCCGTCAGTCTGATTTGATTAGAGACACCTCGAGAAGGTGAGCTTGATCTGTGGCCGTCTTCTCTCATGACTCGAGGCGGCATAAGAGGTATGCGGATGTGCGACGTCGACCCTTAGAGTTCGGGTTGGGGATCACGTCTTCTTGAGTTATGCTGGAGGGGGTGGTCGGGTTCGACAAGCGTGGGAAGCTATCGCCTCGGTTCTGGACCTTCGAGATACTCGAGAGGTAGGCACGAGTTACGCGGTTAGCGTTACCGCCCGGCATCGGGTGTCACGAGGTGTTTCGCGTCTCCGTACTTTCGGAAATATCTTCAGGATCCAGCTCGTGTGGTGGATTGGGGACTGATTGAGGTTGACACGGATGGGACCTTCGAGGAGGGACCGTGTGCGTATTATTAAATGATCGGGTTTTGCGGCCTTGGGCCGTGAGGTACAGTGAGGAGTCTTATGGAGCACTATGGGTGGAGGAGTCCACGTGGGAGGCGAGGACACGATGCGGGCCGCTATCCTTCTTGTTTAGGAATGAAGGTACGTGGTTTAGTCGTTTAAGATTTAAATGATTGTTTACATGCATGATAGAGTGCGCGTTGCATATGCATGTGATTGAATGTAATTGTCCTGAATTTCGGGACTAAATTCCTTTTAAGGAGTGGAGAATGTAAGACCCGAGAAATTCTAATTTTTGGAAAAAGGGCAAAATTGTAATTTCGATTACAAAATTGTTAATTTCGATTAAAAATCCAAAATTTATTCTCTAGATCTCGGATGACGAAAGAATTTCACCGTTGGAATCGTCTCGCGAAATCTAGCTAACACGTAAAATTTCGTAGAATTCCGGGACAGTCAGAGTCGGCACGTTTTTCGAGGCATCGCGATTCGATTCTTGTAGATATAACGATTTTTCGTTCGACGAAAGTCATATATAACAAGTACTATGTGCCATAAATTGGTATGAGTAGAGGAAATGATGAAAATGGATGACGAGGTAGAAGCCAGAATGTCAAAACTGGGAAAAGAGGACAAAATGGTCATTTAAGAATTGTTTAATGAGAATAAAGCGAAAAAAGGGGAATAGTGCACGTCTCCCTCCTTATGACACAAGCCAAAACGTGAGATGGAGATTTTCTTCTGATAGCCATTTTTTGAGAGGATTTTAGAACTTCTCTTCTAAAAATCTGACGTCAGACCATCGGAGTCTTTGGGATAAGAAGGAGAAGCTGCTCACCTTGAGAGAGGCTTGACGTGGGTGCAGTTGTGAGTTTTGACAAAGCTTTCAGGAGGTGGGGTTTCTCCCTACTTGGTTTTATTCCCTCTTTTAAGCATTGTGTGAATGTTTGGGTTGAATGAGGCTGTGAGGGGCCATTTGATCGGTTCCAAATCATGGAACCAAGTTGTTAGATTTTTGAAACCCATGTGGACAATCCGTGATCGTCCACTGCTGATTTAAGGCGACAAATCATGTGTTAATGTATGCTTGATTTGAAAGGCCTGAATGCTGTGAAATGCGGGTTCACAAAGTGAACCGATGAATTGTTGAATGTTGGAACCGTAAACCCTAGGGTTTTACTGTTCCTAGGAATAGTGTCACAAAAATATATTTTGTGTGAATATGTGTTTGGGTCGAGTGATTCAAATGGAATTGCTCGTGTTTGATCATTAGCTCAAGTGAGCTAATTTTGATGTATGAGTTGTATAATTACATAACATGATTGTGTGATTTGAATTATGCGAGTATATTCATGTTTATATATTTGCATGTGATTAGGACTATACCAGAACTGCATACATGCATTCCATATGCACCGGAACACCCTGGGGATTATAGAGTGAGCTTAATGTAACAGCCTGTGGTAAAAGGTTCCCGGAGGGTTGTCTAAAAACACAATTTTACTCTGGAGGGTAGTCCAAATTAAAAATATCAATCGTCTAGCGGCCCAATTGATATTCATCGGAGGGTAGTCCACAAACAAATAATATATTAATCGTTGAGCGCCCACTGATATATATATACACACGGAGGGTTGTCCACAAACATACAAAAAATAATAACTTACATAATGAGGCTTAGGCGAGTGTGATGGAGCTCAGAGACTGGATCCGAAAGAATGCTTATGCAGACATTCAAGTAGGATCATGCATTTGCTTGAATGTGTGTTTAAATTGAAACATTGCATAAAGACTTAGGTGGTGAGTAGCCCACTTAGGGCGATTCCACCTGAAAATAGCTCACCTCGTCGTGGGACCTCTTTACGTGCACAGAGCCATGAGGACGGCTCGGTCCTAGAGGCGAGATTAAAGAAAAGTCGATCGTGGCTTTGGCTTTGAATGACATTTACATGTATTAATTTGAGTATTTTAATATATGTCAGATGAAGAAAGAAACATTCAACTCTTGTAACTATTGGGTATATAGTTGGATTCATATGATGTATATCGAGTATTGTTTATAATTTCAAGTGGTCGTGATACTCACAAGGATTGATATATTGATTATATTGCACCGCTGAGTCAGAGGTGTGTATTGTATTTGGGTGAGCCTCCCCGCACAGCGGCACTCCCGCCCGATTTTCAAAATGCCTCGTCACCCGACATTCACGAGTATTCCACGGTTGACGGTAGTCAACTAATTCCTGCCTGGGCGCCGCTATCGTGGCCTATGATTTTAAAAATTGATTTAGGAGGCTTACGACCAAATTTATTGGTCTTTTATTTCGGAGTCTCTTGGCAATATGCAATTTCCTGTAACCTGGATTCGAAATATAATGCATTACGTGGAGACACCCAGTATGCCCATCTTATGGAATGGGAGGAAAGTGGAAAGCTTTTAATCAACAAGGGGTATCAGACAGGGGATCCAATTTCCCTTTTATCTTTTTGTTCTATGTATGGAAAGACTTGGGCTAATAATTCAGAATGTCGTCAGTGGTAAAAAGTGGATTCCACAGTAACTCTCTCGGAATAGGCCATTACTCTCACATCTCTTTTTTGCAAATGACCTATTAATTCTCTTTGCAGAAGCGTCACTAAATAAAATTAGAGTAATTATGGATTGCTTGGATCAATTATGTTCCTTGTAAGGCCAAAAGGTTAGCTTTCAAAAATCTAATATTTTCTTTTCCCAAGGGTGGACATCAAATTGGCGGATGAGATAGTTGTTATAAGTGGAATTCCTCTTACTAGGAATATGGGCAAGTACCTTGGTGCTCCCTCCATCCACGGCCGAATAACATCCAATTTATACCAGAATCTCATTGATAACGTTAATTAATTAAAAATTGAGCAGCTAGAAGACAAAATCTTTGACTCTTGCAAGAAGAGTCACCCTAGCCATTTCAGTTCTCAACTCCATTCCCGTTTACATCATGTAGTCGACACTTTTGCCCAAAGGTATATGCCCTTCAATTGATTAGAAAATCAGACTGTTTACATGAGGAAGCTCACTGGATAAAATAATAAAAAGGCATCTCTTTGGTATGATGGGAAAAAATTACTCTTGGTAAAGAGTATGGTTGCTTAAGCATTAAACAGATGCATTACATGAATCTGACACTTATGGTGAAGCTTGGATGGAGACTATTAACGGAGCAAAATAGCCTTTGAACTAGAAATGGCCTCCAAGCATGTACTGCTTAAGAAATATACGGATGATGTCAATTTAGCTTTCAGGCCCCCATTACTAGAAGAACATAGAGTTTACGACACCAATTGGATAGGCTGGAAACCACCGAAATGTGGTAAGACTATCATAAATACTGATGCATGGCAGTGTCAGGGATGGACAGAGCTTCGCAGGGGGAGGTGGCCTTCTCAGAGATCATGAGGGCAGATGGATTGTGGGTTTCTCCTTTAACATGGGTAGGTGCACGATCTTGGCAGCAGATGTTTGAGCAATAATTCAAGGGCTTCGCATAGCTTGGGATAAGGGCGTGAGGAATATGGTTGTTGAAATGGACTCCATAGATGCCCTCAATGGAATTTCAAGAAAACACCTTATCAATAACAACTAAAGTACTCTGTTTAAGGAATGTGGAGATCTACTGTGGAAGGACTTGTGAAGTTAAAACACGTCTTCAGGGAATGTAATCAAGCAGCGGATATGCTAGCAAACCTCTCCTTGGAGCTAGACAACGGGGAGCCTAAAGAATGGATCTCTCACCGAGTAAGGTAGTGAGCATTTTGAAACAGGAAGCTTGGGGTGTTCTATGGCCAAGGAAAAGGCGTTGAACTACTGAGTAATTTCCGATGTATCCCATTCCCTCATATCCAAAAAAAAAAAAGTTTAGCCTTAAAAAAAATATAATCGTACTATAAAATTATAATGTTAAGGCTAACAAATTTAAATAAAAATAATAAATAAAAAATGAGATTTTTTTTTACCCTTCATTTTATCACATTTCATCTCTACAGTTACATGTTTTAATTTTATTATTTAATAAAAGAAATAATTGTAATTATATTATTTCTAGTCATCTTATATATATATATATATATATATATATATATATATAGAGTAGAAGATATATATGAGATATTAATAATTAAAGGAAGTACACCCAAATGGATGGACTTGATATTTTTCTTGATATTCATGACTGGTTGCCCTAAAACTGGGGGTCTCATTAACAAACTGTCGACCCACGGAAACATGCAAATGTCGGGTGTCCCGATATTACAACCATACGTCTCATGTGTTGAAACTCATTCCTACTCATTTAATTCATAAATATACAGGAATTACCTTATACAGTCCGTAAGACTCCGAGCACAACACTCTCACATATGGTACAAAAATATGCATCTATTAGAACCAAGTGTGTTCTAATATACAAAATAGGATATGTATTAAAACTACTCAGTCCTCATACATGTACAAAACATCAAGTCAGCTTTTCACAACCGCCCGCTTCAAGATCCCGGCCTCTAAGGAGCGACGCTTGCTCACAGGTGTCCCGTTGGTAATTCAGTGCTGGTCCCACGACGACGCGAGCTAACTTCCTGCGTAGAGACAAACCCACAAGGGCTACTTCAGGTGAACATGTAAATGATCGTGACACAAGCCACACAAACATTCCAAACTGACTATGTATCCGTGTTCTAATCCTACATGCCATATGACGACATTCTACATGCCTACGCATCGGTGCCTTTGCTCCATCCCCCACGTGCCATCAGTAATAAACCTAGCCGTCACCATACCACACACACCCTGATTCTCGATGATGCAAACAAATTTCCAAACAAATCTTTGTTTTATTAATTTAAACCATTAACAAACTCATTAAACCGAGATTTATTCAAAAGCATCGGGATACCCATAAACCGCTTTAATTCAAAAGCATTGGACAATCTCCGATAAATCGCTTAATTCAAAAGCATTGGACAGTCTCCGATAAATTGCTTTAATTCAAAAGCATTGAGCAGTCTCCGATAAATTACTTTAATTCAAAATCATTGGACAATCTCCGATAAACCGCTTTACTTCAAAATCATTGGATAGTCTCCGATAAACTGCACGACTCTCTTGGACGTTGTCCATTTCCTGAGCCCGCACCATCAACACCATACTAGCAGCATTTACAACCAATGCACCCACACACACCCACGAAATGCGACGTTGCCGTAAAAGAATGCAATGCACTGCGGCTATCAGACTTTATACCACGCCACATGCGAGATGACTCTACATGGATAACATATACCGCACACCATCCATGTAAATTATGAACGATCATGTCTAAATGCACACAACAAAGCTCATATGTTTAGTCTAATATCATTACTCATGCCAGCATACAAGATTCCTCACATTCATATTCAATGCATCACACAAGCATGCATCTCCATAGTTCCTAACTTCAATTAAACAATTTAATGACACAACTCACACACCTAGGCTGAGACATGATATATTAGTCCCACAACCTACAAGACAAGTCCATATTAAAACAAAACACATACAAATTCCAATTATTTGGAACACACACCAAGACATCATGTCATCTCTTAACCTAAGAGATGGCAATTTAATCCACACCACAGGCTTAGATTCAAGCCTCATACCATCACAACTAGGTATAGAGATTTAACCCCTTTAAAGTCACAAAATCTTATGAATTAAAACGATATTAAAAAGCAAGGGAGAACAAGTGGTTGGAAACACCGTTTTAAACAGAGCTACTCAAGCTTTCAAAAAGGACCAACCGTCTAAACATGCTCCCTTGTTCTACTTCCTAAGTCGAAAGGAGTCGGAATTTGGATAGACCTATTTCAAGCACATATGTTCTCCTATGAGTCTAGCTTTACTCAGAATTGAATCATTCATCTGTGATGAATGGACACTGTTTACGCTTCAAACATCATGGTCAAGCAGAAAAACCTGACAACATCTCACCCAAAAACACAAAGATTTACCCTATACAAAAATCTCCTCCATTGAGGTGGTCACAAAGATACTAAACTGCATGCCATTACATGGCCCCAAGCAAGGAATAAAACCAAATAAAGATATCCTTTACCTCGTAGCTCAGGGGATCAAGTCCTTGATCCTTCAACCTTGCAACAATGGAGGTTTTAGCTCCTCCTCCTTTTCCTTCCTTCCTTTCTTTCTTTCTTTCTCATTTTTTTGGTTTTTTCTCCTTCATCAATCCATGAATTGAGCTTGCCCAGCAACAATCCTCCTCTTCTCTCCCCCGTTCACCCATTGTTCTAGCACTCCTCTCTTGGTTTTTGATCCATTTTCCTCTCATTCCACTACTCAAGTCAGCTTCAAGGTGCTGGGAGCACATGGCATTTGGTGAGCCATGTCTCCCAATGCCTAGACACACACCACCACCCATGCAGCCTACAAAGGTGACACTGGGCCCCAATGGTCCACGAACTGGGCGCCACATGGCACCCCATGATCGGCCGTCTGCCTCGAAACACGTGCCAAAACCGACCGCCCTGAATTCGACGGTAAATTGACAAAAGGCAGATTCATGGCACGATTCCAATGATTTAATGCTTCATTATCCGGCATCCATAAAACTTAAATTTTTCTTCCATGACTATTTCAAAGAAATTACCACTGCTAGCCATTTTTCCTCGAAAAAAAAATTTAAATGTAAATTTTTTTTTCACGGGTTTTACAATTATTTTATTTAGTCTCTACTTTATTCTTATAAAGATTTATAATATTTGAGATTGAGATCTGCCATAACCCTTTCTCAGTTGATTACCACTTGAGCCAAAGCCATAAACTTATGTACATTTGGTTTAGTTTAGTTTTTTTTTTTTAAGAGAGGTTTATTTTAGTTTAATTGTTTAGGATGAAATGGGTGTAACAAGGGGGATGCACAGCAATAAGAGAAAAAGGAAACATGACATCAGCAAAATCCATAAAGGAAGGCCAGCAAGGTCATGGAGCCAAAAAGTTGGTCCAATATCCGACGGGCGGCAACCGTATCGCTTCAAACAGCAACAATGTCTGAAGAAGTAAAGCTGTTTTGCATGCAAAGAAGCCATTTTAGCATAATTGAAGTGGTCGGCCCACAATCTAAAAGGGTTTCAGTTGGTGAAAATTTTAAATTTGTCATCATATAACACGAAGAAAAGACCCGAAAGCCTGTGCGCTAAATCTAATGAGACCAAAAAGTTGGTCAAAAACATCGAACGCACCGCATAACCTGAGGTGCACATGCATCGACGAACCTCTAGAAGATTCCTAATGGCGTCACCATATATTGATAACAGTAGTCATTCTCAACTCAAGAAGGTTACTTATAACATATCACTCTAACATAAAGGTGTTGCTAACCGTAATTAGTTAAGGCTCCTCTATTTTTCTGTCTTTATAAATTTTGTATCTCTTGTATCTTCTTAATTCATTCAGTCAATAAGATGATTTCTTCCCCAATTCATTACATCTCTAGACTTCTTTACATGGTATCAGAGCCTTGACAAGTCTATTCTTTGATTTTTTTTTCTCTCATTTTTTTTTTCTTCTCTTGGTTCTTTTTACAAACACCATGGATGCGTCAACACAATCTGATAATCAAACTCTCGCCCAACATCCTAGCATTAATCCACCACCTCTTCTTCCTCAACTACAATCTTTCAATCATTCTTTCCCTATCAAACTCGATCATACCAATTATCTCCTTTGGCGTCAGCAAATGGAGAACATAATTTTTCGCCAATGCTTTTGAAGGTTACATTGAAGGTACTGTTGTTTGTCCTGAGAAAGGAGCCAGTCTTAGGATACTTAACTCAAAGTTTGTTCAATGGAGAAGATTGGATCGACTAATATTGAGTTGGATCTACTCAACCCTCACACCAAAAGTCATGGCACAGATCGTTGGGTACCAAACTTCACATTCTGCTTGGGTTACCAGGCCCTAGAGAAGTTGTTCTCATCTTCTACTAGAGCTCGTCTGATGCAACTTCGATTGGAATTTCATACCACCAAAAAGAACTCTCTATCCATGATGGATTACTTTCTCAAGTTGAAAACTCTCTCTGATAATCTTACGGCAGCAAGAGACCCTGTTTTTTAGAGAGATCATATCTTGCAAATTCTTGGTGGGTTAGGAGTTGACTATAATCCGATTGTTGCTTCTTTGACAACAAGAGAGGATGACTTACCTCTTCAATCTGCATGTGCAGAGCATTATCTTGACACAGGAACAACGTCTTCAAGCTTAAGAAATTGCTTTGAAGGAGATCTTGTTACTACTAATATAGCTACTCGTTCATGGTCCTCTCAAGAACGTAAGTCTCAGTCAAGATCCTTCTTTCAACCTTCTAGCAGAGGTTAGTTTCATGTTAAGAATCAGTCACCAAGATCCAATTCTTCTCGCCCACAGTGTAAACTTTGTGGGAAGTTTGGCCATATAGTTGCTACTTGATATCACCAATTCGACATTAATTTTCATGGACCCCTTGATTACTCCACTCTGTCTCAGTCCTCTATGAATAATAACTCTAGACATACCATGCTAGCTTCAAGGTCTTCAGCTCCTCCGAATGAATGGATTTTAGATTCAAGTGCTACGCATCATCTCACTAGCACCTCTCATGATATGAAAAATTCACGCCCTTATCTGGCTGGTGAAAATGTGACAGTAGGAAATGGTAAGCAGCTTCCCATTTCTACAGTTGGTTCCAAAACTTTATGTTCCAATTCCACTTCCTTTCATTTTCCTATCGTATATCATGTTCCTCAACTCACTACGAACTTGATAAGTGTTGATCAATTTTGCAAAGATACCTCTTCATGTATTGAGTTTCATCCTTCTCATTTTTTTGTTAAGGATCAATGTTCTAAGAAGACTATTCTTCAAGGACCCAATGACCGTGGCCTTTACAGATTTTCAACTGCCTCAACTATGTTTCCTCGTGGTTCCAACACTCCTCATTCTTTTCATACCTAACTTGACTCTGATTCTCTTTTATGGCATCAAAGGCTTGGTCATCCAGCTAAATCTATACTAGCTAAAATGCTTTCTGCTTATAACATATTGCTTTACCACCTAATAAAAGTGATCTTGTCTGTTCAGCTTGTCACATTTCTAAGAGTGATCACAAATTGCCATTCTCTTTATCCCAATCTTGGGCCTCTTTAAATCATGTAGATTTATGGGGTCCAACATCTCAACCTTCCACAAATGGTGCAAAATATTTTTTCTTGGTTAAGGATTATTTCTCTGCGTTTGGTTTCATATTTTAAATTCCAAAGCTTACTTTTAATTGTTAATAAAACTGAATAAATAGTTTATTTCCCAATCATACTTCTCAAATGATAATAATCAATTAAGTTTTTTCTTAATATCATCAATTCTCGTTCATATAATCAGATAAAATATGGTTGAAGTAAGATCACATCATATAAAAACTGGTTTCATACTCTCTTTTAAATAATGTCTATATGCCCTTAAAGTACTGGTCATTTTCTTTTCAAACAGCAACTCTTCTAATAAACAACATGCCTATTCCAATTCTTTCCCACTCATCTACTTATCAAATTTTGTTTCACAAAATTCCTCTCTACTCATCATTTAAAGTGTTTGGTTGCCTTTACTTTCCTTATCTTAGACCATATATGAAAAATAAACTTCTTCCTCGTTCATCTCCTTATGTTTTTCTTGGGTATAGCAGCTCCTCTAAAGGCTACCTTTGCCTTTAGCCTGATACAGGGCGTGTATACACTACAAGACATGTCAGATTTGTTGAATCAATTTTTCCTTTTTCTTCTCCCTCTCCCTCTCATGTGTCTCCCTCTTCCTCCTCTTCTTCCACTCCTACTCCAGCCTTTCCATTTACTTAATCCTTCTTGCCTTCTTCCCATCCCTCTTTATCTAATGTCCCTTCCTCTCAATATTCTTCTCCACCTCCTATCTCTTCACCGAATGGTTCTACTTCTACCATTCCACCTATTATTCAAGTTCCTTTCACTCAATCTTCTCCCAATTCCTCTACTTTTGTTGCACCTACTAATGTCCATCCCATGGTAACTCGCTCTAAATCTAGTGCCCTTAAACCCAGGGCTTTTCTTTCTTCTTTATCAGTTGAGCCACAAACATTCACTCAAGCTCTCCAAGACCTTGACTAGTATAGTGCTATGCAATTGGAACTTCACGCCTTAAAGAAAAACTGCACTTGGAAACTTGTGCCACCACCCTCTAGTGGTACTGTTATCAAGTGTAAGTGTGTGTTCAAAGTCAAATATAAACCTGATGGCAGTATTGACAGAAGAAAGGCACGACTCGTAGCCAAGGACTACAATCAAACACATGGCTTTGATTATTTCGAGACCTTCAGTCCTGTGGTAAAGCCAGCTACCATTCACATTGACATTATTCTCACCTTGGCTCTCTCATACAAATGGACTCTTAGATAACTTGATGGTCATAATGCATTTTTGAATGGTGATTTACAAGAAAGAGTGTATATGCATCAGCCTCCTGATTTTATTGATCCCCACTTTCCTCATCATGTGTGCAGCTTAAATAAAGCTCTCTATGGCTTTAAGTAAGCACCCCGAGCTTTGTATGACAAGTTAAAGACTTCCTTACTTCAATGGGGCTTTCAATCTTCAAGGTCAGATACCTCTTTGTTCTTCTGACACACTGCCTCTGATACTCTCATCCTTCTGGTTTATGTGGATGACATTATAGTCACTAGTAGCTCCTCTTCACAAGTGCAAGGCTTCATTGATCGTCTTCACTCTGTTTTTTCTCTCAGAGATCTGGGCACTCTTAATTTTTTTCTAGGCATTGAAGTGCAACATCAGGCAGGTGCCCTTCATTTAAGTCAGCATAAATATATTTCTAATCTCCTCACACGGACAGGTATGCTGGACTCAAAACCTACTACTACCCTAGGTTCTCAAGGTCCTCCTCTCTCTACAATTGATGGGGATCCTCTTCAAGATGTCACTATGTATCGTAGTACAGTGGGTGCTCTTCAATATGCTACACTTACCAGGCCTAACATCACATTTTCTGTAAATAAGGCATGTCAGTTAATGTCTGCCCCTACCACATCTCATTGGGTTTTTGTGAAACGCATTCTTCGTTATCTCAAGGGCACCTCGAGCCATGGTATTCTTCTTCAACCTTCCTCCTCCCTAGCTCTCCAAGGTTACACTGATGCTGATTTGGCATCATGTCTAGATGACTGCCGTAGCACTTCAGGATATTGTGTTTATCTTGGCTCCAGTTAGTTTCTTGCTGTCTTCTACAAGTATGGTCCACATGGTGTTGAATTCGAGTACAGGGCACTTCTGCCTCTTTAAATTTTATTGAAACCTCATTCTAGATCTGCAGCCTTCATGAGCTTAGCATCTCTGTTCCACCCTCCTCTGATTTAATAACAGGCGCAGTTGTTTGGCTGAACTAGTCTCTCCACACTCCCTCCAAACATATTGAAATTGACCTGCATTTTATTCGTGATAAAGTCTTGCAAGGTGATCTCCAAATTCAGTACATACCTACTACTCAACAAGTTGCTGATGTTTTCACCAAACATTTGTCAAGTGCTCAGTTCCTTCTCTTTCAAACGCAACTCTTTGTCGTCCCAAGGCCTATGCACTCATGGGGGACGATAACAATAGTCATTCTCAGCTCAAGGAGGTTACTTATAACAAATCACTCAAACAGAAAGTTGTTGATAACCGTAATTAGTTAAGGCTCCTCTGTTTTTCTGTCTCTATAAATTTTCTATCTCTTGTATCCTTTTAATTTGTTCAGTCAATGAGATGATTTCTCCTTAATTCATTACATCTCCGAACTTCTTGACTTATATATCACTCCTTCCTACCTGCCCTTCCATACACTGCCAGGCATTTGAAATGCATCACTCTGCATATGACACTTGTTCTAATAGTTTCACATCTTTGCTTTTTGTTTTTTCACATTTGGAAAAATAATATATGTGGGCCCACATATGTTATTAAGTGCTATTATATAAATTTACCCAAAATAACAGTGATCTAATTAATGCTAAATAATGGGTTGAAGCATACAATAAAATATGGTATATTATGTGTATATACTAGATAGTAAATTCCTAATTTTATGATGGGCAAAATCGGAATATTACTAATTAGGTTTTTCAGGGTTATGGTCCCCTATATATACATATTATTCTGTTCTTTCCCAAAGAGAAACTAAAGAGAAATCTTGGATTACAGGAAGATCCAAAACCTACAATCTTCAACAACCTATGGATCCGGGTATGTTTTTACATTTCCTAGTAACATTATTATTCTTAATGTTTTGACATAGATCTTGGGAATATTTTGTTTGGATTATAAATTTTATAAATATTATTATTAATATATAGATGATTTCGTTTTTAATCAACTTTTCGGTTCTATGTTGAATCATTAAGAATATATTTTTGGTTTAAATATTTTTCGGCACCAAACTTTTATTTTAAGGACAGACATGATTGATCAGATTCAGTATTCTTATTTAATTAAAAAAAGTTTGGAATTAAAAATAAATAAATAAATAAACAAAAACCCTGCCTTGAGTTTCGGTCGAGGGTTTATGGAATATATACATACATATATATATATATATATATATATATATATATATATATATATATAAGAAGATTTTTTTTATTAAATCAAATCACTTTTCCTTTCAAAAAACTTCAGAATTTCGTTTCGTAGTGATTTGGTTTGATTGTGTTAATCTTGAGATGTCGTTTTCAGATTGTTTTTATTCTGTTAAACGTTTTTTTTAATTAAAAAAAAAAGAGGAAATATTTTTTTTTATTCAAATTCTGTTCAGTATTCGAGTTTTTCTTTTTTAAATAAAAAAAAATTCTTCAATTTGATCGAATCTATTTTTTTAATATGGATACAGCTCTGATTTGTTCGACACAGCATTTCTTTTTTTTAATAAATAAAAGGAATTATCCTTTTGCTATCTAGTTCGGTTTGAGATCGAAACTTGAAGGTTTTTTTTTTTAAATCTATTTCTTTCAGATTAGATTCAATTTCAGATTGAAATTTGATTTTAATTAAATATATATATATATATATATATATATATATATATATATATATATATATATATATATATATATATATATATATATATATATATTCTGTTAAGTGTTAATTAAAAATTCTATATTTGTATTCTTTAACATATTTATATATATATATATATATATATATATATATATATATATATATTCTGTTATGTTAATTAAAAAAAAAATTCTATATTTGTATTCTTTAACATATTCAAATTTGAGGAATTTTTATGGATTCAGTATATATATTTTTTAATTGGATTCCGTTCGAAGATATTTTGGAAGAATATATATATTTATCCAAAATATTTAGGATTAAGGAACAATTGAATTCAAACAATTTGGCTTTTGAGACATAAATCTTTCAATTTTTATTTCATTTTATTTAAATATTTATTTGAAAGATAAAACCCCAAAATTAGGAATAATTAAATTCAAATTTTGGATATCTAACATTTTTAATAAACTTGAAACAAATATGTCACCAAAGTGACCTTCTTGGTGTAGATGGTTTATGGAGGAATGCTGGATGTTTGTGTATATGTATGTTCATGCGGGTATTAATTGGCCCAAAGGAAGGTTAGTACTTAGCTGAATCGCATACACACTTACAGTAGTAAATGTGTCACAATTGTAAGGTTTTCCATGTGAACACTATGTCCATTCAAAGATAGACTTATTGTTTGCCAGGATTTATTGTGAATGTTTGATTATTGCACCAAGAAACTATTTATAAGTTAATATTGAAGTCGCAAGACTAAATATTGATGTTGTGCTCGGTATCTTGTAATGGGACTTATCAAATATTTGAATTTTTTTTTTTTTTTTTTTATAGACTCTTATGTGAGCTTTGCTTATTTTGTTCAACTAATGCTTATGTTGCTATAGTATCTGCTAATATAAATTCAATTCTCATTCTTAATGGGACCAACTTTAAGGATTGGAAAGAGAAGGTTTTAATCATTCTTGGCTACATGGATATGGACCTTACTCTAAGGACTAAACAACCTCCACCTCTCACTACGATATCTCGCTGAAGCCTGCCGACCTGGTATACGTGATCGCTCAAATCACACAGTCTCATCAGAAACACTTTAAAATTCTAATTTTCCGAAAGATTTAGAACGTACTCTACTGCAACTGAATTTTTCAGATCTCTGATGACGAATCCATCCTCAATCACGAATCGTCTCGCAAATCTAGTTACCATGTCTAATTTCGTCAATTCCAAGATAAATAATTTCACGCTGGTGCACTGGGTGGCCTAATGATAACAAAGCATGGTAGCATACGTGATGACAAAAGTCACCTATTACACGTGACTACGTGATTACATGTTGCATGATTACGAGAGAGCAGACGAATTTTACTTAGGATTGTCACGTGATCAAAAGCTTTTAAAATCAAACTAATGACACAAATGGAATTAAGGAAGATTAAAAATAAAAACAAAACAAGCACTTCATCTTCAATTTGCTGGAAACGGACACTATGAGGGGAGAGACTAGCTTTTGGTAGAAATTGTTACTTATTCTAGATTTTCGCCGGACCGTCGGTTCTCGCAGCCAAGAAGGATCTATGCTACAAGGGTTACGTATGATTAATCCATTTTGACAGCTCGACAACCCAAGAGTGCGTGGATCTTCTCCTACTTTGTTTATTCTTAAATGCGTTGTTCATTTTAATTGATTTATGACTACTGGCGCCCGAATTTATCGCTTTCTGGCCTCAAAACATTTGAACCGAGTGAAGAAAATCCCTATTATGTGGCCGTGAACAATGCCGAGCCTAGGGTTCTATTGTTCACATGAGTTATGTGTGAATTTTTGTGTTGTTGGGTGATTCAAAATGAATTGTTTGAATTGTTATTAGCCCATGTGAGCTAATTTTGATATTATTGTCATGGATTAAATAACATGATGCATGTGAATTAAATTTTGTTAATATAAACATAATTGATATATTGACATGAATTGTTTGGAAATGGCATAATGCATTCCATATGCACCGGGGCACCCTAGAATGGTAGGTGTGAGTGCATGACATGAAAGAAAATGAAAGCAAAAACGAAACCCAAGTATGAAAGCTTAATTTCAAGCGAAGATTTTCTCCAAGAATTGTCGAGAGTTGTCCAATAGTTCATCTCGGAGGCGGACCCATGACTGTTTCGGATAATTACCCAACAATTCACCTCTGAGGGTTGTCCAATAGATTTAATGAACTTCCAGAAGACGCTGAGAACAAAACCGTTAAACCGTATTTTCTCACATTCGCCAAAGATGTATTTGGCGAGCCATGGCGACCGGATAATGATAAGACCAGAAATTTGCAATTTGGCGGAAAATGGCAAAATCGTAATTTCGGTCAAAAATCAAATTTATTCTTCGGGATCTCGGATGATAAAATGATTTCACCGTTTAATCGTCACAAATCTAGCCTAACACGCCAAATTTCGCCGACCCGGTATTAGTCGCAATTCACATCGTTTTTCGAAAGACCAAGATCACAGAAAAACGATATTTGATGACAAAGTCATATATAATATACAATACGTTACACACGTCAGACGAGTAGAGAGACGAATAAATGTATCAACAGATATGCAAAGCCGTCAAAATATGGAAAGAATGTGACATAAACGCTATTTTTAAAATTTAACGAGAAAAGACAAAAAGCAGTGACATGGCCATCTCCTACACAGAGAGACCAAAACGCAAGTAAAGAACAGAAATGGAGATGCAAGGAGCGTAGATTTGATTTTTTCTAGAGAGAGAGAAACAATTTCAGATTACGGTGATCCGACCATCGGACTTCTTCGGAACAAGAGGGAAAGCTATTCTACGCAGAGAGGGCAATGCGTAGTATTCGCTTTAGGCCGGCTAAACCCGGCAGGCTCATCCTACTGCTTTTACTCGATTTAAGAGTTATTGACGCCACGATTTCCGGTGCCTCAATGACCGCTTGATCGGTCCCAAATTCGAACCGAATTGTTAGAAATTTGAAACCTGATGGTCTGATGATAAACGTTTATTATGATCGAAATGGTAAATAAATTGGACAGGAGGTGAGATAATATGAGATACTTAGCTACGTGAACCGGTTATTGGTATTTTGATATGTGAACTGAGGTTCATACTGCTACACAATAGTGTTCAGAGCAAATTTTTGTAGAACGTGTTTGGTCAGTAATTCGTTGAATTGCTCGTGTTTCGATCATGAGCCCACGTGGCACAATTTTTTGATGTAGTTGGATTGTGAAATTACATGACATGTTTGCAGGATTTAAAATTATGTGGAATATATACGACACATTATATGTTATATAATTGTATCGAATTGGCATCACGCATTCCATACGCACTCTAGGCACCCTAGAACGATAGGGGAGGAGTGCATGAGGTGTTCATCGAGAGTGGCTCTCGAGGGCTGACTAACAATAATAATTATCGGAGGGTAGTCATATAAAATATCAATCGCTTGAGTCGCCCAATTGATATACATCTGAGGATCAGTTCATCACTAAAAAGATCATCTGAGTCGGTCCACTACTGCATCGAGGGTAGTCCACAATTAAAACAAATATCTTTGTTTGAAAATAATGTTTCTTATACGTGGCTTAAAGCGCTAGGGAGTCATGAGGACTCTGTGGTATGATAGATCATGTAGAGATTCAAGTAGATCATGATTTACTTGGAATGTATAAGCCATTGGAGCATTGCATATGCACTTAGGTAGAGAGTAACCCATTTAGGTGATTCCACTAATGGAGCATTAGCTCAATTCCTCGAGGATATTATTTTTCGTGCAATGTGGAGCGTAGCGAGGAGACTACTTCACCCAGAGGCCGTTTTGTAAGAAAAGTCTGTTTGGTGGCTTTCATTATATGTACACATGTATTAGAATTTTAGATTTTAATATATGTTGTATAAGAGTAAAATTTTAACTCTTGTAAGTATTTTATATAGTTGGGATTTATTTGGATGAGTATTGGCTCAGGGGCCCAAGGCCGCTTTACTCATATACGCTATATCAACTGCGACATAAGCTGAGTTTCGTGGTGAGCTCCTCATGCTGAGACTCGCTCGACAGGAATAATGTCGGTTTACCCGACGCTCATGAGTATTTCGGTTAACGGTAGCTAACTGACCCTGATGAAGGCCACATGGATTGGGTATGTAGACATTCAAGATCATATTTGGCTGAGTGTGTTTATTCATAGTCACATGTGCACTTAGGTGGGGAGTAACCCATGTAGGAAATTATCACTACTGGGCTTTGCTCACCCTGTCGAGGGATCATTATTTCAAGTACAAGGAGTGTTTAGGAAGACGACGCTCACTAGAGGCCGATTTTCAGAAGAAAGCCAGATTATGGCTTTGATATTTTATTTTGTAAAACATGTATTAGAACTCCAAATTTTGATATATGTTTTGGTTAAGAGTAATGTAATAACTCTTGAACTATTGTAATATAGTTGATTAGATTTTTGGTGAGTATTAATGTATGGGCCCAAGTGGCAATTTTACTCATTTTACTCAGACATAAAACCCTGTGGTTTGTGTACAATGTCAGGGACAGTTGTATCTGGGGTAGAGCCCGTACAAAGGAGACTCCGCCTGATGCATAAGTCCTCAGTCCCTCAAAAGGGGACTCAATGAAGTGGTGTCGGGTTACCCGACATCCACGAATATTTTGCGGGTAAACGAGTTATCAACAGACCCCCGGGAAATGGGGCATCACACTCATGATCATAAAGCGCGGCATTCCAGAAACCTTCAGGGGCATAGTATCCGGAGAGGTTACCACATCCAAAGAATTCCTTGATGATAATGAAAAGCATTTTGTGAAAAACGATAAGGCTGAAACAAACACTCTTTTTAGGAGCATGGTTTCAACGAAGTATTAGGGTCAAGGAAATATAAGGGAGTACATCATGCAGATGTCTAACATTGCTTCAAAACTCAAGGAACTAAAGTTGGAGTTATTTGACGATTTACTAGTGCATTTGGTTTTATTAACACTTCCTGTACAATTCAATCAATTTAAGGTCAGGTATAACTGTCAAAAGGAGAAATAGACTCTCAATGAACTCGTTTCATACTGTGCAAGAGGAAGAAAGGTTGAAGCAAGAAAAGACTGAAAGTGCTCATTTGGCAAGTACCTCTAAGAATAAAAATAAGAAGAGGACTAAAGATAAGGAAGCTGCAAGTGGTCCAGTTCAAAAGAAACAGTATAAGACACAAGATCAAGGCTGTTACTTTTATAAGACATCCGGACACATGAAGAAGGACTGTACTAAATATCACGCCTGGTGTGTAAAGAAAGGTACACTTGTCGCTTTAGTTTGTTCAAAGGTTAATTTAGCTTATGTAGCTAGAAATACTTGGTGGATAGATTCTGGTGCTACTACTCACATAAGTGTTTCTATGCAGGGTTGCTTAAGCTATCCAGCGCCAAATGATGTTAAAAGATTCATCTATGTGGGCGATGGAAAGTTGAGGCTATTGGACATTTTAGTTGTTATTAAAGACTAGAATTTATTTGACTTGAAATGTAATTTTTATCAGACCGTCATTTGGGAGAGAATTTAGCTCTACTGCTTTCGACAAATTGGGTTATACTTGTTCTTTCAGAAATAGTCAGTTTAGTCTTTATTTGAATTCAAATATTGTTGGTACTAGTTCTTTATCGGGATTTGACAATCTTTATTTGCTCGATATAATTGCTTCATATTATGAAACCTTGCATGTTTCTTCACGTGGTACAAAAGAAAATTGACCAATGAGAATTCCATAACTTTATGGCACAAACGATTAGGTCATATATCTAAAAATAGAATTGAGAGGCTTGTGTCTAATGGGATTCTTGATTCCCTTGATTTACAAACTTCACAGTCTGTGTTGAGTGTATTAAGGGAAAGCAAACAAAGAACAAGAGGTTGGGAGCCAATAGAGTTTCAAAAGTCTTAGAAATTATTCATACAGATATTTGTGGACCATTCCCTAAGGCCTCTTGGAATGGTCAACAATATTTTATTTCATTCATAGACAATTATTCTAGATATGGATACCTATACTTCATTAAAGAGAAGTCTCAATCATTGGACATGTTCAAGGCTTTTAAAGCTGAGATTGAGAATCAACTAAACAAAAGAATTAAAGCCATCAGATCTGACCGTGGTGGTGAATACTATGGTAGATATGACGGATATGGTGAACATTGTCCAAGTCCATTTGCTAAATGCAAAGAGGAATGCAGAATCGTCCCACAGTACACTATGCTAGGATCACCTAGAATGAATGGTGTATCTGAAAGATGAAACAGAACTCTTAAGGACATTATAAGGAGTATGATTAGTCAATCTACCTTACCAAAATCTCTTTGGGGAGAAGCATTAAAGACTGTATCTTATATTCTTAATAGAGTACCTACTAAAGTGGCAATAAAGACCCCTTATGAGCTTTGGACAGACCGAAAACCTAGTTTAAAGCATTTACACCTTTGGGGATGTCCAGCTGAGGCAAGGTCTTATTGGCCAAATGAAGATAAATTAGACTCTAGAACCACCAGCTGCTACTTTATAGGATACTTTGAAAGGTCTAGGGGTTACAAATTTTATGATCCCATAGTCATAACTATTTTTGAGACGGAAACTGCAACATTTTTTAAGGACGTTGAGTTTGGGGAGAGAAATAAGGTTAGAGACATTGTCTTTGAAGATGAGGAATTTTATTCGACTCCTTCTATTACTCTACCATGTAAAGTTCCTATTCCCCGCTTGATCAAGAAAAACTGAACAAGACAATGTTGATTTGATTCCCATACAGAATGAGCAAATCCCTATTCAAAATGAGGATATCGTTCATGAAGAACAAACTCAACAACCTCAAGAACAAATTCTACTAAGGAGATCCACAAGAGAAAGGAGAAAGGCTATTTCAAACGATTATGTAGTTTTTCTTCAAGAGCATGAGGATGAAATCGGTATGATGGAAGATGATCCCATCAAGCCACACAAAGCTTCGATTCTCAAAAGTGATTTGATGTCATGAATGAGGGGTACAACTCCTTGCAAGACAATGATGTTTGGGAACTTGTCCTATTACCTGAAGGTGCGAAACCCATTGGTTGCAAATGGATATTTAAAACCAAGAGGGATTTGAAAGGTGATGTGGAGAGATATAAGGCACGTCTTGTTGCTAAGGGCTTTACTCAAAAGGAAGGCATTGGATTAAAGAGACTTTTCTCCGCCAAAGTGAAAGACCTCTTCTCGTAACTATACGACACTTCGTATTTTGATCTTGAGTTACATCATATGGATGCAAAGACAACGTTTCTCACTGGCAAAGATTGACGAAACAATTTACATGGTGCAACCGGAAAACTTTGTGTCTGGAGACCAAAAGAAAATGCTTTGCAAACTAAAGAAATCCATCTATGGACTTAAGCAAGCTTCCCGTCAATGGTACTACTAATTTCATCATATGATAGTCTCATTTGGTTTTGAGATAAATATGGTGGATAAATGTGTATACCACAAGTTCAGTGGGAGAAAACACATCTTGCTGGTTTTGTATGTGGATGACATAGTGCTTGCCACTAATGATATAGGCTTATTGCACAAAAACAAGAGATTTCTATCAAATAATTTTAAGATGGTAGATCTTGGTGATGCCTCTTTTGTATTAGGGATTAAGATACACAGAGATCGCTCTCAGGGTATCCTTGGATTATCACAAAAGGGATATATCGATAAGGTATTTAAAAGATTTGGCATGCAAAGTTGTAAGCCAATTGACACCCTTGTCACTAAAGGAGACAAATTTAGTCTCAATCAATGCCCTAAAAGTGATTTGGAGATTCAGGCAATGAAGGGGACTCCTTATGCTTCACCTGTAGGAAGTCTAATGTATACTTAAGTTTGTACATGTCCAGCTATAGCATACATTATTGGAGTGTTGGGCAAATATTTAAGCAACCTAGGGATGGATTATTGGAAAGCAGTCAAACGGGTTATGAGATACCTATAGAAAACTAAGGATTACATGCTCACATATCAGAGATCAGATCAATTGAAGATCTTAGAGTATTCTGATTCTGATTATGCTGAATGTCAAGACAATCGTAGATCTACTTCAGGGTATATCTATATGTTGGGTGGAGGAGCTATTTCTTAGAGAAGTGTCAAGCAGACACTTGTAGCTTCTTCCTCCATGGAAGCAAAGAAGTTTATGCATGCTTTGCGGCATCAAATCAAGCGGAGTATGGCCGCTAATGAGCACTAGATTGTATATTTTTGTATTAGTGATCACTAAATATATATTGTGACAATAAGTCTACAAACATGACATTCCAATAAATAAATGTGAGCTCCTCAAGTCAAAGCATATTAACATCAAGTTCTTGGTTTTAAAGAAAGAGTCTGAGCGGTCAATATAGAAAGATATTGGCACAAACTCCATGATTTTGGATCAGCTTAATAAGGGACTTACACCTAAGGTCTTCCATGAGCACACTGCTCTTGTGAAACCCCGAGAAAATCTAATTTTCTGAAAAATGGCAAAATGGTAATTTTGGTCAAAACCCAAAATTTTTCTAAATCCTGGTTTACCTAAACTGACTTCACGCTTCGAATCGTCTACCTAAATCTAGCTACCACGTTGAATTTCGTCGACCCGAGACAACTAAATTTCACGCTTTTCACAAGATCGAATACGGTGTCAGAACGGTTAAAGACATGCGATGTGATAAAGTCAATTACTACATGTATCCACAGCTGACACGCTGGTGATGATTAAGGAGACGATGAATGAATGGCGATTGTTTCAAGTGTCAAAATCCAAGACAAGAAGGGACAATGAATGGAATTTTTTGAAAAGTTAAATGAGACAAGACAGCATGACGCTTTTCTTCTCTTCAAATCATGAACAAAGGTGCAAAGGGTCGGAGGTGGGCAGCTGAGTCGTTTCAGATTTAGAGAGAACGCGACTTCTCTCTGGGATTCCATTGCTCGACCGTCTGCCTCGACTGACAGCAAGCCAAAGCCGATTCACGCGGTGAGGGCTACGCATGTTCGATTTTGTGGAGTTCACAACCCAAGAGTAGGTCTTCCTACTTGTGTTATTCTTCACCAAGAGCCATGAACGGTTATGATATTATGATAAGTTTGAAATTAATGTGATTTTCGATCTCAAAATACTTGAACCTAGCGGAAGATCCAGCGTGGCCGTGGAACGCTGTCGACCCTAGGTTTCACCGTCACGCGACAAGCACATGTTTCTTGGGTGATTCAAACGAATTACTTCGATTTGCTAATTAACCCATGTGAGCTAATTTTTGGTGTTATTGGTTGCAAATTGAATAAATATGATTTATGTGAGTTAATTATGTTAGTATATACATGTTATATTAAAGGAGTTGTTGAATTGCATAATGCATTCCATATGCATCGGGGCACCCTAGAATATTAAAGGGAAGGTACGATACGAAAGGCATACAAAACGAAAATGTTTGTGAAAGGAATTTCGACGGAAGATTTCCTGAGAATTGTGTTGAAAATTCGTCCAACACCACGCCGAGGGGCCCATGAATTGTTTCGAAGGTTATCCAAATGTATCTCGCCGCAGGCAGTCAATATGTTTACCGAATTCCTAAGAGTAAATTTTTCGAGAACAAAAGCTTTTGTTTTGAAACCGTGGATTTTACTTTGCATTTGGCTTAGCATGTGTGAGAGTCTGAGGACTCGAGACAATGACGGGGCATATAGACATTCAAGTAGATCATGCGTATTTGCTTGAGTGTAATTGTCGCCATGACATGCGCACCTCAGCGAGTAAACCCATGTGAGGGAAATTATCACTAATGGTTACTGCTCACCCCGCCGAGGATCACTATTTCGTGTACAAGGAGTGTATTAGGAGGACGACGCCACTAGAGGCCGTATTTTTAGAAGAAAGCCAGGGCTTTGGTATTTGTTTTGCAGAAATATGTATTAAAACTTTTAAATTTTGATATATGTTTTGGTTAAGAGTATTGTAATAACTCTTGAACTATTGGTATATAGTATATGTAATTTTGTGAGTATTTGATGCATGGGCCTGCGGCTATTTTACTCGCATAATGACCCGCAGTGGTCGTTGTTAATTGTTGGGACAGTTTTGTACTCGGTAACTCCCCCCGTATTGTTAAGACTTTGCCCGATTTTCATGAGTGGTGTCGGGTTACCCGACATCCACGAATATTCAGCGGGTTGACGGGTTGTCAACGGACCCCCGGGAAATGGGGCGTCACAGCTCTTATGGGTGTCATATTATTAGACTATATGTCGGTGTAGTGGGAGTTTGTGTTCATTGTTGTTTTTGGACACATTATATTCTTACAGACATTTTTGCATAAATAAAGTATTCAGTTTATTTCCACTTTAACTTATAATGTTTGATCTCACAAAAGAATATGGTAGGACCAGTTGGAAATAGGCATGCATGTTTGGATCACATTGCATGTAATTTCTATTCTACATATCCATGCTTGGTCAATGTCGTTTGGTTTTATTGATATATGTGACCAATGATGAATTTAATTACGATATAAATGTAACGAAAATTGTTTTGATCCTGTATTGATGTAATTGATGGAAAAGGTTGTTTGTTGATTCTTTGGGTCTTGCAAATTGTGATTGAGTTGGGACTTGGGAACTGTGTTCAGCTCATCCAGTATGCCTGCTACTACAAATCTACTCGGAATGGCAAAGAGAAGGGGAACCCTTCCCAAGTGGAGCTGGAGACGGGCAGTAGCTGTGTCTGTTGAAGCTGCCACTACCCCTCATTTGCTTAGTTTGGGTTATGTTAGGCTTTTCTTTTTCTTTGTTTATTGGGAGTGTACATGTTCCTAAACTTCCCGTGAATTGCCAAAGTACTATAAAATGGTTATAATATATATATATATATATATATATATATATATATATATATATATATATATATATATATATATATAGAGAGAGAGAGAGAGAGAGAGAGAGAGAGAGAGAGAGAGAGAGAGATACTCATTATCTTGTTTATACATTCATTATTTTATTACTACTACGTTCATTATTTATATAAGTATGAGTAAGGTTTAATTATTTTTTTACCTAATCCATATCCTCTCCCCTCTCCATTTTGCATGTACTTTGAGGTTAATTAATTATGCTTTTTGTAGGGAAAGCTAATAGAAACAAGTTTTCAAACTCAAAAAAGTATTATATAGGTTAAATAACAAGTCCCTTATGCTGAATATATACATGTAAATTTGGTACTTGTTTGTCATAACGAAATCTCTTAAAATGTCATTTGGAGCCCAAATTTTACATCAAAGTTAATGATGTTATGCTTTTACGTGGATTATTTATTTATTTTATACAAAACAGTAAGTGTATGAAGAATTTGATGATACATTAATATCACAATTTATTGACAAAATAATGTGAATCATGAATAAATGCAATGCAAATTAATAAAATTCGAAATAGAATATAATACAATCCTCAATCTTCAAAATTAACCCAAAAAAATGTTTATCTCATGGAAACTTTAAACACTTTTATAGAATTAAAAAGCAAGAAAATATGGAAAGAACATGATGAACATAGCTTTGGTCCTTGGAGAGAGAGAAGCAATGCAGTAGTCATACAAAAGAATAAGTGTAAGACCCGAGAAAATTCAAATTTTCTCAAAAATGGCAAAATAGTAATTTCGGTAAAAATCCGAAATTTTTCTAGATCTCGGATGACGAAATGGACTTCACCGTTGGAATCGCTGCGAATATGTTTAACGCCGACTTCGTCGACCTCGGTGACAATGTAATTTGCATAGTTTTTCAGGCACCGAGCACGGGGTGGTCAGAAAAGACATGTGATGTAACAAAAGTCACCCACTACATGTACTCTTGTGACACATGTTGCAAGATTAGAGAGATGATGGAAACGGATGGCCGAGATTGTGCCAAGTGTCAAAAATCCAAGAAAATGGACATAGATGGAATTAAGTGAATGTTTAATGAGATAAGACAAAATAACCAATAGTGCTCATTTTCTCCATTAATTGAAAACCAAACGTGCAGGGGAAGACCAAATAGGAGTTCAGACCGTCGGATTTCTTCGGGCCAAGAAGGAAAGTTGCTCTACGCGGCGAGGACTACGCATGGGCACCGGTTTTAGGGAGTTTCGACAAACTTCATGAGGTAGGGGTTTTATCCTACTTGTTTTACCCTTTGTTTAAGTGTTTTGTGATGCTTGTGTTGGTTTGAGGCCGTGAGTGGCCGTTTGATCGGTCCCAAAACTTGGGACTGAAATGTGAGAATTTTGGGATCCACTGGGACAAATCGTGATGTGTGACCGTTTGGGTACTCGGGTCATGATTTATGCACAAATTGTGTTTTGGTGTGTATGAGGCCAGAAATGGCCAACAGAAATTGGTTTCAAAAAAGTGGAACAAATGGTTGATGAGGGTCAGCCTACCACAGCCCACTTCGTTGCTTTGGACCCGTTAAAACAGTCCCGAGTTTGTGTAAATTGGACCAAAAATGTCCATATGTTGTGTGTATGAAATTGTTTGAAATGAATGGCTTAAGTTGGTTGATCAAAGAAATTAATAGGTTAATGCTTGATGTGTTAACATGATGCCATAATTATATGGAATATAATTGTGGGTGTAGGCCATTGGAAATGGAATAGTGATTAGCTCAAGTGAGCAAATTTGGGAGTTGGTTGATCAAATTTGAATAAATGTATGAGTGTTAATTTGATAATATATGCATATTTGATATATTGGTTGATTGTGTTGAAATGACATATCGCGCTCATATGCACCGGGTAACCTATACCAGGGTGTGAGTGCATGACATGAATTAAAAATAAAAATCGAACATGGCTGGGCGGTAAAGGAATTTCACAGATGATTTTCGAGAATGGGTTAGAGACGGTCCAACGTATCATTTCCTGACGAGGACCATGACTATTTCAAAGTTCCCTCCAACACATTCCGCCTCTGAGGGTAGGGTCCCATATTTTTACCGGGAATTCAAGATTGTATTTTCGAGAACAACAAGTTTTGTTTTGAAATGATGTTTTTCATACATGGTTTAGGCAAGTGTGAGGGAATCACGGAGGACTCGAGACATGGGAATGGGCATGGTGACATTCAAGCAGATCACGTATTATTTGAGTATGTGTTTACATTTGATCATTGCATATGCACTTTAGGTGGGGAGAACCCATTTAGGGTAATCTTTACCATCACGATAGCTCACCTTGTCGAGGGAATATCATTTCAGGTACAGGGAGCGTTCGAGAAGACGGCTCATCTTAGAGGTCGATTTTGAAGAAAGCCGGGTTGTGGCTTGATGTTTTGGTATAACATGTATTAGAATTGTAATTTTAATATGTGTTTGTATTAAGAGAAATGTTATAACTCTTGAACTATTGGAATATAGTTGGGATATTTATTTTGTGAGTATTGGTTTATGGGCCCATGAGGCTATTTTTACTCGGGTATGGATCTCGCGACACGAGACATCTAGATTTTCCGCGGGTTGATGGGTAGTCAACGGACACCCCCGGATTGGGGTGTCACAATAAGCAAGAATCTCTTAATTACAATGTTAACTGGGACTAAATTTTCAAGAAAATACAATCATTAATTTGCAAAACTAATCCATTCAAGTAATGGTAGAGAATCTGAACTGAAAAAAAAATGGTAATTTGATTAAAAGACCTTTTGAAAACACAATTTCATAAATTTGACCTCTTATCAATTTTTGGCATGATTTTGACAAAAAATATCCTTTTTGTTTTCTTGTAAAAGTAACCCTCACTACAAGAAAAATGAGTTATAGAGACAAGATTTTAGTTGTGGCCAAAAAATTCTGCAACCAAAGCATATCTTTAGCCTCGGCTTAAATGGCCGCAACTAGAAATCATCTTATAGCTGCGGGAAGGATTAGGCCACAACTATAAATCATATTATAGTTGCGGAGATTATTAGGAACTATAAATCATATTATAGCTGCGGGGAGTATTAGGCCACAACTATAAATCACCTTATAGTTGCGGTAAGTACTACGCCGCAACTATAAATTATCTTCTGGCTGCAAAAAATAATGGGTCGCAACTATAAATCCTCTCAATTCCTATGCATTTTCTTCTGGCTCCCCGCGATATCCCCATCCCCCTCGACTATCGCCGATGATCCGCGCTTCCACCACACCACTGCCCCGACTCCGCTCGCTCTACCACGAATTTGCCCTCCTCCTTAGCGCATCT
The DNA here is from genome assembly GCA_016808115.1 of Tetrastigma voinierianum. Classification (NCBI taxonomy): domain Eukaryota; kingdom Viridiplantae; phylum Streptophyta; class Magnoliopsida; order Vitales; family Vitaceae; genus Tetrastigma; species Tetrastigma voinierianum. The sequence continues at coordinate 1,035,303 of JAEQBH010000651.1, read as the reverse complement.
CGACACCACAAACCCTAAGCTCAAGATCGCATTCCTCTTTCTCACCAATTTCGACTTCATTTTGCCCCTTTGTGGGAGCAATTCTTCAGGGGTAATGAAGGTTTGTACAACATCTACATTCACGCCGATCCGACCGCTCAGGTGGCTCATTTGGCTGGAGTTTTTGAGGACCGACATAGCAGGCCTTGCCGACACTCATCTCCGTCGCCCATCGTCTCCTCGCCACCGCTCTTCTTGACGATCCCTACGACGCTTTCTTCGCGATCCTCTCCCAGCAGTATCCCTTCCATTCCTTCATATTTGTCCATAACACTCTGATCATTGGTAAGACTCCCGCCTGTTTCATTTTATGCTTTCTCAAACATACTCTCATTGACTATTCCCTCTGCTAACATTGAGAATCATGCGTTTGGACATTTGTTTTCTCTCATCTATGATGAAAATTGATCGTTGTTAGACATTTTATATATGTTTTCTCTTATCTATGTGAAAACCAACTAAAATGCAGGAATATTTTCAAGAGAGATTAATTTTAATTATGTCATTTCTTTGAGGTGATTTTAATTCCTAATTGTTGATCTATTGGTTAATGTGTAAGTCCATAAATATTTATTTTGGCTTGTCATTGTGAGGGAGTGGATGAAGATGCCTTTTGGCTTGTTGGCAAAGCATTTTATGTTGCATTTCTATTTTTTTTTTTCCTATTGTTTGTTTTGCAGATTACAAAGCAAATATATGTAGGATCATGCATCCAAACTAAAGTCGATGTGGAGACTTTGTCGGATGCAGTAGGTGCTCTTATACATTATATTTGAGCATAAATGTAATTTTGTTGGCATACTTTTAACAAACTATTTTTTTTTCCTCATAATTATCTGCTCTACAAGATTCACTTGGGGATATTATGTGTTGTAGTCACTAAAGACTTTTTGTTTTGCTTGGGACAAGGAATTTTCTGTTAACATTTGGATTTTATATCAATTAACCTCATTTGCAAATTTATTTAGTTCAGTTTTAATTATTGACAAAAAAGAAAAAGAAAAAGAAAAATGAATAATCATGGGAGCTTTTTTGGTCGCACTACAAAAGATGCAAAGAACACGAAGCCATGCATCTCATGCAACCAAAAGCCTTTTCAAGTTATAAACAATATAATTCATAATTTTATGGTTGCTCCTGCTCAACATTTATCTAAATTTTGATTCTATTATTTCGTTCATACAGTTGTGAGTTCCTGTCTATCTACAATTTGCTTTGCGTGTCCTTGTGTAATGGGATCCCAGTCAAGAAAATATCCGTTAGTGTACTGCGGTAAGTAATCAGTGTATGAATTGCTTTTATTTTCGCTTACTAAACTATGTAATTGAGACATTCTTGAAAACCTTAGATGCATCTGTTAGCTTCTTCAATGTAGAATTTTTCGACTGTACTTGCATCATTCAAAGAATCACAGTACTTCACCTATTCAAGAAAAAGAATTTTTGTTGACCAGATCTCTATATTCATATCTATAATAAAACTAGTGAATGATCTCATTGTAGTACAAAATTCAATGTCTTGATTTTTGGCCCCTATCAGCAGCTTTGGATCCATTGTTGCTATTTTTTTTGTTTCTATGCTTTTATTTCTCTATTTCTTTCTCATTGTTAATGTTGGTATTCTCTGCATGGGGTCTAGTTATCCCAATTACATGTCTCATATATGACAAGAGGGAATTTTCTCAGACAAGGGAATCATCGCACCGAATTTTTCGTGAGTGGAATTGAAGCAGAAAATTGGGGAATCGATTTCAGATCAATCAATGAGTCATGCCAAAAATTTAATATACTTATGATCAACTATCCTATTAGGTAACTACAATATTTTATGCATTTTCTGTTAGTGCTTGAAAGACATTTACTACTCTAACGGTCTCCGTTTGACTGAAATTATTCACCATGAAAAGTATATTTTCTTTTCCATATGAGGAGTTTATTTGATTTTCTAATCTCCATTCTAATTGATATGGTGAACTAGTATTTATTGTGAATCCTCCTTGATGATTAAAATCCTTATAAATATTAGCTTTATGGATGGGATTTCTATGTTTGCCTCATCACCTGGGTAGTTCCCATTGTCACATCATAACTAGATAATTGTCTGCATGAAAGGCCAAAATTCAAAACTCATCTGCTAGAAATAAAGGACTGGTATATAGGCTGGCTCATAAATGGAGTTGCCCAACATCCCCTCTTGGTGGTGTGCAATATTAACTAATAAAGAAGTGTGTAGAATCTCATTCCCATTTCCCATTCCCTCTTTGGTTGTCCTCCCCCCTCCCCATTCCCATGTGGGGCTCTCCTGAACCTTAGCATTATGATGGATCTATTTAAAAAATTGTGTGGCATCCCAATTAGTTCATTGGAAGTTTATGATCACTGATACTAAATTTTCTTGCTTTGTTTACCTATCAATGATTATAAGACTAATAAAACACATGATGAATAAGAGGAATTTTATTGGGCATTGAAATCTGCTGAAATCAATGCATTTTCAAGGCCGAAATCTATACTTTCATTTCGATGCATCAAGACTCAAATTGGAGGCCAAAGCATTCAAGGAGAGACTATGTTCCAGTAAGAACAAAGCACCATATGCAGGGCCTCTTGATCATTAGCTAGAGTTTTAGCCTGTAGTATTTTTCTGTTTGTGATGTTCCCTCCTCCTTTGGATGCGACTTGGTAGTATCTTTTCTAGTTTGATCTTGTAGTGAATTTACAGCATAGTGTTCATCATCACAAATAACTGCCTCGACTGCTATGCTCTTACCGTCTGCACGGAAAGAAGGTTTTGTAGAATTGCTCTTGTTGGATGCAGCAACCTTTGATCCTTTGACAATTCTTTCAGGTACGGTTTTTAGAGGATAACTGCTAATTTTTAGCTTTGCATCAGCACCCCTACTATTTGTTTGTACCAAAACATCTAATCTTGAAATAGACATGTACTACCATTCTCATCTCTATACGATATTTTGATGCATCAAGACTCCAAATCGAGGTCAAGCATCATGAACTTGAACTCTGGGATGCCAGGTGGGGCTTGCAAAATACCATGAAGCCTTGGTTTAAAGATAACTGAGAAGAATTCATTCCTCGCAATGACTACCAACTACACCGAGTACAGAGGGTAGTCTCCTTTTTAGCCGTCAGCATAACAATGGTTCGCCGATGAAGAGACTGGAGTTTGATATTGTCTTCATTTCTCTAGAGCTCCGCCCTTGTGCTCGCCTTGTTTGGGATTGATATTGGATCAAGGGCAAGAGGATGAAGAGTCATTGTTTCTATAGCTTCTCATGTTGTTGGAATATTCCGGTAATGTTTATTGTAATCACTGACATTTGTCGATGTCTGGTAATGATTTCTATCAACAAAGTATCTTCTCATATAAATATTCATGTCACCACATTTCTAACTTGAAAGGTGCATGCATACTTGTATTTTTCTGCTTTATTTAATTCTTGATAGCAATAGATTCATGAATGACAAAAGAGTAAAGTCAAGAGTAAGAGATTATTGGGCGGGTTGTCCAACCAACCTAACAATGGAATGGATGCCAAAATAAGGTGCATGCAAACTTAGATTACATCAAATATTAGTACTTTGTCTCTCTTTGATTTAAATATAATATTACTTTTCGATGCAAATATTCATTCAACAAAGAATAATTTTAATAACAAATAAACAATGTAGTATGAACAAATGACATTAAAAGGAGAGGAAAAAGAGCAATAAATACACGATAGTAGCAACAATAAAAACCCCATCTATATTTACTCTTATAGTGGCGGCCAACAAATGACCCCATCTATATATCATCTTATATTTGCGGCCAACAGATGACCCCATTTATATCTGTATCCAAAGGCACCCTTATAGTTGCAAACAAAAATCAGCCCCAACCATAATTCTCTCCTTTGATTACGGCCTAAAAATGACCCTAACCATAATCCTCTCCTTTAGTTGCGGCCAAGAATGACCCCATCCATAGGCCCTCATTTAGTTTGCACCTCCTTTAGTTGCGGTCTAAACTAAAATTGCAACTATAATCTTAAATACGCCTCTATGATCATACCTTTTGTCAAGGCCCATTTTATTTGCAACCATATCAAATAGTTGCACCTAACCTTCCTTTTAGTTGGGGTCAATGGCCCCAACTAAAAGCTCACTTCCTTGTAGTGCCTCTTTAAGACATAGATCCTGTTTTGTTCAACTAATAGCTAGTAGCTAATAGCTGATAGATAACTATAAATTAGTGGTTGATAAAGTAACTGATAGCTGGTAGCTAATTGATGGTAAATTTATAAATATAGACATGACAAAGAGATATTAAAAAAATGCACACACAAGCAAAACCATGCAAATACACAAAAAATACCCAAGTGGAATTCTCGAATTTTGTTAGAGAAAAATAATATAAAACCACATCGTCAAAAGAATATTTCTTTTCCTATTTATAACCCCAAACTTTGTTCTTCGTTTGATTTCGATTCCCCCTATATTTTCATCAGACCAAAATATAATAAAAACTAAATTATAATCTATTGTTTTTTGAGTTTTATGTTATAGATTAATAAATTTGAAATATTAAGCTAAGTATAGTTCATTAAATATAATTTATGATAAATAAATAATTGAAATATTTAAGTTTTTCATCTCTTTTATTTATTTATTTTTGTTTCTATGTCAATATATTTATAATCATGTAATAAAATTTTATTTTGAAGTAGAGTTTATTTTGAGTTATGATTTTGTCATGTTAAATAACTAAAAATAAAAGTAAAAAATTAATCTCAAATTAAAAATAAATTTTGAATCAGTATAATTATCACAAATAAATTAAGATATGTAAATTAAGACAAATTTTATTTAAAATATTTATCTATATATTAAATAATTAAGGATGAAATTTCAATTGGAAAAAGATAAACTTAAACGATAAAATTATTGAATAAAAATATTATCTCAAATTATAAAATAATTAAATAACATAAATAGGTTATAAAAATAAATGTTTGTTTGTAAATTTATAGGATAAAAATGGAAAATATAATATTTTTATAGGAGCTAGAAAAAGTTATTATTTGTAGCTTTTTTTCCATCAACTCCTGACACCTTACAAGAGCTGATTGAGGGTGATTCTTGATTGCTCCTCCAATCCGCTTAACCAAGAAGGGTCATAATGTAAATACATCAAATAAAAAGGGACATTTTTGTTCAAAAAGATTATTTTTCAAGAAAAAAACATAGGATAGATTATATTCACAAATCTTGCATTATTTGACGTCTTTTATCCAAATATTTAAAAAAAAATACCCTCGATTGAAAAGGTGGAGGGTTTTTCCTAGAATAGTACTTTTAAAATAAAAAAAATTCCAATCTATTATATATTTGAACAAAAATGCCTAAATTAGTGTTGAAAATCATAGTTGGTGACTGGGATATTAACTTCGAGCTTAAACTTCAAAATGTAGTCATTAACTACGGTTTTAACTTAAAAAAAATTAAAAATTATAGTCACCAATTATGATTTTAATGAGTACGTTTGAGTATTATTTTAAAACATATGTTAATTTGAGATTTTTTTTTTTGTTTTTTGAAAAGGATTATTTTGGGACACATCTTGGAAGCACTGCAAAGTTGTCCTATCCTTAAAGAACAGGTGAAAAAAAGTTGTCCTATAGAAAGGTAATCACATGAAGGACCAAGTCGCTCACTTTGGGACACATCTTGGAAGCACTGCAAAGTTGTCCTATCCTTAAAGAACAGGTGAAAAAAAGTTGTCCTATAGAAAGGTAATCACATGAAGGACCAAGTCGCTCACTTTGGGACACATCTTGGAAGCACTGCAAAGTTGTCCTATCCTTAAAGAACAGGTGAAAAAAAGTTGTCCTATACAAAGATAATCACATGCAGGACCAAGTCGCTCACTAACTAGACGAAAGGAATAACCCTCCTTAGATACTTAGTGATATATTTTGAAAACAATTCGATATAAGAAAAAAATTATTTTTTTATGGCTAGATCTAATTACTAAATTTTTCGAGGAAAAATAAATAACAAAGTAAAATTTTTACAAGTAAGAATTAAACAAATTATAGATGCATAAATTTGTGATTCGTTTAATTACATTTGACTTCATTTTGGTATTTTTGAGATTCATCTAGTCAAATGAAGGTTGAAGTAGTTCATATATATATATAGAACTTGAACTTAATATTATGGAGATTTTTTCTTGATAATGTGGGCATAACAGAGAAGCAACCAGTGACTCGACCGGGTGGGAAGTCATATGTGCACCACTATAACCCGAATCGCATAATATCGATTTAAGAGTCGGGCCCACTACAAGAAATTATCGATTAGCTACTAAATTACGGAAATAAATAACCCTAGCTAATTTCGTGAGGGATTAGCGACTTTAATAGTAAGAGATTTTTTATTCCGAATTAATGACAATTTTGCGACGGATTTGTGACTGATTAGAGACTAAATTTGCAACTAGTAAAAGTCCCTCGCTAATATTGTCATGATTTTGGCACAAAGATCACAAGCAAATTTAGCAACAACTTTAGAGACTCCGATTTTCCTAGCTAATTAGCTAGAGAACAACCATCGCTAAATCATGATTTAAATATTTTTTACAATTTTATATGTATATTAGATTTTTTCCCTAGCTAAAATAGCTAGGGAAAAAATCCGTCGCTAATATTGCCCTTAAATTGTTGTTTCACAAAATGTATGCATTTAGCTAGAGATTTTTCCTTATCTATTTAGCTAGGGATAACGTCCGTCGTTAAGCCTATACCGAAATATTTTTTTGTTTTGATTTATGTATTTAACTAGGGATTAGTCCCTAGCTAAAATAGCTAGAGCAAAATCCGCGGGCTATTGCAACAAATTTTAAAATTGTTATTTTCACAAATATATGCATTTAGTTAAGGATTTTCCTAGCTATTTAGCTAGGATTGCTTCCGTCGTTAAGTCTATAAATCAATTATTTTTTGTTTTGTTTTTATATATTTAGCTAGGGATTGGTCCCTAGCTAAAATAGATAGGGACCAAATCCGTCGCTATTGGTGCCCTTAAATTGCTATTATGCATGCATTTAGCTAGGGATTTTTTCCTAGCTATTTAGCTAGGGATTATGTCTGTCATTAAGTATATACCGAAATTTTTTTTTTTTATTTATGTATTTAGCTAGGAATTAGTCCCTAGCTAAAATAGTTAGGGCAAAATCCGTCGCTATTGGTGCCCTTAAATTGTTATTTTCACAAAATATATGCATTTAGCTAGAGATTTTTCCCTAGCTATTTAGCTAGAGATTGTTTCCGTCGTTAAGTCTATACCGAATTATTTTTTGTTTTGTTTTATATATTTAGTTAGGAATCGTCCCTAGCTAAAATAGCTAGGACCAAATCCGCGTTATCGGGTGCCCTTAAATTGCTATTATGCATGTATTTAGCTAGGAGATTTTTCTCTAGCTATTTAGCTAGGGATTATGTCCGTCGTTAAGTCTATACCGAAATATTTTTTTGTTTTGATTTATGTATTTAGCGACGGACACTATCCCTAGCTAAAATAGCTAGGGACCAATCCGTCACTATGTATGCCCAATTGTATGCATTTAGCTAGGGATTTTTCCCTAGCTATTTAGCTAGGGATAGTGTCCGTCGTTAAGTCTATAGCTAATAATTTTTTGTTTTGTTTTATATATTTAACTAGGGATTGGTCCCTAGCTAAAATAGCTAGGGTGTGCCCTTAAATTTGTATTTCACAAAATGTATGCATTTAGTTAGGGATTTGTCTCACTTTTAATAGCTGTGGATTTGTCCACGCTTATTTACCCTCAAAATTCTTCTCATTTAGGAAATTATGTATTTAGCTAAGGATACGTCCCTAGCTATTTAGATAGGATACTGCTATCAAAACAAATACTTTGTTTACTTTAGAGTTTATTAGATTTTTCCTCAGCTAAATAGCTAGGAATAATCCGTCACTATAATTTACTCTCAAATTATTTTTTTTCAAATTTACTGATTTAGCAAGGGATAATTCCCTAGCTATTTAGTTAGGGATATGGTATTCGTCGTTAAGTATGCCTGAAAATTTTTTTTTGGTTCTATATGTCTAGCAAGGGATTTATCCTAAGAATTTAGATCGATCAGGTCCGCCGTTAGGTTCTTAAACGTAAACCACATCGCTTCCTTCTCTCGTTATACTTAGAAAGCTTACAGCTAATATTCTCTTCTCACTCGCTCCCACCAAAAACAAAGAAACCATTCCCTTCTCTCACCCGTCTCTGACCTAATTAGGCTTGTTCCCTTTTCTCACCGTTTCGCCTCTACTCCGCTTCCAATTACCTCGCACACCGCTCGCCTCGTAACACAAATATCGCAACGTCATTTTGAAGCACCAAAACCAAACAAACAACATCTCTCTCTCTCTCTTCTTCTCTCTGCCTTTCTTTTACCACTACCGTAACCTCCATTTCTATCTCTTCATACGTAAGATTCTCACCGCTTCTCCTTCAAAATACTACTTACATATCTCTCTCTCAATTTGATTTAATCGCTGAGTTTCGTTTATAAAGATTATCGGGGTTTTTTTCTTTTTCACTTTCCAATGTTTTTCTTTGTTTGTTTTCACATCACTTATATGATTTTGACTTCACCATTAGTGAATCAACACAATCGAGACATTGCCAAATTACTTACTTTCTGGGGCTTATTGTTTCCTTTTCCATTTGAACACCGTACTTATGATTCGACGTATACCTCGGTTTCTCTCTCTCTCACAAGGTTCCTTTCGCTTATTTTCATGAGAAAATGGTAAATGAGTTTTACAATTTTTAAACCTAAGAAGGAGCTAAATGGTGCTTTTTTGTTAAAGAAATAACTTATTTTGAAAACAATTTTTTTATTCACGTGGGCTATTCAATCTAACTCCGCATCCGATCGTGGAAATACATTAACTTTAATATCGAGACCTAACTCGCAGAATCACAATAGTAGGTGGGAATTTGTCTACCTACAAGTGAAGTCCAACATCCGCACCAATAGATTTGCTACAGTCATTTTCCTTATGTAGCCATTCACTCTTGTGAATCGAGGAGTTAGAGGGCAGAGAAGGTGTGTCATCTTTCCAAGTTTTACTACTCATTTTGTTTTTCTTTTTCGCATTTTTAACTATGTGATTTTTTTTTTTCGTTTCATGTGCTTCAGATTCTCTCAGGTCCTTCGATTGCTTCACATTTATTTCCCTGGGTGATTTAACCATTTGCCGTACTTCTTTCTAAACTTGTATTCTCAATTAATCTTTATTCTCGGGCTTTCTTTCCACTCACGGCCTTTTTACTTATGCTTGTGTATTCTTGGTGTTTCTTTCTTTGAAATAGTTTATTTTGCACCATTGCTTTTTCGCGCTCTTATTTATGATGGTGTGTCCTTAGGATGTTACTTCAATTAATTGTTTATTTATGCATATCTCTGGCCTTTACTCTCACTACAAGAAAAATGGTGATTGTTGACATATATTATCTTGACTTATGGTAATATATGTTAATATTACCAATTTAAATGAATAATTATGACATATTCAAATTGTGTAGACATTGATGACATATATATAAAAATTTCATCACTTATATAATAGAACATTGATAGATAATTTATAAGTCAATAAATAGTCAATATTTATTTAATAATTTTTTAATTAAGCTCTCATAATTTTTTAATCAAATTGATTCAATCTTTTTTAATTGAATCGGGATTCAATCTTTTTTTTATATCAATAATAAAGAAATTTATTTTGATAAACTATATTTTAATTCACTAATTAATCAATACCAAAGAGTAAAAAATTATTTTTTTTTGAAAGAAGAGCAAAAATTATTTTATTATGATTGATTTTATTTATATCTAACTAGCAAAAAATAATTTAATAAAAATTTTAAAACCAATTTATATGTTTAAAAAAATTATTTCATTAAACTACTATAAAATATTAATTAAAATTTGTAAAACCCAGAAAATTCCAATTTTTCAAAAATGGCATAAAATCGTATTTCGGTAAAAATCGAAATTTTCTAGATATCTAGGATAATGAAGCGGAAGTTTCACCATTGGAATCGATGCCAGCGAGAAATCTAGCTCTGCACGTTGAATTTTTGTCGAATTCGAGGCGGTCGGAATTTGCCGTTTTCGACCAGTATCGGGTGTCGTAAAATGACATGTGATGTGACAAAGTCACGCCATAGCGTAACACTCTTGTAACACATGTTGCGTGAGTAGAGAGAGGATGGAAATTGTCAAAAATCTAGAAGAAGGGATACATCAGAATTAAATGGAAGTTTAATGAGGAAAGACAAAACTCGAATAGTGTTGTCTTCTCCATTTTGAAGACAAAAGGCGTGGCTGGACTCTGAGAGGAGAGGCGCGAGTTAGGCTCACTTTACAGAGAGCACACTGAGGATTGATACCTGATCGTCATCAGCAAGAGATGCAGTGGTTCTACGCGCAAATGAGGGCCACTGATGCATTTCTTTACTTGGTCGTTCCCACAGATGGCTCCAATTGTTGTTTCTCAAATTCTCAGAGTCCACAGATCGTCGAGGCATAAACCTAACAGTAAGAACTTGCAAAACAAACAAGGGACCGACGGTGGTGTGCCGGCCGTCTCTCCGATGCTTAAGCTAGTTAAGGAGATAGAGAGCGTTCTAACTGTTATTGATAAAGAAAGCCTAAATTTGAGTGGATAAATGATACGAGGGATGATTTTAGACCGAGAATGACCAAAAACCCACCCCTCCTTTCTATCATGTCATTTTTTCTTACCTTCATTCTTTGTCTAATATATGCTTTTCCCTTATTTCTTTGAACCCCAAAAATTAACTGAAAATACTTTGAAATTTACCAAAGAATTCCATTTGATTTCAAAATAAATTCTACAAGACTTGTTTTATTTTTAACTTTTTTTTTTATCTAAAATATATCTAGTGGATTCCTAAAAACGGACACTGTAAGGCCAACTAAGGTTACACGCTATAAAACGTAGGAAAAAAAAAAAGCATATTGGGCAGTATTTTTAAATTAATACAAAACTAAACATACTTTTATTTTGAAAAAAACATAAGAAAAAATTTGAAAAAATAAATTCTATTAAAGGTAGCTATTATTGTTATCAATTTGGGTTTAAATGTTTAATAACAAAAATTAGGGATAAGGTGCATAAATGCCCTTGACTTATAACTGTATATCCAATTTAGTCCTTTGAGTTTGTTTTTTTTAGTTTATAGGTGCCTGACGCTAAGATCATAAATGTTCATCCTCCCACGGCCACAGCTGGTGTACAGACAAACAAATGATTTAAACACTCTTAAGATGGATGCAGATAAAATAGCTCATATGTCCACTGAATATGTAAGTCCAGAATCTGTGAGAAACACGGATGAGTTATGACACTAAAAAGTCAGATACTATAACCAAAAATAAAAATCCATGGGCTAAATTTAGATATATGATTATATGTATGGAGATATATACAATTTTTCCCATGAAAATTAAGACAGAATATTTATTTTAATGAATGGCATTAAAATTTCTTAATATCTACCAAAAAAATTTCAATATTTATTCTGACTTCAAGTGGAACTGAAGTGGAACTAGTGAGATTGGGAGGCATAACCAAATAAAGTCAGATTGCACTCACATTTCCAAACAAGACCTCTCTCCTCGCCTCCCTTCTTAGTGCTTCCAAGCCCAAAATTTCCTCTATGATACCCCCAAAATCAACAATCCACTGGTATTGTCTCTCTCAGTATTGGGTTATTACTAAGTTTTACCTGTTAGAAAATTAGGTTAGTAATTGAGGTTTTGTATTCTTTCATGCAATGCTATACATCTCGAATAGTTTGATCGTTTCCTTTGGTAATCGTGAATGGATTTGTTTGTTCGCTGTGAGTCTCATATTGGGAGGGGAAGAAAATAGTAGCTTTGTCAATTTGAAAATATAAATATGTCGTTGTGTTATTTTTTTAAACTTTTGTTTGGAGAATATAGACTTGATCCTCGTTTGTTGCCGTAGAAGAGAAGATTGAGGAAAATCGAGAATTTTACTTTTTTAAATTTTAATCTAACAAGAAATATGGAAATTGAAGTTTTTCTTGGTACTCCGGACTAGTTTATGTGGAAACAAATCGAAGCCTAGGTCAGATTAACTCACAACTAAGCAAAATTTATTGTGCTTAGTATTACAGGGTTTTCCTAATTTTCTATCCAAACATTAGCATGTGGGGCAATCAAGTTTTGCTTTTATGATAAACTTCGAGATGCAAACAAAGCCAGATGACTCTAAACTTTCTTGAAACTCTTATTCATATAAAGAGCTCATTAAAAAACAATAATAATTAAGGAATAAAAGATGTCGAGAGTTGTATGATCGTGTTTATTTCAATCGCCAAAGGCCTCAAGTTGATGAGGCCATGTGGTATCATGTATTATTACATTATTTCTTATTTATATATATCAGAATTCTTGAGATTTCTTACTGAAAGGAAATGAACTTTGGAAGCTAGTAAACACCATATGACTCATATAAGGATTTCCATCTCAGAACTTGCTTGGCTAATCATTTAAAAGCCAGTACTATATTGTTTACTGCCTATAAAGAAAAGGTTGGTTTGTGGCTACAGATAGTAGTGTTATCCTTATCAAGTTATTTAGAAACACTGATTTTCCAGCACCAATCAGCCACTTAATATCATGTAGATACTATTTTTTTTGTTTTGGTCTGATTTTACATAGAATGTCCCAATCTAGGGTTCACTATAGTTTACATCTCTCTCGATTGATTCAATCACTTCAGGCGCCCGTTTAGATTTTATTCATTAATCAAAACCGGACCCGTAATTTGGTGCTCGTCTACACAAAGTGATCTCTAAAGTTAGAGATGAAGTTGTTTGTAGGAAGATCATATACCCAGCCTTCATGATTACTGATATTTATGGCTCGATCATTCAACGTATTTCGGATGTTCTGATTTCCGATAAATTTGAGTCCTTTTTCTGTAACGTTCAAATTTCATCTAGCAATGATTTCGAACTAATGGGATCGACATTTCCATCCCTGAGGCTACGCTTTTTACCTCTAACCCGACTTGTACTATAAAGTATGCACACCAAGGCTGCTATAAAATTTAATAGTGAACTGGATTAAGAAAACAGAACTTAATTTTCTTTCTTTTTTTTTTTTTTTGCTAAACTGATTTTCACACTTACTTTTACCTGCCATTTATCCTCCAGATACGCAGATACTTGGAAATAAGGTGTCCGAAGACAAGATGAGTACTAAGGTTGATCTGTATCATTGAATCTGGACACGTGCTCGATGACTGAATAACATTTACTCACATCCACAGGCCTAAGGATCTCCATGTTCGGCAAACCGGTTTGCTTATCCAAAAGAATTATCAGCTCTATGGTTCCCATCGCTCGGTGGTAAAAATTAAAGTGAAAGATGATAAATGAAGATACCAAACACCAGAGAAAACCAAATATGCTCCAGATTCGATGGATGCCACTCTGTCAAGAGAACATAGTTTATCATATTTTTTGGGGCACCTTAATTATACCTCGGGCCTTGGGGAAGATTTCTATAACTTTGGTCTTCATAATGATAAATTTTAAACATCTTTTGCTGCAATTTATATCTTCATTGACTAAAGTTTTTTAAATGGGTTTAATAGATTGTTAAAGCCATGCAAAGTCACTTTTCCGAATTTTTTCAAACTCTTTATCTTTTGAATCAATTTAAATGGGTCGTAGGCATTTAATGCCTCCCATCCAATGTGAGAATGTTTACGTTCATCCAGTGCACAATGAAATATTCCTTTTCCCATTGGATGTTGCAAATGTTAAGACGTCCTCAGAACGACCACATGGAAGCTTCACCTGTGTGCCACTATGATATTACTACTAGTGTGTGTGTACAATTTTGAGTGTATTTCGTGATCAAACACTACAACTAAAACAGAGTAACTGATATTAAGACAACCCAGATCACGTTGGCACAGTTCCCATCAGAGTTTCCACACAGATAATATAGATAGTCTTATTTGGTGTTTTCTTACTATTCCTTTGTAAATTCTTCTGATTTTTTACTGCCTTACAACAACATCATAGTCTCCACATATACTTGATGATAGAATTCTATGAGACTCTGATAATATTAAAACCGCCAAATACACTTACTTTATCATAACAAATGAGGATCTTAACCACCCCCTAAACTGGTCATTTTGACTATCAAAGATTTGTCATTATACCTAATCTCACCAAACTCATTGAGTTTGAAAGGCCCCTTCCAGTCTCTCACTGGACGGTTTGTAATTTTGATCATTTACTTTGGTCAGCCTTGACACTGACACGGTTTCCGTCTCAATTTATATATTTTTCCAATTTATCTAACTCATCGGCCAGATGGTTTTCAGCAATGGTTCACTCCAACCATTGAACTGATTTTTTCCAGATTTGTGTTTTTAGCTCAATATGTCCATCGATAATATAAGATGCCTGTGATCAGGAGTCTATAAGGTGAGTCATTGTTTCAAGAGAGTCGGCAAAACCACAATGTTGATATTTGTTCTATATGAGTGGATTTTCTAACTTATTATTGAGATATATTTGTGGGTGGATAAGGACTGTTGTATCAGGTTTGGGGCCAGTCATTGGGGAAGGATTGAGGTCAATGTATCAGATTTGAGGAACTACATCTGGCCCAAGTAAAACAAAAAAAGGTTATTTGATTTGGTTGTTTACGCTGGTTGCAAGGTCAGTTTGTGAGAATTAGCTACTATGAAAAAGCACGGTTTGATATGTAACTGATAGAGAAAATTAAAGGCATCACACGGAAGTCTTAGTATTTTAATCAACAGTTTTTTTTAACGCCCAGAAATAGACCAGATAGAACTGAGCGGTTATATGGATGTTTCTTCATTTTTCGCAAACGCTGGAGACTCGAATGGTCCATTCGTACTAAACGTTTAGAACAACTTTATTAGTTCAGCTTTGTTGAGCAAAACCATAGTTTCAACACAAGCACCATAATTGATGAACATTTATATGGTGGTCTTCAACAGATTTTAGAAGTAACTTTTAGACTATCAGTTATTTTGTTAGGCCACAATCTTATAAATATCCAAATTGTGATGAACCTTTTATTAAACTTCTTTGAAGATTCACCACAGGCCTTAACCCATGGTCAGGAATGCCTTTGAACTAAACTAACATCTCTAAACTTTTAATATAAGATATTATACTAACCTTATAATATTTGGTAACATCAAATTGGTGAAATGGGACTCACCAATGTGTTATTCAAACATTGGTAGAGTATAAAGATCATCATATTTCTGTTTAAACCTTATGATTTTCACTTCCACGTCCTTAGTTATTCTCATAATCTCTATGTAAATACCAAAATATGCAAACACAAGATGGAAGTGATTAAACAAATAAAAAATATCCTGCTATATTTCTTCATATTTCATTATATTTACTGGTATATGTGGATGTTTTGCTTTAATACTTATAAAAGGAAACAAATAGAAATGGATGAGATTGTGAGCACTTTATTCACTACTCATGAAGGAAAATTAATCTGATACTTATTTTTATTCACTAGTGATCGCCTGGTCTGGATGATGTCATGATAGAGAAAACAAGGATTTATTTTTACTTTGATGAGCTAAGAAAGGATGGAGCAACCATAAAAATGACTGTTTACTCATGTTTAAATATTTGGTTAGCAGGATGGAAATTTTATTTGGTCCTTAAAAAATTGATGTTAGAGAAAACATTTTCTACCATTTTCTGTGTCGACTGATATTTGCTGATACAAAGAAATTTTCGACGACCACCTGAAATGGGTAGATCTGAAAAGGAACATATCTAATTTTGGCTTCAACTTCTACTATTGAAAATAATTTAATGGAATGAGAAGTTTTCCAGTTTTCTAATCTCAAAATGTCCAACTAGAATAAATTGGCAAACCATTCATTCTTCCGAGAATCAGAAGAATGATTCTTTCAACCTTTAATTTGTTAACCAAGATACTTCATAGGATGATTGAATGGTTTCTTTCTTCCTGACATATTAGCAAAGAAACGTCCACTGATTTGTATTGAACTTCTACATATTCACTGTCTTGGTTCTTATATTCTTCGCAAATGGATAGAAGTCTTATCCTATTACGATTGATGAATTATTCCAAATCTTTTCTTCTACGCTTAATTGAACATCTTCTGATTGGTATGATATGTCATGTTCTATGGCTATGCTCAACTTTCAAGATTATTAATTCATCACTAATATTATTTTACATGATGCTGAGGGACGCTAAACTCCCCAACATAATTTAATTATAAATGTCTTGTGATCCAAAGTCTTTTTACAGTAAGAGGAGAAAAATGGATTGAACGTCCTCACTTGGCTTTGTTCAAATTATCTCTTTCACTGTCCATGTTCATTTTCATTTGCTACAGTCAGAATGGGCAAGTGCACAAGGTTATAACATGCTTATGAGTTATATATTTATTTTTATTTCACCACTAATCATAATTTGGTGCTTAATCTTCATATAGATTTTGAAAGGGCTTTGGATTAAGTATGGTCCCGATAGGTTTTAGATACCCCAAATCACAGAGGTTAGTTCCTCATACATGACTCCGCCATATAAGTGTACAAGTTTTGGCTCCTTTTGTAAATTCTCTGTGGATTAGTCCAAAATTGCTTATCATTGTGTTACTTTCTTACTACCACATGTTTGCTGCATATTTCGTGAGGTCGGCTTACTGGATCGAGTCAGGTCGCTTACTATGGTCTTAAGCCCACAGAGAGTTCATTTACATTTAATTTCTATGCAAAGCAGGGTTTTATCACTATATACTCAAATTTCGTGCCTTGTGATTATATTTGATGTTTTTAAACAAACCTTTGTTGTGGATTGCTATAATCAGTACATTAATACCTCATAAATTCGCAAATCTATCTCCAAGTATCATATCTCGCTACATATCCCCAACTCAATCTCATCGAGCTGCATTGGAACCTTAATGACTGCTTCCCTTTATCAACCCTCACTATCCACGAACATTATCCGAAACTGATATTGGTACAGATACTGATATAAGGTTGTAATGATCCCGATCGTGAGAGGAAAAGTGGACATTGATAGAAGTCGAGTAGTGTTTCCCTGTGTCGGAAAATCAAGAAACGATCACACCATACAAATACACTGCTTTCCCTTTCGTCTTCCATGTGAACCCTCCTGCATAAGCAAACCATTCATCATATGGAAACCAACAAACCCTGGAAAGTTTTTCATGACTACCAATTTCCGACTTCTTGAGTCTCATGATAGGAGAAATGGTCTATAGTAAATATTTCTCCAAGGCACCATGTATCCCCTAAGTAAATCAAGCCAAACAAAGGAGAGGAAAATAAGAAAAATTCTAAATATGAAATTTTACCTCCTCCAAATTTTTCTAGGTTTGTATGTGGGTGATATCGTATAATATTAGAATGAGGCTAACACCTGGGTGAACTCCCTAGCTAAGCCCCCAGAGAAAGTGTGTAGCCTGATTCTGTCGCCTTAACTGGGATTAGGGTCAGACTTTCAAAGTGGGAACAAAAGAAGGCAATCGAGGTTGGTGTGATATTGGTATTTAGATAGGCTTACAGGAAATCAAGACAAAGAAGTGTCTCGATTGCATGTATTATCGGGTCAAGGAAGGGAAGCTTCAACCCCACCTTCGAGTTACAAGGCATGTCAGGAGAGGCTAGCCGTATATCCTTCAGCAACCCCGTGGAGGCCAGCTCGACCGTCACTTATTCACTATTCGCTTTCTTGCTTATTGTGCTTATGTTTTTCCAGGTTCAGCCTCCCTTTCACTAGTAAGTAGTGAATTAGCCCATAAACAATCTAGATATGGCCATATTGTGGAAGAAATAAAACTGATGCAGATGAAGTGCCCTAGAACCCAAGGTCTAGACTTTAACACAATGAAACTAATACTCCAAGTGTTCCTTAGGTCTTGGAGCTTTTTCACTTTGTATGTCTCGAGTAGCACAACTGGTTCTTTAATTCTACCATATTGGTTATGCCTAAACTTAGAATATGCGCATGGTTGGCTTCAAATATGAAATAAAAATTTTAAGTCACTCATTGCAGATGTACTGAGATCTATACAGAGGAACTCATTGATTGGATAGCCTACCTAGTAATTTTTCCTTATGTCTCATTGATTGAATAAAGCTTGAATGAAGTGAAACTTGACCTCTCTAATGCATATTAATTCTTTGAAATCATAATTTAAAATTTAATTTAATTAAATAAAAATTTGAAGATTCCTGTGTTTAAAATTTCGAAACATTCAATTAAAAGGTAATGCAATTATACTAATTTTAATAATGCTACATTTAGAAATTTGGAGAATGGAATTGTGTAAAAGAAAAAAAATAAAGTTACAAACCTTGTCATGCTTTGCTATGAGCTAGAAACTACAAAGGTGCTTCAGAAGAATATGTTTGAGTGGCAACATCAGAGAGGTCCTTCTTGAAGAATTATCTAGGCCTATCATTTCTAAGACATTTCATCAAAGAGCAAAGAGGGGAGCTTGTCTAGCAAGACAAATTTTTATATTTCATATCTGTTGTTTCCTTGGATCATTTTTTCCAAGACATTTTGGCTATTTTTCGTTTTTGACTATCTTTTATAATGTCCGAATATGAGAAAATTAATGTGGTTTCGCCGTGTTGTATGGTGTCCTGCGTAGCTCGAGAGTGTTGATTCCTGTGAGGGGCTTTCTTCTTTCATCTTAGTACTATTGCTAAGTCACACAGGTTGTAGGCTTTATCAATCACCTAATATGTTCTTACGGGTAATTCTATTTATTTGAAAATAAGTATTCTTCCGAATTTAAGGCTTGTTCGATATAATGGGAAATGACTCTATTGTTATTGTTATTGTTATAGCTCACCCACACCGATGTTCTTCGATGCTTCCCCATGTATTTTCCGAATCTGACCATCCGCTTTAGATCGTGAGCTTCTGGCTCACCGTGATCCCGTCTGGAAGTTGATTTTTTCCCCAAGGCTCTCGTCGTGATATTATGATGTTGTTATTAGGAGAATGTCATCAAGGATACATTAATTGTTTCATTTGGTGCACTTTATTTACTCTTAAATCGCTGTACATGTACGGGCTCACACAGGCATACATAAATATATACCTTGATGCTCAAAACCCTTTTTTCTTGGGTTATATAATCCACAACAAAGGAATATGTGTGTATGTGTCATGTTTGATTGTATATATGTATATATGTACAAATTGAAACTTAGAACTAAGTCACTTTTTGGTTTATATAACTAATAAGATTAAATTAAAGTTTTACTAAAGAAGTATTTTGGCAAAGATTAATAGAAATTGTGTTAAGGGAAGACAATTGATATAGATGAAAAAGAATCAAATGTTGAGAAATGAATGAGGAAAAAATTAGGAAACTTAGATCACTGTGGAAGCAAAACCAAGAATACTATAATTGTTCATATTGAGTACCATCTCATTATTCTTGCCCTTCAATTTTTTAGTAGATATCATCTAGTTAGTTAAGGGGTTCTGTATAATTCTTCCCATTCTTCAATTTTCAATTTTGTGGTTTTGTACTTTTAATTTAGTAAGTACCGTAGATATATCAACAAAAAAAAAAAGACGGGTTTGTAGTTTCACTAAAAAAAGTGGAATATATATTTGCTCGCAGAATGCCCAAGTAATCGTTTCACCTCTCGAGCATGCCTGGAGCCTTGAAATGTGTTTTTAATATGTTTGATTTGTTATGGCATTCATATAGAAGATCACTCTTCCTTGATTATGTATTGTTTGTTTCAATAAAAACTACATTCCAAGGTCATGTTCTTTCGATAAGCAAAGATAGAATATGCTGATAGGTACACATGCTTTATACAAACATACAAAAGGCCAAATGGTGCTAAAGGAAAAGGGAAAACACACACACACACACATTCCTAGAAGGGAGGAAGAGCAACTCCCTTGTGTCACTTAGAGCTCGGTCAATTGATGAAGTCCAACATGGACAAAGAAATATCTCCTAATGTCATCCAATGTCTGTTTCCATTGACACTAATTTTATTTGCCCCAATTATAGCTAAGGTTTTTCTTTTCCAATGTCTCGACGGCTGGGTCTCTCCCGAAAATAATCCTCTCCCATCAAATTTCTATTATGGAGACTCCGCAAAGAAGTATGCCGAGGATTCCAGAACTTAATGAAAATGAATAAAAAAGCCCTTCATGTGTATGGTGGAAAATCAACGTGGTCCGTGAGTCGCCCAACGACTTAGTTTTTCGACTTCCCAGAGGAGAATGAGGTGGACAAAATCAAGTGAATGAGAACATTGTGTTGAACAAAGCAATGATGTGAATTTTGTGGAAGTAGATTACTTACGATGAACCGTATCTAGATGCTTCTTCGATAATCCTCAGACGGGCCGATGGATTTTCCTAGAGACTAAGATCTCTCAAACCCCGTCAGGTAGATCCAGTTGGACATGTCGATTTATACTCATATACCTCATGCGTATGGTGATTAACTGATAAGAATGATTTTCGTTCTTCCAAATGATGGAAAGTGGAAACCCCGTTTCGACCCGTGATCGCCGATCGTGAGGTAATACTACTTTACCATAGCGCACTGCCATCGTGTGAATACTCATAAATTGTCATCGACTTACCACTCTATCCAATGTACTCGCGGAATGGTGGAGGAGTCAGAAAGTGCCTATCTAGAGTCGCCAGAGATCTCAAGCATATGGAGACAAGTGGCATCCTCTTCAAGGAAAAATCCTAACGCTACGTAATTTGAATCAAGATAGCATACAAACTCGTATTTTTAAAGTTCAATCCGCATCACTAGGCAGGTTTAAAGACTATTCATGATGATCATTTCTGAACCCTTGCTTATTCATAGTTAATTCGCTCTCGCTCATATTTACTCGAGCATTATGCCTTATGATCAGAATTTTGTGCATATTCCATATCCATTCATCAAACGCAAGCTTATCGCTTGTCAGGGCGGTATCCCCGCTTCCTTTCAGATCCGCCCTGATGCCCCTACGAAAGAAGTAGCTCTTTCGATTGAACTCACCATGCGCGACAATCTTCTAGTCTGGCCATCTCACCGCGAATGATCCAAATAAGAAACACTACTTGGAGTGGCAATAGGGTAGACGACTGGTCATATGGTAAATCAGGGAATACAAACTCCGTGCTTTCTTTTGGCTTACCCGAGGTTGATGATATGAACACTGCCAGTTTCGAACCAATAGCTAGCTTATCTGGGGTAAGGCCGGGAATGTGTTGATGTCCCCGGCCGAGTTCCACTCATATTCATTCTGTCCCGATCCTTTAGTGAGTTACAAAATCTGATCATGCATTTGTAGTGTGTAAGACTCCCTTTAATCCATATTAATTCCCATAACATACCCTCCCACATACTTGGGGTTGGGAAATGAAATAATAAATGTGTCAGTTGAGGGATAAAAAACCCTTAATATCCTGAAAACACTGCTATTATTAGCTTATTTTATGTGTTACCTAACAAACCGATATAAACTTTAGCGTTTCTATCGAAGTCTTCTTGTTTTCGTCAGACTTGTAATTACATTCTAACTCCATACGTCTCACCCACTGGAGCAAAACATAAAGAAACACTCATTATTCGCCTAATTTGATCGAGTTTGAGATCTACTGCCTGTTGAAAATTAGAAAAGAATATAAAAGCCTTACATTCCCAGAGTCATATGAGAAATGTCATTTTTCTTTTGTGAAATTTAGGAGCAAGGTGAAGGTCGCTTTTTTTTTAATTTTGTTTGATGCATGGGTTTTACCTTACCTATGTTTATTAAAGCTAGTGAGAGGTATTAGTATTTGTTTCGTTTCTTTTTCTTTTTTTTTTTAAATTTGTCCACTCATGTTTATTTTTCGAGAAATGAAGTGGTACTTATGGAATGCCTAATAATAAATGGGTTATGTCTTGGTCTGTTATTCTTATATATTTAGCTCTAATTGAGTTCGAGACTTTATTTGAACTTCTCACGATAATAGCTCTTATGTGCTTCTTTAATGGGATAAGGTGTATAAATGTTCTCGGATGAGGTCGATGTCTAATGTACTTTTAGGTTTTCTTCAATTCAGAGCCTCATGTTTAGTGCTTGTCAGAGCTCATTCATGCCTTTGAGTCATACGAGCTTGCATAGATGCGCCACGATATATTTTGCTTGACCTGAGATTGATTTTTTTTTTCAACCCTAAACCTTAAACCCAAATCTGAGATCGATATTAAAGGGGGGAAAACCCTAACTTCAAATGGATTCTTAAATGGCTCCTTGGGCTTTTTCTCCCTACACCCAAAACCCAGAAAATCCTAAAAGCAAAAAGCACAAAGCAGGCAAAAACAACCATCAAGAAGTAATTTAAATCCAAAACCTATGAAGAGTATTTCATACTTAGACTTCGGAGCTCTTTTTGGATGTTGAAAGAAGGTGGGAAAGGAAAAGAAAATATGATATTGAATCTGAAATTTTTTATGATTTGGGGCTCAAATCCCACTTCAGACTAATGCTTCCACCGAATGGATGGATCTAGTTGCGTAAGATGCTCTTCAAAAGAAAGTTTCAAGGTTTTTGTTCTATTATGTTTCTTTTTTTTTTTTATATATTCGTTCTTTCCGTAAAACCAAACTAGGGTCGAGAGAAAAAATAAAACGACATCTTTGGTTCCGTTATGTTTCTTTCTTCGGGTTTTCTTATAAATCAAACACGTGGATGACATCGTTGTTCTCGCTCGCTCGCTTATTTTCTTTCTTTGGATTTTCTTAGAAACCAAACAAACATGGGTTGAGAGAATATAAAACGACATCTTTGTTCTCTCGTTTCTTTCTTCTCTTTCGGGATTTTATAGAAATCAAACGGGCTGAGAGAAACAAAATTAGGGAGGGGTAGTTTTGGGTATAAAATTGTGGGAAAAACTTAGGTCTCAAAGTTGGTCATTTTCATTTCGAAACTCAATTTTAGGATTTAGCCAATTATGATTAATTTTGGGTAAAATAAGTGGCCCCAATGGAGTTATCCATGAGGTGCTTTATGTTAACGGAAGTTTAAATGCTTATTTGTTCACATTTGTGCAAGCATGTGATGTTAGGGCATGAATGAGTTACGATACTAAATGTCAGGTTGTCAGGTACTTGTGAATCGAAAAATACTTAGGGGTTAAATTGGACATAAAGCATTTATGCACCTTATCTTTGTTTTTAAATTTTTAATTGAGTTGGAAACTTTATTTACGGTTGGGCATGAATGATTTACGATATTAAATGTCAGGTTGTTAGGTACTTGTGAATCGAAAAATACTTATAGGTTAAATTGGACATAAAGCTATAAGATAGAGCATTTATGCACCTTATCTTTGCTTATATTAATAAACTATTTGACTACTATAGTAAATGTTGAAAGTTAAGTGTGGCATGAAAAATATTAGAATATTTAATTTATTTATATCTAAAGATCAGAATTTCATTTTCTATTTTATCTCAGGACCTCGTGAGGGAACGTGTGATACCAAGCCACCAGCTGAGGGTTCATGGATCTTCAACCAATCGATCAGGATCCTATCTATTCGAGACCATAGGAGGTCGAAGAAGCAACGAGTGTACGACATCTACTCAAGGGGAGTGGCTTTGTTCTAAAGAATCGTGCTTCTGGCCTCCACAGTTATTAGTGAGAAGGGCTGAGCAATGAGTAATGGAAACAAATGAACGTATTGCGCTAAGTGGAGACAATGAAAGAGAAGGATCGATTCATTTTTCAAGGATGAAATGCAAGAAATGAAAGAAGTGAATAATGGAGACAGCGAAATAAGAATAGTAATGCAACAAAGAGATGACCACATACCACAAGAAGGCCTTGATGCGATAGATGGACAATCGACCTAAAGAGAGCACGACTGTGATGCCCACCACAGATCCACCAATGCAATGATGAGGATCGACGAAGTTTAGATGATTAGAGACCTATGTTATTATTTTTATTTTTACTATTGACACTATTGTATCAAATTAATTTCCTCAGATCGTTTAACTTATGGTTAATTAAAAAAATTGCTTTTAGTATATGTTTTTATTCATTATTATAAAAATTTAAAAGTATGTATTCTAATTTAAAAAATAAATAAATAGTGAAAATAGCTATGGAATGATCCTTGAAGCTATTGTTGTAGTTATTTTCTTACAATTGAATGAAAAATAGTGACTAAATTGTCCCTAGCTTAGTTATTCATACTGGGGGACACCCAGAGATATTTCCTTAAAATTAATTACAGGACACCTGTCGCTATTTCCTCTAAACGACAAGAGATGATTTGAGCTACTTCAGCCAAATTAGTTAGGGACAATTCCGTAGCTATTTCTTTAAAAATCGACAAAAATAGTGACGGAATTGTCCCTAGCTAAATTAACTAGGGACAATTCCATAGCTATTTCTTCAAAATTAGACAAGACATGACGGGACCGTCCCTAAATAATTTAGCTAGACAATTCGTGAGCAATTTTTAAAATTAGACAGAAGGATTAATTGTCCCTTGTGCCAATTTAGCTAGGATACCATGAGCTATTTCTCTAAAATTAGGACAAAAAATACGACAGTAATTTTCCCTAGCTAATTTTAGCTGTGGCATTTCCACTCATGATTGAACAAAAACATTAATTTGTCCTCCGAATTACGACCAAAATTAGTGTAAGCAAAACAAAATAGCTAGGAATTTCCAATGCTAATAACTAGGGAAAAAATTTCTCTTTAATTTTAAGCATGCAAAGCTTGTTAGATTATTTCCATTGTAACCTACTATTCTATTTTAGCTGATTTTATTTTTCAAATAATAGGGTTTCCTAGCTATTTGGCTTTTTTTAGTGTCACACAAATAATACCAGCTGATTTCTAATAAAAATAATAACGTAGATTCGAGACCCAAGGGAGGATGTGGGATTACTAAGGTTCACATCGTGTGTGGAGACTAAGGTTATGTCCCAGAGGTGTAGGATTTGAACTCAACACTATTTAGGCCTTTTATTGAGGCAGAGGCCCAACAAAAAAGCAAAATTGGGACCGGTTGGTAGGAAACTGTGTGTGCATCATTGCAACACTAAACCAGACAATATCGGGTGAAGAATTGGGTCATTAAAAATTGATTGTGGTATCCCACATCGCATATAGAGAGAAAAGTTAAGGTTCGTATTTGTAGGACTTAAACTCAACTCTACTGAGATATTTTCTTGAGGGCGTAGGCCCAACAAAAAAGAAAAATCGGGGCGAGCTGGTAGGAAGTCGTGTGTGCACCATGACAATCCTGAACTCGACACGTGAAGAGTTGCTTCAGTTCAATTTAAATGGGTCTTTTCAAACAATAAATTCTCCATATGACTGAGGGCAATCCCGAATTTAATTTTGGGATGGGGCTACCCTTATCCCATTCCCGTCCCAAAACATAAACCTTTTCCCCATACTCTCATCAAAATAAATGTTTTAGAATTTCAAAATAAATTAATGTTTTAGGTTCATACTCTCATCAAATCAAAGCATGTCTCTATAAAAAAATATTTAGAATCATGCTATCATTTAGTTAGACTATATTATGATCAGTTTTGAAATAATATTTTCGAGTTATGCTTTGGATTGCATGGATGACTATGTAAAGGCTGAAGTACGTAGCAATCATCAAATTAACAAGTGTAACCTCCCAGTCCCAGGTTATATTTGGTTCCTAAACAGTTGGAAGAAAATGAAATAGAACTGAAAAAAATTATTGAAAATGTTTTCTTATTTGATTTTCTATAAAAAAAGAAGTTAATTCATATTATTTTTCCCCTCCTCTATGTCTTGATGAGTAGGGGTCCTCCTCATGAGAGCACCACCTCATTTGATGGGATCCATTCCTATTATTTTTGCCTTAAGAGACATACTTTCAAGAAACATAAAAGCATATCTCCTTGTTTTCTCTCTTTAGGCTCAATGTTTTGAGCAAGATGTCTTCTCCCCTTGATCTATAAATAGGAAAGTGAGAAGTTTAGAAAATCATCCAAGAAGGAGCAAAAATGAGAGTAAGGTAGAAGAGAAAATTGTGAGAAAGAGCAAAGGATGGGTCTTTCGTTTATGGGATTTATAAAGGTAGCCATTCGATGTTGGTAAAACACTTGATATCCTTGGCCAGGATTAGACGGCCTCGATTTTTCAGAATAGATGCGCATTAAAAATCTATGTAATTGTACAAATTTATTACATAATAGATTTTGTCTTGGTAAAGGAGTTTTTCTCCAGTAAAAGAGTTTTCCACGTAAATTCTTATGTCATTTATTCTTCTTATTTTATTTCTCTGTTCTAGTTGATATTTTACTAAGGTTGATCTCGTGGTATTTTTTTTCCCAACATGTCTATGATAGTTAAATATAAATAAATAAATTAACAAATCTTTCTTATATATTTTGCCTTTTCCCAAAATTTTTCACTAAACATAGAATAGAATAACTTCAGTTTTTTCCTATCTACTATGGAAGGACTGCTCTCAGATTTTGCGGCAGACCCCTTCAACTCATGATCATAAAGTTCTCTTAAATTTCTCGGAAACTAAAATCATCACCAGAAAATCAAAACCAAAACCATAACCAAAGGCAGAAAAGTCTTTAATTAAGAGTGACTTAAAATAGGATCATGACTCTTATAATAAAAAATTAAAAATATCTCTATTTGATTGATTGAGATAATATAATGTAAAATCAAGAAAGAAACGCCTAAAAGAAAACCAAAGTCTTGATATCGCACTTGGAACTTTAGGAACATGTAAAGATAAGAGGCAACTGTATGTGCATCAACCCAATTGCCTGTCCATTGTGCATTCTCATTAAAAGGAAAAAAAAGGCCTAACATAAACCAAACAAGTATACTAAGAGGATAGAAATAGAGAATTATGAATCACATGGTGAGCAGATGAGGGGTAGATCAAGCAGTCATGCCTGGGGCAGCGGCTGCTTCAACAGACGCATGAAGCTGGTAGTGGTGTCGGATTGCCCTTCTCCAGCTCCGCTTCGGAAGGCTTTCAGCCATTTGAGTAGATCTTGTAGTAGCAGGCGTACAGGATGAGCTGAATTGGTCCCACATTGTCTCTATCCCAGTTACAATCTGCAAGACCCAAAGAATCACAGCAGTTTTAATTGATTTTTAATAACAGAAGTGAAAAGGAAAAAGTAAATTAATTAGATGAATGAACTATGTACCATCATATAGAGATCGAACTTGATGAGGGCATAGGTGAGCCAAATGACTCCAATAAGGAAGTTGGCGAATGAAAGATAAAATGGCATGAATTCTAAGCTTTTTGTTCTGATCACCTTTCTCTCTTCAGAAATTAAGGAAAATGCTTTATTAATACTAATACATTACAAACAAAAAAATGCATAGATTTGTATAAGGAGAGAAAATACCATGATGGTGAGGGGTGAAGTAAAGGAAAATGCTTTATTAATACTAATACATTTATTAATACTAATCCTTGTGTCATTTATTCTTCTTATTTTATTTCAAGGTTGATCTTGGGGTATTTTTTCCCAACATGTCTATGATAGTTAAATATAAATAAATAAATTAACAAATCTTTCTTATATATTTTACCTTTTCCCAAATTTTTTCACTAAACATAGAATAGAATAACTTCAGTTTTTTCCAGTCTACTTTGGAAGGACTGCTCTCAGAAACTAAAATCATCACCAGAAAATCAAAACCAAAACCATAACCAAAGGCAGAAAAGTCTTTAATTAAGAGTGGCTTAAAATAGGACCATGACTCTTATAATAAAAAATTAAAAATATCTCTATTTGATTGATTGAGATAATATAATGTAAAATCAAGAAAGAAACGCCTAAAAGAAAACCAAAGTCTTGATATCGCATTTGGAACTTTAGGAACATGTAAAGATGAGAGGCAACTGTATATGCATCAACCCAATTGCCTGTCCATTGTGCATTCTCATTAAAAGGAAAAAAAGGCCTAACCTAAACCAAACAAGTATACTAAGAGGATAGAAATAGAGAATTATGAAGCACATGGTGGGCAGATGAGGGGTAGATCAAGCAGTCATGCCTGGGGCAGCGGCTGCTTCAACAGACGCGGCTCGTAGTGGTGTCGGATTGCCCTTCTCCAGCTCCGCTTCGGAAGGCTTTCCTTTCTCCTAGCCATTTGGAGTAGATCTGTAGTAGCAGGCGTACAGGATGAGCTGAATTGTCCCTGACACAGTTCCCATCCCAGTTACAATCTGCAAGACCCAAAGAATCAGCAGTTTTTTAATTGATTTTTAATAACAGAAGTGAAAAGGAAAAAGTAATTTAATTAGATGAATGAACTATGTACCGTCATATAGAGATCGAACTTGATGAGGGCATAGGTGAGCCAAATGACTCCATTAAGGAAGTTAGCGAGTGAAAGATAAAATGGCATGAATTCTACGCTTTTTGTTCTGATCACCTTTCTCTGTTCAGAAATTAAGGAAAATGCTTTATTAATACTAATACATTACAAACAAAAAAAAAAAAGCATAGGCTTGTATAAGGAAAGTACCATGATGGTGGTGAAGTATAATTGAGAAATCCGACGATAATAAAGAAAATCCCTACGAAATTGGCTCTTGACTCATGGGTGTGGAATACCATCAGTGTCACCATTGCCACAACACCCATGAAAGCCAATTCCAACAAGAGACCACCAACTACTTGTAACTGCATACAAATTAACAAAACTTTATGTAAAATTTCTGTTCCTTAGGGTTCTTTCACCCAAAAAAACAGAAAAGTGTTTTCCTACCAAAAAACAAAGGAGAATGAAACGAATCTCACCCGGCCTTTCCACAAGGGCAAATACAAAATATATTGCCTTGAATATGTCAGTTCCATACACAAACCGATACTGCTAATCGTCACCACCCAGAATACTGTCCGGATGAACAATCGGTAATCCATACCCAAGATCCATAACATAGAGCACATCACCATGGATATGGGGATCAGGTTTGAATTCTTCATGGATTTGTTCTATATTCTCAAGTTGGACTGCTGACAGTAGCAAAGGCAATAAAAAATTCCATGATCAATACACTATTCATTTCGTTTGAATCGCAAGAAAAAAGTTAAGAGTCTCATACGTTGGAGAGGCGTAGAGCGCGAAAGAAATGACATTCCCTGTGCCAAGAAAAACAAGAAAAAGTTAGCTATGACCTAAACGTTCATGAAAAACTTTACAAGAGAATCTCAAAACACAGCGAAAACTCCATGAGAAAATCTTAAGTTTTCTCTTCCCGCCTTAATTTTCTCCCTAAAATACAAAAAAAATGCAATCCAAAACGTGAAACGCCCAAAATATATATATATATATAGAAAAAAAAAACTTACCAATAATACCGATTGCAGTCCGAACTTTATCTACACCCGTCATTCTCGAAACAGAACTTGAGAGAGAAGAAGCAAATGGAAAGAATATGGCGATCTAAAAGGAAAGAAGATAAGGAGATTTATAATGAGGGCGTAAAAGGAAAGAATTGATCACACAATTTAGGAGAATATGACTAACTAGGATTGGCAATTTGGAGTCCGATTAATTTAATCTTAGCCTAGCCAGCCAATTTAGGTTTATTTTAATTTTAATGGCTCAGCGAATGGTGGCCCGACATTGACTCCGTCGAGCCAATTTGAATCGAGACGGTGACGGTTGTCAAATTAAAAAAATAAAAAAATTCCCCCTTAACTCTTTACTTGTTTTCTATTTGAAATTGAATTTATTGACTCAACTTAGTGCATGAGTTCACCGAGACTCAAAATTGGCCAAGCCTTAAAATTGTTAAAATGAATTTAAAAATTATATGTTCTTGAGAATAAAAATAAATAATATATAATAATAATAATAATAATAATTAATATATAAAATAATTTAGTCTAACCAATATAATAATATTAAACAAATTTAAATAAATAAATAATGTTAGAACATTGTTATATCCAAAGTACCAAACTAACTAGTTAAATAATACCAAAATAATAAAGTAACAATTTAATAAGATCTTGAAAAAAACCTTCAAAGTATCAAATGAAATTTCATTTGTCTCTAATCTTTATTCTTATTATATCTAATAATAACACATAACTCTACATTAAAAAGATGTACACTCTTGATTCTAGTTAAGTCATCATCATCTATTAATTACAATGTTGCCGATATAAATGAAATTTATATTTGGAATAAATTCTTTTTTTCCAAAAGTGCATTTTAACCATATAATAATGAAATATCCTATTTGTTTTTAAAATTCATTTTGCTAGAAGATATAATCATATTAGGAAATGTATAGTTTTTGTTAATTATTTTAAAAACAACAATATTTTGTTATTAACATTAGTTTAAGTAATAAAATTATTTAAAATATATTGATAATTTAGTTATTTAATTTAATTTAATTTATAAACTAGTACAACTTCATTTTTATCAAAAAACATATATTATTAAATAAAATTTAAAGGATAAATATAAAAAAATGAAATTATAAATATTAAAAATATGATTAATGAGATAAATAAAAATATATTCAATATTAAAACTATAATTTATTTAATTCAAATGCATTCCGTAATTTTCCATATAAGATTTTTTAAATATTAAATTATCATATAAATTATATTAAAAAGTTAAATTTAAAAATTGTATATTAAAATAGTTAAAAAACAAAGTTTAATATATTAAACATATATTATAAAAATAATTATTTTTAAAACCTCTTTGATACAAAAGCAAATATTGGACTCCACATTAAAAACAAAAATATCGAATTTTATAAATGAATTTTGAATTATTAAGCTAGTTGCATAAAAAAAAAATTAAATAATGATTTCGGACCAATCAGAGTAATCGAGCCAACTTGAAAAAACCTACATGGGCCACGAGCCAAAATGAGTTGGGTCATTTTGACCCGGTTTTATTCGGGCTTAAAATTTTATAGCCTAACCCTCCAAAAAGTCGGGCTAAAGTGGGCTGGTTCATCGGGCTCAACTGATATTACCAGTTCTAGATACCCACCTAGACACCTACCCATCTCCCTCTTCTTCACTTTGATTTCCCCTTATCGAGATCTTCCCCTCCTCCCTTCCCTTCTTCCTTCCCCTCCTCTCTATTCTTCTTCTTCCATCTTAATTTCCTCCATTTTTCATTCATAATATGAGGATAAAAAAAAAAACTCATAGTTTCTTCCTCTCTCTACTTTTCCTTGTTTATTCTTTAACTGGCACCCATTATTTTACCGTTCGTCGGAATACTAGACATCCGGTCATCATCAGGCACACATCAACTAATGAATGCTTTTCAGGCGCCGCTTTAACCATATAATAATGAAATATCCTATTTGTTTTTAAAATTCATTTTGCTAGAAGATATAATCATATTAGGAAATGTATAGTTTTTGTTAATTATTTTAAAAACAACAATATTTTGTTATTAACATTAGTTTAAGTAATAAAATTATTTAAAATATATTGATAATTTAATTATTTAATTTAATTTATTTATAAACTAGTACAACTTCATTTTATCCAAAACATATATTATTAAATAAAATTTAAAGGATAGTAAAAAAGTATAAATATTAAAAAATATGATTAATGAGATAAATAAAAATATATTCAATATTAAAACTATAATTTATTTAATTCAAATGCATTTCTTAATTTTCCATATAAGATTTCTTAAATATTAAATTATCATATAAATTATATTAAAAAGTTAAATTTAAAAAATTGCAATAAAATAGTTAAAAAACAAGTTTAATATATTAAACATATATTATAAAAATAATTATTTTAAAACCTCTTTGTTTGAAACAACTATTGGACCATTAAAAAACAAAAATATCGAATTTATAAATAATTTTGAATTATTAAGCTGGTGCATAAAAAAAAAAAAAAAATAATGATTTCGGGACAGTCGAGGAGTAATTGAGCCAACTTGAAAAAACCTACATGGGCCTCGAGCCAAAATGAGTTGGGTTATTTTGGCCCGGTTTTATTCGGGCTTAAAATTTTACAGCCTAACCCTCCAAGATTGAAATTTAAAAATTGGGAATTTGGTTCATCGAGAACTCAGCGATATACCGACTCTGGAGTACCCACCTGGGCACCTACCCATCTCCCTCTTCTTCCTTTGATTTCCCTTATCGAGATCTTCCCCTCCTCCCTTCCCTTCTTCCTTCCCCTCCTCTCTATTCTTCTTCTTCCATCTTAATTTCCTCCATTTTTCATTCATAATATGAGGATAGAAAAAAAAAACTCATAGTTTCTTCCTCTCTCTATTTTTCCTTGTTTATTCTTTCTTTTCTTTCCTTCCTTTACCGTTCGTCGGAATACTAGACATCCGGTCATCATCAGGCACACATCAACTAATGAATGCTTTTCAGGCACCGCTTGGATGAGTCTCGACCATGGCTTGTGTGATTGCGGCGCTAGGTGCAACAACCCCTGTGCTGAGTGCCAGGCTTGAGTCATGGATGAACCATGGTCGCCTTCAGCTACCAAAAATGACTCCGCAAGGGTGATTCTTGTAATGCAAACATCCTCTAATGGCCTAAGGACTTCACAAAAATCTTTCAATAGTCTTTCTTCAAATTTCAGAATTGTTCAAAATACAAAACCCATTTAGGAAATTATAATGCTCCATAAATTTATGCAAATAAAAGATTTTAATTTTTTTTCGTACACATTAGGCTAAGCTAGGCCAGTAAAATAGCAGCTCGATGTAAATTAGGCACAACCTGGTCTGACCCGGTTTTGCTCTTAGCTCGATGTGGGCCCGTCCAGCCCGGTCAACTTGCCCGAATTGCCAGCTTCTACTAATAACAAACTTGGCTAAGAGTTATGCTTTGGATTGCATGGTTCACTATGTAAAGGCTGAAGTAGCAATCATCAAACAAGGAGAAGATGACTGTCCTCAATCATGTAACAACATCATCAATACCCTCTCCCTAGAGATTGAGCTTGTCATCAAGCTCCAAAGTAGGAAACTGTTCTGATAGCAAATGCTTCTTCTTCAGGCAAATGCTTCCAACAGACCAAATACTCTTATTTTTCATTTAGGAATAAGTTTAAAAATGTGCTCTTGTTTTCTGAATCATAGCTTTAATTATATTTCTATACTTGTTCTTTTTTTTTTTTTCTAATATAAATAAATTGAGCAAAATGACAAGAAAGCGTTTGCATATTTTTGTTCCATGTTCATCCTAAGTAAACTTTGAGTAAGTTCCATGTTCTTCCCAAATCAACCCTTTTATTTGTTTTATTTAAAAATTGCTGAGGAAAGAAAAAAAGTTGATCCTTACAAGGAAAGTTATAGAGGGTGAGGTTTCTTCTACTAATGGAAAGTTGTTTCTTGACTTTTGCATACTCTTCCATATTTAGGACCTCCACTACTTAGTGGAGCTTTTCTTGGCCTCACAAACCAAAATAAATAAATCATAACTCATAAATTCTACCTAATTCAAAAACTCTTATGGTATCAAAAAAATAAAAAAATAAAAAAATAAAAAAATAAAAAATAAATTGAAAATAAAAAAATAAAAAAATCCTCATTGGAAGCTGAGATTTTTTACCAAGAAAGAGTTAGGAAAGGTGAAAATGATCTGATTAAAATAAGAAGATTCATTACACAGAAAGGAAGGAAGATTAAAATATGGGGTATATAGGATCTGAATAACAAAAAAGAAACATATGTATAATATGTTTCCATGAGAGTCGGCTGAACCATCATGCTTTGGTTGAGAGAGGTGATAGCATCAGTTATGTTTCTCCATCCGCTTCTCCATCTCGATGATCGACTCTAAAAAAAATCAAGAATGACTTTAATTATATTTCTATATTGTTCTTTTCTTCTTTTATTTTTTTCTAATATAAGTAAATCAAGCCATTTTTTACTATAAATATATATATTTTATTTTCTTTACTTTTTAATAAATTAAATATATATTTGAAGGTGACAATGATTTCAATATCAGTTTTACTTTGTTGTTTCTTTGAACATCAGGAAGGATAGAAATCAGAAAACATTAAAAACACCACTAATCAGTTAACTAAAATATATTTATAGTTCTTGTTTTATTTATGATAATCAATATTTAAATATCAGTATAACAGTTGAGCAGATGTGACATTGTTCATAAGTAAATCATTAATATGAATATATATTAATATCAGTCAGATAATATATGCTCATCATTAATGATTTATATTGATGGTACATTACAACTGAAGTATTGATCAGGAAATATTTTGGATGGTTTTTGTTTTGTTGGAGATAAACAAAGTAGAAACAATGACTACTAAATGAACTTTTATTTAGAAAAACTAGTATCAGACTCAGTTTTGATGGAGATCATTTACCTCTTTAATGACTCACAGTGTTAGTGGCGTAACATAATGTGCACATTCGGAGGGTTGATTGTTCTTGATGGCAAGTGGAATACTCGTGGATGTAGGGTTACCTGACACCACTCATGAAAATAGAATGAGTCTCGCATGGGAAGCTCTACCAAATACAACCTATCTAAACAGTTTACAATATTACAGGGTCACATGCGAGTAAAATAATGGCCATGATTTGCAGTATACCCACAAAATACATCAACTATATACAATAGTTTAGATTTAATAAATTACTCTTTACGAAACATATATCAAAAAGTTTACAATTTAATACATGTTGTACCAGCGAATACCCAAAGCCTGGCAGGCTTTCTTCATGCGACCTCTAGTGAGCGCGAGTCCTCTTAATACACTCCTGTGCACGAAATAGTGATCCCTCGACAGGGTGAGCAAAGCTCAGTAGTGATAATTTCCTACATGGGTTACTCCCCACCTAAGTGCACATGTCATGGCAAACAATCACATTCAAGCAATTACATTAACCTACTCGAATGTCTACATGTCCAATCTGTAGCCCCATTCGAGTGTCAGTTGATAACAGATCAGCCGAATACTCGTGAATGTCGAGATAACCGACCCTACTCCACGAAAATCGAATGAGAGTCTCCTTTGTGCGGGAGCTCTACCCCGAACAAACATCCCAAACAATCGATATGTCCATGACATGAGTAAACGGCCACTTGGGCCCATAAGCATTGCTCATAGACATACCAACTTCACCATACCATAGTTACAAGAGTTAAAGTTTACTCTTATACATACATATTAAAGTTTACAACATTCTATTCTATGTATTTCTAAAACACCAGCCACAGCCCGGCTTTGCTTTAGTATTGGCCTGCAGGATGGCTGTCTGCTCGCACTCTCCGCTGCACGAGAAAAAATAATATCCTCAGCCGAGGGTGAGTTAATGCTCATTAGTGGAATCCTGCACAAATGGAGTTCTTTCTCACTAAGTGCATATGCAATGCTCCAATGAAAACATACATTCAAGTAAATGCGTGATCCTACTTGAATGTCTACAAGATCAACTCATACCCCGAGTCCTCACCGACTCCCTCACACTTGCCTAAGCCACGTATGAGAAACATTATTTTCAAACAAAGATATTTGTTTTTAATTGTGGACTACCCTCCGATATAAGTAGTGGACCGACTCCGATTATCTATTTAATGGACAACCCTCCGATGTATATCAATTGGGCCGACTCTGACGATTGATATTTTATATGAACTATCCTCCGATAATTATTATTATTAGTCAACCCTCCGAAACCACTCTCTCAATGAACCACCTCATGCACTCACTCCTATTGTTCTAGGGTGTCCCAGTGCATATGGAATGCATGATGCCAATTCCAATACAATTATATAACACATGTAAATATATAATCATGCATATATTCACATAATTTAAATCATACAAACATGTCATGTAATTTCACAATCCATTACACCAAAAATTAGCTCACTTGGGCTAATTATCAAACACGAGCAATTCAACTTGAATTACTCGACCAAACACACTTTCACACAAAAACTTATTTTCGTGTCACTATTCACATGAATAGGGAAACCTCGGGTCACTGTTCACATCCAAATACCCAATATCGGTTTCACCTTGTGAAACTGAATTGTATAGCCATTTCCGACCTCATACACATCACAACACAAATTGTTTCACAATTTATACAATTTACAACCCAAACAGCCCGTGCACAGTCACAGATGACACAAATGGGTTTTAAAATTTCCTAACAATTCGGTTCCAAGCTTTGGGACCGATCAAACGACCACTCACGGCCTCAATCAACTCAAACATCATAAATACACTTAAACAAAGTGTAAAACCAAGTAGGATAAAACCCCTACTTCACGGAGTTTGTCGAAACTCCTTAAAATCGGAGCCCACTCGTAGGCCTCACCGCGTAGAGCGACTTTCCTTCTTACTCCGTAGAATTTTGACGGTCGGATCGCCCGGAAACTTAGAGACAAGGTACACCTTCTCACTCTAAAAAAATGAAATCTCCAGCTACTGGACCAATTTCCCTTCTCCTCACGTTTTTGGCTCCTTTTACAATTTGAGAAGACAACACTATTACAGTTTTTGTCTTATTATCATTTAAAACAATTTCTATAATGCCATCTATGTCCCCAAGCTTGGATTTTCGACATTTGGCTCTCTCGGCCGTCAATTTCCATCATTTCTCTACTCATGTAACTTGTGTCACATGAGTACATGTTATAGGTGACTTTAGTGGCGATCACGTGGATTTACACTGACTTAGTCTGCTATGCCTCAGCATGCCAACTCATTGTCTCGAAATTAAACGTGTTAGCTAGATTTCTCGAGACGATTCCAAAGGTGAAATCCGTTTCGTCATCCGAGATTTAGAGAATAAACTTCGGATTTTTTTACCAAAATTACGATTTTACCTTTTCTCCAGAAATTGGAATTTTCTCGGGTCTTACATTCTCACTCCCTTGAGAATTTCGTCCCGAAATTCTGGACAATCACATCACTCACATGCATATGCAACGTGCACTCTTACCATGTGCATCATAAGCTGATCATTTAATTATTCAACTGACTAATCACGTGCCTTCATCCCTAAGCAAAAGGAATGAACTGGCCCAGCAATCGTGTCCTCGCTCTCATGTGGACTCCTCCACTCCCATAATTAATAAAGCCATAGCACCCTCACTAGCCTCACGACCTTTAACGTCGCAAGAAGCGATCACGGTTATCAAAATACCTGTTGGTCCCTCCTTGAGGTCTATCGTGTCAACCTTAATATGTCCCCGATCCACCATGAAATTTGTGGATGGAGTATACTTTCGGAGCATGGAGGCCTTGAAATACCTGTGAACACGACGTGCGGGCGGTAACGTAGCAGAGTCACTGCTTGAGTGCCTACCTTCTTGAGTATCTCGAAAGGCCCGATGAACCTCGCGATAACTTATAAACTAGGGCTGACCACTCCTCTTGGGCATCACCTTGACGTGATCCCGACCTAGAAACTCTAAGGGTCGACGTGGTATCAACATAGCTCTTCTGAAGCTGGCGGTGAGAAGGCGGCTGTCTCAAGCTCACCTTCGAAGGTGTCTCTATCAGATGAGACCCGATGATGGAGCTCTACTCCCTTTCGGTCCAACATATGATGACTGCGCTGGCCTCCTGCTCTGATACCTCGTATCTTGCCGTCTGTATACTCGCGTCCTTTGTTGTTGTAAGGCGAATTCCACTAAAGGCAAGTGCTCTTCGGCTACCCTTATGATCGGGACGCATGCACGTAACATGTCCTCTAACACTGCTGTATAGTCCTCTCGGGCCCGACAATGCGTACGTGGGTGGAAAAATTGTACTCATGGTCAATCGTGTGCCCATAACCTTTTGGAAACTCTTCGAATTGCAGGTAAATCTCGGGTCCCTAATACGACACTATGAATCTTGGTACTCCATGTAGGACTATCGAATATACAATTGGCGAGAATTTCTCGATATGAAGGTCATCACTTGGTACAGAAAATGTGTCGGCTTCATGGTAGATCGCTATCACCACTTACCGCATCATCTGTCTCTACTTGATTGTCAGGTAATAAGTGGGTCACCAAAATCCATCGTGACGTGCTCCCACTTCCCACTCGTGACCACCTCCGATGGTACAGTAGCCTGATAACCACGGTGTTCGTATAACACTTTACCGCATTAGAGACATGTCATATAAAGTCCCCTCGTCTCTCTTAAATCCCTTCAGTAATCTTGGCGACAAAGATCCCTAGTACATCTTCGGTGCCACACGGATGCCTGGCAAATACGAGAAAGCGATGAAATACGAATCTCCTCTCTCCGTCGGTCAATGGGGAACTTGCGGTTCTTTATCTTGAGACTACCATCAGAGTGGGCCCGGTCTAGCCCTCATCACTGTACTGACTATACGGGTCCGCACGATGGACACTATCTCTGGCGTCCTCGCCCCGGGACTGATCGTGCCTTGCGCAGGCGGTGCAGCCGCTAAGCTCTAGCATTACCTTGTGTCACGCTCGTTGTCGCGTAATCAGCGTCCCCACGGTCTCGACATCAGCTATCGGGGAAGCTATATGATGTTATACGTGACTTAAATGAATTCTGCATCAGCCACGACATTTGCCTTACCAGGATGGTAATGCAAAATGAAGTCATAATCCTTCAGATACTCCATCCATCTCACAGCCGCCATACTGAGGTCCCGCCTATGGAAAATATACTTCAGACTTTTGTCCGAAAGTACACCTCAACTCCTCATTATATAAGTAGTGGCGCCAAATCTTCAAGGCGAAGACTATGGTCGCTAACTCTATGTCGTGTGTGGGGTAATTCTGCTCATGATTCTTCGTAACCTGATTTGAACCAGGTTACTACTCCTGTGATCGTATCAAACATGATCTCAGGCCTCCGCCTTCAAGGCATCACAATACACTGTGTACCCCTGTCCCCTGTCCGAGACTATCAAGATAGGAGCTGAAGTAAGTCTCCTCTTCAACTCCTGGAATGCCTCCTTACATCGGTCATCCCAATCAAACTTTACCTCCTTCCGGGTCAACCTTGTCATAGGTGCCGCTAATCGGGAGAAATCCTCAATGAATCTTCCCGCACATCGAGCCAATCCCAAGAAACTGCGATTCGAAGACCGACTTTGGCCTCTCCCAACTCACACGCCTCAACTTTCTCTCTCGGGTCTACCGACACTTCGAGCGCCGACACCATGTGTCCCAAAAATCTCACCTCAGTAAGCTAAAACTCGCACTTACTGAACTTAGCATACAGTTGACGGTCTCTCAACAACTGTGAACGATCTCGTTTTGACATACTCATGTCCCACTGACCGGGAGTAGATCAAGATGTCATCCACGAAGACCACGACAACCGATCTAGATAGGGTTGGAACACCCTATGCATGAGATCCATGAATGCTCGGGCGAATTCGTCAATCCAAAGGGCATCACCGTAAACTCAAAGTGCCCATAACGTGTCCTAAACTGCCTTAGTGGATATCTATCTCCCAACCTCACCGATGGTAACCATGGTTCATTCCTGGGAGTAGACTCGCTCCTCTTAACTCGGTTAAACAAGTCATCAATTCTAAGAATGGGTAATTCGATTCCTTTATCGTAACCCCGTTCAACTGGTCAAATCAATTCACAAACCCCCGTAGCTAGACTCAGCTCCGTGAACTCTACTTGTGCCATCCTATGCGGAGTCATAGAGATGGGTGAAATACCAGGGTGTAACTCAATACCGAAGTCTACAACCCTCTGTGGAGGTAGTCCAAGTAGCTCATCTGGAAAAACATCCACATACTCGCACACTACTCGAGGTAGATCTAAGTCTAGTCTCACCTCCTCCTCTAAGGTAAGGCTCGCTAGCCAACCCGCTAACTGTCCTTGACACCTGGACTCATACCGTCCTGGGCAAAATATCATGCTCGTCCCCCGAAATACTACACGAAAGGGTCAGTCCTCTCAGCGTGGCGGTAACCCTCCTACGCTCACAATTGATAACGACCCTTTAAGCTGTCAGCCAATCCATCCCCAGGATGACATCGAACTCTGACAAGTCCATGATCCTCAAGTCCACTGTGAGTAGAGTCCCCGAGATCTCTAACTCGCAACCTCAACATATCATCCCTATTCTCGCCCTAATCCCTAGGGGAGAACTCACATACAAAGGCCCTCTACAACTTCAACCTCTAAGCCCAACTCTATAATTAGAAGAAGACTGCCTCCTTCCTCTTGCTACTAACACCCGCATCCCGAGTGCACTCCGAGCATCCCCATGTCTCTATATGGTCGTAATATCCCAACCATGAGTCCATCCCTGTAGTGAAGTCTTATTAATCTCGCCCGACGGACAACTTCTTCAAACCCATTCTCGAATCCTCCTAACTCCACATGTATGTGTCACGTAATCATCAGCAACTGGCTAGCTCAGAAACCTAGCCACAATCCATCACTACCATCACCCCTTACTTCAAATTTCTAAGAACCCCGAGCTCTGCGATACCCTCAAGATCTGAAAGTACTTACCCATGAATAGCTCCCGAAACTCGCCTAGCGTCACGCCCTAAGTCTCTAGAGGTCCTTGCCCATTTCCACCATACTTTGGCCTCACCCTCTAGCTGGAACGCAGCTAACCTGATCCTGGTCATGTCAGAGGTAATCTCCATGGCCTCTAACACCTTCTCGATTTGCATTGAAACTAACTATCCGTCACCACTGGATCTCCTCCCGTGAATGCCTGGAGGATGATGCGCCTAAACCTCCGGAGGTTACTAGACCTCCCGACCACCGCTATACTCAGCCTCAGGCTATAGCCGCCGCAATACCTACAACCTCAACAAAGGCCTCGACCAACATGGTGCCCGACCAAAGACTTCGTGGACGACCTCTTCGTCCTCTCCCTCGACTAGCCATCTACATATGTCAAATGGCAACAAGATTCATTTAATTTTCATTTTAGTGTAACTAGCAATGCACATGCCAATACTAGTAGACTTGACAACCATGAACTGACCCGTTCATTTCCTAAGTGGCGCTAACTTCCAACCACTTAATTCATTTATTTCAATAAAATTTTAAGCTTTCCTGTTCATTTCATTATCCAAATCTCTAAGGTCATAGTTCTAACCTAGCATTTAATTTTCCTATAATGCGATTACACCATGCATATAATCTCCGCACAACAAATCACAAGAATCAGGCGTAATTCCCATATATTATCACAATCTGTATATGTCCTTACATGCAATTTGAAACACAAAATCACGCAATCAAAAACATGCAACATTAATGACGTATCCCAAGGGTGTAAATACAGCCCCAAAACACTATTCACACACCGAAAAACTAAAAAATTTTCACGTACCACGTCAATGCATTCCTAGGAAATGCAATATAAATATCCCATATATTAAATCATACACAAGAAAATTTTTAAAATTTTTGTACTCTTTTTTTTTCCAAAATTCTATATCCCTTTATTTTATTTTTCAAAAAATTTTGAACAAGTGATTCGTAAACAGTAATCGAGTCCAAAACTGAGTCAATTGAGTCAAAAAGTAATCTGGGCACCCATCTATCTGTACCAAGGCACGTGCACGCCCCAGACGTAGCTCGAGGTCGTGTCGCATGCCACCGCGGCCGTATCGTACGCGGGCCCTGGGCCGCGGTCTCGTGCCCGCATGGTCAG
Source organism: Tetrastigma voinierianum (assembly GCA_016808115.1). Lineage (NCBI taxonomy): Eukaryota > Viridiplantae > Streptophyta > Magnoliopsida > Vitales > Vitaceae > Tetrastigma > Tetrastigma voinierianum. The sequence continues at coordinate 993,424 of JAEQBH010000651.1, read as the reverse complement.
ATCGTGGGCGCAGCGCCGTGGCCGCACTGAGCTGGGTGCCGCTGGCAGGCACGGCGTGTCGTGGCTCCACCACATACAGTTGTCTTGCTCTCGCCTCCCGGGTCACAATACGGCCATTGCGATACAATTCTAGCCGCCACCGCCGGTCACAATATAATGCGTTGTATCATGGATACAACCCAGCCCATCCAACCCACTCTCTCATGATACACTCCCTTCCAAACTGTATGCCCTATATTGCAATACACCTCAACCTATTGCAATACAAAACCCCTTAAGCCAGCCACTCCAAACACCAGGTCACAAAGACAATGGTCGACGCGACTCCAAAGGTTCATGTTACAGCGCGAGTCTCCGTACCAATCTTGCACCATTTTTTTTCGTTTTTTTTTCATCTTATTATTTTTTTTTCCCATAACCCAAATAAATTTATCTATTTTATTGTTTTTGTTCCCAAGCCACACTGGTAAAAACTCCTAAAAATTTCCAACACATCATATTTTTCCCTATGCCACCCGCCAAGTTACACAAACAATCACAACACACATAATTCATGTTATGTATTTTTTCACACAACATTTCATCAAATCACACAAACACACCAAACACATGTGCATGCAAAGGTCCTAGTTTTGTCCTCGTGGATTTCCTATGGTAATCCTCAAGCTACCCAAACTACACTGCTTCACACCAAGTGGTGATGTTCTTACACCGACCATGGCATAAGCCCAAACTCTCAAGCCCTAGGTAGCCGATACTTAGGCTCGATACTGCCAGACGCCCCCATTCCCCGGGTGTCCGTTGACAACCCACAACCCGCTGAATGCCTCGTAATGTCGGTAATCTCGACCCTACTATCGGTAAAATTCCAAGTGCAGTCTCCTTTGTACCTGTGGGAGCTCTATCCAAGGAACAAACATGTCCCAAACAATCCAATATAATCCATGACATGAGTAAAACGCCACTCGGGCCCATAAACACTATAGACATACCAACTATATACCATAGTTACAAGAGTTAAAAGCCACTTATACAACACATACAAAAGTTTACAACATTCTATCACATGTATTCTAAAACACCAGCCACAACCCGACTTTCTTCAAGACGGGCCTCAGATGAGCCGTCCCCGCACGCTCCCGTACCGAAAAATAATATCCCTGGACGTAGAGCTAATGCTCGCAGTGGAATCATTCCTAAATGGGGTTAATTTCCACTTAAGTACATATGCAATGCTCCAATGAGTGCATACATCCGCAATGTGCGGGATCCTAACAATGTCTACGATCTACTCATACCCCGAGTCTTCATCACTCCTCACACTCGCTTAAGCCACGCATATGAGAAACATTATTTTCAAACAACAAAGATATTTGTTTTTAATTGTGGACTACTCCGATATAAGTAGCGGACCGAATTTCACTATCTATTTAATGGACAACCCTCCGATGTATATCAATTGGGCCGACTCCGACGATTGATATTTTATATGGACTACCCTCCGATAATTATTATTATTAGTCAACCCTCCGAAACCACTCTCTCAATGAACCACCTCATGCACTCACTCCTATCGTTCTAGGGTGTCCCAGTGCATATGGAATGCATGATGCCAATTCCAATATAATTATATAACACATGTAAATATATAATCATGCATATATTCACATAATTTAAATCACACAAACATGTCATGTAATTTCACAATCCATTACACCAAAAAGTAGCTCACTTGGGCTAATTATCAAACACGAGCAATTCAACTTGAATTACTCGACCAAACACACTTTCACACAAAAACTTATTTTCGTGTCACTATTCACATAAATAAAATAAACCCCCGTCACCGTTCACATCCAAATATTTCCACATCGGTTTCCCACCGTGAACCGAATCAGACAGCCTACTCGACCTCATACACATCACAACACAAATTGTTTCACACCTTATACAATTTACAACCCAAACAGCCCGCGTACAGCCCACGTATGACAATAAAATGGGTTTTAAAATTTCCTTAATTTGGCTCCAAGCTTCTCAGACCCGATCAAACGACCACCACGGCCTCAATCAACTCAAACATCATAAATACACTCTAAATTGTAAGTAAACCAAGTAGGATAAAACCCTACTTCACGGAGTTTGTTGAAACCCTTAAAATCGGAGCCCACTGCAGTCTCACCGCGCAGTAGAACAATTTTCCTTCTTGCTCAGAGAATTTACTATCGGATCGCCCGAAAACTTAGAGAGAAGGTACACCTTATCACTCTAAAAAAATGAAATCTCCAGCTACTAGACCAATTTCCCTTCTCCTCACGTTTTTGGCTCCTTTTACAATTTGAGAAGACAAACACGACATAGCTTTTGTCTTATTATCATTTAAAACAATTTCTATAATGCCATCTATGTCCCCAAGCTTGGATTTTTGACATTTGGCACTCTCTCGGCCGTCAATTTCCATCATTTCTCTACTCATGTAACTTGTGTCACATGAGTACATGTTATAGGTGACTTTCACGCCACATGTCGCTTACTCAAGACCCGACACGATGTTCAAAACATGCCAACTCCGACTGTCTCGGAATTCGACGAAATTTGACATGTTAGCTAGATTTTGTGAGACGATTCCAACGGTGAAATCCTTTTCATCATCCGAGATCTAGAGATTAAATTTTGGATTTTTTTTACCGAAATTACTATTTTACCATTTTTCCAGAAATTGGAATTTTCTCGAGTCTTACAAATCCCATGTCCCGAGTCCTCACTAACTCCCTCACACATGCCTAAGCCAAATGCGAGTAAAATCACAGTTTTCAAAACAAAAGCTTTTTGTTCTCGAAAACTTACTACCGAGATTCGATAAATATATTGGACTACCCTCCGAGGCGAATTGCTGGATAACGCTCCGAAACACTCATGGTCATCATCCGAAGTGATATGTTGGACGACTCTCCAAGGAAATTCTTTGGAAAATCTTCCTTCAAAATTCCTTTCACAAACATTTTTCCTTTTTATTTTCTTTCATGTCATGCAGCACTCACTCCCATTCTAAACTGAACGCATACGCGGGAACTCATTATGCCAATCCCAACAACCTACGCTAATACATAAAACATGTATACTAACATAATTAATCCACATAAATCATGTTATTCAAATTCACAATCAATAACACCAAAATTAGCTCACATGGGTTAATTAATAAATACAAGCAATTCATTTCAATCACTCAACATCATATAAAAATTCGCACTCAAAATCATGTCATTTATTCATGTGAACAAGTGAAACCCCAAGCTGGCACCGCTCACGGCCACAACAACGGGATTTTTCTCCCACCTTGCCCAAATGTTTTGAGACCGAAAAACACCCGCTAAATTCAAGCTCGAACATCCCTAACCATTTACATGGCTCTAGCCAAAGAATAATCACGGGCGGAAAGATCCCTATCTCTTTGAGTTGTCGGAACTCCACAAAATTCCGCCCACGCCAGCTCGCTGCAGAACGACTTTGCTTCTTGGTCCGTCGAGAACCAACGGTCCGAACGGCCAGAAATCTAGAGAGAAGGAGCTCCTTCTCTCTCTAAAATCACAAAAACCCAGCTACTGCACGTCCACTGCCCATTTGTTCTTCAAAATGAAGAAGATGACTATTTAACTTTTGTCTTATTCAATTAACATTTCCATTAATTTCATATTGTCCCATTTTCTGATTGCTGATAATAATTTCGCTTAATCTAAGCCATCCATCTCATCCTCTCTAACTGGGCGTAACATGTTTCATGAAAGATAATGTAAGAAAGGCATTTTCATTACATCACATGTCTTTTCACGAGTCGTTTACGACACCCGACACCTGCTAGTCTTCAAAAAATGTGAAATTGACCGTCCTAATTCACTAAATTGACGCAGAAGAGATTTCTGAGACGATTCCAACGGCGAACTGCTTCACATCCGGAAAATCTAGAAATTTTTCATATTTTTACCGAAATGACCATTTTGCCCTTTTTCAGAAAATTGGAATTTTCTCGGGTCTTACAGTAATACCCTCTAAGCCTATAAAGATTGAGTTACTACTAATCAAGTTTAATGAAATATGATAATCCATACAATAAATAAACATCAATAAAGACATGAGAGTACATCAAGCATACAACAAATAAATAAATAAACATACAAAGTCGAATAGGGAAAGAATGTGTACTTGCGTGAATTAAAGTGCTATAATCAATAGAAAACAAGGTTTATATAATAACATATATAGAACCATTCATAATTAAATTAGTAAATCGGATTGTAAATCAAGTGCCGAACTATTGATACATGAGATGTTGAATCTCATCAAACACATTTATTTATTACACAAATTAACTTCATAAGACTCAATTTTTATTAGAATTTTGTATTAATCAAGTGATTTGAACTTTTAAAAACTATTTGGAAAATAAAATTTTTGAAAATTGAGTTTTGATTTTAGATTGGGATTTTGAAATTGAGGGATTGAAATTTGAAAATTAGGGACTTGGGCATTTGAAATTTGAAAATTGGGAATTAGAATTTTGGAAACTAGAGATTTGGATTTTGTAAATTAAAATTTTAAATTTTGAAAATTAGATATTTGAATTTTGGAAATTAGAATTTTGAATTTTAGAAATTGAGAATTTTGAATTTGAAAATTTAAAAATCAGAATATTTGGAAATTGGAGATATAAATTTAAATTTTAGAAATTAGAGTTTTGGGAATTTACAAAAAAATAACGGAGAATAAAAAATAGATTTTTGAAAAAAAAAAAAAAAGAAGATTTTTTTAAGAAATTGATAATTTGAAAAGTAATTTAGAAAAATGGATTTATGGAATTTTGTGAAGTTGGAATTCAGATAATGAAATTGGAAAAAGAAAATAAGTATAAATTTAAAATTTGTAAAAATAATTTTGGAATTGAAACTTTTATTTTTAAAAGTGCTGAAATTGGTAATATAGTTAAAAAGAGTAAGAGCTTATCACAAGGGGGTGATTGACCAAGTGGTTAAGTGACCTTACTTACAACATAAAGGCCATGGTTTTAAGACCTTGTGTTGTACTTAGGATCTCATTTTTTTTTTTAGGGTTTTGGTCGAGGTGATATGGTGGGGGTGACATGCCAGTAAGCCCTAAGCAGGTGGGCTAGATTTGATGGGTTGGATATGATTGACTATGTCTAATCAAAAGGCCTAAATAGGTAGTGGGTTGGTCAAATAAATTTAATGTGTTGATAAAAGGGTTTAGCTAAAAGGCCTAATAAGTTGGTCGAATAACCTCATTGATAGTCGAAATTGAGAGTTTTAGACGGAAATGATGCATTTGAAAAAAAAAATGATCAACTTAGTTTGTTATCTAAAATATTAACCAAATTGATGCACAATACCGCTGTTGACAATAGTGGCAATTTGGTTGTGCAAGCGTTGTTGTGGTTAGCAGCATTTGAAATAAAAAATTTCGTTTGCCGCTGTCATGGATAGCGGTAATTGGATGCATAAAAATCACACTAGGGCTTCTTTTTTCCTATTTTCCTCTTCCTCCCGTCCGTTGCTCCTCGTCTGCTTCCCTTCTCTGTCGTGCCTCTCCACCACGCCGCTCGTCTAAATCACCCTGGTTTATGCTATTTCAATTAGGTATATTATGATCTTGGCCGGCTATTTATTCGTTTTCAAGTAGTTATTTGATTCAATCGGGTTTATTTGGTTTCTTATTTATTGTGGTCCGTTTGTTTATGTTTTTTATTTTTGTTTGTAGTGGAATTTAGATTTTAATGTTGTTATTTTGTGTTCTTTGATTTCTGTTTTAATTTGACTCATTCATCACACTCATTTTCATGTTTAAAGTTTTAATACTTAAGAAATGAAAATTGGGGAAGGAACAAAGAGAAAATTACGGGTTTGTGGTTTACCGGTCATGGATGTGATAAATGGAGAAGTGAAGACAAATGGGTAGGATGGTTTTTAGTTGACAAGTGAAAAATTTAGGATATAAGGTATTGATTTAATTTATTTTTCCTGGAGTTTCTGTTCTGCATTACATAGTATAAATTGCACTAGTTTGAACTGAGCAAGGTTAAGCCTATCTGTGACAAATGATCTCAATCGTGCACAAGGTCAAGTACTAATCATCAACTCCAATCCCATGGAAGTACAATGGAATGATCTTATGGTGAGTTCTAGCCTAGAAAACTCAATAAACAAAGTACATGCACACTAGAAGACAACTACCCTAGAGTTTGGTTTGAGCTATTGGTTTAGCTTTGTACCAATTATTTTAGAGCTTTGATTATTGTGTGTGTGTGTGTGTATATTAAAGATTCTTCAAACTTTTTTAGTTAAATAGTTGGAAAGACACACTATCCTCTTACTTCCTCACTAGGGGAATAGTTTTAGCCTTTCTTAACTAGAATTTAAGTCTCCATGCACTTTGGTTTACCTTGACTGTTAAGGTAATAATAATAAAAGTGGAGACGCCTCACGTAAGGAAGGAATAATGCCTTCACTTTTCCAGCTAGTGGGTAAAAATTTGTATGGAATTCCCCAGTTTTTTCATAAAAAGAAAAAGAAAGGATAAAGTCAGAATCTCTTGCGTCATAAAATATATTATAGTCAAATCCTCTGCAAAAATCCCTAGGCACAAATTTGGGTCAACTGCGCTGCTTACAAATTAATAGCTAGGATTGTAAACTAATAAAGAATCTACTTTAAACTCTTAATATGAGTAGGAAGCTTCAGTTGAAAATACATAGGAATATGCTCATAGATTATTCACATGCATAGATTGTTTATATGCATAGATAGATTGTTCAAATACGTGATAGATTGTTTACAATTGGCCACTTGACAGCAAGTTCATATCTCCAACTCTATTTCACCAATCTTGAGTTCCCACTACTTTAGTCTTTCACTAGTTAAAGATCTTAAATGATTTATGATTCGTGTATAGCGGTAGGTTGTGCCGGAATCAACAAAATTTATAACCTAATTCCTCCTACTGTCGTAGCCTAGCTACTGCAGTATAGTGGCGCTAGGGTCGAACACAGGGATGGGTTTTCTTTGCACAAATGATTTGCAGTTAAGGCCAAAATGGTGAATTCAATTTGGATTTTGGGTTTTGTAAAAACGGCAAGAGTTGGTGATTTGCAAACTGAAAATAAACTAAAGTAAAATATGAAAAAGAACTCCTTGAGGCATCAGGCTACTGGGGTTGAGATCCTAAGGTAAATGAGAGGTTCTCGGTTCTTTTCCTCACGTTGGGGAGGATGACCTATAGTCAATTCCCGAACCAGATCTTTGTTTAGCTATAAAAACTGAACCCTAATAATTTTTCCTGTTGAAATATAGCATTTAATGAGCATAAATGCTCTCGGAGAGTAAAAACAAATCCCCTAAATCTACCCTATAGTAACTAATAGAAGGCAACTAATGAATCTCGCAATAAGCATCCACTGAACCCTAAAAGCTTGCCAAATACAGGTGAATCAAGGTACATTTAAGAGATTTAAACCTAGAATGAGAGATAGAAACATAAATGACTGTAACTGCTTACGTTAAAAACAAGAGAACCAACATTTTACCTCAAAATCAAGGTCTTAGCCCCATCTTCGTCGGAGGGGGTTTAGCCAACCATCCCTTGAGTTGTCATCCTCAAGGGGTGTTTGGCAACCGAGAAAATGAAAGAAAAGCAAAGAAAATGAGGGAAAGAAAAAGTAGCGGGAAAACTCCCGCCCATAAGCTCTATATCTATCAAAGAAAAAATGAGAATCCCTCTACAAGATTTGATTTGAGCTTATATAGTGCTTAAATAAGAAAAAATACAAAAATACCCTCAATACCCATAATACATGAAGGGAAAAATTGGAAATAATCACAAAAAGGAAGTCAAACGAGGGTCAAAAGAGCCAAAAAAATCACAAATGCAGAGCACCGCGACCGCGAGTTAAGAGAGGAGAAAATTCGCACCCTCGCAAAATATCTCGCAACTCGCCAAAATTTTATACTTCATTTTCCTTTTGCATCTTCGCCTTCTTCCTTCCTCGATTCATGATCTCAGAATGCCGAGTTCAACCGAATTCTTCATGCTTTGATCGACCAACAAATTTGGCGAAAATAAATAAAACTAGCAAAATTAGCCACAAAACGCGACAAAGAGAATACCTGGACTTTAATGCGCAACGGTTAATTGCCATTAGTACACAAAAGTGCCACAAACCTACAATAAATAGGGCTCAAAATAGCACTTTTTGGGCACTAATCACGCCCCTAACCGACACATTGCTAGTCCCTTAGCAATGAAAGAAAGAAAGAGAGAGCAAACAAAATAATAACAAAATTATGTTCTTAAAAAAAAATGGTATTTCAAAAAGTATGTGGATGAGTAATGCCTAACCCTCAATGAGAATCAACGAAACCCTGCTCAATAACCATCACGAGAGATGGATGTCATAATAAAACAAGATCAAAGAGTTTCTCTAAAGAATCAACTTAGAATTTCAACCAAAATCTAAGTGTTTATATGATTAGTTTTCAACAATAAACTGCCAAACTGCACTCTCCCCCCAACCAAGCTACTGCCCCAACCTAGTTCACTAACTAACCTAAATAGATCAGGACCTGCTCCTATTCCATAATTCTTTTTGTGTTGCAGGGTGCAATGCTGAGGAATCAACTTCACCAAAGTCCATGTAACGAGGATCCACCGATGACTCCCAACCAATTAAGGCTTAAGGTATCAAGTCATAAGGATTTTTCAACCACAAACTCTTCGTGTGTTTCACCTGACTTCGAATGACTTCGAGACTCCAGCACCTACAACTCGCTCAACCTCACCCATTTACCCATGTAGCGAGCACTAAGTCGGTGGCTCCTAACTAGTTGGCTTAGGGGACCAGGCTTTAAAGACTTTCGCCGTTCACCCCTCGGACCGTGCTTGGGTTTTAAGGCAAAACATAACAATTTTCTTCTTTTTCTTTTTCTTTTCTTTTCCTTTTTGTTTTTGTTTTTCTTTCTTTTTATTTTGGAAGACTCATTGGCCTTTCTTTTTCCCGGGGGTCCTAATCCTATTGAAGGTAGTAAATGAAACTAGATAGTATTTTGCAAGACTTAGAGGTTCGCGCTTTTCGCCTTACTGTTGAAACCTTATGTGCATAGTGTATGGTTAGCTAGAGGTGGAAGAAAAAGGGTTGAAAGCACTAAGAATTTAACTGATCATTTTCTTAATTAAGCATGGAATCAATCTAACATCAACAACATTGGACGATGTTTCAATTTTTCAAACTGCAAGTTAGGAAAAACACAAAAAAAAAAAAGGTGTAATTTTGCAAACTGTAAGTGTGAGTTGTATGGTATGTATAAAAATATATATGGCTATATTTCCAGCTTTACAAAAAAAAATTGATATCTTCACAACCAAAACAAACAACTACACAAACAGAAACTAAACAGCAAGTCATTAATCTTCACAAAAAACTTGCTCAAAATAGCAACAAACATAATGTAAAGCCACTCTCCTTCGCTAACTCTCCCCCAACCAAATGTCACATTGTCCTCAATGGGGCTCCGGATTGGAAAGTTAGAGAGGGTACGTTACCCTTCAATGGTGGTAGCCGGTGCTAAGGTCATCCTCCTGCATGGGCAAGATGAGGAGCCGACGGTTGGAGGAGAATCGCATCGCTATGGAGGATGACCAAGAGGCCCCGGGGCAGTGTGCTCGATGGAGAGATAGGAGGCAGGCCCAGGTGACTCTGAATTTGCACAAGGATGGCGTGTTCCAGGTAAAGCAAGGAGGTAGTCCAGCGACGGTGGCTCGGCGCGCGGTCATCCCTCTCATTTAAGGTTGTATGGTAGCCGCAAAGATGCCGATCGGCCGAAGCGTGCTTGGACTGTGCATCCATACAATGTGAAAATCCCGAGTGGATATGGAGATATGCTGCGGTGGAGGCGTTGATGTACTAGGTCCAACTGACGTTGTAGGAGCTGGAGGCACTGGAGGTGCAGAGGATGCCGACGACGTAGGTAATGGAGCAAATGACCGCCGGAGCCGCTGACGCGCAATCCGGGCTCCTCTCAGATCCCTCCGGCAGATGGTCAACCGCTATATCCCGGGCCTATGTCTTGAGGTGGGAGGTTTTGAGCACGGGGCAGAAGATGCCACCTATCAACAGTAAGGATGGCCTCGCAATGTTGGCGGCGCTCCAATCGAGGCTCAGCAGGAAAACCCATATGCTCTAACACCTGGCATAGTAGCCTCGGAAACAAGAGAGGTAATGATTCAGCCCGAGTCAGGTTCCTGCGGTGGACCTTGTCCTCAAAGTGGAACAAGGGACTGCGAAAAGCCCGGGCAGGCTGGAACCAAAACCTTCGAATATGCAATATAGAGCCTCAAGAATAGCTCCCTTCCACCGTCTCAAGATGTCGGAGCCAAGAGGTTGGGACCAAGAAGATGTGGTCGAGGCGAGCATACTCTGGGAAGCCGCCTGCAAAAGTGTAGACCCTGTTGTTATGTCTCTGGATAATATGCGAACCATCTCCCTAGGCAAGGGGTGGGGCCACAGCCTGTAGTTAGCCGAGTTGGCTAGGACAGTAGGGAAATGGAATGCGGCTGCAATATCGGAGGCTTGAAGTGTCCCCTCGCGGCCATCAATCGAGAAATGGATAACAGTAAGATGAGGAACTCTCCTGGATGTCATGGTATGGTAGAACTCGATGACCACCCGAGGCTAGAAGAACCGACGCGGGGTCATAAAAGGCCTCCGCGAGTACCGCCGCACGTTTCATGGAATTTAAGTCGGATCGCGTTAAAAGCCGGAAAATCATAATATGTCTCGCAGTGCACTTCCTTAGTACTGTAATCTGAATTGCCTGTAATGGGGCCACGATGGAAGAAGGGGCGCTGGATAATAGAAGCAGGGGACAGATCCGGGGGTAGGCCATCAGCTAGACCCTGAACAGGTGGGGAATAAGGCTCCTGTGGCCTCGAACTAGATGACTCACCCAGGTCCGAAGTCCAGGCCTTGGTTGGAGGTGGGGCCCTTCAGGATGGCCGCGGGTGAGCAGGAGATGGTGGAGTAGGCCCAACTTAGGTATCAATTCGCGAGGTGCAGAGCAAAGAGGGAATGGTGAGCATGAGATATAGTAGCCGCAGCCAGGAAGAGTGCTCCGCCTATGATTGGGGGCGGAGAGAAGGCACACCCGAGGCTCAAATCAGGCTCTCCATGGGTCCTAGCCATGCTTGGATTAGGGAAGAGATGGAGAGGGTGGAGGATTTCTACTACACCTGCAAACCAAAATACCAAAAATTATGAGAATGTGTAATTGAAAATGAGAAAAATTACAAAGAAAACAAATCTAAAATTAAGAAAATTATGTAAAACTACAAATTAAACTTAGCAAGCAAATAAAAGTCTAACAAAATTGAGTGGCTTCTAAGTTATCAGAGAAACTAATTTTACTCGTAGTCTTCAGTCTATGGCGGATCAAGGAGGAGAAGTCCCTCCAAGGATCAAGCAGGCGAGGTGAGTCAGAGATTTTAGCTTCACTTTGTTTTAAGCACTCTGCCTTTTGGTGGTGCTGAAGGAATCAATGGTATTGGAGGAGTGACTAAGGCATTGGATTCTCCATCAAACACTTCATTATTCTTCATCAATTCCTCCCAGCTTAGAGTTAATCGTTTTCCCCGCACCGGCTAATCAAAGTGCAGACTTTATCCGGCTATCGCTTCTTCCATTGATTCAGGCTCTGTCGCTAGACAGCATGTTGAGCTCCAATGTCATGTTTCAAATGAGTTGTATGACCCTATTCCAAGAATTGATAATGGTGATTTGATGTGGCCAAAAATGCCTCCTAAGTATGATAGGTAAATATTATTATACCTTCTCGCCAATCGGCCATCAAGGATGACCTAAGTCTACCGTGATAAGAAATTTATCCACCTTCACCAAAACATCTTCAACTATGCCTTTGGGTATATTCACGGATCTATCGACTAAAGATAAGGTAATGGTGGTAGGCTTTAATTCCCCTAAACCCAGTTGCTTGTACATTGAGTATGGTAGCAGGTTGACACTGGCCCCCAAATCCAACAGTGCCTTGTCCACACAAGTTCCTTCGATGTTCATTGAAATGGTAGGGGATCCTGGATCCTTGTATTTCAACAGGGTCTTACATTGAATGATGGAGCTCACTTACTCTGTTAGGAAGGCCTTCTTATCAACATTCAACCCTCTCTTAACTGTACATAAGTCCTTTAAAAATTTGGCATATTTTGAGACTTGTTTTATCATGTCTAGCAGTGGTATGTTGACTTTCACCTGCCTCAGCACCTCTAAAATTTCAGTTTGATTGGTGGCCTTTTTCTTGCTCCTTAATGCTTGAGGAAATGGAGGGGGCATGCTCTTCTTCATCGAATCTTCTTTTATAATTATCTGTTCTAGCTCCACTTCCTTTTCCTCCTTAGTCTCCCCAATGTGTGACACTAATGAGTTAACTTGTTTACCACTGCAGTGATACAAATGCATCATCCATACTCCTGCAGGTTCACTAGAAGAGCTCAATCCATGCACTCTGTGGATTGCCAGGTCTCGAGAAGGGAATTTTCCTTTTCCCGCACTCTGCGCCTGGTTATCAACCTGAAATTGAACACGCAGGTGTCAAATTTGAGCCATTTCATTTTGAAACTCCATCCATTCACAAGTAGTCAAGGTTTCCATAGTATTAATTCTTCGAGTTAGCCGTGACATTGATGGTCTTCACTTCTACAAAATTTCTACCACATTGCTCGTGATTAGAATAGCTTTCAACCTGGAGATGAGGATGGTAGCGGCCGTGGTTAAGAGATGATGTGAACCATCAAGCCGCAAGTGTCGTGAAGCAGGTAACATATGCTAAAGGGTTTCGTCTGCCCACGCCCGTACCTCATGTTACTTCACTGCCTTCCACTTTCCGCCAAGGTAGACAACTTTGCCTTCATCTCCATATCCTTGGGAGCAGCATGCCCCTTTGATTGGTCAAGTAGCCCCACCCTTTCGCTTCCTCGGGTCAGTCTAACTACGCTGATGCTCAAACACATAATTTAAGAAGTCCACGGCTTCTTCTGGATGTTTGCTCAAGAATCCCCTCCACACATGGTCTCCGATAATTGCTTCATGGCAGGGGACATCCCATCATAGAAATGGTTGACTAGCATCCAGGTGTCAAAACCATGGTGAGGACATGCATTTATGGTCTCCAAATACCTTTCCCGTGATCGGTAGAATTTCATCACAAGGGTCAGAAGGTATTTATTTGCCTCTTCAAGTCGTTAACCAGGTGTCAAGAATTTCTTCAAAATTTAGCTTGCAATTCTTCTTAGTTTCTATCGGACCCCTACTGTTATTGAGCCATATTTTTGCCTCATTCCTTCAAAGTCAAGTGGAAAGACTTTAACCCCATTCGTCCATATCGACACCTCCTTAAATAGGTTGCAGGACTCTAAACCCCGGATGTTCATATATGATTTTCATTTTCCATCCCATGGAAGGTTAAGCGTGAGGAAATAGGTAGGGTCCGATAAACATGCCTGTGCAAGAGGGCACAATGCATGAGGGTGCACTTACCCTTTTTTGGAGGATGTAAATGATCCTCATTGATCTATATGCATCGGGATTTCAACCCCCCGCTTCTGATGTTCCTCGTGGAGGCTCCATCTCACCATCGTGGTATGCTCACTTTCACAACCCCTCGTTTCGTAACGCTTCCTTTCTAATTTGCTCGCTATGTTCCTATCCCATTGCGCAAACTCCTATGAAAACAAGACAAAACACAAACAAGAGACAAAAGCAAAACAGGCTACCAAAAGGTTAATGTTAGCAAAAAATGAAGATAGAAATTGTATATGGATTGTATAAAAATTGAATCAACCTAACAGTGAACTGTTAAGAAAAATAAAAGTAAGGACAAAAAGGATTGAAATTTCACCAGTACTTGTGATGTGGATCATAAGTTTAACAAATCAACATTCACACTTAGGCATCATCCTCTAAGAATCCGCCATTTGATCTCAGATAGCGGCAGTTATGCCTGAATCAACAAAAATTTATAACCCATTCCTCCCACGCCATAGCATAGCTAACGCAAAGATAGCGGCCCTAGGGTCGAACACAGGATGAGTTTTCTTCGCACAAAATGATTTGCGCTATGCCAAAATGGTGAATTCAATTTGGATTGGGTTTTGTAAAACTATGAGAGTCGTGATTTTCAAAACTGAAAAATAAAATAAAGTAAAATATGAAAAAGAACCCTTGAAGCATCGTTACCTGCTGAGGTCCTAAGGTAAATGAGAGGTCTACTCCTTTCCTCTGCTAGAGGATGACCTATAATCAATTCCCCAACCGATGTTTGTTTAGCTATAAAACTGAACCCTAATAATTTTCCTTTTGAAATATAGCATTTAATGAGCATAAATGCTCTGACACAAAAAACACATCCCCTAAATCTACCCTACAGTATCTAATAGAAGGCAACTAATGAATCTCGCACAAGCATCCACTAAAAAACCCAAAAGCTTGCCAACACGTGTTAATCAAGGTACATTTAAGAGATTTAAACCTAGAATGAGAGATAAACATAAATGACAATAATCAGCTATGCTAAAAACAAGAGAAACCAAACATTTTACCTCAAAACCGTTGCCCAAAGAGCCCTCCTCTTCAAGGATGGAGGGGGTTTAGGCTAACCATCCCTTGAGCTGTCAACTCAAGGGGTGTTCGCGCGAGAAATGAAAGAAAGAAAAGAAATGAGGAGCAGTGCAGAGGGAAACCCCGCCATAAGCTCTATATCCAACAAAGAAAAATGAGAATTCTCTACAATATTTGATTTGAAACTTATGGTGCTAAAATAAGCAAAATACAAAAATACCCTCAATACCCATAATATGAAGGGAAAATTGAAAACTTCACAAAAAGAAGTCAAACTAAATAAAAGTGGCAAAATTCACAAAATGCGTGATAACCTTCACACCTTGGGTACTCGCAGTAGAGAAATATTCGCAGCTCGCCAAAATTTTCTCTCGCACTTCATTTTCTCTTGCCTCTTCGCTTCTTCTTCCTTCATTCATCCGTAATGCTAAGTTCGACTAATTCTTCAGCTTTGATTGACTCAACAAATTCCTTGGTTTTAAAGAAGCTTGCAAAACTATAAAATTAGCCACAAAACGCCGTACTACCCATCTCTGGTGTCCTCGTTGACAACCCATCAACCCGCTGAATACCGTGGAATGCTCTGCAACCTCGACCCTACTGTCAAAATCGGCAGTCTCCTTTGTACGGAGCTCTACTCAAGAACAAACATGTCCTAAAACAACTAATATATCCATGACATGAGTAAAACGCCACTCGGGGCTCCATAAACAATGCTCATAGACATACTAACTATATACATAGTTACAAGAGTTAAAAGTTTACTTTATACAACACATATTAAAAGTTTACAACATTCTAATACATGCATTCTAAAACACCAAAGCCATGAACCCGACTTTCTTCGCATCGGCCTCTAGGATGAGCCGTCTCTCGCACGCTCCCCACCGAAAAATAATATCTCGATAGCAGGAGCTAATGCTTAGTAGTGGAATCACCAAACGGGTTACTCTCCACCTAAGTGCATATGCAATGCTCCATCGAAAAACATATCCAAGTAAATGTGTGTGATCCTACTTGAATGTCTACATGATCAACTCATACCCCGAGTCCTCACCGACTCCCTCACACTTGCCTAAGCCACGTATGAGAAACATTATTTTCAAACAAAGATATTTGTTTTTAATTGTGGACTACCCTCCGATATAAGTAGTGGACCGACTCCGATTATCTATTTAATGGACAACCCTCCGATGTATATCAATTGGGCCTACTCCGACAATTGATATTTTATATGGACTACCCTTCGATAATTATTATTATTAGTCAACCCTCCGAAACCACTCTCTCACGAACCACCCAATGCACTCCACCTGTCGCTCTAGCTTTTCAGCGCATATTTTGTAATGCACACCTAATATTAATTATATAACATATGTAACATATAATCATGCATATATTCACATAATTTAAATCAGCACAAACATGTCATGTAAATTTCACAATCCATTACACCAAAAAGTAGCTCACTACACTATCAAACACGAGCAATCCAACTTGAATTACTCCGACCAAACACACTTTCACACAAAATTTATTCAGAAATACTATTCATGTGAACAAGAAACCCCTGGCCATTGTTCACATCCAAATACCCACATCGGCTTTCACCTTAGAACCGAATTGTATGTTTACTCCGGCCTCATACACACATCACAACACAAATTGTTTCACAATTTATACAATTTACAACTCAAACAGCCCGTGTGATAGTCGTACTGACGCCACAAATGGTTTGGGGCCAACACCCGGTCTCCGCTTTGGGATTCACCAAACCGCCACTGCCACGGCCCAATCAACTCAAACATCGTAGCACTGCAACATAAACTAAGTAGGATAAAACCTCACCTCGCACGGAGTTTATCGTAAACTCCTTAAACCGGAGCTCCACTGCAGGCCTCACCGCAGAGAGCCACTTCCTTGCCCGTAGAATTTCGACAATCGGATAGCTCGGAAACTTAGAGAGAATGTAGCTAACCTTCTCACTTAAAAATGAAATCTCCAAATTTACTGACCACCCTTTCCTTCTCCTCACGTTTTTGGCTCCTTTTACAATTTGAGAAGACAACACTATTACAGTTTTTGTCTTATTATCATTTAAAACAATTTCTATAATACCATCTATGTCCCCAAGCTTGGATTTTCTACATTTGGCACTCTCTCGACCGTCAATTTCCATCATTTCTCTACTCATGTAACTTGTGTCACATGATTACATGTTTATAGGTGACTTTCGTCACGTCACATGTCGCTTACGGTGACTGACACGCGACGCCTCTTAAAATGTGCCACCCACTCCGTCTTGACTGACGAATTCTTACGTGTTAATTTAGATTTCGAGACGATTCCAACGGTGGAATCCGCTTTCGTCATCGTGAGATCTAGAGAATAATTTGATTTTTTTACCAAATTACATTTTACCATTTTTCCGTAAATTGAATTTTCGGGGTCTTACAACGCGATCGCAGAATAGCCTGACCTTAATGTGCAAATCTGTTATTCGTTGATTAGCACAAAAAGTGCTCAAAACCTATAATAAATAGGCCCAAAATAGCACTTTTGGGCACCTAATCAATTCTAATTACGAGACAAGAAATTGCCACAAACCATGATGTGAATTATATTTATACCAAAATGAAAGTGTTTGGTTGATTGAGCATTTGAGTAGTAAAACATAATCAATTTTTTTTTCAAGTTCTATAGTACTAAAAATTAGGTTGCAGGTGACTAACAATAGTAGTTGTAAGGTAGAAGAAGTGACATGTAACTTCACAGATTTAATAAGCGGCCCTTACCATCATTTGCAATTCTCTGCTTTGGTTTGAATTTGGGAAGAAAATAAGCATTAAGTTATAAAGATACGTAAATGACTAAATTAGTGATTTACTTACAAATTAAGGTGTTGTCGTTTTCGGGCCCACAATTAGGTTGCATTTGGATGGCGCATTTGATTGACATGCCAAGGCGGCCCAAAGTAGCACACACTACCTTGTTATGTTACAGTTAGACTACAAATAAATAAAAGACTTTCCTGGATTTTCTTGGTAACCAAATGGAAGATTAGGATTTATTGAGTTATTGTTGATCACAAATTGCCATAAAAAGACTTCTTGTTAGCATAGAACCCAAAACCCCTAAAACCCCAAAACCCTATAACCTTATAACCCTATAACCCCAAAACCCTGAAATCTTGAAACCATAAAGCCCTAGAACCCAAAAACACAAAAACCCAAAAACCTAAAAACCCAAAAACCATAAAACCATAAAACTATAAAATCCTAAACCATAAACCATAAAACCCTAAAACCCTAAATCCTAAAACCCTAAACCTTAACCCTAAACTCGAAGTCTAATCCTAAAATCTTAAACCTGCAGAAACTAAAGGCCCTTAAAGCCCTAAAACCCTAAATACCCAAATACCCAAATACCATAAAACCTAAATACCCTAAAACCCTTAAAACATAAAACCATGAAACCCTAAAACCCTAAGACCCTAAAACCTTAAAACCCTATAACCCTAAATTTGAAACTGGGGACACTTTGAAATGTGTAAGTGTTTTTATTTTTTAGAACATGATTGTTTTCTTTATGATAAATTTGATGTGATATCAGGATAATGACATCTCATATTATTTAATTCATTTGGGACCATTTTGTACAGGTCAATTATGTTTGTTTCAACTATTCCCATGATATGTTACTACAATGGACAAATATTGAGGAGTGAAACATATGTCAAATATGAGGGGAGAAAAGCTGTTATTTTGCCTTTGGATGTACCGCTTGAATGCACGTTTGAACAATTAATTTATATGATATACTCAAAGACAACCATTGACAAATGAAGGTTCAAATTAGTACTCAATTGTAAGTATCCCCTTAGAAGAGGAAATAGGTTCCAACCTTTTCCAATATGGGATGACAGTAGTGTGTGTTGAATGTTGAACCTGGTTAACACAACAAGCATTGAGGAAATTGAACTGTATATTGAAGTTGTTCGAAAGTTGGCTATACAATTGGAACCAATATGTAGCGGCCATGTAGATTTATTGGTTCGCGAAAATTACAATATTGCACAATCCGACTACTGGCTGTGGTTCATGAATGGTCCAATATCGATAATCGGACTAAATGGAGAGATGATGAAGACCGCACAGATGAAGATGGTAATGATGAATATGATGAATATGATGAAGATGTTGATGATGAATGTAATGGAGATGCGGATGTTGAAGCTGATGGACATGCATCATCCTTTCGAACTTTTAACTAAGTTTTAGAGAATGAACAAGGGATATATGTCTCTACACAAGCACCATCTTGTGATGTATCAAATCACCCAGATGATGAGACAATGGATGAGTCATCCCCTGTTCATTATCACTTACCACCAACACCTCAATTTGAACATTTTGAAAACCTGGATAATGCTGTTGTAAGTTGTTGGACTCCATGGGTGCAGCATACTACCGGTTATTCGAGTGGAGAATTTGTAATTGGCCAAGTTTTTAATTCGAAATCTGATTTGCAAAAGGCTGCAAAGATTTACTCAATTAAAGCACACCAAGAGTTTGTTGTTGTTGCATCCTCAAAAAAATTGCTCGTTTTAAGATGTAAGAAGGCGGAAGAATGTCATCGCCCATAGCTTCTGCAAGTAATGGTTGTGAAAGATACTTGCTTATTTGTTATCTACAAATATACAAGGCCGCATACTTGTGTCAATCCTTGCTTGAACTGGGACCATCATCAACTAGACTCGAACTTGGTTGCTGCTCATATAAAGGCACACCACGACAATTCATCGACTACGGTCGCTTATTCAAGCAAGTGTGATAGAGAAATGGGGATATGAAATATCATACAAAAAGGTGTTGGATGGAAAGCATAAATCAATTAGATAGTTATTTGGTGACTTCTCTCAATCATATACAGAGATGCCACGTTTGTTCTTGTCCATAGAGCAATCAAATCCTAGATGTGTTGTAATTTGGAAAACATGTGACATTAATATGCCAAACACTAAGATATTCCAACATGTGTTCTAGTCATTCAAGCCATCTATTGAAGGGTTCGAACATTGTCGTCCCGTAATGAGTATTGATGGTACACATTTATATGGGAAGTATAAAGGCAAGTTATTGATTGCTATGGGGTGTGACGAAAATAATCAGTTGTTTCCATTGGCATTTGCTATTATAGAAGGCGAGAATATTGATAGTCGCTGGTTCTTCGCATAAAATGTAAATAGAGTAACCCAACGAACGAATTTGTGTTATATCCGATTTACATCTAGGTATCATGGCAGAATGACCGAATCCCCATCTTGGTTAGCCGTACTCATCTCATTTATCACAGATTTGTAAGGCTATCTTGCAAGCAATTTTATGACCCGGTTCAAAGATAAACTTTTGAAGAATTTGGTATACAAAGCAGATTTAGCGAGTACAGAACGCAAATTCAATAAGCATATGACTACAATTTGGAGAATTAATTCTGAAGCACTATAATGGCTAAAGGCAATCCTTTTCTAGTTACGGGCTCTTTCACACGCCAGAGGTCGAAGATAAGGGATAATGACAACCAACATTTCAGAGTATTTAAATGCTGTCCTTAAAAAGCTTAGGCTCACCGTTGACTACATCAATATTAGCTTGACCTTCTTCCGTCTCAACAATTACTTTGTTGTAATAAGGGACTAAAGCATTAGATTAAGACCACGAGCGCCACTCGTATGTTGATGCTCGATTCGTGGTTATATGTCATATTGTCTGATGGAAATTGTGCTTTACGATCACGTAGAACACTACTTACGTCGTCAAGGTGTGGTTTAACTCATCGCCTCAACTTACATGAAAAAAAATGCATATGTGGAAATACACCGATATATGACTCTATGTACCATAATACAACAGCATGTCAAAGATCGATGTGTTGATTTTCGACTTTTTGTGCAAGGCTACTATAATATGCAGTCGTATGATGATACATGGGCAAACTTGTTTAATCCAATATATGATGAAGAGGAGTGACTTCTTTATGATGGTCCTACGATCAGAAGACTTCGGAAATAATGAAACACATGGCAAAGGGACGCCCTAAATCAACCTAATTATAATGAAATGGACGCAGGAGGGGAAACAACTATCACATGGGTTGTGCAAATAATCGTCACAATCACAGTGTCTTGTAAGAATAGAAACTGTTTAGTAAAATGCATGCAATGGTCGTGGTGAATGTAGTTTCTTTGTATAACACTTTGAAATTGTACTGTATGTGTTAGTAAATCATGTATGTGTAAATGCGACATCTTTAAGCAAATGAGACATCAATCATGTATGTGTCTATTTTTATTTATTGTGGTTGTAATCAAGATTTTGCTTTAATTACTAAGTGATGAGCCTCTCCAATGTGTTTTATTAATATTTATAGCCTTCGACATCCAGTTATATATGGCATTCGAGGGGTTTTTACGATGCAGATCCATTGGATCCATCTGTCTTGGTATTATAAGACAAACACAGGTCTCACTTATTTGACATGGAGCAAGTATGTATTTTATTATTCATCAATTAACCTTCCAATTTTACCCTCTAATTTGTATATATTCAATTATAAAATTGGTTTTTTCGTTACTTGTAGTTCTAGGAAGTACTCCACCCTTGCCAGTAGATGAAAGCCTTCCTCAGTATGTGAAGGATGGATCCATGTATTCGTCTATACGTGACCGCTTAGGCCACATTATGATAGATTGGCCACTAATCACTTGTCTTGTCGAGAGATGGCAGCCCGAGACACACACATTTCATGTCCTAGTCGGAGAGATGACGATCACATTACAGGATGTTGCTATCATCCTCGCCTTCGTGATTAATCCGACCACCTCCGTCACGGGGACACGTGTGCCCGATGTAGTGCCTGTGCTACGAGGAGCTGCTCGGTGTCATCCCACCAGCTGATGCTCTCAGAGGATTTGCTATCTCCATCCAGTGGTTATGTGACCAAAGATCCACCCCAAGATCTGATGTGCATGAGGTCGCTTAGAGCAGAGTGCACGTAATCTTATCTTAGCTACTGACGGGATCCTCTTGCTTAAGGATAAGAAAGGAGTTGCATGTCTATCCGTGCTCCCACTACTACGAGATTTCGACACATACAATAATTTATACAAGGTGGTGCAAGACTAGAACATACATATCGGGAGTTATGCCGAGTCACTCTTGATCAGACACAGCTTAGCTTGTATTACACTGATACAAGTATGTAATTTTTTTTTAATTACATACACATTCATATACACAACACATCATTAGGTTGGTTACTTTCCGTTTATTTTATATTCAGCTATGGTCTTGGGAGAGACTTCACGTGGACAGACCCGATTTTGAGCTATCAGCAGCATATCCAGCACCACTAGTCTCTCATGCCTTACATGATGACGATGTCATCGATGGAGACGTAGCTGAGGCTCTCGACGATGGATTACTAGTCGGTACGCCGGGCTGAGCCGCAGCCGTGAGCCAGAGATGTGAGCCAGAGCGCCTCTTCCGCTGCGTAGTGGAGAGTACCTTGACACGGTGCATAACCCATCCAGTGTACTCCTCCTATATCGAGATCAGCTAGATGCACAAACTTTTGATCAGGTAATTATATGTAAAAGTATATGGTTCTATAGTAATTTCATTCATATCGACATAAAATTTTTTGACATAAATGGTAAATGTGTAGGTTTTATGGCAGCCATACATCGGAGAGTTAGTTGACCAACTTCCTGATATATGCTTAGCTAATTAGGAGATCTGGCGCACGATGTCACCGCTCATATGTTTCGAGACTGTTGAGTGGAATCAGTCAAAGTGAGTCTTGTGCCAGTTTAGGCTGCATTAGGAGATACCTTAATCTTGCTCTTATGAGAAACAACTACATACAGTGGATGCACGTGGGCGGCACCAGCGAGATTGGGCGACTTATCATGCTCCATACATAGCATTATGGGATACGCGAGAGGGTAGGATCATCACTTCACCCCCTATGGTGGGTTTGATGGACTTCCATGATCCATACATGCAGTGGTATCGTCGTATTACACGACGTTTTATGACACCACCACTACATAGGGATGATATGAGGTTCCATACTACAACTGGTACTACTCATGTTTTGGTAAGTTAGAGTCATGTGTTTCTAAAGTGTTTTCCAAATTTGAATCAATAGATTATGTATTTATAATTCTTGTTTGTCTACTCATATCTCTCGTCATGGTCGACATAGCCAACGCTTCCTCACTATGCTACCACCGGGATGAGTCAAGGATATACATCATATTGCTCGATCAAGTGTTACACTGTGATCGAAGAAGACCATCGCACGGTCACACGCTTTCTCAGAGGCTTCTACATCACATGACCATCCATTAGACCTTCTCTAGCCTCATCCACCCGCATGTATGCAAATTCTTATCTGAGGTGGAGGAGAGGGAGAGTGGGAAAGGATCGCCGAGGTCGTGGCTCCAGATGCATGGCAGGTCATGGTCTTGATTCAGAGAGCTGGTCGGCACACTTACGACTCCCGCCTACTCGACACCCCCCATACTTACCTCTCACCTGAGATGTTTTTACCCCCACACACTGACACATCACCTTCCATACCCCCAGACACTTACACATCACCTTCCATACCCCAGACACTTACACATATTTACCATATCCGTTGTCGCCAGAGCCAACGTCCATAGCAGTAGATATCACATTCTCATCCCACCCTTTATCATCCCCTATATTGCCTCCTATTGATGACACCATCCTTGACCTTATATCCGAGTTGGGTCCACTTCTAGCTAGGCGACCTCGTGCTCCACGTATACGTCGATTACTTCATCCACATTCCTCGCTCCTACCCATCAATTCCCTCGACTCGGGCCTCCTCGCCTCATCACCCATTAGCTCCGATCAATTTACTGGATTGCATCAGACCTATTGCCCAATAAGCTGTGTATTCTAGGCGCCGTCCTAAGAGAAATATAAAGACGCCATCTTGTGGGACTCATTGCTATATGTTGATATTTTTATATATTGATAATTGTGTACAATGTTTTAATATATTTATATGATTTGGTTTATGCATGGAGGTCATAATCGGCTAGTGTGGTTGTTTGTTATGATTCTTTGATAATCAGAAAGTTGGTGTCTTTACAAAGATCTTAGTTTATGGTGCTTATGTTTTTTTTTTGCTTTTGCATGTGCCCAGTAAGCACCTGTCAGAGAGATCCCCAAACTTTGTTCGGGGTCGCTTTCCTGTACTCGCTCGGGGGTCAGCTTCCTAGCCTCATTTACCGAGAGCTCCCTATGCTTATTAGGTATGTACAAAAACAACCATGCATCACTGTGGATGTGTGACGCCCCAAATCCCGAGGGTCCATTGACAACTCACAACTCACAGAGAATACTGTGGATATCTGCAACCCGACACCACTATGAAAATCGGCGCAGTTCTCCTCAGACGGGAGTTTCTACCTAAATACAACTCCGTCCCAAACAAGCGATAATGACCACATTGGTCCACATGCAAGTAAAATAATTGGCCACTTGGGCCCCTGCATCAATACTCACAAAATACATCAACTATATTACCATAGTTCAAGAGTTAATAAATCACTCTTAATTCAACATATATTAAAATGTACAATTTCTAATACATGTTATACAAAAGTCTCTACCAAAGCCACAACCCGACTTTCTTCTAAACGCGGCCTCTAGTGGGCGCCTTCCTCCTGTACACTCCCTATACCTTAAATAGTGATCCCTCGACAAGGTGAGCAAAGCCCAATAGTGATAATTTCCCACGTGCGCACTCCCACCTAAGTGTGCATTACGTCAGGAGGAAACAATCACACTCAAGTAAATACATGATCCTACTTCAATGTCTACATGCCCAACTTGCCCCCGAGTCATCACTACCTCTACACATGCCTAAGCCAAATGCGAGTAAAAATACAGTTTTCAAAACAAAAACTTACTACCGAGATTCGGTAAACATATTGGACTACCCTCTGAGGAGAATCTGTTGGATAACATTTCGAAACAATTCATGGGCCCCTCCGACGTGAATTGTTGGACAATCTCCCAACATAATTCTCCGGAAAATCTTCCGTCGAAATTCCTTTCACAAACATTTTTCCTTTTCTTTCATTTTCGTGTCATGCACTTCACTTAATATTATAGGTGCCTCAAAGGCATAAAGGCCAACGCATTATGCCAATCCCAAAATATCTATGTTGAATATATAAAACATGCTATATTAATATAACACCACACAATTCTCGTTATTAAATTCACATCAATAACACCAAAATTAGC
The DNA here is from genome assembly GCA_016808115.1 of Tetrastigma voinierianum. Lineage (NCBI taxonomy): Eukaryota > Viridiplantae > Streptophyta > Magnoliopsida > Vitales > Vitaceae > Tetrastigma > Tetrastigma voinierianum. The sequence goes on along the minus strand of JAEQBH010000651.1, from coordinate 968,383 downwards.
TCACATGGGCTAATTAACAATTACAAGCAATTCATTTTGAATCACTCAACAACACAAAATCACACCAAAATCACACCTATTCATGTGAACAAGTGAACTGGTCAAAACGTCAGTAAGACCACACAATGGAGATTTCCTCCACCGGTTCAAAGCTTGAGATCGACATCACCGGCCCCCAGCCTCAACAAATCCCTATCCATAAAATGACTCTAGCCAAAGAATAAACCGCTAGAAAAGATCCCTACCTCTTGATTTGTCTAACTACACCACCCAAATCGGTGTCCACGCTGCAGCTCTCGCCGGCGTAACAAAGCCTTTACTTTCGTCTCTAAGCGAACCGACGGTCCGAAAGACGGGAAATCTATAGATAAGCCACTCTCTCTCTCTCTAAAACCTCAAAATCCAAGCTACTGCCAATTTTTCCCTCTTCTCCACATTTTTCTCTTGTTTTGCTTTCAAATGGAGAAGATAACTATTTGCTATTTTGTCTTTATTCATTTAACATTTTCAAAATTCCCATCATGTCCCTTTAAGTGTTGGATTTTGACACTTGCCAATTCAAGCTATCTTATCTCATCCTATCACTAATCATGCAACATGTGTCACATGGGTACATGTAGTAGGTGACTTTTGTCACATCACATATCTTTCATTAGTCGTTTTAAGGCATTCGGTGCCTCGAAAAACGTGAAATTCATTGTCTCGAATTTGGCCGAGATAAACGACAGTAGCTAGATTTCGCAAGACGATTCCAACGGTGAAGTCCGTTTTGTCATCCGAGATCTAGAAAAATTTCGGATTTTTACCGAAATTACCGTTTTATCATTTTTCAGAAAATTTGAATTTTCTCTGGTTTTACAGGATGCTCCTCATGCTTCATTGAATTATTAACTAATTGTAAAAAAAATAAGAAGAAGAAACCAGTCCAACCTCAACCACTTATCAGATTTTGAGTTTCCATCTCAATATCAAGTTCTCTTGGAAAATCCGAAGAAATATTGAGAAGTTAAAGATAAAGAGGCTAAATAAACTAAAAAACAAAGAATATTAAAGTTAAACCATGTGTGGTTGCCTAGAAGATGGAGTTCAATACAAAGCAACTGAATTTTTTGTATTTAATGTTCTCTGCTTCTTCAAGGTGGAATTGAGAAATGACCAGATTGGTAATTCATATTCAAGAATCCCGGCCACCTGAGTCTAGGAAAGCCTGTCATGTAATCTGAAAAAAAAAAAAGGTTGTTATCTGCTTCTGCTATAACCTCATAATGAAAGCCCATATAGTCATTTGGTATCATTTTCAACTGTACTCATTTTAGTTTTGGGTTTTAACTTGCATTTTTAAGTCAAATTATTATCCTCGCAATTATTTTTGTTTTCTAGGATGCTAAGCATGAGTTGTTTGATATGGATGGTGTTTCTTCTTATTTAATTTAACATGATTCATTTATGAAATTCTATATTATATTTTCATATTTTGTTCTTTTATTTTTGTGTTGAGTTAGAGAATGTTTAGTTCTAATGGCATTTGAGTGCATCAAATTTCTTTTTGTTGTCCTGTTAGTAACTTTGTGCTTCTTTTAGGTTTGTATACACAAAACTCTTAGCTGATGTGGTTATATTTAAGAAGAACTATATGGTTATATGTATAAGAAGAACTAGAACACACTCCTTGAACCTGATGTGGTTATATTAAATGCTGTACGAGAGCACTACTATCTTTTTCAGTCCACTTAAAATTCGCTGCATATATTGATAAGCATATTGATGAAATTAACCACTCCCTCACATTGGAACTGGGTACTGAATGCAGCGTTCAAATGCCGCATATCAACGCTAACTGTATATGCGGCATTTGATCCTGCCCAATTGTTGCTAATTATAGCTGCGGCTTTTAGTATGACCCAATTGCCGTTGTCCATGACAACGACATTGCGATATACTTTGGTCTTTACTTTAACTTCCAAACTAATTTAATGATATTTTTTTTCATACACATTATATCCTTCAAAAACTCTGAAATTGATCCTTACGAGGAAAGTAATAGTGGGTGAGGGTTCTCCTACTGATGGAAAGTTGTTTCTTGGGTTTTGCATACTCTTCCATATTTAGGACCTCCATTACATAGTGGAGCTTTTATTGGCCACCCATACTAAAATAAGTAAATCATAACTCACATAAATTCTACCTAATTCAAAAACTCTTATGGTATCACAAAAAGAAAATAGAAAAAGAAAATAAAAAAGATAAAAATCTTCATTGGAAGATGAGATTCTTTACCAAGAAAGAGTAAGGAAAGGTGAAACTGATGATCTTATTAAAATAAGAAATTCATAACACAGAAAGGAAGGAAGATTAAAATATGGGGTATATAGGATCTGAATAACTAAAAAGAAGCATATGTATAATATGTTTCCATGAGAGCCTGCTGAACCATCATGCTTTGGTTGAGAGAGCCATAGCATCAGTTATGTTTCTCCATCCGTTTCTCCATCTCGATAATGTTGGAAATATTTTTAAGTATGGGCTTCTGCTAATTGATTTTTTTTTATTTTTGAAAAAGCAGTCAGTCTTAGAGGCATTAAGGCCGGAAATCCATTTTATGTGATTCAATACGGTTGGGCACTAGGTTCGTCTGAGCCGAAATACTATATTTATATATATAATAAGTGTGATATGAAAGGTGTAGGGTCGAATTAAAGCGGGTCTTGATGGGAGGGCCCCGAGTGTGTATTAATGGGCTAGGTCTACCTCTCGCGGAAGTCACATATAAGGTGTGCTCACCTTGGTGTGGTGAGCATCTGAGAAATAGTAAAACCTTAGTGGGAAAGAGGACCAGGGAGAGGAAGGTCTAATCGCTATTGCTTTCAACTGCAGATCTTGGATACGACGGTAACTTTTAACATGACACATCAATCGGGTATGTATTTTGATTTACGTGTTTTAGATGTGTTACATGTCATTCTGGCATCAATTTTGGGTTAATGTTGTAAATCAACATGAAATCCTAACAAGTGGTATCGAGCCTAGCGTGGTTGATTTCGAACCCTAAAATTAAAATTTATGCGAATTGGCAAATTGGAAGTTAAAAGATATGGAGGTTTCTTCTGTGTTTGTTGTTTCCTTCGTTTTCGCACAGATCCGAAAATTTTCTTCGATTGTGTTTGCTGAATTGCTTCAATTTTTGATGAATTGCTTCAATTTTTGCAGAATTGCTTCGATTTTGCTGCTTATTTAATGTTGTAACGTTTTTTTTAATGTTATAACGTTTTTTAATGTTGTAACGTTTTTTTTTAATGTTGTAATGTTTTTAATCTTTGTAACTATTATCTTTGTAACTATTATTTAATGCTTGTTTTTTTTTTAATCAAGCATGATGGTGTTGGATTGTATTATTCTTGTTAAAATAAATAATATACTAATATACTATACCTGACTCTTCTTATGGGATAAAAGATAGTATTAAATGATGAAAGAATATCTTGTTTGAACAAAATAGTTATAGAATATTTGTGGGCAATTTGTCTCGGTGAAATGCTCATGGATTAAATAAATAACATTCTTGAGCGGTTATTTATTTAAGAAGTGCTTGAGTTTAAGTAAGGATTCGAGATGTTTTGCTTCTTTGAATAATTATGGCCACTTACGCCCAAAGGAAGTTGGTTGTTTACAGAATTCTTGGAAGTGTGAGAATTAGCAGCTTAGAAAGTTACTTAATTTTGATTTTGTGAAGGTATATACGCCCAAAGGGGATGTCCTTTTATAGAATCATTTCTTCTTTATGTGGTGCTTGAAGCTTGTCTTGTATGTGCTATGCGTTACGCCCAAGGAGAACAAATGGTGATACATTCTGAGCTTCTAAATTATTATATTTTGCTATTACTTTGCCCATGTATATTAAACAATTATTTTATTATTACAGTAAGTCAAATTGCTGTGAACAACCAGTTGTGCTCAATTGAAACTCTGAATGGCAATAACTATGCGAGATGGAAGAGTGATGTTACACTGCGTTGGGATTAGCGATCTTGATTTAGCCTGGCGGATGAGCCTCGAGCCCACTAATGATAGCAACTGGCGAAGAAAAGGCTTATTACCGAAATGGTGAGGAGCTAATCGGTAGTATCATGGTGATGAAGAATCAATTTCTCAGTTTCAAAGTGGAGTGTTTGAGGAGCCCGATGCAAAGGCTTTGCGACCATGGACAACGATTTCAAAGAGTGAAAAGAAAGGTGAACCCGGGAAGCCCGATGCAAAGTACATCCTAACATGAGGTATGATGGAGTTTCTGGGATTAGGCCATACATATTGAAAATGCAAGACATCGCGAATCGCCTCTCCAACCCTAAGATTACCATAGATGAGTCATTCCTTATCCACCAAGCCCTGAACTCGCACCCGCCCAAATTTGGCTAGCTGAAATCCATATACTCGTGCCCGAGTGAGACTTGGAATGTGAACAGTGATTCGTGTGTGTTGAGGAGGAAAGAATTAAGAGAGAGCATGGTGAGTCTGTGAATCTAATGCAGCAGTTTTCCCATAGCAAAGGTGTTTCTGGCCAAGCTTCTGCCTCTAACCACAAGAAAGGACAATTTGGCAAAGGTTCTCAACAACATAACAAAAACAATAAGTCCCATAATGTAGGAGGTCCCAAACCTGACATTAAGAAACCTAACACCTGTTGGTTTTGCAAGAAAGAAGGTCATAAGAAGAAGGATTGTTATCAGTATAAAACTTGGTTAGGAAGGAAGAATAAGAAAGGTAACAACATAACCTTTGTTTATCTTGATGCTTCTTTGGTGGTTGTACCGCCAAACTCTTGGTGGTTAGATAGTGGTAGTCCTATTCATATAGCTAATTCCTTGCAGGGGTTCATAACCAAGCGCCAGCCAAGTGAAGGAGAGATTAACTTGCATGTGGGGAATGGAGTCAAAGTTGATGTCTTGTTTATTGGCACCATAGCTTTGCATTTTAGGTCTGGTTTTAGGATTATCTTAGAGAACACTGCTTTTGTACCATCCATGAGACGGAGTTTGGTGTCACTTTCAAAGCTTGATGAGTTTGGATATCATTTTCATTTTAGGAATAAAAAGGTTGAAGTGTCTTTGAATTCATCTATTGTTGGTGAATGTTTGTTGCGTGATGGTTTATATCAATTAGATTTAAATTCGGATACCATTGCGTTCCATGTCGATGTGCGGCCAAAGAACTTTAATGAGCGAAAATTCCTATTCTACATGGCATAAAGGTTAGGTCATCTCGAAAGAATAGGAAGATTTATTAAAAAGTCAAATTTTACTTGGTGGTTTTATGATAACTAAGCCCAGACCTCATGTGTGGAGTTGCATTAAAGGAGTAAAATTGACTAAAACAGGCAACAAGGTGCTACTCGTAGTAGTGAACTTTTAGGCGATTCACCTGAGACATTAGTGGACCTTATTCTCGCTCTTTCTTTGTGCGAAGTTTCTTTGTGACCTTTATTGATGACTTTTCTAGATATGGATATGTGTATTTGATTTCTCATAAGTACGAAGCTTTAGAAATGTTTAAAATCCCTTTAAGGCCCGAGGTTGAGAAGAAGCAATTGGAAAGGTCATTAAAATTGTCGGTCGGCGGATAAAGGTGAGTGAATATTATGGGAAACACAGAGATTTGGAGACTGATGTTTGGGACCTTTTGCTGAATTTTTACAGTCTTGTGGCATAAAGGCTCAGTATACAATGCCTAGAACACCTGAGCAAAATGGGGTTGCTAAGCGTCGAAATCGAATCTTAATGGATATGGTAAGAAGTATGATAAGTAGAACCAAATTGCCTGCGTCTTTGGGGTGAAGCCACTTGAGCAGCCATGTATATCCTTAGAGTGCCCGGTAAGTCACGTGCCCAAAACTCCTTTTGAACTTGGACCAATAGAAAACCCAGTTTGAACCACCTAAAGGTATGGGGGTGTCCTGCAGAAGTGAGAGTTTATAATCCTCATGAAAGGAAACTTGATCCTAGAACTACATCAGGCTTTTTCATCGGCTACCCACTCGCCTCTAAGGGCTTTAGATTTTATTGTCCTAGGCATCATACGAGGATCGTTGAGTCCTTGAATGCAAAATTTCTCGAGATCACATTGATAGTTCTAGCTCCCAGTCAAGTGAATCACTGTCAACACAATCTTCTGTTGATCCAATTATTTTGCCATTAATCACGAGAAAGGATTATAACCATTCCGGTCTGGAGTGAAAGGACTTGAATAAAGGTCGCATTGCTCACGACTCTGCCGATCGTTAACGAGAATACACTTGAGATTGTTGAATTGGCACCTCTTCAACCTATGCCTCTTAGGAGATCTCAGAGAGAAAGGAGACCTGCATTGCCTGATGACTATGTGGTTTACTCTGGTGAGGTTGATTATGATATTGGGAGGTCATAGATCCTGTTACTTTTCTTGATGTTGTCCATAGTCCATAGTATGATAAATGGAATATTGCCATGAAAGAAGAGATGTTGTCGATGGCTAATAATGGTGTTTGGGATTTGGTAGAGATACCTGAAAATTTTTAACCCATAGGTTTCAAATGGGTTTTTAAAACCAAGAAAGATGCTAAAGGAAAAATTGAAAGGTTTAAAAGCTAGATTGATTCTTGAGGTATACACAAAAGGAAGGGGTTGATTACACAGAGACCTTTTCTCCTGTATCTTCTAAAGACTCCTTTAGAATAATCATGGCATTGACGGCGCATTTTAATCTTGAATTGCATCAGATGGATGTCAAGACAGCTTTTCTGAATGGAGATCTTTATGAGGAAATTAGCCTGTCTGGCTTGGCCCAGGAGGTTTTTAGTTGATGGAAAGAGAATATGGTGTGTAGACTTGAAGTCTATCTATGGTTTAAAACAGGCCTCGAGGCAATGGTATTTAAAGTTTCATGATGTTGTCACTTCTCTAGATTTTGAAGAGAATATTGTGGATTCTGCATCTATTTAAAGATCAATGGGAGAAAATTTATATTTCTCATCTTATATGTTGATGACATTCTGCTGAGGTAATGATTTAGGTTTGCTTATGAATGTTAAAAGAATGTTATCACAAAATTTTGATATGAAGGATCTCGGTGAGGCGAATTTTGTTTTGGGTATAGAGATCCATAGAGATAGAGATCACAAGTTTTTGGGGCTTTCGCAGAAAGCCTATGTTGATCGTGTCTTGGAACGTTTTGGGATGGAAAGTTGTAAGCCGGGTGTGGCTCCTAGCATTCAAGGAGACAGACTTAATAAAGATCAATGCCCTAAAAATGATGTTGAGAGAAATTTCTTTATAAAGGATATTCCTTATAGTAGTGTTGTGGAGAGCTTGATGTATTCTGCAGTGTGCATTAGACCGGATATTGCCTATGTAGTAAGCGTCCTTGAATGTTATCTCGCTAATCCTGGAAATGAGTATTGGGTTGCTGCAAAAAAGGTTCTGCAGTATCTGCAGAAAACTAAAGACCATATGCTTGTATATAGAGAAGTGGATGACTGTAGTGATTGGTGCTCGGAATGCGGTTAGCCGGTTATGCAGATGTGAAAGTCTACCACATGCTTTATTTTTACACTTGCAGGTGGAGCAATTTCTTGGAAGAGTTCTAAGCAATCGTTGGTGGCTTCTTCTACAATGGAAGTTGAAATTGTTGCTTGTTATGAAACTGGTGCTCATGCTAAGTGGTTGAGAAATTTTATTTATGGACTCAAGATTGTTACGTCTATCTGTAGACCACTAAAGCTCTTCTCTGATAACTTTCTGAGTGCTGTTTCTTTTTGCTAAAAATTACCAAGAATCTGCGGAGGAGCAAAGTACATAGAGTTGAAATACTTCAACTTAGAGGTTGGGTAGATAATGGGGGATATAGAGGTAGTCGTACTCCTTACGATAGAATAACTGTGATCCACTAACCAAAGGCTTGCGACACATTGATTTTAATAAGCATGTTTGCGGTCATGTCTTCTTTGCATCTTTTGATGTACTGAGTTAGTGGGAGTATGTGATGTACTTTATATTCATGATGCTTGCATAATACATTCAGGTTTATTCCCACTTGTGGTTATTTGTTTATTACCTTTATATTACTTGTGCATGTTTGTGGAATGTATAAACTTTTTATGAGCTCATACGATGATAAGGTCTTACTTGACATAAGTTCTGAGGCTTCTCACGAGCATAAAGGGGATGTAGTCCCATACGGGGTTTCTATGAAACCATAAAGAGAGGATCAAATAATTTGTCAACATGTTTATTTATTTTGGAATCTGGTAGCCGACATGCACTACACTTTATCACCTTAGGAATCCATGTCATTTTAATTTTAGTGCTTGTGGTTGTGGAAGGTATTGTATCGGTCGAATGCTCTCACGCCACGAGTTCGGTATTATTTTTGCATTGGGCCGGATTACGAGAAGGCTGAGATGTTTTATTTTGTGGCCCTCTGAGTGTTGTTCGATCTGAGTCTTTTTAACAATTCTTAAAAAATTCATAAAACTCAATTAGCATTGCCCAGTGGGAGAATGTTGGAAATATTTTTAAGTATGGGCCTGGCCCAATTGATTTTTTATTTGAGAAAACGAGATCGAATGTAGGCAGAGTAAAGCCCAAATCCATTTATGTGATTGATACGGTTGGGCCTAGGATAGTCTCGGCCAAATATATATTTATATATATAATAAGTGTGATATGAAAAGGTGTAGGACCGGAGTCGCGGGCTCTTGATGGAGGGCCCAAATTATTATTATTAATGGAGCTGGAACCCACTCTATAAGTCTATATAGGTGTGCTACGCCCCACATTGGTGAACATACAAGAAATAGTAAAACCCTAGTGGGAAAGAGGATCAGGGAAAGGAAGGTCTAGTCGCTATTACTTTCAACTGCAGGATCTTGGATACGACAGTAACTTTTAACATGACACATCAATCGGGTATGTATTTTGATTTCCGTGTTTTAGATGTGTTACATGCTCAGCTTCTGCAGCCCGTCTTGGGTTAATGTTGCCATCTAACATATAATCTAGATAATTGACCGTAAAAAAATCATGTGCCCTTGTTTTCTAAGAATGGCTTTAATTATATTTCTATATTGTTCTTTTCTTCTTTTATTTTTTCTAATATAAGTAAATCAAGCAATTTTTTACTACAAATAAAATATTTTCCTTTCTTTACTTTTAATAAATTAAATATATATTTACTAAAATTATTAACAAAAATGATATTAAAATTTTACTTTAAACCATTTATTTATTAATGTAATAAGAATGAGGTGTTTGTCAATTTTTTTCCCAAAAATACCCTTGTCAATTTAACAAAATATTTCTAATTGCGATTTTACTATTTAATCATATCAAATATTCCCAAAATATTTAATAATAAAATTAATAAGGAATAAATATGAGATTTTCAAAACATTCCCATAAAATTATCACTAATAAATAGCAAATATATATTTTTTAATATAAAATTATCGTAAATATATAATAAATATACTAAGGACACCGCATTTTGGCTTTGATGTGTTTTCAACTAAAAGGTGAGACTTGTCTCTATTTTTATTTTAAAAAATAACTCATTTAGTAAACGGTTTTGAGTCGGTGCTTATTTTTGTTTATTTTTTTAAAAAGGAAAACAAAATAAAAAACAAAAACCCTAGTGTGACTTCTATGAAAAGAAGAGTCTAAATTCGAAGGTCATTGTACTTATGGGAAGCTACAGTATTGAACCGTAGCACTCTCTAAGCCTCTAAAGATTGGGTCTCTACTAATCAAATTTAGAGAAATGTGACAATCAATTAATTAATCACGGATGATTCCTGCCACGGTAGGGTGATCGGAATCAACAATATTTTGTTTCCTATGTTCCTCCTATTGCCGTGAGTCAGAAGCTCTTTGCCGAGTATAGCGAGTCAGTCTAGGGTCGAACACGGGGATGAGTTTTCATCCCACAAAATGATTAAATCAATGTTTAAAATGGTGAGACTTTTGTTTGGACTTTTTAGTTAAAAGCAGGGGAGTTATGGTTGTTCCACTTTGGATAATTGAAATAAGCTTAAATGAAAGTGTGAAATGGCAACCTTGAGGCTTGGGTCACTAACGATAACATGGGGCTATTGAAGTGTCCTCGGGTTATTTCTAGCATTAGGGCAAAATGACATATAGTCAATAGCGGATCATTGTTTAGCTATAAGACCTAACCTAAAACCATCTATTTGAGTCGACCGAAGTACTAAGCATTCAAAGTCCCGTTTAGTTTTGAAACCCTAGCATTTAACCTCATTTTATGGCTCCAAGTAATGTGTCTAAAGAATGTCGATCCATCTACTAAGTAAGAATACCTTTGAACCTAAAGCTTATAAGCAGAGTATTGGCCAAAGAAAGAGACATTAAATAGCATTAAACCCTAGTTTGGGAAAGTATGGAACCATAAATACGTGCACAGCAACATTTAAAGCATGAGGACAGCACACGGAAGCGAAACCAAGGCTAGCACCCCTCACTCTTCAAGGCATGAGGCTAGCCGAGGCATCCCCTTGAGTTGTCATCCTCAAGGGGGGGTGTTTGGCAGCCGAAGAAAAATGGTAAAGAAGGAGAAAAAGAAACAAAATAAACCTAAAATGAAAAAACTGCGGGAACTTGCATATGGAAAAATTAGGGGTTACCAACATGAGCGACTATATAGCCAAACCAAGTGTGAAAAATACAAAAATGCCTAAAATATGAAATTACATAAGGGACAAAAATGGTAATTTATCAAAACCGTGATGGATTTTGGAATCAAAAATGCCAAAACACGAAATTTAGGATTTGTTATCTTGGGAAATTTAAGCTAGCATAGCGAAAATTTCGCTATGCTAGCAAGACCATCTTTAACAAATTAATTATCAAGAAGAGCGAAAATGAGAATTTTAAGCTAGGAATAATAATTTAAGCTAGCTAATGAAATTCGCTAACAACATTCACATAGCGAAAATTTATTAGGATTCTTGAAATTTTAGCTATGATTGCGAGAATTTTGCAATCCAGCTGAAACCTTTATGATCATGAAAATCTACTGAATTGCTCTACACTTGCTGCTGCATCACTTCTGCCTTTTATTCATCACTTTGCCTTCAATTCTTCCAACCCATCTTGACATTTATTGCTGACTTGGTGAAGTACAGACTCTAATTAAACACGATAAGAAGCCAAGCTTCTTTAGTGAAGTTCCCAAGACTGAAACTATCCAAAACAATCTCGAAAACAAATTAGGCGCACTAAATGGACATACACATGACAATTGGCTTAATTCGTATGATTAGTGAACCCAGCACTCAAAACCTATCTTGAATAATTTCAAAATAGCACTTTTTGAGCCACTAATCCACCTTCTGACCAAACTAATTCTTGAAATAAAGCGCAATCTTAAAAACAATAGTATGCATGTTGTGCTTTTACAAAAGTGTATAAGGTTCAAGAAGTGTATGTACCGACAAGGCTTTTACCTTTAAAATGAACAATTTACACCCTATTCGAATACCGACATGAAAGAACAAAAACCATATAAGAACTAGTTCTAGGTCAACATTGGATCAAGAAATCAACTGAACTTCCACCAAAATCTAATTGTTCCTAAGTAACCAGCTTGAGCCAAGCAGTGCAAAGCTATTCCCTCCCCAAACCCTAGCTACTCAGCTGGCCTTAAGCGTGACCGACTGAAATAGGGAGTAGCTACCTCTTATTCTTCCTTGTTTTGCAATGTAGTGCAATGCTAAACTTCGACTTCACCAAAGTCCCTAGGTATGTGGTCCGCAATGGCTCACAACAATTTTAAGGTTTATGGCATCAAAGCCAAAAGGATCAATGACCACAAACTCTGCATGTGCTTCACGGACTCGAATGACTTGAGAAATTAAGCACACAAGCACGCTAAACTCTACCCGTCCACGAGTGTAGCGAACACTAAGTACGATGACTCCCGACCAATTAAGGTTTAGGGCATCGGGCTTTAAAGAAAACTTTAAGCCATATATACCCTCGGACCGTGTTAGGGTTTCAAGACAAGCGTCACGGCTTTTTATTCTCTTTTCTTCTTTTCTTTTAACTCCTTTTGGAAAGCGCATTGGTCTTCATACATGGGTAACACAAACCTATTATGGGTCATCAATAGGTCTAAGGCCGGCTCTGCAAAGTGGAAAGATGTATATAGCTCCTCAACTTATTGGTACAATCTACAGTTGTGCGGAGTGTGTGGAGTAGCTCTGGGGGAATGTTTAAAGTTGAACACGCTGTTCAATTGACTAAAAACTGAAATATACGGGGAAATTGTTCTATCCTTTAAGGTAACATACAGGCTTCAATTCTTCCAATTAAAGGCAAGAGTAGATACATAAAATGAAGACACAAAAGTGATTTGCAAAAGTGTAGTAAACTGTAAATAATGCTATAAAGCTTTTGATATAACCAAATGGTATACATGTAAAATATAGCTAAACATAACAAAGTATCCTTTGCCTACTATTAGCTAATACATGAACCCTATATAAAGTAGTATTGATTGATAAATTGGCTTGACAAAAACATGATGAAGACACCTAATACAACTTTTCCTCCAGCCAAGTATAGACATGTCATAGGGATAGGAAGAGTTAAAGCGAAGTGTGACCACCTCACTCTCTCGGGGTGGTGGATGCGAAGGCTATTTCTTGCTGCCCGGCATGTCTAGGAGGCACAACTGTTTGTGGGCTCATCTCGATAATGTAAACACGAGGCGAGGAGCCGAGGTGACTCATGATCTGAAGGAGCATGGTATGATGCAATGCTCTAAAGTGGTCGGCTCGGGCGATCTACGGTTCGTCGATGCACGTGTAGTAGCCCGATGAGCAGGCGACATCCGAGTAACGCACTTTGGCTCCTCGAATTGACATGAACATGCTCCGGAGAATGCCGCGTTGTATATGGCCGGGCGGGAGTGTCATCGAGTACGCGGGGCGAGAAGAAGAATGGAGGAGGAGGATGGAGGGAGACAAATCGGCATTGGGCTCCTCTCCACCTGTATCTACCTCGAGAATAGGATCATCTTCTCGGGGATATAACCTCATGGCTCCTCTGGTCTACTGTTCTTTGGAGGAGAAAAGATCGACATAACCAAGGATCGCTCCATGGACGGGACACGAGGGCATCGTCTCCCTCACTGTACGGGCTCCTCGGGGGTCCCAAATGCTCCAGGGACCTGGCTCAGGTGGTGGCATCGACAAGGGTAGACCCTCGGCTCGAGGCCAGGAGCCGCTGCGGGTTGGACCTTATCCTGGTACGGCGGGGCGGTCATAGCATAGCTGGAAGGGACTGAACAGAATCCCCTCGGTCCCGGGTTACAAGGCCTCTATTATGGCTCCCCTACTGGCCCGAACATAGTGCTCTGACCCAGGAACAAGCTAGTCAGGAGGCGGGTGGTCAGCTAGAAACATCGAGTGGGGTACGCTGTGGAAAAATGCGGTCGCCGTAGTATCTCGAGCAAGACAGCGGACCATCTCCCTCTGTGACGGCTGTGGCCACTCCGAGCCATCCTCAGAGATTGGCCGGCTGGCCTGGCAGGCCTAAAGCATTTGAAATATCCGCGACTCGGGTGGCTGGTCTGTCGTGTGAGTGAGATCGAACCGTGGACTCGGCACTCCACGGGAAGTCATGGAGTGGTAGAATTGAAGCACCACCCAGGGATAGTAGAGCGTCGCGGTGTCTGGCATGTAAGCGACGGGGGAGTCTTGTGTGATCAATCTCATGGAGTCTGCGAGCCAGGGGTTAGCGGTCGGTCTTGGCACGTCGTGGAAGGCTCTCCCATGAAAATCACTGGGCGCCAAATCCCACGTTCCCGAGTATCGGGGTTCTAGTAAACAATGGTCGCCTGATCCTCGAGGTCGGCGATAGATGGGGCGATGAGACTCCTCTCTTTCTTTGGGAAGGTGATGGATTGAGGCTAGATAGCGAGGACTCCCAGAGCACAGTGTCAGGGCATAGCTTGGGGCGGGCCTCTGCATCGTCTGCGAGGCATCGGGGAAGGGCCAGGGGTCCAAATCTGGTCGGTACCTAAAGTGTTTAGGGCTCATGAATCCCTAAGGCTCCTCAGGGACGTGTTTGGAGACTGCTCCTCCATCTCTGAGTCTTAAATCTAGCGAGTAGACTAAGGGACCATACAGTGCGACACCATGTACATGTGTATGTAGTCGGAAAGTCGTAGGGCTCAGTGGAGTGGCAGTACCTTTGTGGCTCACTGAGGCGGACGAGCTCACACGGTGAACCAAAATGATACGGCTAGGCCGAGGGGCACGGGCATGGATGCAGCGATGCTTCGGCTGTGAGGAGCAGCGGCACTTGGGGTGAGCACAGGCGGGGCGACGGTGGGGCTTCAGGCACGGCGAACGAACTCAACGATGGCGGTCTGGGGCTCGAGCTCTGGCGTGGGGCGGTGCGGAGAAGCCGAGCAACGCAATCGACGAGCCGCTGGGGCGGGCGGGAAAGCTTTTCTCACGGCGATGGACGGCTCGAGGGAAGGAAAAAATGGAATGAAGATGGATGACCTTTCCCCTCCCAGCACCCACCCCATCATCAGGTTGGACAGCGATTGGTCTTTGGAAGCCGAAGAGCCACTTCAAGCTTAATTTTGCTATTATAGCGAAATTATGACTGAACCATTATTCTGCAAAAGAAAACACATAAAAATTTGATTTAGGCAGATTAGAAACAAAAAAAAAATAAAAAAAAATAAAAAAATAATTATTATTTTTAACAAAAACCTAAAAATAAATTAAATTTAGGCTACTTAAAAGGAAAGTTGCTAAAAGCGAGGGTTCACAAAAGTAGCCTAATATGAAAATTAACAAATCTAAAGCAAAAATAAAAAAATTTGAGCTGTAATTTGGTTCCAGAGTAGACCTGAGCCAGCTCAATTTCATGACTTACTCATGGAGGGTCGAGGAGGAGGAGCTCATAACCACGGCGGTGGCCAATCTTCGCGACCTTCATGCTTTGGTCCCATTCTTATTGATTTTCTTCTCGCGAATTTGATTTTGGGCTGACCAATTGGCACTGCCGGTGGTGACTGATGGCTTGACTCCCGATCAAGCTGCTTCATCTTGGTTAGTAATTCTTGCAGAATTTATGGACCTTTGGCTTCCTTTGCATTACGACCAATTGACGAGACTTCATGAAGCTTCCTTCCTTATCACCTTCCAGGCTTGTGCTTGTGAGCTCAGTGAAAAATGTTGAGCTCAATGTGTATTGCCAAATGTGAGCTGCATTATCCCGTTTTGTGATTATTGATGCATTAGCGGTGGCAATAGTCTTCCCGGGATAATTGGCATGATTGGGCCCACTTGCTATGCTTCCGGTATCAAGCACTACAAAGTCTTGGGTAGTAAATTTGTCTACCTTCACCAACACTTCCTCAAGTATTCCCTTAAAGATCTTCAACGTCTATCAGCCCGATGACAAAGTGTTGGTAGGTTTGAATACGCAACTACTTCCTTATACTGCGAGTATGGCGGTAGGTTTACAGCGGCCTAGTCTAAGCGATTGCTTTGTCTATGCAATTCCTCGATGTTGGCCAGGGTGGGGATCACGGATCACTGTATTTGGCGGGGTCTTGCTGCGGATTATGGCAGACTTGCTTTCGGTTAGGAAGGATTTCTTTCGATGCCTAACCCTTTCTTGGCGTACGGTGCTGGGGAAACTTTGCATAAGTTGGGACCTGTTTAATCATGTCAAGCAGTGGAATATTCACCTTCACTTGTCTTAGCACCTCCCCCAATTTCGGCTGGTTTTGGATTTTTCTTGCCTCTCAATGCTTGGGGGAAATGGGGCATGGTTTTCTTCAACGGGTCTTCAGCGATGATTACCCTCTCGAGCTCGGCTTACTTTCCTTGCATGTTTCTTCGCGGAGTCATGAGCCTTGGTTGCTCTATTTCTCTTCCACTCCTCAGAGTGATTATAGCTTTCACTTCATCCATCCACAATTCTTTGGACCAGACCTCTATAAATGGATCCCCTTTTGGATTTGGCAATGTTTGGGAAGGGAACCTCCCTCTCTTCTGTATCTCCAGTAAATTGTTGATCTTTGTGATTGAATCTGCTGAGTTGTCAATTTTACGATTAGTGCTCTCGAGCCCAGTATTCTTTATTCGATGTGCTTTCTACAGTATCAATTCTTTTGACAATTGTACATTTATCACTGCCTCCACAAAATTGCCCGACCACCTTTGCTTTCGAGTTCAAGATGGCATTCTATTTGGAGAAGAAGAGAGGGAAGGTGGTGGGTGGTGAGATGAACTGAAGCTGGAACGTTTGGCACCGAGGGGCACATAGGCGGGGGTTGGGGTTTCGGGAGAGGTTAGGGTGATTCTTCCAATTGGAATTGTAGGTATTACCGTATGGGGCATTAGGTTGCGGCTTGTATTGACCTACGACATTTGCATATTCTGACATCAAATCCTTCACTAAGGGGGGCATTGGATAATGTTCTTCTAGGTGGGCAGTGGGTTGGAAATTGATACTGAATTAGCACAATGCGAGGATTACTGATCCGCGCACGCACTTACATGGAACCTTTTTCCTTCGGTTCTTCCCATCTTCCTAGCTAGGGTTGATAATTCTTTGCTTTCATTTCCATATCTGGAAAGTGCATAAATGCCTCCCTTTGGTGGGTCGAAGGCTTCATTCACACCGACTTCCCTTGGATTCGGTTCATCGACCTTGGAAGTTTCAGCCACATAATTAATCCATGGCTTCATGCGGTTTGCTCAAAAATCACCTCCACATGGTTTTTTAGCAGTTGCTTCATGGCGGGGACATACCATTATAGAAATGATTCACCAGCATCCATGTATCAAAACCATGGTGGGGACATGCATTGATGGTATCCATAAACCTCTCAATATTAAATTTCTCTCCATTGTCATAAACCGATAAGTGTAGATTTGTCTCTTCAAACTGTTGGTCTTAGTTTGCCTTTGAAGGAAATTTCTTAAAGCTTCGGCAGAGTTGTTGTTCTAATCGTTCTCGGTCTCGATGGAGTGAGCCATATTTTGGCTTTGTCCTTGAGGGTTAACGGGAATGCCTTCAACTAGCAATTCCATACTTCGGTTATACCCTCCTTAAAGATTAGCCATACTTCCTCAAAATCCCATATGTGCTTGAGAATATGGTTTTCATTCTCTCTCGCAATGTGGGAAGCGAGGGGCACTAGGTAGAGATCTCAACGCTACATCCTCAGCGAGAGGTATGGCGGAAGAACTCTTTCACAGGAGGGTTGTATGTGATCCTCATCGGCTTTGTATCTTTGTTGGATTCATAGAGTTGCTTGTTGACTTTCTTTGTTCCTACGGTAGAGGATCCCATTTAGTCCTTGTGCTACTGATTTTGCAAGCCTTATGGCGGTGCACTCACTCTTTGCAATCTACGATATCCTCTGTCAGTCTTTGCATAAACAAACATTGCACAAAAATGGAAACAAAAGAACCTGAAACAAAGCACTTGAGAAAGGTCGGTGTTAGCGAGCAAAATTATTTGTAAAAATAAAACGGTGCGATGGCGCGAGTGAAGAAAACTTTAGGTTCACACGCCAATTAAGGGTGAAGGTCGCAACACTTGTAATGTGGATTACAGTACACATCGACTCATCATAAGTAGTTTTGGCACCATCCCAAACCGCGGCGCATTTGATTCGTGCCCGCGATGGGTGATCGGAATCAACAATATTTTTGTTCCTATGTTCCTCTATTGCCGTAGTCAGAAACTCTTTGCGATATCAGCGATTAAGGTCGAACACGGGGATGGGTTTTCATCCCACGAATGATTCGCATCAATGTTTAAAAATGGTGAGACTTTTGTTTGGACTTTTGGATTTGGTTAAAAACAGGGGAGTTGGTTGTTCACTGGATAACTAAAATAGCTTAAATGAAAGTGTGAAATGGTAACCTTGAAGGCTTGGGTCACTAGCTTGATAACATGGGGCTATTGAAGTGTCCTCGGGTTATTTCACCGCGTGGGAGCAAATGACATATAGTAAGCCAAAGCAGGATCATTGTTTAGCTATAAACCCTAACCCAAAACACCGCTCCTATTGAGTCAGCCCGAGTACTAAGCATTGAAAGTCCGATTCGATTTGAAACTACAGCATTTAACCTCATTCCCATGGCTCGTAGTGACATCTAAGAATGTCGGTGCATCTATAATTAAGAATGCTGCTTGAACCTGCAAGCACATGACAAGTATTGACCAAAGAAAGACATTAAATAGCATTAAGCCCTAGTTTGGAAAGTATGGAACAAATGCAGTACTGCAGTAACATTTAAAGCATGAGGACAACTGCTTGACCCCCAAAACCAAGCTAGCACCCTCCTCTTCAAACTACATGAAACTGGCCGAGCATCCTTGAGTTGTCATTCTCGAGGGGTGTTTGCGACGAGAGAAAATGAGGGAAAGAGGAGAGAGAAGAGAGCAAAATAAACCTAAAATGAAAAGCTGCGGGAACTTGCATAAAAATGGAAAAGTTAGGGTTACAAAGTTATGGGCAGCTTATATAGCCAAACCCAAAGTGTGAAAATACAAAAATGCCTAAAATATGAAATTACATAAGGGAGAAAATGGTAATTTATCAAAGCATTGGTCGTTTGGAATAAAAACACCAAAAACACGAGGGGTAAGGATTTGGATTATGCGAATTTCGCTAGCATGGCGAATTTAAGCTATCTTTGTAAATTTCGTAGAGCTGTGAAAATTTCACGTAGCAAAGAAATTTATTTAGGATTATGAATTTTTCGCTATGATTGCGAAATTTCGCAATCGTGAGTACCGCGTCATAGCGAAATCACTGGATTACTTTGCGCTTGCTCTTTGCGTCACTTCACCGCGCTTTTTATTCATCCTTTGCCTTCAATTCTTGACCCATCTTGACATTTCATGCCTCGGCTTGGTGAAATTCGCAGGGATTCTCGCATTCGGCCTGATAAGAAGCGAACTGTGAAGTTACGAGACACACCGCCCTATCAAAACAATCTCGAAAACAAATTAGACGCACTAAATGGACATACACATGACAATTGGCTTAGTCGTATGATTAGTACTATGTGGCTGAAACCTATCTTGAATAGGGCTCAAAATAGCACTTTTTGGGCACTAATCAACGGATACAATAAATAAACATCCGTAAGGACATGAGAGTGCATCAAGCATACAACAAATAAATAAGTAAATAAATAGTCATGCAAAGTCGAATAGGGAAAGATGTGTACTTGCGATGAATTGAAAGCGCAATAATCAATAGAAACCATGGTTACTATAATAACATATATAGAACCATTCATAATTAAATTAGTAAATCGGATCGTAAATCAAGTGCCGAACTATAGATACATGAGATGTCAAGTCTCATCCAAACACATTTATTTATTACACAAATTAACTTCATAAGACTTCATTTTTATTAGAATTATTGAATTAATCAAGTGATTTGAAATTTTAAAAACTATTTTGAAAATAAAATTTTTGAAAATTGAGTTTTGATTTTAGATTGGGATTTTGAATTTGTCAATTGAGGGATTGAATTTCGAAAATTAGGGACTTGGGGATTTGAAATTTGAAAATTGTGAATAGAAATTTTGAAACTAGATATTTAGATTTTGTAAATTAAAATTTTGAAAATTGAAAATTAGGTATTTGAATTTTGGAATTTAGAATTTAGAATTTTAGAAATTGAGAATTTTGAATTTGAAAATTTAAAAATCAGAATTTTTTTAATTTGAGATATAAATTTGAATTTTAGAAATTTGAGTTTTGGGAGTTTACAAAAAAACAGAGAATAAAAAATAGAATTTTGAAAAAAAAAAGATTTTTTTTAAGAAATTGATAATTTGAAAAAGAATTTAAAAAAAAATGGAAATATGAAATTTTGTGAAGTTGATATTGAGAGAATGAAATTGAGAAAAAGAAAATAAACATAAATTTAAAATTTGTAAAAATAATTTGGGAATTGAAACTTTTATTTTTAAAAGAGTTAAATTAGTAATATAGTTAAAAAAGAGTAAGCGTTTATCACAAGTGGGTGATTGACCAAGTGGTTAAGTGGCCTTACTTCCAACGCAAAGGTCATGGGTTTAAGGCATTATGTTGTACCTGGGATCTCATTTTTTTGAGGGTTTGGGCTTAGCTTAGGTGATGTTGTGGGGGTGATATGGCATTGGGTCCTAAGGAGGTGGGCTCGACATGATGTGTTGGACATGATTGACTGTGTAAAACAGTAAAAGGCCTAAATAGGCGGTCAAGGTGCTTGATGGGTTGGTCATATAATTTTAATGTGTTGATAAAAGGGTTTAGTTTTTAATGTGTTGATAAAAGGGTTTAGTTAAAAGGCCTAATAAGTTGGTCAAAGGACCTAATGATCACTACAAGAAATATGAGGTATAGTAACATAATTTTAGTTGGGGTTATTATATTTTCTTTTTAAAAATTAATATAGCCGCGTTTATTGAATTGATGCTATCAAAGGAAATTTTTATCAATCTTTTAGCCAGGAAAATTCATTGGCCCTACTATATATGTTCCTTTAACTTCATAAAAAGTAAATCCCCTACTATACATTGGCCCTATTCACACGAGTATTTTTTTTTCTTTGGCTTTGCTTAATGCAAACCCCGACATTATTTTCTTGCAGAATCTAATGTAAATGTTGAATGAGTTCGTGGTTAATTAGAATTTTGAATTTGTGGTTAACGTTTCTATATGCATGTCACATGTTTGACAAATGGTTTAACAGAAAAGAAATAGGTAGTAAAATGTTTAATTTTAGGTGCTCAAAACGTTATCATGACTGACCCTCGAATTATGTCTCCCATCATTCAGGTGCAGTTTGAATAGGCAGCTACATTTGTTGTATTATGGACAATTGAGGTAAGGTAAGCTAATTGCTCTTAACCTATTTGATAAAATGGTTGTACAAATTTCTCTCTCCCTCTATTATTATTGTTTTTTTTCTACCTGTTTGCTACCTCATTGGTGGTTTCATTCACAATCATTGAAGTCATTGTATCATTTCATGTGGATGTTGTTTGATTCTAAATGGTCACTTAGCTCTTAGTCTTCCCACTAATCCATGTGCTTAGAAGAAATTAAGTTTTGTGCCTTTCTCTGAAGAGTAGTAGTCTCTTTCTTGTGGATAATCTGATCTGAAATTGAAGAAATATTCATGTGAGAGGAATAGTCAAGGATGGGTATGAAGAAATAGTGAAAGACATAGTCAAGGATTGGGGTTCCGTGCCTAGATTAAATTCATATAATAAGACAACAAAAAAAGAATTTAAGGAAAAAGCAAAAAATAAAATGAACAAAGGAGTAGGGAATTTGTGAAGGGAACTCAAAAGGGTTCCTCTACCCCTTCCTCTCTGTGGGGGGTGTATGAATGTCAAGTCTCAAATTTTGCCGCCCTTTACATTTGCTTCAGACTCTCATTGCAGTTTACACCTTTCAGCCTACCCGTTTTCCTTGACAAAGAAAGAAAGGAAAAAAAGTACTGTCTTTCTCTCTACTGACTAAACTGCTCCCACTACAAGGGAGTGGCCTTTTAGTTGGGGCTAGTGACCCCAACCAAAAAGAAGACTAAGTGCAACTATATGATATAGATGCAAAGTAAATAAGCCGCAACAAGGTGTGATTATAGGGGGCATGACTATAAGTTATAGTTGCAATTTTTTGTTTTGGCCCCTATTGAAGATAATGAGGATCTATGGATGGGGTCATCTTCTGACCGCAACTAAAAGTGATGACTATGGATGGGGTCTTTGTTAGTTGCAAATAAAAGTGATGACTATAGTTGGGGTCTTTTTCTAGTCGCAACTATAAGATATGATTATGGATGAGGCTATTCTTTAGCTGCAACTATAAGGGTGACTATGGATTAGGCTATCCCTTGGTCGCAACTATAAGGATGACTATGGATGGAGCCATTACTTGGTCGCAACTATAAGGGTGATTATGGATTGAGCTATTCCTTGGTCACAACTATAAGGATGACTATGGATGGGGCTTTTCCTTGCCTGCAACTATAAGGTAACAATTATTTAGGAGCCTTTCATAAGCTGGCATTTCGTAAGACTTGTTGCTTTAGCAGCTTTGCATTGAAGTTCACAAGTAAGACCGAATAGTGATCGAACACAATCTTTTTTTTTAATTGATTACATTTAAAACAAGTTTTATTGTTCTCTTAATACATGAAAGAAACCAGGTCAAGCTGATTAAGAATCAACAATACTATTTCAAAGTCTCTATTATAGCTAATATGGTCGTACATATATTGTTTTTAATTCATATTTATAAATGCTAAATTATTGGGCATAGCAGCCATTTTCCCCTTGTAAATTCTTTCCTTCATATTCCTACCAAAAGCCGGAACAGGGTTTCTCATGGCTGCAGCTTGTTTTCCAATTTGATTCTTCTCTCTTGGGATACTAATGGATGTGATTTCAAAGCAAACCTTCCAGCAGCTCCTACTCCATATGTTATTGTATAGAATGTTGAGATGGTGTTTAGACTCTTCAGAAAGATTGAAAAAGAAACTATAAGGATTATACTCTTAATGAATTCTATCAATTCAGATGACATTTTTAAACTACTATAAATAAAGATCCAAAGATGAAAAAATAATACAGAACATACCAGACGGAGAGAACAGAGGTTTCAAGCTGAGGGTTGGGTAAAAGCCCAGATAGCAAGATGAGTAGTTCATATGACCACCATTCTAGACTACAATCAATAGCATGAGAACCTATTAAAGAATCAAAGGAACACTGTAACTCGAATAGAAGTTGAGCAAAAAACTAGGGAATTTACCAAATCATTACAGCAGAAGGGATAGCAAAGCAGAAAAACTCTCCCATTCCTTGAAATACCTCCATGGAAACTGGAACATAGGTTTTCTCACAAGAAGAAGAGTACTTCATGTACAATCCCAGGAAAATTGCATTCAACCAATATGCAATGCTAATTGACAATGCTACTCCAAGGTTACCTAGTTATGTCTTGGATACTAAAACCCATCATAGAGGTATGTAAGAAACACAAAGCAGCATGATCAAACTTTGTGTTTGAAAGTACCAAGCAAGTGGCTGAAGAGTTGCATAAGAACAAGCCACATTGTGAATTTACCAGCTTCAAGTGAAATTAAAGGATCTTGCTTTGTACTGGACTGTGCAAGAGAACAAACAGACAATCCCTTTCTAAGAGCCTGAGTTGAAAAATATAATGGAAATAGCAGCTAAAACGTTGAAGCAAACTGTGCCTTCCAGCTTCAATTCTGCCAACCAGGCAGGCAATTCTCCTAGAAAAAAGACATCCCTTCATGGCTAAACTACTTACAATAGAAACAAGCTCTTCAAAACCCACCAAAGTCTTCACAGGGAGTCCTTGCAAATAGGTAGTAAATCAAATTCATCCGCCATTTAAGAAACCACCAAATTAACGTGTAGTTGGTAAACTTAAAAATTTCAATATCTATGACATTAAAAAACTTTGAGTCACCTGGAAGACCCTGATACTAGGTCGATTTCCCTGGAACCCTTTCCTGCACAAAATTTCTTGCATAACAGAGGACTCCAATGGAACATGCAGAAGCATGCAACTTTCAGGAAGCTTAGCCCCAACACCTAAGCATGTTTCAAGAAATACTAGCCAAGACTTGATGCATGGCTTATGTAGACCAAATTTTATTTCAAAGAAGACGAATAGACTGGAAGTTTCATCCCTTTGGAAATCTTAAACTATATCCTCACACCTTCAAGCTTTTGAGCTGCTGCCCAAGACTCAACTGCGGGGATATGTCCATAAATATAGGCAATGCCACTACCAAAGATGTAAAACTTCAGTGAAGTGTAGATTGCCGATTCAGAAGCATTTGCAAAACTCTGCACCTCTGGTACAACTTATGCCATGAGTTAGCAAGTAATGAATTTGAGGTTTACAATCTTGGGATGAATTTGTTTTTCTAGATGAGGAGTTTCAGAGTAGTTTAATGGGAACCTAGCCATAATCTGGACATAACTTCATGCTCGCTGACACTGCCACCGGAATTTCTTCTCATCCTCTGCCAGAAGTGTGTACCTTTTCCTATTCTCAAGGACCCACAAGGCTAGAGTACCTCCCTGAACAGCGATGGTTGCCTCCCAAATCTGCTGATGTGCTGAGTAATTCTGATCCTGAGTCCAGTTTCTGCATCAAATCCAAAACATATGCTGTAGAAACTGGGAAATGGGAATGTAGAGAGACTGAGGCTATCATGAGCCGATACTGACTAGTGTCAGATCAAGGGACAAACCCTCATAGCTGCCATTTCATGAACCTGGTTCTTTTGTCTCAAATCATACTCATTGTAGACTAGCTTCAAGGCCTAGACAGCTTCACACTAAGAGTATATTCAAAACAATTAAGAAACTTGAAACATGGGAGCATCATTTATGCAGTAACAAGATTAATCTATATTTAGAAACTAGAACTGAAAATAGTACTAACCAAATACGCAACATACTTCAACTCTTTTTAGGAAACTACCAAGTTGAAGCTAAGTTGTTAGATTAAAAAGTAGGTGTTAATGTAATATATTTACATGCTTGTGTTTATTATTGTTGTTGGGATATATAGTTTAAGGCACAATTGGTGTAGTTGTATTTCCTTGTAGTGATATGACCTAAGATTAGAAAATTTTTATAGCACTGGAATTTGATTCATGCTTTGCATCATATTTCCCTTCAAAAGGGATAATCACATTTAAACACATTCCAATACCTTAAATATTGGAAGTGATAAGATTTCCTCTGGCTGCAACTTTCCACTTTTTAATTCTTCCAAGGTTGCACAAGGTTTGTCATCAACCTCCTGAAAACATGTGGCTCTCTTTCCTCTTTTGTTTCTCACCTCTTCTGGCCTTTTGGGCCCCCTTGTATACTCCCAGAATACAGTTTTGTTTTAATGGTAAACATTCTCATTTATATCAAAAATAAAATAAATAAATCAAAGTATCATAATGTTCATAAAATAATAACCATACAAGATATAGAAATATTATCTCTAAGATAATATCAAATTGAAAACAGGAGATATATAAGCAGTCAGAGCATAATTAAAGTGGTTGATTAATCCTGATAAAGTCATTAGCTTGCAGTGTAATGGATTCTTCCACATTGAAATATTCATGGTTCCTTATCCTTATGCCAAAGGCCACTAACGAAAAGTCAAACGTTCACTTTTTCTTCATACCCATCCATGACTATGTCCTCTGCCATAACTATGAAGTTATAGAAAGTAAAAAATAATAAAAAAAAAGCCAACCTTTGACCTCAGTTTGATTGCCCAAAAAACTGTGGAATTGAAAAAGAAAGAATTTTTATTCTAGCTGTGTACAATGTGGAAGCTCTTAAAATTTCTACAGTTTGCTTCTGTATTTCAATGAGCATGGCAGTTCAAGATTACTCTGGTAATCACCATGTTATTTGCATCCAAAATGGTTTCTTGAAAGTTCTTTCTGATATTTCTCTATGATGTCAGTTCTCTTAAGTTTTAATTTATTGCCATTTTGCTTTTATCTGGCGATGCTGCTTTTTAACTTGTAGATTGATTAGTAAACTTTTTCTGGTAATAACTGAATTTATACATAACTATGAGTAAACTTTGTCTCATACCTCACAACCTTTTAATTATTTTTCCTTTAAGAAGGGATGTGAGTTAGAATGTTCTGTTTTGTTCAATGGCAGGCCCTTGGTTGAGAGTGGGAAAAATCCCCATAAATACATAAGGGTTGAATGTGTGTGTTTGAGTTCTATAATGTTTAGGAATTGTTCTTAATTGAATTTGTGTGTTTGAATTCTATATAATTGTCTAAGTTCAATCCCAGAAAGTCGTGGTCATTACATGGTTTTAATGAGTATGCCTTGATACCCAATTCCGAAAGCATTTTTCACATATTGAGGAAAATAGCGGAAGAAGTGGACCAGTGATTCTTCCAGAGAGCAAGCATGTATCCCTCCCATGGTAGGATAATTTAGAGGTTAATTTAGCATCAGTTCAATTCTGGTTGTAGTCAAAAGACTCAAAACCATGAAAAAAGGGGAAAATGAAAAAGAAAAAATGGGTAAAAACTCCCACATTCTTTCTTTAGTTCATTTAAGTTAATTGTGGGGAAGGGCTTAGATGTTTCAAAGTTGGTCAGTCAGAGGTCATAATGTCACTCTCAGTACATCCCTTTTCTTTTAGACGATCCTTACAATTATTATCATTTTTTTATTATTGCAGGTCCACAGTTGTTCATTCAAGCACCGCTACTCCCAATATGCAGCCAAATTTGATCTCATTTGAGAACCAGAATGTAAGAACTACAGTCACTGGCACAATTTCTGGAAATCTAATGAAAGCATCCCAGCTACCACCAAAGGTGCCAACAGGTCTGGAAATTTCTTTTTGATTTGGTTTAACCAGCTTTTGCTGTTCTCAGCATTTCTTTTTGTCATATTTCATATGCATATTTCTTGTTCAGCTATGCCTCCCCCGTCAAAAAGATTTAAGCATTGAGAGGTTTGAATATTAGAATTATGAAAGACTTTGATGATCTTGTAGTTCCATTTCAAAGTTTTAACTGGCATTGATATGGGACAAAATTTGAAGATTCTCTAGGAATGCATCATAAAGTCTCAAAGAACTAGCAAATTTTAAGTCTAAAACATTTATAAAATAGGTGTAAATAACACCTATCACACTTCCCCACACAAAACATCTAAAATTATGATAATTTGGGATTTCTAATTCATCCTTGTTGCTATGCTGGTTGGGTCACTCCATTTGTATGTGCCTCCACTTCACCAAATCTAAGCTCTTTGAAATTTTGTTTGAAAAACATAACAAATGCTTTTGTTATAATCCTTTAATTGACTACATGACCATAGTATGACAATTACAAATGCAGACAAACAAAAATTATATTCCAATCCTAAGGCGACAAAGAGACAATTCTAAATTAATTAACAAAAATCGGAAGGTAGGCATATATGATTCAAACTACAAGTTAAGTGAGTCTGTGAAGATAATCATAATACAAACAATCAAAACACTCACGCAACCACCAACACTAGCCCACCCCTTCTCCTTCTCGTCCCATAATGCCACATCTAAGTGCATGTTTTTCATGAAAATCTTCACCCCTTCTTCCTCGCTACAGTCATCTTCTCTACAACGCCGGCAAAAGGTGACAGTAGAGAATCTCTCTCAGATTCTAATTCTTACCATGTTAGATAAGGGAAAGAAAATGAAACATAATTCCTTGTTCAAGTCCCCATGGATTTGATCACTTAAAAATGACTTCCTTTCACAAGTTTTTTTCTTCTCTCGCCAATTCCCCTCCATCACATTCTCTAAAGAATTTCTTAGGAGAAAATAATCCTTTCTTAAGGATTTAACTGTCTCCCAATCTTTTAGATAACCAAAACAAGTAAAGGATTTCTTATGAATGCTAACCAAAATATGAAGAAGTTACAATCATGGAGAAACAGAATAACATTCTGTTGACTATTGATTGATTGATTAAGTTAATTTTGGGCGCATGAGTCATCCAAGAAAAAAAAGAAGAAAAGAACGGCAACATTGAGAGAACAAAAGGGGTGTTGACCCTCAATTTTGTCCACCCTAGCACATTCCCTAAATTGCTTCTTCCAATGCTTTACATCTGTCTTTTGGTGGTCCATCACTACTCATATATCCTACCTTTTCTAGCCACCTTAGAGACTTTGGGTTGAGGGATTTATTTGGCCCCTCATTGTGACCTATGTCAGCCCTGATTTTGATGTAGGATTTTCTTTTCTTTTTAGGATAGTTGAATAATGTTAAATTAAGCTTCGGATTTTAGGCACCTTTCTTAGGTTCACTTAGCTTCAATTTTGATTTAGGTTTAGGTGATTGATTTTATTTAGATTTATTTTTGTTTTGTTTTTTTATTGATCTAATATTTTGACATTTAATTATGCAAGTATATTATTCAATTATTCAATTTTATCTAGTTTAATATTAAGACTCATGATCACATATATTTAACTTTTATCTATTTATTAATTTTATTTTTGTTTTTGTTTGTTATGAATA
Source organism: Tetrastigma voinierianum (assembly GCA_016808115.1). NCBI lineage: Eukaryota > Viridiplantae > Streptophyta > Magnoliopsida > Vitales > Vitaceae > Tetrastigma > Tetrastigma voinierianum. Next base: position 940,241 of record JAEQBH010000651.1, on the reverse strand, counting down.
GTTTCATTAATTTTCTTTTATCTTTATAAGTATTAGGAGCATAGGTGAAAGGCCACGTTGATGAAAGTGGAGGTTAACTCCACATTGAGAGAAGGGGGTAGTGGAAGGTCATGCGTAGGATTTAGAGAGTTCGAAGGGGGAGAAGAGAGAGGACAAAAAACAAAGGGGAATCTGAACAAAAAGAGGAGGATCAAATCGGCTTGAGATCAAGGACATGACAAAAAAGGAAGGAGGAAGATATTGTTGGGTGATCGGGGAGTGTCTGGGAGAGATTCAAGGCCTTTTTGAGGTAACATTGGGCATGTAAACAAAAAAGGAGAAGCAGATAGAAAGAGAGAACAAAGAAATGAGCTAGACATAGAGGAGGGATAAAAAACAAAATGAGCTAGATATCTCATGTTGAAAAAGGATGCCAAACTGAGACTAATCCGATGGGTTCTATTACTTCAAGAATTCAATATGGAGATTAAAGATAAAAGAGGAAGTGAAAATATGGTAGCTGACCACTTATCTCGTTTGGAATTTGACAAGGGAATCGAGGACCCCACAAAGATAGAGGAATCTTTTCCGGATGAACAACTCTTAGTTGTAGTGAACTAAGAGTTGATATAGTGAACTTCCTAGCTTGCAATGTTCTACCACCAGAGCTCAACTTGCAACAGAAGAAGAAAATTTTCCACGATGTGAAATGTCATCAATGGGACGATCCTCTACTGTTTTGAAGATGTGCGAATCAAATTATACAAAGATGTGTTCTGGAAGCTGAATATGATGGCATTCTAGCACATTGCCACTTCTCACCTTATGGAGGTCACATGAGACCTTTGAGGACCTCTTGGAAAGTATTGGATTCTGGTTGTTACTATTTTTCCGAGACTATTTTGAATAAGTAAAGTGTGATTGTTGCCAATGCGTGGGAAATATATTGAGAAAAGATGAAATGCCATTGCACAACATGCTTGAAGTCGAGATATTTGATGTTTGGGGGATCGATTTCATGGGGCCATTCCCACCTTCAAATGGAAATTTGTATATTCTTGTTGCGGTGGATTATGTCTCTAAGTGGTTCGAAGCCATAGCAATGCCCAAAAAATGATGCGAAGACAATGGTGAAATTTTTGCAAAAGAATATTCTAACTCGTTTTGGAGCACCCAGGGCGATTGTAAGTGATGAAGGCACCCATTTCTGCAACAAAATCTTTTTAGTGCTTATGGCTAAGTATAGTGTCCATCATAAGAGGGCTTTAGCATATCACCCCCAATCAAATGGACAAGTTGAGATTACTAACCAAGAAATAAAAAGAATTTTGGAGAAAATGGTTAGTATAAGTAGAAAAGACTGGGCAATGAGATTAGATGACTCACTTTGGGCATATCGAACTGCATACAAGGCTCCTATCGGAATATCACCCTATCGGCTTATGTTTGGAAAAGCTTATCATTTGCCCATTGGGTTGGAACATCGAGCATTTTGGGCAATTAAAAAGATGAATTTCGATATCCAATCTATTGGAGAAAAGAAACAGCTGACTCAGCGAGCTAGAAATCGAGAAATAGATCATATGACAATGCAAGGATATACAAAGATAAAATGAAGAAGTGGCATGACCGATGTCTTACATAGAGAACATTCAAGGAAGGCAGTAGAGTCTTGTTATTCAATTCTAGACTCCGACTATTTTTGGGAAAATTGAAATCCCGATGGACGGGACCATATATTGTCATCTCCGTTACTCCATTTTGGTCGATTGGATTGAAATCAGACAATGGAGTAGAATTCAAGGTGAACGGTCAATGAGTGAAGCTTTACCTTGGCGAAGAACTTCCAAAAGCCGAAGAGATAAAATTTAGTGACTAAGAGTTGGAGAAAATGAAGCATCATTACTGTGATGAATAGTAGTTCCACCATTGAGATACAGCTTCGTCGAGCTATTGACATTAAACATAGCGCTTCTTGGGAGGCAACCCAAGTTTTGTAAGAATCTCTTTTATGCATTTATTTTCTTTCTTTATTCCATTTCTTTTCGGTTCAATTTTACTATTTCTAGATTCTTGGTTTGTTTGATATGTGTGTTAAGTGTTTCGACGTTGCATTAAGAATCTAAGGACAATCACGATTAGCAGGCGAAGGGAACTAAGTTTTGGGAGTAGACTGAAAAATGAATGTAAAATGGGGTATTTTAAAAAGGGGGTAGCAAATGATTTGAATTTAAATATATGTGAAATAGGCATGAACTGTTAGGAAGAAAATATTTTGGGTTCAGCATATTCAATTGAGAACCTAACTGCGGCGAACCTACGCAATTCATCTAACCATCTTTCTGGTTCGTCGCAGTGAAGGTCATTCTTCGCCGCAACGAAGGCATTCGACATAGCAAAGGCATTTGCCACAACGAAGCAAACCCATCACTGTGGCGAAGCATAATCACATTTTCATATGTGGGGTTAGGTATTGTGACGAAGCCACAAGTGTGCATTCCTCTTCCCAGTTGCGTATATGAAGAAACCCTTTGCCTTGTCGAACTAACATAACTTTTTACATTCCCTCTACTTCGCCACGTGGAACCCTTAAACCACGTGAAGTCATCGTGGCTGATTCAAGGCAGCCGTCTGCATTAAGGCCCCAGATTTTAAAGTCTACTCAATAGGAGCAATGGAGTCACAGTTTGAAACACCCATCTATTGGCTCTTTCTCTCCAAAAGCCGGCACTCCCAAAACCAGGATGTCTCCTCGATTATTTTCCCATGGCTCCGAAGAAGATAGTTTCGCAAAAGAGGAGAAGAACAGGGTCGAGCTCTCGCACACCTCCGCCTCTTCTAGAAGATCTGAAGAAGTTTATCACACATGAAGTAGAACGGTTGTACCACGAGTCTCTCTACAATCGTACATTTGTGTTGGAGCGTGATTTCCCAACCTCCAATGTGTACTTCACATTCATGATCGAGAACAAAGGTTGGACAAAACTTTTTGAGCATCCGCTACCAGGGATAGCTCCCGTTAGAGAATTCCATGCAAAATTACGTTTTCGGGAAGACTCGAGAATATATGTGCACGGGGAAGTGGGTGAACTTTGACGCCACTGTCATTAACAAGGCGCATAATCTGAGAGATGATGACAACGAAGAATATTGAGCCCTGTTCTAGAATAGTGACTATGAGATGATGATGAGAGCCCTTACCAAAAGGAGCTATGAATGGAAGCGACACCCTTTTACTTTTGAGGTGACTACTTTTCCTTGCCCTGAGGTCAGTCCCAAAGGCATGGTATCACTTTATTTGCACAAGCCTAAAGCCGAGCCTTCACCTCTCGACAGTTACCAATGACAAGGCGATTATCCTATATGCCATTATGGAAGATATAAAGTTTGATGTGGGCTATGTGATAGAAAGGGGAATTATCGAGTCTACCCAAAGGCGATGTACTAGGGCACTCATCCACCCTTCTCTAATCACACTGCTATGTAAGATGGTTGATGTTCCCATCGAATGCGAGAAGAAGTCACCACGTAAACTTCCGATTACCCTTCCCCGAAGAAAAGAATGGCTCATCCCCGAGACTCGGATGAAGTCAGAAGAAGGCGGAAAGTTGATGCAGAAGAGGAAGAAGCAGCAGCAGAGATACTAATGGGACCCATGGATCCCCAACTGCAGAAATTCATTGCCGGGTTGGCCTCATCTATATGGAAGGAGTTCATGGACTACAGAAAGAGCAACTATACGTTGCATGTGGAGAATGCAAGACTCACAGTCCGTTAAGAGGTGCTTGCTCAATGACAGTAGATGCAATTCAATAGGCAGGAGCATAACATAACATATTTAGCGAGCCTTATAGACTATCATCATGCTTCAACATCCACCTCAACTGCGCGTCCTCAGCCTTCTCCACCATTCGAATTTCCACCATGGCCACCCGTTACACCTGAGCTATTAGATGGCCCCGATGATGAGACCACTAATGACGAGGATCTTCCAAACGCTTGAGGGGAGTTTCTCTTTACCCCTATGTTTTGCTTTGCACTAGGGATAGTGCTTGATTTAAGTTTGGGGGGTATTTCAGTTGTTTCAGTTCATTTTCCTTTATTGGTGTTACATGTGCACCTGGAACAATTTAATTCTATTTTGGATATTTTAGTTTGTTTTTTTTAAAGCTATGGATATTTTGGATATTTTGGTTTGGTTTTATACTGTTTTGGATATTTTGTTTGGTTTTGATATCGTTTAGTTTGATACTGTTTTGGTTTGTTTTGGTTTATTCTCGATGTGTTTAGTTGTTTTGCTTGTCTAAGTCTATAGTTTGTTTTATACATTTTGGTATTGGTTGATCCATGTATGGTATATTTTCTTGTTGAGATAATTGATTTTTATTGCATATATGTTTTAGTGCTGAAATGTTGAAGTTCATTACTTTTATCACTGAGCGTTTCATCCAAATACCAGAGTGCATAGCAATTTTGGAAATTTTTTGAAAAATAGTAAAAATTTTGTTTTTTTTTATTTTTATTTTTATTACTCTTCCTAATTTATGCACTGTTTCACCCTTCTCTATGAAAATGAAACATTTATTTTACTTTTAAAATGCTATAAAAAAGAGAAGAAAAAAATGGTCAAAAGTAACAGTCGCAATAGATATACTTATCACCCTTCTTTTTTTTAAAGCAAATCATAATTTTTTTTTAATACATTATAGTTTCAAGATAACAATTGAGCTAGGCATGAAAAGCAAAACTAACCGTTTTTAATACAATGTCTTATGAAATTATTATCTGTTGGTAGGTTATAAACTTGGGTTTTCATTTTCCTATGTTTCATGTCATTTAAATAATCCTCCCAAAATAAAAAACTTAAAATAATTATTGTTTATTAGAAAAGAATTCAATGGCTTAGAATTACAAGGGTAGTTTTGTAATAAAGTGAGGGCAAATAGAAGCGTGACTAACATGGTAGCAAGAAAGAAAAGAGAGGGAGAAACCGTAAGGAACACCTCAGAAGAAAGGTGGAAATAGAAAGCACGTGTTATTTATTGCTGGCTAGACAAGCATCCTTTGATAATTTCAGCACCGAAAAAGGACAGTTTTTTTTTTTTTTTTTTTTTTGAAAAGCCGTCCCTTTCTTATTCTCCTCAAAATTACATAAATTAAATTAAGAAAAATAGGAGCTCATCATGTTTATATGATGTGACAGAGTGTTCATCATTTAAATGGATAAGTCAGAGTAAAGGGAGGAGGCCCGATTCGAGTTCTAATGAGGACAACAGAGTTCGACAACTTATGACGTGTATACTTGTTTCCCGTTCGAAATGTTTTTTTTCTCAAAATCATGCTAGTTCATAATGGTTTTTTTTTTTTTTGCAACTAAGTACTTTGTTATAATATAATAAACTATTCCTAGATTTCCTTTCTTTTTACACTTTGAATGTTTTACCAGTTGTGCTCGCTCAAAATGTTAGGAAGTTATTTTTCTTTTTTATATCTATGCACTTTTCATTACATTGTTCCCTATAATTTTGTTTCCAGTGAGACTCGAACCTGTACACCTCCCCTCAGCTCTTAATCATTTGAGTTAGACCTTATTGACAAATTGTTTTTATTAAATTTCGAACTTGTGACCTACTACTCCGTATCAAATTAGACAACCTCTGTGCCATCATATTACCAACGAAAATTGTTTAAGGAAGTTATTTTGATTTAAAGTTATTTTTTCCTTTAATTAACAATACAACTGATAGCAATATATAGTAAAAAGTGTTAAAACCTTTAGAGGATGATACATCATTCAGGTTAATAGAAAAAACTCAAAGTCTATATATTTGATAATCTAAAAATACCTAGAATACATAAATTTTCATATTTGTAACATATTGAATAACATGATTTGATATGATGACTATGTCGGATCAAACATTGTCATTTGAACTGTCAATGTGAAAACTCATGACAAAGCTAAGCATCGACGACACAACTACTCACTGTAACAGGTTGGTGAAAAAAACACAAAAACAATAAAGGAAAAACAAAGACAAATTTAGATCGGTATGAAAGAATTAAACCACTTTATTGGAAAAAAAAACCCAAATATGAGGAAGAAGAGATGGAAGATTGATTTTAGGCTAAAAATGACAACAAAAAATTACACCTCCGATATAAAAAAGGGCTTAAAAAAAAAACAGATAACGAAGTCTATAGTTGTTAGTGATCAAATTGGTGTTACTTGTTACCATTTTTAGGAGTGGGAAAGTATGTGTGGTCTAGTCGTCTTTTATTTCATCAATAAAGAAAGGATAGAGTTTCACGTGATTTCCTCCATCACCTTCACTTGTTTTCCATTACTTTACCACAACATAGGTATTTGGTGAGAGTGATGAGTATACTTTATACTCATTTTATCAAATATGTTTTGTTAATATTTTTAGGAGTTTTATTATATAATTAAGTGATATAATGCTCTAAATGTTCAATTTGTCATTAGGTTAACCATGATCCAATATGGAGCAAAAACAAAGAGATAAAGCCCCGAATCGATAATTCTGCTTGTCTGTAGTATTGTAATTGAATGTTTTTCAGCTACAAGATGATCTCAAATGGCTACGGTATTTATATGGCTACAATATTTCCAAAGAGACCTTATTATTTCAGTTTGAACGAATAAAAGTTATATTTCTTGGTAGTTGAAGGAAGAGAAAGAAGCTCAAAAGTGGTAGTTGGGCATTTTGTATATTGATCTTTATAATAATTTCTAAAGTGTTTTAAATGCCATATCAGTTCTACACTTCAAATGCTTTCTAATGGTACCCGATAACACGAGCTCAGTTCGAATAATAAAGTTATGACTGCTAGTGAACGAGGGGCTACTACAACGTCGCGGCGTTGTGGCGGTGGCGAACGAGCATCGGCGTTGCGGCGTTGCGAACGACATCGTGACTTCGAGGTTGGTTTGGGTGGATTTTAGCCATTTTGAGTTGATAATGGGGGGTTTAAGCGCCCGACGGGAATGGGGAGGCGGGCGATTTGTGATAGATTTTGGAGCTTTTTGAAGGGGAGAAACCCTTTCTTAGGGTGGAAACACCCTAAGGCACACATCTTGAAGGGGAAAAGCTTGAAGAATAAGGAGATTGAAGAAAGGAATGGCGCTTGTGGTCTCAGAATTCGAGTCGGGCCGGAGTCGGAGCATTGCATCGATCTATGCTGACATGCAAAATAGATAACTAAGAAAGCGACGAGGGAGGGTCTCCGTCGTCGCCTCTCCGACGCTCAAGTTAGATCTTTGTCGTCTTCTTTCAAAGATTGAGAGTTTTGAGCACTTTTCGATAAAATGCATACATTAGTGTCGTGGCTTCCTTTTTATTAGGGAGAGGATCCTTTCTTTGTGGTAAATAGTGATTTCCTCTAAATCGGAAGGAAGGTAGTGCGTATCTACGCGACAGTTAATTCTTAGATTTATAAAGGGAAGAGAGGAGAGAAAGTGGGGCGCATATCTCGCGGACGGAGACTAATTCTTCGTTTTAGACGGAAGAGAGGAGAGAAAGTGGGGCGCATTTCCTGAATGCAGGACCCCGAAGGGGTTTGTCCATCTTGAATTTATGGCAAGGCATGGGATGGTGCACTCTCCCTCGGGGAAGTATTCATCGGCCTTTGTTAGATAAAACTTTCTTCGGAGAAAATGGCGTCGGGAGTCTGGCGCCTTCAGCTATAGGAGGGTATGCGGATGCGGATGCAAGTTAGGCTTGAGGGACGGGATGGGCCGACTTGACCATGGCCTCCCCAGTCGGAAGGAGACTCTTCAGCTAGAGAGCTGGGTGGTAGAAAGGCTTTGTAACCATTTGTCACTCAAAATCGTTTCTTCTCTGTCTCTTTCTTTGTTTCTTTTTTTTTTTATGGTTTATTTCATAGAGATGTTCTAGATTTATTTCAGTTTTTGTTGTATGCCCACTACTTTCGAATTGATTAATGGTTAATTACGTTTTCATTCATTATATGGATTGATTTTATCTCGACTTGCTCTATCTTTGTATTTTATTACATGGTAGTGTTTGGTCAACATTGGCGTGTTTTTGCTGGGAGTCTGAGATCGAGAGATGATGACCCCCAGGGATATGAATAGAGCAACACTTGGTCAATCGGCGAATAAAGATATCCCGGTTCCAAGTGTGGCATTAAGGGTTTAAACATTTAAGCGTTTCGAGTCGGGGTTAAAGGCGAGATCGCGATACCTGCGGCGAGATAGATAAATATATCTCGAGAAGATATCTTATCACATACGATCGGCCGTGGGTCACGAATCAATTAATATATTGAATGGATAATATATTTAGGTTAAAATCCATCGAGTGTGGCAGGTGAAGGTAAAACCCTAGTTTTCATAATTAATTGATTTAGCAAATAACATAGGATTAGTTTTTCTTTTTATTAATCGGAATTCATTACGATTTTAGGTCGAATAATGTTTAAAGCGTAAAGTCGTGCCAGGCACTGGCAGGAGGTCCATTGACTGACAGTCAACTGCTTGAATACTCGTGGATGTCGGGTTGCAGACACCTCTCATGAAAATCGGGCGGGGAGTCTCCTTTGTACGGGGAGCTCTGCAATTATAACTTTGTCCCGATCATATACGACAACCACCGGGGTCAATGCGAGTAAAATATTGGCCACTTAGGCCCCTGCATCAATACTCACAAAATATCCAACCAACTATCTCACATGGTTCAAGAGTTAACACATTACTCTTAATACAAACATATATTAAAATATAAAGTTCTAATATATGTCATACATCGTATGCCAAATCCTGACCCGACTTTCTTATAAGCGACTGCAACTAGTGCACCTTCGGTCGCTCCTGTACTTGAAAGGTGATCCGCAGACGGGTGAGCAAGCGTGAGATAATTTGGAGTTCTTTCATCCTAAGTGCGCATGCATATGAAAACAAACACTTCGAGCAATTACATGAACCTACTCTGAATGTCTACATGACCCGATCATGTGTCAGAGTCTCACTTAGGCTCCCTCACATGCCTAGCTTGATATGCAAAGTAAAATAATCAGTTTCAAGGAAACAAAAGCTTTTTTTCTTGAAAACCTCTGCAGTTCGGTAAAATATTGGACTACCCTCACGAGGCGAATGTGTTGGAAGAACGCTACCTAAGCGATTCATGGAAGCCCTCCGACGTGGCAATTGTTGGACCATCTCAACGCATTCTCGGAAAATCTTCCGTCGAAATTCCTTTCACAAACATTTTCATTTTTATTTTCTTTCATGTCATGCACTCACTCCTAATCCTCTAGGGTGCCCCAGTGCATATGAAATGCGTGATGTCGATTAAAATACGTTAAATGTAATATATAAAACATATATATTAACATAATTAATCACCTGAAAAACATGTTATGTGATTTCCTGTCGATTACACCAAAGAGTGGCTCATAGGGCTAATTAATAAGCATAAGAAAGCAATTCATTTGAATCATAAATATCATAAAAATTCGCACAAAATTATACACATCACTATTCACGTATGATAAAACCCTCGGGGTTCTTGTTCCGCGACCACACAAAATAGGAATTTTACTGCTCGGTTGAAACTTTTGAGGCCAGAGTTTGCAGTAAAACAAGCTTGAACATTTCTAACCATTTACATGGTTCTTAAACGAGGATTAACACAAGTAGGAAAGATCCTACCTCTTGAAGTTGTCGGAACTCCACGAGTGGTGCTCATGCGTAGCCCTTAGCGCATTAGGCAACTTTCATCTACTCAGGTCAGCCCAGGCAATCCCGTCGTAGAATCGCAGAGAAGGCACACCTTCTCACTCTAAAATCACCATCTCAGCCCTTCTTTGTTTTGCCCGACTTCTTGCATCGTTTGGTCTTCAAAAAGGAAGAAGATCACTATTCCCTTTTGTCCTTATTATCATTAAACATTCTCATAATTCCACATGTGTCCGCCTGGATTTTGACGGAGTTAAGCGTATCTCGGCCGTCCCGTTTAATTTACTGTCTTGTAACATGTGCGTAGTACATGTAATAGGTGACTTTGTCATGCATTGTCATTTCACGACACCCAGGCAGATCGCGCCGAAGCGATGCAAATTAGATTGTCTCGGTCGACAAAGTCGAAGTGGTAGCTAGATTTATGAGATGATTCAATGGTGAAGTCAGTTTGTCATCAGGATCTAGAAAATTTTGGATATTCTTAGAAATGACGTACTTTTTTAGAAAATTGGAATTTTCTCAGGTCTTACAATACTTAGCACACTTCTCCTTGTGAGACGACACTTAAGTAGCCATTATACTATATAAACTCGATACGTATACTTGCGCATACGGACCTGCGTTTTTATAAAAAATTTACACACCTATCTAGAGCCCGTCAGAGAGCGTGTGAAAAGGGTGAGAGAAAAATGTGTGCTTTTTCTAGTAGCGGATGGCAACGAATAACAACTTTGTTCAAAGGCAATTCGGCATTTGCTCATTATTAATACATTTATGATGAATTTCTTCACTATTAATTTATTGAAAACCCTTGATTATTTAAATATTGAAAACGCTTAATTATGACTTTCAATATTGTATATAAGTACTATATCCAAGAGGATAAAAATTAAAGTAAAATAGTCTAAATTTATTTGTAATTAAAAATTAAAATTGGGATCTTTAATTCAAAATTACTAGCATGGTTTCAGGAAACATAAAATTGATACCGTGTGGTGTTGCTTGTCAATGCAATTGAGATATCCTTATAATAGTCTCTCCACAAACTCCTATGTTATTTCACTCCCTTCTGCATTAAGGAAAAGTACTAAAGAAAAAGAAAGAAACTTAGTTAGTCCTAAAATAAAACAGGGATAATCGATAAGGGACAAATTCTAAAAAAAATTGTAAAACTAACCTCTTTCCTTGAAATTCAAACATAAACTTTTGAAAAAAATTGTCCTTAAGAATTTAATTATAATGTGGGAATAAAACAAATGACCATGGGGATTTAGTTATCATATTGAATATTTATCTTTACACTTTTAAGGATATTTTTGTCCAAAACGAGACATTTTTAAGGTTACTTTTGCAAGATGCTAGTTTTGAAAATAACTTTTGTTTTTGTCATTTTTAAACCAATTTCTCTAAAATATAGGTTTTTGTTTGAATCCTAGAATATGGTAGGAAAAGTAAAATCTAATAATAAGATTTTTTTTCTTCTCAAATTCTTGTTTATTTAACTAGAAGAAGAGGAAACAGATAATTAAATTGTGAAACCCCGGAAAAATCAAGATTTCCTAAGGAAGGATAAAACGGTAATTTCGATTGAAAATCCAAAATTTTTCTAGATCTCGGATGACGAAACGGACTTCACCGTTGAAATCGTCTTGCGAAATCTAGCTACCAAGTCGAATTTCGTCGAATTTCGAGATGGTCAGAATTTCACGTTTTTCGAGGCAATGGGGTGGTACGGGGCAGCAGCACGCTGTGAGTGGCTTAAGATGTCTTAGCGTGTCGGTGTGAGCAAAGTGACGTTGGAGCTCAAGTGGGGCTCACATGAGACACATGGCATCATGCCATTTAGTGAGAATCTAAATTAGATGGATAAGTGGATAGGTTAATCTAAGGTGTCTAATGAGAAATGGACACTTGGCATGAGAGGACAAGTCTTCTTGACCAAGTCTCCCAACTATTTTGGGGAGAGGAAAATAGGGGGAGAGACCAACGGAAAAAGAGAGATATATTTTTAGAGGGAGAAGCTCTCACTTCTCTTTAAAATTTCTAGCGATCGGATCGTCGGTTTTCGACGAGGCAAGAAGCAAAGTTGCTCCCCCACGTGAGGGCTACATGTAGATGCCGGTTTGGGGGTTAGACCAAACTCGGGAAGGTAGGGGTTTTTCTCTACTTGTTTTACTCTTTGACTAAGGGCCATGTAATGGATGGGAGGCCTGGATGTCGTGGCTTCGGTTCCAAAAGATTTCACCAGTTTAAGAAATCCCTAGAGGAGCTGAATAAATTCACCACCGTTTGTGTGGCTTTTTGTGATGTTTCTCGTTATTTCCATGAGTGAATATGCCGATTGTGATTTGTGCTGGTTCTAGATGAACTGTCGATTTGTATGTTGCCTCATGTGAGCTTAATCTACAAGTATCACACAATAAATGACATGCGATAATGTATGAATTTTGTTAATATATGCATGGTTTGATATATTTAAGACAAGTTGATTGTTTTGTGTGTTGCATGAGCACTTAGGTGGAGTAACCAAGCAGGAAAATTCCACTATTGGGCATTGCTCACCCTATCAGGGAAAAACCATTTCAGGTACCGAAGAAGCACTTGTGGGATGGAGTGCACTGGTGCCTGTAGGCGAAGAAACGCTATACGTGGGTCTTATTATTATTTTGTAAAAATTTGGGCAAAAGACCAAGTTTTGGATAATTTGTATTCAAAACAAATTGTAATTGAACTCTTTTTGTATAAAATATACATTTCGTGTTGTATGGGTGTGTGGGCCATATTGGGTCGTTTTACACATGTATGGGTCTCATGACGTGAGACATGTAGATTTCCGCGGGTTGACGATGGTCAACGAGACACCCCGGGATAGGGGCGTCACATAAATTGGAATTTATAAATAATAAATTGATTTTGTATGTTTCTACATTTAAAAAAAAAAAAAATCCATTGTCCTGTTTATTTTCTTTCTATCAAATGTTCTCTCTTTTCTTCTGTGCAAACTTTTTAAAACCGAAACCAATATGAAATGTAAGATCAAGAAGTTTCTAAGCACCAAATATTCTCTCCACCGATTTCTTGCTTTTTAATTCTATACAAGTCTTTAAGTTTTCATGAGATAAAGATTTATTTTTTGGATTAATTTTGAAGATTGAGGATTGTATTATATTTTATTAAGAATTTTATTGGATTCGCATTGGATTTATTCACGATTCACATTATTTTGTCAATAAATAAATTTCAATTTTTTCTAAAATGTTTGTATTCTAAAAATGAATAAACAAAACTAGATTGATTTAAAATTGTCATAACAATGAATCTTCAAATTCCTCAAACACTTAGGTGGCGTTTGTTTTTTTTATTTAATACTAACATAATCTTTTCTTTAGTTTATCGTCAATATTACTTAACAAGATTAAGATGCTCGTTCGCTTTTAACATCGAATAGCCAACAGGATGACAACTGAGATGACTATTTCAGTTCTATCTCATCCTCAGCCCTTACTAGACGTAGTTTATTTAACTTAATCGGGTTTTTAGCAAGCCGCTATTTTTTCAAATTCGAGATAGATTCGGGTATTGTTATTCCCGCCCTACCCTGCCCTGTCCCGATCATATTTTAAAAATATTTTTTATTATTTTATTTTATATTTTAATATAAATAATAATAATTATTATAATGTTTTTAATAAATAATTTATAAAACATGAATATTTTTATTTTTTATGAAATATATTAATTTTAATATAATAAACACAAAAGAAAATTGATGACGCTTTTTTTTTTTTTTTTCAACCCAAACTCGCCAGCCGTGTCGGGATCACAACGCCCGCGGCCTCGGACGCTGCGCCTCCCGCAAAAAAAAAAAAAAAAACAAGAAAAAAAGAGGATCGACAAGGGCTCGCCCGTTGCCGCTCCGATGCCTAAGTCAGTTCTTTCCTGTGGAAAGAAAAGATCAATTGCTTAGAGAGCGAATGTTCTGCGTACATTTCACCGATGGGGTGTCTTTGTATTTATAGTATGTGTTTTTCCCAATTGGAGGGTGATAAGGATTCTCTCTCATTGGATGGGAGATTTTTTGTCCTTATCTAGATTATCATGGGATAATTAGGAGCAATATCGTAATTATCTACTCTTTATTGTGAGATTTGATTCGATGGCATGATATGGGCTCTCTTTAGTCATTCGTTATCGACCCAGGCGAATGAACTCGGGCTCCCGCTTTGGGTCGATGCAGGAGCCCAGCATTTCACCGAGCCTCGCTCATAAATATTCTTTTGAAACCTACTTCGGGTTTGGGTGAGTGGGCCTCAAGACGCCTCATTTTTTAAACCTAATCATCGTCAAATTTCTGGTTACGACTAGCGGGCAAGGGTCAGACGTTTCAATCGGGTATCACTTCCACGTACGCTCGTGGCCGGGCTCGTTAGGGCTTGGTCGGGCTAAATGTCCCGCGGATAATGATGACTTTTCGACTATCGCGCTCGTTTCCTCTAGTTCCTTCGCTTCCGTGAACATCCTCCGACCGCTAGCATCAGGCTCCCTAATATTGAAGTTTTTTACTTCTCTGCGAGTCCGGGCTTCCTTTTCTTAACATTCATCTGACCTTTTGCTCATAATCTCTTTTGGCGTTTTGTGATGCCTTGCTTGGGTCGCTCTCTTTCGCTCGCTCGGACCTAAGGCCTTTCCATCTTCCGTGTCTCTTGAGTAGTATAGCGAGGCTGCTAGGCTAGCTGCTAGTCTTGTTCTTACTATATGGATACTCCCTAGTGGGTCCCGGCTGCCTCCTTTCCTTTGGGTATAGGAGGTGACTTTCCACGGTACCCGCTTCGCAAGGCATGTGGTGCAACCCCATCAAGAAGGTGGGTTGCCTTCGAGATGCCCTGGGAACCTCCTCTCCTCAAAGGCAAGGCAGTAGAATTGATGAGATTAAATACTGAGGGGTCGAACACTAAGCTCAATCTGCAGAATGTCAGCGTGGACCTAGCAAGAGTTGAGCCTTTATATAGGAAATTCACGAGATCGCATATAGGCCCCGCTTGCGTCCGTGTCCGTGATTCCACATTCGACCTCCTACGTTGTCCAAGTGCCTAAGATGGTGTGCTTCTTCGAAGTGGCCTTCGACAATGGCCTTTGTTTCCCTCTACACCCCTTTATAAAAAAGCGGTTCAGAACATTTCAACGTCTCGCTCTTCCTCAACTTTCGCCCACTTCCTCTCGGGGTATTATGATTGGGTCAGCTGTTTTCTTGTGGAGGCGGCCTGGGTGTTCCCAAAAAGATAGCCTGCTCCTGACATCTTTAGTGTGAAGGAAGCCGATGAGGGCTTTCTTTATTTATCTAAGTGTTCCAGCGCTCCTCTAATCATCTCTGATCTCCCGTATTCCCATAAATTTTGGAAAGAACGTTACTTTTTTGTTAAGTATCGCAGCTGTGAGTACGACTTCTGTATAAGGAAGACACACTAGGCGCTCCTATTGCCCTAATTCACTCCCGAGAATCTACGTGAGCTTTGCTTTGGTTTAGTTCGGTCTAGTTTTCATAAATTATAGGGTATCCCTAATTTTGCATTGGTTGTGCGCTTTTCAGGTATTCGCCTTGATCTTAGCCCCGAAGACAAGATCGTAGCCGGAAGTCACAAGTGTCTTCCGCGCGCCTTACCCGAGCTTATCGTCGGATATTCCCTGATCTGTGTCTCGAGGTCCTCCCACCCCGCTACTCGAGGCCTTTACCCCATCCGTTATGAAGTTCTTTCACGATAGCCTCCCGCTGCGCCCACTAAGGGAGAGCTTCAAGCTCGTGGGACGCCGTCCGAGATCCTGAGTGTGCAGCGTAAACCCTCGACTCCTCGAAGGCCACCCGCCCGGGTAAGGATCCCGAGGTTAGACGCCCTTTTCATCACCTTCGCCCATGTCCGAGTGTAGGGTATGCGCTCCCCGCCTGGTGTGTCTCCTAGAGCCCCAATGCCTCGGGCAGCCCCGTCTCGGTTAGCGCCGCAAAGGCCAAAGATTCCTCGAGGAGGGCTGCTAAGCCTCCGTCGCTGCTATGCCTATACGCTTGAGTCCCCGCAGCGCCGAGCCTCCTCCTTCGAGAGCAAAAGAGTTGGGAGGAAGCGCTCGGAGCCGATGGAGGAGGATTCCTTGCTCTTCACGGCCGAGCTTGCCGCGGGTGCGATCTCGTCCATCCTTAGGATTCTCGATTCAAGAGGCTCCGTGCCCCGCCTGCTTGAGGAAGCTTTCGCTCTATCCTCCTCCGTGGTTACCTGTGAAGTTCTGCCTTTCTCGTGGTCTCCATTTTTATCTTGGTTTTGAGTTGTGCGTTGACTTTATGTTGGGTATCGCCAGGTGGCTACCCATATGAAAAGTTCGCAAAGCCGACAACGGTTGGGTCACGCCAAAGCCGAGCCTACAAAGCGAGAGTGGCTGCTCTACTCCGAGCTGATCTGAACCGCGTAGATCGATGCAAATATGATGGAGGAGGCCGTGAGTTCGTGCCCGATGGAGGCATACTCAGCGATGCAAAGGAAAGGCCGCCGAGGGTGCGGGAAGAAAAGGCTCGAGACGTGCTTAAGAGTGGTCGAGGGCTGCAGCTCGATATCGTGGACGGGTCAGCAGTTGCCCAGATGATCCGCTGTGGCTAGGATGGTCGCAGTCGCCCAGCCGAGCTTCAGCAACTAGGGGGATGAGCCGTAATCATCCCGTAACGAGCTGCGTAACTCCTGGGAAGAGCCGCGCTGCCGGCAGAGACGAGTCAAGCAGACAAAGTACAAGCAGCAGATGCAGCCCGTCTCGCGGCTTCCGAGGCTGTGAGCTCTATTGAACGCTTGACCGAGGAGTGCCATGGGTTGTGAGGGGACCTTTCGGGAGGTGAAACTCGTTGTTCGGGAGGGACGGAGCGATAACGAAGCCTGAGGGATGAGGCTCGACTCGGGCTTCCGGATGGCTTGCTTTCCGCAGAAGGGGTTGCTAATGCCTACCCTGCTTGGACTATAACCGATATCCCCTAGTGATGAGGAGGCGTAAGAGCCATTTTCCACCGAATGCTTCGGGATGTACCTACCACCCACCGAGGCCCGCTCCCCTTCTTCACCTTCGCTCCCACTCGCAAGATTACGCCTTAACTTCTTTCAGATATAATTTTCGTTTGTTTTTTTTTTTTTTTTTTGACGCGGGCTTCGAACCTTAGATATATGTGATGTCGCTCTCAATGAATAATTTCCGCTTTCTATCTCTCGCTTTTTTTTTTTTTTGCAGAACGCCTTGATGTCGCCTCTTACTCGCCGACTCTGGACTCGCGGCTTTAGCGGCCTTTGTCTCGAGCAACAGTTCCTTGTAAACAGGTCACGAAATTCGTGGATTAATCCGCTGAGCTTAACCGCTCCCCGGGCTACCAGCCTTAGCCGAAAGCGCCGAGCTCTTCAAAACCGAGCCAGCCGAGGCCCGTGGGCGCACCGCCCGAAAGGAACTAGCTCAGGTCTATACGGCCTTCGAAAGGCCAGTTTTGAAAACTGAAATGAGGCCCGTGGGCTAATCTCGCCTGAAGAACCCGTGGCTCGCGGCTATATGGTTTTCCCGTAGCCAGCTCTTCGGAACCGAAATGGGGCTGGGTCTGCGGGCTAATCTGTCTGGGAGTCGAATCGGGTCTCGGCCACAGGCTGATTTACAATCAGTTTCTTCAAACAGCCGCAGCCCGTGGGCTAATCCGTCGAGTCAACCTGGCCCGCTACTGTGCCTCAGCGGAGCAATGAAGCCTTCAAAACCGAAGGTCGCGAGGCTCAAGACCGCTCGAAATGACCGGCTCTACGCATGGCCTTTCCAAGGGCCAGCTCTTGAAAACCGAAGCCACTGACTCATGGGCTAATATGCCCGAAATGCACCGCTCCGGCTACTGTGCCTAGTTGAGCAAATGAGCTCTGAAAACCGAGCCACCGAGGCCCATGGGCTAATTTGCTTAAGCTTCGAACCGTCCCGGGCTACCAGCCTTAGTCGAAAGCAAATGAGCTCTTCAAACTCGAGTCGAGGCTTCGTGGGCTAATCTACTTTTTTGGGCGGTTTATGCTCTTTTGAACTGAGCTATTCGCTCCCTTGAAACTGAGCCGCAAGGCTATTTTAAAACTGAGCTACATGGCTCCTGAGCTCCATGGCTCCTTGGCTACTTACCTTTGAACCGGTTACTGGGCTCCTAGGCTAATCTCGCTCCCGAGTCGCTTATACTCTTTGAACTCCGAGCTATCGGCCTGGCTGCTGCTTTCCGAACTGAGCTACTTGGCCCCGGGCTATTCCCGCTCCCGAGTTGTTTATGCTCTTCAACCGAGTTACCCGCCCCGGCTATCGCGCTTTCCGAACCGAAAGCATTCGCCTGGCGCCGAGGCCTTCCCGAAATGCAGCTCTAAAACTGAAAGGCCAGCTCCCGCACTGGAGTACTTTCCCGAAATCGCTAAGCTTCCTAAACCGAGTTACCGGGCTCTCACGCCGAGGCCTTCCCGGCCGTTAAGCTCGCAAACTCAGTCAGCTGGCTCCCGGGCGCTAAGCCCTTCAGCCGTTAAGCTCTTACAAACTCGAGCATGGGGCTGGGCTCCGGGCGCTCGAGGCCTTCCCCGAAATGTTGCTTGCAGAACCGAGTACCGGGCTCCCAGCACCGAGGCCTTCCCGAGCCGAGTCGCTGGGCCTCGCGCCGGCGTCTTCCCGAGCCGCAAGCTCAGAACCGAGCCCGAAGGAGTATGCTCCATGGCTACTCGCCTTGAAATGTTAAGCTCGCAAACCGAACTTCTGTGCCCCAGCCACATGGCTGCTACTGCCTGGAAGTCGTTACGCCCGCGAACCGAGATTCCCGCTCCTCATCTACATGGCTCGGTGTCTACATGGCCCGTTGAAATGCTACGCCCGCGAATCCGCTTTCATCGGGCTCCTTACTTTACGGCTCCCGCGGGCTACATGGCCCGTTTGAGCCGCTGCCGCAGATCGGCTACCGGCCCGTTACGGTCTGCGGGCGCGCGGCCCGCTTGAGCGTTAAGGCGCTCGCGAACCGAAGCACGTTTTCGGTTTCGCTCGCGGGCTACATGGCCTATTTCCGAGCCGCTGCGTTTGGCGAACCGGAAGCATTGCCCGGTTACATGGCTTATTTGAGATGTTATGCTTCTCGCGAATCGAAGCATTGCCTGGGCGAGGTCTTCCCGAAGTTGTTGCTCTACAAATCGAGTACCGGGCTCCTCGGACGCTGACCCCCCGAGTCGCGTTTCAAACCGGTGCTACCGGGCCTCGCGCCGTGGCCTTCCCGGCCGCGCTCTACAAACTAAGATGTCGGGCCTCAGCGCCGAGGCCTTCCGAATGCGGGATACAACTCGAAAGCAGCTTGGGCCTCATGCTGAGGCCTTCCAGCGGTCATAACCAGCACTGGGGCCCTGTGGCACTGAGGCCTCAGCCGTTAAGTTTACAAACTCGGCTGTACTGGCTCCTGTGAACTTGAGGTGGCCTTCCCCGAAATGAAATGGGTTTCGGCGAGGCCTTCCCGAGTCAAGTAAGCTCAGAACCGAGTCTTGCCATGGCCCGTGGCTACTGCCTTTGGAAATGTTGCTCGCGAACCGAGCTTTTAGCCCCCGAGCTACATGGCCGCAGGGCTACTCGCCTTGAGCCGCTACACTCGCGAACCGAGCTTCCGGGCTCTGGGTTACATGGCTCGATGGCTACATGGCCTCGCTTGAGCCGCTACGCCCACGAACTCCAGCCACCAGCTCCGGTTAGCCGCTCCCGCGACTACACGTCGGTTGCCGCCTGCGGACTGAGCTGGTCGCCCCGGTTACTTGGCCCGCGGGCTACATGGCCTATTTGAGCTATTGCGCCCGCGAACCGAGCTACCGGGCTCCCGGAAGCACGGTTCGTGGCTACATGGCCTCGCTTCAGCCGCGCCACGGTAATCGAGCCACGGCTCCTTGGCTACATGGCCTGCTGACGCGCCGCATCCAGCGCCATCGGGCTATCGAGCTACTTGGCTCCATGGCTACATGGCCCTGCTTCGAGCCGTTGCGCCTACGAACCGAGCTACTAGTCTTGGCCACTGCGGCCCAGTGGCTACATGGCTCGCTTAGCCGTTACGCCCTCATGGATCGAGCCATCGGGCCCTGAAAGCACGACCGGGCTACATGGCATGTTTGAGCCGTTGCGCCTACGAATTGGAGCTACTTGCTCCTTGGCTACATGGCCTCGCTTGAGCTAAGCAGCCATAACCGAGCCACCGGGCTACCAGCCACGCCCGTGGCTACATGACCTGCTTGAAATAAGCCGCATTTACTAACTGGGAAGCATTAGGCTCCTGGGTTACTTGGCTCCGTACATGGCCTGGCTAGCCGTTACGCCCGCGGATCGAGCCATCGCTCCCGGCTACTTGTCTCCGTATTACATGCCACCTGCTTGAGCCAAGGCGCCACTGAACAGCTACGGCTCCTTGGCTACATGGCTCGCTTGGTGCCGCTACGCTTTGGCGAACCGAAAGCACCGGGCTATCGAGCTACTTGGCCCGCGGGCTACATGGCCTGCTTCGAAAGCCGCTGCGCTTACGAACCGAGCTACCAGTTCCTAAGCTACTTGGCCCGCGGGCTGCTATGGCCTCGCTGAAGGCCGTTGTACGCTTATGACCGAGCTACCCGCTTCCCGGAAGCATTGGCTCCATGGCTACATGGTCTCGGTTTGAGCCGTTGGCGCCTCGCGAACCGAGCTACCGGGCCCCGAGCTACTGGGCTTTGTGGCTACATGGCCCGTTTGAGCTGCGCACGCCACTAACTGAAGCATTGGGGGCTCCCCGCCACATCCGTGCGCTCCATCTTATTTGTACGCATTGAGGCGTGCCCATGGGTCTTTGTTCCATCGAACGCCGCTGCAAGATCTCGAACTTTGCCGAAGCGGGGATGTGTAGACTCCTACTGTGAGACCCGACCACACGGTCGCGACTGTAGGTCCATGCAGGAGTCCGAGCCTACTTTATTTAATTCCTTCATGTTGCCGAAGTTCTATTAGATGCCCGAACTCGCTTCTCCCATGACGGCTCCCATTCCTCACGAGGAGGTCTGTCATGGATCACCTCCCAGATGCTACTTCGCCACACCCTCTGGGTCAGGTGATCAGGCCCTAGATCTGGGCCTTCGAATTCCTCGCTCTCTACTCTACCTCTGGAGTGGCCGAGGCATGGCTACTCTTCCTAAGGTGGCATGCACTGGGTCTCGTCGTACTTCCCGCTGGCGTCGACCGCCCGATGAGTTGCTCCACCCCGCATCGCGTTGGTCGCGAGACGGAGTGCCCCATCTCGCTTGTGTTATCGTATAGTTTCCAACGCCGTCAGTGGCTCAATCGGCGCGTCTCACGGTCTTGTATCCTCGACTGACGCGACTCCCCGCTGACTCCGAGTCGATACCCATCAGCTGGTCGAGAAATCATCTTATTTGTAAAGGAACCATCGTTCTACGTGACGGCGCAAACCGATGATGCTTTTCAACCCAATCGGCCTGATACGTCGGGATCGTCACGGCTCACGCTCCTGACGCCGCGCCCCTCGCAAAAACAATGAGGATCACGTACCGCCTGCCGCCCGATGCTCTGCTAGTTCTTTCCCGTGAGCAAAGATCAACCGCTAGTATATCACTCATGTGACCTTTCACCACGGGGTGGCCTCGGCATTTACAGACATAGTTTTTCCCAACTGAGGCATAAGGAATCTTCTCTCATCGACGGGGGATTTTCTCGTCCTTATCACCGGCCGACACAAGGATAATTAAAGGTGTTATTGGGAATTACCTACTTCTATTAGTGAGATTTAATTTACGATAGATATGGGCTCTTAGGTCGCTCGTGTTATCGTCTCTGGTGAATGAACTGGGTTCTGTTGGCCGGCAAGGAGGCTGTATTTCACTCCGAGCCTCGCTCATAAATCTTCTTTAAACCACTTCGCTCGCGAATGTGTCAAGGCGCCTCATTTTTTAAACCCAATCAAAAGACATAAACATAAAATAAAAACAAAAAATCAAAATGTAAATGAGGTGCTTGGGGAATTTTCTCTCATCCCTCGCTTAACCCGCCCGACCCCGCCCTCGGCGAATTTAAATGGGACAAGCCTGGGAATCTGAAAAGAACAGCCGGGCTGGGATGGAGCCGCCCTATCCTAAACTCACCATTGTCATCCCTAGTAGTAAGTGTTGATAGCTCTCCTCCTTATTGGGCAATGATGAAGTTTTTCTTGTTTTGGTGGAATATGACTTTTTCTGAATAGAAAAAGCCAAATATTTTCACTTTTTCTATTCATAACTTTTAAAAAAAATTTCAGCAATAAGTCATAAAAATTTGAAAACAAATGTTTAAACGCCGAAAAGTCTTATTCAGCCTTAAAGATTCAAATTAAAAAAAAACAAACAAATTTCTTATTATTTTATATAAAAAAAAAGTAAATAAATCATCCACGCAGAAGCATAAAACATTAACTTTAATGTAAAATTTGGGCTCCAAATGACATTTTAAGAGATTTTGTTATGACAAACAAGTATCAATTTACATGTATATATTCAGCATAAGGGACATGTTTTTAACTTATATAATACTTTTTTTGAGTTTGCAAACTTGTTTCCTATTTGCTTTCCCTATAAAAAGCAGAATTAATTCAACCTCAAAAGTACATCCAAAAGGCAGAGGGGATATAAATTAGGTACTGATGGCATAATTATTAAACCTTATTCAAACTTCTATTAAACAATGAATAAATAAAGAAAGGTAGTAAATATAAACAAGATAATGATGTAAGAGACAATGAAATATTACTGCCAATGGTTTAGAGCATCTCCAACAAAATGAGCAAAAGCAAAAACACGCCAAACAAAAACCCGTCTCCAACAAGCAGTTAACTTTAAGTGTAAGATAATATTATAACAATGATTAATAATATTGGCAAATATTGATGTTTAACTGCTCATCACAATATCGATTGAATACAAATTTCCTACACTCAACACATGGGCCGCATTACACTATTGGGTTCAAATTCAAGAGAATCGACTCGCATTTAATAACAAAAAAAGAATCTGAAAATAAAGAGCAAACCAAACAAGGTAATACCCGTGATTAGATTCAAATCACAAACAACAACAATATATATACACCCAATCATAAAACCGTAAAAATGCAAAAAGAGAGTTGATATGATTTTTGAAGAAGAAAATCGGTTTACCTCCTCTCGTGCTCAGCGGTCGAGAACGAATCCCCAGGCCTGGCTATCGGTCGAAGATCCCCAAAAAGGAAAGCAACCGAAAGGCCGAGGCCGAGCCACCACCCGAGAAAGCGCAGACCACCGCGCGACCGCAGTATGCTCTTCTTCCTCCCCGTGCCACCCAAGACTTCTTCCTCCCTCCCTTTCTCTTCATCCTTCTTCTTCTTCCTCATTCCCCGACATTTTTCTTCTAAATTCAAGACGAGGAACTAGGGCTTTTGCAATTTAGGATTTTTGAAGCTTGCAAACCACGCTGCTGTCAGAGGAAATGAAAACGACAAGCCATGCACTTTTTTTTTTTTATAACCACATGTTAACGATAAAGCAGCCGCTAAAGTCCAAAACGGCGCCGCTTTTGAATAAGGATTACTGATTCAAAAACGACGCCGCTTTGGACTCGCGTTCGAAACGACGTTGTTTTGATATATGGAGATTTAAAAAAAAAAAGGTGCTAGATAAAACGACGCCGCTTGCCCCTCAAACCGATTTACTCATTCTAACCCTCCAACCCCACTTGCCATGTTTCTCAACTCTAGAAATATATTTAGTAACTCTAATTAATTTCAATTTATAATATTATAAATAAAATAAGAATAATAAATGAACAAAACCATAAATCATATTTTTGTGAACAATATAAAATACAAATATAAATATAAATGTTATACTGAGCATAAAATAATTTCTTTATTATTTTTACCATACATAATGTGATTTAACTATTTAAATAATGTTAGATATTAAAACATTTGTTTATTAAATTTTTAGCTTATTTAATTTATATATATTTTCTAATAATTTATATAATATGTTAATAATTTTTAAATATTTAATCAATTTTATTTTTATGACAACTCATACGCGACTAATTTTTTGTCAACATGAAATTTAGCCATCACTCCATCAATTATTTTTTCGCTTTATGTTATTAAGTTTTTAACCAATGTAATTTTTTAAATCCTACTTAATTTAAGTTTGATTTTGTAGCTAGAAAATGACATATCTTCCAGTACAGGGTAGGCGGGGAAAGTATTTCTTAAATGAGGAAGACGTGACACTATGCATATCTTGGATGACCATAACCCAAGATCCGGTGATCGGTATTGGGCAACCGATGTCAAAGTTTTTGGATCGAGTGATGAAACAGTTTTTGGCATCACGCCAGCTGACCCAATTACCGACTCTTTATGTTTAGTCCAAAATCAATGGGATAGAATCCGATATTATTGTACAAAATGGCGCTGATACTGCACAAATCGCAACAGCCGCAAAGTAAAGCACATCACCGACGAGGTCTGTTATCTATTGTTATAATTTTCTACAACAAATATATTAGAAATTTTATTTATTTCTAATTTTATTTTACTGCAGTAAGCTATGAATATGTTTCAAGCATATGTTAGAAGTCCGTGGATTTACGATCATTGTTGGAAGGTGCTTAACATCGTGATAAGTAGGATGATTACACCACAGCAACCCCAGCCCCCGCCTCCCGGTTTATGAGGGAACTCATGATACACCCAGAGGTCTTCACCATCAGCATCCATAACAATGCAAATCGTTAGCTCTCCGGGCGAGACCCTCAGAAGAAAAGCATCTAAAGATAGCGCATTTAGTGCCAAGTACAGTCCACCAGAGCATGGTGATTCTATTTCGCCACGATCCGCGAATTATCCGGGCAAAGGAATGTAGGAAGAATTCAGAGTGACGAGCAAAAACTTCACCATCAAAGAGCACAGAGGGAGGATGTGCAACTGAAACTGCAAGACGTAATAAGATAGACGCAGTGAGCAAAGATAGCGCAGATGATCGACGATGATAATATTATGTCAAGACATCTCACATATGTCCACGAACAACAACACTATTATCAACTACGTAAAGACGCGACATGGCAAAAGAACGGTAGATCAGAGCTCTAACTTTAAATAAAATTTAAAGGTATGAGCTGACATGTATTTAACGGGGCTGTGATACGATGTGAATTATTAAGGAAGATAAAAGGGTAAATTGAATAGATTTATATTTGAAGTTTTAGATGCTCACATTGAGCCACACCCTTAGCCTTTTATCTAAATCTCAAAATTACTTTAGAGAAATATGCTTGGGGATTTGGCTTTGCTAACCGTCGAGATGCTTCTATAATACTTTGGCTATGCCCTGTTTTTTTGATCCTCTGATTTTTTTTTTTTTAATAAATATTGTTTTTGTTGGTGCAAGAGGAGATTCTCAGAAACTCAGAAACACACCACAGAGAGAAGAAAAGAAGAGTTGTTAAGAAGAAATGCAGGATAGAAAGAACAATCTTTAGTCTGTCTTTTTTACAAACACCTTACGTGCAACAAGACACCACTCTCCATATTCTCCTGCAGGCCTTACTTTCGCACACCCCTTGAACTTGAAGGACCCAAAACCAAAAGGAACACATGTTGTTTATATGACCAATCAGGAAAAAAAAAAAAAAAAGAACTACACATCACAGCTTTGTTAATGGTTGTAGTCCAACGTTTTGGAGAATTTGGAAGAATAAATCAGTGGGGAGTTGAAGACAGATCGGTACAGCACATAGCCATGGTGATGTATGCTGTGGATATTCTACGGGATACCAGCAGTCATTTCAGACAATACTCTCCAACTCTGGTGGTGACCTTAAGCAGTATTGGTTTGGCAGTGGAACTCATTTATCTCCCCTTATATTTCGTATATGCGCCTAACAAATACCAAATATATGGCGAGATAAATGAATTCCACCGCCAAACCAATGCTGCTACTGGTATTCCGTACAAATCCAGAGCGTGTAGCTCATCGCCATGGCTATATACGGTACAGTCCTGTCTTCAACTCCCCTAATGATTTATTCTTTCAAATTCTCCAAACGTTGGACTGCAACCATTAACAAACCAATATTAAAAAATGCAGCTACATGACTTTAGTGATTCTATACTCCTTTAGCCAGGTCAAAGCTTCTCTGCAGCTAGCTAGCTATCTTATGGCCTCCGCCAAAAATGCATCTTTAGGAGCCCTTAATTAACATCCGTTGTCATGAATTGCTAATAATAGCTAGCTCCTTTTGAGCAAAAAAAAAGCAGCAGCAGCATCGATCAACATATATTATTGCATTTTTGAAAAATCTGTTTGGTGTCACGATCAGTAGTTCCTTTCCTCCTACTTGTTACATATTTGCTACTGTCAACAAATTGCAAGTTTGCAACAAGGCTTTAATTAACCAAAATCAGGCTCCTAGCCAGAAAAGAAAAGGCTCCTGAGACCACCTACTCCTCGTTTTGTCCATATGCATGAAAGGGACTATTCTTGCCCTTTTTGTCAACCAACCATTTGTATTCAAGATGAGATTTTTGAACTTGGGAAATCTTGAATAGTGTTTCTGAATAAGTTTGAAATTGTGCATTGTGTTTCTGATCTTGATCTTGATGGAGGCAACTTTGAATGTGATTCTTCTTTATTAGAACACTCGGTCTGATCTTATCTTCCTTAAACTGCATGCATACATATATAGTTCTTATTTTATGCCTATAATAAGTAAAATAAATAAATAATAATAAAAAGTGACTCACTCATTCCACCTACCACAATGGCACCTATTAATTTGCAAAAAATATATATTAAGGTTGATGTTTGTTTTTTTGGGTTTTTGCTGAAATGTTTTTTTAACTTTTTTGATGATTTATTGCTAGATTTTTAAAAAATTTTGCTGAAAAGAAAAAGACAAGATATTTGATTTTTTTTGCCTTTTTTTAATGATTTTTTTGAATGCTTTTTTATTAAGAAAAAAACTAGATACGATAACATAATAATAAATAATATTATTTAGGATCCAATCGAAACTCTCATGATCCTTTCATGCTAATTAAATAAAATTATGTGCATTTTTAATTTTTTTATTTAAAAATCTATTGTCTCAAAATTTAGATACAAATTTAAAAGTTAATTTTTTTAAAAAAACAAATGAATAAATATTTTATCCTATTAAGCATTATTCATAACAAAAGTTCTATACAACATTAAATCTGTTGGAATAAATTAAGTTTTTTCTTTTTCAAAAATGGTTTCATCTTTCATTTATTTATTTATTTTTTCTCAAGAGTTATTTAAAATATTTTGAATTATTATACATTGTTTAAATGCATAAGATATGACTGTGCACCGGTTCAAATGTTTCAAATAGTTGCAATCGTATGTTCGCAATGAAAGTTTTGTTTAAACTGCCTATTGTTCTGCCAGCGTTTGAAAAAAAAAAACTCCTGCCTATATAAAGGCAAAGTCAATGATTGTTTAAATATATGTGAAAAACCTCCCAGAGCCTTTGAAAAAAGAAAAAAAATTGTTTCTTTTGGTCTTCGTACAGGGAGAGTCTGACAAACTTTTTGATCCCATTTTACATTGTTTGTCTACAAAAAGTTTGTTCTTCTCAACATTTTAAAGTATTTTGATTATACTAAATTTTTGTGCAACTCGATTAGAGTCTGATTCATCTCCACTCTTCAGTGTACGTGAACCCTGAGGAGTTCTTGCTTTTGAATCTGGGTTGAATCTTGGAGCCGCTGCAGTCCATTAATACCTTCACGTAGGGAGGCTCAGTCACTTTAGGACAACGTTTCAACATGCCTCACAGATCTTCAAAGGCTAGATCCTTTTAATTTATTTTTCATTGTTTTATACTGTGTTCAATTGCATTTATTTAATTGTTATCAATAGGGATATTATATGCTTCCACAATATATTATTTGCTGCTATCAAAACTAACTTGTCAAGTTGTTACTGTTTAACAAATTTTATACAATATTTAGTTTAATTATTAAATTGTATGTGTTAGGCTTGTTTATTTAATATTGTTAGTTACTGTTCACTATTTGACTTTGGTTTTTTTTTTTTTGTTCCTGTGTTTTTTTTTTACATTCTAAAGCGACTTATAGTATTTGTTTAATATTGTTCTTACATTCTGGAAACTAAGTTAGATGCTTTCTGTTAGTTCCATGTTATGCAAGACACAAAATTGTTTTAGAAAGTGAAATTTTATTCTTTGTTCAAAGAATTGTTTCTAGCATTTATCAGACGAAATAAAAATCAAAGTGACATTTGAATTTTAAATTTTTCGTACAAGATATACTAGTATTTCTCTTTGCCTTATAACCAAAATTTTGAAATGGGATATTTAGATGAAGCCAATAGTGTGTGAAGAATTTGAAGGCAAAAACTCTAGAGGAACTCAGTCTCTCTTCTTATTTATGTGAAAATAGGAAATAAATAAACTTACGATTTGAGACAATTACGGAGATATTACAGCGATATCAACGGACATAATTTCTCTTACAAGGAAGAGAGAATTAAACCACCGGTCCACAACTGGCGGGAATTGGGTAATCTATAGATGGTATATATATTTATCCTAAATGATTCTAAATCAATTATAATAATGACATTTGTTGCATTAATTCGGGAAAGTTAAAAAAGCGAAAAAGGAATGCTAAATATGGAAGAGAAACATGTGCACGGGCATGAGGCGACGTGGGCTTGATTTTCAACACTCCCCTCAAAGTAGTATTGTAGATATTTGATCATTCCAGTTTTTCAGGTATATCTTGATGGTTAACTTCGAGCAAGAGCTTTCGTGAGATGTCGGTTGTCGACGAGTTTGTTAGATGGCGACTTTAAAGCCCTTCTTCAATCTTTTCCTTGATAAAGTGTCGATCCCTATCTCCACGTGCTTAGTTAGATCATGATGGGCAGTTCTTAAGCGTGCGATGGCGGCTTGGTTGTCATGTTATAACACTATGGGATGCTTCAAACGGAACCCGTAATTCTTCCTAACGGCACATTCAGCCCGGATTCCCTCGCAGATACCTTGTGCCATAGCACGGAATTCTGCCTCAGCACTGCTACGGGCTACCACTGATTGTTTCTTGCTTCGCCATGTAACCAAATTCCCCCAAACAAACGAACAATAGCCAGAAGTTGATCTCCGATCAGTCACTGAACCTGCCCAATCTGCATCTGAAAAAATCTCAATCTCTTTCTTTGTTGTTCTTTGGAAGAAGAGACCCTTTCCCGGTGTCATTTTGAGGTACCTCAATATTACAGTCCTGTGATCATGTGTTTTTCGGTTGGATTATTCATGAATTGACTTACCATACTAACGAGAGAAGCCGATGCGGCCTTGTATGAGAAAGATAGATGAGTTTCCCACGAGGCGTTGATATCTTCCTTTATCAAGCTGGAGGACTTCCATGTCAGCTTTCTTGAGTTTCTGTTGAATCCATAGGTGTTTACGCGGCTTGCATCCTAGCATCCTGTTTCATTTAGTAAGTCAGGCATTATTTGCGTTGTGAGGCGCTATACCTTTCTTTGACCTAGCAATCTCCATTCCGAGTGCGGGGTTTCAGGGTCCTTGATCTCAAATTCAGCTGGCGTTAATTTTTAAGTAGGTCGATTTTCTCTTCATGATTACCGGTCAAGGGTATGCCGATCTGCTCTGATGATAATGGCCGACTTCCCCTTAAGGAAGTGTTTCACAAACAATGTGTCCAGTTGACATTGAGCGAATCCGTACCCTTTCCTTCACCTTAGTGAGCGGATTGAGCCAGGCCACAGGAGATTGCTTGAGACCGTCTGAGTTTTGAATTACGCAGAGCCTTATTGAAATTGATGTAGTCTCGAGCCCATTGAGGAATGTCCATGTAAACTTCTTCCTCTAAGTCTCACCATTGAGGAAGGCATTTTTTATCAGGATTGTTGAGCTGACCAATCGAGATTATTTGCTAAGGATAAAGTACGAAACGGTGTTGAGCTTGTGGGTGAAGTTTCTTGATAGTCAATACCATATGATTGGGTGAATCCTTTTGCAACTTGGCCAAGACCTTATACACATCCACGGCCACCATCGCCTTGTACTTTGCGTGAAAATCCACTTACACCAAGCGGTTTCTTACACTCTCGGGAGGTCGATGTTCCCACATTACCATTCTTTGCCGGCGCCAGAACTTCTTCATCATTGCGGCCTTACTTAGGATACTTGAAAGCTTCTGAATATCTGAGAACTTGTATCTGTGATGTTAGAAGTGAATGCAAGAAAGCGTGGGTGATAGCTTATCATAAGAAATAAAATTTCCAGGATCTTTGAGTGCATGATCTAACTCCTTTCCTCGAGCTATAGGCATATTAAGAATATCATTTTCTAACTGCCCCGAATCAACGGTACCATCGGGTTAGGAACGCATTGCTACGGAATTTTGTAGTTAGAACGGCTCGACCTCATGGGTTTCTTTGAAAGTGCTCCTTCCTCCATTTCCTCTTGGATGTGCTCATTATCCCACAAGTCAACAATGAACTCGGGCTGATTACATGACTCTATAGAAACTTGATTTTTAGTGGTGATGGGTGACTCACTCGATGACTCAAGGTTCCAAAACTGATATTCCTGAGTTGAATTCTCCCCCTGAATATCAATTTTGGGATAGTAAGGCTGGGTTTCAAAAAATGTGACATCCATTGAATTGTAGAATTTTCTTGTGTGGGAGTAACATATACCCTTTTTATTCTGAGATACCCGAAAGATGCACTTGGTGACTAGGATCAAGTTTTACTTTTATGTTGTTGATTGATATGAACAAAAAGCAGGCATAAGTTACGGTGGGACGATGGATATGAGACGAGTGGTCGGAAGGATTTGGGGAGAGTTTGACAAGGTGTTTGGAATTTTAGTACCACTAGACGACATCCCTATTGATGAGGTAGAATTTGTAGAATGACTTCCCCAGAGAATAATTTTGGTACATTCGTAGAGGGCGTGCTTGATCTAGCCACCTCCCCAACAAATGCCTATTTTTCCTTTCAGCTATTCCGTTTTGTTGTGGGGTATCAGCACAAGAACTTAAGTGAACTATCCCTTCTTTTGCTAGAAATTCTCCTAGAATGGAGTTGAAGTAATCCCTAGCATTATCAGACTTTAGAATTTGTATTTTGATTGGAATTGGAGTGCGAATCATATTTTGAAATTTTGAGAAATTTATTTGTTTGATTTTCTTTCATAAGGAATACCCAGTGTCTAATTAGTCATCTATAAGATAGACAAACCACCTGAAATGCAGGTCACATTTTATTCTTGACGGACCCCGGATATCGCTATGAATCATTGAGAATGGACTAGAGCGCTTTATGGGGTTGAATGGAAAATGAGGGCCGAACTTGCTTTGATAATTGTGATTCCTCAAAAGGATTTTGGATTTTTATTAAATAGTGAAGAAATAAATGCTTGAGATACATAACATTAGAATGACCCGGCGATGAGTGCCGCGACATAATTTCACTGCTCTCGTTATTTTGACATCAGAGGCCAGAAAAGAATTACCACTAAGCGCCATTTGAGGTTGTTCTTGTGGACGTGGTACTCATAAGATAATAGAGTCGAGCATTCCTCGACGGCCCCTTGTCGTCTTCCCAGTCCAAATCCTGAAATTCCACGGTGAGTAGAGGAAAAATTAATACCTCTTTTCCTTAGTGAGTTTGCTAATTGATAATAGATTCTGATCAAGTTAGGAATGAGGAGCGAGGTTGAGGTAAGATCCTTGATAGCTGGCGACCACAATACAGAGCAACCTTGACGGTGAACCATACGCTATTGATTAAATTATTTGGACATAGATATATGTATAAAAAATTGTCGCATCTCCGTCATATGATCGGATGCTCCACAGGTCCACGATCCAAGGTTTTCTACGTTTCTTACCAACAATAAAGGCGCTTAAAGAATTACCTTTGTGAGCTAAGGTTCCGGAACCAATGACCTGATTGGAAGATGTGCCAGTTTGAGAGGTTTCCATCTGATGAGAGGATGAAGACGATGAAATGATGACATCAGAAGAAGAGGAGGATGAGTTGGTAGCCATTGGCTTATTTGGGCCAGAGTATTTAGGCATAAATATGAAGATGGAGAAGAAGAGACGAGTTAAACTGCTTTCTGATACCATGAAGAATTTGAAGGCAAAAACTCTAGAGAACTCAGTCTCTCTTCTTATTTACGTAATGAAAAGAAATAGAAATAAATGGCTCTGATTTAGACAATTACGGAATGTGACAATATCCTTAGGACATAATTTCTCTTACGAGAAGGAATTAAACCAGGTCCACCTTCTTTGAAAGTAGGTAATCTATAGATGGTATATATATTTCCTAAAATGATTCTAAATCAATTATAATAATGACGATTACATTGCATTAAGTGGAAAGTTAAAAAGGAAAAAGAGGAATGCTAAATATGGAAGAAACATGCACGGGCATGGTGACGTGAGCTTGATTTTCAACAGTGTAGGACCCAGAGAGTTTAATGGTCAAATTTTAAGTAGATGGAAAAACAAATCGTTATTGGTTAAGCTGTGTTGAGCCTAGTATCTTCCTTAGGAGAAAATCAATGCGGTGAAGAGACATCCTCATGGTTAACTCAAGAACAAAAAGAATATCATTGCCTTAATAGGATACTTAGTGCCTTATCTGATCATCTTTATGACGTGTACCAAAGTACTACAAAAACGGCTAAAGAACTTTGGAATACATTAGAGGTCGAATATGGAATTGATGATTCTGGAATTAAAAGGTTTGCCATCTCCAACTTTAATTAGCTACAAAATGGTGAAAAATAAATCTGTGGGAGACCAAATTCATGAATATCAAGAGCTCTTAAGACAAGTAGAAAAAGATGGGACTATTTTTAATGAAAACTTTATAGTTTTGAACTTAATTGATAAGTTGCCACCTTCATGGGATAATTTTGCTAGGACTCTTAGGCATAAACAAAGGAGGATTCACTTATTCTAAACCATAAACTCCCAGGGTGGAGAGAGATAAACATAGAGGTGAGTACAAACTCACAAATGAGACCTCCTAAGGTAAACCCTAGTGAAAAACAATCCTGTAATTATAGGAATAACAACAATTATAAAAACAAGTTTAGACACAGGGTAGGAATTTTAAAAATAATCGATTTAATAACTGTGTGACCTAATAATAATAATCAAAACAACCAAGAATAGTAATAAACCAAGGGCTTAGAGAAAGAGGAAAGATCATGCTATGTCGTGGAAGGACCAACCATTTGGCAAAGGATTGTTACTTCAAGAAGACTGCTCCATATGCACCAAGGAATAATCCAAATCAAAGAGGTCAAAGAGCTCAAGTTAAAATGTTGATGGATGGAGACAATTATGTCAAGCCTTCTTTTAGGTATAAAACCTCTTTGATTAATCTTACTGTAGAAAACAAGATTGGTGGATTGGGTGCAGATTGCTATGCACATGTTTATTTTGATGGTGAATTTTTTTTAAAACTTATCAGAAATCAAGTAAGGAAGTGTAACTCTAGGGAAGGATTCGGTCGCACAAGTGCTTGGAATTGGTGATGCGGAATTAAAGATGACATATGGGAAGACTTTGATTTTGAAGGATGTGCGACATGTTCTAGAAGTTAGACGAAATTTAATTAGTGGATCATCCTTAGTTCAACAAGGATATAAAGTTGTTTTGGAGTCAAATAAGGTTGTAATAACCAAGAATAATTTATTTATTGGAAAAGGATATGTTGTGATGGTTTGTTTAAATTAAATGTTCAGTTGGAAGTTCGTGAAGTTTCTCCCAATGTTTTTAATGTTGAATCTTGCAATGTATGGCATGAAATATTAGGACATATAAGTTTAAAGAAAATTAAAAGGATGATGGATCTCAATTTTATTCCTAAATATAAATTGGATTTTAAACATAAGTGTGAAGTATGTGTACAAGCTAAACAAACTAGAAAACCTCACAAGAGTGTAGAAAGAAACACTCAACTCTTAGAACTTATACATAGTGATGTGTGTGATTCTAGTAGACCATCGATTAGAGCTGGAAATAAATATTTTGTGGATTTTATAGATGATTGCTCTAGATATTGCTATGTCTATCTTATTAAGACCAAAGATGAGGTATTTAATAAATTTAAGACCTATAAAACTGAGGTAGAAAATCAATTGGAAAGGAAA
Organism: Tetrastigma voinierianum; assembly: GCA_016808115.1. Lineage (NCBI taxonomy): Eukaryota > Viridiplantae > Streptophyta > Magnoliopsida > Vitales > Vitaceae > Tetrastigma > Tetrastigma voinierianum. The sequence goes on along the minus strand of JAEQBH010000651.1, from coordinate 906,272 downwards.
GTGAAAAAACTTAGGTCCAATAGAATTGGGTAATTATACTTTAAATGATCTTAGCTTGCTGTGAGGAGCATGGTATATTACATGGAAGTAACTCCCTGTATTAAGCTGATCTAATGGAATAGCGGAGAGAAAAAATAGAACATTGATGGATATGGTGAATTCAATGTTAATTAGTTCTGGCTTACCTGAGAACTTGTAGGGGGAAGCTATACTAAGCTCGTGCTTTATATTGAATAGAATAATCTGTAAAAGAAAATGAGAAAACACCATATGAAATTTGGAAGAAAAGAGTTCCAAATCTTGGTATCATGAAAGTGTGGGGGTGTTTAGCTAAAGTAGCCATACCTGAACCCAAAAGAAGGAAAATTGGATCAAAGACTATAGACACCATCTTTATAGGATATGGTCAAAATACTAGTGCCAATAGATTCTTAGTTATTGATTCTGAAATAAATGGAATATCTAATAATACAATCATAGAGTCAAGAGATGCTACATTTTTTGAAGATATATTTCCTTTTAAAAGCAAGATACCAACCCAAGTGAAACAAACACCTTTGATAGATGATGAATCTTCTACTAGCAATAGTGATCTCTTAAGGAAGGCAGATACCAGTAGAGTTAAGAAGAAGTAAAAGGCCAAGAATAGAAAAGAATTTAGGAGATGGTTTTTTCACTTTTCTAGTGGAAAGTGAGCCTACATCTTACAAAGAAGCTATGTCCTCTTTAGAAGCTCCCTTTTGGAAGGAGGCTATTAATAGTGAAATTGAATCAATCTTACAAAATAACACTTGGGAGATAGTAGAGTTGCCTCATGGAAGCAAGGTGATAGGATGTAAATGCGTGTTTAAGAAGAAATTAAAACTTGATGGGAGTATAGATAAATACAAAGCTAGATTGGTAGCCAAAGGATTTACACAAAAGAAAGGCATAGACTACTTTGATACATACTCACCAGTGTCTAGAATCACTACCATCAAAATTTTAATTGCCTTAGCTTCTATCCATAATTTAGTGATACATCAAATGGATGTCAAAACTGCTTTTCTAAATGGAGACTTAGATGAAGAAATATATATGGAGCAACCTAGGGACTTTATAGTAAAGGGACAAGAACATAAGGTATGCAAATTGGTAAAATCTTTATATGGTTTGAAACAAGCACCTAAACAGTGGCATGAGAAGTTTGATAAGGTAGTCCTAGAATATGGTTTTCGAATCAATGAAAGTGAAAAATGTTTGTATTATAAGGAAAATATTAGAGGTTGTGTGATCTTATGTCTTTATGTGGATGATATTCTAATTTTTGGGATTGATTTAGAAATAGTTAAAGAAGTTAAATCTTACTTATCTAAGAAGTTTGATATGAAAGACTTGGGAGAAGCCAAGGTGATCTTGGGAATGGAAATAGAGAAAATAGGAAGTGGAATATCTCTTAGTCAATCTAACACCATAGAGAAAATGTTGAAGAAATTTAAGTTTTATGACAGTCAACCAATGTCGACACCATATGATCCTCACATACATTTAAAGAAAAATAAAGAGGGCCCTATATCACAATTGAAGTGCTCACAAATGATAGGATCTTTATTATACTTAACTAATAAGTCTAGACCAGATATCTCTTATGCTGTGGGAAGACTAAGTCGATACACACAAAATCCTAGTAAAGAGCATTGGACTGCCTTAGAGAGGGTATTTAAATATCTTAGAGGAACTTTAGATTACTCGTTATATTATAAAGGATTTCCAAGTGTCGTTGAGGGTTTTAGTGATGCGAATTGGATCACTGATACTTTAGATATAAAATCCACTACTGGATATATTTTCTTATTAGGCGGGGCAACCATATCTTGGGGATCTAAAAAGCAAACCATAATTTCTAGAAGTACAATGGAGGCAAAGCTTATAGCATTAGATACCACCTGTACCGAGGCTAAGTGGATTAAAAGCTTATTACTAGATATACCTTTATTGAATAAACCTATACCTGCTATATCTTTGCATTGTGATAATAAAGTTGTGATTGAGCTTGTGAAGCAAACTCATACTAATAAAAAAAAAGATGAACAGACATGCAAGTAAGATATAAATCTGTAAAGAAAATGTTAAGTAGTAACATAATTTCACTAGACTTTGTGAAGTAAGAATTGAATATTGTTGATCAGCTAACAAAAGGACTTTCAAGAAAAGTCATCTTAGAACTGTCGAGGGGAATGGGTCTAAACCCACAAGGAAGTCACCTAGGAAGGTAACCCAACTTCTGTGATTGGGAACCCCATGAAGGAAGTTCAATGGGTAGAAACAATTCGTATTGCGTGACTTATTTAGCACTTAAATTTGGAGATATCCAAGGAGGAGATATTCTCTTACTCATTCCTATGGCAGAAGTGCATTTTGAAGTGTGACATTAAGGAAGGGTTGTTAACTTGAATGAGACCGAGGTAAGAACACTCTTGTAGGGTAGGGGTCACATAGGCCCTTGGAGGTTTCACCTAAATGAGAGTCGTCGTGAGGCCGCGACTATAAGAATTGGGTTGTTCTTTAGAAACTCTCATGAGAATCAAGATCAAGTGCATGGACTTTAATAGCACTAACCCCCGAATCATGAATAATATCGGTACTGTGTGTGTAACCTGTTGAACTCTGATTCAAAGGGTCTAGTTCAAGCCCTTGGTCACTATGATTTTTCAGAGGAAAACAGTTAACACTAAGTGAAAGTTCAAGTCTGAAAGACACCTGCCTATTTTTAATATTATAGGTTACTTTAATTTTCTTTTATGTATAATTTGTATATATTTAGTTTTTTTTTTTTTTAAAGGAAAAACTTGTTGGGGATTGTTGGAATAAATTAAGTTTTTTCTTTTTCAAAAATGGTTTCATCTTTCATTTATTTATTTATTTTTTCCCAAGAGTTATTTAAAATATTTTGAATTATTATACAATGTTTAAATGCATAAGATATGACTGTTCAAGTGTGCACCGGTTCAAAAACAATTGCAACCGTATGTTCGCAATGGAAGTTTTGTTTAAACTGCCTTTTGTTCTACCAGCGTTTGAAAAAAAAAAAAACTCTTGCCTATATAAAGGCAAAGTCAATGACTGTTTAACTATATGTGAAAAATCTCCAGACACTTTGAAAAAAGAAAAAAAATTGTTTCTTTTGGTCTTCGTACAAAGAGAGTCTGACATAAACTTTTTGATCCCATTTTACATTGTTTGTCTACAAAAAGTTTGTTATTCTCAACATTTTAAAGTATTTTGATTATACTAAATTTTTGGACAACTCAATTAGAGTCTGATTCATCTCCATTCTTCGGTGTATGTGAAACTTGAGGAGTTCTTGCTTTTGAATCTAGGTTGTATCTTGGAGCCACTGCAGTCCGTTAATACCTTCATGTAGGGAGGCTCAATCACTTTAGGACAACATTTCAACGTGCCTCACATATCTTCAAAGGCTAGATCCTTCTAATTTATTTTTCATTATTTTATATTGTGTTCAATTGCATTTGTTTAATTGTTGTCAATAGTGATATTATATGCATCCATAATATATGATTTGCTGCTATCACAACTAACTTGTCAAGTTGTTACTGTTTAACAAATTTTATATGATATTTAGTTTAATTATTAAATTGTATGCGTTAGGCTTGTTTATTTAATATTGTTAGTTGCTGTTCACTATTTGACTTTGGTTTTTTTTTTGTTCCTGTGTTTTTTTTTCCTACAAAATCCACATCATACACCCCAGAACCATAGTAACATATGGATCTGGTTTGAATTCAGCTACGGATTTATCTCTGAAAATCCTCCAAAAAGTGGGACTGCAAATTAACAAAACAATATTAAGAAAAAATGGAGGATCCACAAACTATGGGCCTGTTTGCTAGCTGTTGAAAACTGTTCTGGAAACAGTTTTTCTGAACGGTTTTTTTCAAATAGAAAACGAGATTGTTCTCTGGAAATAATTTTTCTAAGAACACCAAAAACAAAGAGAAAAACACTGAGAACACCCTTTCTTCTATCAAACGCATTCTGCCGTTATTTTCTAGAGAACAAAAAAACTGTTCTCAAGACAATCGAACAGCCCTATATTTTTTTTTTCCTTTGAATGGCAAGAAAAAGTTAAGAGTCGAACCTTGGAGACATGTATAAAAAGAAAGAAATGATATTTCGTGTGCCAAGAAAAACATAAAAAGTTAGCTATGATGAAAAAATATATATTTAACAAGAGAATTTGCTTTGACAAAAAAAAAAAAAAGTTAAGAACGGAGAGAAACAACAATGAGAGAACTTTAGGAAAGAAAAATTGCTTTATGGTATTGATTGACTTAAGAATTGGCTGGATTAAGATGCATCAAGTTTCTAGTAGAAAAATGAGAGGGAAAAAGATCTACTGCATATTCCACTCTCCACGGCGGTTCATTCTCCTCTACAAGCTGAATATAAAACTTCACTACACTGAATAAGAACCCAAAAAAAAAAAAAAAGTAGATGAAGCCATATTATGAAGTTTAGGTTCAAGTAGGGCTAGGGTTTTGATTGTTTGATGAAAAGAGTAGAAAAGGAAAATGGGTTTCAAGTTGAGGCTCACCTGAAGGATAGAACGCCTAGAAATCAAATGAAATTGAAGGTTAATTGGTACAGAAATGGCAGTGGGGGGTTGGTAGTAGAAGATGGGAAGTGGGTTTTGGTGATTTTGGATGGGGGGTTGGACAGGTTTATATACCTGGTGAGGGCTCATGTAGGGGTGGGGTCTGGGCACTGAGATGTTCCTTTCTCAGTTTTTGTGTGAATCAGATTGTTTCTTTTATGATTATTATCAAATCCCTTTATATGTGCAGTGAGTAACACGTGCTTTCTGTGTACTTCCAAAATATTTAAAATATATTAAAAATATAGTTTAATCGTATTTTACAAGGGGTAGTTTTGTAATAAAGTGGGGGAAAATACAAGCATAACTATGGGAAGCCCTCATAGATCCATTCATATCCATATTGGTATAATATTGTCCACTTTGAGCCTAAGCCCTCATGGTTTTATTTTTGAGCTTTTCCCCCCAAAAGTCTCATACCAATTGAATGTTATCCATCTTATATATTCATAAGTTTTTACATTCAAAATCGATGTGAGATAGTTGTGAGACTTTGGATGCACACCTAACAATCCCCCCCTTGAACAAATTAAAGTTTCACCTAACCTCCCCTTAAACTAGAATCTCTTTCACTGCATTCGAGCACACGCCTTACATGAGCCTCCCCTTAAACTAGGATCTCCTTCACTGCATTTGAGAACACGTCTTACATGAAGCGGCCCACTGTATCATTTTGTTCTACTTCCATCCACATGGTTAAGCTTGATTAACTCGACTCTGATACCACTTGTTGGGAAGCCCTCATAGATCTATTCTTATTCACATTGGTATGATATTGTCCACTTTGAGTCTAAGCCCTCATGGTTTTGTTTTATAGATTTTTCTCAAAAGGCCTCATACCAATTGGATGTTATCCATCTTATATACTCATAAGTTTTCACATTTTTAACCAATGTGGGACATTTGTGAGACTTTGGGTAGACACCTAACAACATGAGTCCACATGCCTACCTCAATTGGTTAGAGCGTTCAAATTTAAAAGGCAAGACATGAGAAGGGAAGGGTTCCGGTCCCAGTAGAAACAGTTTACTACATTGTATTAAAAGTAATTAACTTCAAAATAATATGGTAACATGAAAGAAAAGAGAGGGAAATTACGAATATCAAAATCTTCGATAAATTGCTTTTTGGTATTAACTTAATAATCGGAGTGAAACTCACCTCCCACCATTGACTGGATTGAATTAAGAATCAAGCCGGATTAAGATACATCGAATTTTCTAGTAGTTAAAATGAGAGGAAAGAACATCTACTACATATCGGTGTCTTTGTCACGTTTATAATCTCCTCTATCGTAACATAGATTTTATACAGGAAGCTAATTTTTGGAGACTACAAAGAGGGTTATGTGTTGTATGCAAGTGTTTAAAATGTTGCGAAATATCGATGATATATCGTCAATATTTTGGGTGTCGGTCCATCCCGACACGATATCTGCCAACGATAGTTGATTGAGGGAAAAATCGGACAATATAACCGATATATCGACGATATATTGATAAGACAACGATAAATTGTCAACTAGAAATTAGCACGTGGAACGACGTGAGTGTTGTTGCTGAAGTTTGTATAGTATCGACAATATATAAGAAAATATCGAAGATATATCGGAAAATATCAGAGATATATCAAAAAATATCGAGGATATATCCACACATGGATGTTTAATGATTTTTATCCAACGGCCAGAAATGATTTACAATGGTTAGATCAAGATCTAACGATAAGATTTTATCCAAAATCAAATCGAATGGCGAAAATTCATTTTTAATGGCCTTTTTACCAAAAAAACAGCTAGTTTGACTCTAAAAACTGTATAAATAGCCTAAAATTACTAGTTTTTCGTATCAAAATCATCAATTCTTGTTGATCTCTCTCTCTCAAACAATTCTTAATTTGTGCAAGTCTTGGAGAAAATGTTTTTGGTCAATTCTTGGTGTTCAAATCTTCATTCAATACATCATTTGTGCAATTTAAGGTATGCTTCAATGTTGCAATAGAGCCACATCGATCTTTATTTTGGTTTTAAAATATCATTTCAATGTAATATCAATATGTATATTTGGTTAATATTGTAATTTTACAACTTTTATAAAATGACCCCATGAATTTAAGTAATTTTAGTATTTTTTATATATCGATATTCGTGTAAAAAATATTGGATATATAGATATGTCAGACCTCTCAAATAAAATCGAATATCAATATATCCATATATCAAAACTGATATTTTTAACCTTGGTTGTATGTATGTTTCTTAATTCTTACTAATGATTAAAATGTCTTTTTACATAATCTTTATTTCAAGTGATGGACAGATGGGGGGTATTGTTGACCTTTCCCTTAACATCAAATTCTTTTCCTGGCTGATGAGACGAAAAGGCCAAAACAAGCGTGGGACCACGCTGATGGGGTGTATAATTGACCCATAACAGCTGTGGGCCACACATGGGTGCGTAATTTACCCATATCGTATATGATACAATGGAAGACACGATGAGAGTGGGAATAAGCCCACCACTCACTGTCTGTAGGCTTCAATTTAGACTAAAAGTTCAATATCACACACTTATTGCAATACTGAAAGTCCAATATCACACACTTATTGTAGCAGATATAGAAAATTTCATTGTGAGATCACACACTTATTGTAGTAGAATATCAGCCGAAATTTAATGCATGAGTTAATGTTTAAAATCGGATATAGATGGTAGGCAGAAAATGTTCTTTAGTTCGCGATTCGGCTGGTTGAACGAATTGAGCATGGTTGAGCAGGTGGCGATCGCGACTCTGTATTAGGGTATTTTGAGATTCTATTTCTACCGTTTTTAAAAATTTCGTCCTCGAAATTACCTTCGTTAAACAGTTGAGGGTATTGTTGATGCATAACTTCTTCGCTTTTCCACGTGGCTTCCTCGGTCTTATGATTTCTACACAGCACTTTTACCAATGGGATTTATTTTTTCCGGAACTCTTTCACTTCTCGAGCCAAGATCTCTACTGGCTCCTCTTCATACGTCAAATCCCAGGTGCAAGCTCGTCGTCTCGAGACTATATGCGATGGAGTCGACTTATGCACTCGCCAGCGTTAATAAGCGTTCTGATCTTTTCCAACTCACAGGAGTAAAGCTAATCGTATCTTAATTGGACTCACTTTCTCTATCACCTCATATGGCCCAATGAAACTAGGGCTCAACTTGACCTTCTTCCCGAATCTTATGACTTTCTTCTAAGGCTATACTTTCAAAAACACTTTTTCGCCGATCTCATATCAAATGTCCTTTCTTCTCATGTCGGCGTAGGATTTTTGTCTATCATTACCATTTTACACATTCACTTTAAATCTTCTTACAATCATTTTCCTTTTTCCTATAGGTTTCTTGAATCAAATTGGACCAATTATCTTCTTCTCAAACAACTCAGGTCCGACCTGTGGTTTTACGCATTTTCTTGTGGGAGGCCTCATAGAGCGCCATTCGATACTCGATTGGGTTATTGTTGTACACAAATTCCAGCTAGAGGAATGTGTCTATCCTAACTACCTACGATCGATAACACAACTTCTCAGCATATCTTCCAATGCTTGGATCACTCTTTCAAGATTGTCCATCCGTTTGCGGTGGAAAGAGTATCTTGAGAAATTCGATCCGGAGTGCCCAAAAGCCTCATCTAACCACGAAATGAGGTAAAACCTCGGATCTCTATAAAATGATTGATATTAGATTTCATGTAAGCCCGAACTATTTCCATATGTAAGCTTTGCCGACTTTTCAAATGAATAGTCGGTTCTCAGCGGTAGAAGTGAGGCGACTTGGATGTCGGTCTACCAACTACTGGCCCGAATCATGCTTCCTTCTGTCAAGAGTAACTTGAGCCACAAAATCCATTTGTGATTCGGTCCCATTTCCACTCGGGGAGTATTTTAATGGCTGATAATCCGAAGGAACGATGTTCTGCGCCTTCCCTTTTGATTTCTCATACAATTGGGTCACAAATTCGAAACAACTCTCTTTTCATTCGGACTATTTAATTATGAAGTCTTTAAATCCTAATACATCTTTGTGATACCAGGGTGCATAGAAAAATATCCACTGTGTGCCTCTTCAAGAATGGATTTCTTCAATTCATCATCATTAATTGGGTACACAAACTCGATATCTATAGTATAAGAATCCATCCTCTTTCGTTGTAAACTCAGTTTCTTTCCCCACTCTATTTTGATTTACAATTGCAGCAATTTTCTCATCATTCTTTTGCGCCTCTAACACTCGGTTCTTTCGTCGGTTTTGCTATCAATTAAACCACTATTGCCGCGTCAATAAATGACTGACCGTGACATTCAACGCTCGAGAGCGTTTGTCGCCGACTTACACTAAGATCATATCTTACTACATTGGCCTTCGGGATGGTAATCAACCCTGTCGTAATCCTTGTTCCGATTCCATCCATCTACGTTGTCTCATGTTAAGCTCTCTTTGCGAGGGCAAATACTTAAGACTTTTGTGATTGATGTAGATGAAACACTTTTCTCCATAAAGATTGTGTCTCCATATTTTCAATGCGAACACAATGGTGGCCAATTCCAAATCATGCGTAGGATAGTTCTCTTCATGTGGCTTCAACTGCCTTGAAGCATAAGCTACCACTTTACCCTCTTGCATAGGACACATCGATCATTTAATGAAGCATCAACGAAAATCACGTATTCTTTCTTGTAGATACCGGTGATGAAGCAGGTGCCTCGAGTTAAGAATGCTTTCAACTTTCAAAACTAGCTTGACACTTTTCCTCCCTCGAATCTCACATTCTTTTGGAGCAATCATCTTGTCTCATCGGGACCGCGATCCTTCGAAAACCTTAATGAATATACGTAGTAACGCCAATCCCAGGAAACTACGCACTTCCGTGACATTTCTCGGTGGTTTCCATTCAATAATCACCTCTATCTTCTTTGGATCCACTCAAATTCCTTCTTCTGATATAATGTGTCCAAGAAAGGACATTTCTCTCAACCAAAATTCACATTTGCTTAGTTTTGCATATAACTATTCATCTCTTAAGGTTTCTAGCACTACCCGAAGGTGTGTATCATGATCTTCCTAATCCTTTGAATAAACAAGGATGTCATCTATAAACACCATGACAAACTGATCTACATATGATTGGAAAACACAATTCATTAAGTCCATGAAAGCCACCGGTGCGTTTAATGACCAAGCGACATTACAGAGCTCACTTAATGTCCATACCACGTTCGCGTTGTCTTATGCACATTCGCATCCTTAATCCTTAACTGATGATACCCAGATCGCAAGTCAATCTTCGACAAGACACTTGCACCTTTTAATTGGTCGAACAAGTCATCTATCTTGGGTAATGGATATTTGTTCTTCACTGTCATCTTATTTAGTTGCCTATAGTCAACACACAACCTAAGTGTACCATCTTTCTTCTTAACAAAGAGCATTGGAGCTCCCCTTAGTAATACACTCGGACGAATAAATCCCTTCTCTAACAACTCTTACAACTGAAGCTTCAATTCTTTTAACTACACTGGAGCCATTCCATATGGTGTAATGGATGCGGGAGTGGCTGCTGAGAACAAACGTCAGTGCAAACTCAATCTCTACCGTAGGAGACAATCCCGGTAATTCATCCGGAAACACATCGAGATAATCACAAACTGTAGGGATGTTTGATAAACTAGGCTCCGCCTTTTTCGTATCTATCAAATACGCTAAGTAGGCTTCACACCCCTTTCGAACCATCGTTCTAGCAATAGCGGTGGATATCACATTAGAGAGGTGGTTTGACCTCTCGCCGATAAAAGTCACTCTCTTCATTCTACAATCAACTACCACTTGGTGTCGGGGCAACCAATCCATCTCCAATATCACATCAAACTCTCTAAATGATAGCTCGATTAAATCTCCCGGAAACTCATACTCTCGTATTCTGATGGGGCAATCTCTGTAAACTCTATTCACAATGACATTATGCCCAAGTGGATTTGGCACCAAAATGTCATACTCAGTTTTGCTCTTCGGTAAACTACCCAAACTCGGAATGGTAGTACAAATATAAGAGTGCGTTAAACCTGGATCTATCAATATATGTACAATAGTATCAAAGCTATAGAAATTACCAACTATCACATCCGGTGCATCTTTCTCTTCCATTGCCTTCATTGCATATGCCTTGGCTGGAGCACGAGCATCCAAATCTGCTCATAGTCTATGTAAACATCCTGGTACCTTTCGATGTTGCAACACTCTCTTGTTGTCCTTTATTGCTCTTTATCTTTATTGGCTTGTAACCCGATCCCGAGAGTGCGTGACGAGCGAGCTCTAGGACATTCTTTCACTTTAATGCTCATTGGATCCACCCCTCCCGCCAAACAAGCCTTATCAATCTCCCGACACTCTCCTTTATGTTTTTCTCCCACAATATGTGCAATAAGGGGCGGTCCTCTTGAAGAACCTCTTAGTGCACTAGCGTGATGGTGCAGTAGAATAGTCTTACATCGATAACTGGTGATCCACGGTACAGCTGGTGATTAGAACCCTATGGTCCTCTGAATTTCTTACTCTAGTGCTGATAAGAACTTGATTGTTCAGGGTTTTTCTTACCCTGTCTTCTTTCTTTTCTTTCATACTCTTCTTTCTTTTCTTTCATACTCTTCTTTCTTTACTTTTTCAACATTTAAACCACATGTCACAATTTTAGAAAAGTCATCATGGCCAAATCTTGTGACATGGGCCCGAATATGGTCATTGAGGCCATCTTCAAACTTGCAGCATTTTTCTTCCTCAGTCACTAGCATCTCGGGAGCATACTTGCTCAACCGGGTGAATTCTCTCTGATACTTAGTCACACTCATCTGTCTTTGTTTCAAATTATGTTTCATATTGCTCAAATAAATACGACCCACATATTGTTTCCTGAATTTTGCCAGAAAGAACTCCCATGTAACACTCTCCAGTGGTGCGGTCCTAGTCACAGAAACCCACCACTGATAAGTTTCATCCTGTAAAAGTGAGGTCGCACACTCTAAATTCTCCTCTTTGATTGTCGCGATGCATTTGCCCTGACATTCTTTTAGTTATTCCGAGCCAATTATCGCCGTATTGGAATGCTCATCATCTTTCAACTTCCCAAAAATCCATGGGTCGATATTTTGCCATTCTCTCTATAGTGTCGGCGAGAACTGGCTAAATTTGGTTGTGCCGCTCTTTGCAATGCCTGAGCTATCTACTGGAGGATATCGATAGTACCTCCTGCTGCTTGACCTTGCTCATGTATCGATGGAGCATGGGACGCTTGCCCACCATCCACACTAACGGGGCTATTTGGGTGACTTCCTGAGTCACCTATGACCCTATGGTGGCCTGAATTATCCATGCTTAATCTATTAAGGAGTAAAACAAGATCGCATTATAGTCACGTCATCAACATAATGCAAATAAATGCATGTCATAAACAATTTCAAAAATCATTTATGGCAGAATTGCTAAACTGTTTGATAAAGTATTAAATGTAATGACCAGCGCCGTATCACTTTGACTCGGAGGCCCGAACTCGGACAGAGGACTTTGGTCCCTCACTTTTTTGTCATTTCAAACTGTCCCAATCTGATTACTTTTCCAAACACGACAAATACTCAATGAAATATATATACGTAAATACCACTTTAACATAAAGGACCCGTCATTTGATCCTAAAAACTCTTTTTTTTTTTTTTTTTTTTTCATTCGACGACATTTCATTCCTATTTGGTCCATTTCCCACCTTTATACAATCGACGTGATAGCAGTTTTCCAATATCCGAATATTTACAAAACGTAATCGGAGTTCAATTTTTCATAATAGTGTTTTGTACAAAATAAATTCGAATAATTTCATGTATGCGTGTGACATAGCTTTACTTTATCATAGTGTGGCCCATGTGACATTTCTGATTCAACTGCGATCTGCGTCTTCATTGCTGTTCACTTTCATTAACGTGATGATAAAAGCAGCGGCTAAGCATTTTCATGTAGTGATTCTATATAATTACTCTCTTCCATTTTAGTTTTAAAAATTGAATCATGCAATTTTCTAAACCATGGCTTTTGGATCTTTTGAATGATCGATGCAAATCGATACGTATATTCATTCCGTATATACATTCACTTACGGTTCATTTGATGTTATTCCATATATGCACTTTCATATGCAATGTCGTTAACCCAGCGAAAATGTCACGTTGCGAAATATTCTTATCATTTTGCCCTTAAACGAATTCAACCTATGCTTTCGATGCATAGGATAAGCAGATCTTCAACACGGTCTTGCGAAATTTGCGTTTGGTATAAAAAACTTTGTTTGTTTATAACACGATGCGATCCCATTGGAGTTCTTGGCCCGGTTATCAAAAATCAATTTACAGTGAACACTAGATCTTTGTCGGGTTGGAGCTACGGATCGGGTGACACATCATTACATTCGTTCATATCCCCGCTCACTTTGACGCCATTGTTTATCACCGTCATCTCTCGAACTCAAATTTTAACGGTTAACATTCTATTAATGGTGTTCAAATGGAATTCGTAGCAAAATACAATATAAGTATGTACATTTATCTGAAACAATTCATTTCAATACTCATACAGTTTTCATATACCGTGTTTCACAATCAATTGCCTCCGTCATTTAAAACAAATCAATATGTTTTTCTTATAAATCATTTCGATAATTCAAATCATTTTGAAATCATTCATTACTTTGGAATTAGAAAGTGGAGAACAAAGAGAAATTCGAGAAGAACAAAGCGAAAAGCTTCCTGCATTTTGATTTCATCTCGGAATCTCGATCAATTGAAACTTTTTCTCTCGTTATTATAATCCATCACAATTAGAGGGAGCAAATATCGGTTAGCTTATTTGGGTTTCTAGTTAGGGTTGTTTTCTACCTAACACACCTTCACTTGTAAAAATTTTCTGAACCGATAGGGTCATACACTTATTTCATTCGTCTATTGTTTCCACTCTATCAAATCTATTTATTCAAAAGTGGAATCATCCCAATTCGAACACACGAAATATCCTCATGTGATATAAACTTTATCTGGGAGTTATTCTGTGTTAACACTGAGAACAGAATTTTCCACAAAAACGACTCCGTTTCATAGAATTTATGGGTCTAATGAAGTCAAATTTGAATACACTTATTTAGTGAGAATTTTGTTCTCCTAAGTCTAGAATACCCAAAATTTGAATCTTTCAATTTGGATGAGTGGCTTCGATTTATGACCTAAATACCAAAAGCATTCGAAACACGAAATTGTATCGAAGCAGAAAGCAGTGGCTTAGAAAACAAAGCACTCCGCTTTTTGTAAATTTTGAGGTTTATGAGATCATTATGATGAGGTGTGGTGAGTTAAATGGGCATTGGGGTTTGATTTACCCACCTCAAATCTCTTTAAATTTTTCTTTCTTCTTGCCTCTCTTTTCCATGCTGAGTCATGAATCCTATGGAGAAAATCATCAAGTTCCTTTCTCTTCTTCTCCAACTTCCGTGGTGGCGCCCTATCCTTTCCTCTACCTGCTAAAAATGTGGATTATGGCATTTAAGATAAAAAATTGATGCTCCCATTCACATGACTAAGGCCATGTTTGGCCACACACTAATTATAAATCATTTATCATTTTTCTCACTTTAAAGCGTCATTTCCAATTCATTTCATTTCATTTATATTTTGGCACCACATTTACTCCTTTATGACCCTTAGGTCATCATTTGACACATTTTCATAAATTTATTTTGCTCTGGCAAATTTTGGGATTTTATAAATTTTTGTTTAGCCATTTAAACTCAGAAAAATATAATTGTAATTATTTTATCTTGCTGACATTGTTATCATGATAGGGGTATTTTAAATTTTCAATACTTTTAGTAAAAATAGTAGCATTACATATATTTCAAAATGAAATAATTCTATTTTGACATATCATATATACTAGGAGAATATTTTTATAAATGTTTAAATATTTAAATAGAGTTGTCAAAATTAATATTTAAACTATAAGTATTTTATTTTATTGATTTTTTAAATTACTTGACAATACTTATTTTTCTAATATTTATATAATTTTTAAACTTTCTAATCATCTTATTTTTGCGTATTGACTTATGTAAATTAGATACTCTCAAAAATCGATCACATTCTATAAAACCTTTATTATTAATTTGATCGTACCACAAACTCAAACCATGTAGTTATATAAAACATCGTTTTAGATCACGATGTAAGTAAAATTATCTCCACCTCACTTCTAATCTCTTGACAGATCTGATAGACTCCATTGTCGAGGGTGTTAAAGAAAAAGTGCGTAGATGGAGGTTCGGGATCTTGAAAAGTGATGGAATCCGAGATCCCAATGGTCAAGCTAAAACTGCTTATAATCTTTCATAAGTATATCTATATCTTCAGGATGGGGCTATTGAGTGAGGAAAGCTTAGGGTTTTCAACAAATAAAGTGATGCCAGTTTGGTGATTATATGTGCATGTGGAAGCCTTTTGACAGTCAAGATAGGTCTTGAAAGTCTTATCAAGAAATAAAATATATATTATGGTTGACAAGGGAATAAGAAAAATAAAAAATACATTAATACCAAGAAAAAACGTTGTGCTTAAATCTATATATAGTGGAGTTTAAACTAAGTTTCAATGCCTTTAAATTTATATAGCTCAATGATATTTATATAGATTTCATTCCAAACAAGAGCCAATATTTTACTATATCTATTGAATAATGACAATTTTGAGAAGCACAATGATATAAAAATAATATAATAAATCCAACAATTAAATAAATGACTTTTCTATTAAGATCCAAGCTCTTGGCTGATGGCTCTTGCTTTAAAAAAAAAAAAAAACTGAAGTCATCTTCTAAAATTTTTTAATAAATTAAACTAACTAGTTATTTGATTAAAAAAAGTAGTACATAAGTACCCAAAATTTTGCTGAAAATTTTTAATAAATTAAACTAACTAGTTATTTGATTAAAAAAAAAAATCAAAATCCACATACCAAAATGCAAAATGTTTGGAATCAATTATTTGGTTATTGAGAAAACGTGGGAAATGAAAAAAAAAAAAAACCCTATACTCAATTAAGACTAGCCAACTCATGTTTCATTTTTCTTTTCTTTTTCTTGATTTTCCTGTAAACCAATAGGTGATAAAACACTTATATATTTAACTCATTAAAATTAGAATAAGGATCCCTTCTCATATAAATTAAAATCAATTTATATCACTATTTAAAATTTTCTTTGTTTTCACTACCTTATTTTTATTTCCTCAAAATGGTCTAAAGAAAGATTATTTTAGCAAATGCTCTGATGTTTTATAAATTGAAATAATATTTATATAGGAATAAATATTTTTCCTAACTTTCATATCAAATTATAAAATTTTCCTTAATATAGTTATAGAATTTTTATTGCTTTACATAATGAATATAGTTATCCATCACCATGATCAATTTTAATATCTTCTACTCTTAAACTACATATATACCTTCTTTTTAGTGATCTATATATAAATATATATTCTTTTACAATTAATATTATTATTATTATTATTATTATTATTATTATCTAATTTATCTAAATTAAATAATAATGGAAGCTCGGGAAGCCATACTAAGTTAGCTACATTTTCATTGTCATATAAGTGGTAGTAATAACTATCTCATAATTAAATTCTATTAGTTATAAAAGTTGAGAGTACGTCTTGCACATTTTGTCTTCAAATATGGGATTCATGAACTAAAGAATTAGTCACGGTAGTCATCAACTAACCATTTATATGCACCTAGTTGGCGTTAAAGAAAAAAAAGAAGTAAATATTATAATATTTAAGTGGCGTTCATTTTTTAGCCTTTTTTCGAAAGCAAAATAGCTTTCAATATTTAGCATGTTTATTTTTTTTATAACTTTTTATGACTTATTCTTGAATTTTTAAAATTTTTGATAGAAAATATCAAAATATTTGGTTCTTTGATTTTTTTTATGTTTTTTAATTTTGTTTTCTATTAAGAAAAAACTAAATATTGAAATATGAGATTATCATATACATACATCCAATTGAAACTCTCATTCGTTTTCTGCTAATTAAATAAAATTATGGAGTTTACAAACTCCATAATTATAGGTTGCCATAGCTTACAAACTCTCATTCGTTATATAATTTTTAATTGATTGAAGTAGAGCACCACGTTGGGAGATCATGGAGAAGAAACATGGTGCTGGTGAAGTTTGGCTGTGGCCATGGAGTATAAACATTTTTATTTCAATCAATTAAGCCAACATCAAATATTAGGGGGAATTATGTTTTAGGGTTAAGATGAGGATTCATATTTAACAAAGCATCCATTAAATCATTCAAATAACGCTCAAAGACATATATTTTAATGAGACAAAAATTCTCAATCTTCCTACCCACACCATCACGTGCCCAACTTCACCTGAAAACCCTAACCTTCCCTTTTTATTTTATTTTTTCTTTTCATCCCCTGTTGCCCACCCAACCCCATTTCCTTTTTTTAATTAGTCTTTATATTTAATCTTATTTTTTGTACTTTCATATTTAAAAATTTTAAAAATAAAAATAAAACTCTAGAGAGTTAAGGTATTTTTTTTAAAATAAAGGTAAACAATGTGTAAAGGCTTATTAACTATTTATAAAAAATTAGTGATAATCATTTAGTATTTAATTTAGGTAATATTTAAAAATGAATAAAATTAAAAGTAAATGTGTTAGAAATTAAAAGTAACAACATTATATAATAACTATAAGTAACCAAAGTATTGTTACTTTCATTACGAATACTATTACTTTTAATTTTGTAACGCTATTCTAATTTTCAAATATGGATTTATCGAAAACTAATGTTTAAATTATTATTATTATTATTTTATGAGTAAAAATGAAGATGTTATATTTTGAATATTAATTTTTATTTTTATTTATAAATAATTTCAAAACCTATGTAAAAACATGAGTATAGTTACATTTAATAGCAAAAAATATGAGTTTGTTATAATGTACAAGGTGATTATATTAACTATACAAGGTAAATAAGTGTACTAGAGGTGTACAAACTTATATTTTTCATAGAATTTTAATATTTTTTTATCTTAAATCTCTTTCCATGTTTATACTACTATAAGCTTTTCAAATTAAAAAAGTATGAAAATTTTAATTAGTGTGAGATCAAACAATATTTATAAGAAATGTCTTTCATTCTTAAGTTAAGAAAATAACCATCGGTTATTTTTAAGAATAAATTGAAATCCTTGAAGAAGTGTAGCTTTGTACAACTTTTGTACAGTTCATATACCTTGTACAATTAGTGTAAATTGTTAAAGTAGTTTGTGTATGAGTGGGTTTGTCCCACATCGGTTAAGAGAAGAGTGCAACACTTAAAGCGTAGGTGACTCGAAGTTCGAAAAGACAACTGAGAGGGATGGGCCAAGAAAAGGGCATGTGATAGAACTTTAGGTATATATTTAAAGTCGAGATGCATTGGGCACTTGGGGCATCTTGGGCCTTTAAGTGAAACAAAGCCCTGACCAAATACATTTTGGGTTATGCCCAAAGATGTGTTTTTATCTTAAGATGTGTTTTTCGTTTTATGGATTACTCTTCGATTTCTTCTTTGCACCTCTTCACTCTCTTAAGTCAAGGAATTCTCAACAGTAAATTGTTGGCACATAAAAACAATTAATTAGGATTTTGTTACATATCTGAGTGTTTTCATGTTCCCTTTTGCATTGCAGGCGTGGGGCGAAATAAACAACTTAAAAGATAGTGGGATAATTAAGCGCGCCAATCACTCTACTCAATTCCTTATCGGATTGTTTCTAACAATTTTAGTGTTTATGTCTGTCCATCGGACAAACATACTAATTCGCATTAGGTCATGAGCAGACTTCATGAAGCATTCGATTTGATGGCACTAATTCTCTTTTCGTTGGAAGAAGGATAAGATGATGATCTTCCTTACTTGCTTTGAAAGTTACATCGATGATGGATCCGAACACGCCACGGTCGATCTCTTCTCTGATGAAATGAAAATGTCAAAGAGGAATGTCTGAACGTCGAGAGGGCCAATTGCTATGCAGGACACATTCTCCGCATACACCGGATAGCCTATATGACTTATTCCGCTTTAATTAGTCCCCTAAATCTGGGATAACTGGAATTCAAAATACAACAGAAAAACAAGAATGATTAGTTTCCTTGCCTACAATTTTTGAATTATTGCGCTGGTTGGTGTATTTGAGTTTTGGACCAAGTGCGAGTTACAAATTTTAGTTTCCAAAGTGGAAGATTTGAAAAGTTGGCGTTGGTGAACCTACATTGCAAGTGAGGGGCTATAATTGCCCAGCTTCTCCATCTTGGAATGATTATGGAAGAAATTGTTGCATTAACTGAAGTTCATACTTGAACAATTACCAGCATCTCGGGGTGAGAAAAAAGAAACAAGAATTCGAGATGGTAGGAGACTTCGAAGCAGAATACGGTTCCGAGTGAATTTGTTGCTATCAACAAAAATTTGGAACTAGGTCGGGAACAAATCTTGGAAATAAGAGAAGACTCTTGACTCAAGCTCAATAATAATTAAAGAAAAATGAACTGCATTTCTCTATTTGAAAAAGGTAGCTTCAAACAAAGTCTTGAGACTTTGGAAGAAAATGAAAGAATGATATCTTGAGTTCTAGTGGCAAGATTAATGTGGGTGAAGCATAAGAGAAAGGATTACAAAATCTTGTTGCTATGGTTTCCGAAAATGCGATTTCGATGGTAGCGAAGTGAATATAGCTTATGTCTCAACACAGTGATGGTGGTATGATTAGGGTAAAATTAGCGTCGTATATACAATGATAAAAATCAATTGAACATTATGAAGTTCTTGCTAAGGACATGAAGTATTGATGGGAAATAATAATGTTGTCAAGTTCTGGCAAGGAACAAATTAAAAATTTGTTTCACGCTTCGAAAGAAGCTGATTTTAATTCAATGTTCTTCATGTACTGAAATTACGAAAAATTTATTCACCATAAATTTGCCACTCAGGGAGGATTCAAGACTATTTTAGAATCAGACAAACTTATCCCCTCTCTCAACCATAGTTTTGTTGGGAAGGATATGCTTGTGATGGAATGTTCAAACTTTACGTAAATTCTTGTTAATAATAAGAGTAAAGTATTTTCTCCATTTATATGGTTGATTCATCAATTAATTTATGGCATTCACGCTTGCTTTTATGTAAATTTTAGGTCACTTAAATTTTATGGCTAGAAATAGTTTTAACATGCAAAATGATAACCATGATAAATGAGGTATTCAAGCTAAATGACTAATTTACCATTTCAAGTCGAGAATTACGAAATTTTTACAAATTATTCATTCGGACATATGTGAATTAAATGGTAGTTGGCGTGAGGAAGGAAACTTGAGATATTTTGCCACTTTCAGTGATGATTACTATAGGTATACCTATGTATATCTTATGACATAAAGATGAAGTGTTGTTCAAATTTAAAGTGTATCATCCGGTTACTTAGAAAATCAAAGGAAAAGAAAATAAAAATACTTAGAAGCGATAGAGGTGGAGATGCTTTCTTTTATTATTTTTTATTTAATACAGCAGAGAACATGAAATAACCGTCAAGAACTTCATATACTCCTCGACAAAATAGGATTGGATGAGAGAAAGAATAGAATTCCCCTTGATATGGGTTCAATGGCGCTAAGTTCTAGCTCCCCTTTAACCTTTGGGGAGAAGCATTACTTAGTGCTGCCATATTCATAATAGATACACTCCAGGTTACAAAGACTTCCTTACGAATTATGGAATGGTAGAAAACCAAATTTAAGTTATAATCGGGTTTGAGGTTGTCTAATACTTTATGAGTTCGAGATCCAAAAAGAACAAAGTTGAGGCCATGGCTTGATGAAAAGTGTCTTTTGTGGGGATATGCACAGAAAATTCAGGCCTATAGGTTGTGAACTGAGTCTAATCAAATCGCATGGAATCTGGGAGATGCCAATTTCAGCGAGAATGAGCTAGAGATGATTCTGAATGAGTGGCATCATTTATCGATTGGTGTAAATGAAACCAATATTCCTAATAGGTCTAGTTCTCCTTTTTATTTGACAACAAAAATCTTTATTCAAAGAACAAGTGGAAATAAGGAGAGTGAAGAACTAGAAGAAAAAATGTTGGATCAGATTTCATTTCCTCGAGCTATTGTCTTCTTTGTGGAAGGAGTGATAGAAATAATATTATGACAAGATTCCTATCTTATTAAAATGTAGAGGAGGATATAACACTGGTGTATAAAGAAGCTTTGGCTTGAGTGCCGTCTTTTGGAAAGAAGCTATAAATGATGAAATAGATTCTTTACTATCAAATGATACATGAGTTCTAGTTGATCCACCTATCTTAATAGTAAACCTATTGGATGTAAAATGGATAATTTTAGAATAAAAGATATAAATCTTTAAAGAAAGCAAGGTTGGCTAAAGGATTTCGGCAAAAGGAGGTGTTGATTACTTTTATACTTGCTCACAGGCTGGATTACTTCTGAGTTATTTGTTTGCATTAGCATCCATTTATAACTTATGTATTCATCAAATGGATGTTAAAACTGCATTCTTAAATGGTGATCTAAATGAAGGAGTACATGGAACAACCTGAGGGTTTTGTCTTATAGGAAATGAGACATAAAGTATGTAGCTAACAAAATCTTTGTATGGATTGAAACAAGCTCCAAAACAATGGCATGAAAATTTTGATTCAGTGATTTTAAAATATGGTTTCAAGCATAATGGTGTACGATAGAAAATGCATTTATTCTAAATTCACGAAACACCCAGTGTATTATATCATCTTTATGTTGATGACATGCTTATAATAGTAACATGGATGGAGTCAATGATACTAAGGCTTATCTTTCTTTGACATTTCAAATGAAAAGACTTTGAGTGAGTAGACAAGATCTTAGGTGTCAAAGTTAGGAACATAGTGGGTTTTTGCACTTTGTCAATCTCATTATATTGAAAACATTAGCAAGTTCAATCATTTGCATAATAAAAATACGAGGAAACACTCCATATGATGTTTCCATTCATTTTGAATGAAAATCTTGGTAGAAACTGTTGCTCCAGAAGTCGAGTATCTTGGTACTATAGGAAGTCTAATGTATGCTATGCATTGCACTAGACTGATATAGCTTTGCAGTTTAATAGCTTCGAGATTCACTAAAAATCGGTGATGCATTGGAAGCGATAACAAGAGTTCTGGCTATCTTAAAAGGACCAAAAGACTTGGGATTGTTTTATAATAACTTTCAAGCGTGTTAGAAGGTTATCTGGCTTAGCCCCAGTTGGATAATAAGTACACATGATAAAATGTCAACACGGATGGATATTTATATTAGGCGGCGGTCTTCATGTCTCACAGGCTTCTAAAAGCCGAACTCTTATAACACATTCGACCATGGAGTCGAATTTTGTTACTGCGACCCAGGCGGGCAAAGGAAGTGAATAATTGCAGAAATTTGTTACTAGATATAGAGAGTTGTAGCCACGATCGATGCCATCTATTTCCTTGCATTGCGATAGTCAGAAAGAAGCTTCTACTATGTCAAAATGCTCGATAAGATATATAATGGAAAGTCAAGACATATAAAGTCTCGACATGAATAATAGCCAGAATAAATTAATCAGCGTGGTGTAATAACTATTACCTATGTAAAGGTCTTGCGAGAATCTAGCGGAATCTAGTTTACTAAAGCTTTGGGAACTTAGTAAGAATACTGGCATTGAGATGGAGTTTACAACCTTCGACTAAACTTATCAGTAGTGGGAACTGACTTCTATATTAGCATTACCACTAAGTTAGAAGTTTAATGGGTAATATAAGTTAACTAATGCGATTTTGAGTACTAGGGCGATAGCAGAAGTTAGTACCATGATTATAAGAGGGGTGAGAGTGTAATATACACTCTTAATGAAATTATTTCACCTATGTAGACATGAGAAGTGAATTAAAAAACTAGCAAAGAAAAAGGAACTTTGTAAATGTCTATGAATTAGGGATGTACATGGCCTTAATAGTGCTAGTTATTATGAGGAACGTCTTTATAGGGTCAAATGTAGCGATCGTGTGTGGCATTTCGGTTTAGCGGCTTGAGAAAAGAAGAGAGATCAAAGTTTAAGCTTGGCCACTTGTGATTTTGCTAAACATCTTGAAGTGCTTACACTAACTAAGGTTTAAAACAATAGTTACCTTTACGTAGCCATTTCGCTATATGACTATACCTACACCTGAACTAAGTGGGGGATTGTTAAGTAGTTTGTGCTTAGCCATAGGAGTGGGTTTTGTCCACATCGGTTAAGAGAAGAGTGCAACACTTGCTTAAAGCATTGATGGACTCAAGTTCGAAAAGACCTTTCAGAGGGATGGACCAAGAAGAAATGTTGATGGGCTTTTAAATTATATGGCCCCACAAAAGTTAAAGATGGCACTTGGGCACTTGGGGCATCTTGGGCCTTTAAATTGAAACAAAAGCCCAACCCGAAATTACATTTTGGGTTATGCCCAAAAGATGTGTTTTTATGCCCAAAAGATGTGTTCTTTCAGTTTATGGTTACTACTCTTCGATTTCTTCTTTGCACCTCTTCATTCTCTTAAATTAAAGGCATTCTCAACAGTAAATTAATTGGCACCTTAAAACTGGTAATTGGGATTTTGTTGTATCCTGAGTGTTTTTTATATTCCCTTTTACACGTGAACCGTGGGGCGAAATAAACACTTAAAAGATAGTGATTATTCACGCCTCAAAATCTATACTCAATTCCCTTATCAGATTGTTTTCTAACATAAATACCTTGTATATTGTAACAAACATTATAGGTCTTGGTACTAGATGTGAGCATAGACATCTTTTCATTTTTATAGTTCATGAAAAAATGAAAATGAATAGAAATCTAATTTTTCATAAATTATAAATAAAGTATTTATAAAATGAATATGTACAAGATTAAGAATGTGACGCCCCCATTTGGGACTCTGATACCACTTAACTTGTAACTATCTTTTACTTTTTACCATACCATTAACTTGTTCATTCATGTATTGTTAAACATTTAACTTGAAATATATTTTGTAGTAGCGGATTACAAAATATATTCAAAACTCCATAAATGGGAGTGTTCAACATATACAAATTTTTACATTGCTTACAAAAGCAAAACATATACAAAAAAAAAAAAAAAAAAAGTCCAAAAGGTCTTCATAACCTAGTAGTGTGTGTTGGCCTTGGTTAGTCGATATGTGGGTTGTCCGGCTTTAGTTCCCGCTCTCTCCAGACTCACTGATGACACCCACATGCTTATAGCTTAGTGGGAAATAATACTCATGGACAACCTCTAGTAAGAGTCATCACACTTTAGACAACTATATAAAACTTTAACATTCATTTACATATACACATGTTTATTCATGTTTTGAACATATCATTTATAGATACGCTTCTACATATATCATATTTATTTGTCTTATCATGTTTCATTCCATATTATCTTTCATTTATTTTTTTTGCTTCTTGTAATTATCACTGTATACATATCATCACATAGAAATGCTATGCTTCTCATATCATGTCATGTCATTTGCATATTCTTGTCATTTATCTTATGTTTCATGCCTACAAATACCTTAGAAGTGATACGGAACCATAAGGACCAAGGTGCTATAATCATTGTAATGAGACAATGAACTATAAGGACTGGAGCAGGCCAAGTATCATCAGACGAGACAATGATCATCTATAAGGGCTAGAAGGAGTTGTTATCATTTTACGAGACAATGACCATCTATAAGGGCTCGTAGGTGATGTTATCATTGTACGAGAGAATGACCATCTATAAGGGTCCGAAGGCGTTGTAATGACCTAAACGGGGTCAACTGATTAGTAATGTTGTAGACTTGTTTCCCTAATAAGCATGCCCATCTATCCCTCTACTAGGTTCTAAGAAAACAATCTGTTTCTTTTATTTCATTTACAATATATATATATATATATATGATATATATATATATATATATATATATATATATATATATATATATATATATATATAAACCTATATCCCCGAATAACTATTGTTATCCGGTAATCATATGCGATATTTTCTTATCATTTCCGCATGTATCTTTATTCTTGTATTATTTAGGCATTTATACGTTTTTCTATATTCCTTCGTTACACATTTATCTTTTCATCCCTTAACTAAGGGATAACACTTCATTTTAAACACATTAGAAAATGAGGGTAAGAAACAATGTTTGCCCAACGACCGAATTTCGCTTCGTCGAGGCAGCTAGGTATGAGACATTTTTCAAATAATTTTTATACTTATACGAACCCTTTCATTCACTTATTAGGATCCTCATTAGTCTAATGGATGATTGTTAGAATTAACGCAAGAGAGGAACTAAAACAGAGCTTACAGGTACGCTTAGGCGAAGCTTCGCTATGCCTAGGAGGACTAGAAAGTGCAAAAACCCTGGCTCGAGTTCACCTAGGCGGAGGAACCTCTGCCTAAGCGTGGACTCCTACACCTAGGCGTAGGGGTGTCGAGCAAAACAGAAATGGCCAGTTTTTGGCCATTTTCACCGGAATTCTTTTAACCAAAATACACCATTTTCAAAACAAAACCAGAAATCTAACTTAAACCAACTAACAACACTTCTAAACATCAATTCCATACCATTCCATACACTTTTTCCATACTAAGAATCATTTACATAATCCAAACATATGTAGATTCCATACCTTGCTTTTTTCTTCTTTCTTTCTCTCTTTCTTCTCCTTCTTTCTTCTCTTCTTCTCTTTCTCTCTCTCTCTCTCCCCCCTTTCTCCTCTCTCTTTCTTCTTCATCTTTTTAACGTGAACCCTAGCCTTTACACACCAAAAATGAGATATTGTTGGGCTTTTCCTCATTTTGGAGCTAAGGCCATGTTTGGCTTAACAAAATTTGATTTAAACTTTTCCCCTTGCATTAAGGCCCTTCAACTCTCTATTATTTGCCCTTCTAACTTATCTTATTTCTATGTTAGCCTATAATCTTCATAAATTATGACCCTTGGGTTCTAAATTTGTAAATTACTAATTTACCCTTAACCATTGTATTTATTCCTGATTTTTGCTTATTTAATTTTTAGAATTATTTTTATTCTGGAAAAATATACATTTACTTTTATTATACCTAAAACATGTTATAAATCCGCCAGGGTATTGATGAGCTTAAAAGTCATCTATTTTTAATCCATTTTTTTGTTTGATTTTCATCCGAAAAGGAATAATTAATATGCAGAATTATGAAGAAACTCACCAATTATTAGCAGGAGTGTGAAAGAAAAGAAGAAAAAGTGAGAAAAATGCAACAATTCCAGGAGTAAAAATACGAAATGGCGGTGTGGCAGAAATGAAAACAATGGTAACTAATGTTGCATGGTCAGATTGTCCGGGGCTTATGTGTCGCACATCGAAAATTCAAGGAAACTTGACGGTGTCATGGCTGTATTATGGCAATGTAGGCAAACGGTTATTCGTCGTAGACTTAAGAAATGATGTCGTTATTAACATCGTGATGTCGGTGACGTAAGATCGATGTCGCGATAAGCGGATGAAGGTCGACAAGAGAAGCAATCTTTGACTGCGACGTGGTTTGGTACATGAAATCGATGTGGATGGCCGTAGTCACGACAGAGGACTAATCGCCGCGACACCAAAAGCAAATCCGCTTTGCCGCGCGGCCATATCCCATGTCACACAAGATCGAGGTTGTATTACAGATCGTCGCGGCTTGAGTCGCACCTATAAAGTGATAAATGGGCGATGGCGATTGATGTCGATACCAGAACACGCGACGCCGGAGATCGTTGATGACGAGATCAGATCGTTCGATGCAGAAAGATTGGCAGTTCAAGATCGCAGATCACATGCATCGGCAGCAGAATCATGTCGCATATTGAATCATCAATTCGCGAATATAGCGATGCAGACATCGACAACGCACATCAACACGCCGAGTGGATCATGGTACATTGATGTCAGAGATCAACGCCAACGGATAACAAATCAGGCTATGAGTATACGTATCGATGTCATATCGGAACCATCGTTTGTGTGCGAACGCGGATAACGTGATTTGATTCTTTGGCCGCACATGCAGAGTAACAGGGGTGAATATCATGACCTGATCACAACTAACTGGAGTCTGCTAGATATGGTTTTTGAGGTCCACTAATTCTAACAAGAACATGGGCCAGTCCATTGGAAATCCACAAAGATCGCATTGAATTAGCCCAACTTTAACCCCATAAACAATGTTTACCAATGTAGTGCAAATTTCTCGTCACCAAGAGATCCAAGGTCAAGGCCTCAGATTTTTTATTTTTTCTTTTCTTTTCTTTTCTTTTCTTTTCTTTTCTTTTTGTTTTCTTTTTTCCATTTTATTTTAGATTAGATTAGTTTAGCTGCCTGAATTTGATCAACGCAGTCAGAAGATTGAAATAATGCGTATGTTTATTTCTTAGGGAATTACCGTCTGGGTTGTTTGAATTCCATACCCTGGATTAACACCTTAGCTCCGACATTTACAAAGGTTTTCTTGATCGCTAGCCATTGTAAGGCAGGCACAATTTAGAAACCCGCCGAATAATTGACGCTATTGTCGAATAATCTTTCCTGCAGTGATTTCATTCATAATAGCCGAACTTCGGGATGTTAAACTACTTGCCGGGTTTTGTGTTTTGAATTGATCCCGGTTTCACTCTCAGATCTACATAATCGAGGCTTTGTCTCAACCGATTTCCGTGAGGCCCTGCGACAATAGTAGAAGGCATTTCTCGAGGAGTAAGAAACAATTTCGAAGGTATTAACCTCGATATCGCCGATCCACGCGCTCCAGATATTTAAATCAATACATCCTCTTCCCTTTGTAACCGAATGAGCTGAGTGAGTTATAAATTTGGCGATAGAGCTCACCCAATTCGAATAGTGAATTCGACCGTGAGCCAAGAAGGATCTAATCAAGGAAAGAGTAAGCTATTCTAATTTGGAGGGTGAGAACCAAGATAGTGCAACCTCAGCAATGACTCACTTGAAGGAGCTCGTGTCTCATAGCCATGTTGTGGGTATGAAGCACAGAAAGAAAAATACTGCATCAAGGCAACTAGTTTTGGGGTAGTTATTTCACCCCCCGTGGTTCGAGAGAAACAGCTTAAGGTGAGATTTGATGAACTCGTGTGGTATGGAGAGATCCAAATACACTATATTAATCCTGACTAGTTTAAAGATCTCAGAGTTCAAACCAAAGATGCAAGATGCATCGTAGGGAATCTTTATTCTTCCTTCGCTAAATAGTCATTATTCAATGTTTTCTTGTAGATAACTGCTAATTTTAATTTGTTATTTTGATATTTCAATATTCAATTCATTTATCGTTTTTATTCATTTTTCTTTACATCATTCATTTCAAGCTTTCAAAGCAAAATCTCATTACTTTATTATCGCCCAAATAGTATGGAGCTGCGAATGGGGTAGTTGATTTAAAAAATTTCGAGATCTCGTGGATCGATATCCGATAAATCCATTTTATTACTGCTCTTAATTGCATTTGCAAGATAATGATCAAACCACACGTGAAAATGGTTTACTCTACAAAAAAAAATATTCTTTAATTCAAGTGATACTTAAAGAAACTCACACTCAAGTTTAATGGTTTATTTTTATCGAGGATTAGACACAGTCCTGTAATAAGTTCAAATTTGAATATTAGGTGTTTTGATCCATAACAATTTATTGGATGGTCTTAACGAGTCTTATGGTATTTTTGCCTGGGGATTAGATAATAGTCCTTAGGTGATGATGTCATAAATTTGTATACATCTTTGGTCCCATAACGTTTTATTTGATACTGCTGTTTTGATTAGATAATAATCTTGCATCAGGTTATACACCCTGTGGTACATACTCCGATCCAGCCAACAAGTTTTATGGCGCCGTTGTCGGGAATTAGATAATAATCTTTTGGTAATTGTTATACTAATTTGTAGTACATACTCGATCCAAATAACAAGCTTACATACGCTGTCGGATCAAAAGAATTCTTTAGTAAATCGATATTGTGATCGAAAGAAGGAAATGCTAATTGGACATTTGAAGGTGCAACAAAATAGCTAAGCAAAGCAGGTTATTTTTAGCCACTAACCTTTAACAAACCATATACAAAAATAATTGTTGACCAGACTCATCCTATTAATGTAAGTGTGCTTCGATTCGTGGACAAAATTTTACGTATAGAAATGTAATCGATCCGATTCCAAATAGACATGCATCAGAGAAATCACCTTAAGCTTGAGAAAGATGTTAGCGCGTAAAACTCAACCATGGCGCACAAAGACAGGATCGAATGAAGCACATAGAGAAGCGCCTAGAAGGCCTCCAATCATCGATACTATGGAGGACTTCCTCGAGTTTATTCAAGATGAGTACTCAATCGCAAATACTATCGATGCAAACAATTTGAACTTAAACCAAGACTAATTACAATGGTCCAAAGAATATCGCATCAGTCATCCTTAATCGAGGACCCAACGCACCTCAAAGATTTCTCAGATGGCTAACACGTTGAAGCTTCGAATGGGGTGGCACTCTGCTATCAAACCCGCATCTATTCCCATTCTCTCTCAGAGCTTACACCGCCTACATGGTATAATCTACCACAAGTGGTTCCGCTTGATTTGGGAGGAGTTAGTAGAGGTACCATTTGGGTAGATTCTTTCCCTGCCCTCACCTCGAGAGAAGGAGGGAAATCATTGTGTTTCAACAGGGAAGATGAAAGCCCGTATGTAGCTTCGGGAACAAGCATCGAGAAGATGTCCAATGTATGGGATAGATCCTAAGACTCGGGATGGACATTGTATATCATGCCTTTATATATATCAAAGGGGATCATTGATGCTTCATGTTGTGGCATTCAAACCAAAAGTACGTAAGAGGCAAGAGAGTCGATTGAAGACTAAGAATGCAATATGAAAACTCCTTCAGTTTATGTTCAAACAGAGGAAAGTGGGATCATGGAGTCGAAGCAAGACTTAATGTACCATGGAGGCCAAGTTGATGCCATTATACGTGCTGGACAAGCAAGAAAGGAAGACACACACTGCCTAGGAGATAGGAGCAGTTGAAAGAGAGTTATTGAAGGGAAGTGCTGAGAGAGCTACTGAAGAACAATTCTATGATACCGGGCGAGGTTAAGTATCCAAGAGTCAAGAAATGTCATTTAAACCCCAATACTAACCTCGCAAAGACATTATTATCACGCAAAGACTGAGGAAACTATGAGAACTTTCATATGGTGGAGGGGCTTCACAAGGCCCAAGGCATGGGATTAACCCTCACTGTATATCAACAACCACCAAGGTTCCCAGCAAACACTAGTGAAATGAACAATAAATGAATACTCAGTGGTCGCAGGAGGCCCAAACTTTTAGCTAGGAATGTATGCCGCATTTCATGGGGATAATAAGAAGCCTGCTGGAACCCTCCATGAACAGTTTGCGTAACTGAAGCAAACCGCTACCACACTCAAAATTTTCACACCACCAATGATCCTGAAGAACCCGGAGACACAAGTGTGGTACTGGTCTAACTCCCCAGTGCCAGAGAGGAAAGATACCTTCCCAAGTGACACAGCAAGAATCCCAAAGACTCCATGGTCAGGCAAACTTAGAGTGGGAAGGAGCAAAAGATGCGAAAGAAAAATGATGAGTTAAAGAAGAAGAAGCCCAGAAGTTTAAGAAGCACTGAAAAAGAAAGCATGAGTGACAGAAGGATGAGCTCATGTTTAGACTCCAGCCCCATTTCACACAGAGATCCAGAAATCAAGGATAGAGGAGGCTGCAAGGTTTTTGAAACCTTTCGTGCTAGAGATCAAGATGCCTTACGTAAGTGGTGGTACCGATGCCACTATATGCAAAATTCCCCAAGGACATGCCGAGCAAGAAAAGAAAGATAGTAGAAGAAGGGATTGTGAATTCAATCATACTTGCAGCACAGCATAAAGAAAGAATCTCGTTTTAAAAGATGCATACGGATCCAGTGAGTTTTACACCTCGCATCATTGAGGTTGACCTGTGAAGCTCTCAGACTCGTGAGCCAGTATAAATTCCTCGTGACGCTCTTTTTGTTGCTAAGCAATTAAGTTTGGGGGAGGTTATTCCCACCACTTTATTACCTTCAAATGGCGTGATGTGATCTGGCTGGTAAAACCTCGGCGGAGCTTCATGAAGACAAATGTCATCATAAATGTTTTCCAAGACTTCATTATTCGGTTTCATGAAGAAGATCAAGTACCCTCAAGTATCGAGACCATTCCTAGCCACTGAGCTGCCCCCGATCGACATGCAAAAAGGAGTTCTACCCGAGGGGTCGAGAGGAAGCCGCTTTCAACCTGGTCAAAAGCATGCACATAGACATAGACGAGAAAATTGCACCAATTGATGATGTCTATACCCACAACCCCGATGTTCACAATGATCAAACGCCTAAATTTTTATCAATGAAAAAGAGATGAATTCTCAAAGATATTTCAAGATGACTACTCGATGTCCATATAATGTTTATCTATAGAAACCGGTGGTTGAGCTCCTCATGAAACGTGTAAATGATAAAGGGGAAATTCATCAAGAAACCAAATAATAGTGGCTAGTGTCAAAGAATTTGCCAAGTCAGCCTGGCGATGCTTCACTTAGAATCACCAAAGAGAAGCATCAAGATATCTCCGGCTGAGACTTAGTGATGATATGAACAGAGGTTGCCAAATCTTAAAAAGCATAAAGAGTCTATAGTTTGGTCCACGAAGAATTGAAGGGTATCAATCCACTGACTTGTGGCTGCAATACTCCTTAGAAGAAACTTCAAATATCTCAGAGAACATCAAGAGTGATCTAATCCAATAGATGAAGGAAGTGGTCGAAGGAGGTACTCAAATTGGGTCGACGTCGGTTTTGGTTCATGTACTTATAGTCTCAAAGAGCTCACCATGGTTCCAAAGAAGGGTTTACCGTGGATCCGTGCAACAGGAAAATGAATTTGATTCACCAAAGAACGACAGGATGGAGGGTATGCATTGATTACTAGTGAGTTTAACACAACCAATTTAAAAGTACATCATTTCCTCGCTCTTCATTGATCAAATGTTGACGTATTAGCTTTAATTCATTTTTGTTTCGATGGGTATTCGTGATACAATCAGATTGCTATTGCACTCCGGAGATCGGCGATATGACCATTTCACATGCCCTTGGCCGGTACCTTTGCCTTCTCGTGGCGACGCTGGTCATCGTAATGCTCCCGCTACATTCCAAAGGTGGGCGATGTCAAATATTTCGCACGGGTCAAAGGAGGTTATGGAAATTTTTATGGATGATCACCGTATGGATCCATTTTTTACGTTTGCTCAAGAACCCAAAACAAGGGGTTTTGTACAAAGCAAGACAAACAACTAGCACCGAATTGGGAAAATGCCATTTTATGATGCGAAGAGAAGGTATTGTTTCAAAGTACAAATTCTCAAGCATCGACCGGAA
Organism: Tetrastigma voinierianum; assembly: GCA_016808115.1. Lineage (NCBI taxonomy): Eukaryota > Viridiplantae > Streptophyta > Magnoliopsida > Vitales > Vitaceae > Tetrastigma > Tetrastigma voinierianum. The sequence goes on along the minus strand of JAEQBH010000651.1, from coordinate 873,897 downwards.
GTAGATCAATCCGGTGCATCTAACAGATAAACCCTCACCTCTACCACGTAGTGAGCCGCTTCGCATACCGGATTTTATAGAGATTCATCAAAGACTTTCAAAATAGCCGCACCAATATGCTCATTTATTTGATACACTACGGCGTTTAATTTTGACACCTTTAAGGTCGCTTAGCGAACGGGCGATCAAATCGTCTGGGCACTATAACGGCCGCACCGCACGGGATCGTGATTCAAATAATGTGCATGCCGTGATTTTGCAATGGAGTCACCACTTGGGCAAAGAAAGGAGAAAATATTAAGGACCATGATATTTATGCTACATAGCAGAACCTTCAATGAAGCACAAGAAAATTACTCAATAACCGAAAAGTAGAGATGCTAGCCATAGTATTTGTCAGGAAAATTCACAGTAATACATTTTGGGATCCTATGTTATTATCTATACCGGGATCACGCAAAGAATCAAGTACTCCGATGTCAAAGAAGGAAGCAAACCAAGATTTATTAAGGTGGTAAGCAGTTATTGCAAGAGTTTGACTTGAGATCACGATAAAGGGTGTGACAATGTGATAGCCGATCACTTGTCAAGAGTAGAGCAGGCTAATCGCCAAGAAGAGAAAGTAATATTGACAGAGAACTTCCTGGGACGTGAGCAACCTGCTTTTAAAGTTTCCTTCCAACTTCCATATGCCGATATTGTGAACTATTTAGCTTGTGGAGTAATTCTTCGTAATTCACTTACCAAATGTAAAGGTAGAAAAACTCTGAACTGATACAGGTATTATATTTCCAGATGATCCAATCGTTATTTAAAAGAGGTGGCCACATGATAATAAAGAAACAGCCGTAATACGAATAAGGCAAATTCACCAATGCCATGCATCACCATCCGGGGTCATTTTTCAGAGAAAGAACAGCTCATAAGATACCCAACTGGTTTTATCGCCCACTATCTTCTCGCAGATCGTATTGAGCGTGGGTTAAATTGGTGCGGATAGATGCCAAAAGATTGGAAATATCACAGCAGAAATGAAATGCCCAAGAGGTATAATGGTGGTGCAAATCTCGATGTACGGGAATGAGATTTTATGGACCATTCCCACCTCATCATTCGAACTCCGTACATACCAAAGAAGTGTTCGATTATAAGCCTAAATGGGTGGAAGCAAAGGGTTTGTCTAGCGAATGATGCTGACACAGCTTGTGAGTTTCTTGCAAAAAATATTTCGGAGCGCATTCGGGAACACCCGTAACTATCATTAGCGATGGGGAAGCCATTTTGCAAAACAAAATATTTGCAAAACTCATGAACAGTGTATAGATCAAGCATGTAATGAGTCTAGCTTATCATCCCCGCACCAATGGGATGCGTAAATTTCCAAATGTAGAGATTAAAAGAATACTTCAAAAGCACCAGAGCTCAAGCAGAACGACGGGTCTTTCCAAGCTCGATGATGCACTCGCTATTGAGGATCGCAGACATACAAACTCCCATCGAATGTCCCCATACGTACTGCTTTCGCAAACTATGTCATCTACCTCTAGAATTGGAATACAAGGCAACGTGGGCTATCAAGAAGTTGAACTCGATTTTAAACCGCAGCGCAGATCGTCAATGTCCGACCGAAGAATCGGAAACGGTGTTTCCTATGATAATGCTAGAATCTACAAGGATAAGACAAAGAAAATAAGATCAAAGGATCTTGAGGAAAGAGTTCTAACAGAATGTGTCCCACCGCTTTTAATTCTGGGATCGAAATTGTTCCCAGAAGTTGAAATCCAAATGGAGTGGCCACAGCACAGGTGTCAAGCAATACATTCGGGAGCAAACACATTAAGGACTGACATCGGAGAAGAATTCGCAAGTCAATGACAGATCGGGGCATTATCACAGGAGGAAGGAATGGAAGAGCTCAACAAAGAGATCTAGTAAAGAAGCAAACTGAAATGCTAAGTCTCAAATTAAGGACTCAAACTGAGCAAATTACGGAGGTAAACCCATAGAAAAATTTAGATTCGCTTTTTAGATTTCAATTTTGCTTTGCACTACTTCGCTTTTGATTAGTTCATAAAGATAGATTTAAGTTTGAAAGTTAATGTAGTTAATTAAATTTTCTTGAATCATAAAGAGTTTTTCCAAGGGTCGAAAAGACAAGAGCGAGAAAAAGCAACTCCAAAGACACTCAAAGAACCCGTAAATGTCTCGACATGAACAAAGGGGGTGCAACTTTCTCCCTAAACCAAACCCGTGAAATATGGAGGAATTGTCATACTTCATTGGAGAAGCCCGAATAAATGCCCAAAGGAGTATAGGACATAAAGAATTTAAGTTTTGCATGATCATTAAACTACAGCATAGGTTTTACATAAATAAAACTGAAAACGCAAAGTCACGATATGGGGCAAAGCAATGTCTAAAATCGAGTTATGTCGCTTACGAACTTAGTATGCCTGCCATAAAAGTGGTCTGCGGCCAAAGAACTCACCCTCTTAAATGCCCTAAAATTAATGTCTCTAAATAAAAGTGAGGCTTAAATTGATGTCACGACGTTTAATCAATGCAAATAATAATTATTCACAAAAACTTATTGAATTTGCAACTGCTGGGAGAATTTTTTCCACCGCTCCACCTTCCGTAAACCGCTCATCCTCCCTTCCTTCCTCGAATCTCACCTCAAACCCTAGTTTCTAAAAAATCTTAAAAACTTTCCTTCCTGCTTCAATGGCTGAAACCTCAAACCTCGTGACCTAACCCGGAAGAGATCATGGAGGAATATGTGCAATCGTAAGAAACTGATAAAGAACTGGCTTGAAGAGATGCCCACATAAGCACCACAGAGGCACCAAAGTAGCTTCTCAAGAAAGTGATTGCATAAGAGAAAGTGGAAAGCAAGAATAAGAAGAAGATTTTGTATCGTGAGGAAGCTATTCCAACCTGAAGAAGCACTATGCCAACAAGAGGTTCGTATCAGAAAGAAGATTCAGAAACCCTACTACCCTTTCAAGGAGATGATTGAACAAAGAGGTCAAAGCCTTCGCGCACATCAAGTTTCCAAATACATGCCAGGTGAAAGAATTTTACTCCAATCTGGTAGGCAGGAAAGATAACACTGTGTTCGTTAGAGGAGTGTGGGTACCATATGGAGCCAAGGCCATTAACGAAGCATATGGTACGGCAAAGACAAGCACATGGGTCCAAGTTCAAAAGCTCTGAAAAACCCAAATTTTGAGAAGATTGCCAAAAGGCTCACCGAGGGAAAAGCAACAACCGGACAAGGTGGAAGGAGAACAAAAACTTGAATCAGGAGCCCACTCCCAAGAGGCTAAGGTATGGTTCCTATTTCGCCTCCGTTTTGTCCCAACCAAGCATTTGTGCACAAAGGAGAGAGCAGAAGCAATTATGCCAGATGCTATTTTAAAAGGGGCAAGGGGCTCAATGCAGGGAGCAATAAATTGGAAAATCTCTATAATGAGGTACCACTTAAGGAAACAAGAGAGGTCAATAATTTCACCCAAAGAACAATAACTCCATTTGGCGTTTAAAGGTCAGTGAAGGGAGTCCGAAGAAGAAGAAGAGGTCCCTTATGACATCACCAATTCTACCGACAGAGTGGCAAGGGACCCGTAAACCAAAAGAAAAAGGGGGTGCTCATTAAAACCAGAAGAAGCCCAAATGCCCGGCATGACAAGAAGAGGAGACTCTGGGGTTGTCGCCAAGAAGAAGAGAATCCAATCCTCCTAAAATAATATCCACATTTGCGTGCATCGATGAAGGGCAGGATGAAAGAAGCCCCTTAGATTTCTCCATCCCTTAGCTAGTTCTCCCTCCTATGCAAAACTGCATCTGTGAGAGTGTGGTGAGGCTCAAGGGGAGAACAAGAGAACAATTCAATAATGGAGGTCCTCAATGCCATACAGAAAAAGATGGAAGAAAGGGAAAAAGAGTGGAATGTGCAACAAGAATTCAGGGAAGGAGTTTATGAAAAAGAGTTAAAAAGAAGAGATCAGCAATGGGAGGAAGAGCTGAAAAGAAGAGAAGAACGTATGAAAGAGGCTCTTCAACAAAGAAAAAGAGGGGACTTCAAGAAAGAAATGAAGAAAGAGATCACGACCGCTACGTAAACTCAAGTCGAGTCATGAATCTTTATAATAATCGCTTGAGCGTGATTCTCAGCCTCTAACCATCATGAAGAAAAAGGAGGTAGAATCAGAAGCCAAATTGGAGAACAAATCAAAGGATTCAAATTTTTATAAGCAAGTCTCTACAAAAAGATTTTCAGAATAAACTCGATGATGTGAGACAAGAAGCAAAAAGGATGTCAATCCTACAAAGTAAAGAATGGCTAGAAAATTGATCTCGACACGCAATCTTTCCAAATTCTCGAAATAATGACTCGAAAATGGAAACACAATGAACGGTGCTTGGGAAGAGACAAGATGAGCTAAACAAGAAGGTCGATTCTCCAATGAGATCTTCTATCAAGATCAAGTCGAGAAGGAAAATAAGAAGAGAAAGGAAAGAAGTGGAAATGAAATTTCTCCATCTCTAAATTTCATTTGAATACCCTAGACCCGATCCCTAATATCTTTGCCGCTCTCTTCAAAAAGAAAAGATAGACTTCTTCCCAAGCCGACCTTCCTTACCTTCCAAGCCCATACTGTATCCAACATTTGCACCGAATCTTAAATAAAATGATAAATTTGAAATGAATTGTTGTGTTATTTCTGGCTCTTGATTAAATTCTTGTGTTGCTTTTTGTCACATAGTTGGGAAATAAAAGTAGAATTTTGACCAAGAATAAAAACTCGAGATGTAATGAGATGAATCAATGAAGCAAAGTAGATTAGAATAAGTCGGGAATGTAGAATAAGGGCCAAATGAATACAGTTTGATTGAAACACAAAGTGCAAAAGTGACTTAAGTCTAACTGATAAGTCCAGAATAGAGGAAGGTAATACAATAGAAGGAACAAGACATATTTTTGAGTTTGTGGTACGAACAATAAGTCAAGGAACCTGTTGAATATCAAGTAATTTAACTACTCATCAACAAAATGAAGTCAATACAATCCTTACGGTTAGTCATAACTGTTCAATCCAAATTCTAGAATTTGTTAGATTATTAATGAGCTTAAATTTAGTGATATGCACTGACAAGAGATGATGCGTGCCATTCTTGAGGTTTCTTGAGCCTATTCTAGCCATCCCTTATTCATATGTCGTGCATATACCCTTAGTTCCGTAATTGAGCTAATAAGCTTATTTTTCAAAAAATAAACCAATAGAAACCTCTAACCCATCCTAAGAAATCAACTTCAAGAAAGAACCTATGATTACCCAGAGTTCAAGGAGGAAGAAAGAAATGAAGTTTGGGGGAGTATAGGTTTTTGAGGAACTCAAGAGGAAAAAAAAAAAAGAAATAAGGGAAATGAAAAGAAAAGGCAAAGAGCAGAAAATGCAATAGAAAAGAAAGCTTATAGGATAAGCTCTTTATCTCAGGCCTAACTCTCTGGAATAATTAGTTCTTAGGGGTGTGTTTCAACACCTAGTGTTCCTAATGCCATCTCGGGGTATGGGAGCTACTAACCCAAAGTTCGCTAAGAGTTAGAAAGCCTAAAAGTTAAAAGACAAAATTATCCCTGAATTGTGACAAACAAAGGAAATTTCCCATTGAATTACAAGTGAGAAATAGGGGGTATACAGTCCTGAATTGAAGAAATCAAAGAAATGTCCCAAACATGAAGTTTAGGGGAGTTTATTAAAGAAATTACAAGAAGGAAAGGGCATAAGTGAAAGGAGGAGAGAAAAGGTTCAGGGTAATCTTAACCTAAAAATTCCTTTCATCCCACCCATTACCCAAGCCTAACAATATAAGCCCAAAGACCTCATCGATTCAAGGTCGAAATCACCCATACATTGCTGAGATCAATATGAAAAACAAACCTATGGAATTTGGAATATGGAAACAATCAAAACTCGTGGAAGGACTCTAGGGAGTTAAGTGACTCAAGATGAAGATGAGAAAGGAAAATAATCTATTATTCAATGTGATCTAATGATTAAGGTAATGAAACAATTTCAAATAGCTTAGTTTTGTATACTATAAAGATTAAAACTAACCTTGAACTGACTTGAAGTTAGATGCATTAAAATAATGCATTCTTGTATTTCAACTAAATTGATCACTACGCAAAGACGTAATTGTAAAATGTCCTTTTGTTTCGAGACAAACAATTCTTTTCTTTCCTCATTATGAAAAGCAAAACTTTAAGTTTGGGGGAGTTTGATGAGCTTAAAAGTCATCTATTTTTAATCCATTTTTTTGTTTGATTTTCATCCGAAAAGGAATAATTAATATGCATAATTATGAAGAAACTCACCAATTTGTTATTAGCAGGAGGTGAAAGAGTTAAGAAAAGCAAGAGAAAAACGTAGCACCTGCGGGAGTAAAAATACGTAAAATGGCGTAGAAATGAAAGCGTACTGGTAACTAATGTTGCAGCTGGTTTGCATTGTCTGCATATAGTAAAAGTTTTCTTTTCGCGCTCCTTTCTATGTGTCGCTGACATCGTGAAAATTAAGGAAACTTGATGTGTCATGGCTGTGCATTACAATGTAGTAAATCAAGACTTACTGTAGAGAAAGAAATGATGTCGCTGACAACATCGCGGATGTCGGTGATCTAAGATCGATGTCAGCGCGGCGGATGGAGGTCATGACAGAGAAGCACCTTTAACGCTATGACAGTGTTTGGAAAAGATGAAACTGATGTGATGGTCGTGAAGTCGCCGATGTAGGACTCCGACGTCGCGACACCAAAACGCTTTAAGCCAGTAATATAGAATCGATGTCGCTGACAAGAGATCGAGGTCGCTGGCTATGAGACTTGCTCGGGCCTTGAAAGCTTCGAATTTGCTAAAGTGATGTCATGATAAGGGATTGATGTCACGGCCATCAAACCACCTGAAGCCCGGAGATTCAAAGTTGATGTCGCGACAAGAGATCGATGTCGCGACATAAGAAGACACAAGTTCAAGGCTGCAGAGACTCAAGTTGATGTCGCGACAAGAGATCGATGTCGCGACACTAGGAACGACCAGTTCAAAGCTGCAGAGCCATAAAGTGATGTCGCGACAAGAGATTGATGTCGCGACATCAGAAATCATCAGTTGAAAGCTGCAAAGACATGAGCTGATGTCACGACAAGAGATCGATGTCGCGACATCAGGAACGAACAGTTAAAACCTGTGGAGCCATAGAGTGATGTCGCGACAAAAGATTGATGTCGCGACATCAGAAACCATCATTTAAAGGTTGCAGAGAATAAGGTTGATGTCGCGACATTGATTCCTTGTCGCGATACAAGGTGCCAAAGAAAACAGAATATCATGACTTCATCGACAATGTCGCAACAAGTGCCAAACTAACCGATGCTCGCCAGCGGCTTTCGAGGTCGCCACCTGAACAAAGTAACACGGGCCAGTCCATCGGGAAATCCACAAAAAGATTGCATTGGAATTAGGCCTAACTTCGTAACCTTTATAAATAATGGTCGCTATCAAATAAAAGTACTTCGCCACTTGAAAGAGATTCGATATCGGGTTGCCCTGTATTTTTTATTTTTCTTTCTTTCTTTCTTTTCTTTTCTTTCTTTCTTTTGTTTTCGTTCTTTCCATTTTATTTTAGATTAGATTAGTTTGTATTTCGCTCTAATTTGGATTTGAACATTAGTCGTAAAGACTTAGCCTAATGCAGATGTTTATTTCTTTAAAATTAGTCACCGGTTGTTTGAATTCCGCATACAAATGATTTCGAACACCCGCTCGAATTTGATGCTGGTTTTCTTTGATCGCCAGTTTACCGTATGGTATAACTAGGTAATTTAGAAACCCAGCTCATTGAATTGACGTTATTGTCGAAATAATCTTTCCCCGCAAAGATTTCATTCATAATAGCCGAACTTCGATGTTAAATCGACTGGCCGTTTTGTGTGTTTGGGAATCGATCCCGATTTCGCCTCAGACCCATAATGAGGTTGTTTCAGCCGATTTCCGTGAGGCCCTCTCAGGGTGACACATAGAAGGCATTTCGAGAGTAAGAAACAATTTCGGAAGGTATTCAACCCGATATCACGATCTAATGCGCTCTGCACATTTAAATCAATACATCCTCTTCGCTCAGAAACCCAGAATGAGTTGAGGAGTTATAAATTTACAGACAGAGAGTTCACCTCACTCCGAATAGTGAATTCGATCCCGTGTTAGCAAGGATCTAATCAAGAAAGAGTAAGCTATTCTAATTTTGAGGGTGAGGAACCAAAGATAGTGCAACCCGCAATGACTCACTAAAGGAGCCTGTGTCCCAGTCTATGCCATGGTATGAAGTATTGAGAAAGAAAAATACCTTAACAAGGCAACTAGTTTTAAAAGTAGTTATCACCCTGTGTTCGAGAGAAACAGCTTATGTGAGATGATGAACCGGTGGTGGTATGGAGAGATCCAACACACTATATTAATCCTCGACTAGTTTTAAAGATTCAGAGTCTCGTGAAACCAAAGATGCGCATTTAATCGTAGGAATTGATTCTTCACAATAGCTGATTATTCAATGTTTTTAGAGATAAATCGTTAAATCTAAATTTGTTATTTTGATATTTCAATATTCAATTCATTTATTGTTTATTCATTTTTCTTACATCATTCATTTCCAAGCTTTCAAAGCAAAATCTCATTATCGTATTATCATTCCAAATAGTATGGAGCTAAGTAGTCGGGTAGTTGATTGAAAAATTCTTGAGATCTCTCGTGATCGATATCCGACTTAAATCCATTTTATTACTTGTCGACTGCACTTGCAAAGATACCTGATCAAAAACCACACGAAAATGGTTTACTCTATAAAAATATCTTTAATCAAGTGATACTTAAAGAAACTCACACTCAAGTTTAATGGTTTATTTATCGAGGATTGTGACAATAGTCCTTGGGTAATAAGTCTCAAATTTGAATAGGTGTTTTGATCCATAACAAATTTTTATTGATGTAGTCTTAATCGTGTCTTATGGTATTGTTACTGGGATTAGATAATAGTCCTTAGGTGATGATGTTAAGAATTGCCACATCTTTTCGTCCCAAGCACAAGTTTTATGGCTACGCTGTTTGGGATTAGATAATAATCTTTGGTAATTGTGTTATATTACTTGTGTACATACCCGATCCAAATGCCAACAAGTTTTATGGCTACCGCTTTCCGAGGGATTGATAATAATCTTTGATAATCAGGTTATACACTTCAGGTACATACTCCATCCAAATTTCAACAGTATTAGGTGTTACAACTCTCCCCCCTTAAAAGAATTGTCCTCGAAATTCATACCTGATTTGAAGAGTTTGCTGAGCATCAGGTTTCATAGTTTTTCGGCTCCTAAGTAGCTTCCTCCCTGCCATGGTGTTGCTGTGAGCACTTTCACTAACTAAGACTTCGCTTATCTCCGTAACTGTTTTACCTCGAGCCAACATAGCCTTGCCTCCTCATCATATGACAAATCCTCCCGCATTTGTACCTCTTTTAACATAGTATGTGCGACCGTAGCGGTATCTTCCGCTACCGACATATGAAACACATAATGCAATTTGGCCAACTCCGAAGGGAGTGCCAAACGATATGCCAGAGGACCAATTCGTTCCAGAATCTCATATGGCCCTATGAACCTCGAACTCAACTTGCCTTTCTTACCAAATTGTAGAATTTTCCACCACGACGATACTTTTAAGAAGACCTTGTCTCCCACTTCATATTCAATATCTCTCATCTTTAGATAGGCATATGACTTTTGTCGATCACTAGTTGCCTTTAACCTTGCCGAATAATCAGAGATTTCTCTCTTTTGTATCCTTTACTATGTCCGACCAATCATCTTGTGCTCATTCAACTCTGTCCAACATACCGGCTACATCTCGTCCATATAACGCTTTATACGGTGCCATGCCAATACTTTCTTGATAACTATTGTTATAAGAAAATTCCATCAATGGAATATACCTACCCCAACTTCCAGGAAATTCCATGACACAACCTCGAAGCATGTCTTCTAGTACTTGAATCAATCTCTCCGACTGTCCATCTATTTGCGAATGGAATGCTATACTGAAATTCAGCCTAGAAACCAAGGCTAACTGTAGTTCCATCCAGAACCTCGATGTAAAACGCAGATCTCTATCGGACACAATAGACAAAGGTACACCATGCAATCGTACAATCTCTTTCACGTATAGATCAGCTAGTCGATCCATAGAATAGTCCATCCTGACCGGTATAAAATGGGCCGACTTTGTGAGCTTATCAACAATTACCCTACGCAGTCATGTTTGTGTTGTTAGGAAGACTCGACATAAAACTAGTACATGGTACGTTATCCCGGGGCCCATCGAGGAATCGAATGAAAGCCAAGCAAATGCACTGCTTGAACTTGGTGTTCGCCTTGACTTGCCGACATGTCAAACACTCTAGACATACTTTGTCACATCTTTTTCATTCCTTTCCACTAATTATGTCGCTTTCAAATCCCTTCGTACATCTTATTACCTCCAGATACGGTAAAATACCATATAATGAGCGTCAACAGTCAATTCTTTTCTTTAGCTCTTATCATCTCGCACATAACTGCTCGAAATACAAACTTCCAGCCTTCTTTTAACAAAAATCGCCTTATCTTCATCTCTAATCATTCGTACCTTTTTCTCAGAATCCTCTTAGTTACATTTTTCTCGCGCACTTATCATCATTTTCTTGAAATAGGTCAAGGCTTATTAGCTGAAATAATATAGCTCCATCATTTGCTAGTCTCCATTCAGTGTGTTGAAGTGACATCGCTGCCATTGTCTTTCTACTTAAAGCATCTGCTACCACATTAGCTTTTCCGAGGTGGTAATCCATTATACAATCATAATCTTTGAATAACCTTAACCACCTCCGTTGTCTCAAATTTAATTCTTTCTGAGTCAGCAGGTACTTGAGACTCTTGTGATCTGTGTAAATTCTACACTTTTCCCCATATAAATAGTGTCGCCATATTTTCAAAGCAAACACTACTGCAACCAACTCTAGAACATGAGTGGGATAATTTTGTTCATGTGGCTTCAACTGACTAGATGCATAAGCCACTACATTCCCATCTTGCATTAACACACATCCTAAACTAATGCCTAAAGCATTACTATATAGTGTATACTATTTTCCCGAGGTAGGCTGCGTCAATACTAGTGCTTTAACTAGCATTTCTTTCAACTGTTCAAAACTATTTTGACATTTGTTTGTCCACTAAAACTTTACTCCTTTCTTGAGTAATTTGGTGAGCGGAGAAACTATGACAGAGAATCCTTTCACAAATCTTCTATAATATCCTGCTAGGCCAAAGAAACTTCTCACCTTGGTTACATTTTGAGGCAGTTTCCAATTTACAAAGGCCTCAATTTTTATAAGGTCCACTCTTATACCCTCAGCTGACATAATATGACCTAGGAAGGAAACTTCCTTAAGCCAAAGGTCACATTTGCCGTAGCTTGAAGATATATAAATTCTTTCTTAATGTCTCCATGACAATTCTCGATGTTGTCTATGTTCTCAGGCATCCTTAGAATACACCAGGATGTCATCGATAAAAACCACAACAAACTGATCCACATAGGGTCAGAATACCCTATTGATTAAATCAATGAATGCTATCGGTGCATTAGTCAACCCAAATGGCATTACCAAGAACTCATAATGGCCATATCAAGTTCTAAATGCAATCTTCGGCACATCGACATCTTTCACTCTTAGCTGATAATACCCTGATCGCAGGTCTATCTTTAAAGACACTGCCTCCCTTTTAATCGACGAAAGAGATCTTCAATTTTCGGCAATGGATACTTGTTTTTCACTGTCACCTTATTGATTTTCCGATAATCAATGCACATTCGTAACATGCCATCTTTCTTTTTCACAAATAAAATAGGTGCACCCTAGGGTGACACACTAGGTCGGATAAAACCTTTATCCAAAAGCTCTTGTAATTGACTCTTTAACTCTTTCAACTATGTTGGAGCCATTCTGTATGGTGCCCTAGACATAGGGATTGTTCCTGGTATAATTTCTATGGATAAGTCCACCTCCCTTTCAAGAGGAATGCTTGGTAACTCTTCAGGGAATACATCTGGAAATTCCCATACTACTGGAATATTTTCCAAATCAACTTGACCTCTCTTAGAGTCAAGTATCAAGGCCAAGAATGTCTCACAGCCTTTCCTCATAAGTCTCCTAACTTGCATCGCAAAGATCACATTGACATTGCGCCCGATCTAATGCCCTGTACTTTCACCTCAGACTGGTTAGACCATCTCAACACTATTGTCTTTTGACCACAATCAACAATGGCTCGGTGTTTAGACAACCAATCCATTTATAGAATCAAGTCAAACTCTCGGAATGGTAAGGTTATCAAATTCGAAACTATCTGCCAGATAACAATGGGGCAATTTCAGATATGTGATTCACAGAACACTATGCCCAAATGGACGGCTCGCATGTGACGCCAAATCCCGGGCCGAAATTTTATATTTTTTGTTTTTTTTGGCCATCGATTTCACGCAAAGGCGCCCATGCTCGCGTAACGCGACCGGCGCTTACCAGGCGTGTGGTCGCACGCCGCCGTATACCGTGTCGCGGCATAGCCCTCGCTCGCCGGGCAGCATTTCGCGCCCCGCCGCTGCGGCACGCCCTTCGTGGAGCAATCCAGGCCGTATTTGCGCGCGCTTTCCCGGGAACCTGCCGTGACTAGACTTCCCCCGTGTCGCGTGATGTAGAACCGTAATTCCTTCTGTCAGCGACATGTTTATTCATGTTTTGAACATATCATTTATAGATATGCTTCTACATATATCATATTTATTCGTCTTATCATGTTTCATTCCATATCATGTTTCATTTACATTTTTGCTTCTTGTACTTATCACTGTATATGTATCATCACATAACAATGTTATGCTTCTCATATCATGTCATGTCATTTGCATATTCTTGTCATTTATTTTATGTTTCATGCCTACAAATACCTTAGAAGTGGATACGGGAAGTATAAGGACCTGAAGGTACTATAATCATTGTACGAGATAATGAACTATAAGGACCCGAAGGTGCTGTTATCATTGTACGAGATAATGAACTATAAGGACCCGAAGGTGCTGTTATCATTGTACGAGACAATGACCATCTATAAGGGCCAGAAGGAGCTGTTATCATTTTACGAGACAATGACCATCTATAAGGGCCTGTAGGCGATGTTATCATTGTACGAGACAATGACCATCTATAAGGGCCCGAAGGCACTGTAATGACCTAAACGCTCAACCGACGCAATGATGCAGACTTGCCTCCCTAATAGGCATGCTCTATCTATCCTCTCTACTAGGTCGCCAAATAACTGCTTCTTTTATTTCATTTACAATATATATCTCATATCCCCGAATAACTATTGTTATCCAGTAATCATATGCGATATTTTCTTATCATTTCCGCATGTATATTTATTCTTGTATTATTTAGACATTTATACGTTTTTCCATATGCCTTCGTTACACATTTATCTTTTCATCCCTTAACCAAGGGATAACACTTCATTTTAAACACATTATCAAATGAGGGCAAGAAAAAATGTTTGCCCAACGATTGGATTTCGTTTCACTGAGGTGGCGAGGTACGGAACATTTTTCAAATAATTTTTATACTTATACGAGCCCTTTCATTCACTTATTAGGATCCTCATTAGTCCAATGGACGATTGTTAGAATTAACGCAAGAGAGGAACTAAAAACGTAGAGTTTAGGTACGCCTAAAGCGGAGCATCGCTACACCTCCAAAGTGCATCTAGAAAGTAGGAAAACCCTCGTGAGCTCTGCCCGCCAGCGGACTCACACGCCTGACGTAGGTGTCAAAAGAACAGATATGGCGCTTAGCCATTTTCACCGAATTCTTTAACCAAAAATACGTATCAAACAAAACCATAAATCTAACTTAAACCAACTAACAACACTTCTAAACATCAATTCCATACCATTCCATACACTCTTTCCATACTAATAATCCATACATAATCCAAACATATGTAGATTCCATACCTTTGCTTTTCTTCTTCTTTTCTTCTTTCTTCTTCCTTCTTCTCTTCTTCTCTTCTCCTTTCTCTCTCTCTCTCCTTTCTTCTTCCTCTCTTTAATTCATGTAACCTGTGCTTTCCTTACACACCAAAATGAGATATTGTTGGTCTTATCCTCATTTTGGAGTTAAGGCCATGTTTGACTTAACAAAATTTGATTTAAACTTTACCCCTTGCATTAAGGTCCTTCAACTCTCTATTATTTGCCCTTCTAACTTATCTTATTTCTATGTTAACCTATAATCTTCATAAATTATGACCCAGAATCCTAATTGTAAATTTACCAATTTACTCCTTAACCATTGTATTTATTCCAGATTTTTGCTTATTTAATTTTTAGAATTATTTTTATTCCGAAAAAATATACATTTACTTTTATTATATCCAAAACATGTTATAAAACTGTCATGGTATAATTTGGAGTGTTGCAAAGAAAATACATATGATGAGTGTAAGATAAAGCAATATTTATAAAAAAAAATGTCCCCCATCCTTTAGTTAAGGAAATAATCAATTGAGTTTTTAAAAATCAATTGAAATCCTTGAAGAAAAGTAAGTTTTTACACAGCATGTACACTTAGTTCATATCCCTTGTATAATTAGTGGAAATACCTTGTATAGTGTAACAAATCCCTCATGTCTCATAAATGTGAGCATATGCATGAGTTTTCTTGTTATGATTTAGAAAAACAAAAAGAAATAATGAACCCAAATCTATTTTCTATCCATTATGCCTGTATTTTTATTATTGGCTTTATTATAAATTTACTTACTTTTGTTTATTCTAATTTTAATTTTATAATTTACTTAATTTTTTATATTTAATACTAAAGATTTGTTTTCAATTTTTTTTATTCAAAATAAATTTAAAATTTTCTAATTTGAATTTATTGCAATGTACCAAACACACCCTAAATTCAATTTGTCTGATAGGTACCAATCTAATATCCCTTTCTTGTGTCCTTTTTCCCAGTTTGACTTGGCTTGAATATTATATAATACACCCATCTTTTAAGATCTTAAATTATATTCAATCTCTCTAGGTATACATATTCTCATCAGTCATCAGTTGGAAAAATGATGGCAGTGACTCTCAAAAGCTTGTTAGATCTCTCACTCTCAACTCTCAAGGATAAACCATGTTGTCCAAACATCCTGCTTCGCCACTTCCAAACAGAGGGTAATATAACAATCAACAACCCTCCCACCTCATATCCTCCAATCGTTTCATCCATGACCATGGTCCATGTTCTATCTCTATGATTCTCATTTTCTAGGGCTGATTCTGATTCCTTCAGCATTTTCTTTCCATACAGCCAATGGAGTCCACGTGATATATCCACTGTTGCTGAATCCAATGCATATTCCAACTTTTTATTTTCCTTTGTTACTTAGATTAGAAATCACGAACTAGCTACCCTTACCGTACACCAGTGGCGCCGTGGGATGGCCGTGAATCTAAACCAAGCAAATAAGCGAGTGTATCACATGCGACGTCTCTTGCCCCACGTAATGTCCAGATTAAAGACTGATAGGTAGCTAAGTCCAATATGAGAGCCTCCCTTTTTCTTGGGCTAATAATATGATCTCATATCGGTTTCACATAAGGGTGTAGAGTGGTATTTAAGTTTGATGGGTTCTTCCTCCTATCAGGCCAGTCTTTTGGGTTTGACTCTCCTGTTAAACTTAGGTGTCTATCATTGGTGCTTTTATTGAGAACCGGTATGTATTGGGAGAGGACTATCCGGTGTCCCAAAGGTGGGTTTAGAATGAATGATAGTCAAAGTATAAGTCATTCAGAGTGAATGTCTCATATGTCCCCTTTCTCAAGGGATATGGAATGACTCGATCTCACATCGGTTCCACACAGGACTATGGAGTGGTATTTAAGCTTGACTCACGTTGGTCCCATACAAGAATGTGAATTGGTACTTAAGCTTGATGGGTTCTCTCACCTATCAGGCCGATTTTTTAGGTTAGCTTGAGGCCCTATCAAAGACACTGACAGTTATTATTGCGGTGACACAAGAGGAAGGTGGAGGCGAAGGAGTTGGAGGCGGAGGATCTACATCTTCGGTACTTTGTGGCGTTCAAGAGAGATTCCCTATAGAAGCTGATGATGCCTTTTTCAACCGGAATTGGAGTTGTTGTTGGGCCGGTCCATTGGCTCTGGATGCTGTGCTCCCCTGCAAAAATGAGTAACAAAGAAGATCGGCGGGGGCTCGCCCGTTGCCGCTTCGATGCCCTAAGTCAGTTCCTTCCTGTAGAAAGGATAGATTGACTGCTTTTGGGGGCGAATGTTCTGCGTACCTTTCACTGATGGGGTGACCTAGTATTTATAGCACATGTTTTTCCCAATTGGATGGTGGTAAGGATTCTCTCTCATTGGATGGAGGATTTTCTACCCTTATCGCTATTAGATTAATAATAATTAGGGAGCAGTTATTGAGAATTATCCTACTTCCCTTATTTGTGAGATTTGGTTTGATTTGCAGGATAAGCAGTTATTGGGAATTATCCTACTTCCCTTATTGGTGAGATTTGGTTTGACTTACAGGATAAGGGCTTTTCAGGCTGTTCGTGCTATTGGCCCTTAGGGCGAACAAACTGAGCTCCCGTTTTGGGTCAGTGCTAGGGCCCAGGGCGTTCCCCATTGAGAACACCTTTTCTTGGGGCGGTGAGGTGGGCTGTGGCCTTTATTTTTAAGAAGCCACTATCTGTTGCCCCTGACCTTGTTCCCTGGCTGGCGTGGGCAAGGGCTTTATCGTTTCTTGAATAGGGTGCGACTTCCACGTGGCCGTTCAGGGATGGTTTGGTTAGGGCTTTGTCACCGTCAACCGTCCTATGATAATGATGACTTTTGACTTTCGCTGCTTCCTCTAGTTCCTTCGATTTCTTAGAACATCCTCATTTGTTAGTCTTGTACCCCCCTCCCCCAGGTGTTAAAGCTTTACTTTTAACGAGTTAGGCTTCATTAAATCGACCTTTTGTCGAAATCTCTTTTGGCATTTTTGTGATACCTTGCTTTTGCTTCGAGGTAGCCTTTTTCTGCTTTATTCCCGGACTGGTGCGGTCTTTCTTCCTTCCGTGTCTTTCTAGTAATATAGCTTGCAGACGCCAGGGCTAGATTTCACAGATAGTCTTGTTCTTACTACCACTCCTTATCGTCCCGGTCGCTTCCTCTTAATTTGTTACAGAGGTGACTCCGGTTGTATCCAATCAAAGTGGACAAGTGGTGCCTCCGGGATCGCTTATCGGGTTGCTTCTTCGAGACGTCCCGGGGAACCTCCTCCCGATAAAGGCAAGGTAGAATTGACGAGATTAAAATACCGTGATCTAATATTCTTTCCACATGCGTAATGCTCGTATGGACCCAGCGCAGTCAGCCTCCATAGAAACTTTCGCGAGGCGTTACAGCCCCCTTTCGTGTCCAGTGTCCGGTCTCCGACATTCTCGAATTCTCCTACGTGGTCCAAGTGCCAAGATGGTGTGCTTCTTCGAGGTGGCCTTCGCACAATACTTCGCTTCCTCTCTACACTCCCTTTATAAAAGCGGTCTCTCAGAACATTTCAACGCTTCGTCTATCTCAACTTTCGCCTCTAATTTTTGTGGGTATTCTTCGATTGGGCCGTTGGCTCCTTTAGGACAAGTGCTCAAGTGTTCCCATAGCTCAGTTCTCGGACCTCTTTAGTGTGAAGGAAGCTGTTGAGGGCTTTCTTTATCTATCTAAGCATGCCAGCGCTACTCTGATCATCTCGGATCTCCCATATTCCCATAAATTTTGGAAAGAGCGTTACTTCTTTGTTAGTAGCCGCAGTGGGGAGTACAACCCCCTTGACAAGGAAGACACATTGGGCGTCCCTTACCGTCCGGACCACTCCCCGAGAATCTACAGCCAGCTTGGCTTAGTCTACTACTGTGTTATATGTGCCCCACCTACTGGCTGCGTACTTTTCAGGTATTCAATCCCGATCTCACCCCGAAGACGAGGTCAGAGCGCAAGCCAGCCAAGGTCTTCCGCGCCACTGAGCTTATCAGGTCGGATATTCCCGGATCTTCAGGTTCGAGGTCCTCCCGCCCTGCTACTTTGAGGCCTTCACCCCCCTAAATTATAAAGTTCTCTCACGATGGGTCTCCCGTTGTCAAGTCCACTAAGGGAGAGCTTCTGGCTCGGGTGGAGACGCCCCGCAGGTCTCTGAGTGAAGCCGGAAAACTCCGACTTCTTAAGAAGGGCCATCTGCCTCAGGTAAAGTCCTGCTGTTGTGGATCGTCCCTCGCCATCACCTTCTACCCATGCCCGAGTGTAGGGGCAAGTGTCGTTGTCTCCTGCCGAGGTACCTAAAGCCCCAAGTTCAGCCTTTGTTATGGCGTTCTCACAAGAAAGGCCAAAGATTCCTGGAGGCCGGGGCCGAGCCTCCGTCGAGGTTATGCCCATAACAGCCTTTGGAGTCCCCGGTACGTAGCGCCGAGCCTCCCTCCTTCGAGGGCTAAGAGTCGGGAGGAAACGCTCGTCGATGGAGATGGGGATTCCTTGTGGTTTCAATGTCGTTTCAGCACTGGGCGCCGTCTCGTCCATTCGTGGATTCTCGATCTTGGCAGGGTCAGTGCCCCATTTATCGTGAGGAAGCCTTGGCTCTATCCCTCCGTGGGCCGCTCCTCGTAAGTTCCCGTGTCTTATCAGGTCTGATTTTATCTCAGTCAGGGTGTCAATTTGATATGTCGCTCCAGAGGTGGCCACCCATTTGAAGAGTTTGGAAAAAGGGCCGACCGAACGAGGGCCACGCGTGCCGCCAGTCTACAAGGCGAGGGTGGTTGCTCTTACTTCTGTTTAGTCTAACTCATGTAGAGATCAGTGCAATATGACTCGAGGAGGCCATGAAGCTTTTAAGTCCGATTTGAGGCATACCATTAAATTGCTGAGCAGCTGAGGTAGGGAAGAAAAAGCAGTCTGATGCTGGTCAAGAGTGGCCGAGGAGAGCTTCGAGGTCGTGACCTGGCCGCAGCGGCCCAGATGACCTACCGGTGGCTGGACCTGGGCCGTAGCTGGGACTGTACTAAGCTTCTGTGTGGTTAGGATGACACCGCCCTGCAGTAATGAGCTCGGCGGTAACTAGGGCAGCTGCGGCATCTAGAGACGAGCCGCTGCACAAGTAGCGTTGTTAGATGGAGCTTGTCGCGAAGCTTCCGAGGTTGTAAGCTCTATTGAACGCCTGACCGAGGAGTGCCATGGGTTGCGAGGGGACCTTTAGAGGCAGGAAACTCTGGTTATTCAAAGGGACTTCGAAAGCTAGCAGCGAACAGGGATGAGGCCTGCACTCAATGGGCTTCTGGATGGTCCTTTTCAGAGAGGGAAGGCTGCTAATGCCTACCCGGGTCTAGACCTTAACTTTGATATCCCTAGTGATGAGGAGGCTAAGAGTCCCTTCCACCGATCAAGGCTCTCGAGAGCCAAACACCTGGCCAGCTCCGCCCCTTCCTCGCCTTCTCGCTCCCTCTCTTCGACCGCCCGAACTCCTTCATATAGCTTTGCTTCGTTTGTTTTTTTTTACGCTTCAAGCCAGACCCGATATATGTGATGTCGTTCCTCAATGAATACCCCATTTTCATCTCCTCGTTTTTTTTTTCAAGGTCGCTCTTCCTCTCGCGACTGGATCGATGGCCATAATGGCCTTATTCGAGCAAACAATTCTCATAAATTCAGTCGGGCCGAGGCTCCACGGGCCAATCCGCCGAGCCGACCGCCCCCAGCTATTCCGCCCCGAACTATTTATACTTTGGACCGAGTCACTCGCTCGGCCGTTATGCCTTCCGAACTCGGAGCTACTTGGCTCACATGCGAGGCCTCCCGAGCCATAAGCTCCGAACCAAGTTGCTTGGCTCTACAAGCACCGGCTCGAGCCGAACTTGCTCAGCTACCAGCCCTAAGTGGAACAAGCCAAGTTTTCAAATCTCGGAAATGCTGGAGGCTCCATGGGCTAATCCGCCCTCGGAGCTACGCTCGGGCTACATGGCCTTATCCGAGCGTGTACCAGCTCTTCAAAACAGTAGTCGCTAAGGCTTCATGGGCTAACTCGCTTAGGAGCTACCGGTTTCGCAGCCTACATGGCCTTATCTCGAAAGCAAATTTATTTTCAAAATGAGCTACCGAGGTCTAGGTTATTCTACTTGCTACTAGCTCGCGGGCTACATGGCTCATCTCGGCGTACCGAGCTCTTCAAAACCGGAAGCAATGAGGCTCCGTGGCTATTTCGCCGAAGGCTAGCTCGCGCTTACATGACCTTATTATCCGGTTAAATCGAGCTCTTCTTCAAAACCGAAGCACAGGCTCTTGGTTATTTCGCATGAGCTACTAGCTCGCTGCCATGGCCTATTCGAAGCGCCGAGTTTTTCAAACCAGCCGCTCCCTGGCGCCGGTGGCCTTTCGGAAAGCTGCGGCGCTCGCAAACTTCAGCAATGCCGCTCTGGTGCTGAGGCCTTCCCCGAGCCGTTAGTTTCACACTCAGCGGCTGGGCTCCCGGCGCTCGAGGCTCTGCGGAGCTTTGCTTAAGCCTTCAGAACCAAGCCGGGCTCGTGGCAACCCGCCCGAAATAACCGCTCACGGCCATATGGCCTTCGAAAGAGTCAGCCTTCCAAACTCAGCCAAGGCTCCGCGTGGCCAATATGCTCGAAATGAACCGGCTCGCGCTTATATGGCCTCTTGCGCCGAAGTTCTTCAAACTAAGCCGCCGAGGCTTCAGCAGCTTATTCGCCTGTTAACGCCTGAGGGCTAAGGCAATTTAACTGAGTGTACTGTGTTTTCTCAAAAATTGAGCTATCAGGCTCAGGCATGCCTCGCTCGAAGCACGGGCTCTCATGCTACGGCCTTATCCAGCAAACAGCCTTCAAACTGAGCTTACCGAAGCCCGTGGGTTATTCTGGTCGAAAGCATTAGTCACACATATGGCCTTTATTATTTGAGCAGCTTGAGTTTTCGGGGACCGAGTCATTGCCTTAGGAAGTGGCCGAGGTTTTCTCAGGTGAAAGGAGCTCACAAACTAAGGCGTGCCTCTGCAAAGGGGCTGAGGCCTTCGAGTCAAGTGGTTTCAGAATTGAGTACTGGGTTTGCGCTCGAGGTTTCGACAAGAGCTGCAATGAGCTTCATTTTGCCTGCATAATTTATCTGTTGAACTGATTCGCAGCTTATATGGTCTTTCCCGAGTGCTTCTTCTTTCACCTGAGCTGACGAGTTCTCGGCTGACCCCGCCTCAGACAACCGGGCGGCGAGGCTATATGGCCTTTCCCGAAAGCGCTGAGCTCTTTGAAATCAGCCGCCGAGGCTCCGCTATTCTACCCGAAGCATCGGCTCGCGGCTACACGGCCTTCCCCGAGCAGCTGAGCTCTTCAAACTGAGCCGAGCCCCGTGGGCTAATCTCGTCTCAGCCGAATGGTTTGCAGCCTATATGGCTTCCCCAGCCGGAGTTTCTTCAAAACCGAAAAATGCTTAAGGTTCCAATATTCTCGTTTATACATCGCTCATGTCACATGTCTTGTCTACAGCCTAAGCTCTTCAAAACTCGAGCTAACGAGCGCAAATGCTTACCCACTCGAAAGATGTGGGCGTCTTTAACTTTGTTTTATGAGCAGAATCGAAACGATCAGGTAATTTTCCTCGAGTGCTTCAAATTTCTCCTTACAAATGCGGCAATCTCTCCTGGGCTATGGAGGTCATATCAACCTCTCCCTTGGGTAACTGAATCCGCGCCGTGATGAAGCTGGGCCACAAGGCCTGGGTCGCCTTCAAGCAGTGGGTCCGCCTAAAGGATTCGCTACCGCTTGGCTCTGCTGGCCCTCTACCCGTGGAGCTGTGTTTTTCCCAGTTTCCTCATGGAAGATGTTGGCTCCCTGCCATGCTGTGGAATGCATCCTCGAGTGAGGGCGTGCAATTTAAAGAAGAGCTTTTAGTACCGCTTTCTCCGTTTTCTCCTCTTCTTCCTTCTCTTCTTCCTCTTTCTCTTCTTCCTCTTTCTCTTCTTTCTTCTCCTTTTCCTTTTCCTTTTTCCTTCTTCTTTTCCCTCTCGTTTGCACTCTCTCTTCCTCTCTTTCCCTCTCCCTTTCTCTTCCTTGAGAATTCTCTCCCTTCTCGTGTTGAGGGAACCCATGTACCATTTATCTCAGATGTATGGGATGGCACCCGATCAGAATCAATCACCTTCATCGGGAATAAAGAAAATTTTTTTTTTAAGCATGAATTTGTGTATTTCGATGTAAATCTTTTTACGTTCCTCGGGTCACGAGTCGCCCTTTCTTTTACCGAGATGCCCTTGATTATTTATGAGGATATTAAACAAAGCACCCAACAAAATGCACTGGGCATTTGAAAGCGATGATACTTTATTAAAGATTACAATCCGATCTACCAGCTGTGTTCGCTTTAAGGTGCTCAAAGATTCCAAGAATGAGGTAGAACTTTTCCTTCTTCCGTCTGGAGTTCATAATTACCCTGTCTGATGACGCGAGATACGATACAGGGGCCTTCCCAAATAACCCCGCTTCCATGTGTTGGATTTTTCCTCATAGGCATGAGCTTTTTAAGACTAGGCCTGTGCTTGTAACTCCCTGGTTTGACTTTTGGTCGTAGTACCTACCATCTTCCTTTTGGTAGTCTTCTCAGACGCTTTAGGACCTGATCACGCTTCATCTAGAGGTCCGTGTTTACGAGTGCCTCTTCGTTATGTCCTCCACACTTGCCAATTCGATCCTTGGGACTTTAATCCCGATCTCGATTGTATGGGGCCACCGCCTTAAAGGTTAAAGCTGGGAGCGAATGGGGTTTCGAAAGGTGCACTGCACCGTAGTTCTGTATGCCCATAACACCTCGGGGAGATATTCTACCCATTTACCTTTAAGATCTTCTAATTTGGTCTTCAACGCTACTTTAAGGGTTCTGATGGTGACTTATGCTTGCCTATTAGATTGCGGATGAGCTGGGACGAGTAGTAGTTCTTGATCCCGAGCTTGGCACAAAAACTCTCGAACCAAGATTATCGAGTTGCTCATCATCGACACCCAGAGCCTTCAGATACCAAACCCGCATATTGTATGGAATGCCAAACGGTCACAGATCTTCGCTTGCATAGTAGTCAAAGGGTTCTGGGCTTCAAACATTTTGCAGGAAATAATCCACTGCTACGATGATAAGTTTGCACTGGCCCGTTCCAATGGGCAGAGGTCCCATATGTCCAACCCCCACTGTTGAAAGGGCTAGGGGCTTATGACTGACATCAATGGCTCGGATGGGAAGTGAGAGATTCTGGCGTGCTCCTGACAAATTTTGCATTTCCTGACTAGTTCCTCATTTCGTCTCTGAGCATTGTGGGCTAGTAGTATCCCTGTCTTAAGGCTTTTCCCCCCAACACCTGAGCTCCGATGTGATTTTCGCATACACCTTCATGTACTTCCCTCAATACGTAGTCGGCGTCTGTTCGCCTTTTTCTATATAAACTAAAACCCCTCAAATTAACACAACTATAAGAGCCTTACAATTCTCTTATACCCATGTCACTTTGGATAATTTGGCTGCTAAAATAATTTTCAATGTTCAGGATTAAAATAAGTGTCTGGCCATGACAATCGCGCAAGTGCACGTGTCATAAGTAGTAACCACAAGTCCGTATCATTCCCACGTAGATTGATATTTAATTACACTTCAACTACCCTAACTACTAGAATTTCATACTATTTTGGACTCAAAAATCAGTAGTGAATGTTTTATCAAACGAAAATTAAAAATCCTATACTATTGGATATGTTCTAATTAAACGAACAAAAGTTAAATGACTAAAAATAAATTGTACGATAAAAGAATGGATTGAATCGCCATCAGGAGAAACGAAAAACTAATAATGAGATACAATGGAACAACAATCTCCAAAGACTATATCCATTTTTGTTTCATGTATGGATCTCGATTTTTGTCCAAGATTTCTAATTATTTGAATCGATCTCTCCGCTTCACTGATGACATCCTCGCTCTCGAAGACAAGATCAAACCGCCTACCCGTATTCCATTTTCTCTGCAAGATCTCGGGTATTTTTCTTTTCTCAATACTTCACACCCATTTCCCTCGTTGACAAAGAAAACTTTTACTTTACCTTCTCGTGATTTTAACTTAAGTTTCTACTACTTAACGGGTGGCTCAACCTCCGTATCTATAGTTTATCCCTTTCCTTGATTAGATTTAAGCCAACACTGGATCTAACGTACTTGTAGATTTTCACATTAAGGTGAACTCTTCCATTATTAATATTGTTAAATACACCCCTCCAACTTCAATTTATGAGAGAATGGGGATTTATCAAAATGAACTCTCGTGAGCTCACACAGTCATTAATGGTAAATCGAACATACTTAAAAGAATGCTCTCAACTCTGTGAATCTCCGTCTCTGTCACGCCAGGGCATCCCTGGGACGAGTAAGATACATCCCCTCAATCGGGTACTAGGTACTACTATTGGGAACTTATCCATTAAAAACGACACTGATTAAGTAAAAAACTAAACCCAAATTAATTCCTCCAGAATTGTGCAGAAAGATCAGAACTAAATGTAAATCAATCCAAATGAGCCAGCGCCTGACACGCATTGCTAATCAAGAAATGGAGTGTCGATCTCGCACGACCAATCGTGAATTGCAATAAATCAAAAGAAATGAATTCCAAAATTTGCCTGTATTTCATAAATTTCAAAGTGCACATCAAGAAAAATAACATAACTAATAATCTAGGCTCTACTCGCCTCAGACAAATAAGATTCAAAACCAGTAATAAAACTAAAAATAAAATCTACTCTAAAATATTCAGTTCCTCTTTCTTTCCTTTGCCGGGTAGTGAAGAAGGAAAAACTACTTTACTATTCGAAGCTTTCTATTTACCGTGAAAAGACTCGCCTAACTCCCAAAATGCCCGTGAAATCCAAAGAAAGCCCACCACCGTCCTAGTATCACAATTCCTCGTTGATGTCGCCGACATAAACTCGCTCTCGACGTCACGACGTCGCATTTCTTTTGCTCGCTGGTTCCCATGTATTTATGTTATGACTCGCCTTGATGTCGCGACATCATTGTCTTCCTATTCTTCCAAATGGGCCAGGTCGCGACACATCGCTTTAGGTTGCGACTGATTTCTTTCTTCCCAACTATTTTCCAAGTCGCGACATCAAAGTGATGTCGCGACATCCTTTTCTTCTGCTCAGCTCTTCTTAAGGTTGCGACCTGATTGAGTGGTCGCGACATCATTTTTCTTGTCAAGACTTTAGTTCCTGTTTTCATGTTGCGGCCAGTATAGCATGTTGTGACTTCAATTTGACCCTTTAATTAAAAACAAGTTGCGACTTCTTTTACTTGCGAGGACCTCTCTTGTGGCTTCATAGATAGATCCTTGTCGCGACTTCATTTATCTTCAGTTAAGGTCAGCGACATCGAAATGATGTCGACATGAATTTCTTCATTTGACTGTTTCCTTTAGTCTCGACCACGTCTTCTTTGTCGCAACCTCCTTCTTCAAGTCGCGACTTCATTTGTTCAAGTTTTACATTTCTTCTTCGAAGCCGAATTTGTTGATGTCGTGACCTGGGATGGTCGGCAATCTCGTTTCTGTCGCGACCTAACTTTCTACCAAGTGACTTCACCTGTCAAGAACATTTCTTCGATTTTTGCCAAATTTGAGTTTCTGTATTTTTCCCTCGCAGAAAATGAATTTGAGTCAATTATCCACTTTTCTACAAACAATTCATCATTTATCTCATAATAAAGTCAGAAAAATGGATTAAAACCTAATGAGTTTTTAGACTTATCAAATTCCCCCAAACTTAAAATTTTGCTTGTCCCCAAGTAAAGAAGAGAGAAAGAATCGCTTTTGTCCTCAAACAAATAAGCTTTTAGAAAAATTTTTAAGGACATTTTTCTCGATTCATACCACGCCTTCATTCCACCTTTTCTGGACTGAATTAAGAGATACCAATATTATTTCAAATTTCGCTTTTGATGCAAGAACAAGGCATGGTATTTTATCACAAAAATTCTGATAAACTAATGTATTTAAATAGTTTATTTTACAATCTTGCTGCGGTGTGTGTGCGTGTCATCAATCCTTTTCATCTCATGTTGAATTTAGTTAATCTTTAGAGTTTTCTTAGACCTGCTTGCCAAAGTCCCATAGCTTGTTTTTCATATCGATCTCCACTCAATGTAGGTAAATTCAACCTTCAAAATCAATGAGGTCTTTCAAGTAATGTTTGGCTTAGGTAATTGCAGATAATGGAAAACTTAGGTTGTAAATCACCCATTTCCATCTTTTTCTCTACATTGTTGCCTCCAACTTTCACCCTTTTCTTTGTTCTTTCCTGATTCTCCTCAATCTTAGCCCCGATTCATCTTTTTTGAATTCTTTTATGGAATTTCACCTGCCATGTACTTTTGATTCAGCAAGTATTCTTTTCGTTTCGAATCCTTGCTTTTATTTTTCTTAATATTTGAATAGTGCAATGTTTTGTCTTCTTAGGCTTCTATTACTCTAGAGAATCTTGGCTAGCAACTCCCATACTCGCTGGTGAGATTTAGGTGCGAGTGCCAAAACACCCTACGAGCTTAATTGCTCAAGGGAAATAGGCCAAGAAGACAAAATCCTATTCCTTATTTCACTAGCTGTGGCTTCTTTTCCTTCTTCAACTCCTTCATTGTCAAAATTTGGAAATATTATTTCTCCCAAACTTGTTTATTCCTTTATACTAAACTTTTCCAACCGAAACTGGATACCTGGGCTCTGGCTACAAGTTTATATCAAGTAGCTATGAATTTCGGGTTTTCAATTGTCGTTTATCAAGAAATACAGCTTATTCGCCCAAAATCATGAAATCTTGCAGAATATGCTTGCTATTTTGAGGGTAGGTTTAGGAGCTCAAGCTGCTAAGGATGGCCTCTCTATCATTTCGCTATCGCTTTCACCCAGATTTCGCCTCAATCAATAATCAAACAAGTTCTAGTGACTACGGACTCTAAACTCGACCCTAAGATGTTCCTAATTCCTGTCAAGGTTTCATAAGTTTTATTGACCGATGTGTATTATTTATTCAAGACTTGTATTTATTTACTGTTTACTTACATTATTTTAACCAAGTATTTTGTTCCATCAGCAATAACCAATTTTCCAATTTTTGCAACTAAATTGAATTTAAACAATGCAGGCACTACTCCTAATTTCCAGTTTCTTTATTCCTGCCCTGATTCTTTCCAAATTTCTGTTCTTGATAAAGAACATAATTATTTATTTGATTCCTAAACAAAAAATAAAATGACACAGAAACACAATTCAGAGATCATGAACAATCAATTTGTAAGTCAACAGAAATTTTATTCAAATATCAAAATATTACGATATTGTACAATCTGCTTTCTTTATAAATAAAATCAGAATTCAAATTCAAGAAAAACCCCTCATTTCTTGGATTCAAAATCGCATATCTTCCCCTTGAAGGTTGCAGCTCCTGCTTCAAAATTTGGTTCACCACACACTCGAAAGCCTCCAAGAGTGATTCATAGTTAACAAGGTCAATGTGTGGAAATTTGTGTTGCAACATAAAAAAATGTTCTTTCTTCCTTTATTTTAGTTGTGACCTTAATTTCATTATTTTGACTTTCTTTCCACTTTATTCTTCACATCCAGCACTCTTGGTTGCCACTTTTGAATTAATGTTGCGACTCCAAAAACATAAACACCAATTTCACAAAGCACTCAATTTATTACTTCATTCAAAACAACTACAACTCAACTCCATTTGTATCATGCAAAATTCAGCAAATCCCATTATGCACTATTCCCAACAACAATTGGGCATCAAACAAGATAAAAGTTCCCAAACTTTCAACTATGCACGCGACAAATCTTAAAAATTCAAATCAAGAAGAAGAAGAAAAATCGCCTTTGGTCTCTTATGCTGATTGAAGTTTGATCGCGTATGCTCTCCTTTTTTTTTTGCACAATCTTCACTGTCCCAGAAAATTAGAAATTATTTAACTATTCAATCACTAATGAATACAATTACAAGAATCTATTAAAAATTTTAAACACTGAAATTGTAAAATGAAACAAGAAAAATTTAAAACAAATCGATGCGGATTGCCTTCCACAAAGTCGCCTCCATTTTTAGTCTTTAGCCGGATCTCTGCCATTGTTCTCGCTTTCTTCCAATTTTCTTCATTCGTAACTAAGGGTTTATCTTCCAATTGCTTTTTCCTACATAATGCTTTTAATCTCTCGACCATTAACTTGAACTCCTCATGATTGCCGGGTTCTATGTCACCGCTCTAAGTCAGGTGCTTGATACCACCGTAAATGGTCCACTCCATTTCGACTTCGCCTTCGGAAAGAGCTCCATCCGAGTTTAATAACAAGACCTGATCTTTGCCTTGAATTCTCCTCAAAATTGATCATGCCATTTTTGCTTTGTCCTTGTAGATTCTCGCACTATCATAGACTTCCCATTTCTCAACTCTTCCAATTCATTTAACCGGAGCAACTCATCTTCTTAGCAAATTTTGAAATCAAAATTTAAGCTTCTTGATGGCCCACAAAGCCTTATTCTAAATCTCAAGAGGTAGGTGACAAGGTTTTCCAAAGACAAGTCCTGTATGGACATTCCAATGGGAGTTTTAAAAGCAAATTTGTATGCCCATAGTGCATCATCAAGCTTCAAAGACCAATCTCTCCCCGCTGTAATCTCACATGTACTTTTCTAGAATTTTCTTTATTTCCGTTGAAATTTCAGCCGTCTATTTGTTTGAGGATGATAAGCCAAGCTCATAATGTGTTTGATACCATATCTCGGCCATGAGTTTGTCAAACACCTTATTTGCAAAAATGGCTTCCTCCATCACTAATTATAGTTCTGGGTGTCCCAAATCTGCCGAGAATATTTCTTTGTAAAAACCCCACAACTGTATTACATCAGCTCCTTCTGGACATGTCGTCGCTTCACCCATTTTGGGATATACATAATCCATAAATTTAGGAGTATGTATATATTTCCAAATGAAATCGAAAAGGCCCCATAAAATCCATTCCCATACATCAAATAATTGCACCACCAGATACATCGCAGGCATCTCATGCCTGGCTGATATTTCCCATTCTTCGCATCGATCACAATAACTTTCCCATTCAAAAATACTCTAAAATCAGAGCCAAGAGAATCCCGATCGAGAATTTTATAGGCTGTTTTATCTCCTTCAAAGTGTCCTCCATAAGGTGATGCATGACATTCTTTAAAATTCACTGCCACCTTCCTAAGTGATACTATCTCCCCTTATAATCGCATCGCCTCTTTTAAAACAATAATGGATCATCCTAGATGGGGGACTCGTCGCCCTTAGCTTTTCTTTCGTTGGTAAATAATTCGTGGCATAATTCCACAAGCTAAGAAGTTCAGCACATCAAGATACCAAGGTGATCACGGAGGGACAACCTGAATAATCGCTCATCCGGAAAAAATTTTCCTCGCTATTTCTCTTCCTTCCTCTCAGCATGCTGGGTTTCTTCTTACTCGATATGATCGCCTATCACATTGTCACTTCCCTTTTTGTCTTTTATTTCTAAAATCAAATTCCTCGCAATAATAACACCCACCTGACGCGCCCCTGCTTTGCTTCTTCTTTGCCATTAGATATTTAATCGTTGCATGATCGCAGATAACAACATGGGACCCCAAAATGTATGGCTTGAATTTTTCACATGCAAACACTTATTGCCGCGATCTCCTTTCAAGAGTAGAGTAATTTTCTTTCAGGCTTCATTAAAGGTTTTGCTAGTGCTGGCAGATGGCCTTGAACACTTTTTCATCTTTTCTCTGTCTCAATACACCCCATTGCAAAATCACTGCATCACACATGCGTGATTTCAAATTCTCTCTGCTCCAATCTAGTTTTGCCATGATGGGAGAGCTTTCAACTAGTCTGATTTTGATTTCCTTCAAATGCTTCGGCAGATTCATCAAAATATAACTTAGTATCTTTTTCCAGCAATCTGTATAGTGGTCTAGCAATTTTTGAGAAATCTCTTATAAATCTTCTATAAAATCCAGCATATCCTAAGAAACTTCATTCCCTTTGATCGTAGCGGTGGCATTAGGGTTTATAATTGAAACTTTTGTCCTGGCCCACCAAGCCCCGTCGCAGTAAATCATGTGCCCCAAGACAATTCCTTCTGTAACCATAAAATGACATTTTTCCCAATTCAGAGCCGTATTCTCGTTTTGCACTCTTGAAGCATCAGTCTCAAGTTATGTGCATTGTTCAAAACTCGGATCCATACACCGGTAAAATCATCCATGAAGATTCTTACACTTCTTCTCGCTATATCGTAGTAATATATACTCATGCATCTTTGGAAAAGGTACCAGGAGCATTACACAAATCAAATGCAGCATTCTCCTAAAAGCAAAAGTACCAAATGGGCATGTAAAGTGGTTTTCTCCTGATCTTCGTGTGCAATAGCAATTTGCTATATCCAGAGTATCCATCAAGAAAACAAATGAGGGTGTCCCGCCAACTATCCAAAGATCCGATCAATGAAAGGCAGGGGAAAATGATCCTTTCGGTCATAGTATTCCAATTTTCGTAGTCAATGCACACCCTCCATCCTCGTCACGCTTCAGAGGGAATCATTCATTCTTTTCATTTCTCGACATAAGTGAATCCACCTCTTGGGAACCACATGTACCTGGCTTTACTCCAGTAAGAACTATCTGCTGATATAGCATATATAAAACCTCAGATGAACCATTTCGTAACTTCTTTTTCTCGACAACTTTTTCATCACCGGGTCTGGGGCCTCCTTCGCATGTTCAACAGAAGTTTTTGCATTATCTTCCAAAGAATATTTCAGGCATGCAATAGGCCGATACCCTCAGACTTCAATCGACTGCCACTGTTTCCTTATATTTTCTCGTAATTACCACACTCCTCTGTCTTCGCCTTCGCCAATGCAGTTTGATATTATAGTTATTTTCTTTTCTCGGTTCTAAAAACTCATATTTTAAATGACTGGTAATTCTTTTCAATGTTAGCCCTTCGCATCAAGCTCCTCGCTCATGAATAATAAGCTGGTCGCCATCTTGATTGTTTTCATTTATACTCGAGATCAAGCTCCTTGTTAAACAAATTTGAAGGCAAGACTTCAAAATCAAGACTCTCAAGATACCGAAAATTATCTCAATTTCATTGTTAGAGTGTCGAATGATACAATCGTAATTCAATTCATCTTTAGCGTTATTGTTTCTTATAGCCATACTATCAGTTCCGCCTACATTCTCCAGATGTTCCAGACTTCTATTAATATTGAAATGCACTGCTTCATTTCCAACCCTGAGTGTCGGCCTCACCCTTCTCAGACAATCGCTGCGCTCCAAGTTAAGAAAGGTCTTCCCCAACAACAAAGGAACTTGGGTATCTTCCTCCACATCCGCATGATAACAAAATCCACTAGAAAATGAATTTCCCAAACTGATAGTACATCGTCTAATGCCTCATGTGTCATTGATCTATTTGCCATCTGCAATATAATTGTTGCCAGTAAGTTCCCAAACTTAGTCTCAAAGACTACACCGATGAGGCATCTAAATTTATACTCGCGCCGCGTAATCACATAAAGCTTTCTCGACCATATTTCCCCTATGGGAGCAGTGGAACGGTGAAACCTGCCAGTGGTCTTTTCATTGAGCTCGTCGATAATACAATCAAGAAATAAGTTAACTATACCCTCCTCAAATATCTTTCTTCGTCAAGATCTCTTCGTAAATTTTGCATAAAGAGGCATTTTAGCCGATCACCGCAAATGGGATATTTATTTCTATTTTCTTGAAATACATACATCCAAGAATTTAGAAAACTATTCTTCTCTTGACTTCTAAGTTCAAGTGGGAATGCTGGTAATCAGGTGTATACGCCGGTACTCTTCCTTCTTTTCTCGGGTCATTACTCCTTTCAACCTGCTCAATCTGGCTATCTTCTCTTCTTTCTTTTCACTTTCTTTCTCCTCGCTCGCCCCTTCTTTCCTTTCTCTGGCTTTTTTTGTTGCCGTCAACCTTCCCCACTTAATTGAATTGCCATGCAAATTGGGTTCTTCATGTCACTAGAAGAATGCAATTCCCCGCCTCATGATTTGGCATTATTCAGGGCTAGTCGCCTCTACTTGTGTCTCTAAATTTTCAAAGGAGGCACTAGCATCTTTCTTCCAAATGATGTGAGTATCGCACTTGAAAGCTCCAAGCCCATAGTTTCCTGCTCATGGAATCGTAACAGCCTCTGTTATCCCCCCATGAATCGCAAAGATTTGTTCTTCAACGGTCAGTTCTCCTCCCACCATGATATCTACTCGCCTTCACCTCCGATGTCGCCTGAAACCGCGGTCGGCCGACATCCTCGCCAGATGTCACCCCGTCTCAAATGGTAGTTGCTCCTCCACCATATGAGAAATTCTCATGGTTCCCGGGTCGATCATGTGTGGGCAGGTTAGATTTGGCTTCTGGAACATAACTCTTTGCTCGTCTCACTCACTTCAACCTCAAGACCATAAGAATCTTCTTTCTTGCTGGGCACCAAAGACTCTTTCCTCATAAGCCTCTTCCACCGCTCCTATTTCATGATGGGCAGTATCTTCCTGGTCGGTCCATCCTATGCATTATGGCATCTAATCCGTTTCCATGGAGTCACTATCTGCTCACCTCCATGACCCCTTTTCCTCTCCAATTTTTGAAAACTTAGATGGAGCTTATCGTGATTTTGCTAAATCTTCTATCGATTCCTCAGCCAGCACTTTTCGTTTGAATGCTCCACAAAGATGAAGCATCGATAATGCCCTTGGCGTCATTTATATACTGATACACTTATGTCCATCCGGGTCTTCAGATCTATTCCATGCATTGCACCTCTTCAAAGAACTCCTCGAATCTTTCCTAAGCTACATATAGGCTCCTCATCTTCCCCTTCTTTATCAGGAATACTATTATCTCTCTTCGTCTCCACAGAGATGGGGAAAGAATCGCCTGGCGTAGGCTTCTACCAACTCCTCCCAAGTATCAATAGAACCATAAGGTAATGATTCATACCATGTGGCTGCTATGTCTCTCAAAGAAAATGGGAAGAGATGCAACTTTATCACCTCTGGTCTCACACCATTCAGCTTCACTGTATTCGCCATTCGAAAATCTTCCTGTGCTCGCTTGCCTCATGGGATGACCATGAACCGATGTTGGCCGAACCATCAGAATTAAGGCCGGCTTTAGTTCAAAATTACTCAGGATCCACAAGAGGTCAGCCCTGGATTGCATTCTTCCCGAATACCAGCCCATAACCCTCCATCAGTGTCGCAATGGGGCCTGGTCGCCGTCCTCTCGTTCCTCCGTCATCGCGTCTCCATCCGTCATAGCTGTGTTCTCCGCTCTTTGTCTTCTTAAGCTCCCGAAAGTGTTCTCTCCACTCCGTTGTCCGCCGAATCAGGTCGAACTCGCTTCCTATGCACAGCTGCCTTCTCCCCGTAATCAAAACACACTCGCATTATCAGGATTAGTCACACTTAAACAATTACATCCAAATACGGTTGCTAAAAATTGCACGATAGCCACTCGCTTGAATTATTTTGTTCTTTCTTAAAAAATGTCCAAATTACATTTCCTTCTTTGTTAGGATATTGATCTAATTAATTTTTTCAATCACAAGAACTGCGTTTCATGAAAACTTGTCTTCATTTCTTTTCTATGCATTAAAACCCTCACTACGCCTATAGCATTCTTGCACCCTCTTATACCCATGTCACTTGGATAATTCGTCGCTAAAATAATTTTCTCTTAATGTTTAGGATTAAAAATAAGGGTTCAGTCTATGACACTGCAAGTGCACAGGTCATACAAGTAGTAAATCTGAATATAAGTCCAGGTATCATTCCCACAGAGATTGATAGCGAATTACACTTCAACTACCCCAACTACTAGAATTTCATACTATTTGGACTCAAAAATCATAGTGAATGTTTTATCAAAACGAGAAAAATTAAAAATTCTATACTATTGGATATGTTCTAATTAAACGAGAACAAAAGTTAATGACTAAAAATAAATTGTACATAAAAGAATGGATTAATCAATCTCATCGTGAGAAACGAAACTACTCAATGAGATACAATGGAACAAATAATTCCAGATTATATCCTATATTTTGTTCTATGTATGGATCCGATTTTTGTCCAAGATTTCTTAATTATTGAATTGATCTCTCCGTTTTCATCATTTAATATCCTTTGCTTCTCTCAAGACAAGATCAAACCAGCCTTACCCGTATTCCACATTTTCTTCTGCAAGATTGGGTATTTTCTTTCAATACTTCACACCCATTTCCTCAAGGATGAAGAAAACTTTACTTTACCTTCTCAGATTTTAGCTAAGTTTCTACTACTTAACGAGTGGCTCAACCTCCGTATCTATGGTTTATCCCCTTTCCCTTGATTGTGATCTAAGCTAACATGGGATCTAATCGCACTGTAGATTGGAAGGTGAACTGATTATTGATATTGTTAAATACACCCTCCAACTTCAATTATGAGCGAATGGGGGATTTATCAAAATGAACTCCTCAGAGCTCGCCAGTCATTAATGGTAGCCGAACATACTCAAAAGAATGCTCAACTCAGAATTCCGTCTCCGTGTCAAGCAGAGTGCATCCCGATATCGTAGTAAGATACATTCCTCAACCTGTACTAGGTACTACTATTGGGAACTTATCCATTAAAAATGACACCGATTACAAAAACTAAACCTAAATTAATTTCTCCGTGAAATTGTGCAGTGAAAGACCTTAACTAAATGTAAATCAATCCAAATTGAGCTACGCCCGATTATCAGACGTTTAATCAAGAAATGGAGCCGATTCGCACGACCACCGTAATTGCAATAACCGAAAAGAAATGAATTCCCAAAATTTGTCTAGATTTCATAAATTCAGCAAGTAATACTCGAAGAAAAATAATGTAACTAACAATCTAGTTTCATCACTTCCGCATACCACGATTCAAAACTTAAAATAAACTAAAAAAAAATAAAAATCTACCTTAAAATATACAATCGAGTTCCTCTTCTTTTCCTTTGTCGGGTAGTGAAGAAGGAGAAAACCACTTTACTATCTCGAAAGCTTCTATTTATACTATAAAAAGAATCCGGGCCGAATCCCCAAAATGTCTGGGTGGAAACTAAAGAAAAGCCTGTGTCACCGTCCTATGCTCACCTCAAGTCGATGTCGCGACATAAACTCGCCTTGATTGCTCATGATCACCGCACCCTTTGCTCAAGTTCCTGCCAAAGATTTATGCTGGCACCTCAAAGATGATGTTGCGACATCATCGTTTTCCTATTCTTCCAAATGTTCCAGTCTGTCTTTCGACATCGATTTTAGGTTGCGGCGGATTTCTTTCTTTGACTATTTTCAAGTGCGACATCAAAGTGATGTCGTGACATCCTTTCTTAACTCGGCTCTTCTGGGTTGCGACTTCCGAATGATGAAATCGCGACATCATTTCTTGTCAAGACTTAGTTCTATTTTCATGTCGCGACGGTATGGCATGTCATGACTTAATTGACCCTTTAATTAAAAACAAGTTGCACGACTTCTTTGCTGCGAGGACCTCTTAGCGGCTTCGCAAGCGGATCCTTATGGCGACTATTTATCTCCTTTGTCGCGACATCGAAATGATGTCGCGACATGAAATTCTTCATTTGGTATTGTTTCCTTTAGCCTCGACCCACGTCTTCTTTATCCGCAACCTCCTTCTTGATGTGACTTCATTTGTTCAGTTTATTTCTTGGCCGAATTTGTTGATGTATACCGTGACACGGGATGGCCCGGCCGTGAGCTTTACTGTCACGACCTAACTTTCAGTCGTGACTTCAATTACTCTTTATGGCCTGATTTCTTGATTTTTGCTAAAGTGAGTTTACCTTTTGTATTTTCACCGCAAAAATGAAATTTGAGTCAATTATCCGCACTATTCAAACAGTTCATCATTTATCTCATAATACATGAAGTCGAAAATGGATTAAAAGCACAATGAGTTTTTAGACTCATCGACCTCTTTCCACCAATGCACTTGAGGATGGGCTTGAAAAACCTGCACTAAGGCTTCCAGTTGAATAAATGGCTTTTGGCCGACCTCGTCCTATGCTTAAGCCTCTTTGATTAGTTTGGTGGCAGTCCTTCTATTAAATAGTCCCAAATGGGAGTCATCCTTTCGGCTCGGATATGATAGGAGACTTCCTCGTTGAGATCTATGAGAGGCTGCGAGAGTGCTCGGCGAGGCGTTAGTCTGCTGAGATCTTCTTGGGAGGCTGTTGCCAGTTTTGCTAGGGCATCTGCTTGGGAATTCTCTGCTCTGGGTATGTCGAGCTGGAACTACTTTGAACTTCCTCGTTAATTCTGTACCTTTTGGTATCGGATCATTTTTTCACCTTTGGCCCCTCATAGGTGTGTTTTATTTTCTTTACCTGGCCCAGGGTCATTTGGCCAGCTTTGAGCTGGTCAGCTTCCATTGAATGGGCGAGGTTGAGTCCGGTGATGTGTGACCTCATACTCACGGCCTTGTTGTTGGAGGCTTGGAACCCAAATGCGAGTGTATGCTCGATATCTATTCATACGGGGAGGTGGTGGCATCCCAGCACATCCTTAGTTGTGGCCCGTCTGGACGGCTTCAAATGGGAAGGTCGGGCGTCGCTCTCAAATATCCTCGCGACTCTGTAAAGTGGTCTCATGAAGCGAAATCTTGCCAAGACCTGCCCTTTTGGTAGTAGTTTTTGGTCTATGCTCGATGCTCGAACTTCCTTTCAGCTCTAAGGCCAGCTATGATCTTCCGGTCTGCGGTTTGTGTGTATGCTTCGTGGGTGATACGTTGGGACTTTATTGGTGAATGAGCTTGAAAGTAGGGCGAGCTTGCAGGTGCAACGATTTACTAGCAGCCGAGGTCCCAGTTTCTCCGCGTCCTTGGATGCCTCGCATTTGCCATCACCAGATCGTCTGATAGTAGACCGAGATCTTTGTCTTTGGTCTTTGTCTCTGATAAGAATGACGTGGTCGAAAATCAAGCTGCTAGGTGCAGTGCAGGGGTTCCTTCGGAGGGGCTTACGGGAATGGGAGGCTCAGTAAGTTTGATCTCTTTGAGAAGCGCTTCTTCGCGTGTATCCCATTGAAAAGCTTTCTTTAGAACTGGAAGAAGAAGTGACATTTATGTCATTGGCCTTGGACACAAATCGGCTTAACGGCTATTCTTCGATTGAGCGTTGGACTTCTTTTTATGTTTAATACGAGTATATGGCGGCATGGTAGTACCGAAGCTTTATCTTATCTGGATTTGCCCTCAATTCTCGGTTGGTATGACTATAAACTAAAGAATTTTCCATTTTGACTCAGCGCATTCATTGGATTCAACTTCATGTTGTACTCTCCCGAATGCGAATGTGGACAGATGAGCTAATGTGGAGGGCTTGGCCATGGTTGATTTTGTATGTCATCTATATATACCTCCATGGATGCCCTATTTAAAACCCCTAGAAGACATCCGTTTCTGACCTCTGAGTAGATGGCTCCTGATTTTCAGCCCAAGGCATTGCTTCGTGCTTAATGGGTCCCTTATACATGACAAATGAGATCTTTCGCCAGTAAGTGGGATCTATGCGATCTGGACCCATGGCAGGAGAAAGCATCTAGCAAGAGCTAAGGAGTTCATGGTCGATTTGTGGCATCTCTTATGAGGTCGATCCATAGCAGAGGGAAACTATCTTTTGGGCATGCTGGTTGGCGTCGGTCAAAGAGTCGTCTGAGTGCCATTTCCCATTCGCTTTTGGCGATGCGGCGTTGGCCAGTAGCCATTAGAAATTGCTCCACCTCTCGTCATTGCACGGAAAAGCTTGTCGACCTTATCACATTGATAAACACTGTCTTTACCGGAGTAGAAACTCATAACCTTTCTTGGTTTGAAGGATGGACTGACGTTTAGCTTGTGAGTGATTATTGCTGAATCAATCCCTCCCTTATCCTCTAACTGCTCCAAGAACGTCTTATTTATTTAAGAAGTGGGTAAGGGGCTTGAGGTCTTGCAAGCTTGGAGCACGTGTGAGCGAGGTCGGTCGGGGGTTGTAGATCCAGCAATGCGGGTTCCATCTCTTCAGAGACTCGAGTCAGTGTTTACCTCTTCATTACCATCATCCCGGAAACTCAAATCCGCGTATATGTTAATACGACCACTTTTTGCTTCATGGATGCGAAGTAACACTCTGTACCTTGTTTAGTCTCCTCAGACATTCTCCTGTGGTAGGAAACAATCATCATGTGTGCGGAGGATGGCCTTTATGGCGTTGAGAGAGATGCCTTGTCTTTTATATTACTCATGAATTGAGCATCTACTATAAGAAACTGTGCCGTTGTTTTACGCACGAGGTCTCCCAAAGTGGCCTGGCTATGTCGAAACCCCGAGTACTTTTCTCTCGGAATCCTCGCCGAGTGGAGTGCTGGTGGTTCTAAATCTCATTGATGCCCATCATGTCAAAAGTGAAGATGATGTGGTTGAACTCCATTGTCGACAAGGGGACGTTGGTTGTTTTCATTAGCCACAGCAGCCGCTTATCACCAAGGATGTCGTGGGGGGTGTTGGCATCCACTCCAGGTTTTGGTCGAGAATATTATGGTGTGTTGGTCGGCGGTTGGACAGCTGTGCCATTACCTCTCGACGTGATGCTAAGCAAGTGAGCCTTCTGTGTTGGACTCCCCACCTCATAAAATCCTCGAGATCACATGAATTTCCCCAAAGAATTTGTTGGTCTTCAGGTTGTCGTCATCGAGGTGGTGAATTATTCTTTGACCTAACCTTGAGAGGCTCAGCGGCGGAGATACCCACGTCGAACCAAATATTCTATTTCCTTCTTGAGTTGTATGCAATCGTCAGATTCAGTGCCATGGGTCACTGTGGAACTCTGATATCGTGGTATCTCTTTTGGTAGGTGCGACCTCATGCGGGGCGGCCCGTCAGCTGTTCATGTTGCACCTCGTGCGATACTGCGACAGTCAGGGGGGTGAATCGCCGAGGTGAATACCGTTGTCGCAGCTCGGGCTGAGGTGGTCCCAGGCGGTCTCTGACGCTCCCACGTCTCTTCGGGGACTGTTCTCTATCTTTCTTTAGGGATCTCTCCCGGTTTCTTTGTCTCTTAGGGCTTCGTCCCTGTTGTTTATCAATCCTACTTTTCTCTTTGTGGGTTGAAGAGCTTCCTTTCTTGGATATGAGGGCTTCTTTGCCGTTTATGTACTTTTCCTTTGCTTGAGCACCTCGACCATGCTGCTTTGTGGATTCTTGGAGATGAAAAACATCGAATCTTTTGGTACTCCCAGCATGATGAATGTGGTGATAGCCAGAACTTCTTATCCTGGTATATCTACCTTCAGAACCGACATTAGACAACTGAACATAAGACCTCAGGCTTTCCTGCGGGCTCTGCTTTATAATTCGACAGAGATATTAACTCGGCTTCCTGTATGTTCTAGCTCCAATGAAGTGGGAGGCAGATGCGATGGAAACTCTGAATGAGAAGTGACGATGGTAGAACCTAATGCAGCCAAGCCAGCAGCCCAGGCCTTTTAGCGTGATGTGAAGGCTCTGCACCGTCTGAAGTCCTGTGATACCCCTTGGCTCGTACAGTTCTTATAAATTCTTAAGATGATGTGGGATCCTTGCCATCAGGCAGCTTCATTTGCGGCATTGAACTTTGCTATAAGAAGTGGGCCTTGCCAGCTAATGTTGAGGACTCGGTTCGCTGCGCGGGGTGTCATAGAATCGAGGCTTCGGCCCATGGCGACTTCCTTTACGTGGTAGCTCTGTTGGAAGGCCTTGAACCTCTGCTCCCATAGTCGCTCCCATTCCTTGCCCGAGGAGGGGTTGGTTCCTCATTCAGCCCATTCCCAAAGTATTCATACATTCACCTCCTCTA
Source organism: Tetrastigma voinierianum (assembly GCA_016808115.1). NCBI lineage: Eukaryota > Viridiplantae > Streptophyta > Magnoliopsida > Vitales > Vitaceae > Tetrastigma > Tetrastigma voinierianum. The sequence goes on along the minus strand of JAEQBH010000651.1, from coordinate 833,664 downwards.
TGGGGGTTAGGTGTGTAGTCAGTGCCTAGCTCAAACTGGATTCTGCCAGTTGACATCTCGGGGTGGGCAGTGTGGTGCCTTTGAAAGTGGTGTTATGGACTTCTGGGTTGTCGCTTGGCTGCGGGCGTTGCACATATGCTGGTGAGGTTGTTTAACTCTTTGTCGGGCGTTGGTTGGTGAGGCAGAAGTACTCCGCCGTCGTGTTGAGCACATCGTCTCGCAGACCGCCCGGAGGTGGTTGTCCGTCACTTTGTTTGGTCTTGCATCCTTTGAGGGGATTGGCGTTCAATTTGCTTGTGTTCGGGGGTTGATACCATCGATTGCGAAGGATCGACTGTTGTAAAGAACTGCTCGTTCGCGGGCGGCCTTATTGATGATGCATTTTTCCATATGAATTTGGTACGGAATGAGTTAGTATACCATTCAGTGAACCACTAAAAGTGTCTTTAGTGGTCATTGACTCAGATGTTGTGCTCCTATGTAAGCAGTAGCGAAGATGCGTGAGGCTGCTTTGAATTTGCAGCTCCGATACTAAAGTCGAGTTCCTCCTGAAAAGATAGATTGACTGCTTTTGAGGAGCAAAATGTTCTGATTACGCTTTTCCAGTGATGGGGTAGTGCGGTATTTACCATATGTTTTAATTGGATGGTGAGTGAGATTCTCTCTCTCCATTGAATGGGATTTTGCATATCACTATCAGTTAATAAGGGATAATTAGGGGACCGATTATTGAGAATTATCATATAACCTGCTTTGTATAGAGTAAGATTTGGTTTACGATTTACAGGATAAGCGGTTATTAGAATTAATCTAGTTCCCTTATTGGTGGTGCGTTTGATTCTGAGATATGACACTGATTTGTCCGTGCTATTGGCCATGATGACGAGTCAGGCTCTGCATTTTGGGCGGTGTCGAGCTGGTGTTTCCTTGGCTGCCTTTTCTTGGGCTTGGTGGTAGGCATATGCTTTATTTTAATACTATCAGAAGCCGTGCCAAGCTTCACATTTGAATCGACAACCAGCGAGTTGGCCTGGTTCGGTTTTAATCTAGAGATTTTATGTTGATCATTTATGCATCTGTTTGATTGCCGAGAAAACGAAAAAGGACAACGCCCCACCCCCAACCCCACCCCCGCCTAGGAATTTGGAGATACATTACATTTCTTAAGATACCATATCCATTTTTGTTAATAAAGTTGGAAAGTCTGATCAAAAGCACTGGTTAGGTAAAAAGTTTGAAGAAGCAATTATCCTTGGGTTTTATCTTCAGTCCGTTTTCAAGCTAAAATAGAGGATCAAGCGAATGAAATTCCAGTGCATGTAGTTTGTAAATATTGCTTGCTCTAGAGTTAGAAACATTATCACATTAATTCCAGGATCCAAGTCGCCCAAAAAACTTGGAAAGAACCTCTTATAAAATGCAAAAGGTCCCTGAAAACGTGAGCAGTTATATTAGGTGAGTCCAACCTCCCAAGTACCAATATTTCATTCAAGATAAAGCCTATATATATATATATATGAAATGCATTTAAAGGCCAATTAACCATATCATTACAAAACCAGAAGGATGCCAAAACCAACAGCTGACATCAGATGTTATTATATATATTTACTAACAAGAAACGGTTTCCCAACCAAAACTAGAATCCATATCTGTGAGGAGGAACATAAATACTACACTGGGCTGCCCATTACTTGTCAGTAAATATATATGCTTGAAGTGGTATCTAGATACAGGCTGCGAGCACCAAAACATTTGTAGCACAACTGTTTTCATTTTACTCAAAAACTTCTAAATGGTCATGTGTCATTATTATCACCATCAAAATCATGGTCATATATAAGTAGCCAAAATCCATGAAAGAACAAATAACACCAGCAGATCAATGCTTCAGAGTGTATGTATTTATGCAGCTGCATTGACTGGTGAATATATAAATAAGCATATGAGATATTATTTTGAAAAGCAAGAGGATACAATGACTCATTGTCACAATAATTTGTAAACAGAATGAATATTAAAGCAATACAGGAAGCAAGATTTTGTGATCCATTAAAGCCAAAAAAAAAAAACCTTTCAATGAAATGAAATTAAATCCACAGCAGCAGCATAAAACTTGGGCATGACCTAAAACTTTATCCCTCATCCATATGACTCGTAAATTAAGTTTTAACAATTTGTCAACTCAAAATTAACATTAAGATGTTTGAAGCATAATGACCCTAGGCTAGATCAGTGAGTAAATAGATATGAGTAAAGTTTGTGGGTTCTAGATTCAGTGTGTTAGGGACAAAAATCTCTGCTTATCATATAAAAGAAAGCAAAGATAACGAGGCACATTAATAGCAATGTTGGTAAAATGTTGTAATAGTGCTAAAAGAATTAAAAAAAAATAAACCTCATTCTTCAAAGTGTTGGAAGAGAGGCAAATTAAAAGTGGCGTATAATAAGTTGAATCACCCATCATTCTAGATTTCACTTGTATGACAACACACACAAAGGTCAAAATCAAGGCTAATAATTAGTGAAGCAGCAAAAATAAACAAAACAAAACAACCTGAATATATTATTATGATAGAATAATGTGGTAAGCATTACAAATTTAATGGTTGTTCCTTCTGCTCATCCTCCTTTTGTCATTGTTGTTATTATTAGAGAAAATAGCATTAAAAAACCTTTAATTTGGAAGGTTTTTACATATTAATCCTCAACTAAGGAAATTGTGTTTTTAATCTTGAACTTTGATTTTAATTGTAAATGGAGCTTCAGATAACCCCAACTTATATCCAAACCTAGACCCCAATGACTTGGGTGTTTTTTTGCTGACCAATTGAGGGAGGCCATATTCCAAGTTGGATGCTAGGTCATTGGGGTTCTAGGTTCAAATATGGGTTATCAGAGGCTTCATTTGCAATTGAAATCAAAGTTTAGCATTAAAAATGCAATTTTCTTAGTTAAGGATTAATATGTGAAAACCTTCCAAGTTCGGGGGTTTTTATGCTATTTTCCCTTATTATCATATGGTACCTCGATCTTGTGATCTTCAAAGTGTTATGAGACTTAATGAGGTAGCACTCTGAGCACTTCTAACTAACAAAACACCGTAGCTTAGAGTGCAAGTCGGCTTTTTTTTTCCTTTTTTTCTCTTTTGGTAAATGTAAGCGTATTAGAAAAGAAGTATCTACAATGTATACAAAAGGGACCAAGAAACCCAAAAGAGGCACATGAATACAGTGGGAGTCTGCTCATATGGCCAATTTAGTTATATGTATACCAAAATTAACAACACAGGAAAATTTTTTCCCACTATATGACGCTAGGTATATCACATAGTGAAGCACCTTGATGTATACTGACTTTATTTTCACTTAATCTACTGCATATTCACATATGCCTAAGCTTCTTTCTTGGAGCTGGAATGTTTTTGTTAATGGTAAGATTCCTTAAATTTCTGTAGTAAACTGGTGAGTCATTTATGTGAACAAAAATTAACTAGGCAACAAGATATCTTAGTTTTAGAAGATTGAGATGAGGAATAGATCATCTTGTGTAGTTTTCAAATATCCCTCTTGATGTTCTATCTTCTCTTGTGAGTATAGGATCTCAAATGGTCTGTTCCATGCCTTTGATGTCCCCAGTACAAAAGGAACAGCTTGATGGTCCTTGGTTGGTTTCATTACAGGAAGCATTTATTTAAAAATATCAACATATGGTCATCATGGTCATGTTCTTCACCCTCTACTTCTCAAAATCATGCCCAAAGCATTGGAATTATGAATAAACATGCAATGTTGTTGTGGTAAATTAAAAAACCATGTCTTATATTGTTTTAATTAATAGTGAATTTTTATTGTGTTTCTACTTTTTATTTTTTGTCTTTCCGTCATTACCAAAATAATATTTAAGGAAATGAACTAATTAGTAACCATTAATCTTGCAAATTTGTACTTTTCTCATTGTTATAGCATATATCTACTTTACATATAGATTTGTATCCTATTAGGAAACTTGTCTTATAGAGTTGTAATCTAGATGTTGGGTGACTTTTTGTATATATATATTTCTGTGGATTAATGAACAAGTATAAGGAATTCATTCCCCCAATTCTTTTGTCTTGCTTTCTACATGGTATCAGAGCCTAGGGTTTAAATTTGAGCCAAAACAAGAAAAAATCTGGACATCTTGAGATGTAGCTGCACGTTAGGGTTGGTCTTGTTTTGTGGCTCCCCTTGCCAAGACGTGAGGTGACTGCCTTATCTGAAATGCATGGCCACCGCCTTGATTCATAAATTCGGTGGCGAGAAAGTGCGCGCCTAGGCCCACCGCACCCACAATAAGGATGTGGTCTGTCGGCGCCTGAAAGCCTGCGATGTGCAGTGTAGAGGCACATCCGGTGTGAACTCTCCTCAAGTCTCTGGCATCGACAGTCCTCTGACCACTTGCCTTCCTTGTATGATGCCTATAACAGTGATTTTCAAAACATTTTGTGTCCGACAGCCTTGTTTTTCTAAGGTTTCGTGCCTTTCTCCTTGATTTCTTTGAGGTTCAGAGGTGTTTTTTGGATCATAAGACCAAGTTATATTCCAGTGCTGTGTTTTCGTGGAAAGGTGGTTCTTTTCATACGTTATCCTATTTTACGGTATTTTCCGAATTTTTGGGGCTTGTTTAGATTAGATGCTTTATATTCTTTTATGAAGCATAAAGGAAGGAAGTTATTGTCATTCACCTTACAATCAAGGGACATACTCCGCTAGAATTGTAAGGCGTGAATAATCGAAGATTCAAGTTGTTCATGTCTAAATCACCAGGTCTGTTTACTTCTATCGGTACTGCTGAATGAGTCGAGAATTAAACCAACCACGTATTTTATTTCATCGCCGTCCATGGATCATTAACTCTAGAGCCACTAACCACATGACAAGTAATTCCGGTTTATTTTACACATGTTTGGTCACACCGCTTCTACTCTTTTGTTACCTTGCGGATGGGTTAACATCTTGTGTCCTTGGAGTCAGGGGCGTTTCATTGAATCTATTTGTCATTTGGCGTGTATTCGATTTACCACAATTCTCTTTTAATTTAAGTTTTGTGAGTAAACTCACTAGTACCTTAATTGATTATCTCATTCTTTCACTTGATCATTTGCTTGATTCGAGATCTTTTGTGAGCTTGATTATTGGTGATGACTGTGATCTGGGGGTCTCTACATCCTTGAAACATAGGTGCCAAAGTCTATTACTTGTTCTAGGGTTGTTAACCCATTCGACTTACAATGTCGCCCAGGTCATCCTTCTCTCCTTTTGTTAAAGAAGTCATATCCTCAGTTTTCTAGCCTATCCTCATTGAACTATGAGTCGTGTCAATATGCTAAAGCAATGATTTATTTGAATAAACAACCTTCCGCTCCTTTTAGGGTGGTTCATTCGGATATTGTGGTCCATATCGATGGTGATACGATTGGAGTTTCCGTCGTACAATGCGTTTGTTTTATTCTGTGAACGACTTGGTTATATTCTTCAAAACAGATTCGGGTGTTTTCTAACTTTACGGTGCGCCTGTGCTAAAATTCACATGATTTTCCCAGTGGCTGTTAAAGTTGAGGTAATAATGCGAAGATATATGTCTTATGATTCGGTCGTTAAATGAACCCCGAATGTTCGTCGCCCGTGGACATCAACATTGATGCTCCTTTTCAAAATGGAGTTCTTTGAAAGAAAAACGAACCTCTTTTGGCCGACAAACTCGACTGTTGTTTGGCTCATGTGCCAAGCATTTTTGGGCGATATTGTTCCAGGCTGTTTTTGATTGATAGATGCCTTCCTCTATCTTGAATTAGTATTGCTCGTTTCAAACCTTCTTACATAAATCACTTTGTTTTGTTCAAGCCTCGGAGTGTCGAATTACAGCCCTTGTTTTGTTCGCAGGATGTTGATGTTTGTCTAGCTTCGATCTAAGTCATTGAAGTGTATTTTCATGGTGCTCTTCGAGGATTGAGAGAAGAAAGGGGTATGGTTGTTCTTTTGTCCCCGCTCCTTGATGTTACTTTGTATATAGCGATGTTATTCTTTGAACTGCAGTTTTCCCTTTATTCTCTTTGTTACTACAATTAGGGGAGGATAATGATTTAATAGTGTACACTATTGCCTCATCGGCTCCACTAGCTCCCATTCCTATTAAACCTCCCATCCTTCAAACATTTGACTCTAGAACCATCTGAAAACATAGTCTGTTTTTGACAGCTTTCATCAAATCTGATTCGAATGATCTTAGTCCTCTTGTAAAGTAAAAAGCGTTAAATTGTGCTCATCAAATCTCACCATTTGTTTCCCTCATAACCATTTTAGATATTCTTCTTGTTTCTTTGACCATCTCAGCCAGTTGATCTCTCTTCTCCCTTTGTCGGAGCACATCTCACGTAGTTGTATAGTGCTTTGGTGGAAGAAATGCATGCTTTAGATGACAATGGTACTTGGTACTTGGAACTTGGTACAGTTACCTCCGGGGAAGAAAGTCATTGGATGCCGCTAGGTTTTTGCAACTAAAGTTAGACCTTATGGTTTAGTTGCTCAAAGCACGACTTATGGCTAAGGGGGTATGCTCAGACCTATGGCGTAGACTATTTTGACACTTTTTCCCCTATTGCTAAGATGACATTTGTTCGGCTTTTTATTTCCCTGGCTGCTACTTATCATTGGGATCTCCATCGGCTTGATATTAAGAATATCTTTCTTCATGGTGACCTTCAGGAGGAGGTGTATATGGAGCAACCTCTAGGGTTTGTTGCTCAAGGGGAGATAGGGAAAGTTTTTCATCTTCGGAAGTCTTTGTATGGTATGAAACAGAGTCCCTGTGCGTGGTTTGGTAAATTCAGTCAAGCCGTTGAGGAATTTGGCATGCAAAAGAGTAAATCTGACCACTCCGTCTTCCACGGGAACTCAAGTTTAAGTATCATTCTTTTGGTAGTGTATGTGGATGATATTGTTATCATCAGGAGTGACTCCAAAGACATCTCATCTCTTAAGTCCTTTCTTCAGAGCCAATTCCATACAAAGGACTTAGAGATGCTAAGATAACTAACCAGACATTGAGTTATAGAAAAACAAGCAGCTGGAATCTTAACATCTGAGGAAATATGTCTTGATCTATTTTCTGAGATTGGAAGAGATTAAGGGGAAGTAAAGCCATGTATTTCATACATGGCTCTGGCGTGCACCTTACTGAATAAGGCGAAAACATTTGAAGATCTGAGATATGAAGACTAGTTGGGACGGGGTGCAACTCAGTAACTCACTTTGATATTATCATTCAATATTGTGCAAGTCAATACTTGTCTCTTTAATGATGGAAGCCATTGGGCAATTTGTTGAACAAATTCTATATTTACTTGAAGGAGGCCGAGTTTGGTATTTTATACAATAATCATGGGCATAACGAGTGAGTGCTTTTGACAGTTGACGGGGATCTAGAAGGAGGGCGAGAAGGTCCACTTCGAGGGTATTGTGTGTTTTTATTTGGAGGGAATGCAAAGTCTCTATTGGGAAGTGTAAGCAGGAGTGTTGTCTCGATCTAGTATAAAGTCGAATATGAAGTGATTACCTGAGTACGTGTGTGAGATCATGGCTTCATTAAAACCTTGTTGGACATGTTGTTATTGGACACTAATCAAACCAGACTTTGGTGTGACAACCAAGCTGCCCTTCATATTGCTTCTAATCTTGTGTTCCATGAACGACTAAGCTTATTGAGATAAATTGTCAATTCGTTGATGAGAAAATACAACTCGGCTTGATTTCTACAGGATATGTGAAGACTAGAGAACAATTGGTGAAATCTTCACAGGTCTAGTGGGGTTGGATTCATTGTATCTCATAACCAACAAGTTGAAGGCTGGGATTCTCTCTATGCTCCAACTTGAAGTGATATTATGCATATATCTCTTATTGCATATAGATTTGTATCATATTGAGAAACATAAGTTGTAATCTATTAGGAATGTTAGATTGCCTTTTGTATATATATATTCATAATGGATCAATGAAGAAGTACAAGGAATTCATTCCTCTAATTCTTTTGTCTTGCTTTCTACACTCATCTTGTAACAATCATGTTTTCTAATGGGTTTGAGTAATCAGAATGTGTTCAATTAACATTGTTTATAGGATGATTACTTTGGTAATGGCTCTGACTTTCTTCAAGATGCATTCTTAAGATGAAACACCCCATGTTCCTAATTAATTAATGAAGCATATCTTGAACTGAGTGAATATGCATGCAATATCTATGAGAACCAGCTGTTCAACAATGTATCCATTTAGCTCGTTGCCCAACAACTTAAAATTTTGAGTTGAGCCGTATCTTAACGTGGTACTGAAGCCAAGTGTCTAAATATCCTAAGTTGAGCCATCTTAGTCTATTTATTTAGCTGGTTGTGGCGACCCATTGTGTGCCTTTCCAAGTGCACAATGAGGTTTTATATAGGGAAGGATATTAGTTTGATATGCATTGTTGGAACATTCCCTAACAGCCTTAGCTTTTGGTGCATACTGTAGTTTAATATGGTGAAGAGTCAAGATCCTAGGTGCATTGAATTGGACTTCATTTTTGTGATAGGTTAAGATCAACTGAAATAACAATGGCTAAGAAAAAGAAGCATAAAAGCATACATAATGTATGCAAGGTGCCAAAGGCCAAAATCAGCTAGGGAGACAGGAATCATCTTGATCTACTCAGCCCCCAATTTATTTATTTTATGATTAGTTTGTTTTGCTGTTTGTGGGATCTCTAATGGTAGCTAAGTACTGTTGTGAATGCATTACCTTCCATTCTTCCTATTAACTTAAGTAGTAGTTTAATAGAGATCACCTCAATGCTTGTTCATAAATTGCCATTGTCTGTGCCTCTTCAAAACAATAATTACACAAACACATTTCATGCTATTGTAGAGGTGCAGAAAAACAGATAATCTTCAAAGGATGTGCTCACGATGATTGAAAAGTCCCAGTAATGATGAATCATAAAAAGTTGATGCCACAGGTGGTGGTTACTGGGATTGCTCATTTTGAGGCTGTCACTAGCTCAGCTTTTGAACACCTTTTAGAAGTTAATCGAAAAATTGGATTTCGCCTTTTCTTGGACATATCCGACCACTTTGAGCTATATATCCAGCCTTCCAGGTTCCAACGGAGTCCTAAAATACCTATCCAGAACTCCTTTGCCCTCCCATGCAGCAATTATAGCATGGCTAGTAAAATCAAATCAACATTTAATTCATTTTGATGATCTGCTAAGCCTACTGAGTCAGAATGTTGAAGTAAATTAATATTTTTTCATTTAAATCAAAACAAAGAAGATTGGTGGTGGTCCCAAGATTGTCGTTTAAAGTTGATCTTGACTTTCTTGGAAGATGGAGAAGAGTTTGAAAGATGAGAGAGACTAGATGATCATGGGAAGAGAGACTGCTTAACTTTATTGAAGGCTTCTTAACTGTTTGGCTTGTTCAAACTCAAGAAATTCTTTGTTATCATAATGTGGCCTCACCAATAGTAAATTTGGATTATTGCCAACACAAATCTAATCTAATAGTTACAAATGAGTCTCTAGAATTCTCTTCAAAGTTCCCAACTAACTCTTATTCTAAAGAACTCCATGGAAATATCTAGAGCAAGCTTCTAGAATTTGGGTTCTCTTATGTTTCTATCACTTTGGGCTTTTACTTAAACTACTAAGCCCAAAACCTAAAGACCCAAAGTCATTTCAACTAAGACCCAAAATACAAATCAAGTTTATATTCAATACTCCCCTTTAAACTTGATTTTGTTACTCCAATCAAACTTCTTAGCTTGGTGAAGTCTTCTTGCTTGAGTGATTTGGTGAAGATATTGACTACTTGAACATGAAACTTCACGTACACCAGATGCACATCCTTCCTCGCGATGCATTCTCTAATGTAGTGATAACGAGTATCAATGTGCTTACTTCGATCATGGAAGACTAGGTTCTTAGCCAAATCTATTGCTGACTTGTTGTCCACGTAAATTTTGGTCAGCTCTTCTTGTGGAAAACCCATCTCCTTTAATAAATTTTGAAGCCATATTGCATGGAAAACACATGAAGTAGCTGCTACATACTCTGCTTCACATGTGGAAAGAGTGGCAATCAACTGCTTCTTTGATACCCAAAAGAAGGTAGTGTCTCCCATGTAGAATACAAATTCAGTGGTACTCTTGCGATCATCCATATCTCTGCTCCATTCACTATCATATCCAACAAGTTTGTAATCATTAAAAACAAAATAGTGCAAGCTAAAGTCCGTAGTACCTTTGAGATAGCAGAGAATTCTCTTTGCCGCCTTCAAATGAGTTGTTGTTGGACTCTCCATGTACCGACTGACCACTCTAACTACGTAGAGAATATCAGACCCTATACAAGTTAAGTAGCACAGGCTTCCTACCAAACTTTTGTAGAGAGTTGGATCCACCTTATTTCCTTCCTCATTCTTAGACAACTTGATTTCGCATTCCATTGGCATGCCAACTGGATTAGAGTCACCCATCTTGAACTTCTTAAGCACCTCTTTAGCATAGCCTTCTTGAGTTATCAGGATGCCTTTGTCTTCTTGCTTAACTTCAATGTTGAGGTAGTAAGACATGAGCCCAATGTCGGTCATCTCGAACTCCATTGTCATCTCTTTCTTAAACTTGTTGAACATGCTTGGATTGCTACCTGTGAAGATCAAGTCATCTACATACAAGCACACAATCAGAATATCACCATTTTGGATTTTGATGTAGAGCGCGTGCTCATATAGACACTTGATGAAATTTCTTTCTTGAATGTACTTGTCAATTTGAGCATTCCAAGCTCTTGGAGCTTGCTTTAATCCATATAGCGCCTTCTTTAACTTTAAAACCTTGTCTTCTTTTCCCTTTACTTCGTAGCCTTGCTGCTCGATGTAGACTTCTTCTTCAAGGACTCAATTTAGGAAGGCAGATTTCACATCCATTTGATGTATCCTCCAAATATTTTGAGCTGCCAAGGAAATAATTAGTCTAACAGTTTCAAATCTTGCAACAGGAAGAAATACCTCATCATAGTCAATGTCGACTCTTTGACTGTAGCCTTTCGTCACCAATCTTGCCTTGTATCTTTTGACTTCCTCCTTCGCATTTTTCTTGTTTGTACACCGAGATTTCCTCTCACACCTTCAATCGCCTGTGTCATTTTGAAGGAAAGCTAGCTTCCACGTGTCATTCTTCTTGACCGCCTTTATTTCTTCATCCATAGCGTCTTTCCACTTCTTGTTTTGCACTACTTCTTGGAAGTTCATAGGCTCACAATCGGCAAAAAGGTAAAAGAGAGTAAGATTTTCTTGATTTTAAGCTACCTTATAAAGTTCGTGTAAGCTTCTGTAGGGTGGAACTCTTTCACTTGAGCTTCCATCTTCTTCAGTACTTGTAGTTGGTGAAGTTGGTGGGGTAGTAGGCTCCTTTCTTGCTTGCTCTATCCTTAGATGCTCCATATCCTCTTCTTTGGAGTATGGAATGAAGTTGCAGTCTTCATCCTATTGCCCCTAATCCCATTCTCCTTCTTCATCGAATATGACATCTCAGTTGATGATTGTCTTCCTAGTATTAGGATTGTAAAGCTTGTAGCCTTTAGAGTTCGCATCATAACCAATGAAGATGTATTTCTTGCTTTTATTATCTAGCTTACTTATTTGCTCATCGAGTATGTGCACATGAGTGATGCTCCCAAAGACTCTTAGATGGGAAATGCCCGACTTCCTTCCACTCCATGCTTCTTGTGGTGTTTTTCCCCACACGCTTCTTGTTGGAGATCGGTTGGATAGATAAACTTCACATGCAACTGCTTCTGCCAACAACTCCTTTGAAAGTCTCTTGCTTTTGAGCATGCTTCTTGCCACATTCTTCATTTCCGCCACTCCATTTTGTTGGGGGGATCTCAACACTATCAGATGTCGTCAAATTCCATGATCTTCATAATACCTTTGAAATCTGTTTGATGTGAATTCTCCTCCATGATATTATCTCATAGATTTGATCACGAGGCCACTTTCCTTTTCAACAAGGGCTTTGAACTTCTTAAAATTTTCAAACATATCCGATATCTCCTTCAAAAAATACACCCATTTTTTCTTGAAAAATTGTCTATGAAGGAAGGAGATAGTTGCTCTTATCGAGTGAGCTTGGCTTGATTGGACCGCACACATCCGTATGTATGAGTTCCAACGGATTTTGAGCTCTTGAGCTTGACTCCTTTGGAAAGCTTTTCTTGAATTGCTTCCCAAGTAAACATCCTTCGCACACTTGATCGGGGTGACTAATGGAAGGTAATCCTCTCACCATTTCCTTCTTGGAGAGCAATTGTATTCCTCTAAAGTTGAGATGCCCAAATCAAAGATGCGAAAGCCAAGCTATGTCTTTATAGCATGTCTTGAGACATTTTGCAACATCGTTTTGAATGTTGAGCATGACCATTCTATTTCTTGACATTGGCACCTTGGCAATTAAATTTCTCCCATTGTCTCTAATAGAAAGGTTATTGTCTTTTAAATGAATATCATTACCTTTCTCTAAGAGTTGCCCTGTGCTCAAGATATCACTCTTCATGTTTGACACATAATAAACATTGGAAATAAATTGATGCTCTTCATTCTTCAATCGGATAAGAATGTTACATATGCTTTTCACTACTACCTTAGATTCATCTCCAAAAGCTACATTACTGCTAACTAACTCATCAAGCTCCACGAACATACTTCTTTTTCCACACATTTGATTGCTTGCACCGTTATCAAGGTACCATGTATTATCTTCTCTAGAGTAAGGAACCCAACAACTGCTCCATTGTCATGGCTTCCAAGTCTTTAGTTTCTTCGATGATAGCGACAATATGATCAAACTTTGAATCTATTGATCGAAGAATCTTCTCCATAATTTTTACATCATCTAGCTTCTCACCATTTCTCTTTAGTTGGTTAGTAACCTTCAGACTCTAGAGAACTAGTCGAATATGACTTCACTTTCTTTCATATGCAAAGCTTCAAATTCGGCTCTTAAAGTTTGAAGGCGTACCTTCTTGACTGGATCTGCTCCCTTATAGGAGATTTGAAGCTTCTCCCATGCTTCTTAGCTGACTTCGCTTTCGAGATCTTCTCAAATGCATCTTCATCTAATCCTTGATAGATCAGATAGAGGGCCTTCTTGTCTCTCTTTCTTGAGTCTCTCAAACTATCTTTTTGAGCTTGAGATAGAGTACCATCATTCTCCGATTCTTTATGGCCTTTCTCTACTATTTCCCACACATCTTGTGATCTAAGGAGGGCTCTCATTTTGAAGCTCTAATTGTCATTGTTGCTCTTATTGAGTGTTGGGACTTGGAATGGAACCATACCACTACTCGCCATCTCTGTAGGAAGGTTCTTCGAGCTGGAATTTCAAAGCTCTGAATGGACGAACAAAATCTATGACACCTAAAAGCCTAAAAGGGATTCAGGACTCCAACTCTCTATGTTAATGAGATCTTAAGAAATTTTTCTAATGTGGGAGTTCAATCAATGCTGCAACCATAGAGCATACTCAAATTTCTAGAGACCCAATAACCTAACTTTGATACCACTTTGTTAGAAGGAAGATGGATGAAGAGCTTGAAGATGGGAGAGACTAGATGATGAGAGGGAAGAGGCTACTTGTATTATTGAAGCCTTCTTGCTATTTGGCTTGATTACAAACTTAAGGTGGTCATCCCTATTTATGCTAGTAGCACTTCCTCAACCAATGGCTAGGATTGTGCCAACACAAATCTAATCTAATGGTTACAAATCAGTCTTTAGAATTCTCTTCAAAGTTCCCAACTAACACTCATTCTAGAGAACTCCATGGAAATATCTAGAATTTGGGTTCTCTAATGTTTCTACTTTGGGCTTTTACTTAAACTACTAAGCCCAAAACCTAATGACCCAAAGCCATTTCAACTAAGACCAAAATACAAATCAAGTTTATATTTCAACAACCTTTTGTTGTATTTGTGCCCTTTTCCTTGTTATTGACAGCTTAATGCTCTTTCTAGGTTTATTCTGACCTAGAAGTAGCTTCTGTCATTTCAGAAGATGAGGTCATCTTCAAGGCACTATCCAAAACTGTGGAACTACTGGAAGGGAATACTGCACTTATACGGGAACAGAATTTATATGTGCAAACTGCTCACTGACCCTGTTCAATAAGTTGGTTCTTTGCTGTATCCAAAGTGGAACCTTGTGCTTCCCAGCTATCTCAAATGGGAAATATGTACCTTCTACTAAAATTTTGAAAGCAAACATCCTAGATATCCCTACACTCTCTGAAATTGGCTTTAAGCTGTCTAAGAAGATACTTACTAGGTATTATTTGAGTATGTGAATAACCCATGGTTGTGTATCTCTGGTCCAACAATCAACCCTACTGGCTTGATATATAACAACAGAGAGTTGGAAAATATATTATCTCTTTGTGCTAAATTTGGGGCAAAAGTTGTGTCTATCAAGACTCAAATGTGACTTTAAGGGCTGTGGTGACTATGATTTGGAAGGCAGTTTGGCGAAACTGTATTCCTTTTCTAAACCATATTTTTGTTTATCTCTATTTGGAGGACTGTCTTTGAAGTTGCTTATTGGAGGTCTCATATGCGGATTTTTGGTTTTAAATCAGCCTCTTCTGATTGATGCATTTTATAATTTTTGAGGATTAAAGAAATCTCATAGTACTATTAATTATACTATGAAGCAGTTGATAAGTCTATAAGGCCTACTAGAAGTAGTTGTAGAATGGAATTAAAAGAACTTTATGGGATAAAGCTAAGCGCTTGAAGCAGGTATGCATTTATATGATTATATATGTAGAAGGATTTCCATCTATCATCTCCTTTCTCTATAATTTAACCCATAAAAACCATGAAACCAACGGTGTTGGGAACTTTCATGGACCCTTTTCCTATCTACATTGGTATGATATTGTCCACCTTGGGCTTAAGCTCTCATGGTTTTGTTTTTTGAGCTTTTCCCCCAAAAGGCCTCATACCAATTAGATGTTACCCATGCTTATATACTCATAAACCTTCTCATTCCTAATTGATGTGGGACATTGTGAGACTTTTGGGTGCACACCCACAATCCTCCCCTGGAACAAAGTTTCACCGAGCCTCCCCTCAAACTAGGATTTCCTTCACTACGTTCGGGCACACGCCTTACATGAAGTACCATCTACCGGGGGGGCCCACCACATCATTTTGTTCAACTTCCACCCACATGGTTAAACTTGAACCTAGCTCTGATACCACTGTTAAACTACCAACTCTCCTAAAACCTCAAGCTTGTAGGATTTGTGTTTAACATGATCAATATCATGCCTTCAACACCCTTTCTTACGTGCAACCACATATCCACACATGAAGAGTCGAACAAACCAAATAAAGTCCTCCATGAACTTTCAAATCAACAAATGGGGAATAAATTGTTGAGAGGTGGCTCGAACCTAGGGTCTCCTACCAAACTAGGCTCTGATACCAATCTCCACTTTGGATCAAATTCCATCACATTTTGATAAGAGAGCAATCAACTCCACCTTGAACTGAAATTCCTTTTATCTTGATCTTGTGTGCTATGAAATTTTTTGTTTTTCCAGATATCTTCAACTTGAAGCTCTTATACCATTTATTATAACTGTGGAAGCTTTGATGAACAAGAATATGAATTCAATAACACAAAGATAAAGAAATCATAGTAAAAAATGCACGACATGTTTTAACGTGTGTCTACATTCAATGATGAGAGAGAATATTTCCAATATTCTTGAAAACATAGAGAACATGATTAGAGTATCAAATTAATGTGACGACTAGGAAAAATCACAAAATCACAAAATCCTAGGATGCCCACAATACCAAGAAAATACCTCACAAAAACTCACAATCCCTAAAACTCTTACATCTGTGCACACACCGAATCTCTCTCATAACTTTTTCTCCTCATGACCTAGAGTATTTATAGGATATTCCTAAAAGCTTTCCTTATTTTATAAGGAAACCTAAAATTACAATAATATAACAAATATGAATTATTCTATAAAATAGTATTTACAAAAAGAAATTAATACTATATAGGAATTTGAGACATATTCTAACAAATGAAAGGCCAAACAACACCCACCAAACTTACTACTCATTTACAACCAAGATCATCACCAGAATCAAAGGAAGAGATTGAATTACTCTTTGCCACCCATAAAAGAAAGACCATGTTTGACATAGCTTGCATCAATTTTAGAATCTAGAAGTCTATACCTTCTAATTTTCTCTTATTCCTTTAATTTAATGCTTTAAACTTCTTGGCAAGTACATGCCAAGAATCTTGAAACTAATTAACTTTCCCCCTAACTAGAAACCACCTCATTCGTCCACACATTCTTAAATCTACCAAAGATTTTTGCTTGCATAGACACCAAATATACAAGGGCTGGAAAAATGATTCAATCTTAATCCTAGTGGCATACACTGCATAGTCATTGTTTGTTAGTTCAACTGCATTGCGCTCTGTCCTGTGAGCTTATCTGTAACTGTCCTACGGTAGCTTGCTTTGATTCTAGTGTCTTGAGTAATTTCCTCATAGCTTTTCTCTTATTTAATTTCTTTTATGGGGATATTTTTGTTATAGACACTTGAGAGCAGCGGCTGGGAGGTGCTCAGATCCCATGCTGATGTTTCAATGGGGGCAAAGCCATCTGCCTACCTGAACAAGGTCGCTCAGGCTCAAGCATCCGTCAAAAGAGGGAGGCAGCACTGAAACCACCACTGCCTTTGAAATGAAGATCAATGACTCAAACATCATGGAAGCCATTCTCAAGGCCACTGGCTTATGTATCAACATTACTTCATGGACTCTCGAATCCCTGGCTATTGCCGCTTCACCTTTGCTATGGAATGGAAGATAATGAATTTGGTCTGTCGGGCATTAGATTGCATCATCTGATTCAAAGACTTCTTTATTAGAGTATATTTAAGACTCTTTTTATTAGTTTTATGTTATTGTTGTTTTTCCCTTGTACTAGTATATATATATACATAAACTCTTTCAATAATAATTAAGTTTATTTCATAATATGGTATCAAAATCTCAAGCTTAATAGCAAAACCCTAACCTTAGCTGCCACCACCTAACATGTGCCTTCTTCGTCAGTCACTATTCTTGCATGATCGTCATTCTTTTCCATGGCTGACGACTCCTCTTCCACAATTGTTGTTGTGCCTTCTCGTAGTCCGACAATCTTAAATCGGATTGATCCGTCTCAGCACTTAATTGTTCTAAATGTTAGTGCTCATGCATTGCTAAAACTCACAGCCATGAATTACTCCACATGGCGGCTCTAATTCACATCTCTCCTATTCGAATATGATCTACTCGGCTTCATCGATGGCTCCAAGTCGCGTCCTCTAGCAATGATCACTCTGCCCAATGCCACTTCCCCTTCCCCAAATTTGGACCATATTCTTTAGCTCTGACAAGAACAATTGCTTCTCAATGCAATTATTGAGTCTGTATCTGCCACCCCTTGCAGTTTATCTCTACCTTCACCACATCTCATGTGGACTACTCTCGAAAAGACGTAGGTCTCTCCTTTGCGCGGATGGATCATGACCCATCACTAAAATCTTGCAAGTCCTCAACAAGGTAATCAGACTATTACCGACTATATGAAAGATGTCAAGCATAATATAGACTCTCTTACCCTTGTGAATGTCTTTGTTGACTTTGATGAGCTCTCCATCTGTGTTTTGAACAGACTTGGTCCACCTTACTCAAACATATCTCATGCCCTTCAAGCTCGGGCAACTCCAATTACTTTTGAAGGAATTTTGAAGAATTGTTTGAGCAACTACTTAGTTACGAGGCTCAATTGATAGTTCTAGTTCCTTCAGCACCGCCCATCTCCACTCCTGCCACTACCTTAGTTACTTCGTCTGGCCCTTCATCACATTGTCGATCAAACACCCATAGTGGACAGAATCATAACCGATCTCAACAATCACCGACCCAGCTCGGGCATAGTGGCTACCTTAAGCGTTGTCAAATTTGTGTTATAATTGAACACTTTACTTGATAGTGCAGTTCTTTATCTACCTCGGCTCCTGACACCTGAGCAGCTACTTCTTCCATGTCTCCACGACATCCCCCTTCACCAACACAGCTCGAGCATAGTGGCTACCTTGTGCATTGTCAATTTTATGATATAACCGGGCACTCTGCTCAGTAGTGAAATTATCTATCCACCTCGGCGGCAGCATCTCTTCCACCCACCCTTGCCAGAGCTCAGTGTCCAATCTTCATTACACCTTTTGCCCACACTACAGTTCATTTCTCCCGTCCTAGTGCTTCTCCGGATTGGGTTGTTGACTCGAACGCCTCTCACCATGTGACCTCGAATCTTGCTGCCTTGACTCTTCATGATCCGTACATTGCCTCCGACAGTGTTATTATTGGTAATGGTTCAGGTTTATCTTTTTCTCTCATTGGCTCTTTCACCCTTACCTCTCTCTCTACCCCTTTATCACTTACCAATGTGTTACATGTGCCTGCTATGTCCAAAAACCTTATTTCGGTCTCTACCCTTTGTGTTGATAACCCTATTAATGTCCTTTTTTTATTCTTTCTTTCAAGTGCAGGATTCGTCACACAGGGGGTCACTTTGGTTTGCGGGCAATGTAAAACCCGAGAAAAATCGAATTTTTTTGAAAAAAAAAAGGCAAAATAGAAATTTATCACATAAAGATGTGTCATGGTAACACCCTCGAAATATACCTTAGCCAAGCTTTACATGTTTAGGTATTTTGTAAGCATAATTTGACTCCATTCGTGAGTTAAATGCTAAAACATGGAAACAAAGACCCTAAAGTTACAAAACTTAAGGACAAAATTGTAATTTGTCCAAAAAGGGGCCTAAAAGACATGGATTAAGAAGATTTGGGGCCAAAGAATAAATAATAGGAATTGTTGTGTAATTCCTAGAAACATGGAGGGACCTTTTTGCAAATAATGAAACTTAACCCAAAATGGGTTTTGAGGCCAAACAAGGCCCTAAAGAACATGGGATTTTAAGACCAAATTGGTCTCATGTTCGGGAGAGAGAAACCGTAAAGAGAGAAGGGGAAAGGAGAGAAGAAGAGGAAGAAGATGGAGGAGCCAAGATCAAGTCCAACAAGGTATGGAACTTTGGATTTTTGGTATGGAAACTAACCTTGGTTATGGATTCTATGAGATTATGTATGAATTTCCATGCTTGGTTGGTTAGTAGCTTGTCCCCAAACTTGGGGTTTCTGCCAGGTTTCATCTAACCCAAAATTATGGAAAGTAAGGTGGATAGAACCCATATGTATAATAAGATAGTTAAGGGAATCATTCCTTTTGAGGATGGATTCATGGTAAATTGAGAGTAATTGAGTTAGGCTTAGAACAACCCTAAATTAATCATCATGTTTATTTGTATATGGGTCATAACCTATATTAAAATGATTTTGGAGGAATTCATGAAAGAAGTTTGAAGAAAGATATGTAATTGAAAGGTGAATTGAATAGAAAAGAGATTCCAAGGTGAATTTGAAATGGTTTTGATGTGTGTTTGAAGTGTAGAGTTGAATGGGGTAGCAAAGTATGGAAAAATGTGAGAAAAACACACATTCTGGGCATTTCCGGGTGATGTGTACTGGTACACTTTGAACATGTACCGGTACACTTTGTGTTCTGGTCATTTTTGGCCAATGTGTACCGGTACACATTAGGGGTGTACCGGTACACCCGTTCGCTTCTCGTTTCGACTAGTTTTCGTATTTTGGCCATAACTTTCTCATTTCTTATCCGATTTGAGTGATTAAAGTGGCCAATTAAAATAGACTTCAAGGAAAACCAAACCTAAAGAAATAGAAATCGTCAAATTCTGGCTCTAAGTGGTCCAAAAATTCCCTCAAAGTGGGTCCATGTGCAGTTCTTTCACCTCGTATCCGTTTTAATACATAGTGTAGTCCGAGTTACTGACGTATCTGAGTTCCGCAGTTCGAATCGATGATTCCAGTTGGAATAGAACCCTTAGCACCTTAGTTTTAAAGGAGTACAAAGAAACAGTGTCAAATATGGATAAAATGCACTAGAAAATGAATATGGCAAACTGTCCCTCGGTAAAATCGGTAAACCGACTAGTTGGCATGAAAATGCCATAACTTTATTTCTTGGGATCCAATCGAATGATTCCAATTTCTAAGAAAAAATAGATTCATGTGAGGGACAAGAATATATAATGATGTGTGGATAAAGAATACATCGTATTAAGTATCTAAAATGCCATATGGAATAGGCATGAAACCTGAATATGATATGGAACCTGAAAACGAACTGAAACAGGAACACATAATGTGGCTAAGAATGCCTCTATTATAAGATAGTAAGTTATTGAACTCATATAATTGTAAAACTACCTAAGACCAGTTATCGAATGACATGGCACCTCTGCATGCAAGGTGCACGCATAAGACTTCGCATTTCCGATTAGTGCGACCAAGACCCTCTCGACCGTGCTTCTCGCACATTAGTATTTTTGTACTCTCTGATTAGTACTTCGTACTGATTAGTGCGATCGACACTTTGTCGCTGCTTCTAAGACTCTTGCTTTCAGGCTACGACACCTCAAAAGATCAGACCGCACTCGGGGCTTATCAGGCTGCGGTCCACCCATTCAGATATCGATCTAGGCAATCCAACAATTAAATGATAAGACTCTGAATAAGAATAAAGAATTGAATATGGTAAGATCTGAAATGTACCTACGGACTCAGATATGTTCCAGAGTACCCACGTGGTACCAGAGGTTCAGAGTACCCACGGGTACTCTCGTATTGCAAATAATTATATGTATCCATTTATGATTCAGACCGCATTTAATTAATGTCCATAATTCGATATGTATCCTGTGATAAGTATGATTTGTTCCGATTTATCTTACCTACGGGTACTCTTGTATTTGATTAAGCTCTCTAACTCCTACGGGAGTCCCGAATGATAATAAGCCTGTTATAATTATAAGTTTTGAATAAGAATAAGCTCTGTAACTCCTACGGGAGTCCCGAATAAACATACGTCTGTTATAAGTATAAGTTCTGCATAAGAAGAACTCAGAATCCTACCGGAGGTCCGAATAAGTATAAGTCCAGCATTCTACGTACTCCCGTGATAGGTAAACAAGTATAGTCCAGAGGTACCTGCGCGGTACTCTCGTGATCCGTAAAATAAGTATAAGTCTGCAGTGCACCACACGGGTACTTCCAGTAAATCTGCAAAATAAGTATATGTATCTGTTATGATTTGTACTTGCTATGGACTAATGTCCATACCTGATATGTATCCGCATACGTCTGATCTGACCTTGTATGTGATATGATTATGATTAGTTCTGACTTATTGTACCTACGGGTACCTTCGCACAAGGATAAGATCCGTAAGATAGTATATGTTTTGTAAGACCAGTATAAGTTCCGTAAGACAAGTATAAGTTCTGTAATACATGTATGAGATCTGAAATACATGTATAAGTTCTGTAATACACGTATAAGATCCGAAATACAAGTATGGTGCCTGAATACAAGATAAGTTCCAAGTCCAAAGAGGTTCCAGAATATACTACTGTAAGATCTAAATACATGTATAAGTTCCTATAATACAAGTATAGTTCAGAAGACTGTGATATACTTCGTAGAACAAGTATAAGATAATGGCACCAAGATAAGTTTTCAGAGTACCTACAGTACTTTCATATAAGGATAAGTCTAGAATACAAGATATCGCCTGCATCTCTGTGGATACCTTCTAAAATTCTCCGAACAAGTGTAAACTCAGAGAATAAGTATAAGTTCCGTAAACTCCACGGGAGAGATCCTCGAGATAGATATAAATACCAATACCCGATTAAGTACCTTCCAGATAAGCATAAGTTTTGTAACTCCTACGGAGATCGAATGAAGTATAAGACCGAGACAAGTATCGCATAAGCCCGATATGTATGTCATTCGACCTAAATAAGTATATGTCCGATACAACATAAGTATAAATATGTATCCTAATGAGATAAGTATCGTATTCGATGTAGTTCAAGTATATGTCCTCCGGGAGCTCGCAGGCATAAGACCCGGATAAGAATAAGTGCTATGAGTATAAGATCCAAATAAGGATAAGTCTACCATAAGTGTAATTCCTGAGTAAGTATGAGATCAGAATATGATAAGTATAAGTCTGTATAAGCCTAAGTGATTGTATAAGTTCATTATGTGAATGCTTGAATATTCCGATAACTGCCACTCAAGTATCCGTATTTATACTTCAGATAAGAAATGTTTCCCACTAAGCTGGTGAGCTTAGCACGGGTTTTAATCCGTGTAGGTACTGGGGAGGGAAGACATCAAAGAACATCCGCATACAGCCGGGCCAACACACTTATAAGGGTTCACTACATGTAGGTTCCGTGCTCTGATTTGTAAATGTGAAAGTATAGTTTTATATTTGTAAATGGGACTCAGTTATATGTGTCTAGATTTTGATGACAATTCACCCGGTGGTAGTTCTTTTGATTTGTATATAATATTTGAATTATTATAAGATGTGGGCCATACCCACAGGTACCAGCTCGATTTAAAAAAAAAAAAAAATCAGGTAAAGAGTCCTGTAGCCCCGAGTCTCGCACCTAACTCGGCTCGAACTCCACCCAAGGCTCGGCCGATTCTGGTGACAGGTTGAAACCTTAGAAATTTTCTAGATCTCGAATGACAAAACAGACAAGACCGCAACATTCCTCTCACATAATCTAGTTACCCATGCGAATTTCATTTAATTCCGCTATAGTTGAAATTTCATGTTTTTCGAGGCAACAAGTGTCGGGTGCCACATGGCATGATGACACGTGCCATTTGACACATGGCATGGTGCATGAGTCATAAGTGACACTTGGCTTGATTAAGTGGTGTCATAGTGACACATGGCAAGACACATGGCATGTAACACATGCCATGTGAGTGACACATGGCTTGAGAATAGCCATGTGTCAAGTTATGCAAAGTGAGAGATAAGTGTGGGTGGGGGGAAGAAATCAGTTCAAGTGAAGAGAAAAGAAAGAGAAAGGAGATAAAGAAGGATAAATGAGGAAAGGAATGAGAGGAAGGAAACCGGCGGTTTCTTCCTCCTATCTACGACATTCCGACAATCAGAATTCGTCAGACCATTCGTCTACGCAACGAGGGCTACGCTCAAAGAGGTAGGGATTCTTCCTACTTTGGTTTATTTTCCACCATGAGGGTTGGGTGGTGGTGTTTTTTTCCCTAAGGGGTTGTTTGGCCAAATTTTGGAATGAGGGAATGCTGCCCGGATTTGATCCTACACATTGGCCGGATTTTGGGATAGATTTCGATTAGGAAAATGAGGGACTTTGGACTCGTGTCTTTTATAGAAGTTGTAGTTGGATT
Organism: Tetrastigma voinierianum; assembly: GCA_016808115.1. Taxonomy (NCBI): domain Eukaryota; kingdom Viridiplantae; phylum Streptophyta; class Magnoliopsida; order Vitales; family Vitaceae; genus Tetrastigma; species Tetrastigma voinierianum. Next base: position 810,120 of record JAEQBH010000651.1, on the reverse strand, counting down.
TATGAAATTGATGTTAGGCTTTTGAATCACCCAAATTCGACCTCTACAGCTCACGTTATGGTCCATTTCCTAAGACTATTGCATCTTAGGCTGTTTCTTAGTTTGTGTTCAGATTTTGGGACTGGTTTTTGGTGATGATTTTGTACTAATTTCGATACTAATTTGAGACTATTCCATGGCTGGTTTTGTGGCCTAACTGTGGCTTGTTTGTGGCCTATGTGTGAATTGTGATTTAGATTGATTTTATGGCCTTTTAGAGTCATGGTTGAGGTCAAGTTTATGGCCGGGTGTATAGCCTGTTTGTGGTCCCTCAGGACTAGCCTGCGCGCTCGCGCATGGGCTGATCATGTCATATGATGTAGCAAATGTGAATATATGTGTGTTATTATATTGATCAAGTATACATAAAGTATTGTATTGACATTGAATAAATGATGTTTGGAAATTATAAGCATGTGTTATAATTGCCCAAGATGCATGGTGTATGCTTGAAAATTGTCCATATAGCATTCATCATATATGTGACATGGTATAGACATGCAATTGCGCATCGCATTGCATTTATGCATAGGAACATCGCATGACATGGGCGTGAGTGCATGATATGAATCAACATTGTGTTTGGTGATTGATTGGTGGACTCAGTACTATTGGACGAAGTCCAACAAAGTCGCACGATTGCTTACATGAAAATGAAATATGTGCTCTGCACAGCAAAGGTGGATAGACACCACTCGGGGGAAAGACCCAAGATACGTGGTTATACATATTTCCAATGGTGGAAGCCCGTGAGTGTAGGAAGGCGAAATATACTCATGGGACCCAAAAATTTGTCGCCCACAAAAAAGACACATGGTTTTGAATATATAAATTATTATTTGAAAAATATCCAAAAGTTTTCGGGTTTGAAACAATGAATTTTGTTTTGTAAAATGATCATTGATGTAAACGAATAAATGAGGGGATTTCTACCACACATTAGCATCGTAATGTGTAGGAAAGCAAGGACTTGTATAATGAGTCAAGAAAGACTCTACATACGGTATGGGTTAGTGTCATCTCATTTCATATCATGGCATGTAGGATTCCATTTAGAATTAACATATTCTTCATTGAAATGTTGATAATGGGAATGCAGAATATTGTATGTACTTAGATGGATTAGCCTTCACACTTTTCTCTATCGGGGTATGTGGTATCTACCGCATAAATATCGTGTAATGATATGCGCCTCACGGACGGCCAGCATTCAAATGCATGGTGAAGAAAGTCGCTTATATTTTGTAATCATTTTTTTAAAGATGAGAACTAGTGTTTTTGTATAAAAGAATTGTAATTAAATTCTTATTAGAGTATTGATGATATAGTCGCGTATGTTTGCACATAAATGATAAGTGAACTGTGTGGTCACTTTTACGGTGGATTGGATCCCTGACCTGCCAGGTATCAAGCTACCCGATACCCACAGATATTACCGCGGGTTGATTGGTAATCAACAGACCTCTGGGTTTTGGGGCATCATAGCTTGATATCAGAGCATAAGTATGTGATTACCTAGGGCTTGATTGGCATGGGTCTAGACCATGGCATTCATTGTGTGCATTTTCATGTTTTGTGCTCCAATATGCTCCATGATTTTGTGAGGAGCTCAAGGCCTCAAGATTCGACCGACCTGAAAATACGAACCGAATCCGGGATCGCGATCCTCTTACAATCCTACAATTCATTTTCACAAACACGTCTAAATATGCATTTATAAAGGATAATTATCCTTACAAAAATATATATACATATATATCACATTAACTTAAAGGAGGTCCATCATTTTGTTCTCAATACATATTTTCATTCAATATGACATTATATGCCCATTTGCTCCATTTCCCACCTTTATACATTATAGCATTATAAGCCGTTTTAAATATAAAAAACATTTACAAACATTTATCAGAGTTCAATTTTCTCACAATATATGTTAATTACAAAAGTACCAAAAGCGATCATGGGGTTTCATGTATGCATGTTCGGAGCTTTACTTACTATGGCCGCTTGACGATGACTCAGGTTGTACCCGGCCTTTGCTTTTAAACTTGTTCACTGACACTGCACCATGATAAAACAACGTAGCGTTACACAAGCTATGTTCTATGCAATTTCTCTTCATTTCAATTAAACACAAATCATGCGACTTTTCAGCAATTTTGAACCTATTGAATGATCAATGTTTATTCACATTTCATATACATTCATTTACAATTCATTGATAATTCCAAATATGCACTTTCATATGTAATAACTCATTCAAAACTCAAATCATGCATTTCACAAATATTATTATCATTTTTCCCTTAAACAAATTTAGTCAATGTTTTCGGTGAGTAGGATAACAGAATCACTGGCACGGTCCCGCTTGGCTGCATGCCGGTATAAAAAGGTCTTATAACACAATACGGTCCCGCTGGACTGCTGACTAGTTATAAAAAAAAATATATATTTGTGAACACTACCACTGCCTCACAAGCACGGATCGATGGGAGACCACATTACCCATTCATAGTATCGCTAGTTTGACCCCATTGTGCTACCAATCTATCCTTAACTCGAATATGATGAATAACATTCTATTAAGGGCATTAAAAATCAATCATAGAAATTTACAATAGGGTATATACATTTATACTCAAATAACACATTTCAATACTCATGTAATTTTTTTCATGGCAATCATTTCATAATCAATTTTCTCAAATCACTTAAAATAAATCAATATGCAATTTTATTGAAAATCATTTCAATAATTGCGCAAACAATTTTGATATTTGAAATAAGAAGAGAAGAATATAGAACGAAACAAAAAGGTCATTGCACTTCGATTCCTATCCTTGGATCTTGACTTTAATTCGGGTTTTTATCGTCACCAACCCCTAATCCATCACAGTTGGCTTACTTAGGCTTCTAGTTAGGGTTGTTTTCTACCCAACACACCTTCACTTTTAAAATTTTGTTTGGAACAAATGAGCCATATTTTACCCAACTTTCTTCAAGTACATTGTTCCTCTATAAATCTATTTTATTCAAAATTTGGAATCATCCAATTCGGAGCACCGAAACTCCATATATGTCATAAACATCCGGGACTATTCTATTTTCAACACATGTTCAGAGTTTGCCTAAAAACAAGCCCTTTTAGACAGAGAATTTATGGGTCTAATGTCCAAATTTGAATATTAATTTTATTTCAGAAAATTTGTTTTACTGTAGTCTAGTTTACTCTATAAATTTGAATCACTCAATTTGAATATGAAACTCAACTATGGCCTAAATACCAAAACAATTCCAAAATTGTATCAAAACTAAACCATAATTGACCCGAAAATAGAGCCTCACTTTGACAAATTTCTGGGTCTAATGGGGTCCGAATTTGGATACACTTATTTCATGGAGATTTGTTTTCCTAGAAGTCTAGTTTATCCAAAAATTTGAATCACTCAATTTGGATGAGTTAAACTCAACTTATGGCCTAAATACCAAAACTGTTCTTAAACACCAAAACTGTATCAGAACTGAACTAGAATTGACCAAACATACTCTCACTTTGACGAATTTCTGGGTCTAATGGGATCCAAATTTGGATATACTTATTTCAGGGAGATATGTTCTCCTAGAAGTTTAGTTTACCCAAAAATTTGAATCACTTAATTTGGATTAGTGATGGCCATGTTATTGCCAAAACAAAAACATGGGTTATGGAAAATTTTGACAACATCTCCCCTAAAAACCCAACATTTCCTTTATACAAAAATTCCTCAACACCAATCCAAACAACCATATAACAACTTAGAGCAACCCTCAAAACTAGTGCCAAACCAATCAACATCATTTTTATACCAACTCAAGGTTCTTTTCTAAACCTAAACACAAATATTATATATATGTTAGTTCTACCTTAAATCTCTCATTTTCTCTTCTTTCTTCTTCCTTCTTCTTCTTGATCACTTAAACTCCTGATTTCATGGAGCAAAATCACCCACTCATCTCCCTTTCCAAAACGTAAATGTCTAAATGAGAGACTTTCTCATTCGAAAGACCAATTTGGTCTTAACACTCTAAACCTTCATAAGGTCATGTTTGACTTACACATTAATTCCCATTTTTCCATTTTTTGCATTTTAGGGCTTCATTTCTCTTTCATTTCCATTTCATTTCATTTCATCAAATTTTCATTTTGGCATATACACTTCTTCATTTATGACCCCTGGGTCCTTATTTTGACATTTTTACCAAATTAACCTTGTCCCTTGTATAATTTCCTGGTTTTATCATTTTTTTCGTTTTTAGCAATTTAAATGTCGGAAAAATACAATTTTATTTATTTTATACCCTAAACATGTTATAAAACCGTTAGGGTATTTTCAGGGCATTACAGATTTTGTGTTGTATGTTGTGTGATTTATATGCATGGTAAAATGTATAGGGAAAAAGAGGAACACTATGGTTAGAAAACATAACCTTAGGGGTATGGAAAAAGGAACGGAAGGAATGGTTCAGAATATTGAGGTCTATTAGTGGTTGGCTCATGCACTACTAGTTAGACAAGGAGAGAAATCTTAAAGTTTAAACTGGGCTTGAAGGTTGAAACCTCGGAAAATCCACTACATGTGAGTTCTCCCCTAGGAACTAAGGTGAGTGTTGATCAGATATGTTGGGATTGTGAGTTAGAGATCTCAGGGATTCTTCTCATTGTGGACCTTCAGGTCATGGACATGTGGGAGTTTGATGTCATCCTTGGGATGGATTGGTTGACTTCACACCGAGTCGTCATTGATTGTGATCGTATGAGGATTACTGCCTACACACCGGATGATGTTTGTGTTATGTTTCAGGGGGATAAGCACGATGCTATGCCCCAAGTCATGTACGATTCTAAATGACATGGGCAGTTGATGGGTTGGCTAGCGAGCCTTACCCTGGAGAACAAGGCAAGACATGCGTAGGGTCACTTGAGGATTGTTATTCAGGTCTTGAGGGACCATCAGTTGTATGCCAAAATTCATGTGGTGTCGGCTTCAGGTGTATCCATGGGCCCGAAGAAAGTTGAGGCTGTTATGAGTTAGGAGAGACTGAAGTCGGTCTTCAAGATACATAGTTTCTTGGGATTGGCAGGGTATTACAGGAGGTTCATTGAGGACTCCTCCCGATTAGCTGCACCTATGACGAGATTGACTCGGACGGAGGTCGATTAGCTGCACCTATGATGAGATTGACTCGGAATGAGGTCAAGTTTGAGTGGAATGACTTGTGTGAGAGGGCATTCCAGGAATTGAAGATAAGGCTTACTTCATCTCCTATTCTAATGGTCCCAGAAAGGGAACAAAGGTACACATTGTATTGTGATGCCTCTAAGGACGAACTTGGATGTGTTTTAATGAAGTCCGGGAAGGTTATGGCCTATGGTTCTCGGCAGTTGAAGAACCATGAGCGGAGTTACCCCACGCATGATATGGAGTTGGCAACCATTGTCTTTGCTTTGAAGATTTGGCACCACTATCTATACGGTGAGCAGTTTGAGGTGTTTTCAGACCACAAAAGTCCAAAAGTACATTTTCACACAACAGGACCTCAACATGAGGCAACATAGGTTGATGGAGTATTTGGAAGATTATTAGTTCACTTTGCATTACCACCTCGGTAAGGCAAATGTGGTGGCTAATGCACTCAACCGAAAATCACAGGGAGAGTTGGCTAGTGTGGCTTTCCAGGAGTGGTAGATGCTCGAGATTGTGGGACATTTCGGACTATAGTATATGGTCGTCGTGTACTCTTGAAGTTTAGTGACACATCTTCCACGAATGTAATGATCGAAGTCTTAGGACAAGACACAAAGATATCGCCCATCACGACCGCACTGTGTGGACGTAAGGTCAGCCATTCACACTGATGGTATTCTCTTGCAAGGGAAGTGTTATGGTTCCCCAGTCGGTAGATCCGAGAGAGGAGATCCTTAGGGAGTTCCATTGCTCTCCTTTTTCTGTGTATCCAAGAGGCAACATGGGAATGCGAGGACACTATGCGTACCAACTATCCTTTCTTATTTGAGAATGTAGGTATGTTTTCTTGTTATTTTGAGATTAAAATGACTATTGCATATGCACGTGATTGTGTGTATATGTGTGTGAATTTCGGGGACGGAATTCTTTTAAGGGGGGAAGAATGTAAAACTCGGGAAAAATTGATTTTTTCCTGAATGAGGGAAAAATATAAATCTGTCGCTACAGTATAGGTTGAAACTCTGAAAATTTTCTAGATCTCGAATGACGAAACAGATAACACCTCTACATTCATCTCGCGGAATCTAGTTACCCATGTGAATTTCATTGAATTCCTCTATAGTCGGAATTTCATGTTTTTCGGTTAAACGCTTCGAGTGCCACCGTCACTCTCGATTCTTGGCCCGATCTGACAAGTGATCCAACCTAGCTTTCGGTGCGAACCATATACCGGACTCTTTACCTTTTTTTTTTTTTCGCAGTCGAACTATACTGTGGTATACAACAATTTTGTGAATCACCAAAAAATCATTTACATATACAGTGAATCATCACCGGAGTGGTGTCCATCAAAATCTATACACATATACTAAGTCCCATTTTTTATACAAATATATGTCTAATACAAACATCGAGATCGTGAAAACAAGGCTGGTGAGCACTCCATCTCTCGAGATGGGTCTGCATCGCTGGTGGAATGTCCCCATTCCTCTTTATCTCCTTTCTCAAGATTCACTGATTGAACACTGTGCTGCTTTACGCTAGCTGGGAAATATATACTTGAACGACACACAATAATCACCACAATCTTTTACATTTGGCCTTTTCCTATGCATATAATGAACCTTATATGTATGACTTCTAATCATGATCATATTACAAGTATGTAGGTTTTTATCCTTTCAGTTCCATATCATTACTGGCTGGGCCAGATTACCCCATGTTTTATACTCAAGTTTCAATTCATATCTTCTACATGTATGACATGTCAAATTATATTCAAAACAAACTTATACATCTACAATGGCAAATCGGAACATATCAAATACATACAAGGTCAAATTAGACTGATACACCGTTTATTTCATTTAATTATCGTTTTATTAAATTTTTTGTTTTTAAAAGTCACACTAATCCCCGATCGAATCTCTAAGACATCCAAGCCTGTCTACTGGTTCGACATTTTCAATTATCTTCTCAAAACATTTGTTTGGTTTTAATAAATTTTGTTTTAAAGTGTCACAATCTAACTCGACTCGAATTCTAAGCAGAATCCAAGCCTAGCTCTGGCATTCGACATTTTCTCACTATCTTCTCAAAACATTTTGTTTGTGTTATTCCATTTTAGACTTTTTAGTTACGCGGAAGCACTTCATTATGAGCAAGCCCATAAACATTTACAATTAACAAAATACATTTACTAAATAATGCATTTATATCCACATATACTCATGCCATTCATTTTCGCATGCTTTCATTTTACAAATCATTTATCATATCACAACATGCATTTTCAATGCAACAATTCATTTCACAATTCAATTTATGAGATTTAAGCGTATACATAAAAATCCCATTTACACTCATCAATGTTGGTTATTTCACTTTGACTATTCAATTCACATTTATAACGAATCCCGTTTAATGAATCCCGCCCTTATTATCATTCGATAATGTGCCTACACATTTTACAATTCGATCTCCCATCATGACGGATGTCGTTTGGTGCACCCCGACATGTGGTATTACTTATTCGGTCTCCCATCATGACGGATGCCGTTTGGTGCACCCCGACATGTGGTATCAATTAAATGCCATACGCCATCATGACGGATGCCGATTGGTGCATCCCGCCAAGTGGGAACATTTCTTCAATGTCAGATGTCATGATGATGCCATTATGATCCCCAGTGGGACATTGACAATTTCGGTGCCTTCAGACATGTCGATATGTATCCCACAAAGTGTTCATTCGATATATCAAATCACTCACATTTATGACGGATTCCGTTTAATTTTAACTCTGCCTTTATCATTCATTCATTCAGCTTTTCAAATATCACATTTTAATTCCCATATTCACTGTGATTCATTTATGACGGATTCCGCTGATGAATCCCGCCCCATCACTGTCACATTCATTCGATTCTTGTAAATATCACATTTCATGATATTCACTTCCGTATTATCTTTCAAAGATATACTCAATTCATGTAATTTATTTCATATACTCATTCACGTACTCATTTCATATACTCATTCATATACTCATTCACGTATACTCATTCATATACTCAATCACGTACTCATTTCATATACTCATTCACGTATACTCATTCATATACTCATTCATGTGCTCATTTCATATAGTCATTCACGTATACTCATTCATATACTCATTCACGTATACTCATTCATATACTCAATCACGTACTCATTTCATATACTCATTCATATACTCATTCACGTATACTCATTCATATACTCATTCATGTGCTCATTTCATATACTCATTCACGTATACTCATATGCTCATTCATGTACTCATTTCATATACTCATTCACGTATACTCATTCATATACTCGTTCACGTATACTCATTCGTATACTCATTCATGTGCTCATTTCATATACTCATTCACGTATACTCATTCATGTGCTCATTTCATATACTCATTCACGTATACTCATTCATATACTCATTCATGTATACTCATTCATATATTTCCTATCATTTGTTATCTTTTTCTAGTTATATGTGATAATAATCATATATAACTTAACTACATTATGTGTTCATGGAAAATTTCCTTTCATGTTCATATTCATGTTTCGGGGCCAAGCTTTCATTTTCCATATCACATTCATGTTTCATGAACACATCTATACATTTTGCATTTCCTATACTTTTCTTGTTTCATGCCTATTATATATGGCATTCCATATACTTGTACAGTATAATCCCTATGTATTCACACATCATTCATGTATTCTTGTCCCTCAACGAATCTATTTTACTTAGAAATTGGAATCATTCCAATTGGATCATCCAAACTAAAGTTATGGCATTTTCATGCCAAACTAGTCAATTTACCGATTTACCCAGGACAAGCTTGCAATAATCATTTTCTAGTGCCTTGACTCCATATTTGACACTGGTTATTTGTACTCCTTTAAAGCTAAGGTGCTAAGGGTTCTCCTCCAACTGGAATCACCCAAATTGGAGCACCGAAACTCAAGATACGTCCAAGACAACCCGGACTACTCTATGATCAAACTGCATAATCATCGAAATATACCTCAATTTGAGTGAATTTTCGGGGTCACCTAGAGTCATAATTTGAAGGTACCTATTTGTGATGTTTGGTTCTATTGAAGCATATTTTAACCACAAACTTGAATCACTAAATCAGGATAAGAAAATGACCGTTGCGGCCAAAATACAACACTGGTCAAAACAGAGCACGGCATTCCAGATACTGGACTGCACTCATGGTGTCTTCTGGCTCGAGCAATTTTTGAACCCGTATCGCACAAGTCCCAAAATTTGCTCGTAATGTGGGTTTTTTCTTCCTTTTTCCATATATTGCTACCCAAATCAACTCAATACTTTATATACACATCAAAACCACTCCAAATTCATCTTGGTAATCTTTTTTCTACTCAAATCATCTTTCAGCTATACACCTGCGGAACTCTATCAACTCAAACATGCTTTCTATTCATCTCTTATACAAGGCCTAGGGTTTTACTTCAACCTAACTCAAGAAACAGATTCCTATCAAAACCTAGAACAAGAACAATCATGTTCATACTTTACATAACCCTTAGAACCCAAAAACACATGTAATGGGAACTCTAGGTCCTCTCATAACAAAATCCTAGAGAAACAAAGGGATTTGTGATGATTTCCATACAAAAATTCATTCTAGGGTTGGGTTTCTTACAACCCAAAACATGTATCCATACTAAAGGTCATAGTTCCATACCAAATCTTACTAGAATCCATACCTTTTTTATCTATCTTTCTTCTTCTCTTCTCTTCTTCTTCTCTTCCTCTTCCTTTTCCTTTTCTTCTCTCTTTTCCTCTTCCTTCTCTCTACGGCCTGATCTTCAAAAATGAGAGACCAATTGCTCTTTATCCATGTTTTTGAGTTACAGCCATGTTTGGCCGCACAAGAAAACCCATTTTGGCTTATTTTCCATTTTTGCTATTTAACCCTTTCTTTTATTATTCTCACTCTAACTTATATATATTAAACTTGCATCCCATCTTTTCAAATTCCATAATTGCATATAAACTTATTGATTTATGCCCTTGTCCTCAAGTGGTAAACAATGACCACTTTACCCTTGTCTCTATTATTCATTTCAGTCTCTGCTTTTATCTCCGAAAAATTTATTTACCTTATAATATACCCTAAACAAGTCCGAAACTACTGTGTGGCATTGGGATGTTGCTGCCCATACGCATGATGAGACACATGCCATGTGACACATGGCATGGTGCATGGGTCATAAGTGACACTTGGCTTGATTAAGTGGTGTCATAGTGACACATGGCAGGACACATGGCATGTAACATATGCCATGTGAGTGACACATGGCTTGAGAATAGCCATGTGTCAAGTTATGCAAAGTGAGAGATAAGTGTGGGTGGGGGGAAGAAATCAATTCGAGCAAAGAGAAAAGAAACAGAGAAAAGAAAAAGAAAAATGAGAGAAAGAAGGAGAAAGGAGGTGCGGCTTGAGATTTAAGAGACCTGGTTTCTTCCTCCAATCTACTGCAGATTCTCACAAATAATTGGGTTTCGACCAAGGAGTGAAGTTCACCACGTGACGAGGCTACGCCTAAGAGGTAGGATTCTCTTCCATTTTTGGTTTATTTTCCACCCTAAGGGCTAGATGGTTGTGTTTTTTGCCCTAAGGGTTGTTTGGCCAAATTTTGGAATGAGGGAATGCTGCTCAGATTTGATCCTGCACACTGGCTGGATTTTGGGACAGGTTTTTGATTGGGAAAATGAGGGACTTTGGACTCGTGCCCTTTATAGAAGTTATAGATGCATCTGTGAACTTGATGTTAGGATTTTGAATCACCCAAATTGAACCTCTACAGCTCATGTTATGGTCCATTTCTCGGGATTGCCGCAGCTTAGGTTGTTTCTAAGTTTGTGTCCAATATTTGGGGACTGGGGCTTTTCATATGATTTACTAATTGGGGACTAATTTCCAGACCGTTCCATGGCTAGTTTTGTGGCCTAACTATGGCCTGTTTGAGATCGGCGTTGTGGCCTGTGTGTAAATTGTGATTTGGATTGATTATATGGCCTTTTAAAGTCATGGTTAAGGCCTGGGTTGCGCTTCTGATGTATGGCTTGCTCAGGGTCCTCAGGATCGGCTCAGGCAACCTACGATGGACTTATCATGTTGCAGACATAAATGTGAATATATGTGTGTTATTATATTGACTGTTAATATATGTGTTAAATTGTCCATATTGCATTCATCATATATGTGACATGGTATAGACATGCAATGGCGTATCACATTGCATTTATGCACGGGAACATCTCATGACATGGGTGTGAGTGCATGATATGAATCAACACTGTACTGGCGGATTGATTGGGTACTTGGTACCATTGATTTAAGTTCAACAGAGTCGCACGATTTCATATGAAAATGAAAATATGTAAGGCTCGCAATAGCAAGAAGAGATAGGACCTCCCCCCCCTAGTGAAAGGGCCAGAAATGGTTATACATATTTCTAGCGGTGGAAGCCTATGAAAGTGTAAGAAGGCGTGCGAAGCTTGTGGTAGGAACCAGAAAATTCACTGCCCATAAAAAGACACATGGTTTTGAATATATAAATGATTATTGAGATGTAACATCCAAAAAGATTTTGGTTTGAAACAAATGAATTTGTTTTATAAAATGATCATTGGATGTAATCCATAAATGAGGATTTTATCACATTGGTACCTAAAGTGTGGTAGGAGACAAGAAGACTTACATAATGGGTAATAATAAAGACTTGGAGTACATGAGCACTGGGTAGTTTTATTCTATTTATAGCATTACTCCAGATTCATTTAGAAATAGCATATTCTTTATCAGAATGTTGATACAAATGTCAGCGAACATCGTGACGCAAGACTTTATGAGTAGCCTTATAGGAATTTTCTACTGCTGCCTACCCTATATTAGAACAACATTTCACATGTTGGATATACGCCGATGGATGGCTCTCATTCGGGGCTGCAAAAGTGAAGAAAGTAGGTTTGTGGCTTTGTAATCATTTTTGTAAAGATGAGAACTAGTGTTTTTGTATAAAATAATTGTAATTAAATTCTTATTGGAGTATTGATGATATAGTCGCATATGTTTGTACATAAATGTGATAAGTGGACCTGGTGTGGTCACTCTTTACTTGTGATCGATCCCGGTAAATGGGACTCTGTCAGGGCACGGCAACTGGCTACCAACATATACTCGCAGTTGATGGGTAAATCAATGCACTCGGGCTTTGAGCGCCACAGCAACGAGAGACGGTGCCTATTATTGCACAATCCCATCCCAAAGGCATATTCATTCATGCATGCATTCATGCACGAAGACATATGATACATGATAGATATGTATTTGTCATGATTAAGGGGTTAAAGTGACAAAATCAAAGCTGTGGAGTTAAGTAAGTTGTCAAGCAAATTGAAGGGACCATTTTGAAATTTTGTCAAAATATCTAGATAAAGCTTTAGAGTTGTGTCCAAAACCTTTAGCTTCTTTTTCCTTTCTATTGCCCGAAGTGTGATAGAAGAGAGGAAAACCGGTTTTGAGCAAAATTCTATCATTTTCGGACTTCAAGTCGATTTTTAGGTAAACTCGCTTCAGATCTGTTTTGTTCCTATTTTCGGGTCTTTAAGCTCTTTTTGGAACAAGTTAAAATTTGAAAGTTGTTGCTATGTCTCTTCTAGGTTTCCCCGTGAAAAGGGCTTTGCAATTGGCTGTGTTTATCTCGAAAGCTATGATCTCGTTGACACCGATTGCTCATGTTGTCCCGATTCGCGCTTTACTATGTGAAATTTGAAAGCATGTTTCTCCTGTGTATTTTGGTATTTTGCCCTAATTTTTGATATACTCCTACTTTATATGTCTAGTTCTTTCTTGAAAATATTAGGGCTTGATCAAGTCTCAATCTTGAGTTATGGTGGTTGTTTAGTTGTTCGTAACAAGGGACCCGAGCACGCTTAAAGTTTGAAAATCTGGTATAAATTCTATATATGGAATATAAAGCTGATTTTTACATATGTTAAAGAGGCATGAGTCTAGTTTCTAAAAAAAAAGAATCATGTATTTTGGATGTATATGTTGAGAGTTATAGCTAAAAGAGTCAGCAAAGGTCCCGTCAGAAACAGGTTAGGCGACCTAGGTTATATGTTCTCATATGTTTCGAGTTTGAAGTTACATGATATATGACTTATGTATGATTAATATATGTTTTATAAACATGAGGAGCAAGACGTACAAGACGTGCGTGTTAAGGAGTGATACGGGACGCTGCTTTGTGAGTGAGGGATATGAATGTTTGATACCATGTGTTCTTGTTTTGTCATTTGATGAATGACTTGTTTTTTTGTAATGAAGTGATTCAATGTCTGCGTATGATATATGTTATGGACTATGCCGCTTGTTATGTGCAAGAATGTGTTGATGAACTATATAAGTTCCGCTGACAAGCTATGTGATAAACTATGAATGCTATTATGTACAAGTACATGTTATATGAAAGATCCATGATTTTATGGAAGATAAGAGGATAAGGTTATGACCGACATGTCCAAGTAATCGCAAATACAAGTTACAAGGACCCAATGGGTCAAATATAAGTATACAAGCTGGCCAACAACACAAGTTTACAAGTTACAAGTTATCAAGTTTACAAGTTTACAAGTTCCCGGGGCGATACTTGATGTGTTTAGGTCATAACCGATAAGAAATGGATACATGCAAGCATTGTGATATAAGAATACATATGAACTATGAATGTGCCTATGTTTGATGTTGGCGAATTATCAGTGCTTTCATTTGATGATATGAATGTATATGAATATGTAGGAGTTATGTAAGTGTTTTGGTTTGGATAAAGTGAATGGGCCTATGATGATGATGTGAATGTGTGGCGTGGTATCATGCTTTATGATCCTCATTGAGTAGCATCTCATTAAAGTGCAATATTTTTTAGGTTCCACGAAGTCAAGAAGAATAAGTTGTGTTTTGCTGCTCATTGCACGTCATGAGTGATAGGTCGGCTGGCGACTTCCCTCTCCTCTCTCTCATCATGACAAGTATATGTATTCTAGGAGACTTTTGAATTGTATATGTCAATGTATATATGGTTACTCCTAAAATTGTTTTGTGGGCATGTTTAGAACAAGAAAATGTGTATACAAGTGTTTTTGGTCGAGTTTAACGCTTAAAAACAAAAATCCTAATGTTTCTATTATGAGGTCGTAACTTCCCTAAGTGACGTTTTGTGGTTAATTGAATTTTCTATAATTAGGATGACTTAGTTTTTCTTTAGGGTTATAAAGAACCAAGATTAGGACATTACAATTACTGGTCGTAGTCCGTCCCCCTTCATTCTTCATCCTTAGTCCTATTTTCTTCAGTTCGGTTCTCGTTTTCCGCTATCTCCATGTGGCACAGTCGTCTTGGGCATCCGTCCTTACCTATTTTTTTGCAAATTTCTCAATGTTCTAAATGTTTCCTTTCCTGAGGACCATTTATGTTCCTTTTCTTATACCTCCTGCAATATTAATAAAAGCCATAAGTTACATTTTGCTAAATCAAGAATTACCTCTTCCTCTCCCCTTGATGTCATTTTCTATGATGTTTGGACCTCACCCGTTTCTTCCTCTTATGGTTTTAACTACTATGTTATTTTTGTTAACCATTACACAAAGTATATCTTGCTTTACCCGTTATGTAAAAAATCTGATGTTCATTCAACCTTTGTTGCCTTCAAGCAACTTGTTGAAAACTATTTCACCACCACCATTAAAACTCTTTACACTGATAATGGGGGTGAATTTTTAGCCCTTCAGTCCTTTCTTACAACCCATGGTATAATCCATCTCACTATATACCTCCCCACACTCATGAACATAATGGTTATCTAAACGCCAACATCGACAAATTGTCGAAACGCGTCTTACTCTCATGCATCAGGCATCCATCCCTCTCACCTTCTGCCGTATGCATTTGCTACGGCTGTCTATTTAATTAATAGAATGGCTAAAGTTAGTCTTTCCCTTGGTTTCTCTTTTGAAGAGTTATTCAACAAAACTCTTGACCCCTCCAAACTCTATGTCTTCAGTTGTTTATGTTTTCCCTAGTTTTGTTCCTATTCTTCCCACAAACTCAATCCCAAATCCAATCTTTGTGTCTTTCTCGGTTACTCCCTCACTCAGAGTGCCTTTTTCTATTTTGACCCTATCCTCAACAAAATCTTTGTGTCTCGTCATGTCAAGTTTGTGGAAAATGTCTTCCAGTTCGCGTCTCCTCTTACCTTCACCATACCGATACTAAACATAGACTCTGCACTCCCCGCTTTCTTGTTCACCTCATGTAACTGTCCTGCTCCTACAAACTTCCTCGTACCCATTCCGTCGACCTCCCCTGTTCGGCTTGGGCATGGGAGGTCCGACTTGCAACCTTCCTACCCATCACCTCAACCATCCTCCTATCAACCTACCTCTCCCCTACCCCTATAACTGACCTCTCCCAAAGTGCTCGGGCATATATAAGAGGCTCGACCTGTTGCTTTCCTCCCCATCCTCTCGCCAATCTGTATCCTCGACTTTACCGACTCCATTTCAGTAGCCTTCTTCTTTTGCTAAACTTTTGGGTCCGGCACCCTTCCCATACTTACCCAGTTCTCCTCTCAACCCCTTACCCATTCCCACCTACTCCCCCACCAGTTCCCCTTTTACCTCTCCCCTACTAAACCATCATCCCATGCAAACCTTCTCTAAGAATGCTATCATCAAGCCTAACCTGAAATATGGCCTCACAACCATAACTCCACCTCTCATTGAACCCTGCACTATCACCCAAGCCCTCCAAGATCCTAAGTGGGTTAAGGCAATGCAGGAATAGTATGATGCTCTCATCCGGAACGATACTTGGACTTTGGTTCCCCTAAGACCGAGGCAGAATATAGTGGACAACAAATGGGTGTTTCACATCAAACAAAATCCTGATGGCTCTATTGCATTGTATAAAGCTCAGCTTGTGGCTAAAGGCTTTCACTAACAATAGGGCATTGACTTTCACGAGACTTTCAGCCCCGTGATAAATCTCATCATCGTCATTATTGTGCTTACCATTGTACTCAACCACAAGTGGGGAATTCGCCAACTTGATGTAAATAATGTCTTTCTTAATAAGAATCTTACTGAGGAGGTCTATATGGCGCATCCACAGGGCATGCACAACACCAATTATCTGCATCATGTTTGTCGCTTACATAAGGCTATTTATGGGCTCAAACAAGCTCCTCGAGCTTAGTACCAAGAGCTCCGCACCTTCTTGCTCTCTCTCAACTTTGCCACATCCCATGCAGACTCGTCCCTCTTTGTTTACTCTCATGGTAATACGCTCCTTTATTTCTTAGTTTATGTTGATGATCTGATTATTACAGGTAGTGACCCCTCCCTTGTCGACAATATTATTAGGTAACTTGACTCTAATTCTCTACAAAGGATCTCGAGGTGCTCTCTTACTTTTGTGGAGTTGAGGTTTTGCCCAGTTCAACGGGTCTTCTCCTATCTCAAAAAAAGTATGTTATTGATCTTCTAAGCCAACATAACAGCTAGGCTCCAAATCTGTCTATACACCATTTGTCGTGGGTTCTTCTCTGACTGCTCATGATGGTACGGCGCCGATCAATGCTACCATGTACCGTTAGTTGGTGGGTGGCCTCCAGCATCTCCGAATGACTCGACCAGATATTTCCTTTATCGTGAACAAACTCTCCCAGATTATGCACGCACCATCTGAACACTATTGGGGAGCAGTCAAATGTCTACTTAATTATCTTAATGGCACGAGATCTCTTAGTATTCGGCTTCTTGCAGACACTTGTTACGATATCCATAAGTGCACAAGTTGTATAAGTAACACAGGGCTTTTCAATTTAAGACCCACGATATCGAACCCATAGGAAGAATGGTTTGAGTCGGGGACTAAGTGCCCCGGCTAGTCGATAAATTCACTATCTAAGTGGAAGAGTGAGTTGGAAAGTTGATTATCTAAAATAATACTAAAACTAAAATTGATTCTCTAAGGTTCACAAGTAATTGGGCTAATTAGAAAGAAAGGCACTAGACAAAAACACTAGGGCTTATTTTCTCCATTGATGCAAGTGTGATTATACTCCTGAAGTGCTAGTTGAGTGAAAATACACTTGTGTTTGTCCAAGGAAACCGGTATGAGGTTTACACTTCCGTGTCTCCCCTCAATTTCTCATATCCACTCCCTATTCTCCATTCGGTCCATCTAGGTCATGAATTGTGATACTTTTCTAAGGCAATATTTTCCTTGGGTGCCCTATTTGTCACCTCTCAGTCCATACAATAAGACTACCCAAACTCTGCTCGAATCGATCACCTCTTAGTCCATACGATTCTCACATAATGTTGGTAATGCTCCTCCTAATAAAATCTTTTTAGTACTAGGCATTCCTAATTTCTTAAACTTCTTTGAATAGGTTAATTAGCATTTCAATTGATTAATTCACACCTTAAGAGATTTGGGTCTCGATTTTAGGGTTTTATCCAAGCGTCATCAAGGATACCCTAGTATGGTGATTGATGAGTATCTTAAATACTCATTTTATCCCCATGTTTTACTCGGGTTTTAGTAGTTTTATGATATAAATAAGTGTCATAATGCTTTATTTTCCCAATTTTGTGATTAGGCCAACTATTGAGCGGAAACAATCCAAATCGGAAAAAAAATCAACAAAGTGATCATGCAGTCACGGAAAACATGTGATCATTTCGCCTATGTGATGTCCCTTATATCGTCCTCATTAACATCAAGCATTCTAGACCCAAGGCTCCTCGTAGACACCAAGATCACATGATTCAGAGTCAGAATGAGCAAGATACAACATTACGAAGTGAAGGAGACGGAAAATGACAAAATTGGATAAAGCAGAAGTTTCACTATGCTTTAAGATGAGTGCCCTCGCGAAGGTGAGAACATCTATGTTGTACGCTGATTCTGCGCTCCCAGAATGGGGTATTAATCAACAAAATTTATAACCTAATACCTCATACTAGCGTAGCATAGCTACTATAGTATAGTGGTTCTAGGATCGTGCACAGAGATGGGTTTTCTTCGTGGAAATGACTTACAATGAGGCTTCTATTGGTGATTTTATTCGATATTAGGTCATGGATAAAAGAGTCAGTTTCTATGGTTAAACCGAAAATAAAATGGATAAAAATATGGAAAGAAGTCCCTTAAAGTATCAGGTCACTAGACTTAGGTTCCTTAAGCAAATGAGGGGTTTTCCGGGTTCCTCCAATTGGGGAGGATAACATATAGTTATCTCCCGAATCGGTTCTTCATTTAGCTATAACAACTGACCCTCACTAAATATCCTAGAAAATGGCATTCATTGCCCATTAATGGTCTCAATCAGTAAAAACATGTCTCCTTGACTCACCTTCCAATGGCTCATAAGTGATCACTGGATCTAGCATTAAGTATCCAATGAGTCCTGAAAGCTTACCAAATATCAACCATTCAAGGTGAATCGAA
Organism: Tetrastigma voinierianum; assembly: GCA_016808115.1. Classification (NCBI taxonomy): domain Eukaryota; kingdom Viridiplantae; phylum Streptophyta; class Magnoliopsida; order Vitales; family Vitaceae; genus Tetrastigma; species Tetrastigma voinierianum. The sequence goes on along the minus strand of JAEQBH010000651.1, from coordinate 791,243 downwards.
GGGATTGAAACCTAGAGTTGAAGGAAAGAACATTCATAATAGTGAATACCTGCTTTAAAAACATGAAAACCCTTGGTTTGCCACAGGTTCCCTTGCCCAGTGTCCTTTTACGTCAAGGAGGGAGGAGATTTAGCCACTTATCCTCTAAGAAACCATCCTTAGAGGGTGTTTGGCTAGTGATAAAAGAGAAGATAAAATGAAAGAAAACAAAGGCTTCTTGAACAAGCTTCCCCCAAAACCAAACTTTGATAAATTGAAAAACTAAACTTTACAAAGTCTTCTTTGGGGTACTATATACCACCAAATCAATACAAAATACCAAAATATACAAAATAAAACACTGTTACACGGGGAGAAATTGGGAAGAACACAAAAAGAACTAAAAAAGTCAAATGTGGCAAACATTTTCGTAGGGGTTACGAAATTTTGCAACCCTTGCAAATTTGGTAAGGTTGCTTCTACTGTTCTTCCGCTTCTGCTTCTGTCTTATTCTAGCTTCTGAAGCTTTGAACTGCAACTGTGCTCTTCATGCATTGAGCTCAATTCCAACCTTTAAGATATATAGTCTTTGAAAACAACAAAACTTAAACAAAAATTGATTAGTAGCCTTGCTAGGTCCTTAACATGTCAATTGGGTCAATTAGGTTGATTACTACACAAAAAGTGCTCAAAACATGGAGTGTTAAGGGTATGAAATAGCATTATTTAGGCAGTAATCACTCCCCCCAACCAACACATTGCTAGTCCCTTAGCAATGAAGGAAGAATAAAGCAATCAAAAGCAAGATGAACTATATATATATATATATATATAAAAGGTTTTCCAAAAGCAATAAGGTGATATAACCCAACCTTCAACAAAAGTCATCAAAATCTTGCTCAATGATTGTCTCAAGAGGAGTATGTGTGAAACCCCCCCCTCCCAACCCGCCACCCACGCGGCAGGATGTGTAGCGAGGGTGTCACGTTCATTTTAATTCGCATATTAATTATAACCTCGCTTTTATTCATACACTAATACGCATGTATCTTGAGATATATTTTGTAGCGGCGGAATTTCAAAATATATTCAAGATGCACAAATGGGAGTGTTCCTTTTATACAAAAACTTTACATTTGTTTACAAACAACAAAAAAAATATTACATATAAAAAATAGACCAAAAAGTCTTATGGTGGGCAAACTATGAGTTAACCTTGGAGACTGATGAGGGTTGTCCTACTTCTTGCTCGTCCTCCGCATCTACACTAGATGAAAACTCGTGCTTTACGCCAAGTGGGAATAAACCCATGACGACCACTCAACAATGCATCATCACACTTCTATACACATGCATACACATCTAACATATCATATAATTTAAACATGCTTATACATATCTCATATTTACTTATCATATCATGTTACATTTCTTATCGACGTTCATATACATTTCGTATGTCATATTCAATTCATTTGTTTTATGTTTCATGCTTGCATAAACCTTAGAAGTGGATAAAGGAAACTATAAGGGCCTAGCGCGCCGACTTCACTGGGCATTTAAACAGTGTTTTATAAGGGCCCGACACCGCTATCATTGTAAAGACAATGACCATCTATAAGGGCCCGGTTACATGTAATGACCCAAACAAGGCCAAATGATTAGTATGTTTAATTGCTTTTCCCTAATATGCATGCCCATCTATCCTCTACTAAAGTTCTGCAGACAATCCATGTGTATTTTATGTTCAGTACATATCTCATATTCGAATAATTATTGTCATCTCGTAATCATATGATATTTACAATCATTTATTCAGATCTTTTGCATTTTTCATATCTCATTATATTTACTTAATAACTATGGTTACCATGTATGCTTATGAGCTATTTACTATCATTCCAGTTTCATCAAGCTATATCTAGATGGATTCTAGACTCAAAGGGCTTTCCATAGAGTCTAAGAACATCCAAAACGGAGTTCGGATGAAGAAACTATGACCGTCCGAAGTTGGAGGCTTCCCATGAATATTGACTACGAGCATAACCAGCAGGGCCTACTGTTTTTCGTGATTTCTAGACCTAATATGAGTTCTAATTTCATAAATCTATATATGGATGGATTCTAGAGTCAAAGGGCTTTCCATAGAGTCCAAGAACATCCAAAACGGAGTTCGGAAGAAGAAATTATGACCGTTCGAATTTGGAGGCTTCCCATGAACAGTGACTACAAGCAAAACCAGTAAGGCCTACAGTTTTTCATGATTTCTGGACCTAATATGAGTTCCAATTTCATCAAGATATATATGGATAGATTCTATACTCAAAGGAATTTCCATAGAGTGTAAGAACATCCGAAACGGAGTTTGGATGAGGAAATTATGACCGAGACAAAACATGGGTTTTGGAGAAATTTTGACAGTATCTCCCCTGAAACCCCAATATTTCCTTAATACAAATATTCCTCAATTGAGGATTACAATCAACCAACCCAAGTCCAAAACACAACCAAACAATTCCTAAAACACATATGTGGCGGACTTACATATTAACCCCATCCTACACAATTAATGGTTAGAGAGTTTCCTAAGTCTCAAAATTTTGGGAATCCATACTTAGTTTCCATAATAACCCCAAATCAACTACAAACCAAAACCAAAGCAACTCCAAATCTAGTCTAAACCGCAAACACCACCAATATACCAAGTAGGGTTCTTAGACCCAATTCATAAAATAAAAAAGGTTTATTATTGATTTTTCCATACCTTAATCTTTTCTTTTTATCTTCTACTCTTGTTTTTTTCGATCACACTAAACCTGAAAATGGAGAGAATTAACCCCCTTCTCTTCCTCTCTCTCATTGTCTCTCTCTTCTCCAAAAAATGAAGAATGACCCTTTCCAAGACCACTTGGTCTTTATCCCTTATTTAACATTAAGCCTTGTTTGGTTTCAGGCCATTTTTTTCCATATTTTTTAAGTCCTCATCCTCTTTCATTTACATTTCCACTTAACTCATTATTATACTTTGGCATATAAACTTATAATGTTACGACCATTGTGTCCTGAATTGTTAAATTACTAATTTACCCTTACTTCTTGAAATAATTTTTTTCATTTCTCGTTTTATTTCCCGAAATTTTTTATTTAACTTGTATTACACCCTAAACATGTTATAAAGCTGTTAGGGCTTATTTTGGGGTATTTCAGTATGTGCTATGCAAATTTAAGTATCAAAAGAATTTCAACTCCTAGAGAACCAACTTGAAACCTTCCACAAAAACCTAAGTGTTAACTTGATTAGTTTTCAAAAAATATTCATTAAATCTGCCTTCCCCCAACCTAGCTCTTTTCTACACCTAGTAGCTAACCAACCTCAATAGACCAGGAGCCTCATTTATTTCACAACTTTTTTTTCATTGTAGGGGTGAAATGCTGAGGGTATCGAATTCACAATTGTCCATGTAACAAGGGTCCATCGATGACTCCCAACCAATCAAGGTTTAGGGCATCAACTCATAAGGATCTTTCAACCACTAACTCTTCAGATTTCACACCGGCCTTTTAATAAGTTCGATACTTCAACACCTACAAATTTCTAAAATCCACATATTCACCCATGTAATGAGCAACAAAGTCTAAGTGTAGACTCCCAAACTGGGCCATTTAAGGCACCAAGCTTCAAAGACTTGCCATATACCCCTGAATCGTGCTCTGCTTCAAGGTAAGTATCACAAATTTCTTTTTCTCTTTTTTTTTTTTTTTTTTTTGAGACACATTGGTCTTTTTAGGGATCCCAACCTATTAAAGGTGGTCAAAAGTACTAGGCCATATTTTTACAAGGCTCAGGAGACAAGGCAGTTTTTCAGCTTATAATTGAAAACTAATATGCACAGTGTGTGGTTAGTTCAAAGTGGAAGAAGTAAGGTTGAAGACAAGAAGAGTTTCAACAATTCATCAACTTTTATAAGCATAACACCACTCTAAAATTAAGAGTATTGAGACGAGGTTTCAATATCTCCCATTCCAAGTTGAGAATTACAAAAAAAATTCTGAGAAATCCGATGGGAAAATAAGAAACTAAAAACATAAAAAATGAGCTAGAAGCATGTACTAGAAACTAAAAACATGTATTATACTGTTAAAAAAATTAACAAGTCATTCAACTATTCAAAACAGACTTGCTCAAAACATAAAGAACACTTCCTTCTTTAATCTCCCCCCAACCAAATGTTGCATTGTCCTCAATGTGGCTTAAGAGGGAAACTTAAAGGAGAAAGTGATACCTCCTCAAGTAGCTGTAGGTGGTGGAATCTCATCCTCATCTTGTGACTGAGTAGCAACTGTAGGATGATCATCCGTAGAGCGACCGTCGCAGGGACCGCAGGGAATGGACCGCTGTGCCGCTGAGACGGGTCCGCTAAGCCGCTACCGAGAAACCATCGAAGATGCCGTTGAGCCGCAGGTGGTGGAGCTTCCGAGCGCAATGTTCCTCTACAATAGTGTCAATCAGGCACACTTCCTTTAGGCCTTCTTTCTCTGGATGAACATGTTTTATGTTTAAATGAAAGATGTCGAGCCCTACTGTCATGTCACTAAAGCTAGGTGAGTCAGATGACCCCATTCCTGCTGCATATTGATTGCATTTTGATGAGCTAAGAATGGTCTCCCGAGTATGAAAGGCACTACACTGGCTCTTATAGCCATCAGGCCTGTGATCGAGAAAAACAAAGTCCACCGATAGTAGAACTTTATCCACCTTCACCAAAACATCTTCAACTATGCCTTTAGGAATTTTCACGGATCTATCTGCCAAAGATAAGGTGATGGTGGTGGGCTTCAACTCTCCCAATCCCAATTGTTTATAGACTGAGTAAGGTAACAATTTTACACTGGCTCCTAAATCCAACAATTCTTTTTCCACACAAGTTCCCCCAATGTTCACTGAAATGGTAGGACACCCTGGATCTTTGTACTTCACTGGAGTCTTGCACTGTATGATGGCACTCCACTTTATCGCCAAAAGGATTTCTTATTCACATTCACCCTCTCTTTACATAAAGGCATAAGTCTTTAGAAATTTGGCATATGCTGGGACTCTGCTTGATCATATCTTAGAAGAGTGAATATTGACTTTCACTCTGCCTCGGCACTTCAAAATCTCGATGAGTCAGTTCACTCCCTTTTACCTCCGAGCTTAAGGAATGGTGGAGGCATACTCTTTTCATCATGTCTTCTTTAATCACTATCATCTCCAAATTCCCATCTTCTCCTTTTCGTTTCATCGCTTTTACTGCATTGGCTAAGCCGACTTTCCTACCACTTTCAAGGTGATAATCGCCACCTCATCAATGTTAGGAGTAGTTCACCGGCACTGCCATCCAGAATTCCTTTAGGATTCTGCTAGGTTTGTGAGGGAAATTTCCCTTTTTCTTGCATTTGGTGCTGATTGGTGAGCCTTGAGATAGAGTACTGAAGGTTGTCTATTTTCTGAGCAATTTCATTTTGGAGCCCATCTATTCTTTTGTTCAGAGTGCTTTCCACAGTTAACTGTTTTTTGCTCTTCCACAAAGTTACCTACCACTTTGCTCCAGTTTAGAATGGCTTGCTCAACTAGAGAGGTGGACTGTGGTTGAGGTGGTTAAGAAGTTGAAGCATACTGTGGTGGAGCAGGGGGTACATACTGTGGAGATTTTGGCTTCCAGGAGATATTTGGGTGATTTCTCCAACTAGGGTTGTAAGTGTTGCCATATGGTTCATTAGTCGATGGTTTGAATTGACCAACAACATTTGCATGTTCCACTAACATCTCCCTCATTGTTGGAATAGTTAGACATTGCCTCCCGCATGCCCGGATTGGACAAACATGGCTTATTCCCAAGACAGAACTACCACCGCCGCACTTCCATGCGCTTCGTTTCCGCTTCCAACCTCTAGCCTAAGGTTGAAACTTTAGCTTTAATGTCCATGTCTTCAAGAAAAGAGTACTTGCCACCCCTGGTATTGGACTGAGGTCTCATTCTTTCCATCTCCCTTAGGTTAGGCTCATCCCAACCTTTTGATGCTTCAACTACATAACTTAAGAAATCAAAAGCTTCCTCTGGATTTTTACTCATGAAGTCTCCTCCACACATAGTCTCTAGCAGTTGCTTCATTGCGGGAGAAATTCCATCATAAAAATAGCTAACCAATAGCCATGTGTAAAACCCATGGTGAGGACAAGCATTGAGTGCTTCCATATATCTCTCCAAGCATGCATAACATTTTTCATTTTCATTGGCTGAGAAGTTGGAAATCTGCCTCTTCAAGCTTTTGTTTTGTGAGTGGGGAAGAATTTCTTCAAAATTTCAGCCTACATCTCAATCTAGTTTCGAATGCTTCTTGGCCTCAAGGAGTTGAGCCATATTTTTTCTTTATCCTTTAGTGTGAAAGGAAAAAGCTTTAACCACATTAAATTAACAGTGGCAGTCTCTTCTTTGAATGTGTTGCAGACCTCTTCAAACTCCCTTATGTGTGAATAGGGGTTCGCACTCTCCATGCCATGAAAGGTGGGAAGAAGTGGCATAAGGTGAGGCCTAATGACCATCTGCTTAGTTGGAGGCACTATGCAGAAGGGTGCACTCATCTGAGGAGGGTGTATGTGGTCCCTCATGGATCTAAACATTAGGTTCCATTTACTCCTATTTGTGTTGTTGTTCTTCGAATTTGGGGTTCCGTTGCGTTTAAGTCAGGTATAGGTCTCTAGATTTGGGTTCCCTGGAATACCTTTGAAATGGCATCCATGCAGATTTCTAATCCACTAGAACATGAACTCCTACAGGAAAAACAGGACGACACAAAAGAAAAAAAAAACAATTCTACCAAAAAGGGTTAAGGTTAACTAAAAAAAATAAGCAGTGAAATGAAATTAAGTAAACTAACATAAATTAAGTAAACTAACGATGCTTGCTAGAAGAATGATAAAGAAAATTCACTGACTTGTGATGAAGAACACAAGTGTTCAGTACATTGTCATTTACACTAAGGCACCATCCCCTACAATGGTACCATTTTTTATTCATGCCCCAGTAGTGGGTATTAATCAACAAAATTTATAACCTAATACCTCATACTAAGTAGCACTAAGCTGCTATGTTATAGTAGTTCAGATCGATCCTAAAGATGGGTTTTTCTTATTGAAATGACTTATAAGTAGTAAACTTATACTAGTGATTTCATTTTGGATATTAGGGTTGTGATAAAAAGAGTTGGTTTTGATGGTTAAAACTGAAAATAAAATGGATTAAAATATGGAAAGAAGTCCCTTGAAGTATCAAGTCACTAGACTTAGGTTTCTTAGGCAAATGAGGGGTTTTTCAGGTCTTTTCCTCGCATTGGGGAGGATAACATATAGTTATCTCCCGAATCGGTTCTTCATTTAGCTATAACAATTGATCCTCATTAAATATCCTAGAAAATGGCATTCACTGCCCATTAATGGTCTCAGTCAATAAAAATGTGTCTCCTTGACTCACCTTCCAATGGCTCATAAGTGATCACTGGATCTAGCATTAAGTATCCAATGAGTCTTGAAAGCTTACCAAATATCAACCATTCAAGGTGAATCAAAGGGATCGAAACCTAGAGTTGAAGGAAAGAACATTAATAACGGTAGATACACCTTTAAAAACATGAAAACCCCTTGGTTTGCCACGAGGTTCACCTGCAATGTCCTTTTACTTCAGGAGGGAGGAGATTTGGCAGCCACTCATCTCAGAAGGCTTCATCCTCCTTATTTGGTGTTTGGCTGGCTGAGAAAAGAATAATAGAAAATGAAGAAAATGGAGCTTCTAGAACAAGCTTCCCCAAACCAAATTTTTGATAATTCTGAATAAACTTTACAAAGTCTTCATTAATTTATATATACCACAAATCAATGTACAAATTACAAATATACAAAATAAAACACTGTTACATGGGGAGAAGTGGGAAGAACTCAAGGGTCAAACCATATTGACATTTTGAGAGTTGCGAGAATTTACTTAGTAACCCCCTAAATTTGAGGTTAACCTGCTCTTACCATGCTTTTGCCTTCTTCTAGCTTGAAACTCACGAACTACAGCGTGCTCTTTGCTTTATTTCAATTCCCACCTTTAAGATATATAGCCTTTGAAAGCAAGCAAAACTTGCACAAAATTGATTGGTAGCCTTGCTTAGGTCTAGCCAACATGTCAGCCCCAGACCAATTAGGCTGATTACTACACAAAAAGTACTCAAAACATGGAGTGTTAAGGGTATGAAACAGCACTATTTGGGTAGTAATCAAGCGTGAGTTCACTCCCACTTTAGCGTGAGCCCACTCACGCTATAGCGTAAGGTCCTCACGCTTCGGCTTGGTTTAGCTTCTTCTCCTCTATTAGCTTCTCATTTTCTCCACGCCATAGCGCCATATCCATCACACTACAGCATGATGTCGAGGCCCATGTTTTTTGCCAAAGCCCATCTCTCCTACTCTCTTGCTTTTGACCATAAAAAAGGGAAATTAGGGCATTTTGAATGGTTTCGTTTTAGAGGCTCAAAATTGACGAGATGAAGGCCCTCTCTTAGGGTTCCTCTCTCTTGAAGATTTTTCACCCTCCTCTAGGGTTTACTTTCAGTTCTTAGAAGAAGAAGGAGACTTCAAGAAGAAGAAGAAGATGGAAGAGAAGAAGGAAACTCCCTCCGCGTATTTTTATTTTTCTTCCCCTTTTTTTTGGCATTTCCCTTCCTTGGATGGTTGTATTTCTTCTCATAATTATGTATTAGTTATTTTTCTTAGGGTTTGGATGTAGCTGAGGACATGTTTGTATGAATCTCTTAATTTCTATTGATTTATGTTTTATTTCATATTTATGTTGAGTATGTCAAAAAATCTTAATGCTTATGGGTATTTAGCAATATTTGCATGAATAGTAGTTTGATTCAAGATCCGAGAGGTAAGAGTTAAAATTAGACCATGGATTATTTACCATCTAATTATCATAAAATAAAGATATAAATGAGATTAGGTGTGGTATTAGGGTTTCTTGTGTTTAATGTGTGATAAGGGTGAATCGTATTAGCATTTATAGAGTGTTTCTCATGTGTTTATTTAACCTAAATGTTAGATTCACACCCTTATGCACAAATATTACACTAACCCCTCATCTATGTGAGTTTGGCAGGCATTGAAAGTAAAGCAAGCAAAGAAGATGGCAAAAAGACCAAGAAAGCAGAACTTACACCAAAGGCATTACTTCTCCATGGCGAAGGAACAGCTTTGCCTCGGTGAAGGAACAGCTTCGCCTCGGCGAAAGAACAGCTTCGCCTCGGCGAAGCTGTTCACTAAGTCGAAAAGAGAGCTTCACCGAGGCGAAGCTAAAGACTAAAGAAAACAAGAGTCTCGGGTTCGCCAAGGTGAAGGTCTTCGCCTGGGCGAAGGGGGAACATCCTGCAAACCAAGAGCTTCAAGTTTGCTAAGGCGAAGGCCTTCGCCGAGGCAAAGCATACCTTCGCCGAGGCGAAGGAGGATCATCTTGATTATTGACACATGTCTTCGCCAAGGCGAAGGATGTTGAGTTGAGACAAAAATGCCCTCATTCTCAACCCCATTTTTTGTCATTTTCCATATACTATAAATACTCACTTGTATCACTTCTAAAGATATCTTGGAGAGAGCTTAGAGGCTTGCACATATTCCATCTTCTACGGTTTCTCTCTAAGCTCTCATTTCTAGGGTTTGTAAATTTTCTTAGATATTTTAGTTTGTTTTTGGAGCTAAGTTGTAAGATCCTGCTGCTAAAGGACTTCTTGTAGTGGTGGAGCCGGGTTTTGGAGGACTTTCATTTAATATTTGTTTTGTATCACTAAACCCTTCTCTCTCTCTTTATCTTTCAACTTTATGTTTGCTATAAACATGATTTTATTAGGTTTTGACGATACTATGAGTGACTAGTTCCTTCTCTAGGGCTGGTTGTTGACATTGGTGTTTGGCTTATGTATTATATTGAATGATTTTGTGAATGTCTTCTTTATCTTTGTGTTGAGGTTTGTGATGTGTGGTTTATGAATTGAGTTTTATTCAATTATTACACATACTAGGTAGTGAAATTGAGACCTAGAGCTCAAGGGTTTCAAGGTGACAATTGGAAGTATGCCCTTAGGTCGATTTTCATCCCTAATATTGTAATTGATAAAATCAACAATTTGTCAAAAAATATAAGAGTAGGAAAGCCTGATACTTGCAGATGGATTTTATTAGAAGGGACATCATCTAACCTTATGTGATGATTGTATGGACCGAAAAGTGATCAATCTGAACATAACCCGAGAAATTCCATTGCATGGATCGAGAGGTGACCAATGGAAATTCCCAAGAATTGATTTACCTTAGAACAAGTAACACATTATTTGACCTAGATGGACCGAAAGGAGAATAGGAATTAGGTGTGAGAAATTGAGGTGAAACTCGAAAGAGGACACTCATACCGCTCATGGGTAAACACAAGTATCTTCACTTAATTAACATAACAAATATATAAGTCATAAATGCACCAATGGAAATAACCGGCCTCAATATTATATTCTTAAAGTTTTCTTACAACTTAATCAGCCAATGGCTAATCTTTAAAGTAGATTTTTAGTTTAACTTAGTTTCATTTTTTGATTAACAATCAATCACAGCTTGATTTTAATTCACTTGATATTAAAGTCTCAGTGGCCAGGGTGTAATCCCCATGGCATTCTTTACTATGGGTTCGACACCGGAGTTTTTAATTTGAAAGCCACTATATTACTTGTGATTTGTGTACTTGTGGATTAGGTTGGTTTTAACAAAACTTTTATATAAACAAAAACAACCGAACAATGTTCCCTTAGAAATTTGGGGTTGAAGCGAGAGATGTTATAAAATATACCTCATCCTAAAAATTGGTGTCTGAATGCTCTGAAGATTGCATATTCACTAATTAAATCGTCATCTTCATGATGAAATAAACATTGATTAATTTGGTTAGGAGGTTCATGCATAGCGTTTAGGTAGAATCATACCCTTTAAGGCCATAATGATCTTAGTGAGTCTTCTTGCATGCTTAGTTAGTGTAATTTAGATCCTTTTACAGATTTCCAACCATCCAAATAGAGCCTAGGATAGATTAGAGTCAATACTTAGTAACCTAATTCTTTGTGGGAATGATCATCACTCATCACTTTACTACTTGATACAAAGCGTATACTTGTGCAAAATAGGTATTTTATTGCATAGTTTATTTATATAACACAAATACACCTAGCAGTGATCAAAGAGCTAACTCTCAGCATGGATTACTTAAGTAAAATCATAGTAATCCAAAACCATTTAGCTGCTCATTACAACCAGAAAATCTAACAAAACCATGTTTTGATCAAACATAATGTTGAAAGATTAAAAGAAAGAATAGAGTTTAGAGATACAAAGTAAATAATGAATGAAGTTCATCTCCAACTATGCTCCTAGGTTGTAATAGATCCTCTAGGTGCTGGATCTTCCAAATCAACCCTAAAAACAAAGTGGAACTCAAGAAAACCAAAAACCCTAAATTTCTAACCTAGAAAAAGAAAAACCCTAGGAGAGTGTTATGTTTCATGGTTCGAACCCCTAATTATTAGTATGATTATAGTATTTATAGGCCTTGGAAAATGGGCCAATGATGGGCTAAAAATGGGAATGTTTCGGCCTCGACCCGCTTCGCCGGCGGGTGACTTAGCGATTAAACCGTCGTGGCGGGGGCGGCAAGCGTCATCTTCACGCTCTATTTGCAACCAGCCTCGACAAGCGTTGGCATTTAGTGTAAGCGAGCATATTCATTCGATGAAGACTATCTTCACGTGGCCGAACGACTAGTCTTGGTCATTTATGGTCGACAAAACCTTTTCATCGTTGTGGTAAAAACACCTCTTAGCGGTGAACCTTTTCTACGCTTTCTTTGTGGTGAACGGTGAGTCTACGATTCTTCCTTGTCTTGGGCCGTAGTAGCAAATGAATGCTTTGTAGTAGCGAACATCTTCGTCACGATGCACAAATCTTCTACGGAACAAGTACTTCCACTTATCTTGATTTTCTTCCGTCACTTTTCTTGATCTTCTTTCTAAACTTGCAAAAAATAAGCAAATGGGGGATTAGAAGTTTCCTACAAGATAATGGTGTGAATCTAGCATTTAACTTGCATAAAACACATTAATATCATATTGGAAATGCTATAAAGATTCACACCTATCAACACTCCACTGCAATTACATGGTTTCTCTGATGCATACTAGGCTAGTAACTCGGATGATTGCACTTCCATGGGTGCTTTTATTATTTTCCTTGGTGTCAATCCAATTTCGTGGTGTTTTACTAAGCAACGCACTATTTCTCGTCTTCCACTGAGGCCAAGTACCTTGCCATTACGGTTGTTGGTGCCGAACTGCAATGGGTGAAATGGCTGTTGTCAGAACTCCTTGCACCAGTGTAATCGCCACCCACATGTTCTAGGACAACCTTAGTGTCACTTATCTCTCTACTAATCCTGTATTTCATTCTCACATGAAATGCCTTGCAATTAATTATCATTTTGTTCGTAACCCGGTTCAATCGTCCGAGCTGCATGTTCTTCATACATCCACTAGTGACCAGCTTGCTGATGCACTTGTGGGTACCTTGGGCCTAGGCCCAGCACCCTTGGCCAACCGGACCGACCCAAGAGCCTCAAAGGGAAAAAGGCCCAGACACCAGCCGGCCCAGGAACGTCTGACAGACCCTCCGGGTACCCCAAGAGGATTAGGCCCAGAAGTTAGCCGGCCCAGGAATGCTCGGCCGACCCTCCGCTCGGGCGCTTGGGGATCCCATAGCTCAAACGCCTTGTGTATCTCATGAGCTTATTTTCCCGATTGGCAAATCTACCAAGCAAAGCTGCCAACCAGCACTCCACTTTACAAGCGTGAGTTCATCCATGAACTGACCCCGTCGCCTTTGGTAAAATAGGAATATCCTCTTAACTGCGACTCTATCGGGAAGGTAGTTACGTAAAGGGAAGATTAAGTCACCCTTCCCGAAATAAGAGCCACCTTCCCCTAACATTATGGCAAGAAATCGTCCATGATCCAAAAAAGACGGATCCTCTTTCCTCCCTCCATAAAAGAGAAGCAAGTCACACCGAAAAAGGTATGAGATTCTTGATCGAGATTTCTATTGCTCCAAACTTTACATCTTCCAGAAAAAGGCTAACTTTGCCATCGGAGGGGTGACGGAACACCACCGTCGTCTTAACTGTTTGCGGGTTAAATTTATCACGGTGTATGCCCCGGCGATCGATTCTCACGAAGGTGGAGACCACAATTGGCGTCTATGGAAACGCCAAAGCAAGTCGCGAGAGGTGGTGCAGTAAACTGGGGTACACCGGCTCTCAGGGTGACCACCCCCGTCTACAAAGCCTTTGGCTATTCGAAAACATCCGCAAGGCAAGTCGGGTGCTTCCATGACTAGCAATCCAACGAACCTAGCCCTCGAAGACCAGTTCCTCCTTTGGCTCCAAGAGCTAGAAGCAAGACAAGAGGCGGGACGGGCGGTGGCGGTGCGGCGGGCGGGCAAGCCGGTTGTAGGAAGAAAACTGGCGTTCGCGAACCCGGTTGGTGGTCGGCGGCGAAACGCACCGAAAAACTTCCGCCCATTTTCTTTCATTCCTCGTCCGCAAGGCAAGGGCGCCGCCCGCCCGAGCGATATAGATCTACCAGGCTGGAGTGATGAGTTTATCATCTGGCGACTCCCGCTCCGCGGGTCTGCGTCACCGACGCGCGAAGCCCGTCTGAAAAGGCGCCTCGCCCGATCCGGCGGTCCATCCGATTAGCCATGGCGACCAGTGCGGAGAACGCGGGGACCGCGACGCCCGCGCCCAGCCCACCAATATGTAGCCCGGCCCCGAGGGATCTCGGGCCAATCTCACCGACCATGTACCGCCTTTCGGGCCGCCCCGCCTGCATAAACAATTTTGCCTCCGCGGTCGGGGACCATAGGACATGCTTTCCTCCTTGGACAGCATATCACGGATATGATCATCCCGGTGGCACTTTACATGCCACCCGCCGCCATGTCGACCGGTTCTTCCGACCCGATGCGATCACATGTTACATTATAATCGAGGCGGTAGATTCTCATGCCGGGCGGTGTCTATGTAAGGTATTCTGGCGGGCTCTCAGGGCCTGCTTTAGCCTAGTTCCACAAGCTCCCTAGAGGGTCAATAAACACATTCGGCGAACTATGGGTCGCGTTCGTCTCTCAATACTTGTGCTCTGTCAGGCAAAAGAGACATTGGCTCCTCAGTCAGCCCTTGAGCGAGAGACGGAGTCCATGCGGGACTTCACACGCGGTTTGAGCTGACCGTGCAGATCGATGTATGCGATTATGGATGCGGTCTTACTTGAAAACGGAAGAAGCTTTGGGCCGACCACCCCATTCTTCAATCTTTATCCCTAGACCCCCCAGTAACCATGGAGGAATTATGCAGTCGAGTGAGGATAAATTCTCTGACGGAAGATAACATACAGGCAGTTTGCAAGCGGTTATGATGCCGCTGGGGCAACCAAGGCGGCCTGGGGTATCCGAGACAAAAAGCAACCAAGGCAAGAGCCAGAAGCGCCCCGATGGGCAATCTGAGAAGAAGAAAGACCCCCCCGGGTTCACCGCTCAGCATGCTTTATGACCCGGCTCCACGCCCTCGTCAGGGACCTCCACGACTTCAAATAGGCCCCACCAATGAGGCCCCACTGGGCCGCAACCGATCCCTACGATGCGATTATCACAGGGAGCATGGCCACGAGAGCACCACGCTGCAGCCTTAAGTTCCCAGAAAGTTTATTCGGGCCGCCACCTCGTACGGTACTTCAGGAGCTAACCAAGGCCACGCCTTTCCATAACCGATGTACATTACAGAATCAACATGTCGAACCTCGTCCGACCATCAACTTGCTTACATCGGGACCGCCGGAGCAGCCAATATCAATCCAAGAAGCAGCAGATAAGAATGCTCGCAGCCGTGAGAGCCGTGAGTGAACACCACGCACCTGGGATGTCCCTTGGCCAGCTCGGGGTGGACGGCCCTATATCCTTTCCACCTATTAACCCTCTACACGGGTCATCACACCACACTACGAATGCGACTTTTATTAACCCGTATGCATTACCGCTGACGCGTAATGGTCTCGTCGATCCGGCAAGGCAGGGTTGATTCGCTTCCATCTTCCCGTACTCCTTCAATCGATGAGAGTCCCGATTGACTATCTCCATTCCACAAGTGTGGTTTTGTCGGGTTTCAACGGAGCTACCACACTGTCAGTTGGGGACATCACCTTCTCTGTCAAGGCAGGTCCCAGAACCCGCCGTACTATTTCCGGGTAACACCTGTACGTATAATGCTATCTTAGGCCGAGCCCGCTACATGCCATGAAAGCGATCATCCACATACCACTAAACGATAAGCTACCCGACCGGAGTCCGACAAGCACTTAGGTACACCGCTTTACTAATGCTATCAACTCTCACTGCGGGAGCGCGCACAAACCAACTGCTCCCGTGAACCACCCCTGGAGGACCAACCCCCGCAATAGCAATCACAGTCATCCGTCCGGCCCACCTCGGAGGATAGAGAGTCGTTGGCCGTTGATCCCTTAGAAACCGTGTCCCTCGACGGGTCGGATAGATGCGTCTATATTAGTACTCTCCTCTCCGAGGAGGAAAAGGCCCAGTTACACCGAGTTATACAGTCCAACGCTGATGTATTTGCCCCTGACTCATGCCTGGAGCATGCCCAGATCAGCCCCATCTACGCCCCACACAGCTGAACGCGCCCCTCCTCGCTGCCTGGCCAAACAAAAGCAAGACGCTTTCACCCAGATCGCCACTTGGTCATCCAGACCGAGGTTAATAACCTTCTACGTAATGGATTTATCAGAGCAGTAAAATACCCCGAATGGCTGGCCAACGTGGTGGTAGTTCCAAAGAAGGCACAAATGAGGCGCAAAATGATTACTGACACCCAATCATTGAATTTGCCCAAAGCAAGATAGCTTCCCACCCGCATGGATCCAATCAGACGCCATGTGGGTACCCGTGATGCTATCCTTTTCGGACGCTTCGATACCACCTGCATCCCTATGCACCCCCCGGATGTAGAAAAGACATCTTTCATCACGCCCCATGGACTGAACTGTTATAATGTGATGCCCTTCGGATTAAAGAATGTTGAGGCCACCTATCAGAGGTTGGTGATGAAAATGTTTCGACCTTTACTCGGCAGCACCATGGAAGTTTATATTGACAATATGCTGGTAAAATCCAGACAGCGCTCAGATCATGCCACTCATCTCCAGCAAGCTTTCGACCTCCTCCGAGAATATGGTATGAAACTAAACCCCCTAAAGTGCGCCTTCGGGGTCAGTGCCGGCAGATTCCTTGGCTTTATGGTAACGCAAAGAGGAATAGAGGCAAATCCCGTGCAACTTAAAGCCATCTTGCAATCGCCGACCCCCAGCTCCAAGAAAGAGATTCAGCGACTGACCGGTAGGCTAGCTGCCCTTGGGTGTTTTATTTCCCGGTTCACCGATCGGCTGAAACCCTTCTTCACTACTCTAAGGGGGGCCAGCCGGGCTGAGTGGAACCAAGAATGCGACCGGGCACTAGCAGCAATCAAGCAATATTTGACAGAGCCCCCAATACTTGTGAGCCCGGAAGCCGGAGACACACTTTACCTTTACCTAGCAGCCTCTGATATAGCAGTCAGCGCCGCCTTGTTTAAAGAATGTGGGGATGCGAAGTTGAGGCCAGTGTTCTTTGTCAGCAAGTCCTTAACCGATGCGGAAACCAGATACACCCACCTCGAACGAGCTGCCTTGGCCCTACGAATGGCCACCCAGAAGCTTCGCTCATACTTCCAAGCTTATCCCGTTGTGGTGTTGACTGACCTTCCACTTCGGGGCACGATTCACAAACCCGATCTGTCCGGAAGGATGGCTCGCTAAGCAATGGAACTAAGCAAGTATGGCATCCAGTACAAGCTGAGACTTGCAAAGAAGGGGCAAGTCTTAGCTGACTTCCTTGTAGAAATCCCGCAATCCCAATCCTAAGACTTACCTGACCTGGGTAAGGGCTATGACCATATTACTGGGCCTGGGGATAATCAGACGGATCGTCTCGCAATTAACTCTATAGGGAAATGATTGAACAAAGCAAACCGCTTAGGCTTCAACGCCCAACAACGAGTCGAATATCAGCCATGATAGCCGGATCAAACTCACACCGCCGTGGTGCTGGCCAAAATTTTTGATTCAAAGTGACTCACAGCTGGTCGTGGGACAAGTCAACGCAAAATTCGAGTCCCGGGAACCCCGAATGGAAAAATACGCTTCCTTAGTCAAACAGAAATTGAGTACCCTCATTACTTGCAAACTCGAACATATCCCTAGAGACAACAATGAACGGGCTGACGCCTTAGCCTCTGTGGCCGCATCTTTGCCAATAACGGAAACTATATATCTCCCTATCTACTATCAACCAGGCTCCTCCATATCACATACTCAGGTAAGCCAGGTAGAGGAGCCTCCCCCATCCTGGATGGACCCCATACGACTCTACATAGCTACAAGGGGGTTACCAGATGATAGAAGCATGGCTCATAAAGTTCAGAGATTCACTGTTAGGGTTCTCCTAAAGACGGCAAATCTATAAACTATCCTCGCGACCGTGACCTGAAATGTCTGACTCCCGAGCAAGGCCAGTATGTGTTAGTTGAATTACACGAAGGCATATGCATAAATCACCCGAGCGGAAGAACACTAGCCCACCAAGCCACACTGTGGGCATTATCACAACTATGAAGTCGGATGCTGCCGACTATGTTAGAAAATGTGACCCCTGCCAGCGAATGTCTCCAGTCTTGAAATCTCCAATGCAAGATTTGGTTTCCATCTCTAGCCTATGGCCATTCACCCAATGGGGGATCGATATTATGGGTCCATTCCCCACCGCACCAGCCCAAAAGAAACTATTACTGGTCACTACGGACTACTTCAGTAAATGGATAGAGGCAGAAGCCTTCGCGTCAATCAAAGATAAAGATGTCACCCGATTCATCTAGAAAAACATTATTTACAGGTTCGGCATTCCGAGATCAATCGTTTCAAATAATGGGCCGCAATTTGACAGCCAGGTCTATCGGGACGTTTGCTAAGAATTGAAAATACGAAACTTGTACTCTACCCCCCAGTATCCCTAAAGCAATGGCCAAGCTGAAGCCTCCAACAAAACCCTGTTGACTGCCCTCAAAAAGCGACTAGACTCCGCTAAAGGGAAATGGGTAGAGGAATTACTGGGCTTACAGGACCACGGCCCGAAAGCCAACCGGCATCTCTCCTTTCGCACTCACCTACGGGATGGAAGCTATTATCCCTACTGAAATCGGTCTACCTACCATTCGGCCAGCTATGCCCGAACCAAAAAATGAAGGATCCATGATCAGAGAGTTAGACACAAGTGATGAGCTGCGAGAAGCGGCAGCAATCCAAGTGGCATCTTACCAACGCCGCTTGGCGAATTCTTATAATAAACGGGTCAAGCCTCGGGCGTTCCAGCCAGGCGATCTAGTTTTGCGGAGAGTTTTTGAGAATACCGCTGGATCCTAATTTAAAGAAAGTTCCAAAATTTAACTGGGAGAGGCCATACGAAGTGGATACTCCAAGTCGGAATCGGGTCCGTGCTATAGACAAAACAGATGGAACCCCAGACGAATGGAATGCCACGCATTTGAAAAGGTATTATCAATAAAATAATATCTTTGTTATCTACTACCGGCATATCTTCGCATGTCTATACATAACGCAGGATCCATTCCAAAGTCCGAAGCAAGGCCCACTCACCGCCTTACCAACACATCACATCCGTCGGTCAAATTACAAGTCCGGCAAATAAGTAGATTCCATTGATTCGCCAAATTTCAAGACAAATCACATATGGTCGGGTCAAATTACAGTCCGAATGGCAGCTTCATCGACTACGCCAAACATGCATCACATCCGCTAGTCAAATTATTAAGTCCGGCGGCGCACATCGACGTCTTACCAAAGATGCATCACATATGGTCAGTCAAATTCAGCAGTCTCGGGCATGGGGCGCAGCCATCGACCGCCTACCAACATATCACATCCGTCAAGCCAAATTGATGTCCAGACGCACAGCCATCGACTGGTCACCGCACGCATCACATCCGGGTCGTCAAATTACAAGTCCTGGCAAAGACAAGCTTCACCGACTACCAACACGTGATCTGGGCATCCGGGTCGGGTCAAATTACAGATGACAATCTATCCAGACAGCCCAACTAGCGACCCACTTGGCTCAAAGCCTCTAATTTCTAATCAATGCAATCGAAGGAGGCACTCAATAGGAATCAAAGAAAAATCAAATAATATAACCTTAAAGCATATTCAAAATTAACGAAAGAAAGACGAAGAAGTAAAATTGTTTGATACAACCACCGAACAATGTGAAAGTTTTCAAGCCCTAGTTGCTACGGCATCCTCAACCCCGCCGTTAGACACTGTCGGGAGATCCGTTGGAAGAACTGCCTCCTCTCCAACCGCGACTAGACTATTCTCCGAACGCTCCTCCCCGCTAATAGGAGCCAAAGAAGAAGCAGGTTTAATGGCATTTGGGCAAATGGATTAGCGAAGAACTCTACAACCAACTAATCGAAGGATCTCTGTGATTCACCGGATTTTTGAGGCTCGCTTCTCCCACATATGTTGTGCGTGAAAGCACAACAACCATAGCTATAATTGAAGAGCGTATCGCCACTTGAGTCAAATTCGGCCTCCATCACCTCCCTGTCAACAGCGACCTTCTCCCAGAAGGCGGTAAAGTCATCCTTTAAAGCCCCGAGCTCTATGACCAAGGCAAGTTTTTCATCTGCCAAATGGCTATTTTCTTCTTCTGCTTTCTTACAAGCCTCCCCCGCCGTGGCTATTAACGCTCCCGAGCGGCTCCATGTTCAAACTCCACCCTCTGACGAGCCTCTTCCGCAAGCGCCTACAAGACCGAACCCGGAAATAGCTCCGACTCTATCCGCTGGGTATTAACTACCCTCGCCTGCTAACTCACATCGTCATTTTCACGGCACAGTCAGATTCTCTCACCACCAAGCGCAATTCTTCACCGGATTCTCTAGGCCTCCAATCTAAGCGACGACACGCCACCGACTTCTTAGTGAGGTGCCCGCATCTACCTTCCGGGCCTATACCCGTCATTGTATTAAATAATCGCAGCCTACGGTCCCCCACCAAAGCTCAAATTCGTGATGCTGCAACGTCATGTTGTGAACAGAAACTACAGCCTGCAAATAAGCCCATTAGCAACTAAGAAAATAAGTAAGAGCGCTAAAACTACCCAAATGAACCAATCTATCTTACCAGCCCCACCGACCGAACAAAATTGCGCTCCTGACCGTAGATCCCAGCCATCAATGATCTGTAGAAAATCCTCCTTTGGGGTAGAAGCAGGGAGGGGCACCGTGTAATCTTCGTGAAGGCCCATGCCCCGAGCGGCTATCGATACCCGATACATGGGCGGGTAGAAACTATTTAACCAATCGGTCACGGACGCTCCGCGATGAAAGGTCTCCCAGCGGCACAGTATATCTTTCACCTATTCCTCCCCGGGGGCCGATATCTCCACTCTCGGGGGCTCCGGCCCACGAGGAGGAAGATAGTTATTGGTTATCACCTAGTCCGGGCGTTTGGGCCTAGGCAGTCCGGACCGCATGTACTCCAATCCGCGCGGCTCCTCATCGATCCGGCGGATTACTCCGAGGCTCGCGAGCCTGAGATCACCTCGCTCGATTCCTCGATCGACCTACTCTTATCCGTCTCTGGCCCACTTGTTGGCCCTAATCGGAGCGAGGATGGTGATTTCCCATTCCCGAACTTCCGCTACCATAGGCTCACCATCGATAAACTGGCCGGGCTCGGGTTCTCGCAGAGATTGGATGTAATAAGATCCACTACTAATTCGAACTTACCTTCCTTTTTCTTTTACGGGCGGCATAGCGATCAAGCAGCCCCGCCATTCTCTCCATCCGTTCTTCTTCCTCCAAATCCTAGGGACCGTCCGTGTCGTCAGGAACCCAAGGTATAAAATTCTCACATCGGGACCCGGCTGCTCAGACATGTTTCGAGCGCCCTTTCTGGCCGACCTCACCACTGGGGCAAACTCGGCCACTTGCGCAAGAGAAAGGACGCGACGGACGGCTCTCTAAATTTCTCCCACCAGAGCGTAAGATCGCACCAAAACCCTGGCTTGGAATAGCTGCACAACCTTGATGCATCTCGCCCCCGCACCCGACTCCACTGCCTCGACTAACGGATCCTCGGAGGAGCCTAGCGCTACCGTAAACTAGGTGTCGACATCTACAAGTTAATGTAAAGTGCTCCCTTCCACGAGCATTCGAAGGCAACGACCGGGATGACCGCAAGGTATATGGATCCGGCTGCGCTCACGGTGAACGATGTTCTCTCGTAAGCAAGACTGTAGTGGCGTCCCGCCGTGAACTTCCAATAGCCTATGGATCTTCCCAATGCTCCGACTCTCCACCCACTTCACACCAAACCCTCCTCCAAGCCCACTCGCATGAATAACCAACGATTAATACATCACAACGTTGGGATGTGTGCTAATAAACCATAACCCAAGACAACTATTGCACTGGAAAGATCGAGACCAGCTTAACATTAAACTAAGAACCCGGAACCCGGTCTCATCCCAAGGACCCCTCACTAGTAATGCCCCTTTCGCCTCCGTCTTAGGCGAGTCAGGAAACCCATTAACAATCTGGAATCGGGGGTTCAAAACCGACATGGACATCCGGCCCCCCGGCCCTATGTTCAAGGAATAAATAATGAAAATCTCTACCAGAGAGAGATCAAGCTGGTACAGATGATTCAGCACGCAATTGCCTATTAGGATACGGATCACGTTGGGATGGATGAGGGTCGGGGACGCCCGGGTAAAATGCAAGAACTGTTTAACTATGGCAGGTACGGGAAAGCGTAGCCCGACTGCTAGATGCTCACGGGTAGAGAACACACCATTGTGTTCTCCACCCAACGTGGAATCGTCCGCCCTCTCCATCAACCGAAGGTCAGCCGTTATCAGCACCTCAAATACACCTTAATTCCATCGTCGTGGACGCAATGACATTGCTTGCAGGTTTCGCCGGCCGCCTCCCACACCACTCTGTGGAAGCTTCCTCCGACTTCACCATTCTCCGCAAGGCATCAAAAGAAGAGGAAAATACGAATATTAGACCGTGAGGCATATACTAAATGGAGAGTGATCGCCTCAGCGCCCGCAATAGTCACCCGCGAGTAAGAATCCAAGACTCTCACCTCCCATTCCATGCTTTTAACAACCGAAAACCCGTCACCCACCAAAGACCAACACTAAAAAGGCGCAACGATGGCTACCTGTGGAATCAAAGGAGTGAATGCCTACAACGATGACTCGCAAACGAACGCAAGTAGGGCTGGCCTATTCGCAGTGGTTAGTCGCCAAGGGAAAAGAAGATAAACCAAAGTAACACGGAAGGGAAAGAGGTACGACGTAATGATACCTATCTATATATACCGTCGCCTAGGGCGTGCGGTTGCATTTAATGCAGCATTGACTGATCATCTGCCCGAATCTCAACCGCCACGATGGTTCGCATTCTAGGGCACGTCAGATTAGGGTGGGCCAAGCCCAAAGGCCTTCCTCTCAGACGGTTAAACCGACCCACTAACATGTTTTAACAATAAGCAATTAATCTTAGATAAAAACATAAGATATCCACACACAATTGCAATTAAGCGCAAAAATGATTAAAAAACTACAATTTTATTAATTGCACCAAAAAGGTGTTCGACGTTACATAAGCAAGGCTCGTTACCAAGCAATGTTTTACGATACATTCCAAGCTTACAAGACATCCTAAGTAGATGAAGCATCCATTCCGGATCCAAGACGAAAACTACCGCAGAGGCCAAAAAGGAGAAGCAAGTGGTGATGGGGTTGAACGAGAAGCAGAAAGCCCCCGTACTGCCGTAGAGGCCAAGATGGTGATGGGGCTGAACGAGAAGCAGAAAGCCCCCGCGCTGCTATGGAGGCTAAGAAGGAGGAGAAGGAGAGGATGAGGCTGGTAGAAAGCGTGATCAACCCCTGCAGGATTCAGCAGGGGGTGCCCTCAGATGCAGAGGCTGCCATTCAAGTTTTAGAACCACCCAAACGCCTCCCCAAACATTTCCGACTCCGCTCAAACTATGCCGTCTCTGACCATCCCATGCCCAAAGGGCATATTTCCGCAGAATCGATCAGAACCGGGCCCCTCATTCCGCGAACCCTTCACTTCGGGTGTCCAAATTCTCAACGATCTATCATCCTTCTCTGTCAGATGAGCATGGATAACCAGTAAATTAACAAACCTCGTCATCCTCGCCTTTTATAGCTGCTCCTATATCTCAGGATCGATCCACATGATCCAATAGCATCTAATGCAGTTGCAAAAAAGTTATAAAATTTACATTGAAAATTAAGCAGCATTAATAGTAAGTTGTTCCCCATGATATGACGGTCAACCTTATTCTTTTTCCAACCGGGGATGATCTTCTCCCTACAGGAAAAGTGGGGGCATCAGGTACTCGGGGCCCAGCCCAAGACTCCTCACAAATGCGCTCGACCCAAGAGCCCCAAAGGGAAAAAGGCCTGCATAATTACCACCCCAGAAAGCCAGCAGACTCCTCCGGCAATTCTAAGAGGATTGTTACTGCACGCAATTCTATTTAGAATGCCCGTACACCGCCCCGGCGCTGGGATCTTACAGTCTCGACGCCTTGTATAGCCTACGGGCTTATTTTCCGATTGGCAATCATCGAGCAAAGTCACAACCGGCACTCCACTTTACAAGCGTGAGTTCATCCATGAACTGACCCCGTCGCCTTTGATAAAATAGGAATGTCCTCTTAATCGCGAATTCTTACTCTGGGCAGTTCACATAGCGGTGTCGAATAAGTCACTCCTTCTCGGGGGCCAAGAGCTACCTTCCCTAATATTATGGGAAGATATCGTCCATGATCCAAAAAAGACGGATCCTCTTTCCTCCCTCCATAAAAGAGAAGCAAGTCACACCAAAAAAGGTATGAGATTCTTGATCGAGACTTCTATTGCTCCAAACTCTTAAGCATCTTCCGTAGTGCGGCTAACTTTGCCATCGGAGGGGGCTTAATGAACACCACCGTCGCCTTCTTTGTTTTGCAGGTGTTGCAGCTACTCCGCGAATCGCCCCGACGATCCAGCTTACTCGAGAATCCTCGAGACTACAAAGACTTACCAAATCCCTTTCTCGGCCTCGCATCTTTTCCCTATGTGACAAAATTGGTGTTATTTCTAGCACATCATCTTGAGGGGGTATATTGGAGTATATTTAGGACTCCTTTTTATTAGCTTTATGCTATTACTGTTTTTCCTGATTATATATATATTCTTCAACTCTTTAAGTAATAATTAAGTTCCTTTCGTAATATTCTTAATTGATGGTGTCGTTGAAGGAGAAGAAGAGTCTATAACTTATTTTGTTTTCCATCACATCAAATAAGAAGAAGGCTATACGTCTGCAGCAGCCATCAGGTCGGGGGCCATCACATCAAAGAACGATTTGCAGAGGTTAGGGAGAGAGACATAGCAGAGAGGCTATATGTTCCGCTCAAATTAAACAAGGAGAGCAGTATGAGAACAGGAGCAGCGCGACTATGAACGCAAAGGCGGCTGCACCCTTCCTCTTGTCGGCCATGGTGTGTCTCGTTCTCTTTTCACTCTTGATCATGTTCTGCTCCACCCGGAAGCTCTCCCGCGACCTAGAGGGTAACAACCCCGCGGCAGTGACGCCCAGGCTGGACACGGACACGGAGGCGGTGGACCAGTGAATCCCCCCGTGGCGGCGTTACAAGAGATGATTCCAGTGATAATGCCCGGAGATATGAGGCCTACATACCTGGCGACGCCCCCATGCCTTTCACCCATGCCTTTCAGGGCTTCCTTGTCCGGAGAAGGCGGCACTAATTTCCATTTGACAATACATAAAGCATTGGGAGTTCTGTAATTCCTTACTCAGCTTATTATATATATATATATATATATATATATATATATATATATATATATATATATATATATATATATATATATACAGTAATTTATAAAATTTGAAAACCATGGCATGCTTCCTAACTTATTTATACCTACTTGTCAACTGGCTTGCATTTTTAATTGGCGTCTTTTATCTTCTATTTCTACAAATGGAAACCGATCTGCCTATGCTATAAGGCATCCTATGGCGGTCGGCTGAACTTAAATCATTTCTTGTGTTCATTTGATAATTCTAGCCATCTACTTGATTATTTACGTAGCATAATCAGATTAATTAGTATTTTATTCCCATGACACCATCAAAACCAATGGTTCCTATGTAGTCATAGGTGGCCGGTCATTAGTTCAACCACGCTAGATGGAACACCCATTTTAGTGGCTCATATCAGCAATTAGACATACAATGCTCTTTGGAAATTAATCATCCTTTTGGGCCTTTTATAGCTTGCTTTTGTTTATCCTTGTGGGCAGTCAGAAAAAGTTCTCTTTTCTAGTTGCTTTAAAAGATATCGATGGATTAGAGTCAGCTAGAGTCCTGACTGTTGTTGGGTCCGTCCATGTAAATGTTGCTTCGCATGGTGGTTTTAGGTAAAAACAGATTAATCGTGTCTGCACAAGATTCTTAATTAGGTCATCATATTCACCAAAATGATGCAACTGTAGTTATTTTGTCATTGCTTAATTTAAGAATCTACAAAAGAAATCCTTTTACATTAGCATATGGGATCCCAATAGTGGTGCGATTCTCATTTTAACAGAATTATAATTCCTTCTCTACCTTTTTCCAACCCCATGCGGCTGTATTCTTACCCAGTATTTTGCGATTGTCAAGCTATTTTTTCCTGCCTAATTCCTTCACTTCTAACTTCTAACTTAAGAGACCAATACTAAACTGTTTTATTATAAAAACTCTCAACGAGGGCATGGTTGGTTTCCCAGAAAACTATTAGCCACGTTCCTCTCCTTATTTTGGTTGAATGTTTAGGGATTGTGAGAGTTATGGTTTAATTAAGCATTGGGTTCAGAGGTTCTATTTGCCCATCTTATTTATTTACTTAGATAAATAAATGAAGAGGAGAGAAGTGTTGAAATATAAATTTGATTTGTATTTTGGGTCTTAATTAAAATAATTTTGGGTCATTAGATTTTGGGCTTAGTAGTTTAAGTAAAAGCCCACAGCGTTAGAAACATAAGAGAGTCAAAATTCTAGATGCTTATTCTAGATATTTCCATGAAGTTCTCTAGAATGAGGTTAGATTTGAAATTTTAGAGAGCATTCTAGAGACTCATTCATAACCATTAGATTAAATTTGTGTTGGCACAATCCTAGCCATTAGTTGAGGAGGTACTACTAGTATAAATAGAGGTGACCCCCTTGAGTTTGAAATCAAACCAGAAACAAGAAGTCTTCAATAATACAAATAGCCTCTTCTCCTTCATCATCTAGTCTCTCCCATCTTCAAGTTCTTTGTTCATTTTCCTTCCAACAAAGTGGGATCAGAGCTAGGTAATTGGATCTCTAGAAATTTGAGTATGCTTTGTAGTTGCAGCATTGATTGACCTTCAACATCATAAATTTTTTTTGAGATCTCATTAACTTAGAGAGTTCGAGTCTTGAGTTCCTTTTAAGTTTTTTAGTTGTCATAGACTTTGTTTGTCCATTTAGAGCTTTAAAATTCCATCTTGAAGATCCTTTCTACAGAGATGGCGAGTAGTGGTATGGTTCCATTCCAAGTCCCAGCACTCAAAAAGAGCAACTAAGACAATTGGAGCATCAAAATGAAAGCCCTCCTTAGATCACAAGATGTGTGGGAAACAGTAGAGAAAGGCCACAAAGAATCGGAGAATGAAAGTACTCTATCTCACGCTCAAAAAGATAGTTTGAGAGACTTAAGAAAGAGAGACAAGAAGGCTCTCTATTTGATCTATCAAGGATTAGATGAAGATGCATTTGAGAGGATCTCAAAAGTGAAGTTAGCTAAAGAAGCATGGGAGAAGCTTCAAACCTCCTACAAGGGAGCTGATCCAATCAAGGAGGTACTAAAGAAGCATCAAACCTTCTTTCATTTGCAAAGCTTCAAGCTTCAAACTTTAAGAGCCGAATTTGAAGCTTTGCATATGAAAGAAGGTGAAGTCATCTCCGACTAGTTCTCTAGAGTCTTAAAGGTTACTAACCAACTAAAAAGAAATGGTGAGAAGCTAGACGACGTAAAAATTATGGAGAAGATTCTTTGATCAATAGATTTAAAGTTTGTTCATATTGTCGCTATCATCGAAGAAACCAAAGACTTGGAAACTAAAGAATGGAGAGCATCAATTTATTTCCAATGTTTATTATGTGTCGAACATGAAGAGTAATATCTTGAGTCTAGGGCTACTTTTAGAAAAAGGTTATGATATTCGTTTAAAAGACAATAACCTCTCTATAAGAGACAGTGGGAGTAATTTAATTGTCAAGGTGCCGATGTCAAGAAATCGAATGTTCATGCTCAACATTCAAAACAATCTTGCAAAATGTCTCAAGGCATGCTATGAAGACAACTTGGCTTTGGCATCTTCGATTTGGGCATCTCAATTTTGAAGGATTACAACTACTCTCCAATAAGGAAATTGTGAGAGGATTACCCTCCATTAGTCACCCTGATCAAGTGTGTGAAGGATGTCTACTTGGGAAGCGATTCAAGAAGAGCTTTCCAAAGGAGTCAAGCTCAAGAGCTCAAAAGACGCTAGGACTCATACATACGGATGTGAGTGGTCCAATCAAACCAAGCTCACTCGATAAGAGCAACTATTTCCTTCTCTTCATAGATGATTTTTCAAGAAAAACATGGGTCTATTTTTTGAAGGGGAAAGCAGAAGTGTTTGAAATTTTCAAAAAAGTTCAAAGCCCTTGTTGAAAACGAAAGTGGCTTCGTGATCAAAGATATGAGATCAAATTGTGGAGGAGAATTCACATCAAACTGATTTTAAAAGTACTGTGAAGATCATGGAATATGACTACCT
This sequence comes from Tetrastigma voinierianum, assembly GCA_016808115.1. NCBI lineage: Eukaryota > Viridiplantae > Streptophyta > Magnoliopsida > Vitales > Vitaceae > Tetrastigma > Tetrastigma voinierianum. The sequence goes on along the minus strand of JAEQBH010000651.1, from coordinate 763,030 downwards.
TTGACAATGCCAAGATCCCCCTAACAAAATAGAGTAGCCGAAAGGAAAAATAGAACAATCATCGACATGACAAGAAGCATGCTCAAAAGCAAGAGACTTCCAAAGGAGTTATGGGTAGAAGTAGTTGCATGAAGACTACAACTTCCTTCCATACTTCGAAGAAGATGATATGGAGCATCGGATAGAGCAAGCAAGAGAGGAGCTTACTACCCCACCAATTTCACTAGCTGCGAGTACTCAAGAAGAGGAAAGCTCAAGTGAAAGAGTTCCACGCTTTAGGAGCTTACAAGAACTTTACGAGGTAACTGAAAATCAAGAAAATCTTACGCTCTTTTGCCTTCTTGCCAATTGTGAGCCTATGAACTTCCAAGAAGCAATGGGAAACAAGAATTGGAAAGACGCTATGTATGAAGAAATAAAGGCAATCAAGAAGAATGACACATGGAAGCTAGCTTCGCTTCCAAAAGGACACAAGGTGATCGGTGTGAAATGGGTGTACAAAGCAAATAAAAATGCCAAAGGAGAAGTCGAAAGATACAAGGCAAGATTGGTGGCGAAAGGCTATAGTCAAAGAATCGGCATCGACTATGATGAGGTATTTGCTCCTGTTGCTTGATTAGAAACTGTAAGACTAATTATTTCCTTTGCAACTCAAAATAATTGGAGGATATATCAAATGGATGTGAATTATGCCTTCCTAAATGGAGTCTTTGAATAAGAAGTCTACATCGAGCAACTACAAGGCTACGAAGTAAAGGGAAAAGAAGACAAGGTTTTAAAGCTAGAGAAGGAGCTCTATGGATTGAAGCAATCTCCAAGAGCTCGGAATGCTCGAATTGACAAGTACCTCCAAAAAAGAAATTTCATCAAGTGTCCATATGAGCCAAGCCAAGCCAAAAATAGGGGTGACCCCCTTGAGTTTGAAACCAAGCCAAAAACAAGAAGCCTTCAATAATATAAGTAGCCTCTTCCCCTTCATCATCTAGTCTCTCGCATCTTCAAGTTCTTCCTCCATTTTCCTTCCAACAAGAAGAAGGGTGCCTGGATATATACCTGGAAACGCAATTTAAGGAAACAAAAAAGGAAAAAAAAAAGACTCTGGGACCGCTACCTCAAGCCACTTGTATTAGAACGATTCATTATTTTTTTTATCTAAGAAGAATATTTCTCCATGGAAGTCCACAATCGCCTTCCGAATTTTGATCATTTCTTCATTGTAGTCCCTTGCTTCTGCAACTCCTGGAAACCCCAACCGCAGAAACAAAAAGCTAATTAAAATCAAGTCCACATGCATGTTATGATTCCTGAACTAAAACTATAAATGTTGCTACCTACCAACCCATTGATGGAATATTCCAAGGCGGACGCTAGACGACGCTAGCTTGTTAGCAGAATATATAGTTTACGTACCGGAACGTGGAGAGAAAATAAATATCAAGGAATAAGGAAGATGTTTGGATTAATTTTGGAGATTGAGGATTGTATTAAGAATTTAAATTTTGTTCGCATTGGTTTTATTCATGATTCACATTATTTTGTCAATAAAAAAATTTCAAATTTTCTAAAATGTTTGTATTTTAAAAATGAATAAACAAAACTAGATTGATTTGAAATTGTCATATTAATGTATCATCAAATTCTTCAAACACTTACTGTTTTGTATATAAATAAATCATCCACGTAGAAGCATAAAATAATTAACTTTGATGTAAAATCTGGGCTCCAAATGACATTTTAAGAGATTTTGTTATGACAAACAAGTATCAATTTATATACATGTATATGTTCAGCATAAGGGACATGTTTTTAACCTACATAATACTTTTTTGAGTTTTCAAACTTGTTTCTATTAGCTTTCCTTGCAAAAAGCAGAATTAATTCAACCTCAAAGTACATCCAAAAGGGATATGATTAGATAATGGCATAATTAAACCTTATTCAAACTTATAGAACTAAAGAAAGGATTCAAATATATATAAACAGGATAACGAGTAAGGGACAATGAAATATTACAGCCAATGGTTTATAGTACTTTGGCAATGCCTTGGAAGTTTAGAAACATGTGCACTCCTACTAAAAAAAAGGGGAAAAAAAGCCTACTAAGAAGATGAGGCAGCGTCTTCAACATCTCATGGTTCTGTCGGATGATTTCTCTTCCTCCCATCCGGAGTAGACTTGTAATAGCAGGCGTATAAAACGAGTTGCATGGTCCCTGACACAGTTCCAATCCCAGTCACAGTCTGCAACACCCAAAGCATCAGCAGTTGTTTAATTAATTTTTAAGAACAGTACTGAAAAAGAAAAAGTAAATTAATGAGATGAATGAACCATATATGTACCGTCATATAAAGATCAAATTTAATCAGGGAGTAACAGAGTGAAATGACTCCATTAAGGAAGCTGCCCAGGAAAAGATAAAACGGCATAAACTCCACACTTTTTGTTTTAATCACCTTTCTCTGTTCAGACATTAAGAAGATACTTTATTAATACAAATACATTACAAAAAAAAAAAAAAAGCACAGGCGTGTTTACCATGATGATGAGGGGTGAAGCGTAACGACAAATCCCACTATGATAAACAAAATTCCAACAAAATTGGACCTTGATTCATGCGCGTGGAATACCATCAGTGTCACCTCTGCCACAACACCCATGAAAGCCAATTCTAATAAGAGACCACAAATCACTTTCACCTGCATACAAATCAACAGCATTTTATGTAAACTTTCTGTTCCCTAGTGTTTTTTCACCCGAAAAACAAAGGGAGAGAAAATGAAAACAAATTTATACCCGGGCTTTCCTAGCCGCATATACTAAATAAATTGCGAGAAAGGTGAGTTGCACCAAGGAACAAAATGTCGTTTTTTTTTCACCAAATATCTGATATCGCCAGCCCTCGACAATAATATCACAACCAATACCACCTACCAAAAAATGCGAAAATATAAAAATCGCCAAAATATTGGCAAAATATTGGAAATTTCCGATATTTGGGCAAAATTTCAAGATTAAAAGACGCGCATGTGGGCGCCGATTTTTTCAAAAAATCGCCAATATATGGCTGATTTTTTCAAAAAATCGGCCGTGATCTAGACCATCCAAATTTCGTCCTTCTTTTTAAATGCATCAAACGATCATATTTTTATCCAACCTGGCTGACATGGCACTCTAAAATCCGTAAAGGCATTCCCGAAGAGAGAAACAGAATTTACGTAACCGAATTTTTCTGGGGACTGAGGATGCCCACTTCACCGCCGAATCGTTCCCGCTGAATCTAATACCACGCCGAATTTCGCTGATCTCCAAGGTGGTCGAAATTTCCACGCTTCGAGATGGGTGCCTGATGACACATGGCAAGATAAGGGGATGCCACAGGAGGAGGGCCGCTATGTATAGGGACAAAATACCAACAATCAGATGCTCTCAGCGCGACACACCAAGACCAAATCTAGATATTAATTACCAAGACCACCTACAGTTTTGGCCGAGAAAGTCAAAAGAACGAGGGCAAACTTGTACTCTCGGAGAGTAAGACATCATCTTCTTCTAATTTCATTTTCTTCTCGCTTCATTAACTGACAGTGGTCAAGACTGGGCCTTTAGAGAGAGAAAAGTCCATTTCTCTCTACATCTACGACGATCTGATTCTGGTTCGTCTTCAAATAAGAAGAGGCAAGTTATCTACACGCGAGGGCTACGTATGGCATTCGCTGAGGTATTTCGATAAACTCCCGAAAGTGTAGGGTTTTCTCCCATTTGTTTTACTTTTCATGGCTAAGATATAATCTGATAGTGATTGCTGGCGCCAGACTTGGCTGTGGTTTCGATTCCAAAAGATTTGGACCGATGAAAAATCCCTAGAGGGTGTTTGGACAAATACTGACCGCTTTGCATGATTCATTGACTGGGGTGGGGCGCTATCGCTTACTTAAAATAACATTGCGCAGGATTTGCACGCCCAGACGGATCACGGACGCCCTCAAATTCTACGCGAGCTAAGTTTATAGTTATAAACTCGAATAAATACGACGATGATTTAAATTCCGTTAATATATGCAATTTGAGCCGATATATTACACGCTATTGTATGTTCGTGTGTCATCAGACACTTAAAGCGGGAGTAAATCTGCGAGGGGAATTCACGCATCGGCTTTCACACCCCAGCGGGACCCTTTCGTGCATTGAAGACGCATCATGGGACGATCCCGGTTTTGTGAGGCGAAGAAACTACAGATGGGCCTTATCTTGTATTTTGTAAAATTTCGGGCTGTGACCCATTTTTGTATAAATTGTAATTAAACACAATCAGAATAAATCATTTTTTGTATAAGATATATAATTGTGTCGAATGGATACACGCGCCTAATCGGGCCGCTTTACATGTATGGGTCTCATAACGCAAATATTAATGTATTTCCGCGTTGATGGTGGTCAAACCCGGGACACTCGCGAAGCGCCATGCATTTTAAATCAAGTTTGATTTAAATCTGTCGTAATGATTTCTAACGGATATATGATGATCCAATGTACTGTGATTTGAACCAAAATCAAATCCAACGGTTAGAAATAAATCACAACTGCTTTTTTGATAATCCAATGGCTATTTTGACTCCAAAAAAATCTATAAATACCCCTAAAATCATACAATTTCATTACAAACTCATCCATCCACATCCAAGCTTCATTTGACTCTCAAATAATTTTTCTTTACTCTTTATCCTAATATTTTGAAGATCTTGGTTTTTAAGGTTTCAATTATAACAAATACAAGGTTAATTAAGGTATGTTTATTTGTGAATTTATTTTGTGTTTATACATATTTTTTTTTCAATGTGTCTTAGTTTTATTTTGGTGTTGAAGTAGTTTATAATAAATATTTTTATATTATAGTTTTATCTTAGTTTAATTTGATAATAATAAATTAAGTTAGATATAATGTTTGAAACTTAGATATTACAAATCCTACTATTAAACAATTATAATTATTTCATGTTAGAAATTTTGATCTTCTTAAATATCTTAATAATATTATTTTAGTTCATAATATTACTAAATAATGTAATTTTTAGTTAATTAATTACATTAGTTATTTAGTTAATAGTACATTAAATTTGAAACATTTTTATTTTATAATCTTATTTTAGTACTTTGAAACATATTACTTACATTAAATTTTAGTTATATAATGTTTGAAACTTAGTTATAACTATTTAATGTTAGAAATTTAGATCTTCTTAGATATCTTAATAATATTATTTTAGTTCATAATATTACTAACTAATATAATTTTTAGTTAATTAATTATATTAGTCATTTAGTTAATAGTACATTAAATTTGAAACATTTTTATTTTATAATCTTATTTTAGTAATTTGAAACATATTACTTACATTAATTTTTAGTTATATAATGTTTGAAACTTAGTTATAAATTCATTTAATGTTAGAAATTTAGATTTTCTAGATATCTTAATAATATTATTTTAGTTCATATTATTACTAATTCAATATAATTTTTAATTAATTAATTATATTAGTTATTTAGTTAATAGTACATTAAATTTGGAACATTTTATATTATAATCTTATTTAGTAATTGAACATATTACTTACATTAAATTTTAGCATAATGTTTGAAACTTAGTTATAAATCTATTTAATGTTAGAAATTTAAATCTTCTTAGATATCTTAATAATATTATTTTAGTTCATAATATTACCAACTAATATAATTTTTAGTTAATTAATTATATTAGTTATTTAGTTAATGAAAAGCATTAAATTTAGAAACATTTTTATTTTTTTATAATCTTATTTTAGTAATTTGAAACATATTACTATATTAAATTTTAGTTATATAATGTTTAAACTTAGTTATAAATTCATTTAATGTTAGAAATTTAGATCTTTCTTAGATATCTTAATAATATTATTTTAGTTCATATTACACACCAATATAATTTTTTAGTTAATTAATTATATTAGTAATTTAGTTAATAGTACATTAAATTTGAAACATTTTTATATTATAATCTTATTTTATTTTTATATTAAATTATTATATTGATATCATGTTAGTCTAAAGTTTAAATTAAGTTAGATATCATGTTAGAAACTTAGATCTTACTTTTATGTTAACTTACATTCAAGGATCAAAATATCGGTAAACACGGATATATCGGTAATTGGATTTTGTGGAAATATCTTAAATATCGGAAATATTGGTAAATATCGTGGATATTTTTACAAAAAATATTTGCTATTATAATTTTTCATATTTTAATTATATAGATTATGAGAAATGATTCTTATCTTAATTAAGGTAGATTAAAATTAAATGGATTAGGTACTATTAAATTAAATATGTTATATTTAATATATTATTCATTATGTTAAAGAAATATTATTTATTTGTTTTTGTTATTATTATAAATATTATGTAGATAATGAGGAGATTCAAAATATTATATATTATAATTTTAAATTTTTAAATGATATTATTTTATTTCTTTTCCTTTTCAAATTAATATTTGATTTAAAAACATTATAAGTTATAATGTAAAATAAAAATAAAATAAAATATTATAAAGGGATTATGAACAAATAAATAATAAGAGAATATAAAAAAAGTTTGCATTATATATAATAAGTGCAATCACCTACAAAGGGTCGGAGCAAGCACCTATGATTTCTGACGGCTTGAAACCCTTCGTAAGCATTTTTCTATATTTTTGGAGCCAAAAGGAAAATCGTTTGACCGAAAATCGGCGATTTTTCTCCGATTTTTTTACTTCCGATTTTTCTTTCCCAAAATCATTTCCAACCCAACCGAAAACCGATTTTTCCCGAAAAATTGGTCGAAAAAAACGATTTTTTTGTCCTTGCTTACATTTATATAATGTTATTATAAGGATATCATATTATATTATCACATTGATTCGAATTTCATTTTCAATAAAATCACATGTATTTATAGGATGACTAGTAGAAGTGGAGGCCGAGATCCTGGTTGGAGGTATTGCACATCTTTGGAGGGAAATAAAAATTGAACAATTTGCAATTATTTGAAATAAAAATTGCACTCGCTTAAAGTTTCACCTGTCACATACAGATCTCCATTCAAATACTAAGAAGTGTCTAAATGTGCCGCCGGAAGTAAAACAAAAAGTGAAGCAACTTTTAGAACATAAAAATAAAACAAAAGCCAAAAAAGCCGCTAATATGGAAGAAATTCGAGTCGAATTATGAGGCACAATGGGAAGAAGACATCATGGCATTACTGATGATGAAGGAGTGGAGGAGGAGGCGACGAGTGGGATGCTGTGATACGTATTTGGCCGATATACACTCGGCAGCGAGATGAATATCGAGAAGCAAAGATGTGCATCAAAAGCTGTGTGAATGGAATCAAGAACAGTCAAGGATTTCATGAGATAGTTAAAATAAGTAAATCTTATACCTAATTCATTTTTCACATAATTATGTAAAATAATGTTTTTTTTTTTTTTTTTTGCATAATTGCACAGCAGTCTTCAACTAGGGTGATCCATCAAGACGTATGCAAAGATCACAAAGTATTCGACATACGGATCCATCACCGCCAATTGCACCATCATTGTACGAGTCTTCGACTACAAGACTAAAAAGCCTAAAAAATATGTTCAAAGGTGGTTCAATCAAGGAAACAATGAGATGATTGATTAACAAGTTCTTCATATATGAAAGTGATCCACCTCAAAAAACGGACTCGCACCATTTTTAAGAATATGATTTTTGGTGCACAACAAGCAGGTTTGTCTAATTGTATAATATGTTTTAATAATGACATTATTATATTTCAAAAAAAATAATAACAATGACATTATTATCTTTCAAAAAAAATAATAACAATGACATTATTATCTTATATTATGATTGCAATTTTGCAACCACTAATCAACTTTTCTTTAATTATATATATAGAGATGGCATCGAACGACCATCTCCATATGAAATCAAAAGCAAGTAATTGGAAATGAAGTATAAAGACATGGAAGTTTATGTCAACATACAAATGGAGAAATGGAAGACATATGGATGCATAATTATGTGCGATGGATGGACCGGGCCAACCCAATTGAGCATAATTAATTTAATGGTATATTCAAAAGGAATCACAATTTTCCTCAAATTTGTTGATGCGTCAGATAAGATTAAAGACAACAAATACATATATGGTTTGTTGAAGGACGTTATCAAGGAAGTTGGAGAAGTAAATGTGGTACAAATTGTAACAGATAATGGATTAGCATTTTGAAAGCCGGAAAGTTGTTAATGAAGAAATACAATCTATATTGACTCCATAAAAAGACATTGCATTGATTTAATGTTTGAAGACATTGGTAAAAGGGATAGTGTTGCTTAGTTGATCAGGAATGCCCGAAAGATAACCAACTTCATTTACAATCATGGTTGGTTGCTTGCAAAAATTCGACATGTCTATGGTGGAGATATCGTGCTTCCTGGGGCAACAAGATTTGCAACAAACTATATTACCCTTGACAGTCTTCTAAAAAGAGGGTTGATTTGAAGAAAGTCTTTATTAGTAATGAATGGGCATCTCACAAGCTTAGCCGAATAGAAGTTGGACATGAGGTTGAAAGGCTCATGTTTGATCATAAATATTGGGAGAAGGTGGAGAAGCTAGTGTCCATCTATGACCACAAGAGCCGTATCGTTGATTTAGAAGTCGTCTCCAACCATGTCATTTATTCACGAGCTTGATTTTGGCTGATGAAGGCAAATTTAGATCGACTCAAAGCAAAGAGTGGGTGAACATATCATCAGCGTATCGTCAGATATAATCCTTAACCATCCCCTTCATGCAGCAGGTAACTAATTAATATCTTCTTCACCGATATTCATATTTAATAATATTATGTTTCTATTATTATCACATACTAATTCTCAATAACTATTGCAGCATACTATCTAAATCCAAAATTTCAATATAATCTATTGGTTGTGACCCCGATATACTTCAAGTCGTTTCACGACGTTTTCTAAATTAGATCCTAATGCTAAAGGCCTTTGTAATTTTGGAAATTAGGTAAATTAATGAGTTTCTAATTCTAATTAATTGATTCAATTTATTCGATTGATTTTTTATATTAGATTTTTTGATATTTTGAATTCACAACTTATATTATTCCAAGATGCAAAAAAGGGATTTGGTGATCAGGCAGTAATAGCATCAAGATCAAAAATGGTTCCTGGTAAGTGTTAATTCTCATTAAAAGTAAATTTCATAACTATTTTATTATTATATATTGAATATAAGTAATTTTTATTATAAATTGAATTCAAGGGTTTTTGTATAAATCACACTCCAACATTAAGGAATTTGGCCTTGAAGGTTCTTTCTCAAATCGCATCATCTTCGCCAGGAAAGAATCGAGCACATTCGTCTAATTCATACCAAACAAAGAAATCGGCTTGCTTACCCTAGACTCCAACAATTGGTTTTTTTGTTTTTACAACATGAAACTAAATATACATGATATGGAGGCAGAGACCGATAAAGTTGCAAAAAATAATTTTCTCAATTTATTTGAAATTTTAGCTAAGTTTGGTGAAGAAGACTAGAATCAACTATTTCAATGGGTTAAACCTCTCCATTTAGATGAAGAATATGAAAACCTGGACCACGCACTAATGCATATTGTTCGAGAAGCAGCTGTTAATGTTGAGCGGGTTTTATCTGAAGAAGTTCATAGTGAAAGTTTTAGTCAAGACACGAGGGACTCATTTCAACCCGTTGTTACTTCTCGACCCTCTTTTGATTCAAGTGTTGAACATGGTAGACGACCACGTTTTGCTAGTACTCTACTATAGGTTATGATGGCTCAAGAGGAGAGGGGACCAATGATGGTAGTGATATTGGAAATGATGGTGGGGATATTGCAGATCCACAACAAAGCTGGCCATCCATCGAGCCCATTTACCTGAAGATGATTTCGCATACTATATAAGATGAAGACCATGGAGTGCAGGAGGTGTCAGGTATTGGAACCGTTGGAAAGCTATATAGGTAAGACAAACGAAGGATGACACCGCTCTGATGAGGATTCATTTTCGGCTTCTTGCTGGAGTCAGCTAGTGGCGAGCTGATTCGGTGATTCATCGAGATGAGGGCAACATATTTCCTCCTTATACAATGAGTTATAATTGACCTTCTTCACATCCCTCAGTTTACATTTGGTGAAGAATATGGAATGATTAATTATCTCATGATCACAAATGTCATTCCAAATTCCATATCAAATCTGACGATGATTTCAGCGGCATAATGGGTGAACCCCAAGTTTCCTATCCATGGAGAGGTTGTGGGTAAGACTCAACAGATTTATGCATGGCATGTTCAAAGTTACAATCAATATTATCGGAACACCATGTCTTGGTATGAACATTGTCTTCATCAAGATGGGATCCCTTCATCAAATAATGTAATGGAGCCACATTAGTCTTCATTTTGGTTTTAAATGATTATTGTAATGTAATTTATAAATAAATTATAATGAATATCGTCTTCAACAAGTGTATATTTTCTTATTTATGTCTTTTTTTATAGTTCAACAAAGTATTTCCAAGAATTTCAAAGTATTTTATTGGTACTTTACCGATACTTTTCTCCTGTATCCGCCATTATTTACCGATATTTCCGATATATCCGTAAAATCCAAGTACCGATAATCCATAATTACCTATATTTTGTTCCTTGAGTTGCACACACAAACCGATGCCACTTATTGAAACAACCAGCATTGCCCGAACACATTGGGAGCAATCCATAAAGTATCCAAAACATGCACCTCAGGACCATCGTTATATATGCATTGAGTTTGAATTCATAAGGGTGTGTTTGGATCATGGGAATGGGAATGTCATTACCCTTTAACCGATTCTCATGTTTTGATGAAATTTTAGGAAGAGGGAATGGAATGAAAATTAATTCAAAGGGAACCAAATTCTACTTCTAAGTAGGATTTGGATTTCTTAGATATAGGTGGTATTCTAATTCATCTTTCTCCTTTTTTTTAATCACCCTTCTCCTTAAAAAACATAAAATTTTAAAATTACTATTTTGCCTCAAGCCTTTTGTTCATCCGCCCCACAATTCCGATTAGCAATTTAAAGCATTTTATGAAAGCTTTATGATTGAAAATCCAAAAAATTGTTTTGGATGTGTTTTGAATTTTTTTTATTAAATATTTTTTTTGTGAGAAAGTACGGTTTAACCATTAAATTTATAATCTTGATAAAAGTTTGTATGAAGCTATTACATAAAAACTAAAAAAATGCTTAATGACGGTTCTAAAAACCAATTATAAAAATACTTTTGAAATTTATTTATATGTTAAAAATAATTTTAAGTCCTAATATTTTATTTTAATCATGTGACTATAATTATTTTTAAAAATTAAAATAGTAGAGAGTAATTAAAATATACTTTTTTTTTAAAGTTCTAAAAGAAAAAAAAAAGCATTTGGTATTTACAAAATAACTGCATTTTTCTTAAGAGAAGAAAAATAAAATAAAGATTATTTAAAATCATGTGGTAGGGTATTTATTATTGTCAATATATATATATATATATATTTAATCCTAATTCCTAGTATTATCAAACAATGGATTGTCAATGTATTTATTTTTTATTTCAATTCTTAGTATTACCAAATAATGGAATGAAAATAAACAATCATTCTTAAACTAATCCAAACACTAAGAATTGAACACTAAGAATTGAATCAAATTATCGATTTCATTCCTTGAGAACTAGAAATGGAAAGAAATTCTCCATTCTCATTCCTCATTCCAATGTACCAAACACACCCTTACATACCTTATCTTTAAAAATTCTCCAAAAAGTTGGACTGCAACCATTAACAAAACAATATTAAAAAATAGATAAATAAATAAAATTGAAGAACAAATGAATTATGGGCCGGTTTGCTTGCTGTTCTTAAAAACTGTTTTTTAAAACCGCTTTTTCAGAACAGTATTTTCAAATAGAAAACAAGGAGAAAACAAGATGGTTTTGTGTGGTTTTATTAAAAAAAAAAAAAACCGCTCTTTCCAATACTGGTATGGGCTCTTTGTTATGATCCCCGGGAACTGGGAAGCCTTCCAAATTCAACTTGGGCTTGTGGTTGCAGTTCATCGGATAGATTATTGCAATTTGCAAGTAAAAGCCCGAAATGGATCCCTCCGGTCCAGTATCAGTAAAAGATACAAATTTTCATCGTTGTCTAAAAATAGTCTTTTTTTTCTTTTTAAGAACACGAAAAACAAAAAGAAAAACACAGAGAACACCCTTTCTTCTAACAAACGTGTTCTGCCGTTTTTTTTGTTGAGGGAACGAAAAACTGTTCTCGATAACAACAACCAAACTGCCCCTATATTTTTTTCGTATGAATGGCAGGAAATAGTTAAGAGTTAACGTTGGAGATATATAGAGTCCGAAACAAATAACATTCCAGGTAGACAAGAGAATTTTCTTTGACAATAAAAAAAAAAAAAGTTACCAATAATGCCAAAGATAGTGCGAACTGTATCTGCAGTCATTTTCGAAAGAATGGAGAGAAATTGTTAACAACAAGAGAAAGAACTTTGGGAGAGAATTTGTGAACTTTTCCAACCTTGTATTTCAAATTTTTGAAAAGTTTCAGAAGATTAGAGAAATGGAGGAAGAGTATGTATTTAAACAAAAATGTAAATGATAAGAGCTAAGATTTTAAATGATTGCCTATTGTAATATAAAAGTATAAATACGCCAAGGTTAAAATGAATGTTCTCAACGAGGATGAAGCTTGGAGATTATTTTCTAAACATGCAGACAAGGTGGCCAGTTTAGAGCATACTAGACCATGTGCAAAGGCGGTTTCTAAAGAATGCGATAGCTGTCATGGGAACATCAATGAAGAAAAAGACTGAGACAGCACTCTAGGAGGATGCTTTAAACTAGCTGTAGAAATCGGTATCGAACAATATCAAAGGAGTTGAGGACAAGGTTTACATGCCCTTAAAATGGAGCTATGACTCTTTACCAGGTAAGAATCTCAAGTCTTGGTTCCTATATTGCTCTTTATTTCGGAGGACTTATGGAAGGCTTCATTGATGAGCAACAAAGCTGAACATTTGAAGTTAATCGAGGAAGTCGGGATCAAAGTGATTTAGAATCTGCTTGATTTAATTCTTTAATGGCATGTAGATTGAGATGTTACCTTGTGGCTGGTAGAGGCATGCACACGAGACCGGATCTTGCAAATATTCGAGGTGATGAAGCAACGTGTGGGCGCTTAAATCACTAAGAAAAAAAGTTTCTATTTCTCTAACTATTCTCTTGATCAACTATTCGAGGGTTGCATTATATCTCTTTATATATAGACTACAAACCCTAAAAAACCTAATGATCCTTTGGGCCTCCCATGACTTTGGGACCAGGCAGTATGTGAACTAGGTACAGTGTCAAACTCAATTTGGGCCTTGCTTGTGTAGCAAAAACCAACAATCTCCCTTGCTATATTAAGCAAGTCCAGTTCTTCTTTGTAAACTTCATGATGTCATGCTCCACCACTTGTCCTAAGCTGGTTTGGGGATCTACAATTTATTATTAATCTAGGCTCCTTATAAAATTACCCAAGCAATTACATCCCAATCCAATCATGTGCAAAGCCCAAAAATTGAACTCCGAGATTAATAATATTAAATATTAATATTATTTTATCCTTTGTAAAATATCAATAATGAATTGATAAGATTTTCTATCAATCAATCAATTATTTATTCTCTTGATTTATCAATTCTAAATGGATCCGTCACTAGCCAATGACTACATAACATGCGTCTTGAACATATCAAGAGGATATTTATACAGAACATTTCATGCTTCATTTATTTCATAAATATCGACAATTAAATAATCTTGCTCCCAATGAAAGCCAAAATGCTGTTCGTATAAATAGACCTCACTTATTGACAACTCAAAGAACAACAATCATTTAAATAACTATCTATAATAAACTCAGGATTGAGAGAAGAATAATAAAATATTACTTGAAATTTATTTCCTTTTATAGAAATTTAACTTTAAATAAATCTCACTTTGATCCTATCAATGCAAGTATAATTTGCACCAATATTTTATAATAATAAGACATATTTCATAAAATATTCGGCCCTAAATAAAGCATGACTTTTATGCTGTATGGTCTTATTCGGTAATTAAGAGAACACGTGATCATGTAACTCTATGAGCATTATCCATATGATCATATAATCCACAATTAATCCAGACCTTATACGTAAAATATTAGTGTGCACAATAATAAGAAAAATACCTCATATTATATAAGAAAAAACTCAGAAAACATAATAACATATTTGTCTTGTTCTAAAACACAAATAAACTCCCACTTGCCCTAAAGCAAGTCTGGTAAACCTCTTAACACCCCTATAATCTACATGTTTCTCGAAAACTAGAATAGGTAGTGTCTTTGTAAATGGGTCTGGAAAATTTTAATGTGATACTATTTTAGTAACCACTGTATCTCCTCTCTCGATGATTTCTCGAATCAAATGGTACTTTCTCTCTATGTGTTTCTGTTTCTTATGATACCTCGGTTCCTTGGACTGTGCTACAACCCCACTATTATTACAATAAAAGGTAAAGGGTCGATCTGCACTTGGTATCACTTGAAGATCCAGAAGGAGCTTCTTCAACCATACTACTTCTTCAACCATATTGCTTCTTTTGCTGCTTTAGAAGCAACCACATACTCAGCTTCAATTGTGGAGTCCGCAACACAAGTTTGTTTGACACTCCTCCAACAAATGGCTCCACCATTAAGGGTAAACACATATCCAGAAGTAGATTCTTGAATCAATGTCCCCTTGGAAAGCTAAGTTAACCAATAGTTTCGGACTCAGGAATACCGACATATAATCTCGTTCTCCTTAGATACCCCGAGAATATGCTTTCTGTCAGTGATTCCTTCTCAGGGATCGTTATACCGACTAAGCTACCTCCCCTTTGCGTGCTGAAATATAGAGCACAGTACATAACATGACATACATTAGGCACCTCTTCTTTGAAACAAAGATTATCCCCACTCATATGTTCTTTCTGCTCAAGAGTTTTTGGTGATTGCTCCTTAGATAGATGAGTTCTATGCCTAAAGGGTAAAGTTCCCCTCTTGGAATTTTCCATGTTGAACCTAGCTAGAATTTTATCTATATATAAAGAACTTTGAGATAGTCTGCAAACTAACGCTTGTCTTAGGTCTCATGAAGTTTGATTCAAAATATGGTTGAAGCTACTCCCCGAATCTTTCATATCAAATTGCTTATGCGACCATCCTTTTACACTTGATAACACCTCTACGTGGATTCCGTCGATCAAATGTCTGTCTACATAAAGGACTAGGAAAACTAATTTTGCACGGATCCTTTTTGTAAACCTGAGATTCATCAAGACTTTTCTGAAGCCACATGAAGTGATGGCTTGATCAAACCTAATGTTCCATGTTCTAGATGCTTACTCTAGTTCATAAATGGACCTTTGCAACTTACATACCATGTGTTCTTGCCCTTTAGTTATGAATCCTTCTGGTTGCTGCATGTAGATGTCCTCTTCTAAATTGTCATTCAAAAATGTTGTTTTGACATCCATCTACCAAATCTACGTATGTCGAAATTTGTATTCTAATTTAAAAGAATCTTGATGGATTTAAGCGTAGTTCTTGGCGAGAAAAGTTTCTTCATAATCTATCCTCTTTTTGGGTATAACCTTTGCCTGATCTAGATTTGAAGGTTTCTACCTTCCCCATCTGTCGTCTTTTTCTCTTGTAAGTCCGCCACCACATGGGTTTACCCCTTTGGGTGCCTCTGAAGACCAGGCCCGGTGGAATACATAGACTCCATATAGTCCATGGCTTTGAGTCACTCTTGTGCATCAACATCCTCCAATGCTTCTTTATAATTAACGGAATCCTCTTCTCTATCAATAGCTATAGCTTAGCGTGCAATTAAGCCCGTGAGAGATATCTACGTGTAAATATAAGACCTCGCTTTCTGACTCCATTGATTGTTGTGATTCTACAAGAAGATCCTCTTGATCATTTTGAATTTGATTTTTTAGTTCCACCTATATATCTACCTATTGTTCTACTATTGGTTCCACTTGTGCTTGTTCACCTTCGAGTATATTTTCATTTTTCCTTCTTCGAACAAGCATTGGAAACAACGGCACAATAGGTCCAAATTCAGGTGGTTTAGGTGGTTCTTGAGCTGAGTCAAGCTCCTCAAGAATTACCTTACTCTTGGGCTTGAAATTGTTTACATATTCTTCCTCTAAAATTTTGTCATTAGTGCTCACTATAACTTTCTTATCTGAGGAACTATAGAAAAAACCACCTCTCGTTCCTTTACAATATCCAATAAACAAACAAACTTTAGTACGAGATTCCAACTTATGTGGTTCCTTTCTCAAAACATGTGTTGGAGCACCCCATATACGAATATGGTTTAAACTAGGCTTGCGCCCGTTCCACAATTCAGTGGGTGTCTTAGAAACCGACTTATAAGGAACCAAGTTCAATAAGTATGTAGCAGTCTCTAAGGCATATCCCCAAAACGATATAGGTAGAGATGAATAGCTAAGCATCGATCTCACCATATCTAGAAGAGATCTATTTCTCTTCTCTGCAACTCCATTTTGCTGAGGTGTTCCAAGGGCTGACAGTTGTGAAACTATCCCCTTTTTAGTTAAGTAGAACTTAAACTCTCCAAATAAGTATTCACTTCCTCGGTCAGATCGAAGTTGTTCGATATGGACACCTAATTGCTTTTCTGCCTCAACCTTATATTCTCAAAATTTATCAAAAGTTTCTGACTTTTGGCGCATTAGGTAAACATAACCATATCTTGAATAGTCATGCGTAAAGTGACAAAACTCACTTCCCACCTTTGGCTTGAACACTCATTAGTCCCTTTATCGGTTGCACGATTCAGTGGTTGGGTCTTTCGATATCCTTTGGCCTTGAAGGGCCTCTTTGTCATTGCCTTCCAAAAGCGGGATTCACATATTGTATAGGTTCAAATGCTAGGAACAAATCCCACTTTTCACCAAACCATGTATCCTATTAGGATAAATAAGACCTAATCTGGTACGAGGTAAGTTTCATTTGATACTTTCCTTTTCTTGGCAAGGTGATTATGCTCATTCTCAACAATTTCAATGACATTTATATCATAGGACAAGGGACTTAAAAAATAAAGATTGTTCATGAGATTACCAAAACAAATAAAAGAAGATCTACTTCTTATTGAAACTAAGGAATTAAACTGTAATGTCAAACCATGTTCAACTAAACAACTAACAGAAACCAAATTCCTCTTAAAATCCGAAACAAATAAACAATCTTCTAAACATAAAGTCCTATTATTATCAAACAATATAACAACTAGTCCTATAGCCTTCACAGAGATTAGCTCCCTTTCCCAACCTTCAAGTATCTTTGTCCTTCTTCAATAGACATGCTATGTTTGAACCATTGTAAAGGGTAACAAACATGATTAGTGGCTTCTGAATCAATGATCCATTTATCATTAAGCATTCTCTAATAAACCTCGTAACAGTCAAATCTCCATACCTGATTTGGTAAACAAGAAATATAACAGATGCCTCTTTCACGCTGCTATCATTCATTCTTCATCGTCGTTGATGCTAATGATATATATCTTCTTTGTTCTGTTAAGTTTTCTTAGGTATGAACCTCTGTCAAGTCAATACGCAATACGAAGTTGACATTCTCAAGTCATGCATCAATTGAAATGGGTCAATCCCATCTTTATGCATATTGTAATTGACTTTGAGGCGATTGAATTGCATGAGGCGTGATTTATAGATGAGATCTATCTTCATCTCATTTTGAAGTTACACTTGCTCCTTCCGCCAGCGATATGAAATCATTGCCAGTAGTGATCCTCACCGCCCACATCAATCATACATGTATTAATTAAATCGGTGATATCAGCTTGTCTCTCAGAAGTAGTACTCTTAGTAAACATCCCTTTGAGAGTCTAGAGCATTTCTACTCCACTATCGAGAGCTGTTATTTGCTGCCTCAAATGACCCACAACACTGGCAAGAATGTAACACCGAAGTGAAGTGTTTGCATTTTCCCAATTCGCATATTCTGCTTTTGTTATATCATTAGCATCGCCGGGACATCGGCAAGAACATCGGGAATGGCGGATTATTTTCTCATAATCGAGCGATGTATAAGTTCATTTCCAATCTTCAAAGTTATTTCCATTAATGGTTTTTATTCAAAATCATAGCTAGATGATTGAAAGATGCCATTTACTTGGAATTCTTATATATATATATATATATATATATATATATATATATATATATATATATATATATATATATATATATATATATATATATATATATATATCTACGTGTGTGTGTGTGCGTGCGTCAAAGTGCGTGCGTGCGTGCGCGCACACAAATATTAACACATATATCATACAATAAACATATATTTAGTAAATCCAAAAAAAAAAATTATTTACTGTTTAATGCAAACAATAATTTAGTTTCCATAATAAATGCTCACGGTGGGCAAGACATTTATAACAAACTAAACTTGATCATGAAATGAATAGTATCATACTAAGTCATGTCCCAAAAAAAAATTGGGGGGTCACCAACGAACTACTTAAATCCCAATCTCCTTAGATAGAACCTTCTTAGATAATACACTTTCATTTCAATTATTATTCATATAAACTTTTTGAGCCCATAATAATATTATTAGAGCCTCAGTGGGAGGTTAATAAAATTATCTTGGTGATTTTAACCTTTGTTTAATTTTAAAATTCTCTTAATACCTAAGAGTTGTCGATGGTGGGCTAGTCAATCTAATTAAGATTTTAAAATTATTTAGGTCTAATCCAATAAAAGTTGATCATGGTTATCCGATGGGGCTTCACATGGCCATTCTATTATTTGGACGCACAAAAATTAAGGGATTCTCCATAATTATATTTATCTAGGTTTAAAAAAAAATCAAAATTTAATTATGCAAATGTATGTCATTGATACAAGATAATACAACACCACCTAGTCTACATGGCATGTTATCACAACCAAGCATGTTAACAAATATTGTTTAAACCATTCATGAATAAACAAAATAATAAATTAGTGAACTAAAACCCTAATCCATGGTATTCCTAAGAAAGAAAAAAAAATTACAAGCCCAATAACACTTGAGCCAATGTGTATTTGTAGCTTGTGTCTTTTCTTCTCTAGTTAATTGGGTGTAGGTTATTAGCGGGCTTTGGGGCTAAAATTGAAAAATAACACTTAGCCGTCAAAACCCTAAAGACACAACCAAACCCTGTAGCCAAACCATCATTAGGTATGCCGCCACCCTAATCGGAGCTACCCATGAGGACCTGACTTACGGAGGAGAGCAACGCAAAAACCACGATCATCAGCGAAGGCATATGCGCCCTCACTCGTCGGCCCGAGTGTCAGTGCGAGTCCACCACGGTACCCAGGCTGTGATGAGGCGCATCGCGTTCTTTTGATGCGAAATTTTTAGCCATTTTGTAAATCTCTTCCTTGTGCTTCTAACCCCGATGGTCGTTTTGAATTTTGGATAGTTGTAGCTTCCATCGCAAGTCAAATAGTCTCAGGATGCACGTTTTCTTCGCGTGTAATTTTGGTTTTTCTTCTTTTTCGCATTAGTCTTCAAAAATATTTACAAAAATAATCCTATACCCTAATAAAAGGGTTTACAAGATTTCTAGAAAATTGCAAGAAAATTAAATCAAGGAGGAAACCCAATCTTCTGATTAGCCTCCTTGTTACAAATGCAGTTAAAATACATAAAAATTCTGTGGATTAAAGGGAACTGAATACTTGATTATTAAGTAGCAGATTCGTAAACAAAAATTATATTAAACACGCAAACATGTGAATCGCTTGAATATAGAAAACTGGGTGTCATATTGTAATCAAACATCCAAAATACACTATAATTGTTTTATAGATCCAAATTGCCTCTATTTAAATACTATTACTCGTGCAATTAAAGTTAATCGTGGGGCTTAGGTCACATGTGATTTAGAATACACAATTTAATTGCTAAACTAGTTTAACCAATTAGATCGTACCTTGTAAACTGGCAGAGGCGCATGCACACAAGACCCGCAGATCTTCCAAATTATCCTCGAGGTGATGGAGCAACGTGTGGGCACTTAAATCGCTACGAAATTTTTTTTATATTTCTTTGGCTATTCTCTTGATCAACTATTATAGGGTTACATTATATCTCTCTATTTATAGACTACAAACCCTATAAAACCTAATAGCCACTGGGCCTTCACACCTTAGGACCAAGTCCATGTGTAAACCCATTTAGTGTCAAACTCAATTTGGGCTTGCTTCTATAGCAAAAACCCAACAACATTTATAACAGAGGATTTGCTTGAGTTGAAAATTTGAAGGACTGTAGTTTACTGGAAAGTGGTAAACCAAAGGAAACAGTTGTGAAGACGCATGATGTAATACTTTGAATATAATCACTTGCATGAACAATAAAAAAACACAATTTGTAACATACATGATACATAAAAGAGTTTGTAAACATACCATAATCAATTGCAATAGCTATAACAGTGGACTTAATCAAAAGAAAAACAATGAAGAATATGATTGATCTTCTAAGATGAAAACTTGTAAAGGCTTGGAGAATCCTGGATGCATATACTATATTTATATTGGGGAAAGTCTTTTTTTTTTTTTTTTTTTTTGTGAAATTATAGTTGGCAAACATCTTTTTTTTAATACAAGTGGGCAAACGTATACATCAATAGGAAAAAAACTTCTTTGAAACCCTAGTCGCCCCTCTCCTTATTTTCTCTCGTCTTGTTCTCTTCTAGCCCCTTTTCCTCAAGTAAGGAGGAGTGATTTTTGGGTCATTTTTTTACCTAAATTCACTTATCTGGATCTCTTTTTTTCTTTTTCTTGCACAATAAAGTAGTTATTCTACATAAATCTCTTATTTATTTTGTTTTTTCGTGTTTCCGTCGTCATCTTATTTAGGCATGTTGTTTTTGTGTTAACTTTCGTTGACTTGTTATGACGGGTACTAGTAAAAATTAACAATTTTTACCCATTAAATCATTTTGTGGGTAAATATTAGTAGGTATATTATAGGTAAACTATTGAAAACTAATTTTTGCTAATTTAGTAGGTAATATGTCAATAAACTCTTATTTTTACTTACAGAATTGTTTTAGTAGGTAAATTTAGTAGGTAAACTGTCAAATTTTTGTAGTGGGTACTAGTGTTTTGAGCGATTCAGACTGCAAAACATAATTGGTCAGACAAAGACATCAATTTAAATCATGGTCGTTAATATGCTGTAGAACTAAAATCTTATGAATTCTAGTCATCATATAATTTTCAAATGTATAGGCTTTGTGCCAAGTCATTATTTTGGTGCTATTAACCTGGATGATGCACCATCCTTTAGTGTTTTTAACGAATTTGATTTTGTGTCTTGATAGGATGTATTGCTAGATTGAATCAATAAAATTTCTATTTCAAAGAACAAAAAGAAAAAATGGGCAAACGTCTCACTTAAGCTAAATCAGGCTTAGAAATGTATTTCTACAATTTTAATAAAGGAATTTATGATATATTTGTGATTACATTTTTGTTACTTTACCTAAGAAATTACTATTATCAACATTGCGCTTTTTTTTTCCAAACTATGAGGTGTCCTAAGTAAGCGTGTGTACACACGGAAAACGCTCTTAAGCCGTAACACACTAAAACTAATCTCGATACCAATCGAGATAGACTACAAGGGTGGTAAAACTTACCATAGAACACAGTTGTATCTCACCTACATATTCGATGGTATCAGCATTGTGCCGATCAAATTACATAACAATTAAAATTAAAATCACAATCAAATTACTCTTTAAGGGCATGGACCACATAACATCTCGACGTCGGTGCACATTAATAATAACTCATGTAACCACCTCCCATATTGTAATATAATTCCAAAATATTTGAAATATATTAAAAATATATTGTAATCGTATTTGATTTTAGGGGTAGTTTTGTAATAAAGTGAAGGCAAATAGAAGCTTAACGGTAGCAGGAAAGAAAGAGATGGAGAAACGCAAGGAACGACCACTTTTGGAGAAATAAAGCATGTGTTACTCATTCATGGTTCGAAATCTCGGCTAGTTCAGGTACGTACGACTCCGCCTAGTTCGGGTACGACTCGGCCGAGTCCGCCTCGAAGGTGGTCGCATCGATTTCAATACCTGATATGATATACACATAAACTTGGTACTTAATCGAAAAATCTCGACACTGAATCAGAAAATCTCAGATGAGTTGTATAGGATTCCACGTATTCACTATATTTTCTTAACATCACAATAACAAAATAAAAAAATTTCAAAGCAATCAAAGATTCTTCTTCAAAAGAAGAGAAAATAAAAATAAAAATTCTTGACCTTGTGGTTGAGTTTTCTAACCCTACACAGTTTCACAACAATGAATCAAAAAAATTTCCTCACCTGAGTTCTCTAAAAAACCCATAAAGCAATTCTCAAGGGTCTTTGAGGCGACGGTAGTGAAATGGTAGAAAGGGTGCGTGTTGCCACAACTCATGGTGACTATGAGTTGTGAGTGAGGATGAAGCGAGAAAAGAGGGGAAGGGGATGGGGAAGGCTGCTATGGTTGTAAGAAAGGGGATGGGTAGTTTTTTGATAAATTTTTATGATTAAATAATTCATAAATTATTTGTAATTATAATATTTATTAGAAAAATATAAATTATTTTTAGTCATTATATAAAAAAAATTATTAAATTTAAAAATATTTTAATTTTTACCTCCAATTTTACCTTTAATTAATTTAATTTAATTTAATTTCAAAAAAGGAACTGATTTAATTTTATAATATTCTTAATAACAAATTTTATTGAATAATTTATCTTTGATAACAAAAATATTTGGTTTATTTGAAGTAATTTAGAGATAAATTTAAAGATAAACTCCGTTTTAAAGTAATATCTAAATAAATACAAAATATTTTTTAAATATCAAATGATAAAATAATTTATATGCTTCATAAAATATTATTATTGATAAATAATCATTTAGATAAGTATAATTTTTTTTATATATATAAAGGATTAATTTTATAATACACATATTTATCGATTTAACTATTTATAAAGAATTAACTATAAATATGGGTTACAATTTCCTCCGAACCCGATAAAGAATCCCTAATCCGAATAAAGGAAGGTATAGAAGAACATTTTAGACTCAATTAAATATTCGGGTGATCGGGTTTGAAGACGAGTCTAAGTATCCTATTCGTCCCCAACCCGCATATCCGATTAAATATATAATATATGAATATAATAAATATTTATTTATATTAAAAAAGCTCCCAAAGTTAAAAACCTGGATTTAACCTTTCTTTGCTTTTTTTTCCTTTCGATCACAATAATTTTTATTATTATATGGATAAATTATTTTTAATATTCATGATTTTCTAAAATAATTCATTTAAATATTTTAATTATCTTATTTTGCGTATCGACCGATATCGTGACTTTGAACCATATACTTATTGCTAGGATAAGCATGATTGGGTTAACCTACCCGTGCCACCCAATCGGGAAACGTAAGGAACAACCACCTTTGGAAATAGAAAGCAGTAAATTAGCCCCTTAAGGCAGCGCATGGATTTTAATGCTTTATAAAAACGCTCGTTTTACAAATAGCAAAATCTTCGTAAATTGCTTTATGGTATTGACTTAATAATCAGAGTGAAACTCGCCTCCCACCATTGACTACTATATATGGGATTGACTTAAGAATTGGGTCGGATTAAGATGCATCGGAAGTTTCTTGTAGTAATAAAATGAGAGGGAAGAAGATCTACTACATACATCAGTATCTTTTATTACTTTTATAATCTCCCTAATCATAATAATATGGATATTATATGAGAAGCTACATATTTTTTTTGGGGACTACAAAGAGGGTTATGTGTTGCATGCATGTATGTTGCTTACTAACGATCGAATGTCTTTTTCCATAATCTTTATTTCAGGTGATGGACAGATGGTGGGTACTGTTGACCTTTTCTTTAACATCAACTTTTTTTTCCCTGGTTGATGAGATGAAAAGGCCAAAACAGTCGTGGGATGGGAACCACACTGATGGGCTGCGTAACTGATCATATCATATTAATGGAAGACAAGATAGAGTATGCATGCCCCCACTCATTGTCGGCTTCTGTTTAGAGTACCGAAAGTAGTCCAATAATATCACTTACACTTATTGGAGTACGGATGCGTCAGATATAACTAATTTCACCTTCATTTCGAAATGTTTGTCGTTTTCTAAATATTCTATCTGACGTTTCTCCCACCATTTTTTTTGCTTTCCTAGGTCCCACCCCCACCCTTCTCCGTTCATCTTCCTCTCGTTTCACTTCCCATCTCCACTGTACTGCTGATCTCTTCCTTCTCTTCCTCGTTCCTATTTTGGCTAACCATCCCAACGGTAATGACTATTGACTCAATATGCTTTTCTTGTGATTTTTTTGGTAGCAAAACTTTTCTGTTTCAAAAAGTTCGATTGGCCAGTCTCTGATTTCTGCCTCCCAAATCCGTAACTAATTCGATTTTCCTTGCTTCTCAAATGCCATAATAGCCCCATCACGTGAAATACTTTTACCCCTCTCCTTCAAGACTTTGGGGGTGCTGGAACATTAAGTTCATTTTTTATGTTATCTTTTGTTATTAAATAAATAGAAAAAAGATTTTAATGATCAGAGATTTCTTTAGTTAATGTGTTTATAATGGTCAATTCAATTAAGTTTAAAATTTGTCAAGGTTAGATAAAAGAGGCTTGGGTGGTGTTTGATAATCTGAGCTGAGATTTGTTGGCTTTGGTAAACAAATCGGTTTTTTAAGATGAGAATCATGAGATCGATTGATGAAAGGGGGAGAACAAAAAAATTTCCAAAGAAAGAAGAGCCGAGTACGTAATCCATACAGCAGATGCCACGTCATCCACTACAAAGGGTAGTATTTTTAAATCACTTGTTATGTTTGGTTGGGTGGATTTCAATTTTCATTGATATTATTTGGGTTCTGAACTTTTCCTACCTTGTATTTTAAATTTTTTCTTAAAAATGTTTCCGAAGATTAGAGAAATGGAGGAAGAGTATATATTTACACATAAATGTAAATGATAAGACCAATAAAATTATAAACTAATAATGGAGAATTAACATAAAAATGTGTGCTACTCATTTGAAAAAATAAGATTTTAAATGATTGCCTACTGTAATATAAAAGCATAAATACGTCAATCATTTGACATGTCAACTACATGTATAAAATTATTTATTCATTCATTTATAATTTATAATTTATTTATATTTATATTCATTTCATGGGACAAAAAAGCTTGAATTCCGAAAGAGTCGTACACGGCATACCGAGGAAATTAACAAGAACGAATTCCTAACTTTCAGTGAGAAATTGGTTTAGAATTTGGATGGCGGTCACTATGAGGCTTTTTCCCACGTTTACACTAAAAAATTATAAAAATTCCTTCAAAGGGTTGAGAAATAATCATTAATGTACTTTTTGTCGTAACGAAAGTGTCTACTCTGTCATAACGAAAGTGTCTACTCAATATACTTCCTAAAATTTGCGCCTGCTAAGAGAGGGCAGAAATTTTCGTTTTCTATTCAAACTTTTCAAAACAAAGGAAACACGCTACATGGATTAATAAAAAATACTCAAAACAAAGAAAATTAATTCACTATTTCAAACATTTTATATAATACGAATCGTAAAACGTTTTTGTTGAAGCCCTTGTTTTCGAATTAAATCGAAACAATGGATTTTATTTTCAACATTTTATAACTTCATTTTCTTAAAATGGTTTTACAAATCCGATTTTCTTATTCTTTATTTTCAATCACCCGCATTTTAAACGTATTTTCTAAAACGAAAATCCAAAGACATTGGTTATCAAAATTTTCATATTCTCGAATTTCGATAAAATCAAAATTTTCATAACTAAACAAAATGGCAAAAACCTTACATTTTACTTAAATGTATTTTTTAGAAAAACACTTCCTAAATTTTCATAAATTATGATTATATTTTAAAGTGTATTTTGAAAAGACAATTTTAAAATTTAAAAAATTATGAATTTATATTCACTTTCTAGAGTTTCGAAAATTACGAACTTACATTAAAAATGTCTTTTCAAGATACACACATTCATTTTTTTTTAATCTTCATCCTACATAGAAAGCCCATATGAAGAAAACTACAAAAATTGAGATTATTTTTTAAATTATATTATTTTTAGATTTATTTTAAATTTTTATATTATTTTTTTAAAACTCCCTGTCACTACTTGGGCACACCCAATTGGCACCCAATTTCTCACCAAATCTTCATCATCCCAGTTATTTGATGAATGCATACTGCTACGAAGGCCAGATTTTTTTGTTTCTCTTTTGGATTTTTGTTGTTTTGAGTAAGCGCATCATGTAGAGCTGTCCTTTTGTGAGTAGAAGTTTGGATGAAAAGGAAATGAATCATAATATAATTAAATAATTACACAAAATTCATGTATAACCTCAAAAGTATAAAAGTTAACAACAAAAGCCCTTGATATTCCTTTAAGACACATAAGCCCTGTGAGGGGGCCTGCAGGTTGATGAAGAAATTAACCTTAAGTACCACAGCCAAAGCAAAAGTAGCGTTGATGCCAAAGGATCCATCCCTCACTTACTAGTTCACATGGCTTGTAGTAACCCTAATCTTGTCCCCTCTCTCTCCTTTTCACGGTGGATATTGAGTTTGATATTATAGTAATTCATTTAAAAAAATGACATTAAAAATACCCACTAAACTATCTTTTTTACTTTTTAAAACCTCATTCACCAATTACGATTTTGAAAATTAATCATAAAACCGTTGTTAGTAAATGTGATTTTAAATTTATCTTAAAACCGTAGTTGATAAATGCAATTTTAAGGTTAATTTTTAAAATCGAGTAAATGCAGTTTTAAAAAGTAAAAAAAATAGTTTTATGAATATTTAAAAAAAAAGTCTATATACGTATTTAAAAAAAAATAAATCAATTTAACTTAACTCAGAGATATTCACAAAAGTACCTTGAAATGACACAACTATGTAAAGAATGCAGCTACACTATATTTATGGTGGGGAAACGTCTCTTTTCTTCTTTTTCTAAATAATAGTTGGCAAAAGTCTTTTTATTTTAATACAAGGAGGCAAAAGTCTTTTTATTTTGATACAAGTAGGCAAACATCTTTTTATTTTAATACAAGTGGGCAAACGTATACATCTATATGAAAAAAACTTCCTATTCTCTAGCCCCTCTCCTCATTTGCTCTCATTTTGTTCTCTTCTATATATTCCCTTTTTTTTAAGCAAGGATGGATGATTTTTGGGTCATTTTTTTACCTAGAAATCACCCATCATATTTTTTTTTTCTTGCACAATAAAATAGTTATTCCACATAAATCTCTTATTTATTTTGTTTTTTTCATGTTTATGTTGCCTTCTTATTACGGCATGTTGTTTTTGTGTTGGCTTTTGCCGACTTGTTACAACGGGTACTAGCGTTTTAGGCGATTGAGACAACAAAGCATACTTGACCAGACAAAGACATAAATTCAAATCAGGTCGTTAGTATGCTACAGAGCTAAAATCTTATGAATTCTAGTCATCATAGAATTTTCAAATGTATAGCCTTTATGTCGAGTCATTATTTTAGTGCTATTAACCTGGATGTTGCACTATTATTTAATGTTTTTAACGAATTTGATTTTGTGTCTCAATAGGTTGTATTGCTAGTTTAAATCAATAAAATTTTATTTCATAAAAAAAAGGGCAAACGTCTCACTTAAGCTGAATCGGGCTTAGAAATGTATTTCTATAATTTTAATAAAGGAATTTATGATATATCTGAGATTACATTTTTTTTACTTTACCTAAGAAATTATTATTATCAGTATTGTGGTCTTTTTTCCAAACCATGAGTACTTAAGCGAGCACGCGTGACACGAAGTAGTCCTGCTCATATCATACTAAACTAATTTCACATAAGTTTAATGAATCACAAGAATGCAGAAAAGCTCTTTTACTAATACAACACAAGCCAGATCTCACCTACATCTTCGACAGACAAGACTATGCTTTTGACCATGATCAAATTGAAGTAATAAATGTTCAAATCATATAGTCAAAATTACTATAAAAAAATCAAATTCATTCTCCAAGTCGATGCACATTAATAATAACTCATGTAACCACCTTCCCATATTGTAATATAATTCCAAAATATTAAAAATATATTGTATTCGTATTTTATTTTAGAAGGGGTATTTTTTTAATAAAGTGAGGGCAAATAAAAGTGTAACGGTAACAGGAAAGAAAAGAGAGGGAGAAACGTAAGGAACAACCATCTTTGAAAATAGAAAGCAGGGGCAGCTAACGAGATGTATTGTTTTTGTCCGCTAGAAATCAGTGAATCATCCCCTGAAGGCCATGCATGGATTTGAATGTTACTATAAAACAACTCGTTTTACAAATATATAAATCTTCGTAAATTGCTTCATGGTATTGACCTAATAATGGAAGTGAATTAAACTCGCCTCCCGCCATTGACTACTATAGGATTGATTTAAGAATCGGGTCGGATTAAGATGCATCGAAAGTTTCTAGTAGTTAAAATGAGAGGGAAGAAGATCTACTATATATATCGGTATCTTTTATTACTTTTATAATCTCCCCTATCATAATATGGATATTATATAGGAAGCTATATATAATTTTTTTTTTTGAGACTACAGTTATGTGTTGCATGTATGTATGTTCCTTTCTAACAATAGAATGTCTTTTTGGAGTTTGGAATGTATTTATTTTTTTGAAAAAAAAAATTAATAAAATAATTTGAAAATGAAAATAATGTTAACTGACCCTATGTCATATATCATCTAGTGGAAGACACGATGATGCGAGTATGCCCCCACTCACTATCGGCTTCTGTTTAGAGTATTGAAAGTAGTCCCAATAATATCACACTTACAATTATTGTAGTACGGATGCGTCAGATATAACTAACTTCATCGTCAGTTTGAAACGTTTGTCGTTTTCTAATTAAAGATTATATTTGGCCTTTGCTTTCTTTCTTTTCAATTCCCATCTCCATTAATGTATTGTTGATCTCTTCCTTATTCCTGTTTTGGCTAACAATCCCAACGATGATGACTATTGACTCAATATGCTTTTCTTGTGATATTTTGGTGGAATTACTAGCAAAACTTTTCATTGGCCACTACATATCGACTTCTGGTCTCTGATAATTCTGCCTCCCAAATCCATAACTAATTCAATTTTCTCTGTTTCTCAAATGCCATAATAGCCTCATCACGTGAAATACTTTTACCCCTTTCCTTCAAGACTTTTCACTCAAATGGCCAAATGGGGGTGCTGGAACACAAGTTCATTTTTTATGTTATATTTTGTTATTAAATAAATGGAAAAAAAATTAATGATAATGTCTTTATAATAGTCAATTTAATTAAGTTTAAGAATGTGTCAAGGTTGGATAAGAGAGGTTTGGGCGGTGTTTGATAATCACAGTTAAGATTTGTTTGTTTTGGTAAACAAGTCGGTTTTTTAATATGAGAATCATGAGATCGATTGCTGAAAAGGGAGAACAAAAAAATGTCCAAAGAATGAAGAGTGGAGATTCCATCTTTGACCTAGGATACGTAATCCATACAGAAGATACCACGTCCCACTAAAAATGATAGTATTTTTAAATCACTTGTTATGTTTGATTAGGTAGATTTCAATTTTCACTGGCATTGTTTGGGAACTAAACTTTTCATACCTCATATTTAATTTTTTTTTTCAAATATTTCCTATGATTAGAGAAATGGAGGAAGAGTATATATATTTTACACATAAATGTAAATGATAAAGGCAATAAAATTCTAAAATAATAATAAAGAATTAACTTTAAAATGTGTTATTCATTCGAAAAATAGCATATTAAATGATCGCTTATTATAACATAAAAGTATAAATACTTTAATCATTTGTCACTTATCGTGTATAAAATTATTTATTCATTTATTTATAATTTATATTTTATTTATATTCATGGGACAAAAAAAGACAAAAAAAGAAAAAAAAAAAAAAAGAAGCTTGAATTCAAGCCATACACAGTATACGAAGAAAATTGAAAGAATGAATTCCTAACTTTTTGTGAGAAATTGGGTGGCGGTCACTATAGAATTTTTTCCACATTTAACCTAAAAAATAATAAAAATTCCTTCAAAAGGTTGGGAAATAATTCTAAATTTAATATACTTTTTGTCGCAATAAAAGTGTCTCTTGAAAACTTTATATTTTATTTAAAAATATCTTATGAAAAAACACTTTATAAAATTTCATAAATTATGATTATATCTTAAAGTGTTTTTTGAAGAAAGTTTCAAAAATTATGAATTTATGTTCATTTTCTAAATTTTCATAAACTTCGAATTTACATTGAAAATGTCATTTAAAGATACATACCTTCACTTTTTTTTAATTTTCATCATATGCGAAAAGCCTATGTGCAGAAAAATACATTAAAATTGGGATTATTTTTCAATCCATGTTTTTTTAAGATTTATTTTTAATTTTTATATTATCTTTCTAAAACTCCCGGTCACTATGTGGGCACACCCAATTAAGTTGGCACCCAATTTCTCACCAAATCTTCATCATCCCAGTTCTATGATGAATGCATATTGTTAAGAAGGTCAGATTTTTTTTGTTTCTCCTTTTGTAAGTAGAAGTTTGGATGAAAAGAAAATGAATCATAATATAATTAAATAATTATATTAAAATTCATGTATAAAAAGAACTAGGAGGTAATTAGAAAGGCTGTTAGTAATAGTACGATCAGATGAAAAGGATGTGCCAACAGAAGTCAAAAGTATAAAAGTTAACAACAAAAGCCCTTGATTCCTTTAGGGCACATAAGCCCTGTGAGGGGGCCTAAATGATGAAGAAATGTCTTCTTGCAGCATACTACCTACTGTCGCATCTTCAAGCCGGGCCAAGGTGTCGCGGAAAAGGACTACTTTCCAAGCACCACAGCCAAAGCAAAAGTAGTGATGTTGCCAAACGATTCATCATGAGTTTTGGATATACATATCCTAAGGTTATTTAAAAAAAAAAAATTATTAAAATATATTGCAAATAAAAATAATATCAAAATTAAGATGTCATTGTTGTAGTTCAATAACATAATGAAAAGTTTAGATACGCCTTGATGCAAGTCGCACGTTGGCCGCTTCTAAGAATATAAATAGATCACGATACGAATATCGATCAACGGATGTCGCCAATACGTAGATCGACTCTCAACATTATCCTGATATTTAACTTTGGGTGACAAAGTATTAATGTCCGACTCAACTAAACTAATCGATCTTAATGAATTAACAGATAACGGGGCGACAGCGCCTACGCCTCCCCCGCCACTTTTGGCTGACATTTCCTAAAGACATACTATCTGGCCTTATTTATAATTTATTGACGGCTGAAAGGATCTTGCTTACGAAATACCTCTCGGCGCCTATTCGTCTATCTCGCTAAGAGGTGTTGAGGGGCCCTACCCCCAACTCCTAGACCAAATGCTTAAATGTTCTAACCTTTAATCGCCACCTCAGATCGAATATCTCTATTTACCGAATCAAACCTGCTACTCTATTCAAATCCCCTCGGGCATCTCATCTCGAATCTCGATATACAAGATGATCACGCTAATGTTACCAGACATCACATCAGAAATGACTCATAGATATAAAGCTTAGATATCATCAAAGCTTATAAACAACCGAATAATATAAAATATTAATCTTTAATTCATGGAATCATGACAGGTTCAAACAACATCCTTAGGTTTAAATCTGTAACATACTGGCAAGAGAACACCGTGATTTAATCTATAAACATAATTTCCTATCCAATAAGAAGAAAAATACAAATGACTCGCTCTTCTCCAAGATCAAAGTCGCCATTGCTCTAATTTTCAGGCCCTAGTTCGACGATCCCCTACTACGCTCAATTTCGTCCCTTTGCTTTAACGCCGGACAGAATCGCTGACGTCGCGACGCTAACGTCAGCGATGTCTCAACGCTGAGACGCCGCTAAGTTGTCGATTGTCGACTTACATTTGTCATCGACCCATCGTCGCGACGCTGACGCCACGACGCGGAGGACGCCGCGACGCCGACATCACACGCTCCGTACCACCTTTACGTGACTTCCACCCTCCGATCCAAAAATGCATCCAAACCTTCATTCCACCTCGCAGCTACACACACTACAAAAATCGACAATGCCATAAATACTACTTAATTTAAATGTGAAATACGCCTAAAAACGTAGCACAAACGCGGTTTCTTTGCATGCAGTGTTTTAGGCACTCACACCCTAACCAGCTTCGCTTGTCCCTAAGCAAGAAATCACACTAACTCGACACACGCACACTACATACTCATAGCCCAACACTAGGATAAGGTTGCACATGCCGATGCATGCAGGATCAAATCGACCGACTCACACTTTCTTTGCCATTTTGTTCGTTCAGGATTCGCAAGGGTGTTCGACTTTCAACCATTTTCTAGATCATCTCACACTCACTCCTATGGGCCTCCTGTATGCTCTGGTGCCAGATATGAAACGCATTTACGCTAATTCCAATGGCTGCGCTTCTAATTCACATGTAAATATATAAACATGCATATATTTACAAAACATTCAATTCACACAATCATTGCCACAGAATTTAGATATTTCATACATCAAAATTAGCTCATCAAGCATCGTCAAACACGAAATTCTACTTGAATTACTCGACCAAACATATTAATTCGCCAAAATTATTTTTCGTAAACACCGTTTTGTGAATAGTGAACCCTGCTGATGGCCTCGAAAAATCACAAATCATTGGTTCACTTAATGAACCCGCATTTCCCGGCCATTTCCGGCCTCATTCCAATCAATATATGATTTAGTTGCAAAAACACACTTGACACTTTAAACCACCGCGGAAGTCACTACCGCTACTCAGGGTTTCAAAAATTATATCACCCGGGTCCCAAGTGATCATCAACCGCCACTCACTCCGCCTCATTCTCCAAACATTTGTAAAGTACTTAAATAGTGGAATAAACCCAAGTAGGGAGAAACCCAACCTCAAGGAGCTTGTCTAAACCCCAACCGTACTCCACGCGGCTCCTCTCCGCGCAAAGAGCTTTCCTTCTCGGGTCTCCGAAGACCGACAAATGTGATCGCTCTCGTATTTTTGTAGTGAGAAATCGTAATTTCTCTCACTACAAACCTCCATTTTGCTTATGTCACTATCGCGCTCTTCCACGCTTTTGCTTTTGAATTTGTGGAGACAACCAATTATTCCTCACCTTAAAGGATTTTGGCTCAATTCCATAATGACCGTTATGTCCATCTTTTCCTCGCTTTGATATCTTGCCACCTCAAACAATTCATTTTCATCATTTATCTACTCACGCCACTTATGGCACATGAGTACGTGTTATATGTGACTTCCTGGCCACATCGAAACGCTTTACTGACCCAACCGCGATGCCTCAAAAACGTGTAAATTCCGATTGTTCTAATTAGACGAAATTTTACTTTTGCTAGCTAGATTTCCATTCCATTCCAACGGAAACCAAGCCATCATCCGAGATATAGAGAATAAATTCCGGATTTTTTTAACCGAAATAACAATTTTGTAATCGAAATTACGATTTTGCCCTTTTTCCAGAAATTGGAATTTCTCGGGTCTTACATCTACTCACCCACCTCCACCACCACCACAGCAGACCTCGGAGGCGACCCCATCCAATCCAACCCCTGACTTAGAGGACTCTGGCTCGCCCCCATCGAGCTTTGTCGCATTCGGGATGAGACCCAGAGACTGAAATAATCCCACACAGATACTGGTGCCCTTCGCACCGACATGCTGTGACGGCTCTGTAAGGCGACTCGACCCGATTAATCCTCACGAATCTCGATATTCTCCCTAAGACTAATGGATATAGAAACTTTTCCTTAAAATACTAAATAAAATCCATGGAGCGAACCCCTTTACAACTCTTAACATATCTTTAAAATAATGCTGCTTGGCGACAAATTTTTTTTTCTTTTTCTTTCTTTGTTTTTCAAACACTCGATTTTTCTGTGAAAATACAGTTCTCGTTTTCTGGACTTTCCCAAATTTACAAAACCCGATAAAAGCATTTAAAAACACTTATAAACTTCAATTTTATACTTCCATTAGGACTTCTCGCCCACAACCCAATCAACACACAATATACATACATATACATTTGTTTACTCAAATCATCAAAACATTCAAACCTCTTAAATTCCATGCACATTTTTATCAAAACATTTTGGCTTCGAAATGACTTAAGCTCTGACCGCCTACGACTTTCGCCCACCGATGGGAACAGTGCCTCACGTAGCTTCCTTTTTCAACTTTATACATATATATATGCATAACAAAATATTCAACATGAACAATATGCAAATTATATATACAATGGAAAATCGCCACTGTTCCCATCAACGGCTCGACTCACCTGCGACAGAGTGACCCCATCTACACCTGCTCCCTGGCCCCGAAATGTTTTCAAAACATATTGCAAGAACGAGCTGTTTGTTCTCAAAGGAGGCATTTTCACTCAAAATAACCTTTTCAAGATATAATGCCAATAAATACTTATACAATTAAAATCGCCTTATACCTTAAGCATTTATGCCTCAAACTTCTTTCTTTCTTTATAAATAAATACTTATAGTATTTAAAATCAATTTATTTCAAACATTTACGCCTCAAACTTTCTTCAATAAATACTTACATTTAAAAATCCATTTATGCTTAAACATTTGTACCGTGAAACTTTCTTTCTTTATTTATTTATTTCTTCTTTCTTTCTTTCTTTCTTTCCACGATGGAACCTGTGGGGAATAAACACACCGAACAGCTTCCCGGCATCAATGTGCTATGACAACAAGATTTACCATAACCACTACGCGTGAGAAACTCGCTTGCAGTTGTGGTTCCATCATAGCACTTTATCACGTGTGCGATATTACTCTGCACACCTATTTCCCTCGCTAAGAACTCCATAACTTTACCCCCAAATCCTTGTTACACGCTAAAGTACTCGCCGATATCATCATAATACTACAAAAATAGTAGAATCCATCGCAAAACATTTATCAAAAAATACATTTATAAATACATTTAAACTTTACTTATCATTAAAACATACGCATTCTTTAACATTTTTAAACTTTCATACACTTAACATATGCATACATATTTAATACATATAAATATATGCATTGATGCAAGATAAAAACAACGCAAAGATAAAACATTTCATATGCCTTAACATTTACATAAAATTTACATTAAACTTTAGTTTAATGATTAAAACCATTCACTCTTTAAAAACTCAATTCTCAAATATCATTTACTCACTGCTCACCGCTCAACTCTGGCCATTTCCCGCCAAATTCTGCTTCCATCCGATAGTCATTATTTTCTACCTTTTCAAGAAAAACCACAACTATACATTAATCATAACTTCCATTTGAATCCACCATACACATTCATTTAAAGCCAAATGAACAAATTACCCTTAAAGACTAAAAACTCATTCATTTTGGCCAACCTCTTCCAATTAATACCATAGACTTTTCACCCCAAAATTTTTCAAATTCATTCTCAAAATTTACGAAACTCTCCAGATCAGTCCTTTATATATCCAATGACATCTCTTTAAATTTTCAGTTTAAAATTCCTTCTCTAAAGCCCTCACATAACACAATCTGCACAATGTATGACTCGGGCCTTGGGCGTAACAAAGATTCGCACATAGCTCCACTTTGAAACATTTTCTGGGCACTTTGGGATTAAAATTTGCATAAACTTCCTTCGATATAAAATTTTTCTGATCCCATGTTTATAATTTGAATCACTCAAATCGGATGTTAAATGAGCAAAGTTATGGTAAAAATATGTAACTGGTCAAACAGAAATGGATATTTCCTCGCATCGAGAACCACAGCCACTATACATCCTACTTTGGAGTGAATCTTGCGCTAATTTCAAAGATCAATTCTCAGCTACCTTATTCTAAGTTTTGTCTCCCTCTTCAAGTTCATTTACGTAGCCACTAAATCACTCAAATCGGATCAAAATTGGAGCAAGTTATGGCCAAAATACCAAAACTGTCAAACAAACAGGATCACGCTCAAAAATCAATTAAATGCGTTTCTCTTCCATTTTTTTCTTTCACTCTAAACACTTAAACTGACGATTATACCCATTTCAACATAACACACACAATTCACTATCAAACCCTAACCCTTATCATTTGATTTTGTCAAAACCCTAACCTAAACCTACGGCTTTCAATCGAGCATAAATGCTGACCATTAAACCTTAAATACCATCAATTTAACATCCATACTGCACTTAAGACATTAAACATGAAAACATCAAACCCTAACTTTCCCACCATGAAAACTTACTTGCTCTCGAAGTTTCTTCGCCTCCTCTCCGATTACCACTCAAGATCACTTGAAAGCTCGAAAACAAAGAAACTCACCTCCCAACTCGATTTCTCCTTCTCTTCCTCTCTTTCTCCTTTCTCTCTCTCCCCTTTCTTTCTCTCTTTCTCCTTTCTCCTTCTCATACGTGATCTCCCTCTATCTGGAGACTTAAATCCCCACCTTTGCTTTTAAATTCCAACTTTCCAAAATTACCCTGTTCAAAGACCCAATTTGGTTATCAGAAAGTGAATTACCCTTTAATCCAAGCCTCTCATAGGTCCATTTTTATGAGACTAAGTCATTTACCCATTATTTAAATCATAACTTAGCTAATAAGAAAGATTTTGATCACTAGTACAATTAAATATCTCCCTTATAGCGCATTTTATCTCCGTTTTTGCTTTTAATGCTTTTATATCGATTATATGTCAAAAAATATTCTATGGTCGCCTATATTTAAATTTGAACATAAAATAGTTCTAACTAATCCTTCACTAAGTGAATTTCTGTGCTTTGAAATCACCGAATCGGATTTAAAATCATTAAAATCTGTGAATCCTGATAATACGTATTATTACCCGAGAATTACGCTCTGATCACTGAAACTATCCAAACGACTCCGCTTTCACTTTATTTCAGCTGCTAGTCTTATGATATATTCCCGGATTTCGTATTTTCTACCCAATTTCCGATGTACCCCAACGCACCCCACCAACAAATCGAAATCACTATTCACTTAAATCTCCTATTCTCTTCTAAATATCATTCAAAGTCATATAACTCGAAATTTCTTACAAATTCCTTTTCAGAAACCCCTCCATTCTGAGATATAATAGTTAAAAATCATTATTCCTGCATTCTAAGCATAATTTTCGAAAATTCCACTTCATGTCCAAATGGACGTCCTGAGCATTCTAAATTCTAATCTACACCGCTTCTATCATCGACTTAATCACTAAAAACTACTATTATAATATCTAATCGGGTTAGTTTTATACTTCCGCCAACTAAGTAACTATTCTTCAAGAAGAAGAATTCCTCCAGTTCGCCTGCAGCCTTCTGCCCACTCACAAGCCGCCACCACCACAAGACTCCGTCCGATCACCAGGAGTCTTCACCTTCCTTTCTTTACTACCGAGGGCACCGAAAGTACTGTTCGGGGGTGGTGGTGATCTGCTTTATTAGATTAGTATAATTTTGATGGTTATTTTTTTTATTTTCATGTTTAGCTTCACTTTTAGTTTCATTTACTTGCTTCATTTTAGGTTGTCGAGTCGTGTTTAGTCTGCTTTAGTGTTTTGTAGATCATATCTATGCTTAGTGGTGTCGTGTTTAGGAGCTCAGGCGTGTTGCCCAAGTGCTCGAGAGTCGAAGATCACTTTCGGGGCCGAATCACTATTATCATGGAAAATGTTGTATACTTACTAAGAGGATCTATCAGTGTTCATGTTCCGAATTAGTTGAATAGTGGAGGCATAGTGAATCACCTCCGACATTCAATAAACTGCTTCAATGAGCCTAATACACTTTCACACAATGCATGACTCTGGGGTGGTATGCCTAGATGCCGAACCTGGCTACTAAGGTTCAACAAACCCTGAGAGTCTCTAAACACCAAAGAGATGGGACACCGGTAATAAAAGAGGATTGCCTTCGAGCCCCAAAAAAAATAAAATAAAATAAAATAAAATAAATAAATAAATATATGAGGTCGTAGGGTGTTGCAAAAGTACGCTATCGCACGTGCCAGCATACAGTAGTCGAAGGACTCAAAGAATCTCTGTGAGATTTAACGCACCACCCTCCGACATTCACAGGGAGTGAGACCCGATGGTGGCAGACCATTGATTTATGCAGATCGAGAATGTATCGAGGCATGGAGATCACCTCCATACAACCAGATCAAAGTTAGCCGCATTCCAAATAGAGGGCAGGGCCCGTATGGTGCGGAGATGGCCAGACTTGTGAGACTTGTGAGGTTATGATACGGGCGTAGTTTCGTGAGTTGTCTATGGTAAGTACTTTCCGTAGACTGCGAGGCATGCCAAGGCCCAGCTCGTGAGTTCCTAGAGCCGGGCGCAGGGGCTACGACCGTGATGGACTATGGGCTAGATCTACGTAGTTGGCCCCATTGGTCGATGATTATGTGGCCACCGATCCTACTTAAGTAAGGTGAGGAGATTCGAGAATGGACTGAAGTTGTCCATTCGTGCTAGGATTGTTAGACTTCGCTTACAAGATATGGATTCCATGGTCAGGGACAACCCCTCACCCATAAGAGAGAGTCAACTTGTAGGTCAGCGAATCTTAGAGGAGCCATTTGATGTGAGTTCTCCCCTAGGATTGTGTATGCAGAATAAGGATGATAGTCGAGATTGGGCGAGTCGAGATCTCGTGACTCCAACCTCACGCTGACCCGAGGATCACGGACATGTCGTAGTCTCGATGTCATCCCGGGGATGGATTAGCCGACAGCCTTACGCGGTGGTCAAGTATTCATCGTGAGCGCAGGAGGGCTGTCGCCTACACGAGGATAAGTACTCGTGGTGGCATTTCCCGTGGGGACAAACATGATATTTCGCCTCGCACAAAGACGTACACGAAATCCAGTGTTGTGGACGCTAATGGTCACAATGTAGCCCATTCTGCAGGATCTGCGAGACCTCGACTTGTGATCTACCTCGAGTGGTTTGCGAGTATGCGATGTTTTTCCCGATGAGCCAATTCCGACTACTCCACATGTGGATGTAGACTTCGTATTTGGAAGTTACACTTCGCAGATTTACCCATCTCTATGACTCCGCACAGATGGCACCAATGAGTCGCAGAACTTGTGGTTTCAATACAGGAGCTTATCGGACAAGGGTCGGCCACCAAGCACTCACCATGGGGCGCCCGCTCTATTTGCAAAGAATAGCGATAAGACCCTTCGACCGTGCATTGACTACGCATAAATAACCGGGTTACGATCAAGAATTGGTACCCACACGAGGATCGACGATTTGCTTGATCACTGAGAGGAGCACGAGTCTACTCCAAGATGCACCTTCACACCGGTTACCATCAACGAGGTTGTGGATACAGATATCCCAAGACAAACGCTTAGGACGCCAAGTATGCACTGAAGCATTGCGATGCCCTTCGGATCGACGAACGCGCCAGCCAGAATTATGGATCTCATGCATAGGATATTCCTGTAAACCCCATTTAGATCAAATATTGTAGCCTCTACGGATGACATTCGATCTACTCCGCCGCAGTGGGAGCATGAGGTCACTCGAGGATCGCTTTGGCGCTTGCCGAGAGACCATCAACTCAGACGCTTAAGTCTGCAAGTGCGAGTTCCGCTTACCGAGGTGAGATTTTCGGGACACGTGGTGTCGTGACGTATGTCACGACCCGCAGAAGGCCGAGGCCGTGATGAGTCGGGAGAGGCCGGGTCGGCCTTCGAGATATGTAGCTTCGGGATTGCTGTACACAGAGATTCATCGAGGATTTCTCCGTGATAGTGCACTATGACTAGGTCAATCTCGGCGAGTCGTTTGATTGATGACCGATGCGCGGTGAGGCATTCCGTGAGTCAAGAGACTTGTCAGCCTCCCATCTTCGATAGTTTCCTGATGTGGGACGTAGGTACAGTTGTATTGTGATGCTCCCGGAGTTTGATCAGATGTGTTTTGATGCAACCGAGGGTAGTAGCTTATGGTTCTCACAAATAAGAATCACTAGCACTACTCCCACACACGATTATCGGAGTTGGCGGTCGTAGTCTCGCTCAAGATTCGGCTACTACCTATCACTACGATGAGTCGAGCGCACTGCACTCCATGTTCCGGGCAGATATTTTCACGCAATGACCTCAATATGAGGCAACACGCTTGGATGGAGTTCCTAGAGGATTATGACTTCACTTTGCATTACCATCCCTGCAAGGCAAATGTGTTATGGGCTGAGACTCGCCTAAGTCACGAGAGCACAGTATAGCTTCCTCTGAGTGGCGGATGCTCGAGACTCCGTGGGACATACAAAGACAAATGGAGCTGCACTCAGGTACCTTGGGAGTTTAGTTGGCTACAACCGCTCTCGTTGAGCAGAAAGTGATTGAGTCCCAAAGGCGTGACACAGAGATGTCTATCGCGACCGAGTATAGTCGCACACTAGTGACGAGGGCCGACCGTCTAATGATGGTAGTCTTCGATATAGGGGATGGGTAGTGGTTCCCGCTTGACCGACGGAGAGGAGATTCTCAGGAGCTTTAACACCGCCTCGATTTTTCGTGCATCCGTGGTACAAAGATGTACTGTGATCTTCGTCAGCATTTCACGAGGGATGAAAAGACATGTGGGGGACTTCGTTCGACGATGTCTCATGT
Organism: Tetrastigma voinierianum; assembly: GCA_016808115.1. Lineage (NCBI taxonomy): Eukaryota > Viridiplantae > Streptophyta > Magnoliopsida > Vitales > Vitaceae > Tetrastigma > Tetrastigma voinierianum. Next base: position 721,832 of record JAEQBH010000651.1, on the reverse strand, counting down.
CAAGAGGTTAAGGCTGAGCATCGAAGATGCAGTGGCTACTTCGGGCCATTTGAGGTGGTCAGTGGAAGGAGCATCGCCACGATGGACTTTGTGACCCACTTGCCACGGACGCAGCAGAAGCATGACGCTAGACGTGGGTGATAAAGGATCGGCCACGGCTCAAGACATTTTCTGTACCAGGCGGATGACCTTCGCCTGAGATTCCCCCGCCGGCTATATATTAGAGAGATAGTCCACTACATGAGTACCAAGATCCATAAGGCTCGATAGGGACCCGAGGTTTACGCGACACCCTTTGAAAGAGTTTCCAAAGGCTACGCACACGACGATGAGTATTAACGCTCCACCCTCGCATGCATGGTCACCCGAGAGCACCATACAGTATTAGAAGACATGCTACGAGCATGCGCTCCGGATCATAAGGGCAAATTGGAGGAGACGGTTCTTAGTGGAATCTTCGCCGTTTACAACAACAGCTTATCAGCGAAAGTATACGATATGACCGTGATGTATAAGATCAGATGGTGCCATGCAGTCATCACTATGTCGACCGAAAGCCGAGAGAGCTCCATCAACGGTCCCGATCTCGATTAGAGACACCTCCGAGAAGGTGAGCTTGATAAGACAAATACCTTCTCTACTATCTGTTTCCGCTAAGAGCTTATGCGACGTGCGACGCCGACCCTAGAAACTGAGGTCGGGGATCACGCCTTCTCAAGGTGATGCCTAAGAGGGAGTGGTCGTTCGAAAGCGGAAGCTTATCACGAGATTTATCGGGCCTTTCGAGATACTCGAAGAGGATAGCGCCAGAGCATACCGGCTACTTTACTGCCAAAGATGTTAGATGTCCACGAGGTATTTCACGCTCCACGCTCCTAAGATACCCGCATCCAACCTACGCACGGACGTGACAGATCGGCGCCGACACGGATGGACCTTCTATGAGGACTGAATACAGACGGCCGATACCGTGACTGTGTTTTGCGACGCAAGACCGTGAGGCTAAGGAGAAAGTACTATGGAGGCACTATTGAGCTGGCGAAACACGCGTGCATGGCGACACGACGCGCCACCCATCCCTTCGTTTAGCACGGCGACGTATTAACAAGTAAGATTTAAATGATCGCTTACATGCATGGCAGAGCGCACGCTGCATATGGCTGCAGTGATCAGACTGTCCCGAATTTCTATCAAATCTTTGGGCGATAAGACCCAAGAATTCCAATTTCTAGAAAATGGCAAAATCGTGAATTTCGATTACAAAATTGTTATTTCGATTAAAAATCCGAATTTATTCTTCTAGATCTCGATGACAAAACGGATTTCACCGCTGAATCGCTCCTTCGAAATCTAGCTAGCACTTAAAATTTCGCCGAATTCCAAGACAATAATTTACATCGCTTTTCGAGGCATCATTGCCGTGCTATAAACGATTTTCGATGCATCGAAGTCATATATAACATCGATCACGCTGCCATGCTCTGCGATGAGTAGAGCAATGATGAAATGGACGACCGAGGTGTAGCCGAATATCAAACTCGGTAAAAGCACATAATCTGGGCCATTACGGAATTTGAAATAAGTCACTAAAGACAAAAATAACAGAAAGGCTTTTCCCACAAATTCAAAAAGCCAAAAACGTGAGAGGACTAAGCAGTTAGCGATAAAGCAAAATGGAGAGTTTTGTAGTGAGAGAAGGTCCGACTTCCTCTAAAAATACGGCGATATGATCATTCAGCCTTCTGACAAGAAGGAGCCATTTACACAAAGAGGGTTTCAAGGCAGGACGGATTTAAGGAGTTTAGACAAACTCCTCGAGGTAGGGTTTCCCTACTTAGGGTTTTATTCTCTTTAAGTACTTTTACTAATGTTTGAGTAGAATGAGCGCGGTGGCCGTTTCGACGGTCCCAAACCTCGGGACCGACCGATATGAATTTTTGAAACCTGAAGAGCAGCGTACCGGATCGCCATGGCTGGCCTGGGTATCAAATCACACAGATAATAAATCATGTATCGATTGAATTGAGTGGTTTGGTCGGAGTTCCGGTTCACTAAGTGAACCGATGATTCAGGATTTTTCCTAGAATAGTAACCGAGGGCTCTCACTATTCTAAACAAAGGTTCTCAAAAATAATTTTTGTGAATTAATACGTTTCATCGAAGAATCTGCCAGAATCGCTTCTGCTTCGATCACAGCCAAAGTTGAAGCTAATTTACGTATTTAAATGAAAATTTATACGATACGATCATGTTGACCAATGCTTTTAGAAATATACGCATGTTTATATTTATACTTAATTGAACAGACACCGCAGATACATTTATCCATATGCACTGAACAATCTAGGACTATGCGAGTCAAAGCAGGCATGAGATGAGTCTAGAGAAAATGGTTCGGAGTGGTTGTCTAAAATATTAATTATCTGGGAGCAGAATTAAATTAAAATATTAATCGTCTGAGACTCGCCAATTGATATTCATCTGAGGGTAGTCCATTAAACAAATAATATATCAATCGTCTGAGACGGCCCAATTGGATATATATACACTTGAGGCTGTCCACTAACAAAACAATAATTCACACAGGCTGAAGAAAGTGTGAAAGAGTCTGCAGGACTCCTGGATTCCAGTCATCAGCTTGACATTCAAGCAGGATCATGCATTTGCTTGAATGTATATTTATTTCGAATACTACACTTTAGTGAGAGGAGCCTTACTTAGTATGATTCCACCATCGAGCATTAGCCTACCCCACGAGGGATATTATTTACAGCATGAAGCGTATGGTGACTACATTCTAGATCGAGATTAGAAGAAAGCCGTCATGGGCTTTGCTGATGACATATACCAGATTGGAATGTCTAATTTTAATATATGTATTGTATAAGAGTGAAAATATTGTAACTCACTAATTATTCGGGGTATATAGCTGGATCTATATTAAAATAATGACATGCAAAGATCGCTTCATGCCTGGGCTCACTGTGATTACTCACAAAGGACGGGATATATCGATATATCAGACTGTCGATGTGCATATGCCTCAGATTCAGGGTAGAGCTCCCCCGCACAAGCGAGACTCGCCTGATTTTGCGGAGAAATGTCGGGTCACCCGACATTCAATATGCTCGCCGTCGACGCAGAATAATCTGACCGGTTTAGTGGCACAATGAGGATCGCCCAATGTCATCTGGGATCGCCCAGAGTCCAAAGCGCCGATAGTCGTGAAGCCTGTCCCTGCCCCGAGGTTCATGGCCCTAATCATAAGTCCTTTAGTCGCGGTAATAACTTGGCTTGTCCCCGCGAACTCGATATAGCCTGACTGTGTAACCACGCCCTCACACATCTAGTGGCACCCCGCTGCTTTCAGACAAGGCCGTAAATGAGGAAAGGGTTCTAAGTTCATCTTAGCTCCGGTTATGGAGGATGGCATCCCCTATAACCCGCCCAACATCGAACTAATATCCTCAATGATGGCATAATCGAGTAGGGCACTGGCGCCACTTCACACACCGCCGCCTAATGAGACGCGACGTGATGAAGTGATGCCGCATTTAGATATAGGCCAAATGCTTGGCTCATGGACGGCGTGCCCTCATCAGTTGCTTCCACTCACCCCGCCCGTTTGTCAAGACCCACGCACCTCGCACCTGGGCCGTTCATGTGAGGTGATCGGAAGGCTCCGGGAACATGATCAAGATTATAAAAGTGGTCGAGTAGACTTTCGTGACCGAAGTTCACTAACACACCTGCATCTGCACTTCATGACGTGGGAGAGAGGCCATGTGAGAATTTCGCACCACACTCATCGAGCCGGGATGAGGTGGTCAGCAAAGCCGCCCACGCATCCTCGCCAATAATCCAAGTATGAAGTCAGCCGGGGTGATGGAACCTTTCTTTGGATAAAAAGAGCGCTTCGATGGTGCCGAACCGATTGGCGACACTCTCAAGGAATCAACTGACATCGAAAGCTCCAAAGTGGCTCCGTCCCTCACCGGCCCGCCCCTTTGGCGGGAAACTTTAGCTCTACCCGACATGTGTGGAATTACGGCGCTCCTAGAAGGACACTGAAACCAAATGTCACCAAGGTGTCACAATCCCAGATGATTCAGACATTATGTCGAAAGACCTACAAAAGAAAATTCTATGAAACTAGGACCAACAAGTAAATATAGAAATGTATTACAAGCCCTGTGACATACGACAAACCTAACCGACACACTAAACCAACATTGGAGGACTAGACCTAGCGACAAACCAACTGGTGCGTTGACACCTACGTAGTGTGGATGGCGAGACAGTGACAAAGTGACTAGTAGATGTGGGAAGGAGATGGCGGTAGTGTCGTGGAGGGCAAACAATGGCCTCCCGACCTTTTCGTGTGGGAGTGGGCTCCGGCGCGTGGTTATAGGGATGACAAAGGGCACCAGGTTCGTGCAAGGAGGAACAGGTAAGAGCAAGTAAAGTGGCCCGCCCTTAAACAGAAAGACCGCGACGCGCTTAATGCAACGCCGCTGAGGTTCAAGAGAGGAGCACCAACGCCGTGACGCCCGCAGGAGAAGAATTAAATGTCGACGCCCCAGGAGATCTAAACCAACGCTCGCGACGCCCGCAGGAGGGATTAAACCGGACACAATGACGTTATCAACGCCGCTGACGCAGTGCAGAGGAGACCCAAATGCAAAATATTCAATGGCTTAAGGTAAAGAAAACTCCCCAGTGCGCAATATGTGACTCTCTCGAACTTCCAATCGAACCGCATGAACTGATCCTCCCAATACTTTCGATCATGTCCCAGCATACATCCAAAAGGATTCCATTACACAAACAACAACAACCTAACATAAACTTAAAACATATAATAAAAATCAACCATGTAAAGGAAAATTTCAAGAAAACTCGCTGCCTCCCAAGAAGCTTTATGTTTAATGTCGCTAGCTCGACGCTCGAATCTCAATGTGCTCGGGAACCCGAACCTCTATGACCGCCATCGTAATTCGGCCTCGATGTGGTCAATGGAAATGGTCTCTTATCCGCATGGAACTCGCTTCCAAACACGGTTTCAACTACAGGTATTTGATCGTGAATGTTCCTTTCTCGTGATGTAACCTCCGCCCCTCCACGTGAAAGCACCTTGGTCACTGCGGAAGGTCATGACCATCTACACTTCAATTTCCGTGAAAAAGTTCTTGTGATTTCCGAACAAACAAGAGGACCTCGCGCTTCGCTCACCTTCCCGGCTTTTGTCCTCTTCCTTTATAAATGCGGGCATTTTCATAAGCTTGCCTCGAATTGCCTAGTTCACTGTCGTAGCGCCGCTTCTCACCGCTACAAAGATCGGGCCCATGTTCAACCCGCCGAGTCAGCCTGAAGAGTCTCTGATGCTCAATTCCACTGGGCAGTGGCATGCCGCCATAAACACCCTAAAGTGGCGACATACCTGGCGTGTTTTAAATGTTGTTCTGTGACGCCTGTGAGTGCATCTTCAATCTTTTTAGACCAGTCTTTCCTGGAACTGTTAATTGTTTTCTCCAGAATGGACTTAATTTCTCGATTTGATACCTCTGCTTGCCCATTTGACTGTGGGTGATATGCAAGGGATGTACGATGGCGCACCCCATACTTTTGCAAGACCTTGTCAATCATCTTATTGCATAAATGAGTACCGTTATCTGTGATCAGTGCTCGAGGGGTGCCGAATCGCGAGAATATGTGGTCATAAGAAATCGAAAGCCACTACCTTGGCATCGCGAAAAGGGCCTGAATTGCTTCAACCCACTTCGAGACATAATCTATCACAAAGAAGATGTACAAGCTGTTATAAGATGGGGGAGTTTATCCCATGAAATCCATCCCCATAAATCAAACAATTCTACTCTCCAAACGGATGCATGGGCTGGCCCATCCTTCTAGAAATGCCCCCATCTCGCCGACATACATCCGTCACATGTGGATACGAAATGATGAGCATCCTCGAATAAGGTAGCCAAGAGAAGCCCCGACAAAGCACTCACATCGCTCACCGGGCCAATCGAAGTGTCCACCACATGGTAAGGTGTGGCAGTGGTTCAAGAAACTGTTGATTTCATCTTCTAAGACACACATCTCCGATCACTCAAGTTAGCGCAATGTCCAGGAAGAATCGCTCCTCCCAATAGTAGTGTTTCGCGTGCGAAAAACTCTTTCTCGTTGATAGCCGAATTGTGAGGGATTACCTGCTACCAAATAATTCATAATGCAAACCACGGAGTCGCCCGCTTCGCCTTCAATAGCTAAAAGTTGCTCATATCAGAAAGCTGTCATTCACTCCCACTTTCACTAGCCTCTAACCGTGAAAGATGATCCAGAATTCAGTTCTTCGTCCTTTCGGCTTTAATCTCTATGTCAAATTCTTGCGACAAAAGAACCCGCCGGATGAGTGCAGGTTTGGCGTCTTTAGTCATCAAGTATTTTATGGCAGAATGATCAGTGTGAACTACGACCTTGTTACCAATCAAATAAGGCCTGAATTTGTCAAAAGCAAAGACAATAGCCAATAGTTCTTTTTCTGTAGTGGCGTAATTCAACTGAGCATCATTCAAGGTTCTGCTCGCATAGTAGATTAACTGGAAAATTTTCTCTCATTTCTGCCATAACACTACTCCAATCGCAAAATCACTTGCGTCACACATAAGCTCAAATGGGAAGGACCAATCTGGAGCTACTACAATAGGAGCCGATACCAATTTATCTTTTAATACTGAAAATGCGCACAAACACTAGGCATTAAACTCAAATGGGGTCCCTTGGACCGGGGAGATTGAACAAACGGTTTTGCGATACGAGGAAAGTCTTTGATGGTCGCTATAGAATCGGCGTGGCCTAAAAAACTTCTTATCCCTTTTACCGATGAGGGTGGAGATAATTTTTCAATTACTTCAATCTTTGCTCTGTCTACGTCTATTCCTCTTACTAAAATCCGATGTCCGAGTATAATACCCTCTTGTACCATAAAATGGCATTTCTCGATTGAGTCTGAGTTGGTGCTCTCGCATCTTATCATCGCGATCTCAAATTTTCAGGACATTTGTCAAATGGAATTACCCAAAGCAGAAAAATCATCCATGAAGATCTTAACTTGATTGTCTTCTCGACCATGTCGAGAGAATATGGCCATCTTTTATCGTTGGAAGAAGTGCGGCGCATTTACGACCCGAGGGCATGCACTTTGTGAATCACGAATGTCCCAGGGACATGTGAATTACATCGTCTTCTCTCGATCCTCGGGGCTATAGCAATTTGATTATAGCCAGAGATAATATCCGCATCAAGCAATAATATTCATGGCCAAATTTGTCGATCCGACATCGATCCGAGAAGCGCGATGGGAAATGATCTTTTTCGGTGGCTTTGTTCGGTTTAGATAATCAATACAAATTCTCCACGTGCTTGATTGAGAGAGCGATATATATTAATTTCGGTTTTATGACCGATTCATTCCCTCCCGCTGCCCAGGTACTAATTGGCTTGGACTTACCCGTACACTCTCAAAATAGGATAAATTACCCCAATATCCAGCCACTTTAATACCTCCTTTCGGACTACCTCTTTCATAGTTGGATTCAACCTCCTCTGTGCTTCCACTGAGGGCTTATAACCATCTTCTAGCAAAATACGATGCATGCACATGGAGGGGCGAATCCCTTTTAAATCGGCTAGAGACCATCCGAGCACATTTTTATGATCTCTAAGGACCCTCAATAACTTCTCCTCCTGCAATTTAGTCAAGGATCTTTGAAATGATCCTTTGGTAAGATGGATGCTATCCTAAAGATATGCATACTTCAAATGGCAGCTAAGTAAGGTTTTGTTCCATCTTGGGTGGTTGTTCAGCCGTGAATGCTTGGCGTTTAGCACTTTCCTGAAATTCAAAGTATTTCCTTCTATTAGGTCCCAAAGAATCCATCCATTTTACATATTCCTCTGCCTCTTCGCTCATATTCTCGGAATCATTCTGTACTAGGCTAGCCTCCAAAGGATCCTTGAGACCACTTTGGCTAGACACTATAGCTTCTACTATCTCTGCCATGAAACATGTATCACTTTTACGCCGGATGTCTCACGGCGAACACGTTGAACTTGACTTCATCCTCCTGCGCTCTCAATTTTAGTTTCTCCCCTGCAGACATCAATCCCATTGCTGCGCGGTTACGAGAAAGCAGTCTACCAGATTATGGGTATTTCTTTATCCTCTTCATATCTAATACAATGAAATCTGTGGGAAGATAAACACTTGTCAGCCTTTACTAAGACATCTTCTATCACCCCTCTCGGATGCTTCAAGGACACAATACGCGGTGAAGTGTAAATTGTAGTTAGACGAAACTTCACTAATCGAAAGCGTTTAAAAATGGACAAGGGCATGAGATTAATCGCGGCACCCAGATCACACGATGCTCTCTCAGATAGCATTTCCAATGGTGCATGGGATAATTGAAGCGCTGGGTCTTTTAGTTTTTGCGAACTTCGCCACGAGTATGGCCAACATTACGCCGGTTAAGTTAAGCTGTTTGATATGCCAATCTTCTCTTACGAGACGGTATGTCCTTCATAAATTTTACATAAGCGGGGCATACGTTTGAGCGTCGACAAGCGGGATATTGATGTGTAGTTTCTTGAACACTTCCATGAACTTGGTGAGTTGCTTATCCAACTTATGCTTCTTTAAACGTTGTGGATACGGAATTGGGGCTATGGGTTGTGAGTTGTCCCTTGCTTCAGTTGTGTTTCCTAATGTTTCTCTTGTTTGTTCCCTATACGCATCATCGTGCGGCCGTTTGGATGTCTTTCTCGATCTCTACCCCTCCTCTATAGCGGGATTGCTCGCGTGTCTCAATTCTTTACCACTTCTCGGCGTATTTCCTTTAACATGTTCATTCCGTCTCTTCTCGGGTTCACTTTTGAGTTGCTTGGTAAGGTTGGTGCCTTCTGTCGATAGATTGGCCATTTTGGCCCGTCGCGCCTCGAAGTTTCTCAAGCGTAAACGATTGTTCAATTGGTGTTTTTATTCTTTGCTATGTCGCCTTTATGCCATTCATAAAGGCGGTGTGTGAGGTGACATCACAGGCAAGGGCTTGTTCGAGTCCACCTTTTTCTTAGGAGGTGGTTAAGCTCCTTTTTCCCGGGTTGATGGCATGTTATTCGGGTGTTCCTCCCCAACTCCAGGTACCGTGATTGTTCTGATTGTTTTGATTCTGATTGTTATGCCACCCTTGGCCTTGATTTTGGATTACGATAGTTGCCCCATATTGTCCTTGTTATTTGTGGCTGGTTACGATTGAACCTCGACACATCTTGAGCTATCTGATTTAGGATACATTGAAGCGTTACGTCTTGTGTGTTGTCACTCACGGAATTCATGCTTGACTCCCAATAGGTAAATGCGTATGGCATTGCGGTACCTTCTTTGTCTAGTTAAGCGTTTGGTCGGTTGTGCAACATGAGTAGCAGGATTGTTGAGCACTTAGTGTAGTGCGCCAGCGGTTTTCTTGGGTATGATCTTCTCTAAGCCAGCCGGTTGTATTAGTGGCGGCATCTTCAATTTCATAAAGCGGTCAAGGTGGTTTTCTTCATTAGGGCCCCTCCGGTAGGGCATCAATCTTCATTCTGGTCGCATTCCTCGGACCATTATATAAAAGTAGGGACACGCATCCATCACCTTGATGTGATGTGGGCACTTCTCAATAGTTCGTGAAATCTATCCCACATGCCTGCGCAGGGTTCTCTCCCCTCTAGTTATCAAGTATTGATCTCTTGCACCAAAGTTGTGCAATTTTAAATTAGAGGAAAAACTTGGTCGAGGAACCTGCCTTAAGTCGTTCCATGAAGTAATGGAATCCGGTGGGCGACTTGTTAACGACGCTTGGCTCTATACCTAGTGAAAGTGGAATAATCTCAGCACAGGTGCCTCTTGGTAACCCCATTGTGCCAGTCGTGTTGTAGACTTGAGGAAGTTGGTCGAATCACATATTTGGATTCTCATTGGGTAGTCCATGAAATAAGATGTTCTGAAGCATCTGTAAGGTTAATGACTTCAGCTCAAAGTTGTTTGCCTGAATGGGTGGTCTTCGGATAAATGTCTGAACAACTGTAGGCGGTAGAGCACTTCTAGCAACATAAATGGATCATCTGGTTGTATAAACGGCATGGGTGCTTGATTCCTTCCGTTATTCCCATTTCGACCCCTATGTGGCTTGTTTTGCTCCAATGCTAGATCTGCTCTTAGAACATTATCATGATAGCTAGATGTACAGTATGTTTGTTCTCTGTTCTGGCGTGTTACGTGTAAAGTTAACACGGTACCGGGATCAAGCGGATGTATGTTAACGATCGCGTAAATCGTCTTATTTCATTTTGAAAACGTAGCTGCTGATCACACACGAGAACAAAGGCCAAATTACGTGACGTAAAGCAATAAAAACAACGATTCGGGTAATATCTAATTGCTTTATTCTCTATATCACTCTAAACCTATCCACAACACGGCGCCAAAAACTTGATAAGTAGAAGCGTGAATTGTGTATATATATCGCCCTATGTGCGCAGAGTGCACGTCGCCCAGTAATATAGTGTACCTATGGTACAGATATCGATCCACGGGGATAAGTGTGTTGAATACAGAGTTGGCTTTTGAATATTATCTGGATATTAACTTTGGGTGACAGAGTATTAATGTCTAAATTTCAACTAAACTAATCGATCTTAATGAATTACTATATAATGGAGACTAGGGCTATGTCTCCCCCTGCCACTTTTGATGGATTATTTTCTAAAGATGATACTATTCAGTTTATTTATAATTTATTGATGGCTAGGTGACACGCTACGAGAAATACACTCTCTCGAGTCTATCACTTTATCTCGCTAGTAGTGTTGAGTGTCTACCCATTTCGATACTAAAAATCTTAAATGTTCTAACCTTAATTGCCACCCTCGGGATCGAGATATCTCCTGATCTAATATCTCTATTTACCGAATCAACCGCAAGGCCGTCTATTCAATCCTTAGGTATCCCTTTACATCTCTCGAATCCTGATATACAGCAGATGATCAGATGCTTAATGCGTCATTCGTACATCACCATGTAAACGACTTACGCATATAAAGCAGATACTAACAAGTTATAAATTAACCGGTCAATATAAAATATTAATCTTAATTCATTAATCAGATGTGTGGTTCACCAACACCCTAGGTAAATTCAGAACATACCGATATGAGGAACACCGGGATTTAATCTATAAACACGTTATTTCTATCCAATAAGCAGTTAAAAATACAAATGACTAAGCTCTTCCTCCCAAGATCAAAGACATTGTCGTTTCGATTGCGTTCTAGTTCTGATAACTCGATGCCTCGACTCCGTCCCCTTTTTTGCTTTTAATGTTGGAGGTGGCTGCAAATCACACATCGCCGCGACGTCTCACGAGCTGACCCAACGTCGCGACGCTAGATCGTCGCGACGCTCCACCAACTTTATGCACTTCCACCCCTTCCGATCCAAAAAATGTAATTCAAAACCCTCGCTCCACCTCGTTAGCTCACACACACCACAAAATCGATGTCGCCATAAATAATACTTAATTTAAATATTAAATACAAATTAAAAACGTAAGACAAATCACGGTTTGCATGAGCGTTAGCACTCATCGCTTAATGTCACAATACCATTACCTTTAAAAATTCTTCAAAATTTCATACAACAAGCAAAGAATCATGCCAAAGTATTAACTTAAAAAATTTTCAATGATGTAGCTAATGACTATGATATTACTATTGACACAATAATTTAAACATTATTTTGATTTTCAGTTTATATTAATAAATTTTTTTTTAAGTAAAAAAACTTATTTACGTCCCAAACTCTTCATCCCTCATATACTAGTTGACATGAACTGTAGTAATGACAAGATCTCGAATCCCATACCCTCCTAGATCCCCCTGATGGTCCCGCTCTGTTAAGTCCCACAAAGACAATCCCTAAGTAATGTCCAACGGAACCCCCACTTTAAGAAAAGAAGTAAACACACGACGAATATAATACCTTTCAACATATAAAAGATCCACAACAATTAAATTCATTGAACCGACCTATCTTATCAGAGGGTCATAACCACAAACACACATAATGTTAATTACATGAAGTTCACTACTAGAGATCGTGAGCATTCTGTAAGAATGTTTCGCGACCTTAAAGACAACGAAAATAACAAGTCCAATAAAACAAGGACATGATAAAGACAAGATCATAGCCTATCTGATAAGAAATGATGTAGTTTCAATAATATGGTGTCTCAATGTGGGACCATTCCTGACCTTTAATCCGATTTAAAAGAATAAAACGAGATAATAAACTTCAAGAATAAGATAATTCTTATTTAAAAATAGCGTTTTTATTTCGCAAGATTTCTTCTCTCAAGAATCTCATCGTCCACTCTTTTGCAAGGTTCCCCGTTTAAAATCATTTCATAAAACCCAAACTTATACCCAAGTCAACAATATGAAATTTATGCTCAAATATTTAACCGAAATTATTATTAAGAAAATTATCACCTGTATTTATTCACAACATAAAAAATTTAACATAAAATATATCAACATCATGTCGTAAGAAAAATCATGAAATACAATAACCACAAATATTGAAATGGTTATAACTTACTCAAAAAACAACAATGTACTGTGTCATATACCCATCATAAACCGTGGGATACCCCAACTCACGACCCTCAACATTGAAAGGTGTCGCGGCAATAATTTGCACAATAAACCGCTGGCAAAACCCCGACTCCTCATGGCCGTGGAAATAACATGCAGAATCATGTAATTTAAACCAACCTCACGTAATACTCACGACATACTCCTCGCGTAAACCGTCGTAAACCCGACCACTACGCGGAATAATATATAACCGTCGATGAAACCAATTCACGTCACCGCAAGAAACCCATTGCATCAGAATATAAATATCGACCGAACTCCTTCCAGACTATTTCCTTCATACATCAATTTATAACAACCAACACAATATCCTACTCACATATACCTTTCCAACGCATATCAGACATAATCATTTCACAAAATTCAAATCCATTTATTAAATCAATGTAACTTTTCAAAGCTGCTTAAAACCTCAATCCGTACCAAAATGTTTAAATACCACAAATTTATCCACGACCTCAAAGAAATTTCCAAATATTTAAAACGCCGACAAAATTCACACGAAACGATGCACCTCGTTTATATAAAAACCATAATTATAAGCTTTATTCATAACCAACCATCTGATCAATAATATATATATAAAATACAATTTACCACCATTTTATATCATAATAATACCTCAAAGCATTTAAAGCATATGAAATCACCAAGTGCATTCAATGGCAGCTCGCCCGCTCCCAGATCGCTTCCGCACTCCGCCGGAAATACCAGAATATAATAAAAATACCATTTAGGTCTAATAATTAAAACCAAGTACATTGGGATGCCCCAAATGTCTTAGAATAATTAGAACCATTTAAACTATCTAAATCGGACCGACAAAGCTTCACTATGAGTCACGCCTCACAACCAGATCCAAAATTGGGGCTTTACCCTGAGCTAATTTTTCGAAATTGAACCCTCCAATAAATCATAAAAATATCCAATTTCACTAATCCATCTTCAATTTTGCCTTATTTGACCAATTGTTGCCCAATTTCAATCCAAACATTTTCGGTAATTACCCTAAATGACCCAAAAATGGAAAATTAACCAAACGACGTCCAAAATTTACAAACTTTCAACTGAAGTTCTAGCAGATCAGAAATCACGCTAGCATTCTTACTCGTCCAAAAGTTGTTGTGGTGGCCGAAAAACACGATCCAACCGTCGACCAAACTTCTTTCGTCAGATTTTCAAACGCGATAACTGCGAAAAATGACTACTGAACGTAGCCGCTCATAGGGTCCAAAATGAGGAGGGAGGTGCGTGGTAGGCCCGGAATGGCCTGAAAACGAAGAAAACCCTGACTCCAATCATGGCGGCCGCCATTGCTAAGAGGCCCGCCCGATCCGGCGCCAGTCTCCGCGACGGCTGAGTGCTGATTTGGTCGGCGTCGCCTTGCTCATTCCTCCCTCCGGTCATACAGTTCATGGGTGGTGGCCGAAATCACCTTCATGGCCAAACCCGATTAGCTCTGAAAACCCTGGTCGAATGACCCGGGGCCGGTCCACGTGTTTTGGGAATTTTTCTAGGTTTTGAGCTTAAAATGAGTGTTTTGGGGCTGTGGGTTCTATTTGCACGCAGTGCAAAAAAAAAATTTTTTTTCTTTTTCCTTTTTTTTTCTTTTTTTTTTTTTTTTTTTTTTTAAACCAGGTTTATATAGAGCCTAGGTCAAGCTTTGTGCAAAAACCCCACCCATCTAGATACTCCGCTAAAAATACCGCCGCTCAACTCCCTGCGCCTACAACTTTATCCGTAAGTCTGACTGACGCTCAACCCGTCTATGAACTCGCATTCACGAGGCCCACTAAACGGCTGCTCTTACCAACCCAAAATTATTCATCTCGAAAAAGTCAACTTTAATTCCACATACTAATTGTTACTAAACTTGTCAAACGCTTTAAAAACTTGTATTATTTGGTACGGTCGTTACAACCCACCCCCTTAAAGAAAAAATTTCGGTCCACCGAAATTCGCACTGTGTCATGGAAGAGATGAGGTACCGTTCCGCATTCGGCCCCTCCCGTCCTGTCGCTCCGTCTAGGTGGTTTCTCTAAAGGACCTTCACTAAGGATATTGTCTTATTGCGAAGCTCCTTCTCTTCTCTACTCAGAATCTGCACTGGCTACTCCTCATAGGATAAGTCATCCCTCAACTCAATCTCTGGTGTCTCCAACACATGTGAGGGATCCGGTGATATACTACAGAAGATGTGAGATGTGGAAAACATTATGGACTAGAGAAAGCTCCTCCGGCAAGTCTAATCTATAAGCCACTGGACATATCCTCTCAACAATCTCAAAAGGTCCAATGTAGCGAGGACTTAGCTTCCCTCACTTCCCAAAGCGTACCACGCCCTTCCGCGAGAGCCTAAGAATACTGATCTTCGAACTCAAACTCAAGATCCTTTCACGCTTTGTTCGCATGCTCTTTGCCTATCCCCAGTCAAGCCAACCTTGCACGTATAACATTAACCTTGTCCATCGTCAAGCCACAACTTTCAGGATTCCAGAATTTTCCTTTCTTTCACCAGCCTCATTCCAACATACGCAGCCATGGACTTTGTTTCCCATACAATGCCTCATAAGGTGACATCTCAATGCTTGAGTGATAGCTGTTGTTATAAGTGAACTTTGCCAAAGGTAGATATTTATTCCAATGTCAGTATTAGGGTGAAAAGCGGTACTCAAATTCAACTTGACACCTAGTTCCTTCATCAATCCCTTCCAAAACCTTGAAGTGAATCGTGGATCTCTATAAGAGATGATCGACATCGTGAAAACCCCATGCAAACTCACTATATGATTCATAAAGAGTTCATAGCTTCTCGAGGAGAAAATCCTCACGAATAGGTACTCTAAATGCCGCCGACTTACTAGCTCAACAACTACACCCAAATGCCAAGTCTCGAATCGGAGGGAGTTTGAATACAAAATCCATTGTAATGCGCTCCCCACGCTTCCATTCCCCGATGGGTAAGGCCTGTCCGTATAGCTTTGTCTCTCCTCGTCACTTGTTGATGGCAGCGGCTGGGACAAGGAGCTACAACTATCCACCGCCGGCGATGAGTCAAGGCAAAAGGGCAATATTCAGGCTGTGAAAAAAAAAAGGGGCCGCGCGTACTGCGGTTCTCCACATTTCACCCTTCGCAGTTTCAAATGTCACAAAGCCTAGAACCAATCAATGGCGATCCGTCGTTCCTAATAGAAAACTGATTGTTCCCCTTCCGACTTTCTTTCTCATGCTCATCAAATAGGATCTTCTAGTCGTGCTCGAGAATACAATCTACTTAGGCATTTCTTCCACGTAGCTTGAAATCCAGCAAAAGTGCTCCCGGCCGCATCCTCAACTCAACACCCAACTCTCGAACTTGACCATCAATGGAAGTCAGATTATTCGCATATAAGCCAAAGAGCCTCGTACTTCCTTCTCAAGGCATCCGCCACTACACTTTGCCTTACTCCTACTGCAATGATAACAAGAATCATAATCCTTATAATCTATCCACCTCTCGCTTTAAGTTTAACTCCTTCTTGGTAAACAAATACTTAAGGCTCTTATGGTCGGTAAATATCCGACAAGTCGCCCATACAAGTAATGCCTCCAAGCTCCTGGGGGACGTGCTAAAATTACCACAAGAAGTTCCAGTGTCATGAGTAGGATGTAATTCAGCTCGCGTTTCTTCAACTGCCGTGGAAGCATACGCCACAACTTTCTATGTTGCATCAACACGCAACCTAAACTCGCGCAGCATCAAGTAAACCCGAACCCCTGCTGCCCGCAATGCCCAAAACAGAGCCTGACGCTGAACTTTTCCTTCGCAGCCAGGCTTCCTCACACCTATCACCCACTCAAACTTTAACTCCTTTCCTACTAAACAATGAAGTAGTCCCCGCTTATCTTTGAGAACCCTTCTATAAACTACTCGTAATACCCGGCCTAACTTTAGGAAATCCTGACTTCACACCAGTTGGTCGCTCCCACTTGCCACCGTCTTTACGCCTTCGAGGATCCCACATAACGCGATCGCCAGGAACCACATGTCCGAGAAACCTCTTACCCTTAGCCAAATCCGTTAAAATTCATATCACGAACTTCGCACATAAATGGTATCGCTTTAAAGTTTGCAACACCAAACCCAAATGTCTTCATGTCTAACTCGCTTCTCGAGTACACCAAGATATCGCCGATGAAGACAATGACAAACCGGACGGCATGGACTAAGACCCAGCCTCATCAACCACGGTGTTCGCCAGCACGCAGGAGTCCAGACATCACCAGAAACTCATAATGCCCATATCTCATCCCCGACGCCCTCGAACGTCCGATTCCCTAATCCTTAACTCGATGGTACCACCCTGCCACCCGGAAACACTTTCAGACCCCGAGTTAATCAAATAGATCAACAATCCTCCAGGAAAAGGATATCTGCGCAGCTAATGGTGACCTTATTCAACTCCGTCTCGTAGTCTATACACGCAACCGGCATCATCCTTCTTCTTCACAAATAATAACACGCGGCCCCCAAGGTGAACATCAAGCCTAATAAATCCCCTATCCACCAACTCTTTGTAGCTTCAGTCTTCAACTCTTTCAACCTCAATTACATTCCCTATATGGTGGAAGAAATAAAGAGTCGGGCTTCAAGAACTAAATCAATGGGAAAATCTATTTCTCGTTCTGGAGGCAAACCTGGAAGATCGTCAGGAAACACATCTAGAAAGTCCCTCACTACTGGTACATCCTCTAATCTCACTTCGCTACTACGAGTGTCAACTACATGAGCAAGATACCCCTTACAACCTTTTTGAAGTAAACATGGCAGCGCAATGGGTAAATCAAAACCCGAAGGTGTCGCTCCACTCTCCACAAGACTACTACCCAGAGTCCCTGGCCGCCTAAATATCACCTCCGCTAAACAATCCATTGAAACATAGTTTGAAGCAAGCCAATCCATCCTAAGAATCACATCCAACCCCTCGAGTTCTATTAATATCAAATCGCCTCCATAACTCGTCCCTCAATAGAAAAACAAAGCTACCCTTAAGATCCGACTATGCCATAGAGACCCTCTCAGGCGTGGCAATCCCTAAACCACATCCCAAAAAGGAACTGGAGTCATCCCAACTCGTGTGCAACATACTCACGTGAAATAAAAAGAGTGTGTAGCCCCCGCTGGTCAATGAGTACACGTGCATCAAGCCAACAAAAATAGATAATGCACTCAAGCCACAACGCCGTGGCTCCTGCGGCCTCCCGCCCCGGGTCATAGCATGTACCCGCCTGGGCAAGTGGTCGTCTCTCCGCCCCCTACCTCTACTACGGCAGCACTTCCTACCGCCCCGTGCTAAAGGAACTCCGCCTCGAGGTTTGCCTGGTTGTATCCAAATTCTCCATGTCCTACTAGTCATTGAACTGAAGTACCCGATCCCGAGACTCTGGGCCTGGTCGATTCTCGATAAAGGGCCCTCTTGAAATGTCCCTGTCTCGGCTCAAGACCGAAGCATACACATCCCACCTGGTGATGCCCATCATGACCCGCCGCAAAGCCACAAGTCGAACTGAACGCCTGCCCGCAGATTCAAAATGGATACTACCACTACTCACCGATCGAAACCAACCATGTATGTCCACCAAACCTACAATACCGGCACCACGCCCGTCTCACCGATCCTCCGCCGCCGTAAGATTCAGAGTCGAAACTACCCTCTTAGATGACCGACCAGCCTCTCAAGACAATCCATCGTGATGATCGACGCTTAGTCCGCGTAGACAGGTTCCGTTCTCCACCTCTAGAGCAAACAATTTCTCATCGATCGATACGTGGGATGATCTGAACTCCGAGAGGCTCAAAGCCATCGCTCACCTAATCCATCGAAACCCCTCTTCACCGACCTCATCCAGTGAACCAAAATCGTAATGTGAATTGATAATCCTTCGAACCTACGCCGTATCAAACCGGCCATACCCAGTGAGCGCTCCTCAAACTCTAAATTCTGGGCCTCTTCAACAGCGTCGGGCAAAACCCGCGCGAAAAGAATCTTGAATCAGGCCTGGGCGCCGACGTCTCCTAGCCCTTCATACGCCCACCACTCTCAGACTACCCCATAGCGTAAAACCGCTTATCCCGACTCTTATCCTCATCCGACACCATACCTTCGTCCAAAATCTTCTCTGTCATCTAGCCAGATAAAGCCACCATGGGATCCGTGAGCTATCAAAACCCACCGCTTCCAAGTCTACGAGCCCGATCAACAAGAATACTCAAGAAGCTCAATTCTCTTCGAAAGGATCAGCCAGCGCCGACAAGATTCTCTCATGGGCAGGTACGCCCTAACTTTCCACCTCTAAGCCCGCCGGGGCCTACGCCTACCTCTGCGGCGCCCATCGAAGAAGAACTATTTCAAGAATAAACGAAATGTAATCAATTTCATGATAGACAAGATAGCAAAAAATGACCGATGAGTTGCACAAGAACAGACAACCCCAAGGAATTTAAACCCAATGGGCCTCGTGATACTCAAAACGACAGACCTAACTGATAATTCTCCTAGATTCCGAGTCCCGCTTAGCGAAGCCCCACTCTGACAATCCCTAGGGAATGTTCAAATTTTGGAACCCCACTTAAGAGCAAAGAAACACACGACGGAATATAATACCTCAAATATATAAAAAAGATCTCACAACAAATTAAATCAACCGACCTATCTATCAGAGCCATAACCACAAATACACATAATAAAGACTCATATTAGTCAATATTAAGATCGTGAGCATTCTAAGAAATAGTTACGAATTTAAAAAGACAAATGAAAATAAATGTTCAATAAAATAAGGATAGATAGATAAAGATGTGGAAGATTCTGCTGAAATGTTTGCATATGATGCAGAAGATGGCGGCTAAGGCAGGCCCTCACGACCGTCCCACCCAGAATCCGACAGTTCTTCTTTTCTCTTCTCTTTCTTTCTTTCTTTCTTCTTCTTTTCTTCTCTTCTTCAATAAAAACGCGAGACAATAAATCTCAAGAAGTAAGATAATTTATGTTTAAAAATGCTTCTTATTTTCGAACATTTCTTCTCTCAAGACCCTCACGCCCACTTCTTTTGGTGGCTTCTATTTAAAAATCATTTCTATTGTAAAACCCAAACTTATACCTAAGTCAACAATAAGTGAATTTAAGTGCTAAAAATTTTAACCGAAATTATTATTAAGAAAAATTATCACTTGTATTTAAGTTCACAACATAAAAATTTAAAGCATAAAATATATCAACATCATGTCGTAAGAAAAATCATTTAAATACAATAACCATAAATATCAAATTCATATACCATCGTAAACAACAATGTACCGTGTCATATACCCATCATAAACCGTGGGATACCCCACCTCACGACCCTCAACATTGAAAGGTGCCGTGGTAGTAATGGTAATAATAAACCGTCGGGTAAACCCGACTCATAATGAAATAATACAGAACCGCGACGAAACCAACCTCACGACAGACCGTGGCATACCCGTGTAAACCGTCGGTGAACCCGGCCGACCACCTACCGTGGAAATAATATATAACCATCGGACGAAACCAACTCACCTCACTCATGGCAAACCTGTACTATAATATAAATATCGAATCAAACCTCTGATATCATTTCTGGTTGGCATCAACTTCTATAACAACCAACACGCATCCTTACTTACATATACCTTTCCAATGATACCAGATATAATCATTTCACAAAATCTCAAAATCCATTTCCTTAAATCAATAACTTTTCAAAGTGGTTTAAAACCTCAACTTTTATGTACTAAAATGTTTAAATACCACAAATTTATCCACTAACTCGCAAAATTTCCAAATATTTAAAATCGCCGACAAAACTTTCACATTTTGAACGATAACTGCTTATATAAAAACCGATATAAATTATATTTATTTAATAACCAACCATTCGACAAATAATATATATATATATATATATATATATATATATATATATATATAAAATACTACTTCACCATTTTATATCATAATAATACCTCAAATCATTTAAAAGATATAAACT
The DNA here is from genome assembly GCA_016808115.1 of Tetrastigma voinierianum. NCBI lineage: Eukaryota > Viridiplantae > Streptophyta > Magnoliopsida > Vitales > Vitaceae > Tetrastigma > Tetrastigma voinierianum. The sequence goes on along the minus strand of JAEQBH010000651.1, from coordinate 701,021 downwards.
CCACTATGACTACGGCGCTTCGTCCCGCTCCCCAGGATCGTCCCAAGCTCAACAAGCAGCTTTAATATAATAAAAATACCTGGGTTTGCGCCTCCAATAACTAACCAGCCACATCGATGCCCCTTAAATATCTTATAATAATTTTAGAACTATAAAACTATCTAAATTGGACTTCTATGTGTCCACTATACGTTGTGCCCTTTTTGCTCTGACCCTGTGATCCAAAATTGGGGCTTTTACCCTGAGGCTAATTTTTTCGAAATTGAACCCTCCACAAATCATAAAATATCCACTTCACTAATCCATCTTCAATTTTGCCTAATTTGACCAATTGACGCCCACTTCGTACCAAACCTTTTCTAATTACCCTTAAATCGCACTCCAAAATTCGAAACTAACCAAACGACGTCCAAAAATTTACAAACTTTATATCAACTAAAGCCCAAGAGACCGTGAACACATCAAGATTCTTACCTTGGTCCAAAAGTTGTCGTGGGTGGCTCTGAAAACGTTAATCCAACCGTCGGCCAAACTTCACTTGTCGTGATTTTCAAACTGCAGGAGGAATCGCGAAAAGGACTACCGGAATGAGTTCGGTGGTCCAAAACGGGAGGGAGGTATGGGTTGGTCTCGACGGTCGGGGAAAACTAAGAAAACCGACGACTCCTATCAGGCGCTGCCACCGCCGCGTCACGGGTTCGATCCGGCGCCGTCCGCGGCGGCTATGCTGAAATTGCCAAGAAGGTCGCCGCTCGCTTCCTCCTCACCGGCCTACAGGTGCAAAGGTTGGGTATCGGAATCGCCTTCCCATGGCCAAAACCCGATTGGCCTGAAAACGGGTCGAAACGACCTAGTTCGGGGTCCAAAGGTTATGGGGACTTTTTCTAGGGTTTTGGAGCTGAAACGAAAGGCCAGGTGGTTTTATTTAAGTAACGCAAAACTAGGGTTTATATAGAGCCTAGGTCGCTGTGCAAAAACCCCAGACCGACTTGGAAACCGCAAATAATGCCGTTTGAACTCCTCAGTGGCCATAATCTCATCCGTAGTCGTATCTTGACGCTCAATCCGGCCTATGAACTCAGATCGACTGCGCCTACAAAATTCCAAGGTTTTAGTCAACCCAAAAATTATTCATCCTTGAAAAAGTCAACTCGGGGCTCACGCATTCAATCGCTGGGGTCAAACTCTTCGTCAAACGTTTTAAAAACTTGTATTATTTGGTATGGGTAGTTACAAGTAACCCCACTCTTGTCCCTTCTCCCTCCATTTTCACGGTAGATATTCACAGAAGTACCTTGAAAAGACACAACCGTGTAAAGCATACGGCTACACTATGAAAGGCATCTATCATGTCGATGAGTTTTGTGAAAGAGATTTTTTTTTTTTTTCTTTTTCATTTGGAATGAACTCCCTAAGAATATTCCTGAAAAGATTAGCATGGTTTCTATGGTCGTTTTCAAAGTAAGTAAATCAAGGATAATGGAACCTAAGGAAGATACTGGGTCGATGCTTACAAAGAGGAAATTAACAATACACTTACAGCTATATACGCTCTGGGGTCTTCTCAGGAAATGAAGCTTGTTTTAATCAATGATTTAATCAGTGAATATTAATCCTATAATAGAGAGAAAGCTAAATTCTCCAAATTAAATATGAGTCATTAATTTATTCCTGGCTAAACAAAGCACGGGGTCTTGGTGCTTTTCTCTAATTGTCTCTGTATCCTCCGCCTCATGTCCAACTCTAAATTCATGAATTTGTCTGATAATAAGCTGCCAATCCAACCCCTTTCTTGTGTCCTTTTTCCCAACTGACTTGGATTGGATATTATATATATAATACATCCATCTTTTAAGATCTTAGATTATATTCAATATATCTCTCTAGGTATATACACTACTACAAGAAAATAAACTTTTAATGATAAAACATTTTGTCACTAAAAGTTTAAATTTTGTTAGCACAAATATTTCCCAACGACATGTCCTGTTTGTCGCCTTAGATGCATCACTAAAAGTATGCTAACGAAATTTCTAGTTTTGTTACCCAAAGTTTTTCCTGATTAAATGCAAATTCATCAATGTAGGTTTCCCCTAACGAAATATTTCATCAATGAAAATCATATTTTTTTTATTGCTAAAAAGAACAAAATTTTTCCAAAAGTTGTTTATAATCCTCCTTACTATTGCCAACGAAATTATCATTTTAGTAAAATTTGTTACTAAAGGCTTTTCCTTACAAAATATTTCATTAATAAAACAATAATTTTTATTAAATTTTTTTGCAAAAAAAAAAATTTCGCTAAAAATATCTTTAGCGACAAAAGTTTTTCATTGGAAAATATATAATCATGATTTTTCATATTATAATTTATTTTTTACTATATGAACCTGGAAAAAATATAACAAATATTTTCATTTCAAAACCTTTTTTCATAATAAAAATACATAACACAACTTCTTCTTGATACTATCAAAAGACCATACTTAATGATGGTAATAAAAAAAAGGTAAATGTGAACAACTAAATAATCATATAAAGTATTAGTCTAATAACATTTTCATTACAAAAACAAAGAATTAACATGAAAAAAAAGAAAAAAAGATCCATCATAAACACATCATAAAGAAGAAATAAAAAAGACATGATGCAAGATCTTCTCAAGTTTTCGTTGATGTTGTTAATCTCTTTATTGTAGTAGAGCCTCCAAGTGTTCATTTAGCTTTTGTTGGGTATCAAATTATTTTTGTCGAGCCTCCATAAGTAGTTGAGTCTCAAAAAATCTATTCCCCAACTCTATCTCATGCTGAAAAAATGTTTGTCTAGATTTAAAACCAAAAGCTAGTTTAGGGTCAAAACAAATACCCTTAACATATCTCAATCAATGCCCCAAAAAACATTCTCAAAAGTTTAATTAATTTCCGCCTTAGCCATGACCATAACTTCCTCTAGCACTAGATAGTGTAGGAGCTTCAACATGTTCTCTTATGAATGCAAAAAAATAAAAATAAACTAAATATGATTGTTTAATCATTTTTAGTTTAGTTATCTACGGAAATATCTAAACTTGTCATTACATAGGAAATAATATTAAAATAAACAAGAATTAAGTATATATACTAAAATGGTAATACTTCAAAAGCATCAAAAATCTCATTTTAATTTTAAAGAAAAATAACCTTTTTAATAGAACATTTAGAAATAATTGGAAAAAAACATTTTTGAAAATAAATCTTGAAAAAGAAGGCAAACATATATTTTTAAATAATTCTCATTATTGAATTATTTAAATTCATCATCTTTAGTATTTTAAATATAGATGTATTGGATTTATCATATTTTGAACCAAGAGAGAGGCAAAAATGATTCGAGCTATCCTCTTCAAAACCATTTGCAAAGAAAACCCGTAATAATCCAATTCGTAGTGCCAAGGTATGATAATGTAAAAGTCCCCGTAAAACTACGATTTTCTCGACAAAGTAAAATAGTAATTTTGATTGAAAAACCGAAATGTTTCTAGATCTATGATTACTAAACGTATTTCGTTGAAATCGCTCTTAAGTAGATTTAGCTAACACGCCGCACTTCCTCATTGCGATTATAGCGTAATCTGGATTTTAATGCTTTTCGGCGCTGGCAAGGGCAGATCTGATAACACATGGTAGCGTTGGGTGGATGCCACATTTACACCCCAAGAGAGTAGCACTTGAAAGCGGCATGCTGGCCCACTCAGTTAACTACCACAATTAGCCATGTGTTGAAATGATCCCACTACCACACGAGCCACGCGCAAGTGACGACGCCATAAAAGCGTAAATAATGAAATAGCGACAAAGATGAATTTGATTGCTATCACGGTTCTTGTTTGAGGAAAAGGGGAGGAAATTTCCTCCTTTGACTGGATGTGAGATGTGCTCCAAAAAGGAGGAGAAAATGCAAAGAGTAGTTTATAAAACGAGGAAAATGAAAGGAAATGAGATGAGAAAAAGAGAAAAAAATGTAAGAAAAATGAAAAAAGAAGAAGGGAAGAAAGGAACAAGAAAGACAATAGTGCGTAGAGAGAAAAAAAAGGAAAATGAGAAAGGAAGAAGGGGAAATGAAGGATTTCTACGGATGGTCGGTTCGATTTCGCCCAAGAACTAAAGTTTGGTGCACGCACGCGACCACGGTGGACACCAAAAAGTTGGAGTTTCAACAAATTCTTCCATGAGGTAGATATTTTTCTACTATACTTTGAATTTCAGCGCAATATAATTTAAGAGGTTACGATGGAGGCCAAGTGAGGCCATGTAATTCTAGGTTCCAAGACTTAGACTAAAGTAAGATGAATTTCACGACGGCTTCACACAAATACGACCGCGGAGTTGTTTGAACTAAACCGGAAAGGTATTAAATACGGTTTGTTGATGCTGATGCTCGAATCAAACTAGTTCATGCTGCTACGAACCATGTGAGGTAACTGCTGGATGGATCAAAGATCGAGACCTTTGTGTGTTGTATTTTTATGAATAACATGTAGTGTGAAAATGATACGCTGATGCATGCTAATCGATGTATTAATACTGCTTGCAATTATGCAGATTATATGCAGAAATTATAATCGGGTCTACGGCTTCATAATATTCATAGTGCTCATTCACGCACGTGAACACGGCGAAGTCATCGCATCATGCATTTCATACGCACTAGTCACACTCCAAGCTCCGTACAAGCAAAGAGTATATTTATTCACCAAATACGTATGAATCTGACGCGAACCTGAAAACTTAATGTTCAAGAGATTCTCACAGCGCGTAAAATGATCAAAATGATAAATTTGGAGACAAGCTGTGTACGAGCAATGGGTGTATCTCCCAGTGGTGAAAGTCCCAAATGTTATTCACGCTGACACGACTTCGACTTACGTGAATTTCATTAAAATGTCAAAAGGAGGCGATCATCCTCGCTTGTAAACCCTGAATTGCGGACCCACAAAAAGAAGGAAGAAAAGGAAAAAAATCGTTTTGATAAATAAACGGGAGGGTTTGTCCAACGGGTTAGTCATGGCGGCGTTCAACACCGATGATCGAGTTTTATTCATTACCAAGATTCCAAGCAGGAGTTGGCTCGGGACTCAGTCGAGAGCATGGAGGGCCGTATCTCATGTGGCGATATAGACATTTCATATATTAGTGAATAATTGTATGGAATGCGATTGATCGTTTATATACGCCATCGCATACGCATTTGTGCGAGACCCCTCGGTAGAGACATTATCACTACTTCAGGCTGCCACCCTCGGGCCGCTTTACCCCCTTTCGTGCACGGAGTATTTGGGGAGACGGCGCCACTAAGGATCAGCTGGTAAGAAAGCCGAAATGTGGCTTTGAGGAAATATTTTTGTAAACATTTATAAATATTTTTGTAAAACATGCATGAAACTATTATAAAATAGTTGCTTATTTTCAACGTAGTATGATCGGCCGGGCCCCCCGATTGCTTATTTTACATGTGACGTGGTTTCACGAGCATGAGACAAGCCGCAGTCGACTGATTGTCAATCTTAATTCTGATAGGGCCGTAGATAATTTAAAAGAAGGGAAAATGATTCAATCCAATGGGTAATAAGCATATAGTTGTACATCTCTAAAGCACAAATTCATATTCGGTCAGTAGTATTTTGAAATATATCATAACTTCATCCAGATAAAGTACCTTGTTGATATCAATTCCTTGCAAGAAAGAAACAAAATCTTGATGATCACACAATACCAAGATCTGCTCTTATAAATATCATCAACACATATAAAATAATCATCCTTCAAGTACAAGTGAACTTAAAGGCCTTAAACAAGTTAAAAAAGATTATTCCCATGTAACCACACTTCCGTTGGAGATTATGCATGTAAGACCCGAGAAAATTCCAATTTTTGGAAAAATGACAAAATGGTCATTTCGGTAAAAATACGAAATTTCTTAGATCTCGTGCATTTGACGAACTAGATTTCACTGGCTGGACCGCTCAAATCTACATCGCGTCGACTTCATCGAAGCCCGAGACACCCAATTTACATCGCTTTTGAGCATCGAAAGTATCGAGCACCGTAAAACTGACATTCACGCGACAAAAGCCATGACATAACACGCACTACGTTACACAGCCAGATGCAGTAGAGAAACGGATTAAACGGACGGCCGGTGATACAAGCCGTTTCGCCAAAAATAGTAAAGAAGGGACATAAATGTCATTTTTGAAATTTTAAATGATGAAGACGAAATACCAATACATTATCCCTCACCTTCAAATTGAAGGTCAAAGAATGGGCAAGTGGGCTGAACTGTTCAAAGAGTGCATTTTCATTTTTAGAGAAAGAAGGAGCTCCTTCTCTAGATTTGCCACATCTGACCGTCTGTGGTTTCTTCTAGTCGAGAAGGAAAGTCGCTTCACGCAATGAGTCCCACGCTGCGGCCTCCAATTTTAAGGAGTTTCCTATTGAACCTCACAAGAGGATTTTATCCTACTTCTGGTTTATTTTCGATTTAAGTGTTTTGCTTTCTCACGTTTCGATGGTTCGAGGCCTCAACTACATTTCGACGGAATTCCAAAACTCGACCTAATTATCGAAATTACGAACCCATTTGACGTACCGCGACATCTTCACCTGACCGCGCTTTCACGCTAGTGTATAAATATACCATAAATTGTATTATGGTGCATAAGGCCTGAACGCCACGACTCGCTCAAAGTGAATCGAGGTCGGCCAGATTGGGTCGCGGAACAAGAACCGGCGCTTTGATCGTTCACGCGCGTATCGCTGTTCACCTAAACATTTTTACGGTAAATCATATTTCGGCCGAAGAATTCAAATCAATCGCCAAGGTTGCACCACCCCACGCGAATGATCTCGCCAGAATTCGATCGGGTAATCATCATAACATGTTGGCCGTGATTTAATTTTTGTTAAATGATCAACTCTAAAAGCTCAAGTTTGGTAGATTTGGGTTTACTACGAATATCATGCTCAACACCTCCTCACGCAAGATACGTTACCATACCCGCAAGACGCGAGAATGAAAATTCATTACGACTCTTCAAATAAACATGGGATTAAAACTGCAGCTGAGTATGATTCAACCTGCACTTCTCGACAAACCAAAGCTCTCCGATACCATGTTAAATGACCAACTCTCCTAAAAGCTCAAGCTTGTAGGATTTGGGTTTAATATGAATATCATGTTTCAACAAATTTATATCAATATATGCATGATGATGTAATTGCATATGGTATATAAATTGTGTTGAATGGCTTGAGTTGTATGGGAATTAGTGCGTTACTGTACGTGTTCGACAAGAGCACGACGCCACTATATGGAATATGCATTGTGTGTGCTAGCCATCGGGAGACAGATTGTGATTTCGTCAATTATATAATATAATAGCATGCCCCAAAACTCCAGGTCTCATTGACACCACAACTCACGTGAACATTTCGCAATGCTCTGTGACCTCGACATCTCACGAAAATCTGCAGTAGTTTCCTTCAGACGGAGCTCTACTCCAAGAACAAACTCTGGTCTCCAAACAATCCAATATAATACATAACATGAATAAAAACGGCCACTTGGGCCCATACATAGTACTCATCAATATATACCAACTATATACAATAGTTTCAAGAGTTAAAAATTTACTCTTATACAACATATATTAAACTTATAAAGTTTTAATACGTGTGTACATAACAAAACCAAAGCCACAACCCCAAGCTTTTCTTTCTAAATCTCCACTTGCAATGTGATGAAGGCCAAGCTCGACGCTTTCCTTGATTTCTTTCGAGGCATGAAGATGTCACCCGGGCAGTGGAATCACCCTAAATGCGTTACTCTCCAACTGCGCATATGCAATTCTCCAATTTAAACACACATCTCAAGCAAATGTATGATTCTACCAAACGCCTACACGACCAACTCATACCCCGAGTCCTCACCGACTCCTCACACCTGCCTGCCCGCATGAGAAATGCTTTTTATTTTTTTTCAATTGTGGACAACCCTCTCCGATCTAAGAATTGATCGACCGATACTATTTAATGACAACCGATGTATATTAATTCACGACTCGACCCGACGATCGATATTTTATACTGACTATCCCCTCCGAGACATTATCAGAATTCGACACCTCCCGATAATTATTATTATTAGTCAACCCTCCGAAATACTCTCCCAGAACCAACCTACGCACTTCACTCTATCGTTTCAGGCGCTTCCTGAGTCAGATAGCGAATTTACGACGCTCAATTCCAATACAATCTATATAACACATGCAAATATATATAACATGATATACATTTACATAATTTATTCACACAAAATACAAAGCATGCAATTTCACAATCCATTACATCAAAATTAGCTCACGTAATTTTAATTAACAACAGCAGTTAATTCATTCAATCACTCAACCAAATGCATTCACACAAAATTAATTGCCGCATTCATGCGAACAAGAAACCCGTTACCGTTCATGGCTTATCATCCAATCATCTGCTCAATTGGGAACCCTAATTTCATGGCTGGCTTCCGCCATACACATCACAATACATGATTTAACGATAAATCACAAACCCAATAGCCCACACCGCCCACACACAAACTGTGGGACCGTCCAAATGGTTGTGGCCTGACACCTTGGCCCCAAGTTTTCGGGACCGATCAAACTACTGCTCTGGGGCGCCTAACCCAACCGAAACATCATAAACACTTAAACAGCAAAACCTGGCAGGAGCAAAATCCTCCTACCCTTTACCTGAGTTTGCTGAAACCTCAAAACCGTGAGCCCAAGATAGCCCTCAATCGCGTAGAAATGACTTTCCTTCTTGTCCCGATGAATTCCGGCAGTCGGATTAACCGAGATTTTAGAGGAAGGCACACCTTCTCACTCTAAAATCACCATCTCCAAGGTTATTGCATCCTCCTTTCTTCCAGCACGTTTTTGCCTCTTTTTCAATTTGGAGAAGAAACACTATTTGCTATTTTGGCTTTATTATCATTTAAACAATTCCTAAAATGCCATCTATGTCCCAAAAGTTTGATTTCGACATTTACACTATCTTCGTCGTCCATTTCCGTGAATTCTCCTCTACCTACGCAGTTCATACCATGAAAGAGGTAAGTTTATATGTGACTCGTCACATCAAATATCGCTTCTGCTGACTGATACTTAAGTGGCTCTCAAAACATGCAAATCCCATTGCCTCGACCGACTTAAATTGACGCAGTTACCTAGATTTCGCGAGACGATTTCGCTATATGAAACTTTTCACTCATCCAAGATCGTAAAACAAATTTCTGATTTTTTATCTAAATTACTACTTGCTTACCATTTTCCTCCAAAATCTAATTTTCTGCCTACAAATACTGAGATTTAAATAAGTAATTGCTCGCTGAAATTAATTCGGGTGACGGGTTGATATCATCAATTACATGCAGGTAATTGTAAATTTGAGAATATACGCATATTCGATATATCGCATTTCTAAAACGATCAGTGCGCATAACGCATTTCATGCATCTGCAACCTAGAAATTAGGTGAGTGCATGATACGAATTTTATTAAAATCCAACACATTACAGTTTTAATTTCACAAGATACAAAGATTTTCCTGAGAATGGGGTCGGGAGACTGGCCTTAACGTGATCATTTCTGATGAGAACCAAGGATCGCTTCTTAGTTCTCTAATGATCTACTGAGGTAGTTCCTCATATTTTACCGAATATTTTAGTGTATTTTCAAGAACAAATGTTTTGTTTTGAAAATTTACTTCTCACTTTTCTGTTACGCTAAAAAGGTATGAGCTCTGCGGAGACTCGAGACACTGAATCAAGACACGGTATTCAAGAGGTGATCACGATTTTTCATTCGAAATACATTGGCTGGGAATTGGAGCATTGCATACGACTTAGGTGAAGAAGAACCCATTTAGTGTAATTCCACTATCACGATACCACCTCGTCGGCGAATATTTTTTCGTGTACAGTGGAGTTGCCAGAAGACTTCCGGCCATTTAGAGACCGATTAAAGAAAGCTTCGGGGTGCGTTTTGATGTTTTTGGATAATATGTATTAGAATTGTAGATTTTAATATGTATTTCAGACATTAAGAGAAATGTTATGTAATCCTTTTAATTATTAAATATAGTTAGCTGTATATTTTGATGAGTATTGGTTTGTGGTCTCCACTAGGCTATTTACTCATTTTAATTGTATGTGACCTTGTGTGGCCATATTGAATGCTTTTGCATTGTGCTAGATTTCTGTGCAGAGCCTCCCCGTACAAAGGAGACTAGCTTCCTGATTCAGGAGCTGGCCTAGTTACCCGACATTTACGAAGATTCCGCTGCCGACGGGAGAACGGACACCCCGGCTTTCTCAAAAGGCCACACGTTAAATTCAATCTTGTAGGACAATCTCTTCTCAACTAATCAACATAGTTCATAGTAAAAAGATTTTCTAACAAATGTTTTCATCTGAAACTAATCAAGAAAATTTCCTATCATAAGAATAATCTTGTGTGAACATGTGATTTTGTTATTAGGCAGCATTCACAATAGACATGTTCTAAGACATGAGATTCTGTCTCCATTTATCGAGTAAAAAAATGTTATTCTGGAACCTTAGGCTACATGAATGTTAAGCAAAATTAGGCTACATGAGATAGAAACTGATTACTCATGCAATGAGAATGATAAGCTTTAGTTTGATCGTGGCCTCATATTTATATCAATAATTTTCTTAAATATACATATTGCCAATGTCTGAAATGACATCATTTCATATTTAGGAATAAGAGAAGCAAAGTGAACACATGATGGAAGACTACAAACAAACACATACCTTAATCTGATCTAGGATGGTTGGGTTCGCTCTACCAAATGGAATTAAAGTTTGTTCGAATGGTTTCAATAGTCTTCTCCATTCTTCCCTTCTGAATAATAATTCTAGTAGTCAATAAATATATTTCAAACAAAAGAATCACCAAGCCTCAAATTTTCTTCAAATAAATTACATGTAAGATTACTCATTAGAACATACAAATAAACTTACAACATCTTTCTCAATAAAAGATTTCTTAGCCTCAATTCCTTCAATGGCGGCACACCTAAAAACTCCTATTATGAGGACCATGCAACAATAAACACACAAAAGAATTGAATCAAAGTCACCACATCAAACAAACTTTAACTCACTATCATTTGGTTGAAGGTAAAACACGAATAATTTAGAAAGTGAATCCTTAATATAACAAAATAAATACTTTGATCCCTAGTTAGTCTTGAAAATCGATCCATCACAAAGTTTCTAATATGAAATAGCACCAATAAGCACATCAAAGAAACTAAAAAGGGGAATCCTTGGTTATGTGTTGACAATTACAAGTTTTCCAACAAATATTTAGAAGCCTTCAAATCGAGACAAATGCCTTAAATGTTAACAAAATTTCGCCTATTTGCCCGTCGTTTTATGTGTCACAAGGAAACTTTGCTCCTCTGAAATTGAAAAATTCTTAAATTTAACTACAACAATGAAAACTTCAGTCACCACTTGCAAAATATGAAGTGTTTAGCACCCGCTGTGCACAATGGTGAGAGAAAAATAAAATGAATAATGAGGTGAGATTTGGATCTGTCTTTAAGCAACATTTTCCTATAAAAGAGAGAATGAGCTTTGCGTTTATTTCTTTCTTTTGTATTATCATAATTATTGGTGCTCAAATTTCCCGCAAGTTTCCTAGCAACCAAACAAACAAGGAAAATTAAGGCTCGAATATGTTACTAACCTCAAGGAGAGAGTGACTTGAGCTGGAAGATTGTCCGCACAGGCGTTGTAGGCAAGAAAGACATCGCCATTGGAGCTCGGAGAAAGAAATTGAGAGAAGAAGAAAAAGAACCCTAGAACAACGAAGTCGAAACTAAAAAGTGGAAGTGGTAGCGTGTGGAGAGGGGAGGGAAACTCTAAAAAGTGTGGATAAGGGGGCATTTTTGTCTTCTCAATGGTACGTTTGGTTGCATGGAAGACCATGGTTTGGCCATGGATCAGGATCTCCCCAGTTTGTACATCTTTATGCACCAGATCATTGGAGAGTCCTGTTTGGTTTATACTTATATTGTTTGTTTTTTATTTTTAACCTTTCAATTAAAAAAAAATTCCCATGAATAGAGTTGTCAAAGAAATGTCTTATTGACATTATATATTTTTTTTCTTTTATAGCATTGTGCATGCGTTCGGGATTAAGATTAAACATATTATAATAAAATATAATTAATATTGGGCAATGAGAGCCGGTGATAAAAGACAACCCAGAAACGCCTAACCCAACTCCATTTCTCGAGCCAACCCATCTGCTACGGTCATTCTTAATATGGCTCGCTTTCTCTCTGGCTCGGCTAATCTCAACTAAATTTCTACCAACCTACTGTGGGATTACGACAAAAAATCTTATAAAAATTGCAAAAATAATTTCACAAATTTTACAATTTTTCAAATAAAAATAAATAATATATAAATATATAATAATAATAGTAAAAAAATTTAAAATAAATTAATAACGATAGAAGATTGTTATAAATCAGTGATCAAACTAACTGGTGTGAATAGCTTCAAAATAATAAAAGAATAACTTAATAACATCTTCGAAAAACAAATTCAGTGATTAAACGAATTTACGCTTTAATTTAGCCTTTATCCTCATCCTCATTATCTCTAACAATAACATGTGACTTCACATTAGAAAGATGTTCATCCTCGATGTTTGTTGAGTCATCATCATCATCATCTATTAATTAAAATTAGCATAAGTTAATAGGTAATTGTATAAATGAAATACTTCATTATAAATTCTTAATAAAAAAAGTTAAGCTTACCAACAAAACCAAGCAACCAATTACCTGTGCATATGAGAGGTGCTTGAACTCGTTTTTCATCAAAGCGATATAAATTCCTCTATACTGCTTAAAACACGAGATCCAATACTAAAGTTTTGATTCCAATGTTATAAGACTTATTACTGAATGTTTAACACATCACAAGCCATCTTTCAGAAGATCCCACCAAATTTATTGTTTTATCTCTCCAATAGCCCAACACACGTACTCCCCAGCACCCTCGCTCCTTCAGGAAATAAAGATCGCTGCGATTTTCCAATATTGTTAACTTCTTGGCAATCAAAATTCTTCAAAATCTCATCCAATGACCAAATGAATGATTCACTAAATAATATATATATATATATATATATATATATATATATATATATATATATATATATATATAAATATATATATATATATATATATATATATATATATATATATATGTAATTTAAAAAATATGCTGGATTTATTAGGAAAGCAAATTCATTACATCATATGTAGGCAACTTCTCCCTTTCTCTTCTAATAATACTTAGAGGTTGACTTACATTAGAAAAACAAGAATCCATAAAAGTTTATGCACCTTTATTGCTATACTAAAATTTTTTATACAAAGTCTTCCTTACCCTTTCTAATTTTTCTCCATAGTCATATGAGTCAAGTTTTGAATAAGTATACTTCAAGAAATTAAGCTTCTTCGTTGGATCAAGAATAGTACCAATTGCAAAACCCACATTATATTCACTCCAATATTTATCAAAATTTTCCTTCATTCTATAACACATACTTTGAATCAATAAATCCTCATTTGTCAAATTGGATGTCAAGAGAATCTCTATCCTCCAAATTTCTCCAAAATACAAATTAGAAGTAGGATAAGATGATCCAGAAATCAAGTTGGTTATTGTATGAATGGCTTCAAGAATTCATATATTAAACATCCTCTTGCCCATTCATCATTAGATGGACACCACTTGTAATTTTTATCAATCAAACTCAAACTATGAAATGTCCAACGATACTTGATTGCAATCTCAAGCATTTTATAAGTTGATTTTCATCTAGTAATACAATCTAATCTCAAGCCAATTGATGTATCAATCCCACCAACTTGTTCAACACATTGAGAGAATTGTTTCATCCTACTTTTTGATACCCTTACATAATGCACACTTTGCCTAATTTTGTGCAATGTATCACTAGCAACCTTTAAACCATCTTGAACAATAAGGTTTAAAATATGTGCAGAACATCTAATATGAAAGAATTCTCCATTGAGTAACAAGCTATTTGACAAGCATAAGTGTTCATTCAAGATGTTTTGCATGTTATCATTCGAAGATGTATTATCCAAAGTAAGAGAAAATATTTTTCTCTCTATTCTCCAATCTTTTAAAAATTCAAGTACCTTCAAGACAAATAATTCCCAGTGTGTAGAGGTTGCATGTGAGCAAGTACAAAAATTTTACTTTTCAACATCCAATCCTTATCAACATAATGTGCAGTCAAAGATATATAGCTAATATTGGTGTATGTAGTCTAACAATAAGAAGTCAAGCACGCTCTACCATGAATTTTGGCTAATTGTTGTTTCAACTTTTCTTTTTCAATATCATATTTCTTCATCGCATCATATTTAGCCATTTTTCTGGAAATATTTCTACAATCTTCATTAAATTTTTTTTGGTATTTTCTAAACACCCTCCACTCGACAATACTAAAAGGTAAATCATGTGCAATAATCAATTCAAACAATATTTCCCGATTCATCTTATGGTCAAATTTTCTCTTCTTCAACTTCCCTTCATTATCAATTAACATATCTCCTACATCATGAAATCTATGTATTTTGTGACACCCAGGAATATGATGTGATAGGTGAGAAGTTCCTAATTTACTTGTACAAGTATATTATTTTCCATAAGCCTTGCATTTGCATTTTTCTTTGCCATCTTTATCCACCCAATTTTTCACAAAAAAAATTACATACAATAGAGGTTAAAGCCTTGGCCTTTTTGGTTTTTGGTTCAACAATCTCATTAACATGTGTGTTACTCACAAAATTAGGATTTTGTGACATTTGTTGATCATCTTCAACATCACAATTAATACGTGTAGTATTTGATCCCTTTCCAATACTAGAGGAAGACATATTGTTACTTCACATAAATTACCAAAATAAATAAATAATGGAAATCCTAATTTGCAAGCCATAACCACATTAAACATATATAGATATGGATATAGACCTGAATTTTAAAACCACTAGCTGCGATGATAGGTCAGATATCTCTCTTCTCCTTCTTCTTCTTCTTCTATGTTTGCAATTTAGGATGTGGGGATTTTAATTTTGCTAATTGAAATTTAAAGTCTCAGAAGAAAATATCTATAAAAATGAATATTTTGAAAAAAATATTGATAAGTTAAAAATTATCTAAAATTTATGAAGATATTTAAAGTCTTCAAAATATTAAATCAACAATAATGTACATATTAAAATTGTTTTTTCCAAGTGTAATTAAATCAAGTATGTGATTAAGGATAATCTTCAATTTTTTTTTTTATAAAAAATTATCTTAAATTTCTTTGATATATGTATATTTCTTTATTTTAAAAATTAAAAAGCAGTTATGTTAAAATATGTTTTCTTTCATTTTAAATAAAATAAAATATTTTTAAATATTCAAATAAAATATTTTATTTTGTATTTATTTTTTAAAAATTTATTAGTTGTTGAACATATTTAATATTTTTTTATTTTATTGAAAAATAGATTAGGAAAAAATGTAAATAATAATTTATATTTTCTTCTTTCCTAATATGATTACATTTTTTCTTTTCTATATAATTACATCTTTTCTATTTAAATTGTGTTTTTAATATTAATAACATAAATTTAATTTATATTTGGAATAAAATCAACTTTATAATAATGAAATATCCTGTTGTTTTAAATTCCATCTTTATAGAAGATATAATCATATTATGAAAGAAATAAGTGTATAATTTTTTGTTATTTATTTTAAAAATAACAATTTTTTTTTTTTTTAGGATAAACAATATTTTATTATTAACACTAGTTTCAATAATAAATTTATTGAAAATATATTGATAATTTAGTTATTAAATTTAATTTAATTTATAAAGTAGTACATAGTACAACTTCATTTTTATCATTTTTAAATTTTAATTTTTTTAATTATATCTTTAATTTTAAAATAGAAATATGATTAAAAAAATGTAAAGGGTTAATACAAAAAAAATGAAATTGTAGATGATAGGGTTTTTGAAAAATAGGAACAAGACCGCATTCTTGGGGCAAGAAAGAGCTAGCCCATGGCTGCAGACCCTAAGCTAAGCCCCAAAGGAAAGGCATGCGGTAAGCGTTCGGGCGCACTGTGCGACATTGACCTTTTTGGTGCCGGCCAGAGAATGAAAGTCAATCCAGACGAGACGGTGTGAATCTCCCGAAAATAGAAATAAGTAATCCCCGATAATATATTATCTTTGCAAATCAGGTAAATCTCATCAATAAGGAAAGATAGACAATAACACGGCTCATCATCCAAGCTTAGGATCCCGATAAGGAAGGAAGATTATATAAATAAAGCGCTCTTTCTATGTCTTCTAAATCAGATCGATAATAGACAAGAAATATCAAATGATGGGAATGAATCTGTCATGCCATCATTGGTAGAACATCTACTATAAATATCAGGCCACCCCATCGGTGAAAGGTACATATACTCATGTCTGTGAGCATCTGTAGTGCGTTTGTCCTAAGATGTCTTTTCTCTCGGGAAGCCGGCTTAGGCATCGCGGAATTGGCCATCGTGAAGCCTCTTGAACCCCTTTATTTCTTGTTTTGCGGAGGGTGCCACCTCCAAAGCCTCACAGACCAGCATTGCGCGATCCTACTTCATCTGGGTCGAGCCTACAATCTAACGTCGTGATCGAATTTTGGCCCGGCGCGACCCACACTACAGCTCTAGCCCGATTAGGTTGAAAAAAGCATCATCGGTTGGCGCGGATTGTGGGAGGCACGAGTTCCTAAACAAATATAAGCGATTTCTCGGTCTGATGGTATCGACTCGAACCACAAAAAAAAGCGGGAGAAAGCGCTAATCCTCGAGGATGTAGGACGGCGACCAGCGCGAGGCGGTCGACCTCCCGGTGCGTTAGAAGCAAAGCGGAGCGGCACGGGCCAGTGGAGGCGCCGCTGCAATCAGCGTCCTAATGAAGAGTTAGAACAACTCACCCGGGCAGATCGCGACAACCCGGGGGGCGCGGCGGACTCGGGAAGGCCATGACATTCCCCCTCGCAGAATGACACAGCCAGGCGCTCCGTGGAGATGAAGCGAAGCGAGAATCCAGCGGGCGGAGCACGGACACATCTAGCCCCTGAGGGAAAGCTGATGAAACGCAACACTTGGAGAGCATGTCGGGAACGGAGAACTGTGCCACCCTCAGCCAACAGCAGGAGAACAATCATGGGAAGCGAGGAAAGGTTCAAGAGCCTCGGCCAGGCTCGATCGTGTGAAGGGGGTGAGGACACGCTCGACCTTATGGACACCTTGGTACAACAAAGCTGAGTCACCCCACGGCAGGAGTACTCACTTCCCCCTTGAAGCGAGTTCGAGAATGCACAGGTGGAAGCGTTCGATGGTACCCGGGGAGATCCGTCCCGATCATCTCAGCCTTTACAAAAGCCAAATGGGCGCATGGGTATCAAGATGCGATTGTGATGCGAGCTTTCGCTATCACCTTAAAGGCCCGTAGCATGGTTCTAATAGACTTGCGGTAGTCAATCTCCTTATTGAAACTATCCATTTGCATTACCCAATCTCTAACTTCATTGGGCGGGGCGATATAAGGAAAGCAAGTTATATTACTAATATCAAGCGAGCTCGCAAAGAAAGCACGAGGTCTTATGTCCAGATTCAATCAGGTCTCAAGGTGAGTCTCTGACAGTTAGCGATCATTGCGTTCATTATTGTTGGCTTAGGGTTCGGTCGAAAGACTTGATGTTTTCCATCTCCAAAATCCCAAACGAAGCATGGGTGAGGTGCTCGCAAAGCCGAAGTATATTAAGGTGAAGAAGCCCTCATATCCAAGAAAGAGCTCTTCACTCGCCAAAAGCGGGGCAGACAAGCGGCGGGGGCGAAGCTGAACCATGACCCGGGAAGGATCTCAAAGAAAAATGGAGAAACGATCCCCCAGGCGTGGGAACCTCGAGATCGTCTCGGTCCACGCAGCAATCAAAAACGGCAGCGTTATTACGCCTCGGCGTTCACCTGCGGCCCATTATCACGAGGTCTGCGCGAAAATGCAAGCGAACATTTCTTTGGTGGCTGCTGGTAAGTCGAGACCAGCGAAGACAACTCGAGTGCTGCGAGGTTCCATAGGGAATCACAGGACCTGCCTGACGGCGCATACAACTCAAGAAATAGAGTACTTAATACGATGCGGATACCTCAAGCGCTTCATATCCACTGAAAATCAGGCTCAGAATCAAGCTCGGAACCGGGCCAGCCTCGTGACCACCACCTCGGCCAGGGACGGCGGCTCGGCCTGCTGACCCACCCCAGGTGAAATCCGAGGTAATCTGGGAGGGTTGTGGGAGGGGAATCCGGCTCATCTGGAGGCCATCTCTGACGTAGATTCCCACAGCGAGATAGCGGAAATTCAACGGTGTCTAAACTACGGCTCGACATCCATCATTCTCACGATTTCGGATCTGGAGGGATCTTGACATCCTCATGACGACCATATGGTAGTTCACTTGAGTTGGCCAACAAAATAGTTCATCGGGTCCTAATTGACAACGAGTGACCAATATCATCTTGGCGTGGCCTTGGTAAAATCAGACGAAGGGAGAAACTAGAGCTCGTCAACACTCATTTGCGAGGGTTCTCTGGGGAAAAGGTGTTGCCTCCCCAGGCTCAGTACAGATGGTGCTCTGGAGTTCCACGTGCAGGGCTCGACCTACGATGGATTCTGAAATTAGTAGGCGCCCCGTCTGCTTATAACATGTTCTTTGGGCGGAGACCCCTCTCAATGCAATAAAAGCCATCCTTCCGCATATCACATGATGATCAAATTCCCTACAGTAAGCAGGGTGGAATGATTAGGAGATGTGAGTGGCTAGAGAATGCTACTCGATCCATGAAACAAAAGCGATTCGACAACATATACTTGGGCGGAGAGCTTTCGACATGCGTGACGAGGTACGCTCGCTCGACGAGCCCTCATAAACTGAGCCGTATTCTTCGGGCTGGCGACCACGAACATCTACGCTATGTGGCTCCAAATCTAGGAAGACCTCAAAGCCTCCTTATCCATTTTAAGGCCAGGCAGGCGATCTATGGAAAGCTGAGGCTGAGACATGGAGGAATTAATCTCGGTAATCACCCCACCAGAGTGAACGTCGGCCCATCCTTCAAGCTAATCAAACAAGGAGCTTGTGAAAGATAAAAAGCCATCAACGAGGTCGTGAGCTCACGGGCGAGAGGCGTCGGGGAGGTAGAATACGAATGGCTGGCGTCGTGCACTTTCATCGAAAGCAAAGCGGCAGAGTGGCGACTGCGCATCGACTTCACTTGACATCAACAAAGCATGCCCAAAGGACAGTTTCCCTCTGCCGCGAATCGACCTCATCGTAGATGCCACTGCGGGCCACGAACTCCTCAGTTTTATGGATGCCTTCTCCGGCTACAACTAGATCAGTATGGACCTAGGTGACCAAGAAAAAACCTCGTTCGTCACGGCGCAGGGAACCTATTGTTATCGTGTGATGCCGTTCGGGCTCAAGAATGCAGGAGCTACGTATCAGAAGTTGGTGAATCGGATGTTCGAAGCGGACGTGCAGTATGGTATGCATAGATGACATCTTTGGTAAAAAAATCCACCCTGGTGAGCTCCATAGCTCATCTATCGAGGTGTTCGGATCTTGAGAAACTACAACATGGCTGATCCAGGCAGTGTTGCGCCCGGAGTATCAGCCAGAAAAATTCTTAGGTTTCATAGTCTTAGAATTGAGGCAAATCGAGACAAAATAAAGGTCGTGTACTTTCGACATGCCATCGCCATCGGGTATAAAGGAAGTTCGGCGTTTGTGGGGAAGGATTCTTTGCTTTAGCGGTTCGGTAATCGGGCAAGTGAATGCGACCTTTCTTCCAAGTCTGCGAAGAGGCCTTTCCAATGGATCTGAAGTGTGAAGAGGCATTCGGTTTGAAAAGTATTTGAGCTCTCCTCCCATTCTAGTAAGTCTGTTGAAGGGAGCTCCTTGCTGCATGCTTAGTCGTGTCGGACTTCTCAGCTTGGTATTTGTCCTTGTCGGGGCAAAGGCGAGTGCAACACCCGGTTACTATTACGGTAGGGCTTTGGGGACGGAGGAGGTACCGGGATGGAGAAACTAATTTTGTATAGTAGCCGCGGCTCGAAACTCCGCCCTACTTCGAGTTCATACCATAAGTTTTAGCAGAGCCACCGTGGAAGCAAGTGTGCATAAGCCGAGAGACCTCAGGAAGGGCGATGAAGTGGGTCATAAAGCTAAGGTTAACATGAATACAAAAGCCCAGAAAACCGCGATAAAGAAAGTGTATGACTTCGTCATAGAATTCACCTCGGCGAACCCTGTGAGAGCACTCAAATGTGATGTATCCCCATCCCGAGAGCTCTACGTAGATGGAACCTCAAATACATAAGGGAGCGGAGCAGGTCTAATCTTGACCTCTCTAGAAGGAATAGACATTGAGTACGCACTTAGATTCGGATTCCAAGCCTCCAACAACGAGGCTAGAGATATGAGTAGATCATAGTGACCTCAACCTCGCCCATTCAGGAAGTTGACCAGCTAAGAGGTCTGGCGGCTCCCGGTAGTAGTAAGACAAATAGAAGATACCTACGAGGCCAAGCGGAAGGATGATCCTATATCTCCAAAAGATGCGAGATTTATTGAAAAAATTCGTGCGATTCGGTCGAGATGTCCCCGATGAGAGAACTCAGGGTAGACGCCTTGGCAAAGTTAGCGACAGCCTTGCAGGAAGACCTCGGCTTGGTCAACACACGTTTAATACAGCGGGAGCCCTCTATCGATCTGCGGCGTGGAGGTTGCCCAGTCGGGTCAGAGGGCCGAGTTGGATGGACCCGTTGGGATTATAAATAGGCAGTCTACGGCGACCGGAAGACGACGAAAATAAGGGCGAGGTCGGCTAGGTTCACTAGTATAAGGGAAACTGTGCGACGAAGGTTTCTTCCACACCTATCCTTAAGTGCATCGCGGGAAAAACGTGAATACGTGTAGAGAAGTACCTGTACGAGAAATCATATCGGAGCTCGGGCATTGGCGGGGAAAGGTCTTGGGGCTGGGGATCTGCGGCACCGTACGAAATCTGCATGGCCGACCTAGTCAAGAAATGTAAGATCTTCGAGGAGCATGCCAAGATCTCACGCCTCCCGCCCGAGGCCCTTGGCGTCGTCCCTTGGCGCAGCCGCTTACGTGATGGGGTTTGGAGCATCACGGGACCTCGCTTGCCGGGAAGGGCTAATCATAATTCATCTTGTTGCGGTGTTATGCGCCCAAGTGGCACGAGGCCCGAGCCTTTGCTTACAATCACGGAAACGAGAAGATCTACGCCAATTTTGTGTGGCGAGCCATCATATCAGTTTGGTATCCCAGAGCCTGGTATCGGACAGGAAGAAAAAACAGTTGACAACGCGAGTGGAGATTTACGTGCCGGCTCGGAATTAGAATTATTACTCGTCTCCGGCACATCCACGGTCTAGCGGTCGGTGAAGTCACCATGTCGAGAATCCTTAAGGCCTCGTTGAAGACCAAATTGGAAGATCTTAAGGAAAATGCGGTAGAATATGCCTCCCCAGGAGTGCTATGGGCCCCTCTGAGGACAACGAAGTTAGCAACGAGAAACCACAGTTCATGCAGCCTTGACCTTGAAGTAGTAGCCCAATCGAAGTCGGTTAAAGTCCCGAGGATCGAATTAGCAACGAGTGGAGCATAATGGCTTGAGAAGCTCTCCGTCCTAAATTTGGATCTCTTTGATGAGAAAGAAAACGTGGTGATCTAAAATGAAGCGTACCAAAGGAGAGGCGGCGGGGTACTACAACCAAAAGTCGAGCCAAAGCTACATGGGGCGTTTGGTCTTAAAGCTTGCTGTGGGAAGAATCCGGCCTATGAAGTGGGCCCCAAGCGGGAAGGCCTACATTATATCTCGAGTCGCGGACAGTGATGAAGCCTCAAGCGGAGGAGGGGAAAATTTTACAGCATGCCTGGAATGCGGAACATCTTAAACTTTTTTATTAGTAGACCTTGGTTTGTAATCTTAAATGGAGATTTATCAATTTTCAGTTAACGATTGAGCCATTTCAGTTATATTTGTTAAGGCGTCACAACTGAGACATATGATGATCGAGAAAAATTACGTCACAGTAGAACGAGAAAGCTCATGCTTCATAAAAGAAAAAGTATCTCTTTATTCCAATCCAGTTACATTCAGTTACAATCAGTGGTGTCATCGGTTACATCTTGGAAGCACATTACAAGCGGAGTTCTCGAAAAAAAGCCTTCGGAAGAAAAAGGAAAAGAAAATGAGATGGAAATAAATGGAAGAAATTTGCAGAAAGGTGGAAAAGAGGAGAAAGAAGAAAAGGGATGGAAGGAGTTTGTGCGGAAGGGAGAAACGGTCATGGAGGAAAAGAGAACAAAAGGGGAGAATGAGATGTGGAAGAAAGATGAAAAAGAAGGAGAAGGAGAAAAAGGAAGAGGAAAATGGAGAAGGCGACACAGAAATGCCGCCCTCTCGAAATACATTCCTGTACGAAGGCCCAGGAATGGCATAAACTCCATAAAGGGGAGACTAGGGAAAAACACAACTCCCACAAGCAGAAGTCCAACATAAGCGGGCAGGAATCTTGGTGGATCCACGGCGAAGGCGACCGGACGACATCTCGCGCATATTTGATTCTGTGTAGGAAAATGAATATTGAAGTATAAACTCCATAAATGATAGGCCGCCATTTATAAGAAGGCGAAGCACTTCCGAAGTCGCACAAGTTTCAAAATCCATAAATCAGCATTAAAGACACACGCACCTTTCCAAGAAAATCGAGTTGAATGGCGCGCGCGATGGCTCACTTTGACAGTTCGTCTACTTTACCTGAGGTCCACATGACCTAAGTCTCGGATCATTTCGGTACATATCGCCACTCGGCCTCAGCGCCCGGAGCCCAACAACTCACTTTGACGAGTTCGTCTGCTTTGCCTGAGTCACGCTGACCTAAGTCGGATCATTTCGGTATATCACCACTCGGCCTCGGCGCCGAGCCAATGACTCACTTGGCCAGGTTAAATACACTTTGCCTGAGGTCAGTCACGCAACCTAAGAGTCGGTCGGCTCAATTTGCTCTCGCCGCTCGGCCTCGGCGCCCGGAGCCAATGGCTCGCTTTGGCGAGTTAGTCTACCTGAGCCGCAGCGACCCTAAGAGTGTGGCTCAATTCTCTCGCCACTCGACCTCAGCGCCGGAGCCAGCGACTCACCCTGGCAGATTCGTCTCACTGCACCGGCCACAGGCCTAAGATGAAGATCATTTCATTTATATCGCCACTCGGCCTCGGCGCCGGAATTGACAGCTCACTTTGTGAGTTCGTCTACTCTACAGTCATCTGACTGGGAGTCGAATCATTTCATTTATACTCGCCCTTGGCCTGTTGCCGAACTTCTTGTTCCTTTGATGTGTTCGTCTACTGCAGTCTTATTAATTGCAGGTCTTTCGGGATATATCGCCACTTAATGCTCATTTGTGGCCAAAACCAGGGTCCAGTTATTCTGTCAGCTGTGAAGTAATCAAAATCTAGGATGTGAGCATCATGAGTAAAAATGCCTCTTGGGCTCATAAAACAATACTCATAAAATATATAATTATCATGACTATTCTCCATTATCTCTGATATTTAATAGTTGATTAGACTTATACAAACATATATTAAAATCTCTTATTCTAATACATGTTATGTGAAAAGCCTAAGCCACAGCGACTACTTCAAATCAGTCTCTAATTAGTTGTCTTTAGCTCCCTACGAAAAAATGTAAATCTCGACGGGGTGAGCTAATGCTTAGTAGTGGAATCACCACAAATCGTTACTCTCCACCTAAGTGCATATGCAATGCTCCAAAGTAAACACACACTTCCAGTAAATACATGTTCCTACTTGAATGTCTACGCATGATCACTGCCCCATGTCCACGGTCACACCGACTCACTCACACTTGCTAAAGCCATGTAGAGAAAATAATCATTTTCAAAACAAAACTTGTTGTTCTTGAAAATATCTTATCGAACGATGTCGGTAAAAAAATATGGGACTACCCTCAGAATTGGTGGTTGATGAGCTCCGAAGCTTGATCCTTAGTCCCTCATCAGAAGTGATTTGTTGGCCATCTCCCAACTGATTCTCAGGAATGTCATCGTATGAAATTACATTTACGCAATATGTTCGTTTTTACACAAAAATACCATGTCATGCACTCACACCTAACCAGGTTACTGGTGCATATGAAAGTAAAACATGCCCATTTTCAAAATCATTTATACAATATGTAAATATACTTTCAAATCTTCTGATTCACACACATGTATTCAACACATCAATCATGTCCTTTGATTTAGCTCATGACGAAATCATAATCATCTCCCGATGAAAACTACAATTGATTTAATTCCATATAATTGTGTCATTTATTAACACATTAATCTATTAACTATCTATTTCCTCACATACCAAGCCATTCACATCCACAATTCCAATGCCAAAACACATGGACATTTATGATTCCATTTCATACAAAGCGAAATTTGTTTTCGGTCCCAAACAAAGATGGGCCTGCAGTAATCCATCCTCCATCGGTTCCTCTTGGTGGAACCGATTC
This sequence comes from Tetrastigma voinierianum, assembly GCA_016808115.1. Lineage (NCBI taxonomy): Eukaryota > Viridiplantae > Streptophyta > Magnoliopsida > Vitales > Vitaceae > Tetrastigma > Tetrastigma voinierianum. The sequence goes on along the minus strand of JAEQBH010000651.1, from coordinate 676,166 downwards.
TATAGCTCTTCCCGACCTCCTGCCCACCAACAGCCTACAATTGTTCATAAATTATCGCTACATGGCGAACGGTCACTTAAAAGCTGCTTCTGATTTGCCTGAATGGGTCTAAAAAATTCTGCCTTCGGTTCGAATTTGGAACCGATCAGCTCCTCACGGCCTCAATCAACTCAAACATACTTAAAACACTTAAATAAAGTGTAAGCAGTAGGATGAAACCACCTTTATGGGGTTTGTCAAAACTCACAAGAGCAGGTGCTGCGTTGTCTCTCCGGTAGAACAACTCTCCTTATTGTTTCGAAGGAATCCAGACGGTCGGATCTCCACGATTCTAGAAGGGAAGAGACTCTCTCTCTCACAGAAAATGAGATCGAGACCTCAACGTCTTCTCTTTCTTCCTCGTTTTCCTTTGGCTTTTGTTTTATTCAGCTAAACTTTGTTTTCTTTTCTTTTTCTCATTCCTCTTCCATTTCTCTTTAAATGTACTCTCGATTTCTCCCATTTTCTCTCTCTTTGCACCCTCTCTCCTCCACTTTGGAGCATTATACGTATGAGACAAAAAATGATTTCCTCTCGCTTATCGAAACCAAATGAGTGGCTTTCGCTTTTTAAAATGCTAACATTTCGTAACCAAAACATGACATCATGCCTTTCAAGTGGCTCATTGTGAGCCATGAGATTCCTTTCCATACATGGCTAATTGTGAACCATTCCTTTTTATGCCAAGTGTCATTCTCTTGAGGTGCCATGTGGCATCTCTCAACCATGTGTCACCTTGGAGCACCGCGCCTCGAAGCGTGAAATCCAGGCCACCTTGGAATCAGCGAAATTCGTGGTTCTTAAACCCTAGCGAGGCGATTTCAGGAGAGATCCGTTTAAACATCCGAGATCTAGAAAAGTGCAGTTTTTGCGAGAAGTACGATTTTGCCCCTTTTTGACGTTCGGTTTCTCGGGGTTTCTATCGGCAGGGCCCGGCCCGGCTCATTTTGAAGAGTTCGTCTACTGCTGCATAGGCCCGTAGCCTAAAAGTCGGATCGGCTCGGTATATAGCCACTTGGCCTCGGCGCCGGGCAATGGCTAGCTCTGACGATTCGTCTGCTCACGCCTGGTCGCGCGGCCCGCAGAGTCCCAGTCATTTCCAGTATATCAGTAGCTCGGCCTCGGCGCCGGGCCAATGACTCACTTGTGAGTTCGTCTACTACGCACAGGCCATCACGGCCTAGGAATCCCGGTTCATTCAGTAGTCGGTAAGCGAACGGCGGCTCACGTTGTGGCTCAACCGGCCTGCCACAGACCATACGACCCTAGGAATTAGTTGACTCGAGCCGTCGGTCGGCCAGACGGCCCGGCTCACATTGGCCAGGCTCGACCATTCTACGAGGCCATACAACCTAGGAATTAGTTCGACTCGAGTGAATGTCGGTCGTGAGCCAGGCTTTCAGTCAACGAGTAGTGCGACCACGAACCAAGTAGCTCGGGAACCCGACTCGATCCAAAGCGGCCATGCGGCCTAAGGTCAGTTCGACTAAGGCAAATCAAGCGCGGCTTGGAGCATCTCACATTGGCGAGCTCGACCATTCTACCTGAGGCCACTCCTGACCTAGGAATTAGTTCGGCTTAGGCAAATCAGTAGAGCGGGCCAATGACTCAGTCGAACGAGTGTCTGGGGCCAGAAATGGCTTCGAGGCCAGCAACTCAATCCAAGCGGGCCATGCGACCTAGGAATCCCGGTGCGACTAAGGCAAACCCGGCCGGCGGAGCCCAGCGGCTCCGATGTGAGCTGGCCCCACTCTGCATATGCCATGCGATATGAGTCGGATCCCAGCTCGGGATTATTGGCACCTAGGAGCCCGACAACACGGTGAAAAGCTCAGCTCCACCTCGGGCCATGTAGCCCAGATCGGTTGCTTTCGGGCTATCTGACCATGGAGCTCGGACCCGGTTTAGGGCTGTTTATCTCAACTCGGACAACGATTGGACCATGCGGACAAAAGTCAATTCAAATCAAGCGAGCGACCTGAAAAGCATAAGTAGAGGCGAAGAAACAAGGTGACAAAATGAGTATTCATTAAGGAAAAGGCTACGTATGTCTTGGGTCCCAGGCCCAACATAAATATATATGTGAAAAAAAAAAAGTATAAAAGTCGACATCGAATGAGCGAAGGCGTGCGCGGGAGATCGGGCATCGAAGGAGGAGCGACGGGGTGAAGAAGGGAATTAGGCCTCAACGGGGTGCCAGGCTCTCCAGTGTCCGGACCCCTTATCCTCCTCGTCGCGGGAAGGAATTAGTGAAATCCGGGCGAATAGGCGTATGATATGCTTCTAAAAATGAAGCCATCCGAAACCACAGTGATACATTGACCTCCAGTCTTAATGACCGTCGGCCCGAGCACCAAAGTTATTTTCAATGGTGGGCGATCACACTGGCGACCGCAGCGGCACTCCTCGGTCGGGCGTTGGCCGTGGCGGCCTCTTTTGGCCTCGCGACGAGCCCGGAGTCAACGAGCGTCATCTTATCACGTAGATTAGGTCATGGCCGCGCGCCGGTTCTTCCTTAGACTCCGGCTCGCCTTGGGATGTGAAAACATCCACCCAACAATCTGACTCTCATATTGGTATTGCCAGCCCATCACGACCTCCGTTAAATCGTTTTATGACCATAACTGTCTGAACCTCTGGCTTCCTTGATATTATCAGTGTTTGGTTCGTCTTCTCGCCGGTAGGGCGCATGCGGGCGTGGTATCTTCAAATCGAGATTTGACTTCAACGCCTCCTCGGTCATAAGTTGCACTTGACCGTGCTTCGGCCCTTTCGGATGTAGGAAGCCACCTTCACCTTGTAAGCCCAGGCCACTTTGGCATGACTTTCGTTAAGTTTGGCCTTTTTGGCCAAACCCTTCAAATGAGTAGCCACCTACGCACCGGCCTGAATCAACGCGATGCAAATTCCAGCGGTCAACTTAAAATGGAATCGAGACCGCGGCGAGGTATGAGAACTTACGGAGCGACCCGGAGAGATAGAGTACAAAGCCTCATCAACGAGCAACGCACCCGACCTGCGAGATCGAGTCCTTAGAATGGGCGTGGCTGCGGTAGCGCGAGCTGACGTGAGAAGCAAAGAATCCCCGTCTCAGCCAATTTCGGATTCCGGATCTTTCCTCAACTTTTCCGCCCTTTGAGAAGGTGACCTAACCCTTTTCGTTGGCAGGTTCCAGACGGTAATAGGTGCGACCGCTAACGGTATCATATTACCCAAGGGACATACGCCTCACGACAAACCTAGGATGGGAAAACCTAGGGATGGGACCGCGAACCCAAGACTGTAGGAGCCTTAACCGAGTACGACGCACTCTTTTCGCTACTTTGACATGAGTAGATTCAAGAGAAGATGAAGATGCCCCACTTTCTAACTTTGGCCAAAGCCTACGATCTTCAACACTGAGGTTTTTCGTTTCACGCTCCGAGGCTTCCGAGACAACGCTCCAACTGAGCTGGGTGAGTTCCCCCAGTGGGTTTGGCACCGGGAGGGCCCAATGGCGTAAAACTTTCATGATGGAAAGGAGGTGAGGGCCTCAAAGAAATGAGGGCTCAATGGGAGAAACCTTGCGGGTCGGGGGAGGAAGGCCCTCGGCGCCAGAGCGAAATAATTCGACTCGAAGGGGTCAGGAATGCCGACTTAATCGCTCCGCCGCAAGGACTGGGGAGGACACTACCAACGCCAACGCTATGACGCTATCTTCACCGGCCGAGATCAATTCATAACTGAGAGGCATGTAGACAAGCATTAATCGAAATACCAATGACCACACACAAGTTAAGTAACCAAAAGAACTTTAACACCTCACCGAAGATTCCTGGGTGGTCCAGTTTCACCGGAACGCCTAGGGTGTCATCCTTGCCGAGAGTGGTCATATTCCCACCACGGCCACTAACAAAAGAAGTAGCGTCCCTTCCACAAACTGCGGGGCAGGAAGACTCCGAAATCACAAGAGGAGCACCGTGAACGCCTCTAGAGGGCTGAGAAGAAAGCCCCTGGATGTCTCCTTCTGGGCTAAAAAGGTAAAAGGAGAAAGCTATGCCGGGACACCGAGCCCCCGTCCCTAAAGAAACCAACAGACTAACCAAGATACCCCAACCATTGGGCGCGGAAGGAGAAGGAGAACATTGAAGTGTCGGAGAAACCCTTTATGAAGGGATGCAGAGGAAAGCGGAGACCATTATCAAAGGCCACTTCAAAGAAGCACACCATCTTAGGCACGGAGACCACATAGAGGGTCAAAACGTTAGGAGACCACACTCAAACGCCGAAGGGAGGCTGGTAACGTCTGGCAAAGGTGTCCCCGTATGAGGGACCGACCTTGCTAGGTCCCACAGTTAAAACATCAATGGCTGATCTGCAGAGCTCCCCACCCCTGTGTGGAATTTAATTAGTTTACTTTTCCTTACCCTTGTCCAAGGGGAAGAGGAGGGGCACTCGGGGCATCTCGGTGCCAACCCCGGCCGAACGGCTCTGAGACACCGCCGTCATCTGTAATCCAAAGAATAGTCGAAGAGTCACCATCGATGCACAGAGAAGAAGAAACGACCTGCACTCCATGATGAAAACAAACTTCGCTTAACCTACCTAGCCTGGCCGATAGCTCCTGAAAAGAAACCAAGGAGATAAAGACGCAGTGGACCCAGGAATACAACAGAAAAGGCTATCCCAAGAAAGACGCCAGAGAAAGACTCTACACAAAAAGGCTCAGACAAAAGATTGAGAGAGAGGGAAGTCCGAACTCGCTAACGGCAAGGAAAAGGTCTCAAGATTAGAGGCACATAAGACAGAGGATGTCTGCGAAAGAAACAAAAGGAAACTGAAAGGAATGGGAGAAATGAGCGCGAAGACCGAAGAGTCATCATTATCATAAGGCCAATGACGGTGACCAAGCCCTAACTAATCTAGCCCCGAGCAGACACGTAGAAATTGCACCCGATTCAAGAACGTTACAGCCCTTGCCCACGTACACCGTACACAAGGGCTGGGGGGCAACTGATAGGGTTTGAAAAATAAGGCTCACAGGCCCACTCACCAGGCCCAAGAAAGAGCCTAGCCCAACGAAACACGCAGGCCCACTCGCTAAACCCCAAAGGAGAGGCATGCCCATTAAAGCATTCAGGCCTTTTTACGCCAACATTCAAGCCTTTTGGTGCCAGCCCAGAATGAAGGTCCAATCCGGCCCAAAGGCCGATTATAGGAAGTCTCTCAAAGATAAGGGAAATAAAGATCCCCAATAATATATTATCCTGCAAATCCAATCAAATCTCATCAATAAGGAAAGAAAGACACAACAAATATCATCGTCGATCCCCTAATAAGGAAGGAAGATTATCCAAAATAAACTGCTCTTTCTATATCCTTTACCAAATCCGATATCGATAATAGATAAGAAATATCCCATCCAATGGGAATGAATCCTAATCACCATCCAACTGGTAGAACATCTACTATAAATACAAGGCCACCCCATCGGTGAAAGGTACATATACTCATACGCGAACATACGCAACACATTCGCCCTGCCTGCCTTTTTCTCGCAAGAAACCTGACTAGGCATCGGAGTGCCACCCGCGGCCCTCGAACCCCTTTATTTCTTGTTTTGCGCAGGAGTGCCACCTCCAAAACTCCTGCCGACCAAGATCATAGCTGGATCCTACTTCATCCCGCACGATCCAGAGCCCGCACCCAACTCCGTCATCAATCCAGTCCTACTAACGACTCTACATGTTCCAACCTAGCTTCGCTTGAAAGCATCATCGCAGATATTTAAACATGATTAATGAGATAAATGTGAAAATATATTCAATATTAAAACTAATTTATTTAATTGAAATGCATTCCTTAATTTTATATACAAGATTTTTTAAATATTAAATTATCATATAAATTATATTAAAAATATACATTTAAAAATTAAAAGTTAAATAATTAAAACAACAAAATTTAATATATTATAATAATAATTATTATTAAAACCACTATGCTATAAAAGATTTAACTAGAGCTGGCAATATGGATTGAACATGATGGGCCAACCCACTTTAACCCAAAATTTTGGAGGGTTGGATTGTAAAATTTAAGGTCCGAATAAAATCTAAGCCACTCGCCTACCCGTTGCCTACGACCCATGTGGGTTTGGCCTGGTTAGCAAATTGGTTCGAAATTTTTATTTAATTTTTTAGTAACAGCTTAATAATCGAGATTTTCAATGAGTCTCGTGGATGCCCCAAGACCTGGGTCCGTTGACAACCCGCCAACCCGCATACTCGTGATGCCTGCAACCCGACACCACCATGAACAGCAGTCTCCTTGTACGGGGAGCTCTACCAAGGTACAAAACCCGTCATAACAAGTTTATAATGATTACCCGGGTCCACATGAGTAAAATAATTACTGGGCCCCTGCATCAATACTCACAAAGTACATCAACTATATACAATAGTTCAAGAGTTAATAAATCACTCTTAATTCAACATATATTAAAATATACAATTTCTAATACATGTTATACAAAAGTCTTTACCAAAGCCACAACCCGGCTTTCTTCTAAACGCGGCCTCTAGTGAGCACCGGGCCTCCCCAGATACTCCCCAGACCGAAATAGTGATCCTCGTGGTGAGCAAAGCCCGCAGGGGTTTCCCACTCCCGGGTTACCCCCACCTTAAGGGAACAACATGTCACGACAAACAATCACATCCAAGCAATTATACGAACCCCACTAATGTCTACATGCCCAATCCCATGTCTCTGAAGTTCTCACCGAATTTCACACATGCCTAAGCCAAATGCGAGTAAAATCACAGTTTTCAAAACAAAAGCTTTTTGTTCTCGCAAACTTACTACCGAGTTTCGGTAAAATTTAACAACCCTCCGAGGCGAATCTGTTGGACAACCCTCCGAAACAATCCATGGGCCCCTCCGACGTGAATTGTTGGACAATCTCCCAACACAATTCTCCGGAAAATATTCCGCTGAAATTTCTTTCACAAACATTTTTCGTTTTTGTTTTCTTTCATTTTCGTGTCATGCACTCACTCCTAATATTCTAGGGTGCCCCAGTGCATATGGAATGCATTATGCCAATCCCAATAACTCATGCTAATATACAAAACATGTATATACTAACATAATTAACTCACATAAATCATGTTATTCAATTTGCAACCAATAACACCAAAATTAGCTCACATGGGCTAATTAACAAATCAAGTAATTCATTTTGAATCACCCAAACCACACAAAATCACACAACAAAATCACGTGAACAGTGAAACCCCTGGCCCAAGATTGTTCCACACCCACACAATGTGATTTTCTCTCCACTAGCTCAAAGGTTTCAGACAAAAATACCACAACCGGCTCCTCGTAATATCCCTAACCATTCACATGGCTCTGGCCAAAGAATAACACAAGTAGGGAGAAGACCCTCACCTCGGAGTTGTCTAACTCCACCAACTGGGCCCACATGTAGCCCTCGGGCCACAGACGACTTTGCTTCTGTTCATGAGAACCGGATGGTCCGAACGCATGGAAATTCAGAGAGAAGTCACCCTCTCTCTAAAATCAGATCCAAATTTTCACGCACATTTGCTTTTTCCCTTGGAGAAGAAAACTATTCCCTTTTATCTTATACTCATTTAACTTTCCAATAATTCTATCCATGTCCCTTTAAGTTTTGGATTTTGACACATGGCTTAATCTAAGTCATTCATCTCATCCTCTCACTAATTCATGCAAATACGCTGCTACACGGTGATACGTAGTGAGGGTGACCTTGTCACATCACATGTCTCTCACAAGTCGCTTTACTCAAGACCTCGACACTCTAGCGCTCGAAAACGCGGAAATTCGACTGCCTTGGAATTCGACAAACTAACGTGGGTAGCTTAGATTCTGCGAGACGATTCCAAACTAAGGAAGTCCGGTTTCACATCCGAGAGATCTAGAAAAATTTCGAGTTTTGACCAAAATTACCATTTTACCCTTTTTCAGAAAATTAGAATTTTCTCGGGTCTTACAGATTCATCAATAAAATTTGATATTTTGGCTATCTCTTTTGTAGCATAGGGGGTTTTAAAAATAATAATTATTATAATATATGATTAATATATTAAACTTTGTTGTTTTAATTATTTTATTTTCAATTTCTAAATGTATTTTTTTAAATATAATTTATATGATAATTTAACATTTAAAAAATCTTGTATGAAAATTTATGGAATGAATTTGAATTAAATAAATTACAATCTTAATATTAAATATATTTTTATTTATATCATTAATCATATTTTAAATATTTACAATTTCTTTTTTTTTTATTCATCCTTTAAATTTTATTCAATCATATATTAAATTTAATAACTAAATTATCAATATATTTTAAATAACTTTATTGCTTAAACTAGTATTAATAACAAATAATGTTATTTTTAAAATAATTAACAAAAATTATATACTAATTTCTTTTCTAATATGATTATATCTTTCAGCAAGATAGATTTTCAAACAAATATGATATTTCATTATTATATTGTTAAGATGCATTTTTTAAAAAAATATATTTTTTTATTCCAAACATAAATGAAATTTATGTTCTTAACATTCTAAATTAATTAATAAATGGTGATAACTCAACCACCATCGATGATATACATCTTTTTAATGTAGAATCATTTCTAATATGGAATCGCATGTTATTATTGGATAGAATGAGGACGAGGGACGAAGATTGGCGATACGGTATTTCATTTGATACTTTGTAAAACCCGGAAAATTCCTATTTTCTCAAAAGGGTAAATGGTACTGGACCAAAATTCGAAAATTTTCTAGATCTCAAATGACGAAACAGACTTCACCGTTGGAATCGTCTCGCGAAATCTAGATATCACGTCGAATTTCGTCGAATTTTGAAACAATCAGAATTTCACGTTTTTCGAGGCACCGAGTGTCATGTCATAGACTATTTCGTGAGAGACAAGCACGCGACAAAGCTACCTTACTACACGCACTCCACGCGACACATGTTGTACGATTAGTGAGAGGATAGAGATAAATGGGTTACTGCTCTACGTGGTCAAAAAAGCCTTAAAATCAAACTAAAGGACACAAAGGGAATTAAGTGAAAAGGATTAAAAAATTAAAATAAGACAAAAAACCATCTTCTTCTCCATTTTTCTGGCTGGTGCGTGCAATGAGGGGGAGAATGGGGTTTTAGAGAGAGAAAGTGCAACTTCTCTCTAGATTTCCCGGCATTCGGACCGTCGATTTTTGTCGGACCAAGATGCAAAGTTGATCTACGCTACAAGGGCTACGCGTGGACATCGATTTTGTGGAGTTTCAAAAACTCCAAGAGGTAGGGGTCTTCTCCTACTTGGTTTATTCTTTGGCTAAGAACCATTTTAATGGATGGGGATTTGTTAAACTCCCTAAGAGAGGGAACCTTGGGAAGGTTCCCGAACACTCTTGTTCTTGTTAGAGTAGCTCATTAGTACTTTATAGGCAGCTAGCCCCCTCTCTCGTGCCCCCTATTTCTCATAGGGAACAGAAAGTAGGCACCTCTACCCGTCGCTACCGTCGGTCCCGTGCCCCTATTTCTCCGATAGGAACATACTAGGGTACTCCTTAGGGGGCTCAGCAGCCTCACACAAGTGAGACTTTGATGGCCGTGTTTCGCCTCCCAAAATATTTCAACCTGAAATGCTAAAACTCTAAAGGTGATCAGGAATGGCCCGAGCCTAGGGTTCTATTGTTCACGTGATTTGTGTGTGATTTTTGTGTTGTTTGGGTGATTCAAAATGAATTGCTTGAATTGTTATTAGCCCATGTGAGCTAATTTTGATGTTATTGCCATGAATTGAATAACATGATGTATGTGAGTTAAATTTTGTTAATATATGCATAATTGATATATCGACATGAATGGTTTGGAAATGATATAATGCATTCTATATGCACCGGGGCACCCTAGAATGGTAGGTGTGAGTGCATGACATGAAAGAAAATGAAAGAAAAATGAAAATGGTTGTGAAAGGAATTTCAAGGAAGATTTTTCGAAGAATTGTCTTGGAAAGTTGTCCAACAGTTTATCTCGGAGGCGAACCCATGACTGTTTACCCAACAATTCACCTTGGAGGGTTGTCCAATAAATTTTATCGAAACTCGGTAGTATGTTTTCGAGAACAAAAACCTTTTATTTTGAAAACTGTATTTTTCTCACATTTAGCTTAGTCATGTGTGAGGGAGAAAGTGAGGACTCGAGAGATGGGATTGGGCATGTAGACATTAGCAGTGATCACGATTGGCCAGCCACAAGCTGTTGTCATTACATGTTCACTAGGTGGGGAGTAACCCATGTAGGAGACTATCACTACTGGCATTGCTCACCCCTCGCCGAGATCATTATTTTCAGTATTGTGGAGTAAGCTCAGTGAAGACGACACACTGGTGCTTTCCATTTTCGTAAGAAAGTCTGATTGCGCTTTGATATTTTCTTTTGTAAAACGTGTATTAGAACTCAAAATTTTGATATATGTTTTGGTTAAGAGTAATGTAATAACTCTTGAACTATTGTAATATAGTTGGTTAGATTTTTGGTGAGTATTGATGTAGGGGCCCAATTGACCATTTTTACTCATTTTTACTCGTATATGGACCAAATGTGGTTGTTGTACAATATTGGGACATGTTGTATTTCGGGTAGAGCTTTCCATACAAAGGAGACTCTGCCCGATTTTCATTAAGTCCCGAGTCCTGAAAAAAGGGACTCAATGGAGTGGTGTCGGGTTTGTAAGACCCGAGAAAATTACAATTTTATGAAAAAAGGGAAAAATGGTAATTTCGATCAAAATCCGGAATTTTTCTAGATCTCAGATGATGAAATGGACTTCACCGTTGGAATCATCTCGCAAAATCTATTACCATTTAATTTCGTCGACTTCGAGACAAATGGAATTTCATGTTTTTCGAGGCAACGGGAGTAGTATGGGACACTTGGCACCTTGTGAGTGGCTTAAGAGGCACCACGTGTCAATTTTGAGCAAATCAAACATTGAGCTCAAGTGGGGCTCACATGAGACACATGGCATCATGCCATTGGGTGAAAATCTCAAAGTAGATGGATAAGGGATATGGTGTGGATCCCACACTACTTGGGGAAGCTGGGACACAAGAGACTGAGAGGACTTTTCTCTCGACTCGATCTGTGACCAAACCTGGGTCGGGGAGGGAGAGGAAGAGAGAGAAAGACCAAACGAGAAAGAGAGAGAAAGAGAGGGATTTTAGAGAGAGAAGCTCTACCTTCTCTCTAGAATTCCTGAATACATTGGGACCCTGTCGATTCAAAGTGAGCAAGACAAACACCTTCATGGCAAGGGCTACTGGTACCCTAATTGGGAGCCACAAACTCTAGGGAGGTAGAGGTTTTCTCCTACTTGATTTAATTCCCTTTGTTTAAGTGTTTGTTAATGCTTGCTGATTTGAGGGCGTGAGTTTGTTGACGGGTCCCAAAATTTGGGACTAAATCATGGGAATGTTTTGAAACTCGTTCGATGGGCAGTGGACTGCTTTGGTGGTTTTTCAGTGATAATTTTATGCAATAAATTATGTTTTGGTGTGTATGAGGCTGGAAATGACCATGGATTTCGGCTTCACAAAGTGGAACCAATGTTTGATGAGTGGGCCCATGGACAAACCCACGTTGGGTTTTGGACCGCAAAACAAATTTCTGGCTTGCATTGAATCGACCAAACGTCCATGTGTTATTTGCATGAAATATTGCTAAGATGAATGACTTGAATTGTGTGGAATTTAATATGTTAATGCATGGAATTTGATGTGTTAACATGATGTGGTGATTTAATTTAGGTTAATATATGCATGCAAATATATATTAGCATGAGTGGATCGAATGGTATATACCTTACGTGTACCGGGCACCCTAGAAATTAAAAAGAAGCATGACATGAAAGAAATGAAAAATGGAACAGATTGTGAAAAGAATTTCGATGGAAGATTTTTCGAGAATTGGCTGGGAGATCCAACAAAGGTCCCTGGATGAGGACCATGACTGCTGAAAGTTCTCCAACCAATTCGACTCCGTATGGTAGTCTAATATTTTATCAAACTCTGTATTTGTTTTCGAGAACAAAGCTTGTTTTGAAAACGGTATTTTCATACACGGCGAAGTGCGTAAGGGAAATAAGAGGACTTGAGACATGGGATTAGGCATGTAGACATTCAAGTAGGATCATGTATTTGCTTGAGTGTGTGTTTACATTGAATCATTGCATGTACACTTAGGTGGAGAGTAATCCATTGAGGGTAATTCCACTATTGGGCAATTGCTCACCCTGTCGAGGAATCATTATTTCAGGTACAGGGAGCGATCAGTAAGACGACACTCATTAGAGGCCATTTTGAGAAGAAAGCCGACTTGTGGTTTTGATGTTTTGGTTTAACATGTATTAGAACTCTTAATTTTAATATATGTTTGTATTAAGAGTGTAATCAACTTCAACCATGTAGTATAGTTGGTTGGATTTTTAGTGAGTATGGATGTATGGGCCAATATGACCATTTTTACTAATGTGTGTGTCTCGTGATATGAGACACAGAGATTTTCTGCGGGTTGACGGGCTATCAACGAACACCTCGGTTTTGGGACGTCACAGGGTTACCCGACATGCACGAATATTCCGCGGGTTGACGGGTTGTCAACGGACCCCCGGGAAATGGGGCGTCACACTTTGTAGTTGTTTTTCTCGTATATGTTATTATTAAGTTGTTACTTTATTATTTTGGTACTATTTAACTAACTAGTTTGGTATTTTGATTATAATAGTGTTATAGTATTATTTATTTATTTAAGTTTGTTTACTATTATTATATTGTTTAGACTCAATCATTTTATATATTAATTATTATTATATATTTGTATATTGTTTATTTTTATTCGAAGAATTATGAATTTATAAAATTGATTTTTTTAGCATTTTTTAATGTATTGGCTCGTTTTCTACCTCTTTTGGCCCATATCGCATGGGTCATTTAAAACTACCAATAGTCAGTCGACAAATTTATCCACTTCAATTCGCAGTCGCAAATGGGCTAGCCCAAAATGGGTTGGACTGACCCCGTTTACTAGCTCTAGATCTGACTCCATATTAAGAGCCAAATATCAAATTTTGTAAATAAATTCTTGAAAAATCTAAATTACTAAGCTAGTTACTTAAAAAGATTAAATAAAGTTTTCGGACCAACCCGGACTAAATCCACATGGGTCACGGGTTGGGCTAGTTTGGCCCGGTTTTATTCGGACCATAAATTTTACCCTCCAACCTTCCAAAAAATTGGACCAAAATGGGCTAGTCTAACGGATTCAACTCATATTACCAACTCTACCTTGTAGTAAAAAGATTATTAATATTAGATTTTTTTTTTACCGATATTCAGAAAATAATTAAGATAAAATTTTCTAGAAAATATCCAAATTTTTTTATTGATTTTTCATGGAAATCTTCTACAATTCCGTATTTGTTTTCAAAAAATTTAATTTTTACTGACTTTATTTTATTTTTTTATTTTTTTTATTTTTACAGATTTTTTTGTAACAATTTAATTTTTTTTCTTAATTTTTATATTTATTAAATATAAAAGTATAATTGTTAAAACAAACTTTATAAATGAGACCACATTATATTTTTAATATTAAATATTTATTCAAAAAATATATATTTTCATGATATTATTGTAGACTAAATAAATTTACCTATCCATGTCCATAAGTGAAACTCAGTCGGTTAGAGCGACAAAATTAAAAGGGTTGGATATGGGGAGGAATGGTTGGACATGGGGAGGGAAAATGTTCGAGTCTCAGTGGCGACAATTTACTACATTGTATTAAAAAGTTATTAGCTTTAAAAAAAAATTTACTTATCCATCTTTCTAGTTATAATTTTTGTATATATATGATGATCAACTTTATTATTCTTATTTTCCTATTTTTTTTCCTTTTACTTTCCATTTTTAACTAGAACTTGAATAACTATATTAATATTCAAATTGGAATTAATAAATAAAGAGTTATGATTTCCGAAAAATTCATCAAGGGATTCTTAATAAAAATGGGGATTATCGGTTTGTGTGTGTATATATATATATATATATATAACTTATAATTAAGATTAAAAAAACTTAAGTAAAATACTAAAATTATAAGATTAATTATAAAATTGAAAATGAAAGGTTGAAATTAGAGAACTTTAATTAAGACTCTAAAAAACTAAACTAAAATACCAAAATTATAAGATTAATTATAAAATTGAAAATAAAAGGTTGAAATTAAAGAACTTACAATTAAGACTAAAAAACTAAAGTAAAATACTAAAATTATAAGATTAATTATAAAATTGAAAATGAAAGATATAATTAGAATCAAAATTAAAATTAAAAATAAGATTAGGGTTTAAATTAAGATAAACTTAATTCAAACAAAAAATAAGATTCAAAACGAAATTAAATATTAAAAATATAACGACTCAGTCTCATCATGTAGATATTGTTGGTTTCGAACTTAAGGGGCTCTTACAGTTTAAAACGTGTCTACTAAGTTGAGAGAGCTCTTATAGTTTTAAACGCTACCTACTCTGCTCGGTAAAACTCATACTTATATAACGTTGCGAAGTTCTCCCCTATATGGCGCTGAGTGACAAACATCCACAGACACAATATCCTCGCCGCTAGCTTTAATAGATCATGGCGCCAACCGAATGCGCTCACATCTAGGTCGTGGATGTGACTATGATACAATTTTTAATGACCCAATCCAACCATGTAGATATTGTCCGTTTCAGGTCCAAGGGGCTATCACGACTTTAAAACACATTTACTAAGTTGAAAGTTCATACTTATATATTGTTAGGAAGTTTAACATGGGATGGGACCAAAAATAATTTAAAATTTACTAAAAATAATATAAAATTAAATTTAACATTATCCTAAAGTTGTACTTTATTCATTTTATGAATACTTATTTTAAGTTTGAATGATGAAAATTTATAATAGTTTCATTGATAATTAAATAAATCATATAGCACTTTATCAATTTAAATAATATTGTAATTTGTTCATTAAAATTAACATTATTCGAAAGTATTACTTTGGTCATTGAATCATATGAATATATAATAGTTTCATCATTAATTAAATAAATCATATAACTCTTTATATTGTAAATAATATTATAATTTTACAATAATTTTTAATGATAAAATCACTAAGTCATTAAGAAATGATAACATCTCCAATAAATAAAAAATATTTGTCAGAAATATAGATAAAAAATTATAACTTTTAGTAAGGAAGTTAATTTTATTAGGAAAAAATATATTTATTGATGAATGTTTTTGTTTCTAAATGGTTTATTTTTGTCAAAAAAGTTTTGGGGCCAAAAAAATGGTGCTAAATTTCCCTGCCAAAAATTTTGGTGATGAAGAATATCAATTTCATTTGCAATAATTATCAAGGAACTAGTGTTAGCAACAATATTTAAAATTTCGCCGAGAAGAATTATTTTCAGTGATAAATTTTTAATTCATCCCTAAACTTTCGCTGAGAAAAGCAAGTTGTATATTCTCATCCGTCATCAGTTGGAATAACAAAGGCAGTGACTCTGAAAAGCTATCTCAAGGATAAACCATGTTGCCCAAACATCTTGCTTCGCCCCTTCCAAACAGACAGTGTAATATAACAATCAACAATTAACCCTCCCACCTCATATCACTCCAATCGTTTAAAATGAAGATTAACATAACAAAATTTTTGAAAATATTTTTATAATTTTAATTAGTGTTAAAATTTGTTTATGATTTCAAATACAAAAATTATAAACAAACAAATAAATAAGCAAGAAAATGAAAGGTAATAAAACAAAATTTAATTTTGTTGCTTTTTATCTGATACTGATACTGTCAAATTTTTTATAACACATTTTTTGAGTGATGTCCCAAAATAATTTTTTTTTTAAATCCTAAAATAATATATTTTTAAAAATAATACTCAAACTTGTATGTCTTTATCACATTATCAAAACCTTAGTTATCAACGGTTTTAGGCTTAAAGTTAAAATTGTGGTTGTTAACTATGGTTGTAAATGTAAGTGTGGTTGATGACTAGGATTTTAATCATTTAAGAGAATTTTTAAAATCATAGTCACCAACCTCGATTTCAACTTTAAACCTAAAATTATAGTTACCAACTATAATTTTAACTATTTTAAAAAATTTATCTTCAAAAAAAATTATTTTAAAATTTTTAAAACTCAAGTCACCAACGGTTTTAGTGACATATCAAAGGATGAATAAGCTTTGACATTATTTTGAAATTTGTATTATTTTGGACATCTTATTTTTATAAAAGATTATTTTGGTTAAAGGTGTGTGGTACGAGAAGCCGAACTCTCCAAGGCTTCCCGTTGACTTGAACCATTCCTCTCATTCCCAAGTTTTTTTCAGCTTGGTGGGACTTGTACTCCTTTAGGTCATCTGTGTTTTTTACATGTCCCTCATTTATGGAATTTTGTGTGTTTTGACATGCCTTTCTTTTGTGAAAGTTTTGTAGGTAGGCACAGGCGAGGCCAGCTGGTTAGCTGGGTGGAGAAGGCTAATTTATAGCTCATCATACGTCTTCTAAAGATCACTGAGGGGGAGCGCAACCACAAGCTCCTCTTATCTATGAAGAACTTGTGGGAATTAGGCGCCATCCCCTTCCCTTACATAGTCCTCGTCATCCCCCACCTGTTGCCAACAAAGCTTGTTAGAAGCTAACACTTTATTCTCACCAACCTCCTAAAGTCAATCCAGGGCAGCTCTGCACAAGCGAGGTCTGCTCAAGAGCCTCATGCCGAGATCGTTGAAAGAGCCTTGGTTAGCTTTGTTCGACTAGATTAATCGCCCTTGGCCGAACAAGATTCACAACCTGGTCCCTAGGCGGCAAAGAAGAAGAGAACGAAGGCAAAAAAGGTTGGACATATCAAGGCTGTCGGTGCTAGACTAGAAGGCTTTGTGGATTAGGTGGATCCACTCTCTAGTGAGCCGGTTAAGGAGAGGGAAGACGATATGTCTAGCCTCACTGTTGGGTTCATCGCGAGGATGCGCAAGCGAGCTGCAAGTGCTCAAAGGGAGACTACCTTCGGCTTTGAGGGACCAGACGGTAATCGACCCAAATGGTCTGGTCCAAACAGAGAGGTTTAGAAGAGCCCGACAATGATTATTGTGGACTCTCTAGAATGATCCTCTGGTGCCCTGTTGGCTTTGGAGGGCATCACCCAAAGTGTCCCCGGGAAGGCTTATGCATCGCTGGAGGATGGGATTTCAATCGGGGGACCTCCCAGCACTGATAACGTTGTGCGTAAGGCTCCCTCTGTAGAGACAACCGTTGTGCCGCTGCTCTCTACTAGGCAATTCAACCTCGCAATTGGCAGCCTCCACAGGACAAGGGGCCCTGATAAGTTGGTGTTGAACTCGTTGGTCAAACCGATGAAGTGAGATCACCCCCTGGCAAACACATCGACCCCGGGTTCGAATGTTGCCCAATCAATCATCAAACGCTGGAACCCCTTCAATTAGAGGGATGCTTCTATCTCTAATGTGCCCGAGCTCTACCCCACCAATCTTCGAATACCCGTGGTGGCTCTATTTGAAGAATATTACATCCCCTTCCCTTACTACTTAGATAAAAAGTCCTACCAACATGTGGCTGAGGACGGGATGCATATTTGCAACCTGACTTCAACGAGACGTTTGAGTTGGTATGTCCTGCCACCATTGTTTGATCGTAGTCTCACATTGTTCTTTTATCTTTCCTTTCCGCGAGTACATCACTACTATCAAGACATGGCACGCCGACGCAGAGCTTCATCTTTCGGATGAGCAATCTTTGAAAACTGCGATAATATGCTCGATCAGCGCCTCCGGCGCGAGGCCTTGGAAGATGGCCTAGGCAAGGCTAAGGGTAAATCCAAGCACTAGGAACGGAAGGTTAAGGAGGGCATAGAGAGGATCGCGAGTACGGAAAAAGAGAGAGATGAAGCCAAGGCAGAAGCTTGGGTCGCCCAACTGGCTATCATAAGGGTGGGTGACGCGAAGGCGCGGGCGGAGAAGGAGCTAGCTAAGGTGCGAGATGCCACGGCGGAGTTCTTTGAAGAGGCAGGCTAAAGGGTTTGAGTACATAACTGGAGGGGTTGAGCGGGACTTCCCTTTTCTTGGATATCGGGCGCTAGAATGAAGTGTCTTCCCTCAGTCAGTGAGGCGAGAATGAGGGCCGCGGAGGAGGGACCACTAGAAGGCCTTGGAGCTGATCTTCTCCTATGGTTACGGGTGTTGTGCGATCAAACACAATATCTGGATGCAGGCCCGGAGGTTCCAAATGGCATGCGACTCGCCGACCGGCTCCCTCACAGGACTCTTCATGGGCTCCCCTAGGTGTCAGTCGTGACCAGCCAGAGGAGCCCTGACAGTAGGGGCGGAAGCGAGCAAAATGATGAGAGAGGCAAGGATCGAGATGAGCACTCCTATTGAGGACTTTGCTAGATCATCTTAAGTTCTCCCCTTCCTTATTTTCTTTGTAATCGGCTCCGTTTGGCCACCATAACTTCTATGTTTGTTTGTTTGTTTGTTTTTTTTTTTTATGTTATTGGTGTATTTATGAAATACAATTTTTGTTTTACTTATATCATTGATTCCTTGTATCTCACAACTCCCTCCCACGAATCTTGACTTGGATAGTTACTTCAAGGATATCAATGTTAAGTTTTTTAGGAGCTAGAAGCTGATAGGGTTTTCATGAATTAAGTGGGCAGAGCCTTAGGTATCGGACCTTGGCTCTGTGATAGACTGAAACCCTTTATTGCTCTTAGGCTTGTAACCAGTGGAGCTATGAGCCACATCTGGTCTTTTGAAAGTTCCAGCAGGCTATGAGCCACATTTGGTCTTTTGAAAGTGCTAGTAGGCTATGAGCCACATTTGGTCTTTTAAAAGTGTCAGTAGACTATGAGCCATATCTGGTCTTCGATATGGGGACTATTCTAAGAATTAAAAGAAAACACTCTAAAGGAAATTTAATTGATAATACCTTTAAAGGAAATTTTATTGATAATAATTCTGAATTGGAAGAAAGGAATGCTTTAAGTAGAACTTTATTGATAGTACCTCTGAAAGTTTTTATTGATATTACCTCTTAAGATGCATAGCATTCCATCTGACATTGGTCGTCTAGTTTATCAATGCGTGCGATCCTGCTTGCCATATTGTGTATTCGATTTGATTGGAACTAGGTATTAGGTCGGTAGTGTTTTCAAAGACACTTCTCAAGACCAGGTCTTCGGCTCGGAATGCACGTGGTTTCACATGCCTGTTATATAGGTTTGCCACTCTTTGCTAGTACGATTCCATATGTACAACCACAACTTCACAAAGTTCGTTTGCGATATCTAAATCTTTGGCAATGGCTTTAATATTAGCCTTCTCAAGGATTTCCATTCGAAGCGTGGGCACCCCAATTTCTGTAGGAATTATGGCCTCCATCTTGTAGGTGAGGTCGAACGGGGACACAATCGACTTTCGGCTGGTTGTTCTATAGCCCAAAGAACTTCTGGTAGCTTGTCTACCCATTCTCTTTAGTCGAATGTGGTCGCTTTTCAAAGCCGTTAAGAGAGTTTTGTTGGATGCTTCCGCCTAGTCATTGCTCTGCGGGTACCGTGGGGTTGAATACAAGTTTTTTATTTCAACTCATGGAAAAAATTTCTGAATACTCTACTGTTAAACTGTGGCCCATTGTCAGTTACAATTGATTGAGGTACTTCGAATCGGCAAACTATATTCTTCCAAACAAATTGAACGACTTCTTTATCTTTGATGAAGCGAGGCTTCACCTTATCCATTTTCCACAAAATAGTCGATTAAGCGACGATAATAACGTTTTACGAGTGCAGACGGTAGTCAACGGTCCAACTATATCAATCCCCCATTGAGCGAAGGGCCAGGGGCTTGTGATGGTGGTCAAATCTTGAGCTTGACACCACCAAAAATAGAGGGCTTGTCGTTGGCGGCGATCAGCGGCACCTAACATGGCATTTGCGTACGCTCTCATGGTTGACCAATAGCCAACCTTCAGCATTATGAGCCTGTGAGCCAAGTTCTACGCTAGATGGTTTCCATATATTCGTGCGTGAGTTACGCGATACATCTTTGCCCATGACTGGTGAGACACTTTAGATATGGCGTCCCGGTAGTTTATATAATTTCCATTCACGAGAAAATCCTTTACACAGACTTAGATCTTATGGGCTTCAATCACGTTATCTAGCAATTCTCTAGCGCACTATTAGGTCATCAAGAAGAAGCGAAGACTTCATCTATTTCATTTTATCTAGTTGGCGTGGTGATGTCGGTTGGAGATGAACGGGAGGAATATCGTTTCTTGTATTGGGAGGGATCTGACTACTCTTTGCCGTGTCAACCCAGCACTGTTCGAATCCTTGGGACCATCCATCTTCTCTCAGTTGTTGCTTGACAAGACTTACATACCTAACCATGCGTTGGTCTCGCGTTTCGTATTCTCCGTTTACTTGTCCCACTACTAGTTCAGAGTCACTGCGTATGATGAGTTTTTCTGAGGATACCGACTTTGCAAGGTCGATTCTGGCTAGGATTTCTTCATATTCAGTCTCATTATTAGATGCGAGGAAGTCTAGTTGTATGGCTTGTTCTATTCTTTTGGGTTGGGGCTTTAAGCTACAAGCGGTTTCGACTCGGATTTGGCGAAGCGTCATCACATTAAGGATCCATTAGCGACGTCACCACTGGTCCATACGGTTGGGGTAGTTCTACTAAAATACGCGATATACGTCGCTAATGCAAGCGAGGTTTATACTAAATCTGAATTCACTTGGATTCGATCTTACATTAAGCCATCCTTCTTGATAGCCCGGGCTTATGTATGGTACTGAAAGGGAGGTGGTCGGGACGATGATAGGAATTGTGCTGGTAAGGGCCAAGCTTCTTGTGCCACACGGAGGGCGATACAGCTTGTTTGAGACGGGTATGCTGGTTTATACTTCATGTAGATTTGTACGAAGAATATTGAGTATACGCTTTCGGTTTTAAATGCTTCTTTGAGCAGCACTCATAAGGCTTTTTAACACCTCTAGGTAAAGTGGTATGCAAGCTTGCCCTTGGGCTAGCCATAATTGGAGGTTCATTATTTAATCGCCCTGAAAGATTGGTCGCATTCCTCATTCCAACAGGCCCTTTTGGCTCCCCTTAGAGTGATAAAAAAAATGGTTTTAATCGGTCTATGAAATGGGATATGAACCGCCTAAGAGCTGCTAGCCGGCCAGTCAGTTGTTGTACTCCTTTCTTGGAAGTAGGAGCCTGAGAGTCCATTATAGCTTTGAGTTGAATAGTATTGGCCTCTATCCCTCTCTGGATCACCATAAAGCCTAACAACTTGCCTGAACTTACTCCGAACTCACATTTCAAAGGATTGAGTATCCTGTTGTACCTTCGCAATAGCTCAAAGGCTTCTTGTAGAGGCTTGGTGTGGTCGAAGCGTTCTTTGGATTTCACAAGCATATCATCGATATAGACCTCCATGGTCTCGCTTAAGCATTGATGGGGAAAATCTTAGTCATAGCATTACGATAAGTTGCTGACATTTTCAAGCGAGCATCAACTTGTAACAGTATAACCCATGAGGTGTAATGAAGGTCGTTTTCTCTACGTCAGGCTGGTGCATGGGAATCTAATGATACCTAGAGAAAGCGTCCAAAAACGACAGTTTTTCGTGCCCGGCTACGACATCAATAATTTGGTCTATACATGGCAAGGGGAAGCTATCTTTTAGGCATGCTTTGTTGAGGTCAATGTAATCTACACATACTTGCCACTTTCCTCCATTCTTTGGAACCACTACCATGTTGGCTAGCCATTCAGAGTACTTCACTTCTTTAATGAAACCTACTCTCAGTAAGTTTTACGCATGTCTAAATGGTTGATAAGCGTCAGGTTGGAAAGCGCCTCACTTCCCCGTCTTACGATCGTAGTGGGGATATGCCCAGTTCACGAGAGGCCCTGGTCGAGGTTAATCCCAACCATATCTGAGTGGCTCCAGGCAAATATATCTATGTTATTTAGCAACACGGTCATAACTGCTCCCTTTCTTCATTGGACAGGAGAGAACTGACGTAAGTGAACCTTTCCGTAGTGCTATTTCTTTTTCCAAGGGTCCCGCGACCCGATCAAATCCTTCTCTTCCCACCACGATATGAAGGAATTTGTGATTGCTACGTGGAGGTTTGATCTTCAAGGGGATGTCTTTCAAAGCTTTTCTCCCCTCTCTGTTCCCGCGCAAATAGTTGATAACATTGTCGATGCGAAGCCGGTGGCTGGCAAAGGTCAACCTACCCGGCGTTGGTCGAATGGCGGCGTCCCCAGCGGTAGGTTAAAGGGATAGCTTTCATCATGTACAGCCAGGCCCGCCACATTATGGCGTTGTAAGGCCCCAAGCCTTCGACAATTGAGAACAAAACTTGCTAAGTGATCGGCCCAGCTTTTACAGGGAGCACGACATTTTGCCCCATTAAAACCAAAGAGGATTCGCTCAGTTGGGTTCCCACTACGCTAAGAAGCTTCATGCAGCGAGAGGCTGGTAGTTGCAACAAGTGCAATCGCCTTTGCTTTAGGATCTACCGAGTCTCTTTATGCATATCAAAAGCCCAGATTAATACAAAGGATAAGTACTGAGTGCATCATAGTGAGGCCTGATAATCATCATTACAGTTTGTGGGGAAGAAGAATATAGGCCCATCTATTGGCTTAGTTTCTTCATATACATATACGTATGGATAGCATTTACCTTGTCATGCGCGGCGGCTCTCAAAGCCTCAGCTTTATTGGTAGCTTCAGTCTTTGGTCGTTAGGCAGCTGTGATATATGAGTTTATGGTGGAGTGCAGGATTCGATGGGACATGGCACAAGTTGTGACTGTTTGCAACTTGCCCCGATTCCACCCGGTAGTTGGGTTCTGGTACTGCTCCTTAAGTGTCCACTTTGATTAGCTTTTCCGCCTTGGAACTTTAGGGCTTGGCACTGTCGGTCTCATGCGCATGATCTCACATGATAATCCCTGCCAGTGGGTTGTTTCTTTGAGAGGGATCCGTCTGGATCTATGCAGGCCATTTAAACTTTGGCAAGTCGCGAATTATAGGCAATAGCCTCTCATAAGAGATGTTCAGGGGGGTGAATTGTGGGTGCTCTCTCTTTTTCTGTAACTAATCATAGGATCGCTTTTGATCTCTACTCTAGTCTTCCTTGGATCCGAACAGCTTCTTCCCAGGCGGCTTATTTCCCTTGATCGGTTGGCTTGTAATCATGACAGTCTGAGTTGTTGCACGGATATTGTCCCCCAACATTGAGTATCTATTAGCCCGCTTGTATAATTCTTCCATTGTTGTTGGCAGATCTAAAGATAGTAACTGAAAGAAATGAGTAGATGGCCCAAAACTTCTTCTAAAGTTTTGGAGGACTGCATCCATGCTATACGACTCTATTTGTTGAACGGCTTGCTCGAACCTCCTTGTGAAGTCTCGAATAAACTCTTCTTCCTGCTTGAGATAAGGAGCTGATATTCCTTTTTTGTCGCATCGAACAAAGATACTGTGATACGAATATTGCCCATAGTTCATTGAACGGGTTTATTAAGTTACATGGGAACTTGTGAAACCAAGCTAATGCAGGCCCCCGCAAACTAGCCGGGAATACTTTGCACAATAGTCGGTCGTTGTCGACATTTAGTATCATCGCCTAGTTATAGTGGAGCATATGATTGTAAGGGTCAACGGAGCCATCGAACGTGGCGAAAGCTAGTATGAAAAACTCGTGAAGAGGCTCATGGTTAAGAATATGTTGCCCTAGGGGTGAAGATAGTATGTCATTGGGTCTACGAATCAGGGCTACAGGTGGCATGTAGAATGTTGGCCTTATACCAAAGGTAGGATGTATAAGCGGCATCGATGGCATTGTGCCAACGGGCAATACAGGTGGCATCGTGCCAAGGGGCAATCCCGATGGCATCGTACCTTTGGGCAATACTGACACGTTCCCAAGGCTTGAACTGGCTGGTTCTGCCTCCTGCCCGTCTCTCTCCTTACCCTGCGGGATGCACCACTAACGACATCACTGAAGGCACGGTGATGTGAAGGCCTCTTGCGCGGTTTAGCCTATGTGCTCCCTTGAGCATCCTTTGCCAGTGAGAGACTCAATGATGGGGAACTAGCCGAGGACAACTCACCATCTGCTAGGATATCGACATCGTCTGGAACAATGGGCTCCTTCCCTTTATTGCGGGCAATTGGAAGCACAGCTCGATAGCTATCTCGTACATCTTTTCCAAGATCGCGACTTTTCTCTATCTAGGCCCGCAACTAGTCATTCTCTCATTGCAAGAGTTCGACGTGGCCTTGTAGCTCCTTCATTTGCCTTGCTTGCTTCTCATGTTTCCTCGCCATGTCCTGATGCCAATGGAGGAATTGGTCCTCTAGCGATTTGATCATCAGATTGGTTGACATTACGGCTGCCTCGGACGAATCAGATGTGGAAGGGGAATGACAAAGGTGCAGAGTGATGAAGAGTACACTAAGCGATCTTTAGACTGACCGCGTAGCTTATAGGCGTGTTGGATCTCAGAGCATCAGCGACATAATGTGAACCTACAAGGTGATCTGGGTGGCGGTGTCATAGACCACCTCTCCAGATGATTAAGTCGTTAGAAAAAAAATGAAGAAGAAGCAAGAGTTTTATACAAATTGAATGCCCTTCTCTTATGATCTCCCAGGTTATAGGGCGTGGTTCGCGATCTTCATTAACCAAGAATAAAATCTCTTAATTTTAAGGATAAAATATGTTCTTCCTTATCAGTTAATATTAGAAAAATAAGGGATTTTGGAAGCTGAGAATCAACCAATAAATATCTAACTACGTATTTTCCTTTAGTGTGCTTATCCATTCTGAACTTCCATCTGTTGATAGGATGGCCGGCTAGAGGACTTGAAACCCTAGACGGGCCGCCATGAAGTGAGTCTCTAATTGGATACTTTGGCTTTCTCATATGAGTTTTAAGACTCTCCTGTTTGGTTAGTTCTCGCTTTGTTTTAATATGGTAAGTGGGTCTAGGCCGTTTCATGATGCGAACCCTGGGCCCATCGAGTAGTGGGTCTAGGTCTAAAGACCATGGTACTCACAATCCCCCATTTTTTCTTGAAAGAAGGTTTGTGCCTTTTCAGTCGGGGAAAATATGGTGTTTCTAAACTTTTAGTGTGGAAAGTTAAAAGGACTAGGAGAATTAATGCGTGCATTGAACGCATTGTAAGGTGAAGCACGTTTGGATATAAAGTGCATGGACAAAGCACGTTTCCCAATAATAATACACAACACATGATGACGACCTTTATTTAATCGATCAGTTGATGTTTGCCTATATATGGGGAGTTAGGCTCCAGGCTTTCTCATTTCTGATTTCGCAAGTTCTTTACCTCTTCTTAAATTCATATACTGAGTTTACGCTATTGTTCTTTGAAGAATTGTTGGAGATCCCTTCACAACTTTCATTTTTTCGGTGAGTTTTTTTTTTTTAAAACTAGTTTGTATCTCCTTCTTTGTGTTTTTTATGGCTTTATTTGTTGAGTATTTTTTGGTCAAAAAGTTCTCGTTTCTTTTTTAGGGTGCGAACATTGTTTGCCAATGAGGTTCTTAGGTTTTGTCGCTAGCGGGATGTTAGACCTCCAGAGGTGGATTTCTTCTATCTTTAGCTTATCCCCCTTTATCTGTTTGTTTGCTTGTAGAATGTTGAGAGAGTAGAAGAGGCTTCCGCGATCGGGTTGGGCATGGGGACCCCTCGGGGCTTGCCCACGATGCGCCGAGCTGATCTTCCGTGCCATGAGGACTTGGGGTCCTTCGGACAAGTCTTTTAAGTCATGGATTAGGATGTCGGGGCGCCAGTGTTGTTCACTTGATCTGTCGGATCCTCAGAACATCGGTGACTGTCTGAACTTTGCAAAAAATGTGATCCGACAATGATGTGCCAGCCACCTCTCCGATGATTAAGTCAACGAAAAAATGAGAAGAAGAAGCAGAGAGTTTTAGCATAATTTGAATGTCCTTACCTAGTGGGAGATCTCCTCGATTTATAGGGCGTGGTTTGCCAATCTTCCCTTAATTTTAGGAATAAAATCTCTTAATTTTAGGGGTAAAATATGTTATTCCTTATCAAGGATTAATATTTCAAAAAATAAAGGATTTGGAAACTGGGAATCTCACTGATAAATATCTCTTTTGTGTATTTTCCGCTTTCGTATGTGTAAAACCCAAGCATATTTGAATTTTTCCAAAAAAAAATGGTAAAACGGTAAATTGTCACTACTGTACAGGCTGCAGACTTAAAATTTTCTAGATCTTGCATGATGGAACGAACCTCACCGTTGAATTCGTTTCTCGAAATCTAGTTACCTCACGTGGCGCGATGTGGGCTAAGCCTTTAAAATTAAAAGATAAGGTTAAAATGAGGGGTGGAGAGCAAAACGTCCCTCACTTTTCTGGTTTTTACATGAGAGGGAGAGTATGAAGGAGAAAAAGAGAATTCAAGCTTTCTTTCAACGATCCATGGAGTTCCGTCTGTCAGAATTCGTCGGACCAAGAACTAAAGTTCATCGCCTCAACGAGGGCTACACATATGGACAAAAAAAAAAGGAGGGATTTCACCAAAGATCCAAAGGAGGAGATTTGGGGGAAATAAAAGTTTTCGGGTTTAGGGGGAAATCAAAATTTCTTTATAAGATCTAGGTATTTTTATTTTCCAATACTTCACACCCATTTCTTATGACTATAGATTTCTTGCTTCCTAAGACAGGGTCATTGCCAGATTTCTACAAAATGAATGATGTCTCATCCTTAAAATCTTAAAGAGTTCTTGATTCATGTGCACGGAGGTGGTTCGGAATCAACAAAATTTATAAACCTATTTCCTCCCTACTGTTTGTGGCACCTCTCTTTGTAGCATAGTGACTCTAGGGTGAACACAAGGATGGGGTTTCTTAGGTGGGTGATTAACAATTGGTCTGAAATGGTAAAGCTTGATTTGGATTCGGGAGTTTGCAAAACAGTGGATTTTAGTGGTGGAAAAGCGAAAATAAAAGTGAAATCAATTATAAAGGGGAAACTCCTTGAGGCATCGAGGTTATGGTTTGGGTTCCTAAAGATAGCGAGGGTTAAGCGGATCCATTTCCTCGCGTTGGGGAAGGTGACCTATAGTCATCTCCCAAACCGGATCTTCGTATGGCTATAAAAGCTGGAATCGTAATAAATTTCATTTTGAAATATGGCATTTATTGAACATTAATGGCTTATGATAGTGAAACCTATCTCCTTGACCCATCTTACAGTGACTAATAAATGACAACTAATGAATCTCAGTGGATCTAGCAATAAGCATCCATTGAATTCTAAAAGATTACCAGGAAATCTGGGTCATTTAAGATGCATCCCAGGGATTTGAACACAGGGTTAGAAGGAAACACAAAATAGCCCGACAATTACACGTGTTGGTGAGAAACCCTCAGGACCCTTGGAACCCTCCTCCAGTAACCTTCCTCTTCAAGGATGAAGGGAGTTTAGTCACCCATCCTCTGAGTTTGGCGGCAGAAAAGTGGAAAATGAGAAAGTAGGAGAAGCGAGAAATTCATGAGTATATATTAATGATCCACGCCTTTACAAAGTCTTGTCTAAGGCTTATATCTTGAGTTAAACAAATTACAAAATGTGTGGTACCACTATTACATGAGAATGGTCGGAAAAAAAAATACAAAAATCGGTCATATGGGTCAAAAGATGTGGTGAACCAGTTTCGCAGTGTTGCGAAAATTCATAACCTACAAAATTTCGCAGTGTTGCGAAAATTCACAACACTTGGTACCGCGAGGTTGTGAGAAATTATAACACTATCTGCGAGGTTGGAAATTTTCGCAACCTTACTCATTTTCTTTCTTCTACTTTCTGCTTCTTTTTCTTCTAGTTTTTTATTTGCAGCTATGAGTTAAACTTGGATTCTTCATGATCGAGCTGACTCAACAATTTTTGCGAGGTAAGCTTGCAAAAAACTACAAAATTAGCTAAAAAAAATGTGATCAGTAGTATAACTAGGACCTTATTGTGCCAATAAGGTTAATTAAGTTGATTCGTACACAAAAAGTGATCAAAATATGCTATAAACAAGGTTCAAAATAGCACTATTTGGGCACGAATCACTCCCCCCAATCGACACATTACTAGTCCCTTAGTAATGAAAGAAAAAGAGAGCAAACAAAACAACATCAAAATTATGTTCACAAAAAAAAAAAAAAATGGTATTTAAAAAAGAATGTGAATGGGTAGGCTCAACCCTCAATAAGAATCACTAAAACCCTGCCCAATAACCATCTTTGAAAGAATGAATGCTATGTAGAACCAAGTATCAAAAGAGCCTCCTTCTCTAGAGGATCAACTTGGAATTTCCACCAAAACCTAAGTGTTAGTTTGATCAGCTTTCAACAATGATACGCTAAGCGCACTTTCCAGTAGCCTAGTGCGAAACCTAACAAACTAACCAATCTTAAATAGATCGGGACTCGCACTTATTCACAATTCTTTTTTTTTTTGTGTTATGGGGGTGCAATCTTTGAGAATCGGCTTCCATGAAGTCCATGCGAGGATCCTTGGAGTGGCTCCCAACCAATTAAGGCTTGGGGCATCAGTGGTAAGGATTTTTTCCAGCCCATGAGCTCTTGGGGTTTCTCTCAGGCTTCTGCCAGGTTTTGAGACTTTACATACCCTCTCTTGTATTTAAACCTCACCCATCCACCCACATGTAACGAGAGCAACAAAGTCGAGCGCTCCCAACCAATTGGCCTAAGGGCCTTTGGGCTTTAAGGCTTTTGCCATATACCCTCGGGCCAGTGCTTGGGTTTTGAAATGACGTCCTGAAATTTTCTTTTCTTTTCTTTTTCTTTTTCTTTTCTTTCTATTCTTTTTTTTTTTTTAAAGACTCATTGGTCTTTCTATTCAGGGTCCTAACCCTATTAAGGTGGTCAGTACTTGAGCCGGTTTTTGCGGGTTTAGGAGGTTAGTGGGTTTCTTAGCTTGTGTGAAACCTAGTATTGCCGCAGTGTGTGGTTAGTTTGAGGTGGAAGAAAGAGGTTGAAAGTAATAAGAATTTAACTGATTATCCACTCAATTAAGCATGGAACCAATCTAACATCAACATAATTAGACAATGTTTCAACCTTTCTTATCGAGAGCTAGGCAATACAAAAAAATGGATGCAATTTTTAAACTGTAATTGTAAGCTGTATGGTATGTATATAAAAAGAGATATAACTATGCTTTCGACTTTACAAAAGAAACTACGACTTCATAAAGGGCAACAACAAGCCTCAAAGCTAGTAATAAAAACCTCGCAAAATCACTTCATTGTAACTCTCCCCCTAACCAAATGTCACATTGTCCTCAATGGGGCTCGGATTGGAAAGCTAGGGAAGGAAGTGCTACCTCCTCGGTGGTGTGCAGCTGGTGGGACGTCATCCTCATCTTGGGTAAGCTGAGGAGCTGCGGATAAAGCGGGAGGGTATCTCACCCCATTGCTCTTTGTTGCAGTAGGTCAAGTGAGAAGGCTGCGAAGTCTTGGATGAGTAGGGTTATTAGCTCTGGCTGGAGGAATTGGTAGAGGCAGGCGGGGCACTAATGGAGGGACAGGGTGGGCATCGAGTGACTACGAGATCTGCATGAGGATGACGTTGTTTAGTGCAAGCATAGTGGTGGTCTGAGCAACGGCGGCCTCTATGCGTGTCATCCTCTCAGCTAAGGTTGTATGGGCAGCCATAAAAGATGCGAACGTGGCTGAGAAGGTGCGGACCGCATCCATAATAGCCAGGAAATCTCGAGGGGATATGGAGATATGCTGTAAAGGTGGTGCTAACGTACTGGGTCCAGCTGAGTCTGAAGGAGTTGGAGGCATTTGAGGTGCAAAGGATCTGAGTGGTCATGAGTAATGCGATGATGGCCTATTTGGGCCCACTGATCTTTGGAATGGGAGGCTCTCCCATGTGTTGTAGAGAGGTGGGTGATTGTGACCCTTCCCAGACCTTATCTAAACTCTTGTCTAGAGGATCCTGTAGGACACTTCAGCGGACTTCTCAGAAACCCGACTCGTCGGATCAAAGAAATCAAGTGAACTAACTTTCTATACTTGGGTTTCACTCGTTAACTCAGAAATTAAATTTTCTTTTAATTAGTTGAGGAGTATTAAAAATTTTCACAACTTGTTCAAATATTTTTATAAAATTGATAGCCTTATCATGACTGTTTTGATAAACAAGGTACGTCAAGAATTTTACTTCTACTAAAACCTCGATTTCTCCGACTTCTTTATTCTAGGCACCAGTAATCATTATCATATTTCCCACCCGACATGCCACATCGACACTCGATTCTCAGTTTATAAATACCTGGAAGCTTCTGAGCTTAAGTGAATATATCTAGATGCATCATATATATGAAATGCATTGATATTTACAAATATACAATTTCAAAATCTAATGTGTTGTTCGATTACATCCTCTCATACAAAGTTTTACATCATAGGTCATAAATTTGCCACCTATATGAGCAGCAAAATGATGACGTCTGTCGTCATGATAGCACACAATGGAATATAAATAGCTACAAAATGAACAAACAAGTTAGTGCAAGCAATATATATCATACACTAACATGACAATTTATCATTTGTTTTATGATTTCTTTCAAGCCCTATATATATCAACAATTTAGCTTTATAGATCACGAGCGATTTAAAACTAGCATGCGATGAAACACTAGAATCATCTCGACCACTCACGTTCTGAATTCTTGCATCGCGCATTGAGCATAAAACTATCGAGCAACTTTAAAATAAGATTTCTTGCATCCTTGATTGTAGTCATCTGCTAAAACTGCGAAGCGACCTCTGGCGGGAATTCTTGCATCGCCACATAATGCCGACTATACGATAAGCTAACTCATTATAGGCCCATGCGCGTACTGGCATGTGCGCTGCTCTGCGAGCAGGCAGCTCTGAATGGAATTTTCTGCATCATTTTGGCATACGAAGATGCTAGCTTGCTGACGCCTGGCGACTATGGGCGATTGTGCGGCATCGATCACGTAACACTAAATCTCATTATATCTTAAAGACCATGGGTTTTAAAACTACATTGCCAGTGTCAAAGCACAAATCTAACTTGTTTGAAACTCTAAAACTCTCTTTTCAAATATTTCTTTTAGATTACTTAACTACCATATTCATTACCAACATCAACCATTTACATGAAACTGGGAAAAGATCTTAAGTGGCGAACCACTTACCTTGAAGCCGCGTCAAGCGTCTCTACAAGGCTCGTGGATGTCGCTCCCGTGCCCGTCACCTACACAATATTCCTCATCATTACTAGTGACAAAAATTTCAATTCTCAACTATAAGGTCAAGAATCTCAATTAAGACCATTTTTCTCTATATATCCTCCTAACTTGTTTCTACTCAACCGAGACTCTCTAATCCAGATTTTTATGTAAAAGTTTTAGTTTTGACTCAGGGATCCACTATGCAGTCCTTTTAATTTCTGAAGGCTTGGAATGAAAAATTATGACACTCAAAGCGACCATTATTATATAGACGGAGTGGTAGCATTTGCTCGAGATCTAATTTTCCTTCGTTCTTCTTCTACGGTTCCTTATATCACCTTCTAGTCATGGAAATTGCCTTTTGTTTATTCACTCATTTTGAAGCTAGTTATGAGTTTCTTCTCAGTGGAATCCTGGGATTTGGATCCGCAAAACTCAAGTTATTGTAATTTTATATCTAGATTACTTAGAATTAAGCGAGAACATAATGCGCACATAGCTCAACAGGAAATATTTAAGGCCTCTGGGGTTAAAGTTTGCTTAAACTTCCTTTAGCTAACTTATTCCCACAGAAGTCTATTTTCTGAAATTTTTAATCACTCAATTTGGATGAGTGAAACTCCGATATGACAAAACAACACAACCATACCCAAAGCAATGAGCAAAATCGGTGAGCTACTGCGAGTTCACCTTTCAATCCGTGTTGGGAGTCTTAGAGCTCTAATTTGCTCTTGGTCCCTTCTATACATTTTATATCCCCTATCTCTTATGGTTCTTTACCAATTGAAATCAATTCATTTGGATGATTCTAACTTAATTTATAGCCAAAAAAAAAAAAAAAAAAAACGGGGTTTTAAATTTTCGACAATTCCTTTAAGACAACATTCTCCTTTGTTTTCTTTTTTACAACCAATCCTCAAAACCGTAATACCTCAATAATCAACATGAAATTCATTCAAAACCACTCCATAACACTTGTATTGGTGGTTTGGAACTCCATACAACAAAACCCTAGGTAAAATCTTATGAATTCAACCGAGGTCCATGATTCTTCTAAAACCCGTATAAATATGATGATTCCATGTTTATTTTCCTCAAATTGGGGGTTTTTTTACTCTCATAACTAACAATTCAAAAGGTTTTATGTAGTCTTTCCACAAAACCTAGACAAAGAACCTTAATTCTCCATACAAACCTTAATAATCCAAATAATATGATTCCAATTAAACACATACTGGTACTGGACTTCTTCTCCTTCTCCTTTTTCTTCCTCCTCTTCCCCTTTTCCTTGCTCTTCTCTCCTCTCAGCGTGAGCCCTAGCCTTTGGAGACCAAAAATGAGTTTGGCTTCTTGTTTTCCCATTTTTATATTCTAATATTTCCTTTAATTGCCATGAGTCCTTCATCCTTTTAAATTTTCAAATCAGTTTTTGTTATTTATGCTGATGGCCACGTCTCTACTCCACTTAATGGTTTCATATCAACACATGAATTACAATTTAACCCTTGTTCAACTACTACAATTAGGGTTCTATAATTTATAATTTCCTAATTTCATTTCGAATATTCTGATGTAACACTTAGTGCTCGTATCACTCGCCCCCCTCTGACATCATGTCTTTGTATACTCTAGGGACGAAGGAAGTTTATAACTATTTAGTCGTCAACCTTAAATTGATAATTCTCGACACCATGAGGATTCAGTCATCTAATGTAGGGATTTATTTTACCTCTCACCAATCCATCTTTTAACACTAAGAGGTTATAGATCGAAACTAGGGTTTACACGATCCTGCAGCGGGATGATTACCGTCTGTGGCTCATCCTGCGGCTAGGTCTGAGGTGGGGTGACAGTGAGCCTGAGGCAATATCACGCCACTTGTCAAGCGGTGAAAATGGCCTCGCCCGATCTCAAGCTGCTCTCTAGTCGGGCTCAACGAGAAAACGAAGATGCTTGAGCACGACATAGTAGCCTCGGGGAGCGAGAGGTGTGGACTCGGCAGAATCAGGGTTCTAGTGGACCTTGTCCTCGAAGTGGAGCGAGGAGGTCATAATGAGCTCGAGCAGGCTGAACTAGAGCCCTCGAGATGATAGAGAGCCTCGAGATGGCTCATCTCCCTCTACAGCCTGCAAATCTTTGAAGCGGGAATAAATTGGAGGACCCAGTAGTGCGTGGTCGATAAAGCATACTAAGGAGAAGAGCTGCCTCCCGAATAGGATAGATCCTATTTGCTTAGTGTCCTTGGCTAAGGTGAACCATCTCCCGGCGAGGGGTGGGACCCCTTGATCCCATACTCAGCCCGAGTTAGCCACGACAACTGGGAGATTGAATGTAGCTGCAATGTCTGAGGCCCGGAGTGTCCCCTCACGGCCATCAATAGAGAAGTGGATGACAATAAGATGGGGGACTCGCCTGGATGTCATAGTGTGATGGAACTCAATGACCACCCTGGGGTAGAAAAACCGGCGTGGGGTCATGAAAGGCTCCAAGGAGTATCGCTGCAGGGAATCTCTAAGCTCGGGAAGGGCGGTAAAATCATATATGTTGTAAAAGATCTCGTTGTGCAGCTCTTTAGCACTGCAATCCGAATTCCTTGTAATGGGGCCATAATGGAAGATAGTTCTTCCTAATAATGAAACGGGGATAGGTAGGAAGTTAGCGGTTAAATTTTGAACAAGTGGGGACTAAGGCTCTTGAGCGAGTGTTTGGATGACTCACCTGGGCGGAAGTCACGGCCACTTTTGGAGCGGGGCCCTCACGGATGGCGATGGATGTGGAGATGGAGTAGGTCCAGCACAGTGTCAGCCTGTCTTGAGCGGGGCACCTTGGGCGACCACGGTAGGTAGCCGGCCGAGCGGCCCAGGGCGTGATGCAGGGCGACGGAGGGATCGGCGACAAGGGCCATCGGGAGGTGGGGCGCGCGCGGGGGACCCCGTGGGACGGGCGGCGTCGACGGAGAGGGGAGGAAGGGGTACACCTGGGCCTGTGGCTAGAAATTTTGTGCCCTCAGCGGGTCTTAGCCATGCCCGATTAGGGAAGGGAATGGGTAGAGGCGGAGAGGTTTTCTTCTTCGAAATCTCCTGCAGGAATAGGTAATGAAAATGAAATGAAAAGGAAAAAGGGTTTATATAGAGGGGTTGAAGGAAGGTAGAAAGAGGGCAAATTTATTAGTGTCCATAAATGAATCTTAAGAACTAGTGTAGAAATCGAGTTCTTGGGAGATGAAGAGCGAGAAGAAGAGATGCGAGGATGAAAATTTGTAGGTTGCTGAGAGAGAAAATTTAGCGGGTTGCGTGATTTCGCCTGCAAAATTTCTCATCACGAACTTCAACTCCCATTTTTTTTTAATGTTTCTCACGCAAAATAGAACACGGAAATTCACATGAATCTAAGCACCGGGAAAGTGAAAAAGCGCAAATAATAGAACTAAGCTACAACTAGAAACATGGAAACAAATAAAATTTAAACAAAATGGAGTGGCATTTCAGTCTCGGTGGAGACCAAGCCAACTCAGGGTAGCCTATTGAACTTATGGAGGGTCAAGGAGGGGGAACTCCTCCTTGTCTGCTGTGAACTGTACTGCATAAGGCTTGACCCTCTAGCCATTGACTTTGAATATCTTGTTGTCCTTGGAATTTGACAGGTCCACTGCTCCATTTGGATAAACTTGATGGATGACGAATGGACCGGTCCATCTTGACTTGAGCTTGCCCGAAAAGAGGTGGAGCTTGGAGTCATAAAGCAACACTTGGTCTCCTTGCTTGAAATTTTTGTGAGCTATTAGGTGGTCATGCCATTTCTTCAATCTATCCTTTGCAATCTTTGAGTTTAAGTAGGCATCATTTCGCAGCTCTTCCAACTTATTAATATTAAGGAACCTCTTGAGGCCAGCTCTTCCTAAGTATAGGTTCAACTTTTTTATTGTCCACCATGGCTTATATTCAATCTTTACTGGTAGGTGGCATGCCTTGCCATAAACTAAGCCGATAGGAGACGTGCAGAATGGTCTTGAAGAAGCGTGTATGCCCTGGGAGTCAGCCCGATCCCGAGATACCAGTCTTTCCTGTTGGAGTTCACCACTTTCATCAATATGGTCTTGATTTATCTGTTAGCGTGCTGACTTGACCCTTAGTCGAGAATGGTAAAGAAATTTGGCCACTTTGTGCTTTACACCATATTTAGCTAGGAGGTTCTCAAAAGGTTTGTTGCAAAAGTGTGAACCTCCACCACTAATTATGGCCTTGGGGACCTCAAATCTTGAAAAGATGTTTTCCTTCAAGAATTTCAATACCACCTTATGGTCTACTGCTCTGCATGGAACTGCTTCAACCCACTTTGACATATAGTCAACCCCATAATATCTCTCCCATATCAAAGCGAAACCAAAATGGCCCGTAAAGTCGATACCCCAAACATCGAATAAATCAACTACTAACATTTGGTTTAGAGGCATCATGTGATGGCGAGAGATCTTCCCTAGTCTTTGGCATTTATCGCATGCACAGAAAACGTTGTGGGCATCCTTGAAGAGAGAAGGCCAATAGAACCCAGTTAAACACTCTTGGAGTCTTCTAGGAAGCAAAATGACCTCCACATGCACTCTCATGGCAGTGACTGAGTATTCCTTGTTGTTCTTCCTTAGTCACGCATCTTCTAATTATTTGATCAACACAATATTTGAACAAGAATGGCTCTTCCCAATAGTAGGAATGAATCTTTGCAAAGAAGAACTTCTTGTCCCGTGCCTTCCAATCAACTGGTATTTCTCCTGTTGCTAAGAAATTGGCAATGTGAGCATACCATGGGGCATTTTCCACTAGTAGTAGTGGCTCCTCAGGAAACTCATCATTAATTGGAGGGCTATGAGTGTTGTGTGCTATGGTTAGTCTGGAAAGATGATCTGCCACAACATTCTCCACTCCCTTTTTATCTTTGATCTGTAGGTTGAATTCTTAGAGTAAAAGGACCCATCTAATGAGTCTAGCCTTGGCATATTGCTTGGTGAGGAGGTACTTCAAAGTTGAATGATCTGTGAAGATAATGATGTCCAGAATTCTGACATACGAAATTATCAGCGACCGCGCCGACCCGACTCTTCTGTGGTGGTGTGGTTCTTTGCTTCATTGGTTGCTTGTATAGTAAACCCATGGGTTTCCCTTCTTCTCTTTGTTTTGCAGGAATGCTCAGATGTAGAGATCACTTGCATCGCATGACTTCAAAGGTGCTTGATTGGGGCCCTGTTTGTTGTTGCGGTGGTCAATTAGGTTTTGAGCTCCTCAGCTCCTTTAGCGGTCTCATCCCATGCAAGTCGGCATCCTTTTCTAGCGGCTTGTAAAGAGGCTTTCACGATCTTCGAAAAAGTCTTTGATGAACCGGTAAAAACTGCATGTCGAGGTGTCTCACAATTTTTACATTTATGGGGGAAGAAAGTTTAGAAATTAGCTCAATTTTTGCCTTGTCAACCTCAATTCCCCTATTGGATATGATATGTCCCAACACAATCCCTTGGTTGACCATAAAATGGAATTTTCTAGTTGACACAAATTCTTCTCAATACTTTGTGTAAAACTGAGTTGAGTTGACGACATTCTTCAAAAACTAACCCCATATATCGTGA
This sequence comes from Tetrastigma voinierianum, assembly GCA_016808115.1. Taxonomy (NCBI): domain Eukaryota; kingdom Viridiplantae; phylum Streptophyta; class Magnoliopsida; order Vitales; family Vitaceae; genus Tetrastigma; species Tetrastigma voinierianum. The sequence continues at coordinate 638,993 of JAEQBH010000651.1, read as the reverse complement.
TGTCATCCATGTAGACCTCCGCCAATGCACTCCCACCATGTCACTAAAAATCACCGAGCATGCATCTACGAAATGTGGCGGGGCGTACATGGGCGAAGGGCATTCTTAATAAGCATAAGTCTGAATGGACATGTGAGGGGAAGGTAGTCTTCTCATGGTCTTGTTGAGATCTCTATCGAAAGTAACTGAATAGCCATCTAGAAAGCGGCATGGGGATGCAGGACATTCTCTCGGGCGATCCGTAAAGGTAATGGGAAGTTATCTTTTCTCGTAACTTCATTCATCCTCCTATAATCAATACATACCCTCCAACCTGTGGTAAGGCGGGTGGGCACCTCTTCTTCTTTTTCATTGCGCATAGTGGTCACCCCAGATTTTTTTTTGGCACAACTTGAGTTGGACTCACCCAGGTGCTATCAGATATGGGGTAAATGATGTTGGCTTATAGCAACTTGAGAACTTTTGCACGAACCACTTCTTGCATATGAGGATTCAATCTCCTCTACGGTTGTCATACTGTTTTGGCTTCTTCTTCTAAGTAGATGTGATGGGTGCAAGCCAAGGGGCTGATCCCCTTTAAATCAGAGATTTTCCACCCAATAGCTTGCTTGTTCTTCCTGAGGTCTTCTAATAGACTGTTTTCCTATGAAGCATTAAGCAATGAAGATATTATAACTGGGCATTGGTCCTTCTCTTCTAAATAGGTATATTTCAATTCCATGGAGCAGAGGCAGAGTCCGGCTTAAAATAATGTTTGTTTCTTAGTTCTTGAATGAGAATTTCTTCCTTTTTCTCCATGGCCCATGTACAACACAAAGTTCTTGGGTTTCCTGTTTGATTCTTCATGTCTGTCCGGTTCCTCAATCGACACATCCTATGGCTAGCTGGCACTCAGCTTGCTCCTCCAGAATGGTGTCAATCAAGCAGAACTCTTCTGGACCCTATTCCTCTGCATGCATATGCTTTTTGCTCAAATGGAAAATGTTGAGCTCAAAAGTCATATTTCCGAATGTAAGTTGCATAACTCCATTTCGGCAGTTGATGATCGCATTAGAGGTGGCCAAGAATGGTCTTCCCAGGATGATAGGCAGTAGTTAGCTCCCACTGCAACCGGTTACATGTCAAGCACAACAAAATCTGGGATAATAGGAATTTGTCCACTGTATCAAAACATCCTCCACCTGATGCCCTTAGGATTTTTATGAATCTGTCTACTAGGAGACAGTGTGATGGTGGTCAAGCTGATTCACCCCGAAACCATTTGCTTATTACCTTGAATAAGGCGGCAAGTTAACAACGGCCTAAGTCCGGTGGTGTCTTCTACCTGAAGTTCCTCAGATGTTCCACTTAGAGATGGTGAGACCGACCTGGGTCTTGTATTTAGCTGGTCTTACTTGAATAATGGCACTTACTTGTTCTGTCAGGAAGGCCTTCTTATCGACATTGTCTCTTTTCAGCGTGAGTCCTTTAAGGAATTTGGCATATGTAGTAACTTGTTTAATCATGTCCTAACAAAGGGATGTTGACCTTCCTGCCTCGACACTTCTAAATTTCAGCTTTGGTTGATAGCCTTTTTTCTTGCCTTTAGTGCATGAGGAAAGGTGGGGGTGAACTCTTTTTCCTTTGCATCATCTTTGATCTCAATTTTCTCGAGCTCGGTTTCTTTTCTCTTACGGCGTCTTCTTATTTGGTTTGGGAATTTGTTGCTCGATCTCCCTTACCACTCCTCGAGTATATTTGCTTTGACTTCATCATCTGAGGTGGTTCCTTTGGAAGAGCACAATTAGTGCCTCCTAGGATTGGAGCGTATGCAGGAGGGGAATTTTCTTTTTCTTGTACTGCTTCTTTGGTTAGTCAACTAAAGTGAATCTGCGAGTTATGAATTTTGGGCAATATCTGATTGCATGTTCTCAATCTTCTTGTTCAGTGTGCTTTCTACTATATCGATCCTCTGATTAGCTTGAGCATTCACTACTTTTTGTTCCTTTACAAAACTACCCACTACCTTGATCAAATTCATTATAAGCACTCCAGGCTGGAGATGAGGATGGTGGTGGGTACAGTAGTTGAATGAGGAACCATACTGTCTTGTGCACCCGAGGGTACATATCTTGAACTGGTTTCGAGAGAGGACAGGATAGTTTCTCCAATTAGGATTATATGTGTTGTATGGGGCATTGGTTGGTGGCTTGTATTGGCCGCGACAGTAAGCGATGACCATCATATCCTCATTGAAACGATTGGCGTTGCTCTCATGTGCTGATGGTAGCAAGTAAACACGGTGTGGTTAGGCGGTGGTGTTCCAACTCGCTACCTCATGTTGATTTCTCATGTCTTGCTCCTCCAACCTTCTGCTTCAAGGTCGCTTTTGCTGTTTCCATGTCTTTTGGGGTAGTACATGTATCCCCTTGGTGGTTGCGGGTCTCGTTCTCTGCCTCTCTTGGGTTGGGTTCATCCCAAGCTTTAGATGTCTTTGCCACATAGTTCAGGAAGTCCATGGCATTACGGATTTTTTTGTTCAAAGTCCCCTCACACCAGGAGTCTCGATAAATGCTTAATGCGGAGGATATTCCATCATAAAAATGGTTTACTAGCAACCATGTGTCCAACCATAGGTAATGATAGAAATAGTGATAGTTTCAAATACCTTTCTAACATTAGTAGAATTTTTCATTTTCATGGGCTAAAAGGTTTAATTTGTCTTCAATATTGGTTCTATGTACAGAAGAATTTCTTTAAGTATTATTTGCATCTCTGTCGGTCAGGATGGTCCTCGGCCTCAGAGAGTTAAGCCAAATCTTGGCGTTATCCTTCAAAGTCAGAGGAAAAAATTTCAGCCTCATCGAATCCAGATTGGTAGCATCCTCCTTAAAGGTATTGCAGACTTCCTCAAAGTCTCGGATATGTGTATATGGGTTCTCACTCTCCATACCATGGAAGATGGGGAGTAGGGGCAAAATGTAGGGTCTAACAATTGTGTCCTTAGTGGGAGTCACAATGCACCTCAAAGTCTCGGATATGTGTATATGGGTTCTCACTCTCCATACCATGGAAGATGGGGGTAGAGAGCGAATGTAGGGTCGACAATCGTGTCCTTAATTAAGTCCTGATGCATGAGTGCACTCACTCTTGGGGATGTGATCCCATGGACCTATATGTATTAGGTTCTACGTATCCCCATTGGCTATGTTGTTCCTCGGTGAAGAGGCTCCATCGATCACTATTCAGCTCCACTTCGACCTTGTTCTATGAGCAGCGATTCTTTCTAACACACTGTTGTGTTCCTATCCTTTGGTACATAAACTCAGTATGAACAAAACATAACACAACAAGAAGCAAAAACAAATTGCAAAAAAGATTCTTGTTAGCTAAAAAATTCATATATGAATGGTAAGAATTGAATTAACTGACAATAAAGCGCTAAGAAAATTGAAAGAATAAAGTTCACCAATACTTGTGATGAAGATCACAAGTTGTGAATCATCAAATGCACTAAGGCACCATCCCCAAACAGCGACCTATTTGATTCGAGTATTGCCACGGAGGTGGTGGGAATCAACAAAATTTATAAACCTATTTCCTAAATGCTACTTTGTGCGAAGCTCTTGCTGACATAGTGGCTCTAGAATTCGAACACGGGGATGGGTTTTCTTCATGTAGGTGATTAATAGTTAGTGCAAAATGGTAAACTTGATTTGGATTTGGGAGTTTTGCAAAAACATTGGATTTTAGTGGTGGAAGCGAAAATAAGTGAGAAGTAAAATATAAAGGGAAACTCCTTGAAGCATCAGGTTATGGATTTGGGTTCCTAAGATAACTGAGGGGTTTGCGGGTCCATTTCCTTGATTTGGGAAAGGTGACCTATAGTCATCTCTCGAACCGGATCTTCATATGGCTATAAAAGCTGGACCCGTAATAAATTTCCTTTTGAAAGATGGCATTTATTGAACATTAATGGCCTCGGCTAGGTGAAACCTATCTCACCAGCCCGTCTTCACCGGTGACTAATAAGTAAGCGACTAATGAATCTCGATGGATCTAGCAATGGCATCCATTAGATCTAAAATATTGCTAAGTACGGTCATTGAGATGCATCTAAAGGGATTTGAACCTAGGGTTAGAAACACAAAATGACGATAATTACGCATTGAAGCGTGAAACCCTCGGAACCCTCGGAACCCTCCTCCAGTAACCTTCCTCTTCAAGGATGAAGGGAGTTTAACCACCCATCCTCAGAGGTGTTTGGCAACCCAGAAAGTGAGAGAAAATGAGATAAACTGGGAGAAAAGGGAAAATTCCCGCCTAGGAAATATATTAATGATCCACGTCTTTACAAAGTCTTGTCTGGGGCTTATATACTGCCCAGGACAAGCGAAATTACAAAAATGTGTGAACTACCCACTATTACATGAGGGCAATTCAAGAAAAAAATACAATAATCGGTCAAATGGGTGGCGTGAGTGAACCAATTTGCGCGGAGTGTTGCGAAAGTCGCAACACAGCGAAATTTTGCGGGTTGCGAAAATTTGCCAACCACACTCCTTCTTCTTCCATTTTGCAGCATCTTTGTTATGTTGATTTAACTGCAGTTGATGGTTTTTCGGATAGACTAACTGAAACGTTTGGGGACATGGCTTTTGAAGCAAGATTACAAAACGCGGTCGATGATGTGGTTATTAATACGATAATCAGGTTAAATAAAATTGATGTTTTGCAAAGTTGCTCAACTTTGCCTGGCGTTATGAAGTATTTCGCTGGATCGCCGAACCAGTTCTCGTTTCAACCGATTGGATCGTACCGCGGATCTGGATCGTTCATCGATGAACGAGATTCTCTTGATTCAGTTGACCGATCATGATGTTATCAACTGTGACGATGATGGGTTATCGAACCGATCTTCGAACTGGATGCTGATAATAAATCTTGCCCGATAATGTTTAACTCTGAAAGGTCTCATCTGTAGCCGCCGGAAGACTCGAATCGGCAAAACAATGTTTATGTGGTTATTCAACGAAACGTTGCTGTGAAGGCGTCGCATTCGACTCGTTCAGTTACCGGCGCGAGGCGTATTCGATATGAGAAAAAATGCGTATTTGTGGATCTTCCGGAGGAAATTATAACTGAAAGTGGATCAGTTGTTATGAGAAAACGTAAAGAAGTTCAACATAATTATAATCGTGAACAATTTGATTTTAATAATTCATTCGAAGATTAAACCGAACCAGATGACTTTCGTGATTGTTAAACCGACTTGAACTCAATTCCTTGGATCAATTAACGAAATGATTCTGTATTGATCGTTCTCTGAGAAGAAGAAAATGAAGGAAAATAATCTGAGATCTGTCGGATCTTTCGTTCTGTGACTGATTGTATTCCATTCAGTGTTTGTTATAACAGGTGCATTTTGTTGTAACACCGAATTTGCATGCTATTGAGATATGAATCACGGCGACCGCGTAAAAAACTTGTTGACCAAAATTGTGTATTACCAAATTTCTGCCACTATTACCTAAGGAGTATTATCTAATCCCTGACAACGAGGCCAAAAACTTGTTAAAACCAAATATAACTTGTATGCTCATAAGAAGAATAAATTTTGTCACTAAACTCAATTAAAGATTTACTTTGGTCTTAAAAACTTCAAGTGCATAGGTCGTACAAGTAATAAAGTGGACTTATAAGTCCAGATATCGTTCCCACAGAGATTGAAAAGAATTTAAACTTCAACTACCCCAACTACTCAAATTCTACACTATTTGAACATCCAGTTTAGAGAAAATTTACTAACCTAATAAGAATTTTAATATGAATCTACATTTCTAAAATAAAGGGAAGAATTTTAAATCTAAATAAAGTAATTTGAACCAAATTATTACTTAGGAAGTAGACCTTTGGATTTCCTCTTTGGCCAAATTATCAATTCTGCACCATAATCTCATTCTTTTTCCCTTGAGTTGGAATCTTAATTTGTCAAGAGAAGCGAGTGAGTATGGTTTGGATTAGATCCTCTGCCATACTTTTCAACGGCGAGAGTTCATGTTCATTTCTGAATAATGATTCTAATCAATTACTTGTAATTAGAATTTCTCTATAAGATCGGGATATTTTTCTTTTCCAATACTTCATACCCATTTCTTATGACTGCAAATTTCTTGCTTCCCAAGACAGGGTAGTTGCTAGATTTCTACAAAATGAATGATGTCTCATCCTTAAGTTCTGAAAGAGTTTTCTCTTTCCTTGATTAGATCTCATGCTAACACGAGATCAAGATCATTCTTTCAGACCAAGGAGAGATCTTAATTGATTAAATTGATATATCACTTAACTCATTCTCAAACCATGAGCAAATTGAGGATTTATCTAAGTAACCTTTCAGAGCTCATTAGTTCTTCAATATTAGTCTAGCATACCCCCAAGTAAATGGTCTATGCACTTAGGAATCTTCATCTCTGTGTCACTCAGAGGGCCTCTTGAAGTAGACCGGACAATGAGTCATTTCATGGGTATAAGCTACTAAAATTAGAACAATTAATTTGAAACAACACCGTTCAAATAAATTCAACATTCGACTCGAAATATTCTTCTCATTGTGCGAGAAAGACCATAACTAACATCATATTTTCCTAGCATAAGTTATGTTCTTGGCCGGATTCTGGTATACAACGAAATATCTTGATCGGGGAAAATTCAACATAGCTGAAATCAAATGAAGAAATGATTTCCCGACTTTATGCGGGTTCATTGAATTCAAAGCGATGTCGTAAAATGAATTTAAGCATTTAATTTCAACGAAACCACACGAACAATTTCTTGTTTCGGATCAATTAAAACAATTAAGGTCATACAAATCTAATATATGAAGAAAGAAAAATAAAAAGAAAAGAAAAGAAAAATATAATCTGAAAATTCTCCATTTCCACAGTACTTTGATTCAGATTCGTCTTGAAACCAGATTGCCTGTTTCCATGATCGTTTCTATTTATAGAGCCCTAAAAGTTTGGGCCCTAAAATTAAGGCTATGTGGGAATCCCTAAAATTTTGGCCAAGATTTGCCTTCTCTGTCACGACCTAGAAGTTGTGTCGCGACAGAGTTCTGTGTCTTTGTTGTAGGTATGCAATCGTCTGTTGCGACTTGAAGATCTTATGCTCCTTCTTTTTTCAATTGCGACAACGTATTTTTGTTGCGACATTCTTCTTTCTTTCGGTATGATAACTCTATCGCGACAATATTTTGTGCATTCCTTAAATAGTTATGCCATGACGCCCGATAATCATGTCGCGACCACGGTTTGGTACAACTATAAGTTGGTGTCGCGACCCGATTTTCACATGTATGTGACGAGCATCTTTGTTCAGGTTATATTGCAACACTGTGTCTTGTATTATCCGCATTTTTATCGTGACAGAGTCTTGTCCTGCCAGAGAAACGACTTCTTGACTGCGGCTTTTTACGTGTTGCGACATGACTTCTTAGTGTTATCAATATTTCTTTATCGCCTTGATTTTCATATCGATAAGATTACTCACATGTTTAACACTCGTTAACCGCCTTGATTTTATGTCAGAATCAGGACTTCTTTGCAATGTGTTGAATCCTCTATCATGACCCAGTTTGTTATGTCACGATCGAACTTCTTTGCATTTGTGTTGAAACCTCTGTCGCGACCTAGAAGTTGTGTCGCGACCTCGTTTCTCTGTTCGGCTTATTTCTGTGTTGCGACATTAAAGATCCATGTCGCGACATAGACTTATCTCCTCAGCTTAAAGTATGTTGCAACGTTGGGTTTCCTTTATTTGTGACGGACCGAGTTGACAAGTAAGCATCAGTCGCGACATAAACTTTCTTTCTGGCCCGAACTTCTTAACGTGCTCTCTTACATCTCAACCAACTCCTCCATGTTGCAAGGTTAGTGTCGTGATAGGTAGATTACGTGCGACATAGATTATTTACTTATATGATATTTCGACTGTAATGTGACATAACTTATCGTTACCTCAGTGGCCTTTAAGTACCTTTCGCGACGATGCAATGCTGTTTGCAGCATAGCTCATTTGCCAGTTTTTAGATCTATGTTGTGACACCTAAAACCGGGGTCGGGTTGACAGCCTCGTCAGCTCCGCCAGGAATCTTTCGTGAATGTTGGGTAACCCGACCCTTGCTCCACGAAAATCGGGCGGGAGTCTCCTTTGTCTGCTGGGAGCTCTACCAATTACATAACTGTCCCCGAAAACGATGACATCTTAAGACATATACATAGGTAAAGCGGCCGCAGGCCCATCGACAATACTCATCAATATCTCGACTATATACCATAGCTCAAGAGTTAATAATTCCTGCTTTATTTCAAACATATATTAAAATTCTAGAATTCTAACTATATCATACATCATAAAACCATGAAGCCACTGACCCGACTTTCTTCAAAATGGAAAGCCTCCCAAGATGAGCGGGTCTCCTCGCGCTCCACAATACACAAAATAATATTTCCTCGATAGGGTGAGCTATCGCCCGATGAGTCAGAATCACCACTAAATGGATTTACTCCCCGCTAGAAGTGCATATCTGATGCTCAGTGTAAACACCTCAAGTAAATTAAACAGTCCTGCTTGAATGTCTAAATACCCATTCCCATGTGTCACCGAGTCCTCACGGAAGCTCCCTCGCACTTGCCTAAGCCATGTATGAGAAAAATATCATTTTCAAAACAAAACACATTTGTTCTTGAAAATACACTGCGAATCTCGGTAAATATGGGACTACCCTTCGAGCGAATGTGTTGGAGAACCTTCCAAAACAATACATGGGCTCACCCTCAGACGTGTAATTGTAGGACCATCTTGAAGCACCATTCTACGGAAAATCATCTTGTGAATTCTTTTTGTAACCATTTTCATTTTTTATAGAAAATTCATCTCATGCACACAAACCTAGTTTCATGGGGATTACCTAGATGCATATGAAATCATTATGTCATTTCAACCTTGATTATATATAGTGTGAAAATATATCATCCATGCATATATTTACATAATTTAAATCACAACAACATGTTATATAAGAATTCTCAATGCATTACACTAAAAATTAGCTTACATGGGCTAATTAGCAAATACGAGCAATTCGATTTTGAATTGCACTGACGAAACCGCGTTTTCTCCACTGACAAATATTTCGTGATACTATTCCGCGTGAGCGGTGAAACCCTCGGGTTCTTGTTCGCGACGATCACTAACATTTGTTCCCTTGGTGAACGAAATCCATGGCCATTTCGGTCTTATATACACACCAAAGCATAATTTATAGCATAAATTATGCACTACTAGCATTAAAGCGATCGTAATTTCTGTCGCAGGCTTCACTGGAAATAGGTTCTACAATTTTCCACACTTGATTCCGAATTTAGGGCCAAATCAAGCGTGTTCAAGGCCTAAAACCAACCAAATTATTAACAAAACACTTAAACAAATTGTAACTCAAGTAGGATAAAACCCTACCTCCGCGGAGTTTAATCGAAACTCCTTAAAAGCGATTGCTGCGAAGCCCTATTGCTGCATTAGAACCACCTCTTCTTGGCCAGACGGTCGAAGATCGGATCGCCAGTGATCTTATAGAGAGTCCCTCACTCTCTCACTAAGGTAAAAACCTAGCTCTCTGCATCTCTGGACGTTTTTCCTTTTGAATTTGAGAAAGATAACCCTTGTTTGTTATTTTGTCTATTATCATTAAACACATTTCAATAATATCAATGTCCCCTAAGCTTGGATTTTGACATTTGTATGTCAATGAATCCATTTCCATCGTCTCTCTACTCATGGCTTATGTCACATAGGTACATGTTATAGTGACTTTTTGTCACCTCGAATTTTCGTTTTTCACGACTGCGATACTCGTGCCTCAGCGTGCAAGTGCGGCCCATGCCGGGTCGGCGAAACCGGCGTGGTATTGAATTTTTAACGTCTGATTATGGTGAAATCGTTTTCATCTGAATCCTAGAAAATTTTGAATTTTTACGAAATTCGTTTTTGCCATTTTCGAGAAATTTGAATTTTCTCGGTCTTACATTCTCCCTCATAAAGAATTTCGTCTGAAGTCACGGCGATCCTTTCTGACACATGCATATGAAAGCGTGCACTATACCAATACATGAAAAACTCATCATTAAATATTAAGCGACTAAACCCGTACCTTCGTCTCTAAACAAGAAGGGATAGGTGGCGCGTAGTGTCTCATGTTTCCAGCGTTGTTTCCTCCATCATAGTGCCACCATAGCACCCTGTTCTTAGCGGTCTTCGTGCATGAAACCTAATCACAACTATCCAAAATGCACTGCGGTCCCTCTCGAAGTCCCATCGATTGTCAACCTTAATCGTCCCCCGATCCACCACATGAAATTTGGATGCGGGTATACTTGGAGGCGTGGAGGCGTTAATCGCCGTGGGCCGGCACGGCGTATTGACGGTAAAAGCCCGGCCGTGCATAGCGTAACGGCGGTACCAAATAATATAAGTTTTTAAAGCGTTTGACCCGAGTTTGATAAGGTTGACCAACGAATTGGTATAATGGGCCCAAGTTGACTTTTCAAGGATGGATAATTTTTAGGTTGACTAAGACACCATTTCGTAGGCCCCGTCGATACGAGTTCATAGACGGGTTGAACGTCAAAATCCGACTACGGATAAAGTTATGGCCTTAGGGAGTTCAAGCGACATTTTATCCAAGGTCTAGGGAGACCAATAACCGATTTTACGGCAACTAATTTTATATAAACATAGTTTTAACGTGTCAAATAGAACCTTAACTCCAACACTCATTTTTGAGCTCGAAACCACAGAAAAACTCCCCAAGGCGGTGAACCGGGGTGGGTCGTTTGACCCATTTTTGAATAAACGGGTTTTTGGCGGGTGGGGCGTCAGGCCACCCCTTGCTGGCAGGCCGGTGGGCGCCTGCGGATGATCCGTAGGCGGTTTCACGGCGAACCACGCGTCGGACGGCAGGATCGAGGCGACTGGCCTTGGCGGCCGCCACGATGGGTCGTCGGACCACTCTATTTTCGGCCATTCGGTAGGCCAGCCACCTCCCTCTCCCCATTTTTTGAACCCTCTGAACTCGACATTCCGTGGTCCCTTTATGGTCCTCACTTAGTTTGAAGATACGTGAAAACAAATTTAGTAAGTTGTTGGATCGAGTTTTTAGGCCTACGGCAACCTTTGGACGAGAGTAAAGTGCCGGCGTGTTCTGGTCTCTTGGGAAACTCGTTGATATAAAGTTTGTAAATTTTGGATGATACGTTTAGTTAATTTTTTCCATTTTGGAGTCATTTTCGGGTAATTAGAAAAGGTTTGGACAGAGAAGTGGACACGATTAGGTAAATTTGGAAAAGGGCCAAGTTGGATTAGTGAAATTGGATATTTTTATGAGTTATTGGAAGGTTCAATTTCGAAAAATTAGCCTCCGGGTGAAAAGCCCCAATTTTGGGTACCGAGTCTATAGGGCACACTATATAATTGGACTTATCGGAGTTCAATTTAGATAGTTTCATAGTTCTAAAGATTTTTATAAGACATTTGAGACATCCGATATCTTTGGTTAAGATAATAAAGCCTAAATGGTATTTTTATATTATTCTGACTACTCAGCGTTGAGCTTGAACGATCCTGTAGGGGAGTAGGGTGAGGCGTATGTGGTGTGAGTGGTTTACATGTTTTAAATGTTTTGGGGTATTATTATGATATATAATTGTGGTTAATTATTATATATATAACTTATTTGATCGCACGGTTGGTTATGCATAAATATAATTATCACATTTTTATATAAAAAGTTATCGAGTTCATGTGGATTTTGTCAACATTTTAAATATTTGGGAATTTTCTTTAAGTTCATGGATAAATTTGTGGTATTTAAACATTTTGGTACATGGATTGAGGTTTAAACCATTTGAAAATTTGTTGATTTAAGAAATGCATTTTGAGATTTTTGTGAAATGGTTATATCTGATGTCATTGGAAAGGTATATGTGAGTAAGGATACGGTGTTGGTTGTTATGAGTTGATGTACCATATAGTACCATAGGTTCGATTCAGTACCTATATTACAGTGCATTGGGTTTGCAACGGTGTCGTGAGGTTGGTTCCATCCAACGGTTTATATTATTTTGGCCGTGATGTCGGGATTACGAAAGTTTGTGGTTGCCCACGATGTCGTGAGGGTTGGTACTATCCAACGGTTTATATTATTTCCACGGCGGAGTGATGTGGAAGGTTACGAAGGTTTATTAGTTACCACGGTGTCGTGAGGTTGGTTCCATCCAACGATTATATATTGTTTCCACGGTCGTGATGTCGGGTTTACCCGAAGGTTTATTAGTTGCCACGGCATCGTGAGGTTGTGTTTACCCGACGGTTTACTATGGGTATATGGTACGGTACATTGTTGGTTTCTGAGTAAGGTATAACCATTTCAATATTTATGGTTATTGTATTTTCATGATTATTTTATGACATGATGGTTATATATATTTTATACTTTCGATTTTATGTTGTGAATAAATTCGAGTCATAGGTTCTTGATAATAGCGTCGGTTAAATTTTTAGCATGAATTTCCTTATTGTTGGCAGGTATAAGTTTGGGTTTTGTAGTAGTTCTAGCAGAGAACCTTACAAAAGAGTGGACGTGAGGTCTTGAGAGAAGGAATTTTCGAAAATAAAAACATTATTTTCCTTATAAATTATGCCACTCACTGAGATTTATTATCTCACGTTTTATTGTTTTAAATCCGTTCTCTAGGTCCAGACAGTCCGTAGAGACCTACCTCGCGCCAGCTTCTACGTCACTCGTTCTGCGGCAGTTGCAGTATTCTATCTTATCTATCTGCCTTTATTTTATTGGACTTATGTATTTTCATTGTACCCTTAAATTCGCAAACACTCTTAGAATGCTCTGATCTTAGTATTGAACTCATATGAGTCTTTGTGTAATGTGTTAGTGGTTATGACCTCGATGCAAGATGGGTGGTTGTGGATTTGACGGTTGTGGATCTTTTATATATATATATTGAGGTATTATATTAATGCAGGTGTTTAATTTCTTTCTTAAAGTTGGGGTTCCTTTGGACATTCCCTAGGGATTGTACAGTGGGAACTTCACTAGGTGGGACCACCTAGGGAATCTTGGGAGGGTTTCCAGGTCGGGTCTTGTCAGCTTGGTATTAGAGCTCTAGGTTTCTAAATTCCTTTGGGTTGTGGCTGTTGCCCAGCTCATCCCGATGTTGTATACCTTCCTCATGATCCTTGAAGTGAGTATGTTTCATTTATTCTTGGCATGATTTTTCTTCACGATGGTGCAGGAGGTGACGGTATGCCCCGACGGGCTTCGGTGGAAAGTTGGTCACCTACTTATGAGGAGAATCGTCGGCGCTTAGCTCGATCACTTGAAAATTGGGTTTGCAGTGTTCTTGTTGATCGGGCTCGTAGACTTGGAGCGGTGGGTTTTGATGGCTCCACGAATCCCATGGTGGCTTTATCCTGGCTAGATGACACAGAGAAGATTTTGGACGAAGGTATGCAGTGTCCGGATGAGGATAGAGTCAGGATAGCTGGTTTTCTGCTAGGGGGTAGTGCAAGGAATTGGTGGGCGTAAGAGAGGACTAGGAAATGTCACACTTGGGCACAGTTCAAGGCTGCTTTTCCGCGGCGAGTTTGCCCCAGCCTTTGTTGAGGTAGAGAATTTGGAGTTTGAGCAGCTCGCTCGGGAGTAGCATGACGGGTTCCCGAGTACGGCGTAGGATTGAGTATCGGTTTACATCCCAAATTAGTTTGCCGGATGGTGTGAAGAGGAGGTTTCTCGATGGATTGGGTGAGGCGATAACTTTGGGCCTCTCGGGTTAGATCATCACGTATCGGTCGATGAAGCCCATTTGCTCTAGAGGTGGAGGCAGACCACTGATCACCTTGAACTAGCGTCGATCATACGATGGATTATCTTTGGGGAGCCCGAGTCGGAGATCATCTGGAAGGGTAGTTTCAACTGCGGATCTTCGGACGGCCGGAGGATCCGGTGGGGTGACGTGGTGCCGGCGGTAGCGAGGTTTAGTGAGGTGGACATACACGAGTCGCTGGATTCATCGGTGAGTAGTGGCGGTAACCATTTTGAAGATCTATGAGGCCGGGCGGTTCCGTTCGACTTGTAGTGTTCTGCCAGGTCGCGATGGACCATGCCGGTCTGGGATAATGTATGCTTCGGTGCGGGCAAGCAGAGACATTTCAGAGGGCGCCCCTATAGAGAATCGGCCAGGACTAGAGTCTCGGGCTGGTACTCGGTTCAATGGCTGATAGGCATGGAGGGCCCCGGATACGGGTGAAGCGAGACCTCGGTGGTTCCCTTTGTCGCAGACCAATGATCACTGACCCGAGCGGGGGCGAGAAGGGCGACCACTATTTAGAGCGAGAGTTTATCTTATGACGAGGCGGAGGCACAGACCACCCACGGCGTTGTGACGAGTGCGATTATCTATTTTTGGTGGCCCGATGCCGTGTACTCATTGACCTAGAAAACACACACTCTTTTATTTCACATGAGGTATGTTGCAGTCGGGATGACTCCGATTCCTTTGGGATGTGGTTTGGAGATTGCCCGCCCCTGTGAGAAGTCTCATGGCCCCAGTCAGATGCTTAAGGGTAGCTTGTTTTTCTATTGAGGAATAAGTTATGGAAGCATGTTGATATTAATAGATCTCGAGGGGTTGGATGTGATTCTTGGGATGGATTGGCTTGCTTAATTATTGATAAGTTGTTTCCATGGGAGGTGATATTTAGGCGGTAGGTACTACCGATGGTAGTCTTACATGGAGAGCGGAGCGAGCACTCAGGTTTGATTTACGCCATTTACGCTAGATGTTTGCTTCAAAAGAGTTGTGGGGCTCCTGGCTCATGTAGTTGACACTTTCGTGGTAGCGAAGTGAGATTGGAGGATGTACCGATGGTGAGGGACTTTACGGATGTTTCTGACGATCTTCGGGTTTGCCTCGGAGCGAGAAGTATTAGATTTTTCCCATTGATTTAGTCCTAGTACAAGCTCTGTTCTTTACCCCCTTATAGAATGGCATGAAATTTTGGTGGAAAGAGTCGAAGACTCATTCTGGCCCGGTGGATAGGGGGATTTATTAGGCTCGATGTTCACCTTAGGGAGCGGGTGTTATTTGTGAAAGAGGATGATACTTGGAGGTTGTGTATAGACTACAAGCGAGTTGAATAAAGTCACCATTCGTAACAAATGTCCTTTGCCGGTTGATGATCTGTTGATCCCGACTCAGAGTACAAAGTGTTCTCAAAATTGACTTGAGGTCGAGGTACACCATCAATTAAGAGTTAGGGATCGGACATTCCCAGGCGGCGTGAGGGATGAGATATGGGCATTATGAGTTTCTAGTGATGTCTTCGGACTCCACCAATGCCCCATCGACTTTCATGGATTTGATGAGCAGGGTCTTCAGTCATCGCCAGATCGGTTTGTCATTGTCTTCGCCGGCGATATCTTGGTGTACTCGAGAGCGAGTTGGAGCATGAGACATTTGAGTTTGGTGTTCACGGAGACTTTAAAGAGGCGTCTGGGTTGTATGCCAAGTTCGACAAATGTGAATTTTTTGGTTGGTAGTGGGATTTCTCGGACATGGTTTCTGCGATGGCATTTATGTGGATCACCCAGAAAGTAGAAGCGTGTGGTGGGAGCAACCCGACTCTACGGTGGCAGTCGTTTCTAGGATTAGCGGGAGTATTGCAGCGAGATTCATAGAAAGGGTTCTCAAAGATAAGCGAGGACCACTTCATTGTTTGACTAGGGAGAAAGGAGTTAAGTTTGAGTGGACTGCGAGGTGTGAGGAAGCTTCCAAGCAAGGAAGAGTTGGCGTCGGCTCTGTTTTGACCTTTGCCAGAGGAGACGACAAGAGTTCGAGGTTTACAGTGATGCCCGCAAGGTTTAGGTTGCGTGTTGATGCAACATAAGAGAGTTGTGGTATGGCACAGACAGTTGAAGAAAGCAGAGATTTGAATTATCTACTCGTGACTTGGAACTTGTTGGGAATTTCGCGTGAAGACTTGGAGAGCATTACTTATATGGAGCGACTTGTGTCGGATGTTCTAGACCATAAGAGCCTTAAATATTTGTTTACCCAGAAGGAGTTAAACTTAAGGCAAAGGAGATGGATGGAATTACTTAAGGATTATGATTGCACTATCAACTACCATCCAGGTAAGGCAAATGTAGTGGCAGATGCCTTGAGCAGGAAGTCTACAGGCTCTTTGGCTTATATGCAGACAGTACAACTTCCATTGATGGTCGAGTTGCGAGAGTTGGGTGTTGAGTTGAGGATGCATGCTTCAGGGGCACTTTTTGCTAGTTTCCAACTATGACCGATACTTGTAGATTGTATTCTCGGGGCACAACTAGAAGATCCCTATTTGATGAGCATGAGAAAGAAAGTCGAGGAAGGGAACTGTCAGTTTGCTATTAGAGGCAGCCAGACCTTGGTGATTAGTTCCCAGGCTTTGTGTTCCGACAGGCGAAAGAGTTAAAAGGCAAATATTAGGAAGCCCGTAGTTACGCTTATGCTATACTTTTGATGGTACCAGAATTAATGGACATTGAAGGAATACGTGTGGTGACTGGATGAAAGGGGTTCTTGGGCATAATGTCTGGGCGACAGCGTATTAACAGGTGGAAAGGAGGGGTGAAAACCTTACTGGAAGCTTGTGACCAGTATAATCCAGATAAAATGGACCTTGATGGTTATATATTACAGACTCCTCCAGGATGAGAGCATGAAACACAGGACATGATTGGATAAGATACCCAGTGCATTTCATTATGTAGAGCAGAGATTTTCTATGAGGCTTCAATGGAAACTGGATCATATGTGGGTTTTGTGGATGCCTGAATAATGGGTATATGGAATGAGATCCACAATTCATCGAGGTTTTGGAAGGGATTGATGAAGGAACTAGGTGTCAAGTTGAATTTGAGTACCGCTTTTCACCCTCAGACCGATGGACAATCTGAGAGGACTATTCAGACCTTAGAGGATATGTTGAGGTCATGCGTGCTGCAATTCAAAGGACATTGAAACGAATGTCACCCAACTTTAGCGGAAGTTCACTTACTAACAAACGACTATCCACTCAAGCATTGAGATATCACCTTATAAAGGGCATTGTATGGGAAACAATGCCGCACTCCTATGTTGGAATAAGTTAGCGAAAATTACTAGGTCTTGAAGTTGTACAAGCGACGGTGGACAAGGTTAATCGCATACATGCGGTTGAAAGCACGACTCAAGATAGGCAAAAGTTTATGCGAGGTGACGTAGAAAGGATCTTGAGTTTGAGGTTGAAGATGGTGATGGCTCTCTCCTTGGAAGGCGTAGTACGCCCGGGACGCGAGAGCTATCACCGGTGCATTGGACCTTTTGAGATTGTTGAGAGGATAGGTCCGGTGGCTTATAGAGTTAGACTTCTTAGGAGGCTTTCGAGTCATAATGTGTTCCACATCTCCATGCTATGCAGTATATCTGAGATCCCTCACATGTGTTGGAACTAGAGGTGAAGGGATGACTTATCCTATGAGGAGGCGGCCGGTCTGCGGTGCAGGTAGAAGAGAAGCGGCTCCATATGAGCAATATCCTTAGTGAAGGTCCTTTAGAGAAACCACCTAGTCGAGGAGGCGACTTGGGAGCGGGAGGACCAAATGAAGAGCCAGTACCCTCAACTCTTCCATGACACAGGTACGAATTTCGTGGGTGAAATTTTTCTTTAAGGGGGGTAGGTTGTAACGACCCGTACCAAATAATACAAGTTTTTAAAACGTTTGACCAAGTTTGATCAAGTTTGACCAATAATTAGTATGTGAGTCCAAGTTGACTTTTTCAAGGATGAATAATTTTGGGTTGACTAAGACACCATTTCGTAGGCCTCATCGATACGAGTTCATAGACGGGTTGAACGTCAAAATCCAACTTACGGATAAAAAGTTATGGCCCTAAGGAGTTCAAACAACAACATTTTATTAGTGTCCAAAGCTGTCTTCAGTTTTTACCTGAAAGCGACCCTAGGCCCTATATAAACATAGTTTTGTGTGCCAAATAGAACCCTAGCCCCAAAACACTCATTTTGAGCTCCAAAACCCTAGAAAAAAAAACTCCCCAAAGCGAAGTGAACCTGCCGGCTGGGTGGATTTCGACCCATTTTTAGACCAAACGGGTTTTGGCCGTGGGAGGCGTCACCGGCCACCCCCTTGCTACACGCGCTGGCCAGGGAGGAGCTCCACCACCAGACGATCCCGCCGGCCAAGTTTCACGGCGAACCACCGTCGGACGAGCCCAGATCGGGCCGACCAACGCGGTGGTGGCCGCCACGGTGGGTCGTCAGATTTTTCTATTTTTCAGCCATTCCAGGCCGACCAATACCTCCCTCCCCCCATTTTTGGACCATCTGAACTCATTCCCGTGGTCCCTTTTTCCTTGAATTCCTCACTTAGATTTGAAAGATCTGATGAAAACAAATTTGTGCATTGTTGGATGTGAGTTTTAGAGGCCACCCGGCAACCTTTGGACCAAGGTAAAGAATGCTAGCATGTTCTGGTCTCTTGGGCTCCGTTGATATAAAGTTTGTAAATTTTGGACGTGCTAGATTTCCATTTTTGGGTCATTTCGGGTAATTACCGAAAAGGTTTGGACCGAAATTGGACACCAATTGGTCAAATTAGGCAAAATTGAAGTTGGATTAGTGAAATTTGATATTTTTATGAGTTAATGGAAGGTTCAACTTCGAAAAATTAGCCTCTGGGTGAAAAGCCCCAATTTTGGGTACCGAGTCTTTAGGGCACACTGTATAATTGGACCTGTCGGGGTCCAATTTAGATAGTTTCATAGTTCTAAAGATTTTTATAAGACATTTGGGGCATCATAATGTCTTTGGTTAAGTTATTGAAGCCTAAATGGTATTTTTATATTACGAGACACTCACGTTGAGCACGGGACGATCCGCAACGGGGGAGCGGGGTGAGCGTCTGTGGTCACGTGAGTGGTTTACATGTTCCACCAAATGCTTTGGGGTATTATTATGATATATAATTGTGGATAATTATTATATATATAACTTATTTGATCGAACGGTTGGTTATGCGTAAATATAGTATCGTTTTTATATAAACAAGTTATCCACATTTCATGTGGATTTGTCAGCATTTTAAATATTTGGAAATTTTGCGAGGTTCATGGATAAATTTATGGTATTTAAACATTTTGGTACATGGATTGAGGTTTTAAACTATTTTGAAAATTTATTGATTTAAGAAATGGATTTTGAGATTTTGTGAAATGGTTATAATACAGTGTCGTTGGAAAGGTATATGTAAGGATACGGTGTTGGTTGTTATGAGTTGATGTACCATATAGTACCATAGGTTCGATTCAGTACCTATATTACAGTGCACTGGGTTTGCCACGGTGTCGTGAGGTTTGTTCCATCCAACGGTTACATATTATTTCCACGGCCTTGATGTCGGGATTACCCGAAGGTTTATTAGTTGCCACGGTGTCGTGAGGTTGGTACTATCCAACGGTTATATATTATTTCCACGACCATGATGTCGGGATTACCCGAAGGTTTATTAGTTGCCACGGTGTCGTGAGGTTGGTACTATCCAACGGTTATATATTATTTCCACGGCCGTGATGTCGGGGATTACGAAGGTTTATTGATTTATACGGTGTCATGAGGTTGGTTCCATCCAATGGTTATATATTGTTTCCACGACCGTGATGTCGGGTTTACCCGAAGGTTTATTAGTTGCCACGGAGTCGTGAGGTTGGGTTTATCCGACGGTTTACTATGGGTATATGGTACGATACATTGTTGGTTTATGAGTAAAGTATAACCATTTCAATATTTATGGTTATTGTATTTTCATGATTATTTTTACGACATGATGGTTATATATATTTTTTGCTCAATTTTTATGTTGTGAATAAATTCAGGTCATAAGGTTCTTCATAATGACGTTGGCTAAATTTTTGAGTAAAATTTCATATTGTTGACTTGGGTATATAAGTTTGGGTTTTGTGAAATGATTCTAAACGGGAACCACAAAAGAGTGGACGTGGTCTTCGAGAGAGAATTTTCAAAATAAAAACATTATTTTCCTTATAAATTATGCCACTCAGCGAGATTTATTATCTCCGCGATTTTATTGTTTAAATTCGTTTCTCTAGGTCCGGACGGTCAGTAGAGACCTACCTCGTGCCCGGCTTCTACGTCCCTGGATTCTGCGATTACGAGTATTCTATCTTATCTATCTTGCCTTTATTTTATTGGCCTTATATACTTTTCATTGTACCTAAATTCGAAAACACTCTTAGAATGCTCGATCTTAGTAGTGAACTCATATGAGTCTTTATCATATGTTTATTGGATTTATGACCTACGATAAGATAAATAGATTGGTTGTAGATTTGAGCGATTGTGGATCTTTTATATATATATTGAGGTATTATATTAATGCAGGTGTTTACTTTCTTTCTTAAAGTTGGGGTTCCATTGGACATTCCCTAGGGTTGTACAAAAGGGGAACTTCATCAGCTGACCACCCCTGGGAATCTTGGGAGGGTTTTCGAGCCGGCCCGTTTCACAACAAAGGCCTACCCCTCTCGAGTATCTCGAAGGGCCCACTAAACCTCGCCGATAGCTTCCCTCGCTTACCGAACCTGACCACTCCCCTCTTAGGCATCACCTTCAAGAAGACGTGATCCCCAACCTCGAACTCTAAGGGTCGACGTCGTACATCTGCATAACTCTTCTTCCAGCTTTGAGCCGTGAGAAGACGCTGTCGTATCAAGCTCACCTTTTTGGAGGTGTCTCTAATCAAATCAGGACCAATGATGGAGCTCTTTCCCACCTTGGTCTAACATAACGGTGATCTGCATGGCCTCCCATATAATGCCTCATATGGCGCCATCTGTATACTGTCATAACTCAAGCAGGTTGTAGCGAATTCCACTAAGGGCAAATGCTCTCCCAGCCACCTTATGACTGGGCGGACGATGCTCAGCGATGTCCCCTTCAACACCCGTATAGTCCTCTCATAATCGACCATCCGTCCGCGGGTGGAGTTGTACTCATGGTCACCAGGTGCCCATAGCCTTTTGGAAACTCTTCCAAAGTGCGCCGTAAACCTCGGATCTCTATCCGACACTATGGATACCGTACCCATGTAGCCTGACTTATCTCGAATATACAACCCTGCTATGACTTCCAATGTTAAGGCCATCCCGCACGGCTAGGAAAATGTGTCGACTCCCCGTGAGCCTGGCCCACCATCACCACAGTCGCATCATGCCTCTGCGGTGTCCGTGGCAAGTGGGTCACAAAATCCATCGTGACATGTTTCCATTTCCACTCAGCCACCTCCAATGGCTGAAGTAGCCCTGCTTGCTTCTGGTGCTCATCCTTAACCTGCTGACACATGAGACATCGTCGCACAAAGTCCCTGACGTGTCTCTTCATCCCGCTCTAGTAGTACTGACGACGAAGATCCTGGTACATCTTCATGCCACCTGGATGCACTCCAAGAACTCCGAGAGCAAAGGAAACCCTTGAGAATCTTCTCTCTCAACCGTCGACTCCGAACCACCACCGTCCCTCTATACTCAAAGACTACCATCCGTGTGGATGGTCCAAATCCCTCACACCCATACCGACTATACCCGGCCCCGACGGACACTATCTCTCGTGTCCCACCCTGACTCAATCACTCAAGCCAACAGAGACAGGTGTAGCTAATTAAACTCCCCAACTGCACTTATGCTTGCTCGCATCAGAACTCCAAGTAAACCACCCCACGGTCTTCGAGCATTTGCCACTCCCGGGTTATACTAGCCAATGCTCCCCGTGACTTCTGACTGAGCGCATCAGCCACCACATTTGCCTTACCAGGTGGTGTTCCAGCAAGTCATAATCCTCTAGGAACTCCATCCATCTACGCTGGGTTTCATCGAGTCCCGCCAGGCGTTGAAAAATATACTTCGTTTCGCGGGTCCGAAAGTACACCTCGAACTCCTCGCTCATAAGTAGTGGCACCAAATCTCTGGGCGAAGACTACTTACCGCCTAACTCCAAGTCGTGTGGGTAATTATGCTCATGATTCTTCAACTAAAGGGAACCATAAGCTACTACTCTCCCGGACTGCATCAAGACACATCTCAGTTCGTCCTTCGAGGCATCATAATACATTGTGTACCCCGTCTCTCGGCCGACTATCAAGATAGGAGCTGAAGTAAGTCTCTTCTTCAACTCTTGGAATGCCTCCTCACACGGCTATCCCTAATCAAACTCGACCTCCTTCCGGTCACCACATAGCCGCTATTCAGAGAAATCTCACTTAATCCTCCCACACCCAAATTAATCCCAAGAAACTACGTATTCGAAGACCTAATTTCGCCTCCCAACTCATCACTGGCCATCCGTCCATCTGACGCTCTGATGCCAAATCCATTAACTAATGCACTCACCACACCAATCGATTTATTGACCTGAGCTGAGCACCAGATGGTCTCACTGGTCCAACATCTCGGTCGATACTCATACCATTCACTGGAGATCAAGATGTCCCAAGAACACGCTGACAGGTCACCATCAGATTGAAGGTCAATGTCCATGTGATGAGATCCATTGACTGTCACATGATTGCAATCCAGTATATCACCAAACTACAGTGGCCCATATCGCATCCTAAACGCCGCATGGGATATCTCGTTTCCTAACCTCAACTGATGGTAAATCAGCAAGGGTCTATCTTAGAGTAGACTCGCGCTCCTCTCAACTGATCAAACAAATCATCAATCCTCAATGGGTACTAATTCTTGATTGTAACCTTGTTCTAATGCCTGTGAATCAACTACGCGTTGAAAGGGTTCTAACTCTTTTCTTAGAAAATAGAACCTGAGCGCCCATGGTGAAGTGTTTCCTGGCCTTAAATGAACCCCTTGTCCAAAGAGGGGCTCAGAATCGACTTCGAAGTTCCCCGTAATCCACCGGAGCCATCCTATCTGAGTCATGTAGATGTGCAAAGTACTGGGGGTGTAACTCGATGCACAAAGCTCAACCCTCTCATGAGGTAATCCCTGTGAGGCTCATCCTAATAACATCCACATACTCAAACTACTCGAGATATCTAAGTCCGGTCTCTCCTCATCCTTGTGGTAAGGGGTTTGCTAGCCAACCCGCTTAACTCGTCCCCGAATACACTGGACTCGTGATACCTGTCTGGGGCAAAATATCATGCGCGGTCCCCCCGAAATACCACACACGAAAAATACCCCGTAGGCTGTGAACCCTCTTATGCTCACAACTCGATAACGACCAGAGCCAAGCCAAACAACCATCCTGGGATGACATCGAACTCGACATGTCCATGATCCTCAGTCCATCAGGAGCAGAGTCCCGAGATCTCCAACTCGCAACCTCGACATATCATCCCTATTCTCGCCCTAATCCCTAGGGGAGAACTCACATACAAAGGCTCCTCCAAGGTCTCAACCTCTAAGCCCAACTCGATCACAACTGATGCAACAATGAATGAATGCGAAGCACTAGAATCAAATAACACTCTGCCCATAAAGTAGATAGCAAAACGCATCAGATAATCATTGATCCGTCGACTACCGGCGATGTGATGGCATAGACACGCCCTAAACTCCCCGACGCCCCCGCCAGGCCTAGTCCTTCGCCTTCACCCATACCCGTCTCAAGCCACTCAACTGAGGTGCCTGGGCGTAGGCCCCCCGAAACCGAAACCGGTCCTCCGACCTGCATCGGCCGTGAAGGAATGTACTCAGATCCTCTCATGTCCTACCGCCGACCGGGATCACACCCAAACCGATCCCCGTCTCTGAGCAACCCTCACGTGCCTGCCGACGGCGCAGTATCACACTATCCGCCCAGCCGACCTGGCAGAACTCTAATCGTCCCTACCTCGATGGCCGCACCCTAGAACCTCGCAACCAGCCTCTCTCATTTCTTTCCCGAACTAGAAGACGACCGACTCCTCCTTCCTCTGCTACTAACACCGCATCCCGAAAGTGCTCCGAAAGCATCCTCGATCTCTCTCTCTATGGTCAGGGTCGTCCCAACCATGGAGTCCATATCCTATAGGCGTAGTCCTACAATCCTGGCCCGAATGGACAACTTCAGCCCATTCTCGAATCTCCTCACCTTGGCCATGTCTCAGTCATAATTTCATTATAAACTAATAGTCTGAATCTAGCCACATAATCTATCACGCTCATCATCCCCTTTCTTCAAATTTCAGAACTCTTGAGCCTTCGTGATGCTCTGCAGATCCGAAAGTACTTACCCATGAACAACTCCCAAACTCGCCATGTCATTGCCCCTAGATCTCAGAGGTCTTTGCCCAGCCCACCATACTCGGGGCCCCACCTCAACTAACGCAAATTTACTGATCCGTAAAGATCGTAGGTAATTCCATACTTAACACCTTCTCAACTCCGTGATGAACCAATGGTCCGCACCATCATCTCCTCCCTATGAATGTCTGAGGATGATGCGCCCTAAACCTCCGGAGGTTACTCTGACTCCCCGACTCACCGCTACACCAAACAGGCTATACCAGAAATAGCACACCCGCAGCCTCAATAAAGGCTCACGATCAACACGGTATAGCTCCCGACCAGCACTTCGTGGACGCCCTCTACATCCTCGCCCTCAACTAGCCATCTACACAGTTCAAATGGCAAGTTAAATTCAATGCAGTATCTTTAAGGCATAAACACAACCCCGAGATACTATTCATACACAGAAGACATTTCATATTCTAAGTCCCTGCATTCATAAGCAATGCAAGACAACTAATTCCATATATCATATTATAGTCAACATCAAAAATTTTATCTCATTTTATTTTATTTATATATATAAAAAAATTCAAAAAAATTTGGTGAATGTGTTGTTCACAATGCTTGGCCCAAACAAAGGATCGAAATAAGGTATTGAGTCCTAAAATCGGGTCGGGTGCACCATGCACAACCTCGGGTCAACTCCTCGCGCTGCTGTGAGCCCAAGAGCTCAGCCGCACTCAGCGGCGGTCGGGCTCGGCACGCCTGCCGTGTCGCGCCCCTACGCCGTGGTCGCATCCGTCCGCCATGTCGTAGGCTCAGCGCTTTGTCGCCACGCGCTCTGGGCCACGGTCGTGGCTCGCATGGTCGCGGTCGCCACACAGCCCCGTCCCAACCTTACTAGTCATAATACACTCACTGCAGGCCGGCACAGCTTCCAGTTGGCTCAGTCGCCATGTCACGATATTAATTAATTGTATCGACCTCGCCAGCCTAAGCCACTTCTTCACCCGTCACGATATATTGCCCGCATCGCGGACCTTCTCCTCCGCATCCAGCCCCCCGCTTCGCTTCCTTGTCACGATACATCAGATCAGACGTGACACGCCACCAGCCTAAGTTAGCCTCAGTCACGATACAATTCATTGTATCGTGACTTAGTTTCCCAGCCATCAAGCCTTACTACTGTCAAGTCACGATACAATTTTTTTGTATTGTGACACACCCAACAGCCTACTGCATGCCCAAAGATGCTGTGTCACAATACAATTTCCCATTGTATTGTGACACAGTTGGGCAGTAGCCCAACCAATCCTGCTTTTTTTTTTTTCATCACTTCGCACAGAGACACCTAAAAATATATTTACATTTTTTTTCATTCTCCAAAGACATCCAATTAAATTGAAACAAATTCTTGTTTCATTTACTTTTCTTCATTCATGCCACTGGAAAAACACCCAACATATATCCATTTACATATATATATATTTTTTTTTTCATTTTCCCATACACCAAATAAATTTTTTTTCTTTATTTTCTTTTTCCAGATTTACACACTGTAAAACTCCAAAAATTTTCTAACACATCATTTGTTTTCCTATGTGCTAATCACTAAGCACACAATCACACAACAATTCATCAATTAATCACATGATCACACATCATTCATGTTATATACATCAATCACACATAAAACACCATGCATGCAGTGTTCTAATCCTGTCCCATGATTGTTTAAGTAATCACATACCTAACCCTACATCGAACCACACCAAGTGGTGATGGATACCCAAACCCGAGCTCCCTAGGTATTCGTATACCTAAGCTCGATACCGTCGCGACACCCCAAACCCAGGTCCGTTGACAAACCCATAAACCCACTGAATACTCGTGAATGCTCAAAATCTGACACTACTCACGAAATCGCGCTTCCTCGTACCCGAGAGCTCTACCCAAAGTACATAACTTGTCCCAAACAACATCATAAGACATATACATGAGTAAAACGGCCACTTGGGCCCATACACAATACTCATCAATATACATCAACTATATACCATAGCTCAAGAGTTAATAATTCACTCTTATTTCAAACATATATTAAAATTCTAGAATTCTAATACACATCATACATCATAAAACGATCAAAGCCACAACCCGGCTTTCTTCAAAATCTACTAAGATGAGCCGCTCTCGACGCTCTCCCGCACCGAAAAATAATATTCCTCGACAGGTGAGCTTATCGTCAAGAGGAATCACCCTAAATGGGTTACTCCTACCTAAGTGCATATGCAATGCTCCACAAACACACCCCAAGTAAATTCGTGATCCTACTTGAATGTCTAAATCTCTATCGCTCTAAGCCATGTATGAGAAAATATCATTTTCAAAACAAAACTTCGTTGTTCTTGAAATACACTACCAATCTCAGAAAAATATGGGACTACCCTCCGAGGCAAATGTGCCTGAGAACCTTCCAAACAATACACGCGCTCCTCCGACGTGTAATTGTAGGACCATCTCCAACACCATTCTCCTAAAATCATCCCGTGAAATTCCTTTCTGCAACCATTTTCATTTTTTTAGAAAATTCATATCACGCATTACACACTCTAGCTTTCTTCTTTGGGGGTTAATTCTTATGCATATGAAATGCATTATGCCATTTCAACACAATTTATATAACACATGCAAATATATCATCATGCATATATTTACATAATTTAAATCACAACAACATGTTATATAAATTCTCAATACATTACACTAAAAATTAGCTCACATAGGCTAATTAACAAACACGAGCAATTCGATTTGAATTACTCAACCAAACACATTTTCTCACAACAAATATTTCGTGAATACTATTCACGCCATCGTTGAAAAACCCCTGCTACTGCTCACCCAATCACCCAACACCTGCTCCACTTGTGAACTCAATCCATGGCCATTTCCTACTTTATTATTATCACCTCGTAAAGCATAATTTATAGCATAAATTATACTACTAGTACCTCAAATAAATTGCGGATCGTCACTGACGCCTATAAATGGGTTCCACAACTTTCCACATTTCAGTTCCAAGATTTGGGATCGATCAAATGGTCGTTCAAGGCCTCAAACCAACCGAATCATCAACAAAACACTTAAACAAAGTGTAACTCAAGTAGGATAAAACCCCTACCTCATGGAGTTTGTCAAAACTCCTTAAAACCGGTGCCCACGCCGGCCCCGCCTTAAGCAGAGAACCACTCTCTCTCGCCCGACTTAAACCACCGGCCGATCACCTCGCGATCTTGTGAGAGAAGTCCCTCACTCTCTCACTAAAATTAAAAACCTAAGCTCTCTGCATCTCCTGCACGTTTTTTTCCCTTTTTGAATTTGAGAAGACAACCACTATTTGTTATTTTGTCCTATTATCATTAAACATTTCAATAATGCCAATCATGTCCCTAAGCTTGATTTTGCGATTTCGCAATTTATCTCATCACCATTTATCATCATTCTACTCATGCAACTTATGTCACATGAGTACATGTTATAGGTGACTTTTTTCACCTCAGATTTCGTTTTACGGCATCCGATACTCGATGCATCGAAAAACGTGCAAATTCCGACTGTCTTGAAATTCGACGAAATTCGACGTGGTGGCTAGATTTCGCGATACGATTCCAACGATGAAATCCGTTTTTTCATCCGAGATCTAGAAAATTTTTGAATTTTTACCGAAATTATGTTTTTGCCATTTTTCCAGAAATTGGAATTTTCTCGGGTCTTACATGTGTTGCGACACATAAAATATTGTTGTGACATAGTTCTCTAGCCATTTTCTGTACATTTGTAGAACCCAAAAGTCTCGTCGCGATGTGATCAAGGTTGTAATTGTTGTTTTTCTCTTTCTCTGAAATCTTGAATAGTTTAGATTGTAGAATAAATGCAGACCCATAATTTGGCATTAAAACGGCTTTGAAAATATTAAAAACAAGCCATAAAAATTGATTAAAAATATATGAGTTTAAGACTCATCAAATTCCCCCAAACTTAAAGTTTTTCTTGTCCCCAAGAAAAGAAAATAAGATTTTGTTTGTCCTCAAACAATTTGGCTTTATTTTTAAGGACATTTTTCTGTTTTGCACTAAAAATCTGCAACTTGAATTGAAACTAGTCAGTTGTAGCTTAATTTCAAATTTAGTTTTTAGTTCAGACTTAAGAAAAAATTTCAATTATTGTCACAAACAAACTAATGAATGTTGAAATGTAAACAAATTAATCTTGATCTCTGTGTGTGATGGTTTTCTTTTCCTTCCTCTTTGGCAAGATTACCTAATCTTCTAGGACTCTACACAGTGACTGCAATTTCTTTTAGCTCTTCAAAGTCCCATATGCTTGTTGTTTTTCATATTAGTCTCCACTAATGCAGTAAGTACCACTTCAAAATCACTCAGTCTTTAGGCTCAGAGAGTTTGCCTGGGGTAATCGGGTAGATAAGTGAGAATTTAAAGCAAAATTTACCCAGATTCCACTCTTCAAGTGTGTATCTTTGCCTCTATCCTTCATCCTTTTTCTTTTCTAATAATGTCTAAAAAATATATTCACCCAAACTTGCCCTTGATGTATCATACTGCATATTCTCAGCTTGGCATCTTTTATAGAGAAGTCTCCTTTTCCCTTTTTTTTTACTTGTCAAAAAATTTTAAGATTAATGCAATGTCTTGTCTTCTTAGGCTTTCTACCACTCTTTAGAGAGCTTTGGGTTAGCAGCTTCCATACCAATTGGCATTAGGGTACTAGGTGTTGAAACACCCCTAAGAACTTAATTGTTCAAGAGAGGAAGGCCACAAGACAAAACTTAATCCCAATTGTCAATTTACAATTTTGACTTCTTCTCCGCATTCTTTTCCATTTCTTCATTTGTTCTTTCTTTTTCCATCCTTCATTCTTGTTTCCTTTCAAATCAACATAACATTCTCCCAAGCTTGTCATTTTCTCAGATTTTAGTTCTCGTTCCGAAACCTCAAGTAAATAAGGTCTTTATCAGTGGGATTTCTTAGAATAAAGAAAGGGTTTTAGGCTTCTAATTGTTGTTTAAATGAAGAAACTAGACAATTTGGCTCAAATCTGGAACTAGAGTATATGCTTATGCATATTATGAGAGTAGGCTTGAAAGGCTCAAACTTCCAAGGATGGCGTATATCACTTCCTGTTAGTGGTATTGCCTAGGATTTCACATTGACTAATAATCTAACAATTTCTAGGACCTTGGACTTTTTGACTGTGACTGAACCCAGAAGATGTCCCTAATCCTTCACAATTTGTTAAGGAACATTTTAACCATGTGCGTTGTTTTTCAGGACTTTCACTGACCTTATTGTTTATACAACAGTTTCAAAAGTCTTATTTGTGCTGTCCATTTAATACATTTTCTTAAATCTGAATCTTAAACTTCATTCTAGCTTACACATGCAACTTCTTTTTCCAATTCATTGAGGCCTATCACAATTTTAATTGCAAAGGTTTGTTTGGTTATGAGGTTTGTTCTTGTGTTATTCTAATCAAGTAAAAGAGTTCATTTGATCATGCATTCAACTCAAAATCATACAACACATCAACAATTGTAATCAAGTCATTTCACCCCCAACATGCTACAACAAATAAACTATTTGAACCAAGTAGTTGAATTCTTCTTTATTCAACCAAGCAGATGACAAACATGAGGCAAAAGAAATTAATAAAAAACACACCAATCAAACAAAAACACAATTTAACACAAAATTTTTGCTAAAAAAATTATTTTAGTAAGTGGAATTGCTTTGAGTACAAAGAGGATGAGGAATTGGATGAGGTAGTGTATTGTTCATTTTTTATTCCTTGCAGCCCTCTCCTTTGCTGCTTCCATCCTTAGATATTCTACCTCCTCTACTTTGGGGTAAGTTCTTTTTCCACGTGTTACAGGGTTTATCTTTTTTATGTGTCTGAGGTGTAGAAGTGCTGTCCCGATTGAATTTGGGTTGAGTATAGGGTTTAAATTAGATCTGTGACACCTGAGGCGCTATAGTGTGGGTCTACATTCCCGAGATTGGTTGTGTGGTATCTTCTTCTTCTTTGGGAAAAATGTCTTCTGGCCAGTCAGAATCTTGGCATTGCTCTGGTAAGTTCTCATTTTGCCTCATTGTTAGAATCAAAGTGTCACATTTGTTTATCATCTCCGAAGAGCTCATCAGCGGCTTTGTTTGTAGTGTCTGAAGCCCATTCATAGAAATTGCTATCTTGAGTCCATTACTTATCTTTGGGCATTATCTCTCTATCTCTCAGGCCTTTCGCCACTCCATGTCCCTTTTTCTATTTCTGCTCTCATTCTTCTGTGCTCTTGATGCATCTTAGGGTCGATCCCTTAACTTTGAGCTCGCATGTGAAATGCACTCGTCACAGTGTTGTGTCTTTAGCTGATTGTCTCTTTCCCTTATTTCATGTCGGATAGATATCAGCAATTCTATCAATTCTGTATGATTGCAGTTCTACCCTGAACTTTCAGCTTGTTCATGTTGGGTTTGTCTTAGCTGCGGGGTGTATACGAAATTGGCTCGACTCCTCGAGCTTAGTTGCAATGGA
Source organism: Tetrastigma voinierianum (assembly GCA_016808115.1). Lineage (NCBI taxonomy): Eukaryota > Viridiplantae > Streptophyta > Magnoliopsida > Vitales > Vitaceae > Tetrastigma > Tetrastigma voinierianum. The sequence goes on along the minus strand of JAEQBH010000651.1, from coordinate 607,986 downwards.
CATTAGTTTTTGTATTAAAGCTCGGTCTTGACCTTCTTCCTTTTTTCCTTCTTACATTTCTTTTTCCTTGCCTTTCATACATTCTTTGGTCCCGGAAGGCTCACAAGAATAATTTCCTCGATCTCCCATTCTTCCTTAACTATCCCTTGGATCACGAGAAATTTTGATTGTGTTTACGGGTGTGGAATCATCCCCTGCGTTTGCTTTCAAAGTAACCCCGAAGATAGAATTTTCAGCCAATTTTTCCCATTTATCTTGAATCCTTTTAGCAATCGTGAGTAGGATTACCTCCTCTCTTCAATTGTACTTAGATGCTTTAGATGGCCTTAGGACGGGCGATAAAGTAAACGATACCTTGGCCTAGCCGAGTTAGGTCTCACTGCAACAATGGATCTAAAAGCATTTATCTTTATCCCTTTCCATTCGCCTTTTCCTACCGTGAGTAGGTATACTATTTTCTGGTGTTCTAGTTCCTTTAACTGTTTCTTGAACTTCGAACCATCCTTTTGCACATTCAGATTAAACAATCTGTTTATCTTTTCTCTACTGAACTCTATCCATTGGCCTCTGGCATATACTCTTTTTCCTTCCTTTTCTACCATATTTGCATATAATTATTTTACCAAGGGCCTTCTGACCATATTCCTTGTGTTGACCCGCTGTGCCATTCTCTCCTTTCGAGGAACTGCGAAAAGGAGAGATAATGTTTTTGAACCCTCTTTCAACAATGAAGCATCTGTTCTTCAAACTTCCATCCATCAAAGTTGCTACCTTTTTCTAAAATTAAGTTCCTTGCTCTAGCTTCATCGCTCCTTTTTGCACTTTCTTGGTTCATCCAGCATGCGATGATTCTCTTCGTTGTCATCATCCCTTTCCTCAACTTGCTTGGTTGTTGCTTCAAAACCTTGCTCTGTTTGATTCTCCAGCTCAGTGTACTCTTCCATGACTTCATGGAGGTTTGGAATCAGGATGGTAGGATCAGACATGGTAATAGAGGTTTTTTTGAACTCTAGGAGGTTTTTAGGGATTAGTGATGAGACTTGGAAGTAAAGAAGGAATTTGTAGCAGAGACGGGTGAGTTTGTAATGAGGTGGCTATTCGAGTGCTCAAAATTTCATTTATAAGCGGCTGAGTTCATTGTGTGCTACATTAAATGTCGCAACAATTATTGCCCTCAGGTATGTACGTCTTTAATTCTCTATTGGGACATAAAGAAGGTATGTCATGACCAAGGTTGAAAATTTCCGATATATCGGCCGAAATATTGCCGATATATTGGATATCGGTACCCATCAACACGATATCAACAATCGACAATCGTTTGAAGGAAAAATCGGAAAAAATGGAAGAATCGATACATCGTGGAATATATCGATCCAGAGCCGTCTTTAGGTTATTTCATTTAAACCTTGAGGGACACGCGCCTTAGGATCTTTTTGTTTCAATTTATAAATCGATTTATCGCTGATATATGAAATATATCGATGATATATCGAGTAGGTTGTATTAATGAATTTAGAGATTCATCTGCGAAAGATCAATGATTCGATTTCACTCGATTTTCAATGGCTAGTTTGATTGATCTGATGACAAGATTTGAATATGCTTTGATCAGCCCCGGCCCAGTTTCACGAATTTAAATGCCATCACTTGATAAGATTTTTATCCAACGTGAAATTTAAATCTTGATTTGATCTAACGGCTATGGATTGATCCCAACGGTTTGAAAATGATCTAACAGTCAGATTTTCACCAAAATTAAATCCAGCGGTTAGAATTAAATTTTAAATATATTTTGACCATCCTATAGCTTTTTTGACCCCAAAAAAAAAACTATAAATACCTCTAAAAATCACTCCATTTTATCACAAACTCTCTCTACTAATCCAATCTTCATTTCACTCAAATTTTTTTTTCTTTGTTATATATCTCCAAAAAAGGTGGAAATTTTGGTGTTTAAGGTTAAAGTTTCAAATTTCCAACAAGGTTAATTAAGGTATATACTTAAGGTTAAATTTCTTTCAAATTGTCATTATTGTATTTATGCTTTGTGTACTTAATAGTTTTACATTTATGTTTTGTATTTATGTTAATTATATATTAATTTAATTTTATAATTTCATATTAGATTATAAATTTATTAAAATACAAATATATATTAGTTTAAGGTAAATATCATATAACACTATAGTTTTATATAGTATAATAAATTTAATATTAATGACTTCTTTAAATAACTATATATTAAGTTTTTTTATAATTCTACATTAGATTATAAATTTAATAAAATAGAAATAAATATTATTAGTTTAAGGTAAATATCATATAATACTATAGGTTTGCATATAGTATAATAAATTTAATATTAATGACTTCTTTAAAATAACTATATTCGTTTTATTTCATTAGATTATAAAATTTAATAAAATAGAAATATATATTAGTTTAAAGTAAATATCATATAATACTATAGTTTTATATAGTATAATAAATTTAATATTAATGACTTCTTTAAAATAACTATATATTACTTTTTATTTATAATTTCATATTAGATTATAAATTTAATAAAATGAAATATATATTAGTTTAAAGTAAATATCATATAACACTATAGTTTTATATAGTATAATAAATTTAATATTAATGACTTCTTTAAAATAACTATATATTAGTTTTTATAATTTCACATTAGATTATAAAATTTAATAAAATAGAAATATATATTAGTTTAAGGTAAATATCATATAATACTATAGTTTTATATAGTATAATAAATTTAATATGAATGACTTCTTTAAAATAACTATATATTAGTTTTTTTTTATAATTTCACATAAGATTGTAAATTTAATAACATAGAAATATATATTAGTTTAAGGTAAATATCATATAATACTATAGTTTTATATAGTATAATAAATTTAATATTAATGACTTCTTTAAAATAACTATATATTACTTTTATTTTAATATTTCATATTAGATTATAAATTTAATAAAATAGAAATATATATTAGTTTAAGGTAATAAATATCATATAACACTATAGTTTTATATAGTATAATAAATTTAATATTAATGACTTCTTTAAAATAACTATATATTAGTTTTGTTTTATAATTTCACATTAGATTATAGATTTAATAAAATAGAAATATATATTAGTTTAAGGTAAGTATCATATAATACTATAGTTTTATATAGTATAATAAATTTAATATGAATGACTTCTTTAAAATAACTATATATTAGTTTTTTTTTTATAATTTCACATAAGATTATAAATTTAATAACATAGAAATATATATTAGTTTAAAGTGAAATATCATACTCAATACTATAGTTATATAGTATAATAAATTTAATATTAATGACTTCTTTAAATAACTATATATTAGTTTTTTATAATTTCACATTAGATTATAAATTTAATAAAATAGAAATTTATATTAGTTTAAGGTAAATATCATATTTTAAATTAAGTTATATATTAGTTAATATTGTGTATATATTAATATATATTATAAATCTGTAGTTTTATATGAAAATAAATTCATTTTGAATTGTATAATAATATAGTTCAATTTAATAGGATGACTAGTGGAAGTAATATTAGAGGCCGAGATCCAGCATAAAAATATTGCACACATATGAAAGGGAATAGAAATGGTACAGTATGTAATTACTGTGGTTTTGTGATAAGGAGTGGTGGGATCACTCGCTTTAAATATCACCTATCACATTCGGATCCCCACTCTAATACAAAAAAGTAAACAAATGTGCCTCCGGAAGTGAAACAAGAAATGAGGCAACTTTTAGACCAGAAAACTAAAGAAAAGCGAAAAGCGGTGATATGGATGAAATTGATTTGAGTGACAAGGCCTGATAGGGGCGATAGACATTTAGATTGATGATGATGAGGATGAGGAGGAAGAAGATGAGGATGTATATATGTCAAGGTGATATGACCCCCTAATAAGAAGAGTTGATTTTCGAAGCGACATGTCGTGCGTAATTTCTTTGAATGGAGCAAGCAAACAAGAAGAAGTTCTGAGAGGCAAAGAAAAATGGGTAAATCTTTAAATTAAATTAATTTTTATAAAATAAACGAATTTACTTCGATTTCTAATTGAGATATTGCAACAGGTGAGCCTTCACAATCGTAATCGACTAATCCAACAAGGCGCATGCAAAGATCTCAAAGTGTGAGACAATCGGATTCATTACCACCTCTTGCTTCATCATTCTACAAATCTTCGGCAGCAAGACAAAAGAACATTAAAAATCTTTTCAAAGGTGGTTCAATCAAAGAAACGACACGACTAATCAAGAATTCTATACGAGAGGTTTGCTACCACAAACAGACTCTCACCACTTCAAGAATATGATTGTCAGCATACCGTCGGGTGCTGTGACAATCACTTTTCGCTAATAAATTATTATCTTATATTATAATTGAAAATCAGATAATTAATTCCATTAATTCTACTTCTTGTGCATGGGAATAGAAATAACATCTCCATATGAAATCAAAACAAATACTGGATATGGAGTATAAAGACATGAAGATTATGAACATCTAAAGGAGAAATGGAAGACTTATGGGTTCACGACATGTGTGATGGATGACCGCCCATGAAATCGGTATTGCCACTCATGGTATATTCGAAATGAAGCATAATATTCCTCAAGTCCGTTGATGCATCCAACAAGATAAAAGACAACAAATACATTTACGGTTTATTGAAGGACGTGATCAAGGAAGTTGGTGAAACAAATGTTGTGCAAATGGATCAAAGATTTGTGAAGGCGAAAGCGTTACTCTAGTTAGCACAATTTATATTAGACTCCATGCGCAGCACACCGCACGATTGATGTTCGCGATTACCGGTAAAAGAGCTACCGTTTCGGAATTAATTACCAATGCACGCAAAATCATCAACTTCATCTACAATCATGGTTGGTTGCAAAAATGAGAAAGGCATGTGGTGGATATTGTGCGTCCGGGGGCAACAAGATTTGCAACAAAATTACATCGCCCTAGAAAGTTGATGAGTCCAAAAACTCATTAGATTTTTAATCCATTTTTCTGAGTTTATAATGAGAATAATGTTGAATTGTCTGCAGAAAACTGATAATTTACTCAAATTCCAATTTGCAGGAAAATACAGCAAAAAATCAAATTTTAGCAAAAATCATAAGAAATCAGCCTACAGCAGAACTGAAGTCAAAACTGGAATTTAAGTCGCGACAGGAAGCGCAGTTTCCAGCAATTTCAAGTCACAACATCAACAAATTTTACTTTGAAGAAGAAACTGAAGAATGAACAAGTGAAGTCGTGACTTGAAGAAAGAAGGAGACAAAGAATGACTTGGTCAAGATTAAAGAAGCAATCAAATAAAGAGTGCCTGATGTCGACATCATCATGATGTCGCGACACCAAAAGGAGATAAATGATGTCAGTGACACCACCATGAGAGTCGCAACAAGGACTGTCACAAAGCCACAAGAATGCCTTTCATGAAGTAAAAGAAGTCGCACTAATTTTTGAAAAAGGACTTGATGCCGCGACCTGACAGTAATGAAGAAATAACACCAAGGTCGCAATGTAAACTCCAAATCGTAATACCAAGAATAAATGAAGAAGTTAGACATGATGTCGCTGACACCACGTAGGTCGGTTATTAATTGAAAGTTTAGCAAAGAGGATACGGGAGGTCGCGGATAATCGTAATAGAAGTCGAGACAAAAGATTTTCTGGCAGATCGAACATGCAGGTCGCGACGCTTAGAAGAGACGCGATATCAACATCGAATCACAAGATGTCGCGACATCACGCCGGGTCGCTGGCATCATTGCATGGTATCAAGGTCGCAACGTCCTTCAGCGGTCGCGACATCAGTTACAAAGAAAGAAGGTCGCGACGTCCTTCAGTGGTCGCGACATCAGCAGTAAAGAATGGAGGTCGCGACATCAAATCCCAGAGATGCTGAAGACAAGTCACGACCAAATAAAAGCTCATGGCATCGTAAGAGCCTATACATAACATCAAGTCGCTGACGTATGATCGGGTCAGACCCCAAAAGAGCTCTCAATACGTAGCTGCGGAAGTCGCGACGCCACTGGTCGACATCACATATGAAAGAAGGTCGCGACGCCATTTAGTGTCGCGACATCGCATCCAAGGGGTGTTAAAGGCAAGTCGCGACTGTGATAAAAGCTCTCGCTTACAGACGAATCAGAAAACGGTCGACGTATGATTGAAGTCACACTCTCGCAAGAGATCATAATGCGGAAAGGTGAAGTCGCGACGATGATTGAAGTCGCGACATCAAAACAAAATTATAAGGTATCAAAGGAAGTCGCTGACGTGAAAGAGGTCGACATCAGTCAAGGTCGCGACAAACAAATGGAGTCGACATGAACAAACAACGGGCCATTTATTTTGAAATCCACAACAGTGCATCAAGTTAGGGCCCAACTTCCAAACCCTATAACACACGCAAGAATCAAGCATCGTAAGAAAAGCACTTGGCGCCGTGAAAGAGAAGTCCGCAGTCAAGGCTTGTGTATTTTAATTTTCTGTTTCTTTTTCTTTGTTTTACTGTTACTTTAGATTAGATTAGAGTAAATTGTTATTTCATTTGAATTTCTGGATCTGGATGTTAGTTGTTGAAGTTGAAGCTGAATGCATAATGTTATTTTCTTCAAATTACTGCCTGGTTCATTTGAAGTCCAAACAAATTTTGGAATTCAATTTCCATTCGATTTACAATAGCTTGATCAGAGAGCTACCAAGTAGGTGTAATAAAGTAATTCTTAGAAAACCCACTCGTTGAATTTGCATTTCGTTGTTAAAATTCTATCTTTCCCCGCAAATTTATCGTGAGTCTATTGGAACTTCACTCCCGAATCGTCACGGTTTTGTTTATTTGTGCATTCGATCCAAATATATGTCCTATAATTAATAGGATTGCTTTCATGCTCTGATTTCCGTGGGCCCTCCTGAAAGTGATTGCCAGAGAAGGCATTCCTGAGAGTATTGAATGATTTCTCAAGGGTATGTGAACCTAATATTGGGGATCTAATGGGCTTTGTGAATTCTAATCGATAAATCTTCTTCTCACTTGAAACCGAGAATGAGTTGAATGACTTATCAATTAAAATGAGCAGAGAGTTCGCCTCGATTCGAACAGTGAGTTCAATCCCGTGTTAGCAAGGATCTAATCAAGGAAAGAATGAACCGTTCCAATTTTGGAGGATGAGGAACTGAATATAGTGTAAACCCATGCTTTAGCCTATGTCTTAGGAGCCAAGGTTTACAATTCCATGTTCGGGTATGGCATTGAAAAGAAAATACCCGTGATAAGGCAACTCGTATTAAAAGTAGTTATCTAACTTCTCAGATTCGAAAGAAAAAAAAAGGGAAGATTAGATGATGAAATGTGTCATTATGAGAGATCCACATGGCATTACCTTCTTCCTTGACTCGGGATTAAAAATCCGAGGTTCAGGGAAGCAAAGTTACAGAGTTTGTCATAGGAATCGATGTTTCACAATAGCCGTATTTTCAATGCATCCCTTTAAAAGCTAACTCGACCACTATCTCTTTTATTTTTTTATTTCAGCCACAATAATTTATTTCTGAACTCTAGTTTTGCTAGCTATTTTCATTCTTTATTATTTTAAAAGGTTGCATATGAATTTATCAATTGCCTATCATAAGCCTAAATAGTATAGAACTTGGTAGTCGTGTAGTTGATCGAGAATTCGAGATCTCTCAGTGATCAATATCTAGACTTAAATCCACTTTATTACTTGTCTCACCAGACACTTGCAGAATCATGGATCAAAACCAGAAAGAAATTCAACTACTCTAAGGAAATCGCTTAATCAAAAGATAATTGCAAAGAAATATAACAAACAAGTTTCATGGCATTATTACTGGGATTGATAATAACTTGGGTAATAATGTTATAAATTTGTGTTGATGTTTTGATCCATCACTCACACTTACATAGTGGGAGAATTACAATGTCAACAAAAGTCTTCTAATAAAGATGGTTGATTTGAAGAAGATCTTTATTAGTGATGGATGGACTTCTCACAAGCTTAGTCGACGAATTAATGACATGAGGGTCAAGTTGCCTACGCTTTGATCATACATATCGAGGCTGTCTCTAAGCTAGATCAATCTATGAGGCACTATATATTAGCTCGCATTGTTGATTCCGAAGTCGTCCCAACAATGCCATTTGTGTATGAGTTGATTCGGGTAATGAAGAAAAATTTACATCAACTCCATGGCAAAGATTGGGTCAAAACAATCATCACATATCGTTGGGATAGAACCCTCAAACATCCTCTTCATGCAGCAGGTAACTAAGTGATATCATAATCACATTTAATGTATATAATTTTCCTTTTATCACATACTAATTCTAAATCACTTTTGTAGCATATTATTTGAATCTAAGATTTCAATATAGACCTGGAGTTAGTAGTAACCCCGAAGTTACTCCAAGTCGCTCATAAAGTATTTGCAAGATTATCTTCTACATCAAGGCCTGGTAATTTGAAATTGAGGTACATCAATAGTTACAATTCTAATTAATTGATTCAATTTTTTGCCACTTACACTTATACGAATTTAACATGTACATTTCAATTCACAGCTTATACGTGTTTCGAGATGCGAAAAGAGATCTCTGATAGAGCAAAAGAATAGCCTCAAGAGATTTAATGGTTCCTGGTTAGTGTTATTTCTCATTAAAACTTTAAAAGTAAAGTCTATTATCATGTTATTATTAGATTTTGAATGTTACTTATTTTTATTGCAGCTGAATGGTGGTTCATGTATGGAAACCATCGGTGAACTCGGGCACGCGTTCTTTCCTAAATCGATCTTCTTCTCAAAGCATGAGAGAAATCGATCACATTTCCGCTTCTAATACATACAAAACAAAGAAATTGGCTTGCTTACCCTAGGCTCCAACAATTAGTTTTTTGTTACTATAACATGAAACTAAAGATACGTGATATGCAAGCAGAGACCGATAAAGTTGCTGAAAATAATTACCTTGATTTACTCGACATTTCAGTCAAGTTTGGTGAAGAAGAGGAAAATCAATTATTCCAATGGGTTAGACCTCTCCATTTGGATAATGAAGATGGAAATCCTTATCCACGAATTGTTGCACATGTTCGAGAAGCTAGTGTTGATGTTGACCGTGTTTTATCTGAAGAAGTTCATAGTGAAAGTTTCAATCAAGACATAAGAGACTCATTTCAGCCCGTTGTTACTTCTCGACCCTCAATTGATTCAAGTGTTGAACATAGTAGTAGACCCAGCTTTTTCCCAGACTTCCAACCTCCTCAAAAGTGCCAACACGGCTCAAGAGGAGAGGGGACCAATGATGGTAGTGATATTGGAAATGATGGTGAAGATATTGCAGATTGACAAATAAGTTAATATCCATTGAGTCCATTCACTGGTGAAGATGATTTCACATATGCTACATAAGATGAAGACTACGTGGTCTGGGGAGAGTCAGTCCAAGCACGAGCCATCGGAAAGCCATATAGAGGCCGATATAAGGATGGCACATCACAATGAGGGATTCATTGCTCGCTAGTTTTGAGTCTATGAGCATTGGCACTCAATACAAGGATTCATCCATTGACAAGAATATTTTTCTCCTCCTAACACAATGAGTTAATATGTCAGCCTTCAAATCCTCTACCTATCGATGAAGAATATGGGACGATAAATTATCCTCATGTCGAACAAATGTCATTCCACGCTCCATATCAAATGCAACAAGGATTTCGAATTTAACATGTGGGTGAACCCCGAATTTCCTATCCATGGAGACGTTGTGGTACAAGTCAAGGTGTTTATGCATGCAGTATGTTTGATCTTATAATCAATATTATCTAACACCATGTCCTGGTATGACTATCGCTCTCTACCAAGATAGGATCCCTTCATCAAATGTTGCAATGGAGCCACATTGATCTTCATTTTGGTGGTGAAAGACCATAGCAATGTAATATCAATGTCTATATTTCGTTATTAATGTCATTTTTACACTTTTACAAAGTATTTCCATGAATTTCAAAGTATTTTTGTTAATTTCTAGTATATCAATATTCATGTAAAAATATCCACCGATATATCCGATATATTCGTAAAATCCAAGTACCGATATATCCGTCGAAACCAATATTTTGAACCTTGGTCGGGATAGAGTTTCAACATTATTTGTAGACAGAGCCTGCCAAATGTCGCAACACAATATGTTGCAACATTTCTTTCAAGGCAATTTGAATTTATGTCACGACAGAACAGATTTATGTTGCGACATAATTTTCTTTTTTAATTTGCTTCCTAATTCAACTGTATCGTGACACATAAAAAGCATGTTTCGACACTTAACCTAAGTTCAAATACGCTCTTCTATGTTTCTTTCTCATAATATATTTGGCAAACAACCTACATCCATTCATACTCAGCCTTTAATTCAAACAGAATGTCCAGATATTCAGAATATGTTTTTATTCAAGCAATATAACATTCCCAAAACATTCAGATATGCATTAGGAAATTGGAATTTTACTCTCTTTTGTAGTCATTTTCTCGTATATTTTCTTTTGGAAACACTTGTTTTTAAATGGTTCTTCAATTTTGCTTCATTTTCTCGAAAAGCAAATAACACTAACATAAAAAAATACTAGAAATTAACTAAAACATCAAATACTCAAAATTTACTAGCACAAATTAAACTTAACAAAACAAAAATAAAAATTCCTTGGTCAAGCCCAAGAAGCCGTCTACAGTGTCCCTAGCTAGACATTTGCCGAATTTGTCTTCTCATCATCCTTTGCTTCGCTCCCTCTAAATCTCAGCTTTTCTTCATCAAGCTTAGTCTCCCCGTCGCTTTGTCCTACATTTTCTTGCTTCCTTGCACCATCAATACCTCTCATCATAGCCGTGTGAGATCTTTGTAGATTGATCTCAATACGCGGAAATGTATTTCTGGGGACACAGAAGGATAGTGCTAAATATTCTACGGTTTCTGCTTCTCTTTTAATGCAGTTATCAGATATTTGTTTGGAACACATTTGTGTTAGCTTGGAAATCCTCAAGTTCAGCAAACTTTTTATCATGCACACAGGATCCTTTTGTTTTCTCAATATGAATTGCAAGATTCGATCTTCAAAGATTCGAAAGTTCTTTCATTTCGATACTCCTCCATTGCTCCTATGTTGCCGCATCATTGCATTACGCTATTAGAACCTGCAGGCAACCCGATGGTGGTTCCGCTCTATGTCTAGGCCCTCACAGGCTCCCACCATACGAAAAGCTCTCGTGGTTCCTCAATGTTGGAGTGTAGTGTGTTGGAAAGTCAGTTAGATCAAGGGTAACTTCTCTACCATTCATATACTTTGTTTCAACTCGTAGGCTCTTTTTCCTCATACCCAACAGCACTATTTCTCCTTCCCTTCTCCTCATTGCTCCAACTTCATGTGCAAAGCAGCATCCTCCTCATTGCTACTCCGCCTGCTCATAACCCGCATCAAGCTTCGGGGCTCTATGGCTGAAGTTATATCCAATCCAATCGTACTATTTCGTGACGCCCAATCCCCAAGATAGATGTCAAGTGAGGGTCACTCTTTTTTTTTTTTTTTTTTAAACTTATAAATTTTTACATAATTTACATATTCATAATGTTAAATAATTAACTTGTATTACATTCAGAGCAATAATGATTATAAAAATATAAATACAAGCTCCAAATATGGAAATGTTCCAATGATCTACAATATTTACATCGTTTACAAAATCTCATGATACAAAATGTGACCTAAAGGTCTTCCAGGGGGCACCTATTGTCGCAAGTGGGCCTTTGACTCGCTGATGTGGATTGTCCGGTCCTCTGCTTTCTCTATACCTACACGACAACACCGCGTATAAGCTTTACGCTTAGTGGGAATATGACTTCTATTAAGAGTCACCACACTTCTATACAAATGCATATCACACATATAACAGTTACAGATTCTTATCATTTCTCATATATATACTTATCATAACCAGTTCCATTTCTTATCATCATCCATATACTTTTCATGTCAACTCGTATTTTACTTCTTGTTCTTGTAACTGTATACTATCATCACATAGCAATGCTATGCTTCTCATATCATGTCATATATTCTCTACATTTCTTTGCATATACCGCTATTTCTTTTATGTTTCATGTCCGCGATAAACCTTTAGAAGTGGATAGAAAAACCATGAGGGCCTGAAGGTGCAAGTATCATTGTGTGAGACAATGTACTATGCTCCTAATATGATACTCCAAGGTATCATCATCGTATGAGACAAGGACTATCCATGAGTGCCCGAGCAATATGATACCTGATGCATCATCACCGTATGAAACAAAGGACTATCCATGAGTACTCGGAGGCGCCTTGGTGACCCTTTCGAGGCCACCTGATCCAAACGGGATCTATGTCATCGACCCAAACGTGGCCGGAATATCTGTATATGTATGTCAAGGAAGAATCGGCTTTTCCCTAATAGGCATGTCCATCTATCCTCTACCAGTTCTAAGCATAATCAATGTATCGCTTAGTATATATTTCTTATTCCCGAATAATTATTGTTACTCGGTAATCATATGTGATATATATATACAATCATTTATTCATATCTCATTATATGCATTAATAACTATGCTTGCCATATATAAGCCATTTAAAGTTATTATGACCATAATAGACATTCATACAATGAATAACTATGATGCTTGTAGTGCCTACTGTTTTTCTGTATTTTATGGAACTAAGATGAGTTCCAACCTTATGCTTATTGATGGGTTCGACCAATGGGCTTTCCATAGAGTCCAATAATGACCCAAATCGAAGTTCAAACGAAGGAGTTATGACCTTCCGGTTGAGGCCATGCAGCCAGTCTCGATTTGAGCTGACCTGGACTGACGAGCTGAGCTGTCATGGAAGAGCCTGCTCTTGACACTCGGTCTGATATCTACTGTCCTCCTTCAGGCATATGAATGTATTCTTGACTCAATGGGCTTTCATAGAGTCCAAGAACACCAAATCGGAGTTCAAACGCATGGCTTACAGGACCTTCCGGGCTGAGGTCATGCGAGTCGGGCCTCGATGAGCCGACGAGCTGCATCGCGATGAGCATCAAGCTGACGAGCACCGCTTCGACGAGTACTGCTCGGACAGTACCGCTTTGATTTCAGCATCGCTTGGAAGACGACTGGTTGACGACCACCGTTGACGACCACCGCTGACGACCACCGCTTGACGCACTTCGCTTGACGACTGCTTCACGACCGCTTGACGCAATTCTCACCCATTTGACTGCTGCAGAGTAAAAAGACCATAACTTGGTCTACAGAAGTCTGAATTGAGAAATTCAAAAGCCTAACATCAAGTTCATTGATGTGGCCATACCACAGAAGGACTTACTGCCAAATTATCCTATTTCTGACCCAAAACCCGTCCCCCAAGATCCCACACGCATACGGTCGACAATTGGGAATTTTCTCGGGTTCAACTTGCAACCAGACCCTTCTCAAACACATATTTAGAGCCTTAAATTTTCCTTAACTCAACCCTACAAGAAATGAGCTAGAGTTCCCAAACCCAAACCATCCACAAGATAGAGGGTTCTAAAACATGCATCTATACCGTCTGTGACCAAAACTAGACTTCCATACAACCCAAGCACATGTGTATTCACAGCCAAATATTCACAGCTCCATACGCACTAGTTTACATACACATATTCATGGTTCCGCTACCCATACTCAAATTCCATACCAATACTCAAATTCTAGTAATTCCATAATTCCATAGTTTCCATACAACCCAAACGTATCCATACCTGGTGGATTCTTTCTTTCTTTCTCTTCCTTTCTTCTTCTCTCTCTTCTCCGCATTTGCTCTCCTCTCTCTTTCTCTCTAAGACCAAAATGAGATTTTTTCGTCTTATCCTTATTTGATCTTATCCCCTTTTTATTTCACTTCTTTGGTCCTCCAACTCTTCTAATATTTACAAATCAATCTTATTATTCTTACAATAGCCTCAAATCTTCTTTATTATTTGTACTTAACTTATGCATATTCCTACTTTTTGTTTTTATCTTTATTTTACTTCTCGAATAAATATAATATTTACGTTATTATACCAAACATTTTTATAAAACTGTTAGGGTATAATTTGGGGTGTTACAACTCTCCCCCCCTTAAAAAGAATTCATCCTCGAAATTCATACCCGATTCAAGAAATATGACACTGCAAGCCTCATATTGCCTTCCTAGCCTCCCAAGTAGCTTCTCTTCTACTGCAGGCCGCTGCAGAACTTTCACTAATGGTACATGTTTGTTCCGCAACTGTTTCACCTCTCGAGCTAGAATGATCTTTGGATCCTCATCATAAGACAAATCCTCTTGTACTTGTATTTCTTGCACTGGTAGTATGTGCGACTCATCAGAGCGGTATCCCCGAAGCATCGACACATGAAAACACATTATGTAATTTGGCCAACTCCTGAGGGAGTGCCAACGATAGCCACAGTACACACGCTCCAAAACCTCATATGGTCTCTATGAACCTTGGACTCAGCTTGCCTTTCTGACCAAACCTTAAAATTTTTCTCCATGGTGATACCTTTAAAAAGCGCCCACGCCCACGTTATGGCCCAACATCTCCTCTTAGGCTGGCATACACGACTTTGCTCGATCACTAGCCGCTTTAAATTCCGAATAAACTTCTACTCTCTCTTTGTATCTTTACTATATCCCCACCTACGCTTATGCTCATTACCCCTCGTCCAACACAATGTGAGTTCTACATCGCCATACAAAGCTTCATGGTGCCATATACCAATGCTTGACTGAAAACTATTGTTATAAGCAAATTCCATCAATGGAATATACCTATCCCAACTTCCTAAAATTCCACACAACCTCGGCTATCTTCTCGAGCACTCAATCAATTCTCTGGATCGTCCATCTGGCTTCTCATGATGGAATGTCAAGACTAAAATTCAGCTTAGTGCCTAAAGTCGACCAGAATTCCCTTCCGTAACCTCGATGTAAATCGCGGATCTCTATCCGACACAATAGACACCCAAGACACCATGCAATCCCACAATCTCATCTACATATAATCAAATTAGTCGATCCATAGAATAGTCAATCCCGACCGGGTATAAAATGGGCCGACTTTGTGAGCCTATCTACAATCACCTGCATGCAGTCATGCTTTGTTGTGCGAGGGAACCCGACACAAAATCCATTGCAATGTTATCCCACTTCCATCGAGGAATTGGAAGGGGATTTAACAAACCTGCGGCACTTCGTGTTCAAATTTTTTTAACTCATTGGACACGCCAAACACTTACACATATTCACCACATCTCTTTTTCATTTCTTTCCACCAATAAACCTGCTTTAGGTCCTGCACATCTTATCGCCTGTGATGCATGGTAACATCAGACATGAGCCCCAAATAGCAACTTTTTCTTTAGCTTCATCATTCGGGCACACATAATCTATACTGGAAATACAAACTCAAATTCTTCTTCTAAAATTGTCTCATACCATTTCTTAACCATTTGTAAATTTTTCTCAGAATCCTTCATCATTTTTCTCACAAGATCTATAATCATTCGCTTTAAAACGGGGGTTGCGCTTTAGCCGACTAACATACCCATCATCCTACAATCTCCAATCACTGCATCAGAAGGATATTGCTACCACTCCTTCTGGGCTTAAAGTATCGCCTACTATATTAAATTTCTTCCCGGATGGTAATCTATGATGCGCCGTAATCCTTTTAATAACTCTAACCACCTCCGTTGTCTCAAATTTAACTCTTCTCACAAGAAGCAAGTACTCGAGACTCTTATGATCGGAAAATTTTACACTTTTCCCTCAGATAAGCAGTGTCGCCATATTTTTAAAGCAAACACTACCGCAGCTAACTCTAGGCCGCTTTAGTGGGATAATTTTGTTCATGTGGCTTCAATCCATCTGGACGCATAAGCCACTACTTTCTCATATCTTGCATTAACACGTACCTAAACTAATACATGAAGCATCACTATACAAGGTATACTCTTTCCCTGGGAGTAGGTCAAGGCCACATCGGCAAAGCTCAACCAAAGATCCCTTTCTCTACCGGTTTCCAAAACTATTCCCGACATCTGGTCTCGTCCACTAAACTTTATTCCTTTCCCGAGTGCAACTTGGTGAGCTGAGAAGCTAAGGACCGAAAAAGCCTCTCACAAATCTTCTATAATAACCCGCTAAACCCAAGAAACTTCTCACTCTGCTACATTTCGAGGTGATTTCCACCACAATCAAGCTTCAATCTTAGCGATCAACCTTATACCTCAACAGACATTAACAATACCTTAGAATGAAACTTCCTTTAGGCCAAAATCACACTTGGCCGAGCTTAGCATATAGTCCCTTTCTCTTAACGCCTCAAGACTATTCTCGTGTACTGTCAGTTCATGTGCATCCCAGAATACACCAGATGTCATCAATAAAAACCACAACAAATCGATCCACATAGTGGCCTGAAACCCTATTCATCAAATCCATGAATGCCGCTGCATTAGTCAACCCAAAATGGCATGACTAAAAACTCATAATGACCATATCGGCTCTAAATGCGCCTTCTGGGCATCTCCTTCCTTTACTCCTCAACTCGATAACACTCCTCGATCGCAGTCTATTCGAAAAGACACTCCGCGCTCCTTTCAATCGATCAAAAGATCTTCAATTCCTAAACGGTACTTGTTCACTGTCACCTTATTGATCCGCTTCGATAATCGATGCACATTCGTAGAGTTACCCTTTTCACAATAACATGTGCACCTCTAAGGATACACTGGCCTGACAACTTTATCTAAAAGTTCTCGCAATTGACCTTTAACTTTTCAAATTCACAGCATCCTTCAGACGTGCCCTTGACATGTGGACTGCCTCGGTACAATTTCTATGGCTAAGTCCACCTCTCTCATGTGGAATACCGTAACTCTTCGTGGAATACATCCGGAAATTCCCTTTACTACTGGATCTTTTCTACATCAATCGACTCTCGAGTCATATCAAAGCCAAGAATGTCTCACATCCTTTCCTCATAATTCTTCTAGCTTCATAGTGGAGAGAGATGACATTAGACATTACACTCGATCCAATGCCTTGTACTATTACCCCGCTCCGTCGTAGCATTTCAACACTACTGTTTTGTCCACAATCAACGATAGCTCTGCTTAGACAAATCAACCATGCCTAGAATCAAGTCAAATTCTCTACCTATAAGGTTATCAAATCAGCGAGAAACCTCTCTTGTTCAGATAATGGGACAATTTCATATATGTTATTCACACTAACAGCCCCCAACTGACTAGTTACATGCATGTCATATGCTACCTCTCCATTGTCGGGACTTTATCAACACATGCTCCATGCACACATATGGAATGAGTAGATCCAGATCAATCAATGCATGCATCTCTATATCATATAAAGAAAATATACCAGCCATAACCCCAGAGCATTCTCGATCCATTTGAGCCTTCATAAGATATGCTCGTGGCCGGTGTCAGAGGCATAGGACGATCTACTGTCTCCGAAACTATGCCTCCCCGTCCCCTATACTGAGATGGGCCACTACGACCCCTACCACGATCGCGAGTCGAAAGTGGTGTCGCAGATCTTCCTCTGCCACTTCCTTGTCGGCTTCCATTATCCCCTAACTCTGAGACACCGCGGCTGCATCGCTCAAGGCTTCCACACCGAAAAACACCCTCCTCGTCACTATCCTCGCAAACTTCCAAATGCCTTCTATAAAGCAATGAGGGCATTTAGAATTTCTCCTGTCTAACTCAAGCATTCTACTCGCACTAATGCGGCTACACTGACCTTGCCTTCCACTTCGTAGTCGAACTATATTCTCATCGTGAGTCGAGATTCTCTAGCTCTTTTTCCCGAGGAGGACGAAGCTCCTCTAGAAAACTTTTCTTTCAACTCTTTCTTCACGTCGTTTCTAGTTTCTCTACTTTCATCAGTACTGAATCCAACCGGGAGAAATCCATGGTTTGGAGAGAAGTCATAGGTGCTAAATACTTCGAATGAATCATGCAGTCCATCCTCGTCATTTACACTCAAATACTGAGGACTCAATTTCTGGGCATACTTACTAAGACGGCAATTCTTTCATATTCAGCCACCGATAAGCTCCTTTGCTTCAAATTTAGTAAATTGTTTCACTGGAATCCCTTATACATTTCTAATATACTTCGGGCCTCGAACTTGACAAAGAACTCCTGCCAGCGGATTTGGAATCTCGGGACTGGAAGCACTAGTTTCCACCAATCGATGCCCTACCCCGCAATATGAGACTCCGCACATACGTCGATCGTGGAGGACATTCACCTCTCTAATACCCTTTCTAACTTTTCTAACTAAAATTCATTTTCTTCGACTCTCTTCCATGCTCGACTCCATGGAATTCCTCCGCTCCATGTCTTCCTATCAGGCCTCATCGAGTTTTAGAGGAGGTCAATCTATCCAAACCCGAGCCATGTCTTCAATATTCTCAAGAAGGCTTCGTGGCCCATTAGGTACATTACTGGTTAGTTCAAAAGTCGATAACCCTGTTTCTGGTTAACACTCAGCAGCCTTCTTCGAAGATCCATCTATAAAAACACATGACATCCACATCAGCCAACACATTACTAAACACAAAGGCTTTTCTATCATATATACTTATTCCGCAGCCACCTAAACCTAGGCTTTTCCAGAAACGCCTAAACCTAGGCTCTGATACCACTAAACTGTGACGCCCCAACTCGGCATAGATGTCAAGTGAGGGTCACTCTTTTTTTTTTTTTTTAAAACTTATACCCTTTACACTTACATATTCATATAATGTTAAACAATTAACTTGTATTACATTCTCAGAAAGCAAAATGATTTACAAAATATAAAATACAAGCTCCAAATATGGAAATGTTCAACATCTACAATATTTACATTGGTTTACAAAATTCATATACAAATGTGTAATTCCAAAGGTCTTCCGTGGGGCACCTATTGCTGTGTGGCCTTTGACTGTTGATGTGGATTGTCCCAGCCCGTTTTCTCCTCTTTCGTACTCACACCCGATTGAACACCCGTATAAGCTTTTTACGCTTAGTGGGAATATGACTTCTATTAAGAGTCACCACACTTCTATACAAATGCATATCACACATATAACAGTTACAAATTCTTATCATTTCTTATATATATACTTATCATAACCAGTTCCATTTCTTATCATCATCCATATACTTTTCATGTCAACTTGTATTTTTCTTCTTGTTCTTGTAATTGTATACTATCATCACATAGCAGTGCTATGCTTCTCAAATCATGTCATATATTCTCTACATTTCCTTTGCATATACCTGTCATTTCTTTTATGTTTCATGTCTGCATAAACCTTAGAAGTGGATACAGGAAACCATGAGGGCCTGAAGGTGCTGTTATCATTGTGTGTGAGACAATGTACTATGCTCCTAATATGATACCCGAGGTATCATCACCGTATGAGACAAAGGACTATCCATGAGTGCTCAGAATATGATACCCGCCGATCATCACCGTAATGAGACAATGACCATCCACGAAACGCTCGGAAGGGCCACGCGATCTCTTCGAGGCCACCTGATCCAATCCAAACTGGATCTATGTCATCGACCCAACGTGGGCCTGAATATCTCGATATGTATGTCGTAACAACCGTTTTTTCCTACTAGGTATGTCCATCTATCCTCTACCAAATTCTCATGTATTAATCAATGTGTATTTTCGCTTAGTATATATTTCTTATTCCTGAATACTATTGTTACTCTAGAATCATATGTGATATATATATATACAATCATTTATTCATATCTCATTATATGCATAACAACTATGTTATTATATATGTTACGAAGCATGAATCTATAATAGATATTCATACAATGAATAACTATGATGCTTGTAGTGCCTACTGTTTTTCGTATGTTTTCTGGAACCAGATGTGAGTTCCAACCTTATAAAGCTTTCTATTGATGGGTTATTGACTAACGGGCTTCCATGTAGTCCAAGAACACCCAAACGGAAGTTCAAACGGCGAAGTATGACTGCCGGGAGGTCATGCGCAGGCCGCCTTGACGAGCCGACCGACTGACGGAGCTGAGCTGTCGTAGCGGAAGAGCCTGCTCGACACCCTGGCCTGACATCTACCATCCTCCTCAGGCATATGAATGGCCTCTGACTCCAATGGGCTTCCCATAGAGTCCAAGAACACCCGAATCGAGTTCAGACGAAGGAGTTATGACCTTCCGAAGTCGAGGTCATGTACTAATCTTACGAAATGGACGAGTCAGATCAAGTGACGAGCAATCGCTTTTGATCTAGCAATTATTCGACGAGCGCTAATCGCTTGACGAAAAATCGCTTGATCGAGCACCGCTTGACGAGCAACGCTTGACGCAGCATCGCTTCGACGAAAACGCCTCGACGAAAAGTACCGCTCGACCACTACCGCTTGACGGCAGCACGCTTTGATCGACCATCGCTTTGACGAGCAATCGCTTTGACGAAAGTAATCGCTTGAAGACCTGGTTGATCACCAACGTTGGATCTACCACCGCCGGACGACCAATGCTTGGACGACCTTTGCTCGACGACCGCTTCACGACCCCGCTTTGTTACTCCCCACCATTCAATCGCTCGTAGCAGTACATCTATAACTCGTCTACGATCTAATTGAGAAATTAAAAGCCCAACATCGTTCATTGATGGCTAATTTCACAGAAGGACTTACTGCCAAATTCTCCTTATTTCGACCCAAAACCCGTTCTAATATCCGGCTATCGTATATGGTCGCATAATTGGGAATTTTCTCGGTTCAACTTGCAACTGCACTTTCTCAAACACACATATTTAGAGCCTTAAAGCTCTTCTTAACTCAACCCTACAAGAAATGAGTTTAGAGTTCCCAACCCAACCATACACAAGATAGAGGGTTCTAAACATGTATCTATACCGGTTTGTGACCAAAACTAGACTTCCATACAACTCCAAGACATGTGTATTCATACAAATATTCACAGCCCATACTCGCACCTAGTTTACATACACATATCTTCATGGTTCCACACCCATACCAAATTCCATACCAATACTCACCCTAGTAATTCCATACCCCATAGTTTCCATACAACCCAAAACGTATCCATAAATTCGTGATCTTCTTCTTCTTCTCTTCCTTTCTTCTTTCTTCTTCTCCGTATTTGCTCTCCTCTTTCTCCAAGACCAAAATGAGATATTTTTTTTGTCTTATCCTTTATTTGATCTTATCCCCTTTTATTTCACTTGGTCCTCCAACTCTTCTAATATTTACAAATCAATTTATTATTCTTACAATAGCCTCAAATCTTTCTTTATTATTTGTAATTTAACTTATGCATATTCCTACTTTTGTTTTTATCTTTATTTTACTCCGAATAAATATACATTTACGTTATTATACCCAAAACATTTTATAAAACTGTTAAGGTATAATTTGGGGTGTTACAATTTCCCCTCATCCTGCTGTTGCTCCCTAAAGATTCAGATGGAGTCTTGTAGTTGCATTTGGCAAGGTCTTCTATAACTTGCCTTGCCTCCTATGCATTTCTTCTTTCAAAACCTCCATAACAGGATGCATCAATTATACCCTTGGAGGTATAATTCATAGCATGGTAGAAAATATCCATCTAAGCTGTTAGATCTATCCCATGCATAGGGCACCTCTTCAGCAATCTCTTGAACCTCTCCCACGCAGTGTAGAGACTCTCATCCTCCCCTTACTTGAACACAATGATTTCTCCTATTCTCTCAACAATGAGAGCTTGAGGGAAAAATCTACTCATGAATGCCTCCACCAGTTCTTACCAAGTATTCACTGATCCCACTAGCAGTGAGTCAAACCATGTGGCTGCCACGTCTCTCAATGAGAATGGGAAGAGTTGAAGCTTGATTACATCTGGTTTTACTCCATTCAGTTTCACTGTGTTTTCCATCCTCATAAATCTCCCAAATGCTCATTTGGATCTTTTGAAGGGTGGCCAGTGAACTGGTGTTGCTAAACCATTGTAATCAAAGCTAGCTTCAGCTCCAAATTGTTTGCTTCAATAGGGGGTTGTCTCACAACAAAGAATTCTTCTTGGATGATGGGCCTCCAAAATTCTTCCATTGTGTTAGGCCTTTGTGGTCTCTCTGCTTCTTCTTCTTCTGGAATAGTTTGCAATCTTTCTATTTGATTAGCCATACTTCTTGTACTATCTACATTTCTGTAGCGACCTAGAAAGTCTATCAGCGACGCAGGCTTGGTTACACGAACATGACTTTGCTTGCAACTTTGTCTGGCGTTGCGATATGACTGTGTTGTCAATATTTGATGTCGCTGACTCAGCCTTTCTCATGTCACGCACAAGATTACTCAGGTTCGCCCACTGCTCGCTGCAAACCCGCCTTGTTGCGCGTCGCAACAAGACTTCTTTGCATCAGGTCAACTTTCCTGGTCGCGACTCGTTTGTTATGTCAATGAACGAACTTCTTTGGCATTTGTGTCAAACCTCCGTCGCGGACTCAGAAGTTGCAGTCGCGACCTCGCTTTCGCTTAGCTTGATTTGTTAGACATTAAGATTCATGTCAGCGACATAGACTTATCTCCTCGCCTGAAGTATGTTGCAACGCTAGTTCCTTTATCATACCAAGCCAGTCAACAAGTAGCTCACTCAGTCGCGACATAAATTTTCTTGTTGCGACTGAACTTCTTCTTTCAATGCTCTCTTATGTCTCAACCAGCTCCTCCATGTTGCAAGAGTCAGTGTCGCGACAGAGTAGATTCTATCGCGACATAGATTTTGCCTTCTGATATTTCATTATGTCGCAACATAACTTATCATTACCTCAGCTGGCTTCTTCCCATTTCCTATCTCGCAGCATGCTGTCTTTTATTACAACATAACTCATCTGCCAATTTTTAGATCTTGTGTTGCGACACCGAAAATATTGTTCCGACACAGTTCTTTAGCCATTTACTTAAACGTTGTCGCGACCTAAAAAGTCTATCGCGACAGAGACTGCTGCAATTGTTGTTTTTCTCTTATTTCTTGCTGGAAATCTCTCCTTTTTGAATTAACTCCTGCAAAACACAAAGTTTGTAATTATTCCATAATTTAGCATTAAAACAGCTTTGAAAATACTAAAAACAAGCCAAAAAAATTGATTAAAAATAGATAAGTTTAAGACTCATCAAATTCCCTCAAACTTAAAGTTTTACTTGTCCCCAAGCAAAGAAAAGAATATTTTGTTTGTCCTCAAACAATTTAACTTTATTTTTAAGGACACTTTTCTGTTTTGCACTGAAAATATGCAACTTGAATTGAAATTAGTCAGTTGTAGCTTAATTTCAAATTTAGTTTTTAGTTCAGACTTAAGAAAAATTTTCAATTATTGTCACAAACAAACTAATGAATGCTAAAATGTAAAAAATTTAGTCAATTAATCCTGATCTCTGTGTGTGATGGTTTTGTTTCCCTTCCACCTTAGCAGGAGTACCTGTGAAACCCTTAGAAAATCTAATTTTCTGAAAAATGGCAAAACAGTAATTTCAATCAAAATTTGGAAATTTTCTAGATCTTGGATGACGAAACGGACTTCGCCGTTGGAATCGTCTCACGAAATCTAGCTACCACGTCGAATTTTCACGACCTCGAGACAATCAAAAATTTCACGCTTCGAGGCACCGTGTTCCAAGGTCGTGAAATGACTCAGGAGAGACATGTCATGTGAAAAGTCACACGTTACATGCACTACGCGACACGTTGTAATGACAGTGAGATGGGATGAGACGGTCTAAATCACGCTTTGTCAAAATCAAGACAAAATGGACAATAATAATGGGAATTATAGAAAGGTTAATGAGAATAAGACAAAAGCAAATGTTGGTTATCTTCTTCATTTCGAGAGACAAATCGATTGCTGAGGTGTGGGCTGGATTTTTAGTGATTTTAGAGAGAAAGAAATCCTTCTCTCTAGATCATGACCGCTCGACAACTGGTTCTCAACAGCAAAGCAATAGTCGATCTACGCAATGGCGGCTTCGTGTGGGCACCGATTTTGTGGAGTTCCGACAACTCCAAGAGGAAGAGATCTTTTCCTACTTGTGATATTCTTTTGCTAAGAGCCATGTAAATGGTTAGGGATGTTCTAAGGCTTGATTAACTCAAGGCTTGTCCCTCAAAACATTTCAACAAAGCGGAGAAAATCCTATTTGTGCCAGGTCGCAACAAAGGCCAACCCGAGGGTTTCACTGTTCACGTGAATAGTGACATGATTTTTTGTGCGAATTTTTATGATGTTGAGTGATTCAAAATGAATTGCTTGTGTTGTTAATTAGCCCATGTGAGCTAATTTTGGTGTTATTGATTGTGAATTTGAATAACATGATTTATGTGGATTAATTATGTTAGTATATACATGTTTTATATATTAGCATGAGTTTGTCAGATTAGCATAATGTATTTCATATGCACTCGAAGACCCTGTAATATTAGATGAGCGCATGACATGAAAGAAAATAAAATGAAATATGTTTCAGGAAAGGAATTTCAGCGAGATTTTTCAAGAATAAGCCATAGAGAGCCCAAACGTATCACTTCGATGAGGATCATGACTGCTTCTAGCCGTTATCCATCAATTCACTGAGTAGCCCAATATATTTATCTGATCTTTTCGTAGTAAGTTTTCGAGAACAAAAAGCTTTTGTTTTGAAAACTGGATATTTTACTTGCATTTGGCTTAGGCAGGTGAGGGAAATGATGAGGAATTCCGACATGGGATTGGGCATGGGACATTCGAGCAGTTCACGAATTGCTCGATGTAATCGTTTTGCCATGACACGCAAGATTCAGGCGTGAAAGAACCCAATGCAGTGAAATTATCACTACTACAGCTTTGCTCACCCTATCGAGATCACTACTTCAGCAATGTGAGTGTACAGAGGACGCTCACTGTGAGGTCACATGCAGCAAAGCTCTGTCATGGCTTTGTAGAGAGACTTTTGTAAAACATGTTAAAATTCTAGATTTAATATATGTTTGAATTACAGTAATTAACTCTTGAACTATTGTATATAATTGTTGTATTTTGTGAGTATTGATGCAGGGGCCCAAGTGGCCATTATTTTACTCGCATGTGGACCCTATGAGGTCATTGTAAACTGTTTGGGACAGGTTGTATTTGGGTAGAGCTCCCCATACAAAGGAGATTCTGCCCGATTTTCATGAGTGGTGTCGGGTTACCCGACATCCACGATTATTCCGCGGGTTTACGGGTTGTCAACGAGACACCCCAGTTTTGGGGCGTCACAGTACCTAATCTTCTAGGACTCTATACAGTGACTGCAATTTCTTTTAGCTCTACAAAGTTTCATATGCTTGTTTTTCATATTAGTCTCCACTAATGTAGGCAAGTACCACCTTCAAGATCAATTAGGTCTTTTAGGCTTATAGAGTTTAGCATGGGTACTGTAGATAAGGGAGAATTTTAGCTAAAATTTACCCAGATTCCACTCCTCATGTGCGTATCTTGCCTCTATCCCCATCCTTTTTCTTTCTACTAATGTTTGAAAAATATATTCACCCAAACTTAACCTGATGTATCATACCGCACATTCTCATCTACTTAGAGAGAAGTCTCCTTTTTTCTTTTCTTTACTTGTCAAAAAGTTTAAGATTAGTGCAATGTCTGGTTTTCTTAGGCTTTCTACCACCTTAGAGAACTTTTGCTAGCAGCCCCATACCGCCATTAGGGTACTAGGTGTTGAAACACCCCTAAGAACTTAATTGTTCAAAAGAGGAAGGCCACAAGACAAAACTTAATCCCAATTGTCAATTTACAATTTTGACTTCTTCTCCGCATTCTTTTCCATTTCTTCATTTGTTCTTTTCTTTTTCAATCCTTCATTCTTGTTTCCTTTCAAATCAACATAACATTCCCCCAAACTTGTCATTTTCTCAGATCTCAAGTTCCTATCCTCAAACATGGGCAACAAGGTCTCATCGTAGGGATTAGAATAAAGGAAGGGTTTGAGGCTTCAATTGCTGCTGCTAAATGAAGAAACTAGAGACACCTGCTCAAATCTCTGAACTGTGAGTATATGCTTATGCATATTATGAGATATAGGCTTGAAAGGCCTCAAACTTCCAAGGATGGCCTATATCACTCCCGTTAGGGTGGTATTGCATAGGATTTCGCCTTGACTAATAATCTAACAAGATCTTGGACCTTTGACTGCTTGGACTTGATCAACTCTAGAAGATGTCCCTAATCCTTCACAATTTGTTAAGGAACATTTTAACCATGTGCATTGTTTTTCAGGACTTTCACTGACCTTATTGTTTATACAACAGTTTCAAAAGTCTTATTTGTGTTGTCTATTTTGACCATGTGCATTGTTTTTCAGTACTATCATTGACCCAAAAAGTTTATTGCGATAGAGTTTTGTCGCCACTTAACCTAATTTCAAGGTGTACCATTTTGATGCTATGAATAGTGTTCTCGTTGTCGCGACCCGGGCCTTGTTAAGTGTCGATAGGATTTTGTATTCAAATTATATTTACGCTATGACTGCTTGTTATGTCGCGATCTAGACTTCTCTTCCTTGTGTTGGAATCTTTGTCGCGACATAGAAAAGTCTGTCGCAACCTTGTTTATATGTGTTCAACTGATCTCTATGTCACGACCTTAGGATCCCTGTCACGACATCGAAACATCTCTTCAGCTTGGAGTATGTCGCAACATTGGATTCTTTTGTTGCAACCAGGTCGGTTCACTAAGTAAGCATCACATGTTGTAACCTCGTTTATCTCACAACCAAGGTTTCTTCTTCTTTCAGCATCGCGACTTACATCACCTTGTCCCGACATAAATGTTTCTTCGAAGCTCTTCTTCTGTCTCAACAAGCTTTTCCATGTTGCCATAATCAGTGTCGCAACATAAGAGGATTCTGTCATAACAGACATTTTCCCTTATGTTCTTCATTATGTCGCAACATAAACTTTTATGCCGCAGTATTCTTCCTCTATTGCTTTTTAATTTCTTGTCGTGACAGAAGATACCTTGTCGCGACAAAGTTTCTGCCTTCTTACTGTTTCATTTGTAGCGACAGGAGCTTCTTTGTTTCAACAATTTCTTCCTTGTGTTGACATCCTATAGAAAACTTTGTCGTAACATAAACTTTCTTTGTCTCAGTTGATAGGTTATATTCTTCCCATTTTATGTCGCGACACGCTGTCTTTTGTCACGACAAAGCTCATCTGTCAATACTCAAACCTTTGTGTTGTGACAAGAAAATTATTGTCATGACCGAGTTCCTTTGCCATTTACTTGAAAGTTTATTGCGACACACAAAACTCAATCGCGACAAAGACTGTAATCGCTTTTCTTCTTCCTACTGTATCTTTTGAATTACAACTCAAGAAACACAAAGTTGGTAAATATTTCATAATTTGGCATTAAAACAAATCTGAAGATACTAAAAATAAGCCATAAAAATTGATTAAAAATATATGAGTTTAAGACTCATCAATATCCACAAGCATTCCGCGGGTTGATAGGTGATTAATGGACCCCCGGATTTTGGGGCGTCACAGTATGCTCATCCATAACGAACTTACCATATGCGGTAGGATGGCCGGTTAGGGGACTTGAAACCCTAGACGGGCCGCCATGAAGTAAGTCCCTAATAGGATACTCTAGCTTTCTTAGATGAGCTTTAAGACTCTCTTGTCTTGTTAGTTTCCGCCTGGTTTTAATATGGTAAGTGAGATTAGGCCGTTTCATGATGTAGGCCTTGAGCCCATCGAGTAGTGGGTCTAGGTCTAAAGACCATGGTACTCACAGTATTGATTGGTGGAAGAATATATAAATAAGCATATGATCAGATATTATTTTGAAAAGCATGCAAGAGGATACAATGACTCATTGTCACAATAATTTGTAAACAGAACGAATGAACTAAAGCCAATACACAGGAAGCAAGATTTTTGTGATGCATTTAAAAAAAAAAACCTTTTCAATGAAAATTAAATTAAATCCACAGACAGCAACTTGTAAAAACTTGGGTGACTAAAACTTATCCCCGCCATCAAATGACTCATAAATTAGAACTTTTAACAATTTTGTCACTCAAATTAAACACTAAGATGTTGAAGCATAATAGCCCTAATTAAGGCTAGATCAAGTGGCAAATGGATGGGCAAGGCTTATGGGAGGTTACAAGTTCAAGTCCTAATGTAGACAAAAATCTACTTATCATAATAGAAAAAGAAAAGAAAAAAAGATATCGAGGCACGTTAATAGCAATATTGGTAAAATGCTGTAATAGTGCTAAAAGAATTAAAAGAAAATAAACCTCATTCTTCAAAGTCTTGAAGAAACAATCAAAAGTGCTTTTGTATTTATTGTACTTATCATTTGCTTCTCCAATTCCTTAAAGTTGGTATTTTATGGCATTTGATTTTTTTCACTTTTTGCAGTTGCTTGGATGATGCATTCCTTAACAAGAGAAACTTTTGGATGGCACAGCTTGTTCATGACAAAGAAGTTGAAAAAAGGAGGTTGCCCCTTTGTATCTTGTTTTCAATGTTGTGGAAGGAAAAAATGGGGTCCTTTGAAGTTTGCAACAGGATAGTAAAAAATTTAAAACCCATTTAATGAATACCCTTTTGGAATGAATTAGAGTGTATACACATGACCATTTTTTCCAAATTAATAATTAATCAACATGCATATAGTACATTTTTCCAAATTGTAATGAGTAAAAAAAATTATTTAATAATTAATCACATACAGTACATTTTTCCAAATGGTAATAAGTACAAAATAAGAGAAGAAATTCCTATTAAAATGAGAGAAGTTTTTTCCACATGTGTAAGCATGTGTTTAAAATAAGAAAAGTTTTTTGTACAAAAAAAAATTATTCCTATTAATTTATGTTTTTTTAAGTATTAAAAAATCATAATCAATAAGATCCGACTTAGTGGTTAATAGGCAAGGAATAAGGAAGTGACAGAATGGCATCTTTGTAAGAACATAATATTATAACGTTGTAATGCAAAGCAAATAGATATAAAAAAATATTAAATTATTTTTTTATGTTTAATTTCGTCTAAGAAAGTAAAAAAAAAAAAGTTATATATAATTAAAATTGAGAAGAAATTTGTTTATTTTTTAATAGTATTTCTATTAAGTATTAATAGGATTAAGTATGAATTGTTTGTTTTTTTTAAAATTGTATTTCTATTAAGTATTAAATTTTTTTTATATTCTTAATATTAATATCTTAATTATATAAGAAAGCAATTTGTTTAACTTTATTCTTATGATAAAATGAAAAATATTTATATAATATTTGTATAACATCTTAACACATTAATAAAAAAATAAAAAATTATTATGATAAAAAAATTTATTATTATCATTTTAAAAAAAATTATTATTATATTTATCTATTTTATATAATTAAAATAGAATATATAAAATTAATAATTAAAAAATAGATTGATGACAGTAAAATTGTTCTTTTAAAATATACTAATTGTTAGTTTAAAATATTCAATGTGGATTTTAAAGATTTTAGAATATTTTGGAAAGATTTTAAAATATTTTATGAAGAATGTAAAATATAGTTTTTTCCTTTTAGAATATGGTTTTTTCTATTCAAAATAAAATTTTAAAAATTCAAAATAAGTTGTGCCAAAATAAAAATAAAAAAAACAAACGGTCTAAAGCAATTATTCTAAAAGCAAATTGCTTAAAAAAAAAAAAACCAAAAAAACAACCGCCTCCTTAGTCTTTCACCAACATTAATGTTTTAGGTATCTAAATTTGGTATTTTAGTCTTAAGGTTTCATCTCGTTTCCAAACATCTCAGAGAAAAATGTAAGGGAGAAAATAAAGGAAAAAAATAAAATTAAAAAAAATAAGTAAAATCTTTCTTATTAGGGGAATTATACTTTAGGGTTAAAGGAGACCTTATATTTTATAAAAAGGCTATGAAATCACTAAAATTAAACACAAGGCTATAGAACTTGATGAGACAAAAATACCCCATAAAAAAATTAACTTTTTCTCTACCCACCCCACATTCTTTCCTTTTTTTTCCACCAATTTTATGATTTTTAATTTTAAATTTTTAAATAATTTGATAAGATAATATCGTATAACCTATAGCAATAAATAATTTAATAAATATATAAAAAATTCTAATATTTTAAATTATATATATATATATATATATATATATATATATATATATATATATATATCTCAGATTCATATTACTTTTTATTATAATCTTATTTTTTTTGTAATTTTATATTTTAAATTTTAATCAAACTAAAATTTGAAAAATAAAAATCTTGTACACTTATTATACAGTTAATACATTTGTCTTGTACAGGTTGTGTAATGATTCATGCCATAGTAGGGTGATCCGGAATCAACAAAATTTATATCCTGTTCTCCCCATCAGAAATGCTTACCGCAGTGATAATGGTCTGTGTATCGAACAATGTGGGGATGGGCTTTCTTCGACAAATGATTTGAGGAAATCAAAATTGTGAATTAAATTTGGATTTTAATGCTTGTAAAAACAGGGAGTCAGATGGTTGGAAAACTCAATTTAAATAAAATAAAATGTAAAATAGAATCTCAAGCAACACTGAGCTTAAGATCCTAGGCTAACCGAGAGGTCCCCAAGTTAATTCTCATAAGTAGAAGATGACATATAGTCATCTCTCGAACCGATCTTTCATTTGGCATTAAAACCTAAACCCTAATAATTTTCCTTTGATAGAAAGCATTTATTTAACATTTATGGTTCCCATGAAAATCAAGCTTGACTCATCCCATAAATGACCAGAAGGGTAACCAATGAATCTCAAAGTGATCTAATAATAGCATCCACTGAACCCCAAAAGATTACCAAGTATTGATCAAAAGTGGATGCACATACAAAGGAAACCATAACCCCTTAACCCACCCTCGGCTCGTAGAAGAGCAACTAATGGATATTGGGCAGTATCTAAAGCTAAGAATACACCAAACCCTAAAAGCTTGCCAAGTATTGGCCAAAGAAAGCACATCAAAGAGCTTTAAACCTAGAAATGAAAATTTTGGGAACCAAAATGACAAACCCGTCGTATGAAACAATGGAACCACTAAAGAGCCTCAAAGATCTCACCTCAGCACCTTTTTTACTTCAAGAAGGAAGTGGTTTTAGCCACATCCTCCAAGTTGTCATCCTCGGGAGGGTGTTTGGCAACCAAGAAAGGGTATAAAATGAGAAAAGAGAAACTAGAGAAGATGCGCTGGTATAAAATCGAAAAGAGAAAGTTAGGTTACAAACTTATAGTGTGGCTTATATAGCCAACCCAAATGTGTGAAATACAAGAAAGCCTAACATTTTGGCTAATACAAGGGACAAGTAAGTAATACACCAAAATCGCCTGCTGCATTACACTGGCAAAGATGACAAGGTTGTGTAATTTCATTATGCACAATTTTCACATAGAATAAAATTTCACAGGTAGCGAATTGCACATAGATATTAAATCGGAGAATTTCGCTATGCATCACACTACTAGTTAGCAATTTCGCAGTTGTTAAATTTTCGCTAGCTTAGCGAATTACGAAGAGATAGCGAAATTCGAGAAATTTCGCATCACAGCTAATTTTCGCCATTCAGCCAAAATCCAGGTTTCTCCCCGCTACCGCCCACTGGCCACCCGCTCTTCCATTTTCTTCCCGCTTCATTTTTCTTCTATTCTTTGTTCCGTGGCCCAGCTGTTCTGGCGCTTCCCTGCTCGGTACTCTTTCACCTTCATTTTTCTTCCCTGTTTTCTTCTGCTTCTTTTCCTTCTAGTCTCGAATCTATGATGTTGGAGTTGACTCGAGTGCGTGCTTCGGATCGACTCAACAATGTTAGCATGATTAACTGCAGCTACAAATTTACACGAAATCTGATCGGGTAGAATAGTAGGGACCTTAATATGTAAAAGTGGGTTAATTACATAACAATTGGTACACAAGCGCTTAAAACCTATTAAAAATAGGGTTCAAAAGCCTTTTGGGGCACTGGCGTCACACCCCCCAACCTACACATTTGTGATACTTAACTTGTGAAAAGAAAAGAAAGAAAGAGAACATACAAAATGATAACAAAATAGTATGCACAAAAATGGTATTTCAAAGGTTGTGAAAAGAGTAATGCGACTAAGTAAGAATCATCGATACGTGTCCAATAACTATCATGAGAGAATGAATAACATACAAGAGTGATATCAAAGTGCCATCTCGGTGAATCCAGCAGAAACTTCACCCGAAAATCTAAGGTGTTTATTTGGTGAAACTCTCGGCTTGATAAGCGAGTCAAAAATGCACACTCTCTTTGACCTAGATACTACCCACGACCTAGAATGTTAAGCCAACCTAAGTAGATCGGGCCCACCTCTTATTCCACAAATTTCCTTTTGCGTTGTAGGGTGCAATCTTTGAGGAATGTCGACCTCCTGAGAATCCATGTAGCAGGGATCTCTGGAGTGACTCCCAACCATTTAAGGCTTAGGGCACCAAGTCATAAGGATCTTTACGATACAAACTCTTGGGATTTCACCCCAGGACTTGATGAGTTTTGGAACTCCAGCACCTACAACTTGCTAAACTCCACCCATCCACCCATGTAGCGAACACTAAGTCGGTGTCCCCAGCCGAGTGAGTTTGGAGCCATAGGGCTTTAAGGCTTTCGCCATATATACCCTCGGGCCAGGTGCTTTCGGGTTTTGAGGCAAAGTGTTGCAATTTTATTCTTTTTCTTTTCTTTTTCTTTTCTTTTCTACGAGGGTCCTTAACCTATTAAAGGCGTCAATGAAACTAGGGTAGGTTATGCAAAGTAAAGAGAGGGTTGTGCGAGTTTTTCGACCTATCTTTGAAACCCTATTGTGCATTGTGTGGCTAGTTGTAGGGTGGAAGAAAAGGTTGAAAGCGACAAGAATTTAACTAATCATCCACTCAATTATGCATGGAACCAATCTAACATCAATGTAATTGGACAAAGCTTCAATTTTTCAAACCACAGGTTAGGCAAGGCCCACCAAAAATTTTAGTTGCAAGCGGTTTAGTATGAAAAAGCAATTTTGTATGGTAGACTTTATAGAAAAGGGGACCCGGCAAGCCACTAAACATCACACAAAATAGGCTTGAACAAAATAATAACAGAAACATAAATACAAAAGCCACTTCCTTTGCTAACTCTCCCCTGACCCAAACATCTCGATTAATCAGAAATGGGACTCGGATTGGAAAATTAGAGAAAAGGAAGTGTTACTCCATGATGAGATGTGATCATTGCTGGATAGGAAACCGCAAGCTTTTCCATGACACCTTATTCACTCAGTTTAGACTGAACAAACAAGTTAGGAGAAGAAAGAAAAAAAGTGACCGGTTGGACCATTTTTTTAAAAATTACACTTTCATAATAATCTCAAGAAATGTTCTTTCTGGCCATATTTGGATTCTACACTCCTCTCTAAGATTTCCAAACCACGAACGCCTAGCCCGGGTTCGGATAGAAAAAGTTATAAGGAAGCAAAATTGGAGGTCAAAGCGTGGGGCATAGCGAAAATTTTTAAGCTAACTAGCGAAAATTTTTAAGCTAAGCTGCGAAATTTAAAGCTGGCTTCAACAAAAAATTGTGGCATTTCGCTAAGTTTGAAAATTTAAAACATGTCTAAATAGCGAAAATTTTTTGATTTTTATTAAATAAAATAATTAGCAATTAAAAATAAAAATAAAATAAAATAATAAAAAAGGTTTTTTCATTTTTAATATTAAAAAAAAGCGATTTTTTTTTTTTAAAAGACAAATTTTTTTTATTATTTTTTTAATATGCTCTCCATATATATATAATAAAGCAAATAACATGAACAACGTGCATGTTTTGAAACTGCGGGCTTCAGTGATTTCGCTGAAATTTGGAATTTCGCTAAGAATTTGGAATTTCGCTGAGCCTTGTTCCTAGCGAGAGGTACTCATTCCGTCTCCACCGAGGATTTCGCTAGCTAAGCGAAATTTAAGCTAACAGCCGAAATTCCATATATATAGCGAAATTTTCGCATTTATTGGTGAAGAATTTGCCATTCTCAATTGCGAAAAATTCTCCTGCTTTACGCTATTTGTGATTTTCAATCTGAGCACAAAATTTGCACAAAAGCTACAAAATTAATCACGAAAAATTGCGAGAAGGTAAATTAATCTAAAGCATAAAATAGCTTCAAAAATTAAAAATACAAAAGAAAAATTAACAAATCAAGATAAAATACGATAAAAATAACATAAGACAAGAAAATTAAAACAAAAAGTGTGGGGAGCTTAGAAATGCCTAGGTTCGGATGCTCCCGAATCCGGTTCGACACCTAGGCTCAACACCATGCCATGCAATGTAGGCAGTTGCTTGTGTCTTTGATGTAGTGGCAGAGGCTTGTACAGTGGCCACTAATTTCCTAATGTTTTGCATCACAAGCAGTGATGGGGTGGCCTTGGTGGTGGGTGCTTGAGGGGTGAATTGTGTTGCTGGTGTGAATTGTGTTGTTGGCAGGGTATACACTGGAGATGGCAGTGGGCTATTGGTGGCTTGGGTAATGGGATTTTGGGGCTCTTCCCTTGCTTCCTTTCCATTACTTTCCTCACTCAACAAGGGAAGAATTTCTTTTTCTTTTTTCCATGGCCCATATACTATACCTAATTGTAGGGCATCATGCAGTTCCTCAGGAGGAGCTTCTACTGATTCAACTTTCAATTCCTCCTAAGGCTGCGAGTTGGTGCTCACCCAAAATTGCTTCGGTCAAGCACTTTCGTCCTCGATTCTCCTCCTCTTGATGAACAAAGCCCGATTGGTGAGAGCTTTGGGTAGTTCTGCGGGATGTCGATTTTGATCCAATTTGGCTGGAACCCATCGATTCCTTGTTCGGGAGCTCTCCACTTGTCTCAATTTCCCTATTAGCTTGAACATTCACTACCTTATTATCCTCCTATGAAATTGTCCACTTGTTTGCTCAAATTCAGGATGGCTTGTTCAATAGGGGATAAGGGTGGTGGTTGTTGCTGAGAAGTGGGGGCATAATATGGAGGTTCAGGAGGTGAATATTGTGGAGGTCTTAGTTCCCATGAGGAATTTGTGTGAATCCCAACTATGGTTGTAAGCACTACCATAGGGTGAACTCATCCATTGGTTTCTATAGTCCCTCATGGACATGTAAGCTCTAGGGTTACTCTTCATTGAATACTCACTATATTGTTCTCCCTCTTCCATTTGGTCACAATTCAAACCACGAACTTTATCTTGGCCCTTTGCCTTTAGAATTTTTAACCTTGAAAATGGATTCTATGGCAAACGAGGACAACACCAAAACTAATCTGAGGAACGTCCTGCGATGGCATTTTTTTTTTTTTTATGAAAATAAAAAGCGTGATAAAATAAAGAAATTGCCCAAGACTTGTGATGAGGATCACAAGTGTTCCACCTTCGTCACTTGCACTTAGGCACCGTCCCCGACAACGGCGCCATTTGATTCGATGCCACAGTAGGGTGATCCGGAATCAACAAAATTTATATCCTAAGTTCCTCCTACTGCCGTAGTCAAGCTACTGCAGTATAGCGGTCTAGGGTCGAACACAGGGATGGGTTTTCTTCGTACAAATGATTTGAGTGAAATCAAAATTGGTGAATTAAATTTGGATTTTAAGGCTTGGTAAAAACAGGGGAGTTGATGGTTGGAAAACTGAAATTTAAATAAAATAAAATGTAAATAGAACTCCTTGAGAAGCGGTGGGCCTTTGAGGGTTTTTTGAGATCCTAGGCTAGCGAGGATCCCCGGGTTAATTTCCTCGTTAGAAGATGATATAGTCATCTCACGAGCCGGATCTTCATTTGGCATTAAAGGCACAAACTGTGTTTTCCTTTTTTTTTTTTTTTTTTTTTTTTTTTTGATGAAAGCATTTATTTAACATTTATGGTTTCCCTACCGAGTGAAAATCTGTTTTGACTCATACCACAATGATTCGTAGGGTAACTAATGAATCTCACGATGGATCTAATAATAAGCATCGCGAACCTAAAGATACAAGTATTGATCAAAAGTGGATGCACACATACAGTGAAACCCCTAACCCTTAACCTACCTCGTGGCTCGTAAGAGCAACTAATAGATATTAGTGTATCTAAAGCTAAGAATACACTAAACAAAAGCTTGCCAAGTATTGGCCAAAGAAAGCTTACATTAAAAAGAGCTTTAAACCTAGAAATGAAAATTTGGGAACCAAAATGACAAAATAACATGAAAAGCAGTGGAACATGGCCCGGCCCTAAAGATCTCACCCCCGTGACCTTTACTTCCAAGAAGGGGAAGTGAGTTAGCGCTCATCCTCAAGTTGTCATCCTTGGAGGTGTTTGGCAATAAGAAAGGGGAGAGAAAATGAGAGAAAAGAGAAAACTAAGAGAAGATGCGGCGTATGTGCGAAAGAAAAGTTAGGGTTACAAACTTATAAGGTGACATATAGCCAGCAAATGTGTGAAAATACAAAGAAAGCCTAACATTTTGGCTAATACAAGGGACAAGTAAGTAATACACCAAAATTGAAGTCGGTTGCATTAGTACGAAAGATGGCAAAGTGAGGCAATTTCGCTATGCCTGACAATTTTAAGCTATGTAGCGAATTTTGCTAGACTGCTTGAAATTACTTTTTATAAATGCAATCGAGAGAATTTCGTGCGTATTTAGCTAGCTAGCGAAATTTCGCTGCACCCCAGCCGAGTGCAAAAGTGTGAAATTGAGAGACCCGCTATCAACGATTGATTTAAGCTGGCTAGCCGAGATTCTGAGATCTTGAATTGAAACTATTATCAGCGTTAGATTTTAAGCTAGCTTTGAATCGAGTTTCTCCCTACGATGCTGTTCGGTGAAATTCGTTTGATAGCGAAATTTGAAATTTGTATCAGCGATAATTCTTTAGCAATCGAGGTTTCTCCTGCACGACTCTTGTTCCATTGTACTGTTCCTGCTTTGCTTCTGCTTCCATTTTCTTCTGCTTCATTTTCTTCTATTTTTCTTCTCTTCTTTCCTTCTAGTGCCACGATACATGATGTTGAGTTTGACTCGAATTCTTCGTGCTTGGATCGACTCAACAATGTTGGCATGATTAGCTTGCAAAAACTGCAAAATTGCCACAAGAATGCGTCCCGGTAGAATAGTAAGGATAACCACATATATCAGGTAAGGTTGAGCAATTAGTACACAAAAAACGCTTAAAACCTATTAAAAATAGGGTTCAAAATAGACTTTTTGGGCACTAATCATGTAAACACATTGTACATATAACAAACCCTTTTTTTTTCATTATTAAAGAATATCCTACATTGGTGTATAACATATGATTTAGGAAAGATACTTCAGATAAAAAAAAATTTCAATCCTATAAGAAATGCAAGTTTGTACATCTCTTATACAATTAGTTCATTTGCCTTATACAGCTAGTATAATCCTCTTATACAATATAATATATAAACCCATTTTTTTTCCTTATTAAAAAGTAATACATGTATGTTGTCATTGTATGGGTAAAGGAAATAAGAAAAAAATGACATCAATTATATTTTTCATATTTTTTAATTGTGGAAGTTTATGTTTAAATATGCACTAAGTTATTCATTATATTGAAGTTAAGTATGACATCCACCAATGTGTATAAAGAATGTTCTAGATTTGTGTATTAGCATAGGACCTAAGAAAGAGATCTAGGATAAAAAAAAAATTTAAATCTTATAAGAAATGAAACCTTGTAGTATATTTGTCTTCTACACCTAGTCTTATCACATTGTACATTATAAAAAAACCCTTACTTTTTCTTATTAAAGACTAATAGGCATGTTTACAATTTTAATGTTATGATTTTATTTTTATGTTTTTATATTTTAAAATTTTATAAACCTAAAATTTTTAGAAAATATTCATAGAATATACTATCTACCTAAGTTTTGAAACTATTGATAAATAAAATAAAAAGAAATATTTAATATCTTCAATTTTTTTAACAACAAATTAATAATAATGGTTTGCTTGAATATTAATTTGATAACAATATTTAAAATTAGAAATAAAAAATATTTACAAATTAAAAAAAAAATATATTACTTTTAATTATTAATGTTGTTACTTTTAATTTTTATTCGCTTTGTATCTATTAATTTAAAATTAAGTATTAAAATGATTATATTAATTTTTGTTGAATATTTAATATTTTTATATAATACTTTGCCTATATTTAAAAAAAATAATTTAACTTATGGTGTCCATCATACCTAACTCATATGGTAAAACATTCAACATTTAAATAGGTAGGGCATAGGGAGGGAAGGAACTTATGGTGTCCATCATGCCTAACTCATGTGGTAAAATATTCAACATTTAAATAGGTAGGGTATAGGGAGGGGAGGGGTCTCTTTTAAGTCTAGTAATGACAGTTTACTACATTACAACTAAAATGTTTAATTATAAAAAAAAAACTTGTGAATAATATTTTTTTAAAATTATAAATATTATAAATAAAAATTATTATTGATGGGGTTTGAAAAATAGGCCACCTTGAGCCCACTCGCTAGAGTCAAAGAAAGAAGCCCAGATGATAAAACACCCAAGCTGGCCTTGACCCCCAGAAATAAAAGCCAGTCAAGCTTAAGCCCCAAAAGGCCCAATAACATGGGTAATTGGGAAGGCCCGATGCAGTGAACTAAATCTAGCTAATAAAGAGTAGGATAATCCCGATAACATCTTATCGTAAATCCAACTAAATCTCACCGGCGAGGAAAATAGGATAATTCACACGATCATGACTTATCCTGTGAGATCAAGCGGGATCTCACCAATAAGGGAAGGATAATTCTCCAATAAAGCGCTCGCTACATAACCCTTGTCATCCAGAATATCGATAAAGATAGAAAATATCTCATCCAATGGGAAAGAATCCTTATTATCATCCAATTGGGAAAACATACGATATATATATCAGGCCGCCCCCTCGGTGAAAGGTACTCAAAAACAAAAACATTCGCCCTCTAAGCAGTCTATCTTTTCTCTTAGGAAGAAACTGACTTAGGCATCGAAGCAGCCACGGGCGAAGCCCCCGCCGACCATCCTTCATTCTTGTTTTTGCAGAGGAGAGCAACGTTAGAACCTGTAGACCAGCCCGGTGACGGTCTTAGTTAGAGCCGCGACGGCTCCGCAGCTTAGTGATCCCGGTTGAAAAAGGCATCATCAGTTAAGGCGCCATTTGTAGAACGGCGGTTTCGCTTTAAGCGTAAAGTTGATCTCTCGATTAACGATGAAGGTATCAGCCGAACACAAGCGGGAACACGCCAATCCACCAGGATACGGGGGACGGAAGCCCGAGCCGCGTAGTGACGAGACCTCCGAAACGTTCGAGAAACAATGCAAGCTAACACGGAGGAATTGGAAGCTTTTCATACCTCACCAACTTGGCACTTGATAAGAGAGAGTTAGAGCAACTCACGAGAGCTGGCGAATGCAGCGATCGCCGAGGAGCGCGGCAAGCTCAAAGAGGAATTCGTAACATCGCGTCAGAAGACGGCCATGCCCCCGACGCTCTCGAGGTCTTGAAGCGAGGACGGAATCCAGTAGGGCCGGGGCACGGACCACCGTAACCCACGGGAGGGAGGCGTGGCGACTTTAGGGGGGCATATTGGAGACGACGGTGAGCCCCAGTCGGCAAGGAAAGGAGCGATAGTGGGAGGCGAGTTGGGCTCCAGCGGGGGAGCTCAGCCGCGTGAAGGAAGTTGTAAGGGGCCGAGCTCCTGACTCTATGGACACCCTGGTACAACAAACTGAGTCTCCGTTCGATGGTGCCAAAGATCCCGTCGATCATCTCAACACTTATAAGAATCAAATGGAGCTACATGGCTATCAGGACCCTGTACGGTGCAGAGCCTTCGCTATCACGCTAAAAGGCCCAGCACTGGCTTGGTTTAACAGATTCCCACCAGCTAATCACTCCTATCTCAGAGCTCTCTATAGCTTGGTTTCCACTTTATTGGAGCTAGAACATACAGAAAGCCGAGTTATCACCCGGCTGACCATGGGGCGAGCTTGCAAGAAAGCCCGAGGTCCTAAGTGTCCACAGAGGTTCAATGCCGACCCGGCGGTAGACATACCAGATGAAAAGTTTGCCATAACCGCATTCATTGGTCGCTGGGAGCGCAACAAAGGACGGATGTTCTCCATCTCAAAGAATCCTCAAAGTAGCACATGTCGGTGGTGCTCGCTAAAGCGGAGAAGTACATTAATCTCGAAGAAGCCCTCATATCCAAGAAAGGAAGCTCTTCAACCCATGAAGAGAAAAGCGGGGAAGATAAGCCAAGTAAGGACGGCTTCCAAAGAGATAATCGACCCCGGAGAGGTCCCCTGCAAAGCAAAGATGTAGAACGGTCCCCGAAGAGACATGGAAGCCTCAGAGACTGCCTAGGCCCACCTCATCCCGAGCGGCGACAACATTATTCTACTGCCGCCACCCTCCGACGGCCGTTAGCTGCAGGTGTCCCGCGCGAGGTGCAACACTCTAACATCCCCGAGGTGGCCGTCCTGCATGAGGTCGACCTTTAGGCCTAAAAGAGATAACACTGTGCAATCGTGGAGTTCCAGTGAGGGACTACAAACATCGCACGGATCGATTGCATAGCTAATCCTAAGAACAGAATATTTGACCTCGGCTGCGGGGTATCTCTCCAAACAGCCGCTACAAGATCTCGAAGGTCGTGCTCAAAGTCGCTCAGCGCCCAAAGCAGGGCCACCACCACCACCTCAGCAGCCAACTCAAAGCACCAACAAACTCTTGTGTGGGAAATCCACGGGATCTAGGAGGATTCACAAGAGAAGGGGAGTCCAAATTCCGCTAGGGAAGGGGCCCATCTACGCAAAGATCAAGTCAGAGAGGTAATGGAAGCGCAAGCAAGTCCAAACAACCTCGACTGCATTACGCCCATAACGCTCGTGATTCAGACTGAGGGATGTCAACACCCCCATGATGACCATTTGGTAATAAAGGCAGTGGTGGCTAACAAAACGATCCACCGGGTCCTGGCCGACAATGGAAGCTCAGTCGACATCATCTTCACCTCGGCCTTCAATAAGATGGATATCTAAGGGAGAACTGAACTGGCCAAAGACTCCACTCACGAGGATTCTTCCTGGGAGTAAGGTGTTGCGCACGGGGCTCAATCCAGTTAGTGCTCACTTTAGGAGACCCCCCATGTCAAGCAACAACGGTAGTAAGATTTCTCGTGAGTAGCACGCCTGTCTCGCACACAAGTTATTAGGAAGACCTCTCAACGCGATAAAGGCTATCTCTCGCTACTTCGCATGATGATCAGTTCCTACCACAAGCCGGCGGGAATGGTTCGAGGAGACCAGCGCGTGGCCAGGGAATGTTACTCGGCATCCATGAAGCAAAACGTGGTCGACAACATATACTGACTGCAGCCTACACGCAGGACGAGGAAACATCCCACCCGCTTCCCAAGAACCTGAGTCACCGCGAGACTGTAATAACTCTAATTATCTCACTTAAGATCCACAAGTTTATATAAGATCCCCAAGCTCTCACCAATGAGACAGTAAACGTAAAAGACGTTTCACATAAGAGGCAGACATGGGGAGGAATTGACCTCACAATAATCACTCATAAGCTAAATACACCCATCCTTCCGCTTTACTGGCTAAAGAGAAGAAGCTTCACTTAGAAAGGCAAAGCGATCAACGAGGAGAAGTTGGCAAACCTCCGCCAGGCAATAAGAGAGGGTGGAATATCCTTAATGGCTGGCCAACATCATACTCAAGAAAAGAAAACTATAAGTGGCGACTGGGTGATCGACTTTTACCGACGCCAACAGAGCATGCCCAAAAGATAGTTTCCCTTTGCCGCGAATTGACTCTATCGCAGACGCCACAAACGCATGAACTCCTCATTTTGGCTGGATGCTTCTCCCACTACAAACTGCATCAGCATGGATCCGCATGACTTCAAGAAAAGACCTCGTCATTGCTGCAAGGAACCTACTACTATCGTGTGATGCCCTTTGGGCTCAAGAACACAGGAGCTACTTATCAGAGGCTGGTGAACAGGATGTTCCAGAAGCAAATAGAAACATCCATGGAGGTGTATATAGATGACATGTTGGTGAATTCAACCACAGCCGAGCTCCACATAGCTCATCTGTCCGAGGCTTTCCAGATCCTGAGAGAGTACAACATGAAGTTGAATCCTGTGAGACCCCGAAAAATCCAGGTTTTCTAAGGAAGGATAAAATAGTAATTTCGGTTGAAAATCCAGAATTTTTCTAGATCTCAGATGATGAAACGGACTTCACCGTTGGAATCGTCTCAAGAAATCTAGCTACCACGACTCTCACACGAATTTTGAGACAAACTAATTTCAC
Organism: Tetrastigma voinierianum; assembly: GCA_016808115.1. Lineage (NCBI taxonomy): Eukaryota > Viridiplantae > Streptophyta > Magnoliopsida > Vitales > Vitaceae > Tetrastigma > Tetrastigma voinierianum. Next base: position 565,274 of record JAEQBH010000651.1, on the reverse strand, counting down.
GTTTTCGAGGCATGTAGGAGCTGGACACTTGCACTTTATGAGTGGGCCCAAGAGGCGCTCACGGTGTCAAGTTATGGGAGAGTCAAACATCGAGCTCAAGTGGGGCTCACATGCATTACATGGCATCATGCCATTAGAGGGAAATCTTAAGGGGCTGGATAAGAGGATATGCGTAATCCTCTCAACCAATAGAATTCGACGGTACTGAGAGGGACTTTTCTCGTCCCAATCTCGACCAAATGGATCGAGAGGAAGAGAGAGGAGGAAAGGGGAACAAACCCAAGAGAGAGGGAGTGTGGGATTTGTAGAGAGAAGCCCCACTCTCTCTGGGACTTCCTACGATCGGACACAGCCTCGATCGAGGCAAGAGTTTAGTCGTCCCCACTCGGCAAGGACTACACGTGGGTACTACCGTGAGCTCCCCACAAACTCCCGTGCCGTGAGGTTTTTTTCCTACTCGCTTTACTTTTGTTTGTTGTTCCAGCAATGGATGTGACGGTCGGCTCAATGTCCTGCGGGCTCTTGCCCCAAAAAGATTCGACCGGTTAAGAAACTCAGAATGGTTCGACAAAATTCCACCTGACCGCTTCATGTTGATCGCGTGGATGTTTGTTATTTCCATGAGTGAATAACATGTTGATTGTGATGTTATGGGTTGTTCCAAGACGAACTGCCGGATTGTGCCTTAGCCCATATGAGCTAATTTTATGTTATTGTTGTAAATTGAATAACATGATGAATTAATTATGTTAATATATGCATGAGTGATATATTAGCATGTGTCGAATGTTTGTTATGTCATTACATTGCACTTAGGTGGGGAGAACTCACAGGAAATCTCCACTACTGGGCATTGCTCACCCCGGCCTAGGGAATATTTTTAAAAAGTAAATCAAGACGCACTTGGGGATGGGACGATCTGGGCCTTAGAAGCGAAGAAATGGCCAAATCAGCCTTATCTTGTATTTTTTTGCAAAATTATGGGCAGAGACCCATTTTATAAATTGTAATTAAATAACTTGTAAAACAAATTGTATCAAATCAGCTTTGTATAAAATATACATTTTGAGTAGGATGTGTAGGCCCAAGTGGCCATTTTGCACATGTATGGGTCTCATGACATGAGACATGTAGATTTCCGCGGGTTGACGGGTAGTCAACAGACACCCCGGGTTTGGGGCGTCACAAATCTAGCCAAATGTGCCTTCGAAGTGTTAGCCGGAAAATTCTTAGGTTTCATAGTCAACAATCGAGGAATTGAAGCAAATCCAAACAAAATAAAGGTTGTGCTCGACATGCCACCACCATCAAACATAAAGGAAGTCCAACGTCTAACTGGAAGAATAGCCGCATTAAGTAGATTTGTATCCAAGGCCAGCGATAAATGTCAGCCCTTCTTCCAAGTTCTAAAGAAAGCTTTTCAATGGGATACGCATTGCGAAGAAGCATTTTCGGCATTGAAGACTTATCTGAGCTCTCCCCCCATTCTGGTGAGCCCCTCTGAGGGAGAGCTCCTTACTCTATACCTAGTAGTGTCAGATTTCTCGACCAGTGTTGTCCTAATCAGAGACAAAGACCGAGTACAACATCCTGTCTACTATTGCAGCCGAGCTCTGAGAGGAGCAAAAGAGAGGTACCCAATGATGGAGAAATTAATCCTGGCATTAGTAACCGCACCCGAAAGCTCCGCCCTTACTTTCAAGCTCATACCATTGAAGTCCTAACAGAATACCCGATGAAGCAAGTGCTACACGAGCCAGAGACCTCAGGAAGGTTGATGAAGTGGTCCATAGAGTTAAGCGAGTTCGACATCATATATAAGCCAAAAACTGCAATAAAAGGGCAGGGTCTTCACGGATCAATATGGAATTCACCTCGACAGAGTCACGAGAATACTCAACGAATGGTCCTCCCCATCCGGAGAGAGTCTCAGACGAGGCCGCAATGCTCAAGGAAGTGAGCCGGGCTAACCCGACCTCCCCCATGAATAACAGATATCGAGTACGCGCCGCATTAGGATCCCAAGCTCCATCAACGAGGCCGAGTGCATGAGGCAGTCATAGCCAGCTCAACCTCCTATCCAATGAGCGTTGACCACTTGAGGTCCGCAATACCCCGCCAAGAGTAAGACAAAGACACCTACGAGGCCAAAGGTGAAAAATGATCCTACACCTCAAAAGGTACTGAAATACCAAGAAATCTATGTCGGGTTCAGTCACACATACCCAGAGCGGAGAACTCTCGAGCAGATACCTTAGAAAAACTCGGCAATGCATCATGAAGAAGGATCTCAGCATTAACTACCACAACACCTTACAGAGCTCTGATAGATCTCAGCGCAGAAGTCACCCCAATCGAGTTCGAGCTAAGTCGATGACCCACTGGGGATTACATAATAGACGGAAGTCTACCCGACGACCCAAAAGAGGCCTCTAAGATTAGGATGAGGTCGGCCAGGTTCACTAATCATAGGGGAAGCCTTTACAAGCGAGGTTTTTTCACACCTATCCTTAAGTGCATCGCGGGGAAAGACGCCGACTATGTACTTAGGGAAGTACATGAAGGCGTATGTCGAAACCACTGAGCTCGCATTAGCAGAAAATTTTATGGATATTATCGCCCACAATGCTCAGAGATGCACCTGATCTAGTCAAAGAAAATGATCGCTATAGTACGCCAAAATCTCTCACCTCCCATTAGAGCCCCTGACGTTTGTCACAAGCCCCTGGCCTTTCCAACAGCTGGGAAGTTCGACATATCGGGACCTCCGCCCATTGGGAAGAGCCAATGCAGATTCATCATCATCATAGTGATTACTTTACCAAACGCCAAGGCCAACTGGCTACTATCACGTAATAAAAATATACGCACTCAGGTGGCGTTCCATAATACGTGTGTTCGTATCCCAAGAGCCTGTGTTAGACAATGGAAAGCAATTTGATAATGCCAAATCTGTGGATTTTTGTGTCGAGTGCCTGAGATCAAGAATTATTACTCATCCCCGACATCCGTACCACTGACAAGGCAGGTCACCATCGGGACCCTTAAAGCAACGTTGAAGACCAAATTAGAGGATCTCAAGGCCAAATGGGTAGAATACCTCCCTGAGGTGCTATGGGCATACAGAACTACACGTAAGTCAGTGACTCAGGAAACCCCGTTCGCCCTGGCTTTCGGTACCGAGGCGGTAGCCACTGTTGAGATCGGATTAAAGTCACCAAGAATCGAGTTGGAAAGCGTGGAACACAACGAAGAAGCTCTCCGCCTAAACCTCAACCTCCTAGATGAAAAGCGTGAGCAGGTCCTAAAGCGTACAAAAGACTATTAGAGAAAGACGGCAAGATACTACGACGAAAAAGTCAAACCCAGGAGTTACAAGCCTGGCGACCTAGTCTTAAAAAAGCTCCTGCCAGCAAGGAAGAATCTAGTACATGGAAAACTAGGAGCCAACTGGGAGGGCCCCTACATCGTATCTCGCGTCATTAGACCTGGCAATTATGAACTCCAGACGGAGGAGGGAAAAGTTCAGCATCATATAATTGAACGCCGAGCACCTTAAGCGCTTTTATCAAGAGAGACTTCGACTGTAATCTTAAATAAAGTATTATTAGTTTTCGGATGACGAACTGTGCGTTTATTGATTATTTTGTCAGATGTCTCAGATAAATTTCAAATATAAATAATGTGCAAGAAAATTACATACATCGAATACGTAAATTCAATAGACCTAAAATGAAAATCTCTTATTCAATAAAGGTACAATTGATTACAAACACGTGAGGTCATTATTCCTTACATCCCCTGAGGACGAACACTGAAGATAAGAGTAGTTCCCAAAAAAAAAAAAAAAAAAAAAAAAAACCCTTAAGAGAGAGAAAGAGAGAGGGAAAGAGAGAAAGAGAGAGGTGAAGGAAAGGAAAGACATGAAAGAAAGAAAGAGAGTGTGCGAAAGGAAATGAGGAATGAGATGGGGAAGAAAAGGAAAGAGGAAGAGAGAGAATGAGAAAAGAAAAAGCAGAAGGAGAAGAAAGAAGAGAAAGAGAAAGAAGAGGAGAGGTCGGAAAAAGGATGCAGTGCGTGAGGAAAATACACACACTCGCCTCTCTCCAGACGCATTCTAGCACGGTTAGAATAACATAACCCCATAGAGGAGAGACTGCAGAAAACACAACCCCAGCCGTGCGTAAGTCCCCGCAGCTGCCGTAATCCTGGGGACGGACCCCCCGCGAAGATGACCTCGCTTCTCGACGCCCTCATTCCAATTACGCTCCAAAAGGAAGGAAAGATCGAAGTATAGGCTCCATAGCGTAAGAGTCGCCATTTATAAGGAGGCTAAAGCACTCGGAAAATCATACAGTTGTTTCCGATTCTCCATAAATCAGCATTAAAGACGCTTGTATCTTTCCAAGAAGTGGAAGCCAAACGGCCGCACACAGCAGCTCAAATTGAAGAGCTCGCCTACTCTACTCAGCCAAGGTCTAAGAGTCGGGCCACCAGCACTTCGGGGCTCCATAAGGCCTCACACTGTGAGCCCAAAGAAATTACCAAGAGCCTAACTACTTCCTCAGCCATGCACCCCCAAGAGCCGGCCTACCTGTAATTTAGGCCCATAAGGCCCTCAAATACTAAGAGCCCAATAGCCCGCTCAAGAGCTCAACCACTCCTCAAAGACATGCAAACCCAAGAGTCCGTTCAACATAATTTAGCCCATAAGGCCTCAATGAGCCCAATACCGACAAGAGCTCAACTACCTCCTCGTGCCATGCAGCCCCAAGAGCCGGGCTCAGGGCCTAAGCATGAAATGATAAGGCCTCGGGGCCGTCAGAGCTCAAGAAATTAAATTGAAGAGCTCAACTACTCTCCTCAGCCATGCGTACCAAAGTCGGGCCTACCAAGCACTTAAATTCCCATAAGGCCTCAACGCCCAGGAGCCCAAGAAATTCGGGGCTTTGAAGAGCTCAACTACTCTCTCGCCATGCACTCAGCTCGGGCTCACAAAGCAATTTAGCCCATAAGGCCTCGGGGGCCTCAGAGCCCAAGAAACTCGGGACAGCAGCTCAACTACTCCTCAGCCATGCAAACCCAAGAGCCGGGTCTGGGCCAGCACTTTAGCCCATAAGGCTCCCGCCGCCCCAGATCCCCACAAAGAGCCTCGCCTTGAAGAGCTCACTACTTTGGCGCTGTGCCATGCAACCTTAAGAGTCAATTCAAATTTCGGCACCAGCCCATAAGGCCTCGCGCCTGTAGAGCTCAAAGACTCGCCTTGAAGAGCTCGACTACCTACCAGCCACGCAACGTGAAGAGTCGCTCAGCTAAGGCGTACTTAGCCCATAAGGCTCAAATAAATGCAGGAGCCCAACAAATTGGGCTTGAAGAGCTCTCGACCACTCTCTCAGCCATGTACCTCAAGAGTCGATTCAGCCTGCAGACTTTAGCCTATGCTGTTCAACGCCAAGAGCCCAACAATTTCGCCTTGAAGAGCTCAACTACTCTCCCAAGCCATGCTGTACCCCAAGAGTCACTTCCAACAAAGTAATTTAGCCCATAAGGCCTCGCCGCCCCAGGAGCCCAACAACCAAATTAAAGAGCTCAACTACTCTCCTCACCCCATGCACCTCAAGAGCCGGCCTTCCAACAGCACTTAGGCCTATAAGGCCTTTGGGGGCCATCAGAGCCCAAAGAAATTAGTTTGAAGAGCTCGACTACTTTACTCAGGCCACGTAGCCCAAGAGTTAGTTCAGCTCTGCCAGCTTTAGGCCCATATGCTCCTCAAATGTACCAAGAGCCCAACAACACGCTTGAAGAGCTAACTACTCTACTCAGTCATGTGTTCAGAGCTGGCTCAAATTTCGTATTCACCCCCACTGAGCCTCAAGCAAAGACAGCTTTTGAAGAGCTCAACTGATCAACTCAGACGCTCAATTCAGGCCATGCAGCCAAGAAGTCAATCTCGGTCTATGCAACAGCCAAGAGCACAAGTAGAGGCGAAGTAGTGAGATAAAAAACAATATCTACAAAGAAAAGGCTACATATGTCCCAACCCAAGCCCAACACAAAAAAAAAAAAAAAAAAAAAAAGCAGCAAGCAAAGATATGTGTAGGAGACTTTAACGGGCGCGTGAGTAGAGGCAATATGAGTCTGGCCCAAATGTATCCGTCTTCCGTATCCGCGGAGGGACTCTTCCGCCTCCTCGTCGCTAGGGATGTCGAAGTTGAAGTCCAAGCCTAGGTAGGCATTAACAGCCTTCCTCTGAAAGGCAAGCCACCCAGAAGCCCATTGAGTACAGGCCTCGTCCCTCAATCTCGCTATAACTTCGTCCCTCTGAACGCACTGCAGTCCTGTTTATGAAGGTCCCCGCAACCCATGGCACTCCTCTGGGCCAGCAAGGTTCCATGAGTTTGATGGCCCAGCCTCGTGACGAGCCCGTCTGTGGTTGCTGGGCGACATGCGACCGTCTCTGCACCGCACGCAGCCTCTCTCTAGACTCCCACATCTCGCTCGACGTAAACAGCCATCCCCGACCATCTAAAGCCCTGGGACTGGGCAGATCAGCCCGCCCCCCGCCTCCAAAGAAGTCATCATTTCAGATGTACTTACAGCCCATCCCGAACCTCTCGTTTGACTTTCCGTCGCCTTAAGCTGTTTCCAAATCTCATCTTCTCTACTCCTACTAGCCTCGCACCTACAAGGTATGCCCCAAATCTGACTTGTTTCACCGCCTCCCACACATCAGACTCACCCTCTAGCCTAGCCCACTCGGTATAAGGAAGCCACCCTCCTTGTAAACTCTAAATGGCGGATACGGCCCTTGTTTAGACTTTATTTTTTGGCTAAACTCTTCAAAATGAGAGCCACCGCCTACACCCAACACAAGATCAACACCCAACTCAAAGTTAAAGCTATGTACTGAAGATATGGAACTTATAGAGGCTTGACCCCCGAGGGATGTAGCTAGCTTCCCAACGGGCAAGGAGCCCGACCCTCGAGGTCGAATCTTTAAGGACGGACGACCGCGCCCGCCGCAAGCTCCCGGGCAGAGACATGGCAAGGAATCCCATCTCGTCGCCGGAGTCCTTCCTCTTCAACCTTCCGCCCTCGGAGGAAGGTGGCGAACATCCCACGCGGGGCTCTAAACAAAGGATAGGCATGACATCCAATCCGCCGCTAGCTAGCCCTTCCCGAGAGTCGCCTTTACAGCTATAACCGTAACGGCTGCAAACTCGCAGCCGGACCTCACCGAGACAACACCGCCCGTACTGGACGGGTAGAAGGAAGAGGAAGACGCCCCACTCTAACCCACCCTGCCGCCGCCCTTCAACAGTCCGAAGCTCTTCTCCGTCACACTCCAGGACTTCCAGACATTGCCCCACCTGAAATAAAAGCTCTCCCAGTGGGCTTGCACAAAGGCCCTGGCGTGGAGAGAATTTCAGCGAAGGGGAGGTGAAGGCCTCAAAGCCAAGAGTTTTGGCAGAGATCCCCAAGCTTCAAGGTCCAGAATGATCCGAAATCGATTAGCTCCGAATAGGGCTGGGAACATCACCAACTCCTCCCCGCGGCAGTGACATTATCTTCGCAATGAGATCTGGCCCAACACTCCAGAGGCACGCGCACAATACAGTAATTGGAGATACCCAATGACCTCACAAAGACTATACCAAAAACAAAACAATACTCACGTAGACTCGGGGGCGGTCCGTGCAACCGAACACCTGTAGGTCATCCTTGTCAGAGGGTCATAATTCCTAATCGCTACCGCTAACGAAGAAGTAACGCCCTTCCGTGCCTACGAAGACGGAAGATCTGGAATTACTGTGAGGAGCGCCAGCACGCCCGGAAAAATAGCCAGTTTCGCTGATCTCCTTCACGCTAAAAGATCAAGTGAATAAAGCTATAATTGGAACACCGAGGCCCCTTGGCCCCCCCGAAGAAACCAATAACCCAAACTGCATGATCCCAGCACTGGGCGAGCTGAGAAGATGCATCGGGTTGCCAGGAACCCCTTTATAAAGGGGTGCAGAGGGAAGCGAAGACCGTTGTCGAAGGCCACTTCAAAGAAGCACACCATCTTAGGTAATTTGAACTAATGCAGAGGTCAAACGCCTGGGACTAGACTGATACCCAAAGGAGGTCTCAGAACGCCGGCGAAAGTGGCCCCATACAAGGGACCAACTTTGCTAGGTCCTACAACCAAAGCATTTTGCACGGCAGACTTTAGATATTCCGATCCCTGATACTTAACTGGCCAATTCCTCCCCTTGACCCGCTCAAGGAAAAGGGGTCTCCGGGCGGTCTCGAAGATCAACTCCAGCCAAGCTGCCTGAGGCGCGCCTCCGCCCCGAACCTAAGAAGAATCGAGGAGTCACCCTCTAATGCGTGAAAGAAGAAGATGACTGAACCCATGGTGATAACAAGTAAGAAGCATCAAAACTTAGCTAATCTAGTCTAATCGCCCCTCGGCCGTACTCAAAAGACACCATGAGAAAGATCACCGTCCCAAGAATAAAACAAAAAAAAAAAGCTATCTCAAGCAAGACGCTGAAAAAGGACTTTGCATAGAAAGTTCAGACGGAATACTAAGGGAAAGGGAAGTCCGAACTCACTAAAAAGCAAAGAAAAAAGCTTCGGATCCGTGGAACATGCGCGAATGGTCGAGGATAATCTACTAAGAAACCTGGAAGAAACCTAAAGAATTGGAAGAAATGAGCGAACCTAAAAGTCATCATTATCACAAGACATATGATCTACGACAGCTCTAACTGATCCAAATTCGAGCCGACACGCAAATCACACCCGATATAAGAATGCTAGCGCCCCTCGGGCCGCACGCACACCGCATAAGGGCCGGGGGCACTGGAGCAGTACGCCAAAATGTGCGCACGTAGTCCACTCACAGCTCCAAAGAAGAGGCAAGCCCAATGAAACACCCAAGCCCTGCCACCAAAACGAAGCTCAACCGCCGCTCCCAAAGGCCGATACCACAGACCTAAGCGCCCACATCTCCGCAAATTCGACCAAATCTAATACAAGAGTGATAATCCCCAATAACATCTTATCCTCTAAATCCAACTAAATCTCACCAGCAAGGAAAATAGGATAATTCACGATAAACAGCTTATCCTGCAGATCAAACCGGATCTCACCAATAAGGGAGAAAGATAATTCTCAATAAATTGCTCCTTCCATAACCCTTATTAAATCCGATATCGATAAAGACAGAAAATATCCCATCCAATGGGAAAGAATCCTTATTACCATCCAATTGGGAAAACATACGATATATATATCAAGCCACCCTCGAAGGCACAAAAAAAAAAAAAACATTCGCCTCTAAGCTAGCCGATTCTTTCTCTCGTAAGAACCTGACTTAGACATCTGGAGTCAGGCCACAAAGTGTCTCCCGCCGACCATCCTTCATCTTTGTTTCATAGAGGAGAGCAACGTGATTTCAGACTCAAATTTCAGCCAGCCTTAGTTCCGACCTAACGAATTCTAATACGCTTCACCTTAATCCGACAAAAGGCATCATCAATTACGACAGAGATATATATATATATATATATATATATATATATATAAGTGAATGTATTCCGATTTATTAAAAGTTCAATTCACTTTATTATATTTCTTACATAAAACAAAATTTTGATAAAAACAATGAATAAATAAATTTTTTTAAAAAATTATCTAAATACATTTTCAAAATAAGTGAAAATAAGATATTATCTTATAAAATTAATTAAAAATTTTAACATTTAATTTATATAAATGACGGAAATGGAGGATGATTTCTTTGAAAAAACAGAATTTAAAAAAATAAATAAATAAAGAATCTGGAGACAAAAAATAAAAATAAATAAAAAGAAGCTAGGTTGGCGAACGAGGAGTTGGGCAGTTGGGAGAGAAGGGTTGGGTGTGTAGAATGAGATGGTAGTTCGGACATTTTGAAAATTTCACAGCCTTAATGTTAGTTTTACATGTTGTTATGGGTTATGGGCCTCATTTTGATGTTTTTATAAGGCTTTTGTTAAATAAGAGACTCATCAAATCCTAAAACATAATTGCCCTTTCTTATTATGCCTTTTCCCAAATTTGTTCACAAAACTTTTTTTTTTTTTTGACATTTATTCAATTTGCATGTAATGTTAATAGTATTCCAGAAAGTGAGTTGAAATTGGGTCTTATCATGCACCCATCCCCTTCAACTCATAATAAAAATTAACTTCCTTGAAAACTAGAATTGTTGGATTTGGGTTATGGATTGCATGCCCAAATGGACTGACCCAACCCGCATTGGTGATTATAAAAGTTTAGTTTTTGGGGTGTTTGAAACCAACGCAGAAACAACCATTGCAATGTATCAGAGAAAACGTTCTCTATTCATCTCTCCAACATGAAAAAAGGAAAGACATTTTATTGTTTCTAACTATAAGTCTCATCCTCATCCATGGTTCATATTTTTCTTTGTGAAAACACGGTGGTCAAGGGCATCGATGCTGTGGAAGCATAATGGTTCTTATCACCGTGGTTCCATTCATGACTTTAGGTGAGAAGATTTCGCCAATGAAATAGCGAAGCGGATCTTGGTCAAGCATGGACATTGCAACCCAAAGAAAGGTTCCATATTTTTCTTCAAGAATCATCACTATAAAACCAAGACCAAAGGTAGAAGAACTAATATTGAAAAACCAAAAGCATATGAGAGTGCCAAATAACATAATACAAGTACAACCTGATTTATTATAAATCATAAAACCCAACACATCTGCAATGACATGTCTCTAGAGACAACATCAAACAACATGAAGTCCACAATGCCAGAACAAAATGCAGAGAAGGACAATAAATCTAGTTTATTAAGTAGGAGGATGATCTCAGGTTCAATCATCCTTAATTTTTCATAATACCTCCTCCCCTCTCAGTTCTCGCTCCTGTTTGGCTTATCAGAAGAGGAAGGTACCTGAAAAGAAAAGCAATGATGCAATTGTATTAACTTGTGTGTAGAACTCAAAGGGAAAGACTTCTAAAGTTAATACTCAAGAACCCAGAATCGAGTTGTACTATATCAGCATCAGCTGGAATCCAGTCATTAGTTGCTGGGTTTCCCTTGCAAGAGGCATGGCAGCAGGTTGCAGAAGTAGCTGCCAGACTGAAGCTTTTGCCCTTTGCATTCTCCATCGTGATGAACCCAGTTCCTGTCTGCAGTGAGAAAAACAAAACACCAAATCCTAAGGTGAAACAGGTGATATTTCAAATCTCATTCTCTCTACATGATTTACTTTCGGTTGAGATTTCTACTTGATTAAGACTCGACTTGTGTTAATTGTATGTCCACATATTCTTTCTAAATAATTTTGCTCTGAAGCCAGAAGTATGCCCAAATCATACGAGTCCCTTTTGATTCTTATGTTGGAATCTTTCCTACTCCCCAAAATCCACCAATTTCAAACGGTTTAAATTAAAAAACCAAAAAGAATTCTCTTTCAGTGCTAGGAGGACCATATGGCCATTTAGCAGTTTATTTGAGTTCAATATCCAAAGGCAACAGCAATTTGTCTTCTTTGAGTGAATGTACACAAATGAATGATGCAACCACCCCAGATAGCCTCTTCTTTTCAGAAAATCTATCTTCCATTTAAAAATAAATGACCTAATACTCTTGATCTTTTTTTCCTATTGGATGTAAGGAATATACACTATTAATTTTCGGCCAAAAAAAAAAATTAAAATCCATTTAAAATGTAGATTATTTTGCTATTGACCATGAATGAATTTTTCTGATCAATGAAACATCAAAAAGAAATATTGATACCGTGTGGTGTTGCTTGTCAATGCAATTGAGATCCTTGTAATAGTCTGTCTCGGCAAACTCCTCTGTTACTTCACTCCCACTGTAAACCAGTTTCTGCATTGAGGAAAGTACAGAAAAAAAAAACCCATTTAGCCCTAAAATAAAACATAGGTTTATGTTTGAATCCTATAAAATAGCAGGGAAAGTAAAATCTGATAATAAGAATTATTCTCAAATTCTTGTTTATTTAACTAGAAGAAGAAGAAGAAAGAGAGTAATTGAAATGGAATCCATAAATAATAAATTGATTTTGTATTTTTCTACATTTTTAAAATTTTCATTGTCCTTTATATTTTCTTTCTGACAAATTTTTCCTATTCCTCTTTGTGCAAACTTTTTAAAATCGAAACTAATATTAAACTTAAGATCAATAAGTTTCTAAGAATTAATGAAACTAGAAAATATTCACTCCCACAAAGATGTCTCACTCAGTAATTAAATCTTTCAGGAAAAAAGAATCTGATTCTACATTAATTGCCAAAATCTAACCTTAAAATTCAAATGTGCCTATGCTATAGATCAAATCAATTTAAGTTAAGAGATCGAACATGATCTACGGATTTATTCAATTCCAGAATAAAATCATCACCAGCATCCTCAATCGATCTATGAACAAACGAATCTGCACCGGAAAAGTGAAGAATGTAAACCTGAGGATCGTTTTGGAGGTGTTGGAACTTATGAAATTCGGGAATGTCTTCGTGCCGGCGATCGGATTGAGGATCAACGTATTGAGCGGAATATTCACTTCGGCCAGGCTTTGCGTGTCTCTTAGGAGCGATTTCATCAAAGTGCTCTCTTGTTTGCTCCTCAATTCTCGCGGCTTCTTCCTGGGACAAATGAACATCGCTCCTGTTTGGCCTTCCGCGACTCTCCATTTCTCTGATCTTCTCCTCTCTTTTTCTCTGGAGAAATTCTTTATAATGTGTGAAAGAGATCGGCAGATATTTTCCATTTTCGTCGGTTATAAATATCTGGTTCTCATAAAGTGGTGATATTATTTTTTGCAAAGGATAAAATCATCATCTAAGTAAAATTCGGTCTGCAGCTTTTTATAATTCAACCTTATCCCTTCTTCTCTCCCGTTGACTCAATTATTTTCATGCATTGTACGGAGAGGTTGAGAGAAAGTATCAAGGAAGATGTCATATGTGTACATTTGAAATCAAGGAATATAACTTTTGTTTCAATCCTTAATTTAGGAATAATTATAAAAAGGACAAAAAAAAATATAAAGTATACGATTCAATTTAGTTTCACATAAAATATTAGGTATGAAAGTGTTGACCTAACATAATATATTGAAAAGGAAAAACTATGCTTTCAATTTTGGATTATTTGAGAAATGAGATCCAAAAAATTTTATTTAAAGCAAAGTCCAATTTTTTAAGAACAATTTAATAAAAAAGATTTAATATTTGATAAAGAAGTCTTCATGTGACCTACAAGTATAGCAGCAGCGTTTGAAGATTCCCAAATCACCCATTTCATTTCTTAATTCAAAAAAAGTCCAAATTGAAAATCACAAACCCTAAGAGACCGTTTGGTTGAAGTTTCTCTCCATAAAAATCATTTTCATCAAGAGTAAATTGTTTGACCAAATCAAAGGAGGGGTTTCGACCAACAAATAATCGGCCAAAACATCTTCACATTAGTTTGACAACCCTAAAACCTCTCTCTCTCTCTCTTTCTCCTTCTCGTTCTAAAAAAAGAGAGGAACATCGAATTATTTGATGATTAGAAACGGATTATAGTTTGATTTGCTTATATGTCACAGCCTCAACTCAAATATATAATCATTTGTTATGCGTACATAGTGATTATGACGAAAATTGTCTATTTTTGTATTTCTCATTTCTTACAAACCCCCTTTCTAGAAATTGATGTTTTTTTGCTGAAAAAACATTTTGTTGGAAAATTGATGTTTCATTTTGTTATATGCTCAGTTAATTTTCTACTGCCACTAAGCCTCTTCAAATCTTAGAACTTAGATACAAGATACAAGGTACGTAAACATTGATTACAAGCATGTTGTATGTTGGGAACAACCCTATCACGCCCTACCTTTGGGGCGAAGAGAGGAGGCGACACGGGGCTGGACTCCTTTAACACCCTTTCCGAGCATGAGTAGGTCCATTTTAAATATATAAATCCATGAAATAAAATAAAACTTCTAATCTGCCACTAAGTGGTGTTTAAAGTATCTGTATATCATGTTTGAGTCTCGTTTTCGCATCTTTCATTACGCTAATACAAAAAACTTTTACATTTACATTTCGAAACCACAAGCAAAACCTACATCAGGTGGACTCCATTGTAACTGTTGGCCTGCGAATCTTGAATACTGAATATCATCTTGATACCTCGAGGATGAAAGCAAAGTCTTTAAGCTTATAGAGCAGTGGGAAGCAGATAACAAATATGACCGTAGTGGTCCACAATTCTGGGATACATATAGCATGAAATCGTATGTCGGAGTTCACGATATAACCTAGTGCTTATCATAAAGTTTTCGTATAATATAGTGCTTACTCTTGAGGTTTTATATCTCACGTAAGAGTTCAGAACAGAGATCTTGTATAGAAGGTACCCATAGGTACAATACATAATAGAGCAAAACTGATTACTTATGTTTTCTTATTGTTCATTATTCATATTCTTATCATATAAATGTTTGTCTATATAAACCAATAACAATGAATTGGGGGCCTTGTGATAGGTACTCGAAGGCACGAATGCGATGTGAACGAGGGCTTGTGCACGTGAAAGGTGTTGTAGTCACGATGCGGGAGTGTGTCGCCATTAAGCAAAGCGTGTCTGTATACACGTAACAGAAATGTCGTAGCACTAGTAAGATTGTTGTCGCACTGAACAAAGACGTGTCTGCCTATGTAAAAAAAGTGTCGTACCACTAGCAGGAGTGTTGTCGCATTGAACAGACGTGCCTATTCATTCACTATCCGGTCTTCAACAGACATACAATTATAGGTGTTTCCGAGCTTGTTATTTTGTTCTTATTCACATTCTTGTATTTATATATAGTGCAAACAAATAATGGGCAAAAACCATGTCCGCCCGACGACTCGCTTTTGCCTCGATGAGTTAAAGCAATTTTATATAACCCGGCCAAATTTGAGCACCCGATACGGTACTCGGCTTTCCAGTACTGGTACTCAGCATCCTTTGGGCGAAAAATGGCTTTGAGTACGGTACTGACTTCGATTACCGGTACTCAACATTCTCTAGATTGAAAACAACTTTACAGGCACGGTACTCAACTTCCCGGTGCTCGGTACTTAACATCCTCTAGACGCCCAAACCGCTTTAGTATCGGTTCAAAACTTTCGATCTGCGGTACTCGATATCCTCTAGACCAAAACAACTTTAGTACGGTACTCGACTTTCGATGCTCCAGTGCCCTGCGATTTCTGCAGGTTTGCCTCTTTTTATCCGAAATTTCTAATCAAAACCCAAAACCAGTAGCCTTAAAACTGAGCCAAGCCAAATAAAAATCACTTTTATATAGATATAGGGTTTTTCAAACCCAAACATAGGCGAAGAGAGAGTTAGAAGGGTTTCCTGACCAACAAATCCATACACAAACCTAAACAAGTCTCCATACATATAGGTTCCATTCCAAAGTTCCATATCTTGATCTTCTTAAAACCTTCAAAACCAAGCTTACTTTTCTTCATTCTCTTTGCTTGAACAAGTAGAACCAAGAAATTGAGATAAAGCTCGGAAACGACAGCTCTTCTCTTTCTCGACCGTAAACCACAGGTCTCCCCAATCAAAAATGAGAAAATGTCTTCTCCTTAAGACCATGTTTGGTCTTATCCTATTATTGGCTTAAAGTTCTTCTTTTTGCTATTAAGTCCTTCTTCTTCATTCTATTTGCACATCAACTTATCAAAATCTTACTTTAACATACAATCTTCTTACCTTATGTCCTTTGAGTCCTGAATTTGATAATTACCAGTTCACCCTTAGTACTTAAATTTCTGAAAAATACAAATTTTACTTATATCATACCCTAAACATGTAGTAAACTATTAGGGTATAATTTGGGGTGTTACAAACCCAAAGTCACATTAGGTACAATAGATGTGGAAAGTAATTAAATTGGTTTTCCCTTTTGGTTTGTGTACAAATGCTTAAATATCTATGTTTATTTTTTAATGATGATAAGGTGTTTGGGGAATTGAGGTGTTGGACAATTGTTATGGCACCTAAGAGGAAGTCATCATCATCTCGTCAACAAGGCAAATGACCTTTTGATTCTAATGAACCTACGGGGAAACGAAAGGTTCAATTTAATAGTGACCTATTCAGTTCACGAAGTATGTATGAGAGGTACAAGAGTTACTTCTTTAATATGACAATTCTTCCTTATAGAGACATATATTTTGTTCAGCACAGTCAATCTAAATTTGGAGAATATTATATTTAGATGGGGTGGTTACCAATTATGCCATTGAATGATCCAATTTATCCTAAATTAGTTCGGGCATTCTATTACAATGCTTTACTTCATGTAGGAGGACCGATCATTATTAGTAGCGCAATGAGATGAGTAGATATAATGCTTAATGAACATAAGCTGTACCAACTTCTGGTGATGAGATAAGTTTAACTTCCCAATTTGAGCAACTACACTTGAGGATTGATTGATTTTATAATAGATTATCCTCATATATTGGAGAATTATCCAATCAGATCAACCAATTGTTCACTCAGCATTCGGAGCTAATTGCCTTGGTTCGCTCTCTTTGACCTCTAGCACCATTAGAAGCTTCAGTCGCTTGCGAGGGGCTCTCAATTAGAAGATAATTTTACATTTTTTTAGTATGGCATTACGTATGATGTAGGGCTTGTTAGTGTTATTTTGTATATGCCAATTTTGTGTAAGATGGCTGGAGCCATAAGATATTTTGTATTACGATTAACCATTACTATAGTGACGATTTATATACAAAGCGAGCATTACTGTTCTTGCGCGTATTTCTATGGCACCAGGTAGCTCAATTTGATATGCTAGATTCAAACAAATTGTACATGCTAAGACAGGGTTTCATTCACATAAGGTAGTCGACCGGTTGAGAAGTATACGCTCGATTGGTCGACCTGTGGCATAAAACATGTAAATTGACAGAGGGGTATGTCAATCGATTGAGTATTATTGTTTACTCGATCGATCAACCTATTGCATGAAACAAATAACTTGACAAAGGAGTTTGTCAACCAGTCGAGTAGTTATGCTCAACCAGTCTACTGTTATTACTATGTGCATTGAACTGGACAGTGGGTATCCTCAACCGGTCGACCTGTCACATTGTTGTCGATCAACCGGTGTAACAACCCTTCCCATCTAACCCGGCGGAGGCATGTGGAATGGACTTCATTAGTGGACACTCAGCGTGGTGGTTGTTTCCAAAACATGATATGTAAGCAAAACATAAAACTACCACAGTGGTGGTGCTGATGTCTTGCCTCTTGGAGTCTGTTTGCTTATACTTACACAAGTTCCACTATTACAAAATTTTACATTTACAATTCAAAACAAAGTCAAAACCTACATCAGGTGGACTCCTAATGTTGTGTTGGCCCTAGCAAATGCGGATGTCTCTGACGACCTCTTCAGTAACTTCACGGATGAAACACCCGTGCTAAGCTTATAGCTTAGTGGGAAAACAGATAACATAAATGACCACATGTAGTAGTCCTCAATCACAATATACATATAATTTCATTCATATATCAGAGCTTTCACATCTCCCATAGGAGTACATAACAGAAATCTTGTAACATAAAGTACCCGTAGGTACACTACAGAAGAGAACTGATTACTTTCAATTTCATATCTCATATATCATATAATTCCTGTACACAACATATAAGTATTTGCCTACACAAACCGGTAACAATGAATGAGAGGGACACAACACAATAGGTACCCAGTGCGATGCGGTGATCTTGAGCAGTCTTTGAAGCACAAATAGAGGCATTAATACGCCAATGTAACAAAGTGTCGTAGCATGCACGAGTACCACCAGCTAAGCAGTGTCGAAGCACTAAACAGAGACATGTTTGCCCATGTAACAGAAGTGTCGTAACACTAGCAGGAGTGTTGTATCACTGATCAGAGGTGCCTATTCATTCATTATTCGGTCTTAGGTAGGCATACAATTATATGTTTTACTTAATCTTATTACATTGTTCTTAATCACATTCTTATTTAGATAACATTAGCATATAACTTGTGTACAAGTACAGACCCTTTCATTCACTTGTTAAGATCCTACATTACTTCAATTGATGGTTTCTAAGTAGATGGCGAAACAAAAACGAGGACGGAGTTCGCTGGCGGGCCAGCCGTAAAGCCGAAGCAACTCTCGGCAGGCGAGGCAAAACTAGAGTTTTAGACCGGGTTCGCTTAGGAGAAGAGGTGTCGGGCTGAAATAGAAATAAGGCATTTTTGCCCTATTTCATAGGAAAATTTTCAAACCAAATCAAACAAACCACAAAACCTACCAAAAACACATTTATGGAAGAGTTAGGGTTTTCCTAACCCACACATATACAAAGAGAGAGAGTTAGGATAATTTCCTAACTAACAAATGGGAGAGTTCCATACCCAATTCAAACTAACAAACCCAATATACAAAATGAGTTAGGGTTTTGCTTTTCCTAACTCACACATAACAAAATAAGGAGGTTGGAGAATTTCCTAACCTTGATCTTGAAAGACTTGAACCAAACTTCCCTTTATCTTCTTTTCTTCCTTCCTTCTAACTTGAACAAAGAGAACCCAAGACAAATGAGAGAATCAAACCAAAATAGGCTTCTTCTTCCTCAAACGTATGCCCTAGCCTCCTTAAGCCAAAAAAAAAATGGGAAATTTTCCCTTTGTTAGAAGACAATGTTTGTCTTAAGGAAATTTGGCCCAAAGTTTGCCTTATTGCATTTTAGTCCTTACTCTTATCTCAATTTGCAACTCAACTTATTACTTATTCTACTTTAACATATAATCTTCTTAACTTATGTCTCTTGAGACTTATGTCTCTTGAGTCCTTAATTTGTCAAATTACCATTTTACCCCTTTTTGACACTTAGCACTTAATTTTCCGAAAAATACAAATTTGACTTTTATTATACCCTAAACATGTAATAAAACTACATGGTATAATTTGGCGATGTTACAGCAGGTTTAGTGTCTACTAATAAATCAGTAGCGATCATCGATCGATTGAAACGCTACATATGTGTCGATCGATTGCTTATGTGAGTCGAGTTATTTTACTTTTTTTATTTTTTATTTGGCAGTATTACTTGATAGACTAGTATGGTGTTCTAAAAAATAGAACACAATTGATTCTACATAAGATGATAAATGAACAAGATAACACCATCTTTTATTTACAAAAAAAAATAGTTACAAATTTAGCCTAGTTATATAACAAGTTATATGATTGCAACACTAGTTATATAACAATATAACTATATTATATGATACATGCAATCATCCTTGTTTCAACAATTCAAATTTAGCTTATGTTACACAAATGAACATTATATGAGAAACAAACAATATAACACCATCTTCTATTTACAAAAAAACTAGTTACAATTGGAGTCATCTCTATTTCAACAATTCAAGTTTAGCGTCTTTACAAAAATTCAGCCAAAACATCCCAAATTCACAACAATACAAACTATCTCATCTATTTAATACATTATGGTATGAATGAGGATTTATAAGTTGCAGTCCTTATCACTATTCGCTTTCACATCCGCTTATATTGTCCCTCATTAGGAACTTTGATTGCAACACCTTCATTTGATGGTTCACCAACCATATTTACATCTTCTTTTATTTCCATGGGTGTAGCATGAGGGAATACATGGCTCTAACTAGCATTTCCATTCACACGAACAACTCCTCTAGCACCTCCATGAGAATTATGCCAATAATCAACATAAGTTGTCATGTAAGAGAGTGTGGTAGCAACAGGAGGTGTGGTGGCAACAGGAACTCCCTTATTGAACTTTAAAATTTTCACATCTTGTACCAATCTTGTTAGTATCCTAGTCAGATTTTGCTAGCAGCATCTCTGAAATGCCCTATATAACACCATCCAAATCATAAATACATTTATGAAATATATGACATAATAAAAATTGCATTGATAATGGGAACCTAATACCTTGCTCGACTCATTTGTACCTGATGTCTAAATTAGTTGTACCGAGAGTATATATGTGTTGTATCCACGGTTAACAAAACTTGTACCTAACTTTACTAGTGTTCTGTGCTTATGTGTTTTGTACTTGATGTTTATCGGTGTTATACCTAGGGCATAATATAGCTATACACAAGGTTTACATAAACTGTACCTAGGTTAAGTCGTGTTATGTGCTTATTCACTGTAACCTTAAGACATACAGTGGCTTATACCCATTGTGAAATTAGGTAATACCCATTACATACATATATCCTACCTACTAGTTCCCATTTTCCTCAAGGTTTACAAATCAACTATCGTCGTTATTCATAAATAACATTAATTAAAAAAACACAAAACAAACATCTCCTTAAATGAAGACAAATAAAGGGGAAGATGAATCGCATTTATTCAAATATTTCAATAGAGAGGAAGATGAAAATACATACCATAACGCCTTCGAGAATGAAAAGAGATGTTGCAGATGCTACCTTCAAGATTCAGATGGTTGAATAACATTAATTAAAAAAAGAAACTCAAAACAAACAACACCTTAAATGAAGACGAATAAAGAGGAAGATGAATCACATATATTCAAAGATTTCAATAGAGGGAAAAATGAAAATACATACTAGATAAGTCTTAGAGAATGAAAAAATATGTTGTAAATGCTGCCTTCAAGTTTCAGATGGTTAAAAAACATTAATTTAAAAAAAAACACAAAAACAAACAGCCCCTTAAATAAAGACGAATAAAGGGGAAGATGAATCACATTTATTCAAATATTTCAATAGAAGAGAAGATGAAAATACATACTAGATCAGCCTTAGAGAATGAAAAGAAATGTTGTAGATGCTGCCTTCAAGATTTAGGTGGTTGAATAACATTAATTAAAAAAAACACACACACACAAAACAAGCAGCCCCTTAAATGACGACAAATAAAGGGGAAAATGAAAATACATACCAGATCAGCCTTAGAGACTGAAAAGAAATGTTGCAGATGCTGCCTTCAAGATTCAAATGGTTGCGATCGTCGACCATTCTTTGCTTTGTTGTGTGAATCTTCAATCTTTTTCAGACGACCCTTCATTTTCTTGTCTCAAGCATCTATGGAAGAGAAATGATTCAACGAGACAAAGGATTTTTAGGGTTTCCTTTCCTCTCCTCACCTGAAGCATCTATGAAGGGAAATTGTTCAAAAAGACGAAGAGTTTTTTTAAGGTTTTTAGGTAAATGGTTCATTTAGGGCTTTTTTTATTTGGATATGAAAATGGTGTTTTAGGAATCTTTAATGACTGCTGCACGTGAAGTTCACATGGATGCTTCTTTATCAAATAGTTCTTGAAAAACTAGACTAGGCCTCAAATAAGATTTTTTTAGGTCTCATTTCTCAAAAGTTTTCATATTAAGACTCCATAGCATAGTTTTCCCTATTAAAAATGCTCATTTAAACAAGCCAACTCAATCCTTTGATACTGTTCATTATAGTAGTACCTACTACTTAGGACTATTAAGGTAATATTTATAGTTTATTAAGATAGTAGTATATCAAGTATGTTAAGGTAGTAAGTAGGGTTAAAAATATCCGATATATCGGCCGATATATCTCTGATATATCGGCCGATATATCTCTGATATATCGGATATCAGTAATGTTCGATACGATATCGACAATCGATAATCATTTGAGGGAAAAATCGGCAAAAAATCGGTAATATCGACGATATATCATCGATATATTGGTTTTGGATCAATATATCGTGGAAATATCGGGTCTATGACACACACACGCGTTAGTTTAATTTTTCGGTAAAATATATAAGATATATCGGGATATATCAGGATATATCGACGACATATCGGGATATATCGGAGATATATCCAAACGGTCAAATTTGAAATCATGACTTGATCCAACGGTTATGGATTGATTCCAACAGTTTAAAGAAGATCTAACGGTCAGATTTGCTCAAAAATTAAATCCAACGGCTATAATTAAATTACAAAGATTTTTTGACCACCCAACGGCTATTTTGACCCAAAAAAAATCTTTAAATACCTCTAAAATCATTCCATTTGATCACAAATTCTCTCTACCCATATACAATCTTCATTTCACTCCAATTTTTTTCTTTGTAATAGTTTTTATGATACTTTCATATTTTAAATTAGTTAATTTAGTAATAATATATTAATATATTAACATTTCATTAATAATATAATAATAAATGTTTGTTAATATTTGAAACGAGTATATTGATAAACCCCGAATTTCCTATCCATCGAGAAGTTGTGGATACAAGTCAAGACATTTATGCATGACATGTTCAATCCTATAATCAATATTATCGGAACACCATGTTTTGGTATGATTACTATCTTTATCAAGATGTGATCCTTCTATCAAATTTTGCAATTGAGCCACATCGATCTTCATTTTGATTTTAAAATCTTATTGTAATGTAATTTCAAAATATATATATATATATATATATATATATATATATATATATATATATCATATATATGAAATTATTAATATCGTTTTTACACTTTTAGAAAGTATTTCCATGAATTTCAGTATATTTGTTAATTTACAGTCTCATGATATTCATGCTTGAAATATCCACCAATATATCTCTAGATATATCGTAAAATCAAGTACCCGATATATCGTCGGCTTAGATATTTCCATCCTTAGTAGTAAGTAGATACTACCTTAACAGTCTTGGATGTTACCATGATGAACAATGTAAGATTATTGAGTTTTTTTTTTTTTTTTTGAAGAGAAAAACAATTTCATTGATTTAAACTAGCAATACATCGATAGAAACATATAATTAAAATTGCTAAAAACCACAAATGATGAAACAACATTTAGGTTAATAGAATAATAAAACCAATCAAAGCATATACATTTGATAATTGAGTCTACACATTTGATATTATTATTGTGGTATTGAATCGCAAGGCTTAGGTTCACATGGCATGCGCGAATGACCATTGATTGATTTTCTTGTGCTGATCGTGCGTATATACTTTGCTTTCATTATGAATCGTCAAAACAAGAAATAAATCTTTGCATCTAGCGAAGAAAGCCCAGGAGCCGTCGTAATGAGATGACACAACCACTGTACACAGGCCGATGACAATGCTTACTTGTCTGTAGTAATGTGATAGCGCCAGCTTGGCAATAAATCGTAAAAAAAAAAAAACAAACAAACAAATAAACCTTGATTTGTGTGGAATAACCACTTTATTGAAAATGAAAAAGATGAAAAAGGGTGTAGATTGGTGATTTTAGGATAAGAATGACCAAAAAATCATCCCTCGTTTAAAGAGAAGAGGCTAGCAAAAAACAAGTTGAGAGAAAAGAAATTAGGGTTTTATTCCTAAAGGCATATGATTAACATATATTGATATAAAAAAAAAGTTAGATCATTGAGTTAATTTGGTCGGAAGTGCATTTTCGAGATATTATATCCCAACCCTACTTTTATACCTGAAACATAATTATTATATGTGAAATCATATAATTTATGTATTTATACCTTTTTTACAATTATTCTCAAATGAATAGATTGAAACACAAGTTTCCTGATCTTGGTGCAGTTGGTGGGCGACTTGGTCCTCCATTTGATTTGTCAACTATAACGACAACTTTGTGTTGCATCCACCTTTATTTTTTTTTATTTTTTTATTTTTATAATCGTGGATGTCCAGACTAGCTTACAAGCACCTCGACTAAGTCCACAAGACCTTTGAGCGAATAGCCGAGTAAATACCCTAATACCCCCAAAGGGACTCGAACCTATAATCCTCTGGGTAGCCAATCCCAGAGCTTTATATGAGGGGTTACTTTTTAAGTTCAGATTCTCTACCATTATTTTAATGGATTAGTTTTACAAATTTCATGATTGTGTTTTATCTTTTCTCGAGAATTTGGCTTCAGTTAACATTGTGAAGAGATTCGTGTTTATTCTTTTGTATGAATGCATTGAGTCTCTCTCCAAAGTAATGTTCATGTTCTCGAGTGATCTCCCAAAATAATTTTTTTTTTTAGAAAAAAAATTAATTAGAGTAATTTGCGTTTCAAAATAACGTACAAACTAATATTTTCTTGTCATATCATAAAGATCATAGTTATTGATTACTGTTTTAAACTTTTTCAAAAAGTTTAAATCATAATCACAAACTACGATTTCTCTTATATGATAAAAAAATACTAGTTTGAATATTATTTTGAAATATAAATTATTTTGAGAATTTTTTTATATTATTTTGGGACATGACTCCCATGTTCTCTCCACATTATTTCTTGGAATTGGGGATTACATTATATTTTATTTAGAATTTTTTTTAACTTACCTTGCATTTATTTTATTTTTCTATAAATTGATTATGAAGAACAGAAATTTTTCTCTCCCCATCTTCTCTGCTCATTATAAATCATCCACATAGAGGCCTTAACTTATTTAAAATGTGTGCTCAAAATGATACTTTCAAAGATCATGTTGTGACAAATAAGTATCAATTTGCATATACTAAGCATAAAGTACGTGTCTTTAACCTATATATATAATACCCTTTTTTAGTTTGTAAGCATGTTTCTATTACCTTCTTATAAAAAAAATAATTGATTCATCCTCAAAGTATACCAAGAGGGAATAGGGAGGGGGTGTGAATTAAGTAATAATAAAATTAAACCTTATTCAAACTTATGTTAGCAATGAATATATAGTATTAAAAAAAAATGCAAATATAAACAGGATAATGTGTAAGAGACAAATAAATGTGAGAGCCAATAATTTATAGTAGTTTGGCAATTCCCATGTCCATTCCCTTTAACTTCTTTGTAATAAAACTTCTTTGTAAGTTTATTATTTCTCTAATACAAGAATGATAAGAAGGCTCAAGTATAAATACTCTTAACGAGGACAGACAAGTTTGGATATAAAGCACTCATTTGAGTTAAAAGAGGACTAAAGAGGCAATCAATGAGATTAATTTTCAAGATCTTGTTATTCTTTAAATGCATCAAAGGTCAAGTTTAAGGCTTACGAGCTTAGTTTGGAACCCGAAATATACTAAGAAAAGAAAAAAGAGAAAAATATAAAAGAAAAGTGAAAGGAAATAAAATTTAGATCAAAATAAAAAATAGGTTTAATCTAAATAAATTATTTTTATATGTTTATTTATTTCTCCATTATATAAGGATTAAGAAATTTAAAAATATGTAATATTTTAAGAAATATTGATTATATTTTATTTTATTTTATATTTTCCATAATGCAACCAAATATAAGAAAAAAATTTCCTTAGTATTTTTTTTTACTTTCTAGGTTCTCTCATGTTTGGTTTCAACGTAAAAAATAAAAAAATATAATCAAAATTTCTTAAAATTTTACATAATTTAAAATTTTTTTTTGTTCTTATATAATAGAGATAAACAAATAAAATGAGTTTGAATAAACATATAGAATTAATTTATTAAGTTTAAATTCATTTTTTATTTTCCTCAATTTTTTTTTTCTTTCCACTTTTTCACTCTATTTTCTTTTTCAGATTTCAAAACAGAGCTTTAATATTTTCTTTCTTTCACTAGTACTTTCCGATGTCAAATTGAGCCTAAATAAGTTGCATTTATACTCAAACTAACTATTGAAAGCAAAAAACAATCAAAATATATAAATAAAACCAAAAACCCCTAGCCGCCTCTTACTTTCTCTTATTTTATTCTTTCTAGCCTCTTTTTCCTAAAGCAAAGAGGGGTGATCTTTTTTTGTCATTCTTGACCTGAAATCACTCATATACATCTCTTTCTACCTTTTTCTTTATCAATAAAGTGATTCTTCTACAAAAAACTGAATTTTTAATTTATTTTTTCATGTTTTTATCGTCGTCTTGTATGGCATATCGCTTATGTCGTTTTAATATGACGGTTTGTTCTCTTTATCTTATTACGGAACTTTCTTGTGAGTGAGTGATTCGAACAGCAAACATATTCGATTAGTTATAAACATCAAATCAAATCGTGATCGTTAATGTATTGTAGAACTAAAGTTATAAGTATTTCAGTCATCATAGTATTATTAAATATGTAGGCTTTAAGCCGCTTCATTATACTATTAACCCGGATACTGCATCATCATCTTATAAAAATTTTAACGAATTTGATTGTGTTCCTATCGAATGTGTAGCTAATTTGAATCAATAAAATCATTCTCTTTAAAATAAAATAAAAAACTATTGAAAGCAAACTTTCTAAAACCAACCATCCACTTGGTAGTCCACTTACTAACCATTGGGGTGTTTAATGAGTTGCAGAAGGTTGGTAGAGGCTAAAAGATAGATAAGGACTTCAATTGGTCGTTCACATTGACAAATGGTTGTCCAGATGGACCTCCAACATGAATTCAAATGGTTAAAAATCAATTCTTAGGGCAAATGGTTATCCAATTAATGGACATTTGCTTAAATTTCAAAAGTAAAAAATACCCTTCACCAATGCAACTGGTTGTCTAAGTGAATGTCCACTTAACCTTCTGTGACGCCCCAAATCCGGGGGTCCTATTAACAACCCGTCAATTCACGGAATTTCTATGGATTTCGGGTAACTCGATACCACACTGTGTGTCCCATTTATCAGGATCTATATTTTCACAAAAATCGAGCAGAGTCTCCTTTGTTTGGAGAGCTCTACCCAACATACAACCTGTATAACAGTATAATCATAACTCATCCAGGGTCTCAACATAAGTAGTATTGATCCCACAGGGTCCATCTACCCATATCCCTAATATACACATCCCTTTCTTAGGGATCATTCATTCTGATTTAAATCTAAAATGTAAATAAAACACTTAGTCTGATGTGAGTCCGATCATGACCCTCTTACCATAATTACATACCCAACTATTTAGACAATAGTCTCAAAAGAATTTAGTTACAATTCTTTTATCCAAAATATTTTTACAAAGGAAATATCAGGGTTACACATCGGCTTTCTTCATAATCACGGCCTCGTCGGAGTGCCGTCTCCCTATACACCCCCTGTACCTGAAAGGGGGTCCCACAACGGGGTGAGCAATGCCCAGTAGAAAAATTCTTCTACAAGGGCTACTCTCCGCGTAAAATGCACATGCAATGGCAACCATGAAAACGTTCATTCACATTCCATATAAATAATGCAATTCTATATGGAATATTATGTGTCTTACATGAGATGAGACTCTTCATGCCCACAACCCGAGTCCCAACCGACTCCCTTGCACCTGCAATGCCAAGTGTGAAAATCAGTCATTGGTGTTTCACCCAATGACTTAACTCATTGGACAACTCTCCATTATTCATTTGAATTTTATCAAATCCCGTGTGTTTATTTAGGTTACGAATTTTTGGGGTCTCACCGCAAGCTTTGCACGCCTTCCAACACTTTTTAGGCTTCGTATTATTTGGATAATATGCGGAGCTAAGAATAAAATTTGGGTCTTTCACCTGAGGATGCATACCTTTATCTTGCTTCATGAGCTTACACGTGATTTATTATTATTATTATTGTTTTAAACAACCATGAGTCTCGATTTTGGACATTGTCCCATTTCCGAGCTCACCACACATTTACCAAGAATGGTGAATAACCAACATCATGCACACACACCCGATTTGATGCGATGTTACCATGCATATGAAATGCATTTATGTCATTTCATGTTATGTCATGCTACATGCACAATATTTATAAATTTCGGATAATTATATTTCCTACATATAATTTTCATTCATCACAATTTCCATGTTAATACATCACGCAAGCACATATTAACATGATTTTTTTCACACAACAGCATGTTATTTATTTTTCCAATAATAACACATAAAATTGCCCAAATCTCGAACCCAAATAAACAAGGCACATCTCGGTCTCTTCACGGCCATGAACCATTTTTGGTTTCATTCGTCACCGAATCACTATGATACCAAAACATACAACAAAACCCGGAGACCTCAGTCTCGGGATTACAACCAACATGTTATTCAAATTATTTTCAATAACACAAAAAAAACAGCACACAGTCCGAATCAATCCCGAGCTTTGCGAAAGTAGTCTCTAAAAATCCTGATCGGGATATCTAAAGCAATCCGAAAATTCAGGCCCCTTGGAGAAAATAGTCCCAAAAATTTGCGGGCTTGTCAGCAGTCCGAAAATTCAATTACATTTGTCCAAAATAGTCAAAAAATTTGTTCGAATTTGTCAGAAAAATAGTCCCAAAAGAATTCAGCTCGGGTATGCAGAAAACGTCAGAAAATTCAAATATTGAGTCCAAAATCTTGGGACTAAATTACAAACTTGATCAACACTTTAAAGAAAACCTATGTCATTCAAATGGCTTTTAGGCTATAAATAATCTAAGTAAAGAAAAATTCTGCCGTGAGTTTGATGAAACTCAGATTTTGGTACCTCACGTGGCTTGTGATCGTGATCGCTTTCTTCTAAGCCGGCGAAAAGCTGACTGGGTTCATAGATCTTAGAGAGAAGCGAAAAAACCCTTTCTCTCTCTCTCTCTCTCTCTCTCTCTCTCTCTCCTCTCCTCCCTCACGCTCACTCCGTTTCTACCTCTCCCTTCCGTATGTTTCTCTCTTTTCTTACCTTTATTTGACTTTTCTTCCTTTTTTTCTTTTTTTTTTTTTTTTAAAGTTTGGATATGTGGCTCACATTGCGCCATGTGTTCATCTCTTATTCAGGCCCGTTTCTGCCCCGAAACAATTTATCTCTTTTCAGTTCAATTTATTTTATATGAACTTAGCTCAAGCCATTTCCTAACTTCCTTAATTTTCGTAAAAATCTCGTCCCTTGAGTCATTGGTGACTTATCACCCAGAAAATTGTAAAAATATTCCGACTATCTTAGAATTCGACGAAACTTTTCTAGGTCACTAGATTTGGCAATCCACAATTCTTGATGAAGTCCGTTCATCATCCAAAGATCTAGAAAATTACGGTTTTCAACGAAATTCACGGATTTTGCTCTTTTAGGGAAGAATTGAATTTTCGGGTTTATTTTCCCCCTTAGCAATTTCGTCCCGAAATTCCACTGCTATAACACACACAAACACATGCATATCTGAGTAATATTCTAATGCAGATATTGAGACCGCACACCTTCGTCCTCAAATAGGAAAGAATAGGTGGCCCGCATTGTGTCATCGCGTTCCCACGTTACCTCCTTCCTCCGGTGTTGCCACACCTTCACTAACCAGGTCTTACACATGTAAAACTAATCAAAAATTTGTCCAAGATACGCCTTTGCTCCTCCTCGAGAGGTCTTATCACGTATCCATGATAATATCTTCCCGATCCTTTACATGAAATTTGGATCTGGGGTATACTTAGAGACATGGAGCGTGGAGACACCTCATGGACACCTAATAAACTTGGTGGTAGCACCAATCGATGCAACTATACTTACCCTCTAAATTACCTCGAGAGGGCCCGATATCTCTATCGGCACTAAGCTTCTGGCCCCATTGAATCACTTCATATTCTGGTAGCGGTCATTAGAAGGAAAGATGAATCACACCTGAATTAAAGGTTGGCTTTTCATCTACATCGACATAGTTCTTATTTATATGCGATGTGGAAAAGCTTAGTCGATCCACCTTACAAGAGGTGTCTCTAATGAATCTGGAATCTAATGATGAATTCTCACATATTCAGCAAAGTAAGGGATAGGCCATGACCTCATATAAAAACCTTCATGGGATATCATTTATATCACTTTGATAACTAACTGTTGTAGTAAGATTACTAAGGTGGTGTCACTCTACATCACATAGATCTGAGCGCATAAATGACATCATCATCTGAAACCTATATGGTCTCTCAAGAGTAACCCTTCAGTTTGCTGGAAAAGCGTTATCATGAGTCACTTTCTAGTGCCCGTGACCTTAGAGCTCTTTGAGAGTGTGTGATGATGGGATCCCTCTCGAATCTGATGATGGCCTCCATGCTTGGACAATCACAAATCTTACAAATGACAAGTTCTCTAATTGTTGGGGATTCATCTTGGTTCAGAAAGTGTCTGAAACCAGTGAGTCATCTTTATATTACTTTGTTTATCAGACTCAAGTGGTGGCGGATGGGATATAAAATCCATCAGTGACAATGCTCCATGCATCTGCACCTGAAAATTTGGAAGCCACTGGCTGCCTTCAGTCTCTCTTTCATGTGCTGAAGTGTTTCTTAGTGGGAGACTAATGCCAAGTCAACATTAACCTCTGCCGGAATTGTATGTGATGTTCCACGGAGTGGTTCTGGGTGGGTTCTTGGGATATATCAGTGAATATTAGATTAAAGCCAAATTTGAAGTTATGGATTAGTTGATTGATAACTTGATTAACCAACTGTTTAAAACAAGAAGGAACAGTGATAGATCTTGGTTCTTTCATATGACCTGACTTTTACCTATCATACGATATCTGTTATTGATGATGAAGTGTGTTGGAGAGATCTCATGCCAAAATCTTTTATAAGGGACTGTTGATAACAAACCTTGTTGGTGGGATTGCTTGGACTCTTGACATATTTGATCAACACGGCGTGTCTGCAAGTCTGCTTCACAAGTTGTCCAGAAGATGTCAAACTAAGGTTTTATAAGAGTTTTCGCAAGTGTTTAGTATCGTACAATCCCATTGAAGCACAAAAGAGGGATTAAGGGCTGTTACCTTGAAGGAGGTGAGTTTCCATCGTTAGAACCCAATCATAAAGGTTTAGAACTCCATTAAAACTGAGAGTCGATTCATGATTACTAGAACACTAATCGTAAATGTGACTTGAGAAATAACACTTCAATTGCAAGGTTGGGATATCAAAAACACAGAATCTCTTAAAGAATGCGAGTTAGAAACATTTGAAAGATTACAAGTGATTAAAACTCATAATCAGAAGAAAACTAAGTACTCTACTCTATGAACCTTAGAAAATTATGAGAAAACACCCCCAAAAGTTCAAGACCAAACCCTAGAATCTGATCCCCCTTAGTGATCTCGAAGTGGTGGTAGGAAGACGAGCGTGCCCTTGCACCAAGATTGAAATTATGCTCAAGTCCCGTAGAGATCGCATGTTGGTACCGGTACTAGTAAGTGTGGTACCGGTAGCAAAAGTCTGCAATTACTCCCGCGACCTTGGGAATGCAGGGTACCACTATATTTGTTACCCGGTACCCACTTTGCCTCGCCAACTGCTCCTCTTCACTATAGCACACAGGCCTCTTGACGACTGTAATCGACAACGATGATCTACATTTGTTCTATGGAACCAAACCGCTACGAAAATGTGCATGGGACTCGAAAAACCTGCACACGCATAAAAACGCTAGAACAGTCAAAAGCACCTATTCTACACAAAATGAGAGCAAGACATGAGTTGAGGGGCTTAAAACCTTATATAAATGTCACACTTTTATGTATCCAACACACCCCCCAACCTAAATCTTGCTAGTCCCTAGCAAGATTTGAACTGGCAACGCCTATCGACTACGAGGTTCAACAAAATGCGCTAAGGTGCAGTTAGGCATTACAAGTTTCCCAAAAGGGCAAAAAATGAACATAGTGTTATAACCTGACAGAGTATGCAACCACCTGAACTTAAATGACTACCACAGTCCCAAAGTAATCGACAAAATAACAAACTGTTACAAAACAGAGATTCTCATATAAAGGACCACATATCTGAAATAAGGTTGCAATGAAATCACCAAACTAAAATGAACTTCATTATAACTGCAAACATTTTACCATAACCAAGCAAACTAACATGCATAGAAGTCAAAAAGGAACATCCTATGTAACTAACATCAAAAAGGTCTTTCAAGCTTGTAATGACCATGGGCTACACAAATAGGGTTTATAGAAACAAAATGGGTGTTGGTATGACATGGCTGAGGTCTTTACCCAATTGCCAACACCACCCTATTCTAACCCAAAATGCTACTACTCTTGGTCCTCCTCCTCTTCAGTCGAGGAGAATGCATCTTCATCTACATAGTCATCTAGCTCGTCGGAATCCCCTTCCAAATCAGGAGGAGGATCATCTATAACAGCGGGCTCTCCTCGTAGGATGTGACTCTCAAGCCTAGAGAGCCTGTGATCCAGTTGCTTCTGCTTCACCAGAATGCATTTGAACCATCTTTTGATTCTACGCTCCATCTTCTTTAAGGGGGATGTACTCATCTGACCAAGAGTTGACGATGATGAAGCCCCAAAAATAGCCGGAGTAGGATTTGCTAACTAAGGCCTTATGGAAGCAGCTCATCTTTTGGCTTCTGTCTTGTTTGTGATGGGCCCCAGCCTAGGAAGAACTCTTTTTCTCTACGGAACCCCTTATCGGCTGACTTCCACCGGGTTTGTAACTAGGGTCGGGGAAAAGGGATATTTCCTTTGTTTTTCGGAGTTGGGGACCTCGGAAAAGTCCCTCGCCAATACACCATATTACGAAACATAGTCAATAAGTTTTCCGGATCATTACCTGTCTGACTGGATTTCTTCCTTGGAAACTTCTCCTTTCCTTGGCCCAATCATATTGTGAATGACCTTATTCATCGGTGCATACTTTCCGGGCTTTAATTTTGCTGGGATGAACTCCTTGCGCCTGAAAAGCCCTCATGGGTACCGGGTTGGTGCACATGGTATTTCAAACGGTAGCATCAAACTCTGTAGCCTTGAGTGGGTAGGTCGGTCATGTGCGGCGAGGTGAACATGATTCAACGATCTGATCGAGTCGGGGGTGACCATTAAGCTTTGCTTCCAGGAGTGCCAGTCTCCGACGGGGTGTCTACATTCTGATTCTCTCTCGAGTTGGAGTAGAATTCACGACGCGGTTGGTAAATAGCCTTTACCTCCTCGCAGACAAATTCTTGGTCGATCCTGAATAACGACATGAATGGGATAGTGGGCGAAGCACGTTTCAATTCTTATTCCCGCTCACACGGTGGAAACCACAGCCTTCCAGTGGCTGGACCCACTTTTCTCGCTGCGATTACGATGATTATTGAAACATAGCCTCGATTTCTTCATCTTAAGCTCTCACTTTCTTCCTCGCTCTCACATTGAGACCTTTTCTTTCCCTTTTCCTTTTTTCACAATCTACGAAGTATCGGCATTTCGTTTTTTTATGGCTTGCTCCATAGAAGAGCTAGTGGCCTTTCCTTTCCCAGTGTTCTTCGATCTTGCCATAGATATGGCCAAAATAGGGAATATAGCGAGAATAGCCATACCTGGTTTCGACAACGTCTCGATAATTATTGGACTTACCCTTTCGTCGGTCGAGAACCTTTTTCTCCCCATCTTAGTTCGCGTGGTCTCTAATCAGCCAGGAGCATAGAACCTGACCAAAGCCACCTAACACAATCCATATTAACACGGTGAAAATTCACATTGATTGCTCTCGAGGAGATGAGAGCACCCTACGGGTCTAGTACTTCTAGTCTCTGCGTGCGGCGTGGATGCCTCGAGGTCGAGACGATGGCGACTACTAAGGTGAACGTTTATTTAGGGAGTTTTGCTGAGTGAGAGGGAGAAGTTAGATTAAGGTTTCTCTTATATAGGAGTTGGGAGGGAGATATGAAAGGGTTGAATTTTGGGAGAAAACCCTTGAATGGCCCATTCCATACGGTGATGCGGTACCCGATAAGTGCGATCTGGAGTACAGTGTCTTGCCCTTTTTGAGGTTGAATAGAGTACCGATGAGAATGGCTCATAAGTACCACTTTATTCTTGCCACTTTTAGAAGCTTTAGTACGATCTCAATTTTTAGTGATCTAGGTACCACTTTACTAAAATTTCTAAATTCTCTACATTTTAAAATTTCATTGTATGCTCACTTCTTTCCTTTCTTCCACACCCCTCCAAAATGACTTATGTTTGCCAGGCTACGTACCACCACACTTTCTCGGCACCTTCACGCTTACCTTGGAGTCATCCGTACTCCTCGTGATCAAGATTCCTAGGGTTCGAAAAGAATTGGCAATTCAAGGCTCAAGAAGGGTGCAAAGGGTTGACTCGGTATGATTTAGAAGTTTAACAAAGAAAATATGGCCTAAAATTATCTTTCAACTACGTATGGATGTTCCTCAAAGAATAAGATGCATGTAGTTGACAAGGAATGCTAAAGCGATACCTGGCTGAGCAATATGACAAAAATGAGATTGGGGCAGGAATTCAATGACTTGTGTAGTTTATGAATGAGAGTGATACCAGTCAAGATTGACTTTGGAGAATATATAAGAGTTTGGGCCAATATTGTCCCAAATATGAAAAAAAAAAATTTGTGCATGCCTTTTATTGTGTACGTGCAGTGAAACTATATGGAGTGCATATAGGTCCTACGGTGCATACATCACCCGGGTCATGTAGACCCACCAGGCCGGTCAGGCCGATTAGGCGAGTCGGCAAGAGCAGGGATGCTTGGTTTATTTCTTTTCTTTTAATCCGTCCTTTAGTTATCGTTTTATTAAATTTTATTTTTCAAAAGTGTCGCGACCCGAATCCCCGGCCCGACCCGAATGGCGGATCCGAACCGGAGCCCGGTTTACTCCGACATTTTTAATTATCTTCTCAAAACATTTTGTTTTGTGTTATTAATTACAAATTTTTGTAATTTAGCGGAAGCAATTCATTTTAGCAAGCCCATAAAACATTTCTGATTAACGAAGATTCATAACGTTTACATTTAACAAAATGCCTTTACAAAATAATGATCCGGAAGTTCAAACTATTTTACAAAATATAATGTTAAAAAGAAATGGAGTAATGCATATAGCCGGAGCATACTCAGTAATTCGCTCCTCTATGACTCTAAGCTCCTCGATCTTGGGTCTTGCCGATGTCTATCACTGTTACTGAGCATTGATAAAAACAATACGCTAAGCATTTTCAACTGCTTAGTGGTTCCTATCTGATTTTGTATTCCATTTTCGTTCATATAAATCATGCATTTATCAAAATAATGCCTTTATCAATATACGTAATAATGTAAACGTAACCTTCACAAATACACTTTTCAATACCATCTTTGTTTTTCGGTTGTGATTCCACATATGGCTATAGAATTAGACATCGACCAGTCCGTTGGTGAATCTGCATTTGTCATTCAGTAGCAATGTGGTTTCACATTCAATATTACCGTCTCACATATGACTATAGAAGTCGACATTCAAGACAGATTCAGTTGGTGAATCCTGTCTTGTTTGTCATTCAGTAGTAATGTGATTTCGCGTTAGACAAATACGGTTACCTTCATGACGAATTCAGTTGGTGAATCCCGTCATTTTGGTCATTCAATAATACGTTTCAAAATCCATTTACTTTTATGCAATAAATTCACTTGTAGTTCAAATACTAGCACACATGCATATATTTGACAAACATTTCGAATAACAATGATTCAAATCAATATATATGTATATTTCTCAAATAGAGAACGAAGAACAAATAAAGAATAAAGAACGGGTATAGAATAAACTAGAATAAAGAACAAGTATAGAACAAACTAGAATAAAGATCAGTTATAGAACAAACCAGTGTCGATTCCGTTTCGCACCGATATCAATCCTAGGTCAGGTTAATAAGTCTTCACCGCACCTTGTCAAATACAAATTTATTCACTCTTAGTGGTTATGCAAATAATCGTTCTAAACGAATATCGCCGAGGCAAAGCGAAGCTTTTCCGAGGCGGTGAGGTACGGTACATTTTTGACTTAGTCTCATTCTTATTCCACTCCTATGAGTCTACTTTACTTAGAAGTGGAATCATTCCTATCGGATTATCCAAACTAAAGTTATGGCATTTTCATGCCAAACTAGTCAATTTACCGATTACACTAGGGACAGTTTGTATTACTCATTTTTCCGGGGTCTTAACTTCATATTTGACACTAAGTCTTTGTACTCGTTTAAATCTAAGGTGCTAAGGGTTCTATTCCAACTGGAATCACCCAATTCGGAGCACCGGAACTTAAGATACGTCCGAAAGAACTCGGACTACTCTATGTTCAACTGATGCAGAATCTGACTTGAACATAGCCCCACTTTGAGTGAATTTTTGGGCCACTAAGAGTCAGAATTTGACAAATTTTATTTCTTTATGTTTGGTTTTCCTTGAAGTCTATTTTAATTTACCACTTGAATCACTCAAATCGGATAAGAAATGAGAAAGTTATGGCCAAAATACAAAAACTGGTCGAAATAGGAAAAGCAGAATAGGGTGTACCGGTACATGTCTAAGGTGTACCGGTACACCTTGGCCAAAAATGACCATAACCCAAAGTGTACCGGTACAGGTTCAGGGTGTACCAGTACATGTCTGAAATTGCCGGAGAATGTGTGTTTTTCACCCATTTTTTCCATGTTTTGATACCCACAATCAACTCTACACTTCAAACACACATCAAAACCATTCCATATATCTCTTATAACCTCTTTGCTCTCAATTCCTCTTTCATTACTTATCTTATTTCAAAAAATCCATCATGAATTACTCTCGAGCCCACTCTAATATATGGTGTCAACATACATAAACCAAATACAAGAATTTGTTAGGGTTTGGTTTTAACAAACCCCTTTACTTTGCAATTAAACCGTAAATCCAACCTCAGGGAGGATTCCATGTTTTCTACCATTTGAGGTTTTACCCTCTTAACCTCAACAATTTAAGGAGTTTGTGTGATCTTTCACAAAACCTGAACAGAAGGAACAATTCTCCAAACCAAGGCCTTAGGAAATCAAAACACACTTGATCCCAAGTTGAAAACATACCTTATTGATCTTCTTCTTCTCCTCTTCCTTCTTCTTCCTCTTCTTCTCTCTTTTCCTCTCCTCTCTCTCTCTCTACGGTTTGGTCCTCCAAAATGAGACCAAATTTTTGCTCTTATCCATGTTTTGTTAAGGCCATGTTTGGCCAAAACAAGAAAATCCATTTTTTTGTTTTAAGTTTTCATTTTTGCATTTAGGTCCTTAGACTCCTTTCTTTTAAGGCAACTTTATGCCATATTCTAATTAGCCCCCTCATTTCTCTCTTATTTCAATCCGACTTATTTTATTTCTATTATGTACGTCTCTCTACTCCTTTTATAAATTTTTATATCCCTTATGGCAAATTTCAATTTTATCCTTATTCTAGTGCCAAATTTCCGAGTTCACTAAATTTATCATTTCATAACTTGTCGATTTATCAATTTTCATAGGAAAAACCCAAGTTTAGCTCAATTCCTTACCCCGAATATATAATAAAATTATTATAAAAATTCTAGAGTATTTTGAAGCGTTCTGAGTCAAATGCATACCCCAGAGCCCGGGTCGAAATTTTGCATGCATAACCTAAGAACGGAATTAAACCAAATAGCATGCACTTAAATGGCTCCAACTAGTGTATGCCCACCCCCACCGTGGAAATAGGCATTGCCCTCAATGCACCGATGATACACCCGAGGTATAAGGGGCCAAAATACGGGATGAGAAGGGACTGGACTCTCCATTATTAAAAACAAAAAATGCCAGACTAAATGAATAAAGCATAAAGAAATGCAAGAAAAGGAAAAGAAAAACTATATACAAAAGGGTAGGATAGAGATTACGCTGAAGGAACATCCTGGTATAGCGGCTCTACCAGTTCCTCACTACTCTCCTAGCGGTCGAAGTTCTCAAGAAATGGCTTTAAGCGATGGCCATTGACTTTAAAGATTTTCCATTTACCCGGATTCTCCAATCTCCTGGCGCGAATGGGTAAACTACCTTGGCTTGATGAAAGGTCGATCCACCTAGACGGAGTTACACGGAAAGATAATGCAGCGAGACCTGTCTGTGATACCTTTTGGTGAGGTTCAAAGGTCTTCCTTACAAGGTTCTTGTCATGGAATAGCTTGAGCCTCTCTTTGTAGATTCACGAGCTCTCATACGATTCACGCCTCAATTCATCAAGCTCGTTCATCTGCGTGATCTCTGTTACATCTTAGCGAATCAAAATTAAGAGTTTTAATGGCTGTCTCTGTGTGTGGCTGCCACCGAGAGATGACATGCCTTGCCATAAACTAGCCTATAGGGAGACATACCAAGAATAGTCTTAAAAGCGGTACAGTAAGGCCAAAGAGCGTCGGTTAGTCGAAGCGACCAATCCTTGCGATTTAGGGTAATTTTTTTTTCCAAAATGTGTTTGATTTCCCTATTGGCTAATTCGGCTTGACCATTGGTCTGTGGATAGTAAGCCGTGGAAACTTTGTGGGTGACTCCATATTTTTTTAACAGATTTTCAAAGGGTCGATTACAAAAATGGAGCCCACCATCACTAATGATTAAATGGGGCATTCCAAAGCGGAAAAAAAAAATATGTTCTTTCAACAATTTCAAAACAACCTTGTGGTCATTAGTTCTCGTTGGAATGGCCTCCACCCAGTTAGAAACATAATCAACTGCCAATAAAATGTAAAGGTACCCACATGAGGGGGGGAAAGGCCCCATGAAGTCTAAACCCCAGCAATCAAAGATCTCAATAATTAAAATATGAGTCAGAGGCATCATGTTCCTTTTTGTGACCCCCCCTAATTGTTGGCACTGAGCACAGGTTTTGCAAAAATCAAAGTAGTCTTTAAACAGAGTGAACCAATAAAAACCGGCTTGCAAGATTTTGTCCGCCGTTTTTCTTGTAGAGAAATGCCCTGCCTGAAGCTTAGTGGCGAGAAAGGTCAATTACCCCAATTTGATGGGTCATTGGATACACACCTTCTCATCAGTCAGTCATGATAGTATTTAAACAAGTAGTGCGGGTCATCAAGTAGTATTTTTATGTTCACCAAAATTTCCTCTTTTCTTTGAGAGGTCCATTAGGGTGGAATGCAATCTTTATCACTAAGATATAGTTTTACTATGTCCGCATACCATGGGCAATTGACAAGAGAAAAGAGTTACTCATCAGGGAAAGTGTCGCCTATGGGTAGGCCTTCAGAGATTGTCTCCGGAACTAACCGAGATAGGTGGTCAGCTACCACATTCTCAACTCCCTTCTTATCCTTCATGGTCAAGTTAAATTCTTGACAAAGTAGGATCCACTTAGTCAAACGAGGCTTAGTATCCTACTTAGAGAGCAAGTACTTCAGCGCTGCGTGATCCATGAAAATGGTTATAGGAGACCTTACAATATACGACCTGAACTTTTCTAGGGCAAAGATCACAGCCAAGAACTCTTTTTCCGTAGTTGTGTAATTGGATTGAGTGGAATCTAGACTCTTCTTGTAGTAGATC
The DNA here is from genome assembly GCA_016808115.1 of Tetrastigma voinierianum. Taxonomy (NCBI): domain Eukaryota; kingdom Viridiplantae; phylum Streptophyta; class Magnoliopsida; order Vitales; family Vitaceae; genus Tetrastigma; species Tetrastigma voinierianum. The sequence continues at coordinate 525,913 of JAEQBH010000651.1, read as the reverse complement.
CTGCTTTTTATCTTCTCCTTTTTCCCAATACAGTGTAGCTTACGTCAAGAGAGATTATGCGGTATGTGTAACCGTAGGATCGCATATGTGCACCAAGATCTTCCTTAATTATTTTAGTATCATAATAGAATTTTTGAAAGTTGTTTTTAAGGGTGAAATTGTAAAGTTTTCAAAGAATTGTGGCACTTTTGCAATTAAGGAAAGTGGAGGGGTGAAAGTACAAATTATGGAATTTCAAAAGGATAATAATAATAATAATAAATAACCAAAATTGTTCAAGAAAGCCTAGAAAATTCTATAGATCTCGGATGTGGCTTGAATTTGTAGTTAAATTCGTCTCGTGAAATCTAGTGACCCAGAAAAATTTCGTCGAATTCTGAGATAATCATAATATTTGGCCAATTTTAAGATGATAGAAATCGCCGATGACTTAGGGGGCGAGATTTTACAAATTTTGAAGTTAGAAAATGGCTTGAGTTAATTCATTTAAAATAATTGGCCCGAAAAGAAATAAATTTTTGAGGTAAAAATAGACCCAGAATCAGATTATATAGACTTATTATATAAATAATAATAATGTAGGTAAGAAAAAAAAAAAAAAAAGAAAGATAAAATCAAAAGTTTCTCTTGGACGGGCAGAACGAGATTTAGAGAGAGAGAGATACTTATTTTATTTTATTTTCTTCTTTTCGATTCTTTCTTAGATTTACGAAAATCGGATCGTAGATTTTTGTCGGAGCAGAAGACAAAGTTGGACTACGCGACAAGAGCTACGCGTAGATACCAATATCTTAGCATTTTGTCAAACTTCAAGAGGTAGAAAATTTTCCTACTTGTGTTATTTCGAGCCTAAAGGTTATGTAATGGCTTGGAATTTTCTTAAGTAAGTAAATTCAGTCCCAAAATTTTTGGGCGAGTTTAGGAGGCCCACAGGACTATTGCAGACCCGATCAGAGCTGAATTCGGAATTTGTTTTTCGGACAGTTAAAGTTGAAATTTCGAGTTGTATTCGAGACAGTCGGACATAATTTTCAAGAAATGTTTTTCGAGTGTTTTTTTAGACTCTATGAAGCCCTTAAGTCCTAGAATCTAGTCGGATGTAATGATAGCATTTTGTACGAATAATTTACGAAAAATTTAACTGTAGTACCACGTGTGCGAATTTCGTGGTTATGTTGACGTATGTGGTCTAATACATCGAATAGTATAGGGTCATTTTGAAAAAGTTGCTAAAATTGATAGTTTTTATGGGGCATTTCATGTGTAGGGGCATTTTGGTCAATTTCACCTCAAATTATCGATGTCCTTATCGAATGGGACTAGCATATAAAGTTTTGTTAGAATCGAAGTTCGTTCGATGTAGTCTCTTTGAAAGCTCTTTGTATGTTTTATGGTTAAAACGTTAAACTGAGGGCATTTTCGTAATTTGTATGAATTGTGTAGGCGATTGGACCATATGACGATAATCTATCGTGCTTGACAATAATTGAAAGAAATTAGTCGAGAAAAAGGTGAGTACTCAAAATTGTTTTTGAAAATGAAAGTGTTTAAATTACAAGTTTGTAAAGTGCTTTGAAAATATAATGTAATTAGTAAAGCATTTTTTTTACCTCCCACTTGTTATACTCAGCAAAAATTTGATTCGACACTTAAGCTTGATTTGCTTTGGTTATAAAACCCTAGATGGCACGGCTAGGTTTCCGATCGGATGTATCTCGAATTGTGCGTAGCGGGGTTATGGGACATTATGACTAACTATATTGCACAGTCGGCAATTGGGGTTAGATATAGTATATATTTATATAGTGAGTCATGCTTTGCACATTGAGGTATAGATCGGTCAAGCACTTGACATAGTACATGGTGATGAGGTGTTCAGTTAAAGTTTCATCAGGGCATTTTGATTAGAGGTTCCATTGTAGCCATAGAGATCACATCGTGTTCATCGGACCATATTAGACGGGGTAGTGTTCGGGACCACTATCGATGTAGTTCAGGGTTCCATGGCATCACGTCTAAGGTATTTCAAAAAATGGGCCACGATGGTTGGTACTTGATTTATAGTATACACTTTAGAGATATTAACGCTGGTAAAAGCAGAGTTTTTCGTGACATAAATAGTTTTAGTGATTTTCGAAATTGTTTCATAGCAAAAGCGATTTTATCATAAAGAATTTTAAACCATTACATCTGATTTTCATATTGGGAGGTACAAACAGCAAACATCAACATTTAGAACTTATAGTACTCCACTGAGCCGTTTGGCTCACGAGTTTTTCTATTTTAAATAATTTTCAGTGTAGGTCTTTGAAATAGAAAAGACCTCAAAGATCCTGGAGTCTAGGCGATGTGAGCTTTATATATAAGATAATGTGTAATATAAGCGTAGTAAAAGTTAAAATGTGACCCATTTATATGTAAATATCTTTGCCAAATATGCATGCATGGTTTTGAAAAACGAGGTTGCAATGATTTATGTTGGACAGTTCTTATCTTATATTTTGATGAGGACGAAAGGTCCTTTATGGTTATAGTTAGTTTTTTGGAAAATATTAAGGTGTATTTTTTTATAGAACGATTTTTTGTATTTCGGGCTTATTAATTCTTATTGCAGATTATCTTCTTTGAATTTTCGTTAAATCTAAAGGTGTGATTCTGATATAAAAGTGAAAATTTTTATAACCAACATTTTTCAAGGACAGTTTCAGCAATTTTAACGGCTTAGCTTCATGGTAACGTTGAGTCGGCGAGCTTAGGCTGGGAGGGTTCTTTGTGGAGTTGCCGGTGATTCTATCAATAGGAGGGTGCATCGAGATTGATATCGACGGGTTTGGGCGGAGTAAATTGCTTTGTTTTTCGCGTGTTTTAAAGTAGTATTTCCTATAGAATTTTTTTATAATAAATTTTTCCTATTCTGACCTATATTGTTTTGCTAAATGCTTGCATGCATCAAATATTATGGTATAATTAAATCTTAACATGAGAGTCTGACGACATGTGGGACGAGGTCGTAGAGTCGACCTAGGACTTCATAGCGAAGAGGCACCACTTAGAGAGAAATGTCGAAGCATACCCTAGTATTGGAAGAGATGCCTCGATGGATGCTTTAAGTAGAATACTTCGAGGGTCGTAGGCCCGGGGGCGGGAACGCGGCGATGGATCAAGGTTATCTACCCAGTTATTTAGCGGCTACGTCGGCTACGGGGCCTCCGGAAAGCGGGCGCGATCTGAGCGCGCTCTGGGTGAGGGCTAAAGCATGATGAGTGCGGGAGGCGCCACGCAAGTCGCCAGGACCCGATTCGGTGGTATTCTGAGGCCAGATTTTACCGCGCGATTATCGGGATGTAAAAATAGAAGAAATTTATTCGGGTTAGAGCGGCGATCCACGACGGTAATGACGAGAATATGGCTGGGACACCCGAGCTGTTAAGGGAGGTGGTGCCTATGATACGAAATGAGGAACATGAGTGTAAGCGATTCATGGCCAACAAACTTGAATTAAGTTCATCTAACTGGGCATCTCAAAATAACTTTGGAGAGCTGGTTGAGGCTGCATAAAAGGTAGAAAGGAAAGTTTCAGTTCTAACTCGGGGCGACGGACAATAAAGAGTGCTCAGCACTAATCGGCCAGGCACAGTCAGTCTAATTAGAAAAAGAAAGGAACATGGGCCTTGGCGATAGAGGTCGGACGAGAAGCGACATCTATTGAGAATCAAATCCCGGTCTCCATCGACCCTGGGAGGTGGTAGATCTTGGGATCATCTTTTCCATTGCCCTACATGTCGGAGGGCATCTCGGAGAGTGCGGGGATGAACATGATAGGATGTTTCCATTATGGGGCCAGAAGGTCTTTATGCGAGGCGTCATGACTAGTAATTTGTGAGACCTCGAGGTAGTGCGATTAGCATCTACCTGGGGCACCAACGGTCCTAGTGTAGCGCCCAAATCCGGTCGTTGACAACCCGTCGGCCGGAAGGTCGTGGATGTCGGGTAACACGATGCGCACCATTAAGTCCACTTTTCCGGGACCCGAGTTGCGAAAACCGGGCGAGTCTCAGCACATGGGGGGAGCTCTACCAAAATGCAATGTGCAATTTCATGGCAACTGTCCCAATATTATACAATGACCACAGAGTCCATATCACGGTAAAAATGGCCACGTGGGGCCCGTTTATCCATACTCGAGCATATAAGCACATAGTATAAAACCATAGTCCATAAGAGTTTTAAATTTACATCGCTCTTGCCACAAAACCGCCATATCAAAATTAAAAATTCCTATGTGCATGTTTTACAAAATACAGTAAAGCCACAATCCGGCTTTCTTCTCAATGTCTCGGCCTCTAGTAGGCGACATCTCTGCATTCCCTATACGGAAAGGGGTCCTGACGAAGTGAGCTAATGCCAGTAGAGATAAGTCCTACCAAGGCTATTCCCTTTCATCTGCAGCGAATGATTCTCAAAACCAAGCATAATCTAAATGTCATGAATGAGATGCTCTCACTCCTCATAGTCCTATACGAGTCTCCTGCGACTTCTCGACATGCAATATGCCATGTATGAAAAGTGTTTCTCAAAACAAAGGTTTTTTTTTAAGTTCAAAACTGTGGACATATTCAGACAAATAGTTTTTATTAATAGCTATTGGACAATCTCCCGAATGCGTCACTTTATCTCGAAATGTTAGGCAATCTCCGATGAAATTCAATTTGGACAACCCTTGATAAATTCATATGTGGACCCTCCGTGAAATTCAACGTTTAGACAGCCTCATTAAAAGTGGTTTAGGACCTTCCGATAAAATTCAATATGGACAGCCTCGATCATTCCGTTGACCTTTGGGACTTTGTTCTGAACCAAAACCAACATCCTTCAAACCATTTTGATCCTTTTTCCATACTCTCACCATTTCATCACGTTATCTAATTTTCAAGTACAAGTACAGTATGCCATTCCACCACCATGCTCATATCATAAAGATACCATATGTGCATGCTACACCTCCATTTCAGCCAGCCATCAGTTGAGAAGGATTCTAATCAATGAACACATAGTTGATTAAATTGTTCCATATAGATTCATAATCCAGCATATCCATGCACACATTGACATCATAGGTCATTACCTCAGAGTAGCATTAGCCTTTTAAGCCTCTGGGCCTAATTGTGATGTATCAGGTCTGAGTAAGCCCTGTAATATACCAATGGCCTCAAAATATCACCTGACTCCATGTTTCCCCAGGCCTCATACAGATAATTATATCAGCATTCATGTGATTGCAAACCCAACGCCACTAAATTTCAATCTAATTAGACCACACACGTCATCACAATGACAGTTGCACTTTATTGCTGATTTAATTTTGGAAAATCATGGTGCCAGTGTGTTCACTAGGTTATATCCAGTTCTGGAGCTAAAGGAACCACTTGGAGTCCAGAGACTTTAAACAGTTTGAGATGAAGAGAAGTTCTGAAGTAAGTCAAGAAGTTGAGGCAGGGCATGAGCAGGTGCCTGGGTTTTATCAAAGCTAAAACGAGGCTACTGTTTCTTTGATTCCATTTTAGGACATCATAGAACTCAAAGTTAATGTCAAGCTATATATGGATGGTTACATATAAGGCTTTCACCGTAGAGTCTAAAGGTACTAAAGTAGGAGTTGGGACAGAGAGAAGTTAGTATTAATCAGAGTTGGAGACCTGTATAGATAAGTTGCAAGCTAAACCAGCTGCGTGGAACCAAATACAATTAGTTCAGGGCTCTGTAAAGCTCCAGTACATGCTATTTTCTACCAGACTGGTCAGGAACGGCCCTTTCACGTGACAGGCCAGCTGAGATTGGGTCCTGATTGATATGAAACCCTGGCTCAGGCCATCCCCAGAGCTCAATGAAAGTCAGCAACAAAAACAATTGCAGTGTTAATCTGATTTTTATTATTTCCAGAGACACAAATCAAACAATATCAGTTAATAGGACAAAACAGTATTGGATAAAAATCAGAAGCCAGAGGTAGGAAGGTTCCTACCATCTTGGAACGAAAGACCAGCTTTTGGGTCCGAGACGGACCATGACCATCCGAACTCTGCCCGAATCTTGGAAGCCAAAATTCTTGATTTCGGTGTCCGCAGCGTTACTCTTGGCCAGATTGCTCAGGCTTTAAGTCTTGGCTGGAAGGAAGCAAATTAAATCGATCATTGTAAATCTTAGAGAGAAGGTATAGCTTCTCTCTCTAGCTTTTCTCTTACAAACCGATCTTAGGTGCCATGTTTAAGTTTTGCATTAACCAGTGATGAGTGAACTTTCTGATCATTTGATGATTGACCATGATCTTTGCTAGATCATAGAGAAGAGGAAGTTCTCTTTCTCTCTCACTCCCTCTGTGCTGCTACTTCACCGCCCTTTTACATCTAAAAATAGAAAAATCCCTCTTTTTCTTTCTTTTTTTCTTCTTTTCTTCCTTTCATTTCTTTCTTTTTTGATGTGGGGTGTGGGGCCCACTTCTTGCCAGAGTCCATTCCTATCAGGGTTCACTTCCACACGAACAATTTAGTTTGTTTTCTTTTCATTTTACTTTAATTAAACTAACTCATGTTTTTCCCTAACTCTGGAGATTTTCAAGAAAATCTCGTTCCTAGGGTTATTGGATACCTAACTTCAAAAATTCATAAAGAATTCCCACTGCCTAGGAATTCAGTGAAACTTTTCTGAGTTACTCGTTTTCGCGAGACGGACTCAACAGCGCAGTCCGTTTCGTCATCCAAGCTCTAGGGAATTTTCTAGGCTTCCCTAAGCCATTTCGGTAATTTATTATTTAATTTTATATTTTTAGAAAATTTTAAATTTTTCGAGGTTTTACATTCTCCCCCCTTAAAAGAATTTCGTCCCGAAATTCACACACACATGCACCTTAGATGGCAATGCATATGTGATAGTCATCTTAATACCAAATGACTACGAACCGTACCTCCATCCCGCAACAGCAAGGGATAACCAGCATGCATCGTGTCCTTGCATCCCCAAGTTTCCTACTCCACTACTTAGTGTTACTACAACACATTCCCTAGCCTCATAGTTTTGCGTCGTAAAACCTGATCCCGGCTATTTCAAACATGCATAGGTCCCTCCTCGAAGGTTCCTTTCTGCATCAACAATAAGCTTGCCCCAATCCACCACTCAAGTCGGATGTGGGGTGTACCTCCGGAGCTTGGAAACATGGAATACTTCTTGGCCACCTGATAACCTTGGTAGCAAAACCAACTGGTACGTGACTGCACCCACCCTCTCGAGTATCTCGAAGGGCTCAATATACCTCGTGACTCTCCTTCTGTTGACCGCCTCCTCTCTTAGGTATCACCTTGAGAAGATGTGATCACCCATCTGCGAACTCTTCTCGCGGCTCTAAGTAGTGAAGGCGTTATCGTATCAAGCTCACCTTCTCGGAGATGTCTCTAATCGGATCGGGACAGTGATGGAGGCCCATCTCCCACCTCGGTCAACATAACGGTGACACCATGGCCTCCCATACAATGCCTCGCCTTGATTGCCATGTATGCTGCGATGCTTGTTGTTGTGGCGGAGTCACATAGGGCAAATGCTCTTCCCAACTACCCTTATGATCCAGGACGCATGCTCGTAGCATGTCCTCTAACACTGTATAGTCCCTCTCACGATCATGCATGCGTAGGTGGAAGTACTCATGGTCGTGATGTGCCATAGCTTTTGGAAACTCTTCCAAAAGTGCGCCGTAAACCTCGGGTCTCTATCTGACACTATGGATATTGGTACTCCATGTAGTTGGACAATCTCTCGGATATACAACCGGCAGAATCTCTCCAATGTGAAGGTCATCCGCATGGCTAGAAAGTAATGGAGCTTAGTGGCGAGTCCACTATCGTATCACCGCATCATGCCCATGCTGATTATCCCGTGCCAAGTGGGTCCATAGTCAGTCGTATTGACATGCTCCTTCCGCTCGACCACCTCCGCGGCTGAAGTAGCCGCTGGCTTCCCAATTTTTCGGCCTTAACTTTCGCTGACCGCGTGCGACATCGTTGAACAAAGTCCCTGCGTGTCTCTTCATCCCGCTCCTGATGAATGCGGCAATGAAGATCTTGGTACATCGCCATTGCCGCACGGATCTATATGAAAATCGAGAAAGCGGTGAAGTCCACGAGAATCCTCTCTCTCGAATCGATCAGCCCAGGAACCACTATTAGTCCTCTATGCGAAGACTACCATCTGCGTGGCGAGTCCGACCCTCGTCATGCTGGTATTGCTCGGTCATGTGGACACTATCTCCGCGTCTGCCGACTCCAATCCCACTACTCCAGCGCCGATGATTGTGTAGCCCTTAAACTCCCAATAGCGATACCCTCCCGGCTGCTCGCTATACGTAGCCCCAGCCCATCCCGCCGGTCTCGAGGCATCCTCCACTCCGGGAAGCTATACTAGCCAATGCTCCCCGCGACTTCCGACTAAGTGCATCAGCCACCACATTTGCCTTACCGGGATGAGTATGCAAGTGAAGTCATAATCCTTTAGGAACTCCGTCCATCTGTGTTGCCTCGTATTGAGGTCATTGCGTGAAAATATACTTGATTTTATGGTTGATGCACCTCGAACTCCTTGCCATATAAGTAGTAGCGGCGCCAAAAATCTTCAAGGCGAAGACTCGGCCACCAACTCCATGTCGTGTGTGGGTGGTCTGCTCATGATTCTTCGCCCGGCCAGGAATCATAAGCTACTACCCTCCGGATTGCATCGAAAACACATCGGTCGGCCCCTCGAGGCATCATGTCTGCTTATCACCCTTGTCCCTGTCGGGACTATCAAGATAGAAGGCTGATAAGCCTCCTGCTTCAACTCTGGAATGCCTCCTCACATCGGTCATCCTAATAAAGCAGCTCCTTCCGGGTCCCGATCTAAATCATCGTCTGTAAGCTAATCGGGCAATCCTCGATGAATCTCTGTAGTACCCGGTAATCCCGAAATTACGTATCTCGGCGACTTGGCCTCTCCCCAGCTCATCATGGCCTCGACCTTCCTGCAGGTCCAGCGACACCTGATCGCGACCTGCGTGTCGAAATCTCACCTCGGTAAGCCCAGAAACTTGCACTTCTTGAACTTGGCGTCACGATGATCTCCTCGACAAGCTGTAACACAATCCTCAAATGATACTCATGCTCCCACTCTGACTGGGAGTAGATCAAGATGTCATCCACGAAGACTACGACCAACTGATCCAAATAGGGTTGGAATACCCTATGCAGGAGGTCCATGAATGCCGTTGGCGCATTCGTCAATCAAAGGAGCATCCTTTATGGCTTCCAAAGTGCCCATAACGCGTCCTAAACATTGTCTTAGGGATATCTGTCTCCCTAACCCTCATCTGATGGTAACAAGTGCGAAGGTCTATCTTGGAGTAGACTCGCGCTCCTCTCAACTAATCAAACAAATCGTCAATCCTCGACAATGGGTATCGATTCTTGACCGTAACCCTGTTCAACTATCTGTAGTCAAAGCCGCAGTGCAGAGTCTTGTCTTTCTTCTTATGAAGGCAGGAGCGCCCGTAGTGAAGTGCTCGGTCTAATGAATCCCTTGTCCGATGGCTCACGTAGCTGGACTGCGAGTTCACAACTCAACTGGAGTACCATCCTATCACTAGTCATAAAGATGGGGCGAAGTACCGAAGTGTAACTTCGATCTTTGAAGTCTGACCCTCTATGGAAGCGATCAGGTAGATCATCCAGGAAAAACATCCTCCTCTCAACTGCAGTAGACCCAAGCCGTCTCGCCTCATCACTCCATCGGGTAAGGCTTGCGGCCAACCCATCAATCATACGCAACATCTAGAGTTGCACAAGGTGCAGGTAAAGCATCGCCACTCCCCTGAAACATCACGCCAAACGATCTGTGTGTGGCGGTGACTACTCACACAATCATGACCCGATAGCGACCCGATGTGCCGTCATCCAGTCCATCTCGAGGATATCATCTAATCCCGACATCTCGTGATCCTTAGGTCCACAGTTAGGAGAATCTATGAGATCTCTAGCTCTGCCCAGCTTTGTCTAACTTGACCCTACGCCTAGTTCTTAGGGGAGAACTTACACTTTACGGCTTTTCCAAACTTGCCATCTACACATGTGTCAAGTAGCAAATTGAGATTCCTTTTGCTAGTCTACCTAGTAGTGCATAATCTAACCACTAATAGACATCACATCATGAACTACTCCGTTCATTCATTTTCCGAACCCCTAAGGTTATGTTCTCTAACCCTCGTGTTCATATATTTTCATATATACGTCCTACCATGTATATAATCCACACAACATGTAACACACATCATGTAACACACCAAACACATACATGATAACACACAATGCATGGAATGGTCTAATCTCATCCTGTATGTCACGCCCCGGTTCCCGATTCGACCCGATTGGCGGATCCGAACTGAGTTCGGGGTGCGAGACCATATACTGGGACTCTTTACTTACCTTTTTTTAGACATTGGTGGACCCAAGTCTTATGACATAATCAAAATATCGTATACAAAATTACAAAAGAAAACTACCACCGTAGTGGTGTTTACAGTGTCACATATATAGTACTGAGTCCCATTTACATATTCAAAACTATACATTTACATTACTGATCAGAGCGCATAACCTACAGTGATGAACCCCTACTCGTGTGCTGGCGTGATACGGAAGATCATTGTCTCCTGTACGTACCTACGGATTAAAAGCCATGCTAAATTTCTGCGGCAATGGGAAACATATGTAGTATGCATATACACATTTATATTCGGCATATAACAATAACGGATATCGAATTTTCATGCATTCCTTATAATGGACTTATCTGAGTACTTAAGCTTATAACGGACTTATGTTTGGTCGGATCTCAAGTAGGAATTCTGATTATTCTTATTCGAGCTTATGCTTATATCAGACTTATGTTTATTCGGATCTCCCATAGGAGTTACAGAGCTTATTCTTATTCGGGAAATACGTCGTGTACGGTCGAACGATACACATTTGTTTACTCTTATTCATGGAATTCGGGTTATTTTCATATAAGCGTAGGAATAAGTGTCTTAATAAATGAGTAAGACACAACAAAATAAGTATCCGAAGATACGTTACAGTACTGAAGTGTCGTAGCACAAAGCATGAGTGTCGAAGCATTGAACAGGAGTGTCGTAGCACTAATCGAATCACAAATCTTTGAGCAGTGTCGTAGCCTTGTCAGAATCTTACAGAAGTACTAAGCGAGTGTCGTAGCACTGTCGAGAATCTGCATCTTGTCCGAGCGTGCGCCTTGTCGTGACAGAAGTGTCGTGTCATTTAATACCTGGTCTTAGGCATTCCTACGATTATATGTATTCAGAAACTTCCTATCTTATTATTGGGGCATGAACTTTACTCCCATCGAAGCTTCGCCTCGGCGGCGAGGTACGGTACATTTTTCACTTACTTCTTTCTTATCTTAACCCATGTTATTCATTTATTAGGGTTCTAATACTCCCGGTAGGCGAATTATAGCTTAATTATGCAAAAATATCAAAAGCGGGATTCACGGAACTAGTGATGGGAATTACCACTGCGTTGATACCGATACTGAACCGGTTCTGGAGGCGATGCCGATGCAAGCTTTAGGTGGTACGTGTCGGGTGCCAACTACATCGTGATGGTACCACTCAAAGGATACCCGATGCAGTCTCAGTTACGCGAAATGGCGAATTCACCATTTTTCATGCACTTTTCTTCGTAATTCTCTTATATTCCATCCTTAAGTAAAAATTAACATGGAATCCTTCAAACAACTCCCTGAACACTTTTAATTAGCCCGAAGAATGCAGTTCATACCCTGATTCATGACTCTACAAAACCTTGGAATTGTGAAGGATTCCATATCTAATTATTATCGACTAAGGAGTTTTCATTCCAACTTCCCTTAAATCTAGAGTTAGGATGTATTTCTAACAAAACCACTAGAAAAGGGAGCAATTAATGTCAAAACCCTAGCAATCCATATATAAGTAGTTTTTGGACAAAAATCTTACTATTCCATACTCAAATTCAAAGATCCATACAAAAACTCTTAGTTTCCATACCTTTGCTTGATTTCCTCTCTTCGCTTCCCCTCTTCTTCTTCTTATAACCACTCTTATCTTCTTTCCCATAAGCTCCCTTGTTTGGAGACCAAAAATGGATTATTTTATTCTCCACTCTTCTCCCCATATTAAACTTTCCCTTATTTCCCTTTTTGGTCCTCCCTCATTCCATTAATTACATTCCAATTCCTGTTATTTCTACTTTGGCCTCTAGTTTTATCAATTCATGTCTTTGATGCCCCTTTTTGGACAAATTACAATTTTGTCATAGGTCTTCTTCTAATTTCGGGTTTCTAAATTTCCATTTTTCACATTTAATTTATGAAAACTTCAATTTATACCTACAAAATACCCTAAACATGTTGAAAACAACTAGGGTATATTTCAGGGTGTTACATTGTAACTCCTAGGTAAGCACCTACCTAGACCCTGATACCTAAGCTGTAACGTTGACATCAGACACCGAGCACTAGATAATCACAACCTAAGCTCTAACACCAAGCTATATCGGGCTATGCTACTTGTACCAAACACTAAGTTACAGGTAATCGCATACCTTAGCTCCATACCTTAACTTGTGTATCCCAGACCCATGCCCAGCCCAGGCCACTAGGTATTCGTATACCTATGCTCTGATACCAAGCTGTGACACCCCAAATCCCGGGGGTCCGTTGATAACCTGTCAACCCGTGGAAGATTCGTGGATGTCGGGTAACCTGATACCACACCATTTAGTCCTCTTTTCCCGGGACCTAGAATTTAACGAAAATCGAGCGATCTCGCTGTACGGGGAGCTCTACGAAATACAATGTGAAATTTCATGGCAACATCCCAATATTATACAATGACCACACAGTCCATACGAGTAAAAATGGCCACGTAGGGCCCATTTATCAATACTCAGTATATAAGCACATGACTATAAAACCATAGTCCATAAAGTTTAAATTTACATCACTCTTATAAACATATCAAAATTAAGAATTCTAATACATGTTTTACAAAATATAAATCAAAGCCGAGAATCCGGCTTTTTCTCAATATTGGCCTCTAGTGGCGCCGTCTCTACATTCCTATGCACAGAAGGGGTCCACGACGGGGTGGTGCGCCCTGATAGAGATAAGTCCCTACGGGGCTATTCCCCACCCTAAATGCACATGAATGGTCAAACAACCAAGCCTGGAATCCTTCATGTCATGAATGAATGCTCTCTCATGATCCACAGTGCAAGTCCTCATAGGCTTCTCTCAATATGCAATATGCCATGTATGAAAAGTGTCTCCCAAAACAAAAGGTTTTTGTTTTGAAATTCAAAACTATTGGACATATTCCGACAAATAGTTTTATTAATGGCTATTGGTCAATTTCCGATAAGTCACTTTATCTAAAAGTATTGGGCAATCTCCGATAACTACTTTATTCAAAGTATTGGACAATCTCCGATAAAATTTATTGGACAAACCTTCGATAAATTCATGTGGACAACCCTCCGATAAATTCATTGGGCCAAACCCTCGGAGTAAAGAGTGGATTTGGACAACCCTCGGAAGTAAATTCATGTGGACAACCCTCAGATAAATTCATTTTGACCTTTTAGGACTTTGTTCCTGGGCGAAACGACATCAACACCAAACACAATGTTGATCTTTCCATACTCTCACCCATTTCATGCGATGCTCACAGTGCCGCGAATGTCTGATACAATATGCCATTTCCCATTACCATGCTACATATATAAAGAATGCTATATGTGCATGCCTACTCATGCATTTCAACCCATGCATCAATTGGAAAGTTATATCAATGAACACATAAATTCCAATTAATTCATATAATTCATGTCAACATATCAATACACGCACACATTGACATCATAAGTCATTACCACTCGAGTAACGACATGCTGGCTTATCTGGAGCCTAATTGTGACATATCGAGTCCACAAGCAGCCTACAACAAGCCATGCAATGACCTCAATTATACACAAACTCATGCATTTTCCCAAGCCTCATGGATAATTATGTCAACATGCATATGATTACCAAACAACATACACTAATTTCAATGTATTAGACCACACACATCATCACAACCAAGCAATTTGCACACTTGGTGCTACAATTAAATTTTTCAGAAAATACATGGGTACCAAATGTCATTCATAGGAACATATCCAGATTCTAGACTCAAGGGGCTTTCCATAGAGTCCAAGAACACCCCAAACGGAGTTCGGACGAGAAAGTTACGGCCGTCCGAAGTTGGAGGCCGAGCATGAACAGTGACTGACGTATAAAATCGGCAGGGGCCTACTGTTCTTCGTTATTTTCGGACATAATATGAGCTCAAATTGTATTATGCTATATATGGATGGATTCTATACTCAAAGGGCTTTCCATAGAATCTAAGAACACCTAAAACAGAGTTCGGACGAGAAAGTTATGACTGTCCGAAATTGGAGGCCTCGCATGGATAGTGCAGCTGGGCAGCTGCGTGGAACCCGTAATTGCGTTCGAGGCTCGCTAAAGCTCCCGTACATGCTATTTTCCTACCCAAACTCGTCCCGGAAACAACCCTTTCACCCGGCAACAAACCCGCCCCAATTGAGTCCACAATTCAGCCATAAACATGGCACAAAACCCATCCCAAACTCAGCCCGAAAATCAACTTAACAAAAACAACTGCAAATCAGTAAAATCGATTTTGTGTTGGGAACGCACAAATCCAAACAACCCTTAGAAGACCCAACCAAGACAAAAGCAGTATTTAGATAAAGAAATAAACTAAGAGTAGGAAGGTTCCCTACCTCTTGGAGCGAAAGACGAAACTTTTGGAGTCAGCGAGACCTGACGTTCGAACTTTGCTGAATCTTAGACCAAAATTCTTGATTTCGGTGTCCACGCGTTGCCCTTGACGGGTACTCCGACTTTAAGTCTTGGCCCGACGGAAACCGAGTCGTTGATCTTTGTAAATCTTAGAGAGAAGGTAGAGCTTCTCTCTCTAGCTTTTCTCTTCCCAGCAGAAATCTTCGTGAAATTGTGTTTTAATTACCCATAGCGTAGCCCTCGTCGAGTAGATGAACTTTAAATCTTGACTCGACAGATTCGACTACCGTCTTAAGTGAATCGTAAGAAAGAGTTTTACTCCTTTCTCTCTCTAACTCCTAACTCTCCTTCAACCTCCACCGCCCTTTGTCAGAGAATGGAGAAAAATCCCTTGCTTTTTTTCTTTGTTTTTTTATTTCTTTTATTCTTTCTTTCCTTTCTTTTGATGTGGGGTGTGGGGCCCACTTCTTGCCTCGAGTCCGTTCTATCCGGGTTCCTTCCACGAAACAGTTTAGTTGTTTCTTTCATTTTACTTTAATTAAACTAACTCATGTTTTCACTAACTGCGGGATTTTCCGAAAATCTAAGATTCTTGGAGTTGTGGATACACAGCTTCAAAAATTCGCAAAATTCCAGCTGCCTAGGAATTCGGTGAAACTTTCTAAGTTACTCGTTTTGTGAGATGGACTTAGCAGCGCAATCCGTTTAGTCCTCATTTCTAGGAAGCCACACAGGCTTCCCTAAGCCATTTCGATAATTTTCTAGGCTTCCCTAAGCCATTTCGATAATTCAATCCTGCAGTAGAAATAACACAATACAACACCAAAAACAGTCCTGCAGAAATTTTTTTTTGTTTACAGTGAACTGAAATAAATAAAAAAAATGACTGTAATATAAAAGAAATTCACCAATACTTGTGATGAGGATCACAAGTGTTCCACATCTCGTCAAATGCACTAAGGCACCATCCCCGGCAACGGCGCCATTTGATTCGTGCCACGGTAGGGTGATGCGGAATCAACAAAATTTATATTCCTAAGTTCCTCCTATTGCCGTAGTCAAACTCTTTGCCGTCTGATGGTCTAAATTCGAACTGAGGATGAGTTTTCTTGATACAAATGATTTAGTGAAGTCGAATGGTGAATTAAATTTGGATTTTAGGTGGTGATAAAAGCGGTGGGTTGGTGGTTTGGACACTGAAAATAAATGAAATAAAATGTAAAATAGAACTCCTTGAAGCATTGGGCCAGTGAGTTTAAGATCCTAGGCTAACCCAGAGGTCCCGGGTTAATTTCCTCGCGTTGGGGAGGATGACATATAGTCATCTCCCGAACCGGATCTTCATTTAACATTAAAAACTAAACCCTAATAATTTTCCTTTTGATAGAAAGCATTTTATTGTATTTATGGTTCCCTACGGTGAGAAATCTCTATCTTGACTCATCCTAGACGGTTCGTAAAGGGTAACTAATGAGTCTCAATGGATCTAAAAATAAAATCCACTTGAACCACTAAAAGATTACCAAGTATTTATCAAGGATGCACTTCGGTGAAAACATAACCCCTTAACCTACTTCCAGGTGGCTAAGTAAGCGACAACTAATGGATATCGGTGTATCTAAAGCTAAGGCCACATGAACCTAAAAGCTTGCCAAGTATTGGCCAAAGAAAGTACATAAAAAAGCTTTAAACCTTAGAGTTAGAAATTTGGGAACCAAAATGTAAAAACCTGTTGCGTGAAAAACAGGGGAACCACCAGCAACCTGTAGATCCTTCCCCCAGTAGCCTTTTACTTCAAGAAGAGTGGTTTTAGCCACTCATCATAGGATTGTCATCCTTGGAGGTGTTTGTAACCAAGAAAGGGAGAGAAAGAGGAGAGAAGAGGAGCTGAAACAAAAGGCTGCTGCGTCTTTGAAGATTAAAAGTTAGGGTTACAAAAATCTATAACCAATCAGAGAATGACAAAAGACCTAAAATAATACAAATTACATTAGGACAAAGTAGGGTAATTATACAAACGAGGTCGCTTTTGAATCAAAATATCAAAATCACAGTATGCCTCATTCGCTTTATGCAGAATTTTCGCTAGCATAGCTTGGGGCTTCGTTAAGAATGTTAAGCCAGCGAACACAAAGAGATAGCGAAATGGAAAATTTCACATCTGACGCATCTCGCTACCATGCAAATTTCGCTTAGCCTAGCTGAAACACCGTGCATAGCGAAATTTGAATTTTCACATACGCATCACAGCATCATAAATAAAATTCCAAGCTGCTAAGACTTTGCTTCCCTGTCTATCATCACCGGCTCCATTGATTCCCGTCTACCGCACTTGTTCCATTTCTTCGCTTTGATATTCTTCATATTCCCGACTTAATAAATCGATAAAGATCGTATGAAATCATGGAAATCAACCCGACTTTGGTTATGATTACTGATAATTATAATTTTCCATTCCTGCAAAACTACAAAAGTTGCCACAAATGCGATCATTGGCATCATAGAACCTCGAATATATTAATCATAATAGAGACAGTACAATAAAAAGCGCTCAAAACCTATTAAAAATAAGGTTCAAAATAGCACTTTTTGGGTACTAATCACACTTTTATATATTAAAAACAAAAATGAAAAAGTTGTTTTTTTATATATATATTATTTTAATTTCAAAAAAAATTGTTTTTTTTTTATATAAAAAAAAAATTTGAAAAAAAAAATTAATAAAAAAAATTGTTTTTTTTTATTTTTTTATTTTATTTTTTAATTATTTTATTTGATTTAATTGATACGATTAGTGCGCAAAAAGCACTCAAAACCTATCTCGAATAAGGTTCAAAATAGCACTTTTTGGGCACCAATCACACTCTCTTAACCGGTAGTATATCATAGTCCCTTAGCAATGCAAGAAGAAAATAACAAAGAACATATAAAACTACAACAAAATAATGCTCACAAAATCTGTTTCAAAAGGTTGTGAATGAGTACGCTCTAACTCATAAGCAAAATCATCAAAGCCGTGTCCAATGACCATCAAGTGAGAATGAATGCCACAAAATCAGACAGTTATTTCCTCTTTCGCAGACCAACCAGAACTTCCACCAAAATCTAAGTGTTTGGTTTGACTGTATCTCAACAATAACAACCTATTAAACTCGTACTTCCCCCAACCTAGCTACTACCACAACCTAGTGCATGCTAACCAACTTAATGATCAGACCCACCTCTTATTCCACAATTATTTTTATATTGTAGGTAGTAATGGCTTGAGGAATCGACCTCACCAAAGTCCATATGTAACTGGGATTCACCGATGACTCAAACCAATTAAGGCTTAGGGCACCAAGTCATAAGGATCTTTCGACCACAAACCTGGCGGTGCTTCACCCCTGACTTCGAATGATTCGAGACTCGGGCCCTGACAACTTGCTAAACTCCACGACGTACATTCCATTATTACGAGTTGAGATCTCGGGGAGTTCAATTGCGTGTAGTCGATACAAGAACATCGTTGGCATCATTTTATGTTCGTCTTCTGATCGTATCAAGGAAGGCTTAAGCAAGTTTCGTAGATATTGTTGAGGGCGTGATTTGAGGGTGGTGGAACCAGAGTTCCAGATCGGACACGAGTGCGACAGTTAGAGGAGCCAGAATGTGTACCGCCAGGAACTAAAAGGGAAATCATGGAAGAGGCTCACTTTTCAAGATACGCTATGCACCCCGTAGTAATTCAAGATGTATCATAATTATGTGAGCACAGGAAGGCATGGTGAAGAAGGAAATTACAGCCAGATCCGTATGCCTAACCCGTCGCACAGGTAAAGGCAAGAGCACCAGTAAGCCTCCAAGCAGGAAGATACTGTTCCTCCGATTCCTGTATGGAAGTGATAAAGATTATGGATTTGTTATCTGGCTTCCGAGAACTCCTGAGACAACACGATGCCATATGGGTGAGATAAGGGATAGACTAACAAAATCCCCAGATTTTCTCCTGGCTAGCAACGTATGACCAGCTATAAGCTGGCCCAATTATATGTGGAGGAGATAGTTAGAGACACACATAGCTGGTGTTCCTATATCGATAGTCCTCTAATTCGAGATCCCAGATTCACATCTAGATTTTGGTCCAAGCATATTGTATGGACTCGATTAATTCTTTGAAGACGCTTTTCCATCCTCAAACTCACATTAATGAGATAGCTATTCAAACAAGCTAGAGGATATGCTACATGCAAAGATGAGTTGCATGGAAGCCGACACATTTATCTCGTATTGAGTTCGGCCTACAACAGCTTATCAATCCGATAGCATGGCTCCATTTGAAGTCAGATACAGAAGTGTCACTCAAGATATCGGGATTTAAGTATAGAGAGACCGACAGGGCCAGAGTTGGGCACAGACACCTTAGATAAAGATCCAAACTGTCCGAGACCCCAAGATGCCTGCGACGCATTAAAAGTTAAGGCGGACAAACGCCGAGGATCGGCGCTTTAAGGCGAGCATAGGTCTTCCTCAAAGTTTCCCTGGAAAGGTGTCCCATATTCGAAGACATAAGTCAAGCTCAGATACGAGGGCCATATGAGATTATTGCCGAGTGGAATCTGTAGCTTATAGACTAGACCTTCCTCCAGAGTTGTCTAAGGTTCATAATGTGTTTCATTTATCCATGCTCCCCAAGTACATTCCAGATCCCTCCCATATACTTAGAGATACCAATAGAATCAGTGCTGGATAATTTGACCTATAAGGAGCAACCAATGCAAGAGTAGTGTACATCGCAGAGAGTGATTTTGGTGATCAAGTCATTCCCTTGGGTCAAAGTTTTGGCTGGAATCATGGACAAGGAGGCTACTGAGCTCGAGGCCTGGATGCGCAGCCACATCTCAATTGTTTTTAGATTAAGGTATCCCTTATGTTGTTTTGTTCATTTTAGGACCTAAATGTTCTGGGGCAAAGGAGGGAGGATTTGTAATTTCATCCCGAGAGGATGTAATAGAGGTTTAACCGTAGGGCGCATATGTACCAGCTAAGGCTTCCCACTATTTTACACTAATAGAATTTTTGAAAGTTGTTTTTATGAGAAATGAAAGTTTTCAAGAATTGTGGCACCTTGCAATTAAGAAAGTGGAGTACAAATTATAATTTCAAAAGGATAATAATAATAATAAATTGCCAAAATGATTCAGAGAAGCTAGAAAATTCTAGATCCTGATAACCAAATGGATCACACTGTTAAATTCAAGTTCCTCTCGAAATCAGCACCAAAATTTCTGTCAATTCAGACAATCAAATATTTATTAATTTCTTGGTGATAAGTCGCCAAGGATTCACACCCAGGATTTTACAAAACTGAAAGCCTGGTAAATGCATTGAAAGCAAAGTTCATTTAAAATAATTGAACTCAAAAGAATAAATTTTTCTGTGGCAAAATGGACCCAATAAGATAATATGAATCATTTATGTAAATAATAATAATAATAATTAAAGAAAGAAAGATAAATCAAAAGTTTCTCTTCACTTTACGTAACGAGATTGAGAGAGATAATATTTGATTTATTATTTTCTTCTTTCGCTCTTTCAAATCTCATGTAAATTGGACCGTAGGATTTTCTGTCGGTTGCAGGCAAAGCTGGACACCACAATGAGAGCCATGCAGAAATCAATATCTTGTAGCATTTTCACAAACTTCAAGAGGTAGAAAATTTGTCTACTTATATTATTTCGAGTTTCAAAGGTTACTGTGAATGTTTGTAAATTTTTAGAGGACGGAGGTTTAAATTTCAATCCCAAAATTTTTTGGATTGAAGCTTAGAATTTTGGGGATTATTTTCTTTAACAAATAAAGGAATTTCTCGGATCAAGTTTATTGGGCTCAAGGAATTTCAAGATTGTATTCTACAGTCGACATAATTTTCATAAATGTTTTCGAGTGTTTTTAGACTCTATGCAAGCCCCTAGCCTGTAAACTGCCATACCCACAATAGCATTTCCTGTACCCACACTTCAAAAATTTAGTCAGAGTACCATCGCAAAGCGACTCGTGGTTATGTCGACGTGGTCTAAATGCATCGAATAAAGATAGGCCGCTGGTGCTGGCAAATGGATAGTTTTTATGGGGCATTTCATAGGTTACTTGGTCACTTCTACACCTCATATTATCGACGCCTGGTCGAACTTACTAACATCGCAGCTTTGCTCAATCAAGTCGCTCGACGTAATCTCGGAAGTTCCCTTTATCATCGTTTTGTGGTGGTTGTGCCAACTATGCATTTCGTTGTGAATTAGCGAATCGCTGAGTACACTGACCAGATGTAATAATATAAATCTAGTATGCTTGACAAGAATTTTAAGAAATTAGTCAGAAAAAGGTGAGTACTCAAAATTGTTTTTGAAACTAAAGTGTTTAAATTAAAAGTTTGTAAAGTGTTTCAAAATATAATGTAATTAGTGTTTTTTTACCCCACTTATTATACCAACAGAAATTTCATTTTTGCAGACTTACAGCCAATATTTAGTTAGCAAAAACCCTGATGGCACAAACTCAGCTTCACATATGTATCTCTGATTGTATGGTAGGGGTTACATGGGACATTATGATTAACTAAGATTGCCTGGTCGGCACTGCAAGTTAGAGGTGATGATTTATATAAATGAGTCGCCATCCTATTACTTCGAGCAGATGTAGAAAGTTAGCTACTCATAGTACATGGCAGGATGAGGTGTTGGTTCCTAGGTTCCAACAACGCATTTGGTCTCCGAGTAGGTTCCGGGCTTATGTTTATGAGATCCCGCCGTGTTCACCGAACCATATTGTAATTTTGTGTGGTCTCTGAGGGTTCACCACTGATGCCAAGTTCCTGAGGGTTCCGTGGCATCACATCTAGGTATTTTAAAAATGCCATGGTGACAAAAATGATTTGACAAGATAATTTTCAGATATTAACCACCATGGAAATAGTTTTCTACGTAAATAGTTTTCTTTAATAGTTTTCATAAATGCCAAAAAAGTAGTCATAAACAGCTTTTACAACCATTTATTTACATTTTCATTTATAATATACAAACAGACAACATTAGAACCATGGTACTCACTGAAACCGCTTCAAGCTCACGTCGTTTAAATATCTTTCTGCAGGCCAAGCCAAGACCTTCCAGATCTCACCGTATCACAGCAATTTATATATAAAGATAACGTGTAATTTAAACATAGCAAGTTAAAATGCAGATTTTAGGTATGTAACATCTTTGTAAAATATACATTGTCACACTCACTCCCAGGTCCGACCCGATTAGCGATCCGAACCGAGTTCAGAAGCAGAACATTTTACTCGACTCTTTACTCGTTTTAACGACATCATATGTCCCAAGTCTTATAATATATCAACATATCATATACAAAAGTCCAAAATAAAACCACTAACAGAGTGGTATGTTAACATCATAAATACAAGATCGAGTCCCATTTATATATTCAAAACTACATTTACATTTGTCGATTAGGAAAGGAACCTACAAACATGAACCCTTACTGTGGTGTCGTCCCAGACATGAATATCAGCCTGCTCTTTCTTTCCAGACTTACACCTGATGAACTCGTGGCTGCTTTTACGCTTAGTGGGAAACATAAATAATATGTATATACACGATTATAATAAGTGTATAACAATAACATAAATCAGAATTTCATGCATTCATATCATAAACTTATACAAGTACTTATGCATATAACATGCTTATGCTTATTCGGATCTCCCGTAGGAGTGCCATGTAGCTTATTCCATGTTAACTTATACTTATAATAAACTTATGTTTATTCAGGACTCCCATAGGAGTTACAGAGCTTATTCTTATGCAGAATTTATACTTATAATAAACTTATGTTTATTTAGGACTCCCGTAGGGGTTACAGAGCTTATTCGTATTCAGAAATGCCCGTAGGTATTACAGATCAGAACGATACACATTTGTTCCCTCTTATTCATTATCCAGGTTATTATCATATAACTATGTGAATACCTAGACTAGTGCTAATAAAAGCTGTAAGATCAAAGACAATAAGTATCTCACATTTTATACAAGATTTTAAGTGTCAGAGCACAAAGCAGATCACTAGTACTGGTCAGAGTGCCATAGCACTAATCGCACACAATGAACGCCATAAAGACTATCAGACAGGAGGCCTTAGTACTGAACCGAGTACCAGTACTAATCAGAGTGCCGAGCACTTAATCAGAGCACCGGCACTAATCGAGTGCCGAAAGACTTATCGTGAGCAACAGTACTAATCGGGAGTGCCGGAGCATATCAGAGTACTAAGTACTAATCGTGGACGTACCGCCACGTCGTGACAAAAGTGTCGTGTCATTTAATACTTAGTCCTAGGCATTCCTACGATTGTATGTGTCTAAACTTCCTATCTTATTATTACCCAGGCATGAACTTTGTTCGCATCAAACTCACGAGGTAAGCTGCTTGCCGAAGGCGAGGTACGGCATATCAGCCTCTGACTTCATCCTTTCTATACTTTCGAATGCGATTAGCTAATACAAAAAATAGCAAAAAATATAGTCAGGACCACTCCACTCTAAGAGATACCGACCAGACTGCATTGTGTCAAGCTGGAAGGCTGTACCGCTGAGATAAGGTTTAGGTCAGACTCCAGACATTAAGTTGTTTATCACCCGCACACCAGATAAGTTCAAAGTGCGTGACCCAGACAAAGTTCCGAATTTTGCCTTAAAATGGTAATTTCACCACATTTTTCATGCACTTTTCTTCCATAATTCTCTTCTATTTCACTCCTCATCAAAAATCAACATGAAATCCCTCCAAACAACTCCACAATTACTTTGAATTAGTCAAAGAATCCAAGGATTCATACTGATTCACGATTCTGAAACCTTGGAATTGTGTGAAGGATTTCATATCTAAACATTATCAACTAGGGATTTTCAGCCAAACTTCCTTAAATCTAGAGTTAGGATGTCTTCTAGCAAAACCCTAGAAAGGGAACCAATTTAATCTTCAAAGGAAAACCCTAGCAATCCATACCCAGTAATTCATGTACAAAAATCATACCAAAGTCATGTATCCATACCTTGGCTTGATTTCCCCCCTTTCTTCCTCTTCTTCTCCTTCCTCTTCCTCTCCTTCCCGTAAGCCTTGTTTGGAGACAAAAAATAATCCATTTTTGGTCTCCTCCTCTATTTATAGTGAAAGTTTTCCTTATTTGCCTTATAGTCGCTCCGTGCTTACAGGAATTTGTATTTCAATTTTGTTATTTCTACTTTGACCTTAAATCTTAACAACATAAATTTTATACCTTTTTGGCAGATTACACTTTTGCCCTTATAGCTTTACCATTCCAGGTTTCTAAGTTTTCATATTTTCGCATTTAATTTACAAAAAATTTAATTTATGCCTACAAAATACCCTAACATGTTGAAAACAACTAGGGTATATTTCGGGGGTGTTACATACATGGTTTTGAGAAAAACAGGTTGCGATGAATTTATGTTGGATTGATTCTTATCTTATATTTTGATGAGGACCAGAGGTCCCTTATGGTTGTAGTTGGATTTTTGGAAAATATTGGGAGTGTATTTTTTTTTATACAGGTGATTTTTGTATTTCGGACTTGACCGTCGATGCGGTAGTTATCTTTGCCGGGTTTTACGTTCATCTAAAGGTGTGATTTTGACAGAAAAGTGAAAAATTTTATAACCAACATTTTCCAAAGACAGTTTCAACAGTTTTAACAGCTTAGCTTCATGGTAACTTGTCAGTCGAACGAGCTTGGCTAAGAGATTACTGTGGAGTTGCTGGCATATTCTCTGTCAATAGGAAGGGGGTCTGTCATACAACCCCTATGGCATAATCACTAACATCACACATGATCTCAAAAGGGAGCTCCCAATTAGGAGATCGCATGATAGGAGGGGACACTAACATAGTCTTCAATTTATCAAAGGCTCTCTCTGAGCTGCGGCCATTGAGTGAGCGTCCTTGGCAGAAAATTGCCTGAAAGAAGGGCTATAGCTTGAAATCTCTTATGAATCTCCTATAAAATCCTACATGACCCAAGAACGACCGTATATCCTTGACACACTTAGGGGTGGGTAAGTTTGAGATCAACTCAACTTTTGCTTTATCTACCTCTATTCCTTCTCTCAAGACTATGTGTCCTAACACAATCCCTTGTGTCACCATGAAGTGACACTTCTCCCAATTAAGCACTAACTTTTTCTCTTGACACCTCTCTAGTACCCTCCTTAAATTCTCCAGACATCCCTCATAAAAATCTCCAAAAACAGAGAAATTGTCCATGAAAATCTCCAAAATGTTCTGCTCGTATCATTAAAAATCCCGTCATGCACATTTGCAGGTTCCTAGTGCATTACATAATCAGAAGGGCATTTTCCTAAAGGCAAAATGTGCTAAAAGGAGTGATGAACGTGGTTTCTCTTGATCTTCTAAGGCTATCTCAATTTGATTGTATCCACAGTACCCATCTAGAAAGCGATAAAATTCATGCCTATGACTCTCCGACATTTGATCCGCCTTAAGGTAGAAATGATCTTTCTTAGTGCTCGCATTGAGTTTCCTATAGTCTATGCACACCCTCCACCCTGTGGTGACCAGAGTGGGAATTAGCTCATTGTGTTCATTTGCTACCACAGTGACCCCAGATTTCTTAGGAACTACTTGGGTTGGCGACCACTTCTTTATCTGCCCGATGGGGTAAATACTACGTCCGGCGAGTTTTAAGACACCTTTCTTGACCACTTCTTTCATGGTGGGTTGTTCGTCATTTGTGGTTGTCTAGAGGGTTTGACATCCTCTTACGTGAATCCTGTGTGAAAATCAAGAGTGATTCCCTTAATATACGCAATTGTCCATCCTAAGCGGTTTGTGGGTTCTAAATGTTCCAAAAGTTTATTCTCTTGATCATTTCTGGGGAGGATATGATCACGGGAAAGTTTCTTCTACCCCTAGGAATGCATATTTGAGATCTAAGATGGTAAGGGTTTCAACTCAAGTTTAGGTGGTTTCTCTTTCGAAGGTAATACCTTGTCCTCAATTGGTGGCAATTTCTCAAATCTGGGTGCCCACCCATTTGCTTCCATTACCTCACTGTGCTCAATTATGGAGTGCAGAAACTCCAATTCAGATGTGGTTACCTCCTCGACACAACTTGGGCTTACTAGACAAGACTTGAGAGGATCATCATATGAAACATGATCTACATAGTTCTGCAAAACAGATTCGATCATATTTACCTCACAGACGTCCTCATCATCCCCTATTTCCTTGATAACATTGAAGATATTTAAATTAACAGTCATATTACCAAAAGATAATGTCATTAGTCCCTACAATGTGATGGCATTGGCAGTGGCCAAGAATGGCCTACCAAGAATCACTGGGCACTGAGTCCTTGATTCACCACAGGTTGAGTGTCAAGAACAACAAAGTCCACAGGAAAGTAGAACTTGTCTACTTGCACTAATACATCCTTCACTATCCCTCTAGGAATTTTTACACTACAGTCAGCTAGTTCTAGCTCTCCTAACCCTAGCTCAACATATACCGAGTATGGCAACAAGTTAACACTCGCTCCCATGTCCACTAAAGTATGTCCCAATTTCGAATTCCTCACCACTATGGAAATAGTGGGCCTTCCTAGGTCTTTGTATTTTGGGGGCAAATTGTTCCTGATCAAGGAGGTGGACTGTTCAATCATGAATGCATCCTTGTTGACACCTAATTTTCTTTTTACAATGCACAAGTCTTTCAAAAACTTGGCATATGACGGGATTTGCTTAATGGCATCCAATAAAGGAATGTTCACCTTAACCTATTTGAACAACTCATAAATTTTCGAGTGATTGTTCACTTTCTTGGGGGCTCTCAACCTATGAGGGTATGGAGCATGAGGGACATGGGAGGCCTTGTCTTTTTCTGGCTCAACATCAACAACATCTACCCCAGGAACATGAGGTTTGTCAGACACCTCATCATCCCCTAGAGGTTCATTTTACACATCTTGTATTGTTTCCTTGGGCTGAATGGTTTTGTCAATTATTTTTCCACATCGAAGAGTGGTGACAGCCTTGCAATGTTCAAAGGTGACATCGCTTGGACCTAAGACTCCAACACTATTCTAACCTTAAGGGTTTTGGATAGTTTGAGAAGGGAGTTTCCCTTTTTCTTGTTGAAAATTTCCCATATAAGAGGTCAGCTTAGTGATTTGGGATCTCACATCATTCAAAGTGGTTCGAAATTCAGTGTTGGTAGATTGTTAAGCCTGGACAAACTGTGTCACAATGTCCTCCAAACTTCTCTTATGTGGAGGTTGGTAAGGTTGTGGGTTTGGATTCCCTTGAGAAGAGGGGTGCAAACCTTGGTTAGAGTTCACAAGAAATCCTTGAGGACCTTGATTTTGGAAGCGAGGGAGGCAGTTTGAAAAGCCTTGGTTTTAGAAGTTTTGGCCTTGGTTGTTTGGAAAATGGTGTGGGCCTCCCTCATTCCTCCAACTAAAATTCGGGTGCTTACCCCACCCTAGATTATAAGTTTCAGAGTATGGAGAATTGAAGGGCTTCCTTTGGTAATTAAGAAAATTGGCTTGCTCTATTTGGATTGCTCCCTTGACTTGAGGAAGATTAGGGCAGTTAATAGTTGAGTGAGTGGGGTCATCGCAAATGATACATGGCTCCTCCACTCTAGATCCCATAAGCACCGAAGGTACCTGGGGTACAATAGTTACCTCATTCAACTTTTTCTATTCTATGGCCTCTAACTTCCTAGTTAAGTTGGCTATTTTCGCTTACAGGCCATCATTCTCTCTTAAGTGATGTATTCCTCCCACAATGGTGTCTCTTATGCACTTTAGCGAGTATTTAGAGAGTGTTAGTCTCCCAAGTTCGGAACATTTTGCTATTGTATCAAAAAATTGCCTGACCTCCTAGCACTTTTCTCATAGAATTCCCATACAATATCATTTGGATGTATTGTTTGTTATTCGAGGGCGGAGTCCTTGGTAGTATGCCTGGAAATTTGTCCGACATCAAACCTGTGGTGAGGAGCGTGGAGAGATCATATATCTTTCCCATATAACGGCCAAAGGTTCACCCGGTTTTCATAAAAGTTTTGGATTGCTCGCGCCCAGGTGCATTATACGATGCGGGAGGAAAGAATTCATCGAGAAATTCATTTCGCATGTCTTCCCAAGTAAAAATTGAATTGGGGGCAAGAGAGTGAAACCATATTTTAGCCTTCTCCTTCAAAGAGAATGGGAATAAAACCATACAAATTATATGGAGGGGCGATCATGTACACAAGAAAGCACTACAAACAGCCTCAAAATCCCTCATGAATGAGTAGGGGTTCTCAGAATCGACCCCTTGATACACAGGGAGAAGACGAATCATCTCCGACTTCATAAGGAATTGGTTAGCCTCTTCGGTGGGGTGAATACATGGGTTTTGTGGTTCTTTGAGGTTCTTGAAGGAATCTCTCGAAGGGTTCTTTCCACATTAGGTAAAGAGGCAGGGGGAGCTCGATATTGATTGTGCTGAAAATTAACATTTCCCCCTCTTCTAGCTGTAGGGATTCTTTGTGATTGCAACACCATCTCCTTGTCGTGGAGGTTCATGAGGTCTTTGTGAGTCACGAGGTAACCCTTGGGCATTTGGATTAAAGAGAGTTTGTTGATTCCCGGGGTGTTCCATCTGAGGTCTTGGGTTCTCTTGAAACAAACGTCTTACTGTGGACTCTTCAAAATGTCCTTGAGGTATAACTCTTACAAGTCAGCGTTGCTAGTCACGAACCAAAACCGACATGCACCAATCTTACCCTAACCAGACAGGTATCCACTTATATTATCTACGAAAAGAATTAAAAAGAAAAGGTAGAGAACGTACCAGATTTGCAATGCGGTACAAATTACCACTAACTCTCTACGAGATCAACTAGAGTGCTCGCCACTCTCGGCAATAATGTAAAAAATCTTCGTCTCTTTCATGTGCTGAAATTATTCCCAAGCGTAGGAACTAATGTCGTCAAGCATTATACTATTGTGGGAGTCCATAGGTCATTTCCACAGGGAGTGGTTTCCTAGGTGATCCTTAGGGATTGCTATCCAATGAATGTGCGATTAAAGTAAAATTTGAGGGGTTGTGATTGATTGATTGAGTGCTTAGGTGCTTAACTATTTTAAAACAAGAAGGGCGAATGATAGGATCCTTAGGTTTCCTCTCACCACCGACTAGGTAACACCCACCTCTTACTTACAATCTCATCTAGGAGCTATTGATGAATGGTCTTCGACGAAAGATATAACATTAAAATCTTTTATAAGGCCAAAGAAGAGCGATTGGCGATAACAAACACTTGTTCGAGCGATTTGCTTGGACTCTTAGTGCGCATTTGCGATCAAGCACAACGTGTAGAGTCTCGTTCACACGTTGTCAAAGTAAACTAAGGTTTTATAAGAGTTTTCACAAGTGTTAGTATCATACAATCTCTCGATGGCTCTGAAAGAGTTGAGGGTGTTACCTTGAAGGAGGTGAGTTTCCACCGTTAGAACCCTATCATAGAAGTTTAGAACTCCATTAAAACTAAGAGTCGATTCATGATTACTAGAACACTAATCGTAAATGTGAATTGAGAAATAACACTTAAATTGCAAGGTTGGGATATCAAAAACATAGAATCTCTTAAAGAATACCAAGTTATAGAAACCAACTGAAAGATTACAAGTGATTAAAAACTTAGAATCAGAAGAAAACTAAGTACTCTACTCTATGAACCACTAGAAAATTTATGAGAAAACACCCCGAAAGTTCAAGACCAAACTGTAGAATCCGATCCCCCTTAACTGCGCCCTCCGATGGGCTTAAATGCAATCCTCGTTAGTGATCTCGAAGTGGTGAACCGAAAGGCGAGTGTGCCCTTGCACGGGTGAAATTACGCTCGAGTCACACTTGGTCGCATGTTGGTACTGGTACCAGTTAGTGTGGTACCGGTACCAAAAGTGCCCAGTACTCACGACCTTGGGGTGTTATCGGTACCACTATATTTGGTATCGGTACCCTTTGCCTCCACTATTTGCTCCCTGCTTCCTTTCATGCCTTGCAGGGGCCTCTGACCCAGCGGCTGTAATCGACAATGATGATCTACATTTGTTACGGAGACGGCGCTGCAATGTGCGGGACTCGAAAACCACGCGCACACGCGCCGCAGCGAAGCGGTCAAAATCACACACTCACACGAAATGAAAGCAAAACATGAGTTGGGGGCTTAAAGCCATATATAAATGTCGCACTTTTATGTATCAATGCGTAGCCGCTTTAGCCGGTGCTCGGCACCTGTTTACGACACGTGAGACAGATTGAACAAAATCTCAAGCGTGTCGCTTCATTACGCTCGATGTGGCAATGAAGATCGCGGTACATCTTCGTTACTTACATGGATCACCTGAATCGAGAGAAGTGGAACTCGGAGGATTTCCTCTCCCGGTCGGTCGGTTAAGGAACCACGACCCCGTCCCCTATGCAAGACCTACATCTGTGTGGATGGCCCGGTATACGTCGCCCATTACTGTATGCGGTCCTGTTGGACAATATCTCCGCGTCCTGCCCCTAGGACTCGATCACCTTGCTCAGTAGGGATGGCATAGCTACAAAAATCCCTAGTGCTACGACTTGATCCACTATCTTTGCGGTCTATTGTCCCACAGGTCTTGAGCATGCGCGGCTCAGGAAGCTACACTAGCCAATAATCCTTGTGACTTCCGACTGAGCGTATCAGCCACTACATTTGCCTTACCAGGATGGTAATGCAAAGTAAAGTCATAATCCCCAAGATACTCCATCCCTCTACGTTGCCTCATGTTGAGGTCCCGTTGTGTGAAGATATACCTTAGACTCTTGTGGTCTAAAAATACCTCAAACTGCTCACCATACAAATAGTGGCGCCAAATCTTTAAGGCAAAGACTATGGTCGCCAACTCTAGATCATGTGTAGGGTAATTCTGCTCATTATTCTTTAGCTGTCTAGAACCATAAGCCACAACCTCGATTTGCATCAGAGACCTCAGCCGGTCAGGTGCAAAGGCATTCTGATACATAAATATGCCTCTTGTCTCTTGTTTCAAGACTATCAGAATAGGAGTTGTATTAAGCCTCCTTTTCAATTCCTGGAATGCCTTCTCACTCAGGTCATTCCACTTGAATTTTGACCTCTTTCCTAGTAAACAGAACCGGAGCGCTCCAAGGTGAAGTGTTCGGTCTAATAAAACCCTTGTCCAATAATTCTTGCAGTTGGACCTTGAGTTCCAGCAACTCCGGCGGTGTATCCTATGAAGTCATAGAAATGGGCGGCGTACGGGGTGTAACTCAATGATAAAGTCAACATCCACGTCAAGGTAATCCGTTAACTCATCGGAAAAGACATCCTCATACTATAAACCACACAGTAATTTGAAATCCCATCTCCCCTCATCCTGCAGGGTAAGGCTTGCTCTCCAACCCATCAAATGTCCACTCCATCTAGAGTCATGCACAGTCTTGGGTAAATGTTTGCCTGTGATTATATAGACTAAACCACTCAATTTAACACTCCTACAGGAGCCTTACAATTCTCTAGTATCTATGTCAAAGTTGAATAGAGTTGTTTGGAAATGAATAAAACTGATTTTATGTTATGGAATTAATAATGGATTTAGTCTATGACACTGCAAGTGCAAAGGTCATTCAAGTAGTATAAATTAGATGTAAGTCTAGATATCATTCCCACATAGATTGACAAGAATTTGAAGTTCAATTACCCCAACTACTCAAGATCCATACTATTTGAACCTCTATGTGACAGTTTCTCTACTTAACTAGAAAAATAATTGTTATAAAGAATACACCTAAAAGTAAAAGAAAGTTGAATTTATGATAATAAAACAAATAACAAAATAAAATATACTAGACTGAATCAGTTCTCTGTGAGAAATGAACACTATCAAGAAATCTCTTGTGAAACAACCATTTCTATCATGCATTGTTACTACATTTTTGTGCTAGATTTGGATTTGTCAAGATGCCTAACAATGCAGAGGTTGGATTTCTCTCCGTAATTCAGCGACTAGAGGCTCTTGCTTCTCTAGAAACAAGGTCTAACCGGTTACTTGTGCACAATCTTAACAAGATGCGGAATTGTTTTCTTTCTCAATACTTCATACTCATTTCTTGAGACTGCAAATTTCTTGCTTACCAAGTTAGGGTTGTTGCAAAATTTCTACAACTTGATTGATGACTCATCCTTTAAATCTAATGGATATTTCCATTCCCTTGATTAGATTTCAGCTAACACGGGTTCAGGAGCTTTCCAACAGTTTAAGGTGAAATCTCTGATTATTTAAATTGATAAATATTCCCCTCCAACATCAATTATGAGTGAATTGGGAATTTATCTAAGTGAACTCTCAGAGCTTAATAGTTCTTCAATGGTAGTCTAACATACCCACCAAATGAATGTTCCAAACTCTCAGGAATCTGCATCTCTGTGTCACTCAAAGGGTCTCCTGAAAATAAGAGAAGGATAAATATCTTGGAAGGGTATTCCATACTACTATTGGGAACAGGTCCATTCAATAACACATCAATCAAATAAATTCCAATCCAGGTAATTATCTCTTTAATTCATGTAGAAAAGACTATAGCTAACAATAAACCCAATCTAGTGAAGCTGTGTTCTAAAAAAAATTGCATCACAATCTACAATGGAGCATTGATCAAGTACACCCACTGTAATTGAAATGAACTAAGAAGAAACAAATTCCAGAATTTGTCTAGATTTCATTAAATTCAGTTAGTAATTGTAAAAGAAAATCATAAATTAAATCCGGCTTACGACAACACATAAAGTGCGGATTCGAGATCAAAAGAAAGAAAAAGAAAAGAAAAGAAAATCTATTCTAAAAATATACAGTGAGTTTTCTTCTTCCCCCAATTCTGGGTTCCAAAAAGAAAATCTACTTTACTAAAATTGTTTACACCTATTTATAACTTTAAGAAATTGGGCCTGATTCCAAAGATATAGGTGGATTTCCCTAAAATAATTGGCACAGCCCTCTGTTTAGGTCACGACCTGAGAATGGTGTTGCGAAATGAAACCCTGGTTTGGTCTGTCAAGTCTGTCGTGACCTCAGGAAACTTGTCGCAATGTTTCTTCACTTTGTTCTTACAATTGTTGAGCTGCGACTTGATGTTTTCTATTGCGACTTGTTTCTTCAGTTGTATTTGATTAGTCTTACAATTTGTTTTCTATGTCGTGATCATGTTAGTTGTTAGCAGTAAGAACTCTAGTTGCGACCTCTCTTTTCTTGTTTCCAGGAATTGGTGTCACGACCTCAATTCGATGTCATGACCTGACTCTCTCTGCCTTTACTACATTTTCGTGTCACAACCTCGATTCGATGTCGCGACATCATTTCTATTGTCAGCCTCTTTGCTTCTTAGTCACATCTTCTCTTTCAAGTTGCAACATCATTCAGTTGTCTTGAGCCTTCAAGTAGGTCGCAACTCAAAATTGTTGGTCTGCTTGTTTTCTTGTCGCGACGTGGACATTAGGTCACGACCAAGTAATTTCTTTAATCACTACAATTCTTGTCACGACCTCAAAAGTATGTCGCAACCATTTTTTTTCTTCCTGTCCAATCGTAACCTCATTTCTCAGTCTCAACCGTTTCCATTCAATTTCCTATTTCTGGTCGTGACCTGATTGTTCTTCCCTTTTATGAAATATATGTCGCGACCTCAATTTTATGTTTCGGCATCATTTCTATTGCCAGCTACGTTAATCTTTGTTGCGACCATGTTTTTCTGATCCTTAAGAAATTCTGTGTCGCGACCTCAGTTCCATGTCGCGACCTGGCTGTCTTGCTATTTACTTTATTCTGTGTCGCTACCTCGATTCGATGTCGCGACACCATTTCTTTTGTCATCCACTGATTCTTGGTCACAGCTCCCCTTTTCATGTTGTGACTTAAAATTGTTTATCTGTTCATTGTCTTGTCGCGACATGGGATTTAGATTGCGACCTGATCGTTTCTTTCCCTTCTTGAAATTTAATATATTGACCTTAAAAGCATGTTGCGACATCATTTCTCCACATCCTATCGCAACCTCACTTTTGACTTACAACAGTTTCCCATCAATTCATCTTCTTTTTCTGGTCGCGACTTAGAAAATGCGTCTCGACTGAGTAGTGGTCCTTCTTACTTTGTTTTTGTCGCAGTGGCTCAAACTTAGTCGTAACATGTTCTAACTGTTCAGCTCATTTTTATGTCACGACATGAATTCCTGGTCACGACCTCGATTGGTGTCCTCAGCTTACATTTTTGTCGCACCATCAATTTTGGGTTGCTACCAACAATGTCTTCTTTCTGTGTCGCAACATTAATGGTGGCTTTTCTTATCTATGCTCTTGTCCCAATTGCTTAAATGTATGTCGCGACATGAATTCCTAGCCGCAACCTTGATTAGAGTCTCCAACTTATATTTTTGTCGCAACCTTAAATTGCCTGGTGAAGACCTTGTAAGCTTAGTCATCAGCCATTCATAGTCGCAACCTCAATTCTTTGTTGCAACCAGAGTTCTCTTCCTTCGGTGTAGCGACCTTAGAATGGTGTCGTAACATGAAATCCTTCCTTGAAGCCCCTTTTTTCTATCTCAACAACTTCTCTTTTGTCGCAACAGATTTTCATTCAATATAGTATGACTTATGGTCGCGATCTCGATTCTCTATCGCAACCTCACCTTGGCCATTGAACTGCTCTCACTTCTGATCTTAGCTGGAATTTACATTTCTGCTATAAATTTCTGCAAAACATAAATTTGGTAAATAGTACATATTTCTGAATAAAAACAAGCAATTATATAAAGGAAACATATCAGAAAAATGTACCAAAAATGAATGAGTTTTTGACTTATCAAATTCTCCCAAACTTAAAATTTTGCTTGTCCCCAAGCAAAGAAAAGAAAGATTTGTTTGTCCTCGAACAATTGAACTTTATTTTGAAGGACATTTTGTTCTACATCACAATCCTTTTTTTATTCCACCCCTTGACTTGAACAAGAAGATTGCAGTATCATTTCAAACTTTAGTTTTCAACTGAGAAAAATGAATGTTTTCAACCTCTATTACAAATAAACTGATGAATGCTGCATGAAAACAATTCAATCAATAGACCTTTGTTCTCGCGAGTGTGTGTAGGTCTTCTTTCCCTTTCATCTTCTCACAATTAGTTAATCTTCTCCTGTGGATCTCCTTTAGAAAACTATTTAAAAATTCCCATAGGCTTGTTTCTTCATATTGATCTCTACTAATGGTAAATTCAACTCTTCAAGATCAAAGAGGTCTTTAGGCTTATAATGTTAGGCTTCGTAATCAAAAGGACAATCGGAAATTCTTAGCCGCAAATTACCTGCATTCCATTTTTCCTTTCTATATAATGGCCTTCATCTTTTCATCCTTTTCCTCTTCCTTGTAATGTAAACTCCTCCAAACTTGGCTTTGTACATCATTCGATGTCAGGGTCTTCTCTGCTGCCACTTTCAACTTATCACTTTCATTCCTTTTACTAGGAAACCCTTTCGCTCTTCTATTGTCAAAGAATTGAAGAGTAATGTTTTGTCTTCTTAGGCTTCTATCACCTTAGAGAAATTTAGGCTAGCAACTCCCATACCGCTGGCACAGGTACTGTGTGTCAAAACACCCTATGAGCTTAATTGTTCAAGAGAGATAGGCCACAAGACAAAACTTATTCCTTTTTCAACTTCTCCTTTTTTCTCTAGTTCTTCAATTTACTTTTCCTCATCCATCCTTGTAATCCAAAAGAAATATATTCCCCTAAACTTGTTCCCTTCTGCACAGTAAACATTCTTATTCTAAAAACTAAGTAATTTGGGGTTCTTTTGTCAAGGATTATCAGACAGAGGGGGTTTCGTGTTTCTAATCGTCATTATTTGAAGAAATTAGCACCTTTTGGCTCAAAGCATGGAACTAGAGTGTATGTCTTTGCATATAATGAGGGTAGGTTTGAAAAGGTTCAAACTTCCAAAGATAGCCTCTATCACTTCTTGTTCGTTGTTTTTACCTAGGATTTCACCTTGACCAATAATCTAACAAATTCTAGAACCTTGCACCCTTGATTGTGAATCATCCCAGAATATGTTCCTAATTCTTCTCAAGTTTTAAGAATTTTCTTAACCATGTGTATTGTTTTTCCAAGATTTGTACCGACTTATTGTTTACAAATACAGCTTCAATCATCTTATTTGTTCTTTCAATTGTATACTTTTTCCCAATTCTGCAATTCAAACCTACTTCAAACTAAAGCTGCAACTTCTCATTTCATTTCACTAGAGCCTACTCTTATTTCTCTTATAGTGTTGTTTTGGATTTAAATAGTGATCATTGTGTCATTGTACAAATAAGGCTTGAATACATAGGTCATTTCTTGTAGACAAAAACAACACAATTCACTTAATCAAATCCATGCATCCAAAACAAATCATTTATTCAGTAATCAGATTCCAATCAAGCATTTCAACAATGTATAAGTTCTGGTTGCAACATTTTTGAAAGTAACAAACCAAATCATCCAACTAACAGAACACTTCACAAGACACTTTTCAATGACCTTTTCTGAACTATATTAATAATGTTGAAGAAATACAATGGGAAAAAGAAAAGTATAATTGTGTTATCTCACTCCTCCCTTCTCTTATCAGATTTTTTTGGTATGATGTTGGGAGGATCTAAGTCAAAGCTTGCTAAACATGGGGAAAATTTGGAGAAGGTTATGTCTACCTTTTCTTTCTCGAGATGTGGGTTCTAATTGGCCGCTGAGATTAAATCATTTGTTAAATTCACAAGACTGATCATGTGTTCCTGCTTCAAGCCCATCTGATTCACTGTTCTTTCCAACTCAGAGATACAACCTAGCATATCTAATAAATTTTTGTTGATCAAATCCAAACTCTCATGCCAGATTTTTCTTCTATAAGCATCATTATCTTCTAGCTCTTTATCTTTGTCCTTCATCAACTTCCCAAACTCCTTGAATTGCTTCTTATACAGGTATTTGAAGGCTTGAATCTTCTTTAGCATGTTACCCTCCATCTCAGCTTCTCTTTTCCTCATAATGGTAAGCACTTCTTCATCTCTTCTAAACTGGTTGTTGTAGAAGGCTTCCAAACTAGCCTTCATCTTTTCTCCTTGTTCTTCCTCTCTCCTTTTCATCACTTCTCTCCATTCTTCCTCTCTCTGTCTTAAAGTCTGCTCCAATAATTGTTCTTTCCTCCTAAATTTAGCTTCTAAGAACTCTTCTCTGAATTGCTGCTGTTTCCCATTTCTGTTCCTTTTCTTCCATATCTTTCTTCATTGTCCTCATCATTTCCATGATTTCAGTTGTTCTCTTCCTCTTCCTCGAGCTTTCGCTGTTCGTGAAATTCTCCGTCATATCGATAGGAATGGCCTCAAGCGCTCATTCCGAATGCATCTCTTCCTCTTTTGCTGAAGGAATTTTCTCTGGAATGGTTTCCATTTCCCTATTGCCATTCTCCTCAACATGCTCTGCTTCTACTTCCACCATCCCCTTTTTCTTTTTGTTTCTAGGCCCCTTTGTCACCCTAGTAAGGGTCAGAGGAGATACCTTGGGGCATGTTTCTTCTTCATCCCATGATCCTCTCACCCCAATGAAGATGCATAGTCCGGTTGACAGTTGTCATGAGGATTAGTCCTCTTTGTTAAGCTTAAGTGAGTCCTCCTCGACGACCCCTCAATTAAACTCCTCCAACATTCATTTTATAGCCCTTCAAATGGCATATGAATGATTGCCTCTGTTCTCACGCACAAAGATGTTTAGTTGAAGGATTAATGTAAGATAGGAAGTGTAACCAAACCTTAGCTTCCTCAAACAGGGATCCTCCGTTGATAGCAGAATGAGGTTCTTCCCTCAGGGGCTTCCCAATTTCCCTTGCCCAAAGAATAAGGAGATTTTATAATCTTTTCATGATCGAGTTTTCTACCGCTTTATTTGAACCAAGGGCGGTCTCTTTTAGCTTGAACATATCATTGATTCTCATAGCCCAAAGGGTATCTTCGCATTCTCACACGTGAACTCCGTGTCTTCATCCCACCATATTTACGTAGAATTCGGCCGCAGCGTGAGAATCTCAAAGGCCGTATGTGCACGGCTTCCCAACCTCTCTTTCTATAATCTTTAAAATGGAGATTAACCTCCCAAACCTCTTTCGCCTGACAAGCCCTTGTCTACCCAGCCATCTTTAGTCCATAAATCCTTAACTCTCAGGAGACAAAATTTTTGTCTTCTTCCCATTCTCCTTCCGCCTTTGTGTTCGCACCCTCTGCCTTTTCATGACCCTTTCTTCCTCAACTGGTTCCTCTATTTTCTGTTGGTTTTCTTGTTTTGCATTCGTCATAGTCTCATACTGAGGTTCCAAGTGAACCTCCTCCACTCCTTGGCAATGATCACTCTTGAGCTCATCAATTATTTTGTTAAGATCTGGAACAGGGATTTGGTTATCTGCCATGGGTGAGAATTTGGAATTAGACACTAGTTTTAGGGTTTTGGTAGTCGAAGAGAGAAGGAGAATGGAAAGTCATGAAGATGTAACTGTATTGGAGTTCTCGATCGAAATCGCTATTCGGGGCTTCACTTATGATGGACGTGGCTCAACGTCATCATTGTCTTATGGAATGTCGCGACATTAATGCCTAATGCTACAACACTAATCAAGCACACTAAATGTCCCATTTAAAGTTGTGACGCCCAAATTAGAAGGTTTAAAACCTCAATTTATTGCATTTTAGACAATTCTAGTCGCGACCTACTTAGATCTATCGCGACCCCGAAATTGATCATGACCAATAATTTGATGTCGCGACCTGAAATTTCTTATTTCGTTTTCACTTTAAACCCGTAATACCTCAAAAGCATGTCGCTTAATCTCGAAAATTTTCTGCCTTCAAGAATGCCTCAAATTCATACAAGACCGAATCAATAAAACCCAATTCAAACAAACAAAACAATCAACCTTCGCATTCAAATAGTGCAAATAAATCAACTCATGAAGCATCGTATTCAACAGCTGAATTCGAATTCTATTTCCCAAAATTCAATCATGCATTCTCATTAAAGACAAGCTTAGGAACTGTGATTACCCTCGTGGTCTTCAGGTACATATCAAGTAGCCTATAAATACAGACTCCATCTCTATTCATGCCCTTACTCGAATTGCAAAAAACATAAAGCAAGAGAAACATAAATAATATTTAACTATAAACAAAAGCTTAGCTAGAAACTTAAAATATATAAATCGCCTAATAAACTAGAAAGAAATTGTGATATGGGTCGCTTCCCACGTAGTTGCTCGCTTTTGAGTCCTCAAATAGACTTGCTTCGCTATGAAGTTCTGTTTTCAAAATTTTCTTCCACTCAGAACTAGGAATCAATCATATTTCTTCCAAGATACTGCTTTAATCGCTGACCATTCACTTTAAACTCTTCTCCATTACTGGTTTTCAATGTCACTACCCCAAAGGTTGTACTTCCCACTACTGTATAAGGGTCACTCCATTTTAATTTCAGTTTCCCTATAAAAAGCTTTAGTCTGGAGTTAAATAACAGGACCTAATCTCCTGCCTTAAATTCCCTCCTCAAAATCTTCTGATCATGTCATTTCTTTGTCTTATCCTTGTAAATTCTGGCATTATCATAAGCTTCATTTCTCAGATCTTCCAATTTATTTGAGTAGTCTTCTTCCTAAGCAAATTTTAAATTCAAAATTCAACTCTTTATGGCCCATATAGCTTTGGTATTCCACCAAGAGGTAGGTGACAAGGTTTACTCAAAGACAATTATGTATGGGGACATTCCAATGGAGTTTGATATGTAGTCCCAGAGCTCCACAATGCATCATCAAGCTTTAAAGACCAATCTCTTCTGCTTGAACTCACAGTCTTTTCAAGAATTTTCTTTATCTCCCTGTTGGAAATTTCAACTTACCCATTTGCTTGAGGATGATAAGCCAAACTCATTATGTGTTTTATCCATACCTGTTCATGAGTTTCTCAAACACCTTGTTTGTAAAATGGCCCTCCATCACTAATAATAGTCCTGGGTGTCCCAAATCTACTCAAGATATTTCTTTGTAAGAATCTCACAACTATATTAGCTTCATTCTTAGGACAAGCTGTTGCTTCCACCCATTTGAATACATAATCCACAGCTATGAGTATGTATATATTTCCAAAAGAAGATGGAAAAGGCCCCATGAAGTCAATTCCCCATACATCAAATAATTGTAACCACCAGATACTACACAGGGCATTTCATGCCTTTTGCTGATATTTCTTATTCTTTGGCACTGATCACAAAGTTTCACCCATTCAAAACAATCCTTGAAAATAATAGGCCAATAAAAACCTGATTGGAGAATTTTGTGGGTTGTTTTGTCTCCTGCAAAGTGTCCTCCATAAGGTGATGCATGACATTCTTGTAAAATTGCTCGTTTCACTTTCGTACACACCTTCCGATGATCATATCAACTCCTTTGAATAATAGTGGGTCATCCCAAATGTAGAAACCCGCTCGTCGCCTCAATTTCCTTCCTCCGGCCGGTAGCCGACTCGTGGCATCACTCCACAAGCTAGAAAGTTCACACACGCGCTGATACCAAGGTAATCGGAAGGACAACCGAAAAACCGCCTCATCCGGGAAAATTTTCTGCTACTTCCATTTCTTCTTCTTTCATAGTAGTCTTTTCAACTCTTGACAAGTGATAAGCTATCACATTGTCACAACCTTTCTTATCCTTGATCTCCACATCAAATTCCTGTAGTAACAACACCCATCTGATCAGTTTTAGCTTAGCTTCTTTCTTGGCCATCAAATATTTGATTGCAACATGATCAGTATGGATGATGACATGGGACCCCAATATATATGGCCTAAACTTTTCACATGCAAATACCATAGCTAGCATCTCCTTTTCAGTAGTTGAGTACTCCTCGAGCTTCATCAAGGTTTTGGTCGAATGATATGGCCCTAAACATTTTTTTTTTCAACTTTCAGCCCTAATACAAATTCCCATCGCATAGTCATCGGGCATCGCACATAATCTCAAATTCTTGTTCCAACTCCGTTTGGCCGTGATAGAGCTCAACCAATCTAGATT
The DNA here is from genome assembly GCA_016808115.1 of Tetrastigma voinierianum. Lineage (NCBI taxonomy): Eukaryota > Viridiplantae > Streptophyta > Magnoliopsida > Vitales > Vitaceae > Tetrastigma > Tetrastigma voinierianum. The sequence goes on along the minus strand of JAEQBH010000651.1, from coordinate 484,721 downwards.
TGATCTCCTCAAATGAATATTGGCAAGACTCATCAAAATTAAACTCAGATCCTCCGCATCTACATAATGGTCTTGCTATTTTTGAGAAGTCTCTAATAAATCTTCTATAAAAACTAGCATGTCCCAAGAAACTTATTATTCCCTTGACTATTGTTGGTGGCAGAAGAGTCTTTATAATGGAAACCTTTGCTTGGTCCACTTCCAACCCTACTGCAGAAATTCTATGCCCAAGTACAATGCCTTCTGTCACCATGAAATGGCATTTTTCCCAATTCAAAGCTAGGTTCTTGTCCTGGCATCTATGAAGTAATCGTCCCAAATTCCTCGCGATGCAATGTTCAAACTCGGATCCATAAACCGTGAAGTCATCCATGAATATCTCCATAACTCCTCCGCTAAATCCGAGAACATAGACATCATACATCTGGAAAGTACAGAGCATCAAGATAACCCAAATGGCATTCTTCTAAAAGCAAAAACATAAGGGCATGTGAAAGTAGTTTTCTCCTGTCCTCAAAATAGCAATTTGGTTATATCCGTAATATCCATCAAGAAAACATAAGGAGTGATGTCCTCTAACTCCGCCCAAATCTCGATCACGAAAAGGCAAAGGAAAATGATTTTTCCTGGTCGTAGTATTCAATTTTTTGTAATCTATAGACACCCTCCATCCCTGGCCACGCTCGTAGGAACTGGCTCATTCCTTTCATTTATGATCACAAAGGAATCCACCTTCTTTAGGAACCATGAACTGGCTCACTCCAAGGGTCAGTTCGATATTGCATAAATAAATCCTGCATTTAACCATTTCAGCACTTCTTTTCTGACAACATCCTTCATCACAGGATTCAGCCTCCTTTGGTGTTCAATAGAATTTTTTTCATCATCAATTAACAATATCTTATGCATGCAAATAGAAGGATTTATACCCTTTAGATCTTCAATTGACCAAGCAATAACTCAGATTTCTTAGAATCTACAAGAGCCTTCGTTTCATTTTCAGTCACCCAAATGATATGATTATTGGTTTCCCCTTTTCTGGTTCTAAGAAAGCATATTTCAGATGACTGGGCAATTCTTTCAAAATTAACCCTTCTGCACTAGTCTCTTGTTTAGTAACTTTCTCTTCCTGGCTACTTAAATTTTCTTGATTGTTTTCATTCAAAATCAAAATTGTTTCTATGTTTTGCAAACTGGATTGCAGTAATTCATAATCAACACTCTCAAGATACTGGAAATTCATCTCATTTTCATTGATAGAATGCTAAAAATTACAATTAGAGATCAAGTCAAAACTGATAGGAATACTGTTTTCTACAGCCATACAAATTTTTGCATCAACATCAGGTTGTGTTAAGCTCTTGTTGAGATTGAAGAGCACTACTTCATTTCCCACCCTCAAGGTCAGCTCACCCTTTTACACATCAATCAAGGCAACTCCAGTTGCTAAGAAGGGTCTTCCTAACAATAAAGGGACCTGGTTGTCTTCTTCTATCTTCATAACCACAACGTCCACAGGGAAGATAAATCTCCCCCACTCGACCAAAGACATCTTCAAGAACACCTTCTCTCGTTGAGCCATGGATCTATCGCCCATCCTGTAGTGTAATTGTTGTTGAGGTAAGTTCCCCCAAACTCAATCTCTGTACCACTGATAGGAGCATCAAGTTGATGCCGGCTCCTGAGTCACATAAGGCCTTCTTGAACTCATATTTCCCTATTAAGCAAGGAATGGTGAAGTTGCTTGGGTCCTTCATTTTTGTTGGACTTCTTCACAATCGTGACCGTAAGTGGCGCTTAAGTTTACTTACCTCTCACAATTTTCTTCTTCTACCAAGATATAATATCCTTCAGAATGCATAATTTGGCATTTGATTAATTTGGCTTCGCAGCGGAATATTTATTTCTATTTTCTTGAAAATTTCCAAGAATTTAGATAATTGCTCTTCTTTCTTTGCCTTCTAAAGCCTATGAGGAAATGGGATTGCAGGGGTGTAAGCTTTAACCTTCTCCTTCTGTTTCTCGCTCACGCTTCTTCAGCCACTCGCAGACCCGTCTCTATTTCGTAGTCCTCTCTCACATGCTCCTTCCATTATCTCCCTCCACTTGCCTCTTTTATCAGCCTTCTCTTTCTCTTCTACTTTGTCATACTCATTTCCTCGCTACTCACTGGACTCACATGTGGGCCTTCGATTTTTCCCGAGTGTCACTAGTGGAATGCACTGCTCTCGGTTCTGCTGTCAAGGCCAGTTGCCCAACCTATGTTTCCAAGCTCTTCAGGGAAGCATTGGTGTTTGATTGAAACATTTGTGAGTTGGATTTAAGAGCTTCCAACTCAGCAAATTTATGTTCATGGGTGTGAAGCAACTTTTTGTTATCCCCCATGAACTCGCGCAAGATTCATTCCTCAAATGAACAACCTTCTGTCCTTTGATATTCACTTTCGCTCTTCCCGCTACTATTGCCGGGAACTCGTGGATGGTACCCTTGCTGGAAGTTCCCGCCTTGTCTTGGGCTCAGGATGCTCCTCCACCATATGAGGAAGTTCTCATGGTTCCTGCTGGATTTTAATGTGTGGGCAAGTCGACGGCTTGAAATGATAAATTTTCCGCTCATTGGGGTAATTAGCTCCCTAACTCGCATAAGGATCTTCATCAGCTGGTCCCCAACACTTCTCCCAATTCCACCTCTCTCTACTACTCTAATCTCATGAGCAAAATGCAGTTTTTTTTTATCCTATTTATCCATCCTATGCATAATAACATCTAACTTTGCTTCCATGGCAATCATCTTGTTAAGCTCAATGACTCCACTCCCTCTTGCTTTGTTGTAGCTCCTTGTAAATTCAGATGGAGCTTTCATGTTGCATTTAGCTAGGTCTACTATCAAATCCCTTGCCTCCTCTACACTTTTCCTCTTGAATGCCCCACAGCAAGAAGCATCTATGATACCCTTAGAAGTATCATTCAGAGAGTGATAGACAATATCCATTTGTGTCTTCAGATCTATGCCATGCATAGGACATCTCTTCAGCAGCCTTTTATACCTTTCCCATGCAGTATACAAGCTTTCATCCTCCCCTTGTTAGAACATTATGATTTCCCTTCTTCTTTCAGTTGTGAGGGATGGGGGGAAAAATCTACCTAGGAATGCTTCCACTAACTCTTCCCATGTATCAACTGAGCCATATGGTAATGATTCATACCAGGGTCAAGAATATTCTTTTTTAAGGAAAAGGAAGAGGTGTAGCTTTATCACCTCTGGTCTCACACCATTCAGCTTAACTGTGTTTGCCATCCTGAGGAATCTGCTAAGGTGTTCATTAGGATCTTCGCCATGTATGTCCAAAGAACTCCGAGGATTCCCACGAATGGGCGATCACCGTCGTTTTAAATAAAGTCATTTCGCCTCACGTAAGGTCATTCGACCACAGTGTTCCCGCTTGATTGCTTCCTCTAGAAATCCTCCATTGTATCTTGAATTGGAGGCCTTTCGGGCCGCCGTTTCTTGTTCAACTGTCTCTGATCAATCTCTTCATCTCGCCATGGTTGCTTTTCTCGCTCCTCGCTACTTCCTTAAGCTTCTTAGTGTTCTTCCAATTGCACCTGGCTGTGAAGCAGATCTGATTCTGGCTTCCTATGCATTAATTAACCTCCTGAAATGGAGACATATTGAGATTAATTCGAAATAGTGGTATCACAAATCATATATCCTTTAACCTCTCTAAAAGATCAGTAGCTTATGCAGCCACTGCTATAAAAACTGTTTTTTTGCATTTCTTTTATAAAATAAAGAAAAATGTCAAAATTAGCACTTCTCTCTTTTGTCAGAATATTGATTTATTCAAATCCTTTCATATCCCTAATCCGCGCCTGCTAAAACTTGTCTGCCCGTGATTATATAGACTAAACCACCTCAATTTAACACTGTTTGTGCCTTACAATTCTCCAAAGATGTCAAAGTTGAATAGAGTTGTTTGAAAATGAATAAACCGATTTATGTTCTCGAATTAATAATGGATTTAGTCTACACACCGCAAGTGGCTGTGTCATTCAAGTAGTATAAATAGGATGTAAGTCCATATATCATTCCCACAGAGATTGACAAGAATTTGAAGTTCAACTATCCCAACCACTCAAGATCCATACTATTTGAACCTCTATGTGACAGTTTCTCAGCTTAACTAGAAAAATAATTGTTCTAGAGAATACACCTAAAAGTAAAAGAAAGTTGAATTTATGATAGTAAAACAAACAACAAAATAAAATATACTGGACTGAATCAATTCTCTATGAGAAATGAACACTATCAAAGAAGTATCATGGAAACAACCCAATTTATACTATCATGCATCATACTGCTTTAGCCGGATTTTGATTCATCCAAGATGCTCAACAATGCGGTTGATTTCTCCATAATTCATCGACTAGAGGTTCCCGCTCTCGAAGACAAGGGTCTAACTAAAGCATTTGTGTTCGCACAATCTTAACAAGATCTGGGTATTTTTTTTTCTCAATACTTCATACCCATTTCTTGAGACTGCAGATTTCTTGCTTCCCAAGTAAGGGTTGTTGCAAAATTTCTACAACTTGATTGATGACTCGTCCTTTAAATCTAGTAGATATTTCCATTCCCTTGATTAGATCTCAACTAACAAATGTTTAGAAGCTTTCCAACAGATTAAGGTGAAATCTCTGATTATTTAAATCAATAAATATTCCCCTCCAATATCAATTATGAGTGAATTGGGAATTTATCTAAGTAAACTCTCATAGCTCAATAGTTCTTCAATGGTAGTCTAACATACCCACCAAATAAATGTTCCAAACTCGCATCCCATCTTTGTGTCACTCGAGGTTTCTTGCAACCAGCTTGACATATGGTCTTGGTGGCATTCGACATACTTATTAGAACAAGTCCATTCAATAACACATCAATCAAATAAATTCCAATCCAGGTAATTCTCTCTCTAATTCATGTAGAAAAGACTATAGCTAACAATAAATCCAATCTAGTGAAGCTGTGTTCTAAAAAAATTGCATCACAATCTACAATGGAGCATTGATCAAGTACACTCCACCTGCACTGTACGAAAATGGAGAAGAAACAAATTCCAAAATTTGTCTAGATCATTAAATTGTGCAAAGAATTGTAAAAGAAAATCATAAATTAATCTCTCTTTACACTTTTACGTAGACATCGGGTTCGTATCTAGAAAAGAAAAGAAAAGAAAATCTATTCTTAAAATTATACGCTGAGTTTTCTTCTTCCCAATTCGGGTTCAAAAGAAAAGTTACTTACTTCAAACTGCTTACGCCTCATTTATAACTTTCTAAATTGGGCATGACTCCAAAGTTATAGGTGGATTTCCTAAAATAATCGGGCCCAACCTCTGCTTAGGTCTGACCTCGAGAATTGGCGGTCGCAACATGAAACCCCCGGGCTCGGGTCTCAGTCAAGTCTCGTCGTGACTCAGTGAAACCGGTCGCAACGCCTCCTTCACTTTGTTCTTACAATTGTTGAGCCGCGACCGATGTTTTCACATATGACTTGTTTCTTCAAGCTAGAGCTTGATTAGTGGTCATAAATGAATTCTTTGTCGTGACCATGTTAGTTGTCAATAGTAAGAACTCTGGTTTCGACCTCCCTTTTCTTGTTTCCAGGAATTAGTGTCGCGACTTGACTTTCTCTGCCTTTACTACATTTCTGTGTCACAACATCTATTCAATGTCGCAACATCATTTCGTTGTCGCACTTCGCATCTCGGGTCACGCCTCTTTCGCCTCATGCATATCATCTCGCCTATCTTGAGCCTTCAAGCAGGTAGCGACTCAAAATTGTTGGTCTACTTGTTTTCTTGTCGCGACGTGGACATTAGGTCGCAACCAAGTAATTTCTTTAATCACTCAATTCCTGTCGCGACCTCAAAAGTATGTCGCGACCATTTTTTTTCTTCATGTCCAGTCGCAACCTCATTTCTCAATCTCAATAGTTTCCATTCAATTTCCTATTTCTGGTCGCAACCTGACTCTTCTTCCCTTTGATGAAATTTATGTCGCGACCTCAATTTTATGTCGCGACATCTTTTCTGTTGCCTGCTACGTTGATCTTTATTGCGACCATGTTTTTCTGACTCCTTAAGAAATTCTTTGTCGCGACCTCAGTTCCATGTCGCAACCTGGCTATCTTGCTGTCTACTTCTTTCTGTGTCATGACCTCAATTCGATGTCACGACACCATTTCTTTTGTCAACCACTGATTCTTGGTCACAGCTCCCCTTTTCATGTTGCGACTTAAAATTGTTTATCTGTTCATTGTCTTGTCGCGACATGGGATTTAGGTTGCAACCTAATCGTTTCTTTCCCTTGCTGAAATTTATGTCGCGACCTTAAAGCATGTCGCGACATCATTTCTCCACATCCTATCGCAACCTCACTTCTGACTTACAACAGTTTCCCATCAATTCATCTTCTTTTTCTGGTCGCGACTTAGAAAATGTGTCGCGATTTAGTAGTGGTCCTTCTTACTTTGTTTTTGTCGCAGTGGCTCAAACTTAGTCGTAACATGTTTTAACTGTTCAGCTCATTTTTATTTCACGACATGAATTCCTAGTCGCGACCTTGATTGGTGTCCTCAACTTACATTTTTGTTGCAACATCAATTTTGGGTTGCTACCAACAATGAAATCTTTTCGTGTCGCAACCGGCTGCATGTCATTACGGTGTATTTTCTCTATCTATGTCTTTGTCCCAATTGTTAAATGTATGTCGCAAGATGAATTCCCGGTCGTGACTGATCAAGTCTCCAACTTATATTTTGGTCGCAATCCTTAAATTGCCCGTATAGACCTTGTAAGCTTAGTCATCGCCCATTCATAGTCGCAACCTCAATTCTCCTCGCTGCAACCGCAGTTGTCTTCCTTCGTCGCGACCGTAATGGTGTCGTGACATGAAATCCTTCCGCTTCCTTTTTCTATCTCAAGAATCTCTCTTTTCAGAAAGCAATAACTTTTCATTCAGTATAGTATGACTTATGGTCGCGACCTCGATTCTCTATCGCGACCTCACCTTAGGCATTAAACTGCTCTCACTTCTGATCCTGGCTGGAATTTTCATTTTTGCTATAAATTTCTACAAAACATAAATTTGGTAAATAGTACATATTTTTGAATAAAAACAAGCAATTATATAAAGGAAACAGATCAGAAAAATGTACCAAAAATGAATGAGTTTTTTACTCATCAGTAAAGCATCATGCTTCTCCCTCTGAAACGTAACACAATAACGTCTTGTGTGTAGGAGGTAACCCACCTACGATCACAATCAATGAGGACTCTATGGGTCGTCAACCAATCCATCCTAAGGATGACATCAAACTCCGATATGTCTAGGACCCTCAGGTCCACAGTAAGTAGAATCTCTAAGATCTCTAACTCACAATCACGACATATCTGATCGACACTCACCCTGGGCCTGCGGGAGAATCTCACATACAACGGATTTCCGTTTAAACTCTAAGCCCAAACTGCTCTCACATTATGCAAAGAATAAACATGATTGCCAATGCACCCAAATTTAAACAACACTTTTATCAAGAAGTGAGAGCTGTAACGCACTCGCATACCGTAATTAACCAGTCTCGACCTGTTATACTCACAACGCCGACATGCCCTCGGTCCTTGGAAGCAACCCACCGGGAAGTCTTAGCCTCGACCCTCACCATGTCTGTCCATGCGCCCATCTACAAATAAGAGGTGTCAGGCAAAGACTCGGACCGACATCGGCTTTAAGCCCATGCTGGGGTAAGGAGAAACAAACTGCGTCCGCGCATGTCCCACTGATGATTGGAACTGTGATGTTCCATAATTCCGAGATCCCTGTCTCTATTGACAATCCTGTCTTATGTGCCCAGGCTGATGACAATGGTAGCATGTCATCTGCCCCGTCTAGTAAGAAGCCCCGACTCGACCTTGGCCCTGATAGCCGCGACGCCGTCCCTGAAATCCGTATGAAACAGAAGTGTTCTACTTCTTCCTAAAGCTAGAAGAAGATTGATTCTCCTTCCTCTTAGCACTAGTGCCCGTATCCTTTCTGACTAGTTGGAAACAATGACCCACCACCATCAGGTCTCCTCCTTTTCTTGTATAATCAAGGATCATATGCTCTCAACCTATGGAGGTTACTTTACCCTCCCCCCCTTTGGTTCCCAATTGCACCAGCATGTGCGATGGTGGCAACAACCACACCTGCCTGCATAAGGGTAGCAGTCGCAATCAACAACAACCTCTATGGAGGCCTATTAGTCCAAAGCCGGTGGTCGTGGGTTATTACTCCGCCCACCACCCCGGCGTCCTCTTCCTCTGCTAGCCATCTACACGTATTAGATAGCAATAGAGTTCTCAAATTTATATCTCAATCTAACTAATAGTGCACATGCTAACCACTAATAGACTTTAACATCATGAACTACACCATTCATCCTTTTTCCTTAGTGGTGCATAATGCCCAGCACTAATACACATCAGTTCCCTAACTATCATGTTTTTTTTTTGTTTTCCGAACCCCTAAGGTTATGTTTTCTAACCCTAGTGTTCCATATACAATCCACCATGTATATTATTCACACAAATCACCACACATATCACACAGCATGTTAAGCACAAATCACGCAACTCATAACAATGCATGATCTAAACCCAAGGTATTCGTATACGTAAATTCTGTTACCAAGCTGTGCTTATTTCAGGAATTACTTGTGGATACCCACATTCAAGCTCCCTAGGTAATCGTTTACTTAAGCTCTGATACCAAGTTGTGATGCCCCAAATTCAAGGGTCCCGTTGACAACCCGTCAACCCGCGAAATTCCTATGGATTTCCTAGACTGATACCACACCGTGTGTCCCATTTATCTAATCCATATTGAAGCAAAAATTCCGCAAAGTCTCCTTGCTCAGCTCTACCCAACATACAATCTATATAACAGTATAATCATAACCCATTCAGGGTCTCAACAAAAGTAGTATCAACCCTACAAGGTCCATCTGTCCATATCCCCTCCCTTTACCGAGACCCATTCATTCAAATTTAAATCTAAAATATGAAAATAAAACACTTAATTACAGTCCGTAAGAGTCCAATCATGGCCCTCTTACCATAATTACATACCCGACTATTTAGACAATAGTCTCAAAATAATTTAGTTACAATTCTTTTATCCAAAATAATTTTTACAAAGGAAATATCAAGATCACACATCGGCCTTCTTCATAATCACGGCCTTGTCGGAGCGTCGTCTCCCTGTACACCCCATGTACTTGAAAGGGGGTCCCACAACGGGGTGAGTAATGTCCAATAGAAAAATTCTCCTACAAGGGCTACTCCCCGCCTAAAATGCACATGCAATGGCAACCATGAAAACGTCCAATCACATTCCATATAAATAATGCAATTATATATGGAATATTACGTGTCATGCATGAGATGAGACTCTTCATGCCCACAACCCGAGTCCCGACCGACTCCCTCACATTTGCAATGCCAAGTGTAAAAATCAGTCATTGGTGTTTCACCCAATGACTTAACTCATTGGATAACTCTCCAATATTCATTTGAATTTTATCAAATCACAGGTTTATTTGAGCTGCGACTCCGTAGTCTCACCATGCTTCGCACGCCTTCCATACTCACAACTTTTCATCACTGATACATATGACTAACCAGAATAAAATTTAGGTTTTTCACCCCGGGGAGGATCTCGCCCCATCTTGCTTCACCCAACACACGTTGATTTATTATTATCGCTTTCTTTTACACAACCATGAGTCTTCGATTGGACGCTGCCCCATTTTCGAGCAACACCACACATTCACCAAGAATGGTGAATAACTGTACCATGCACACACACTCCCATGAATGAGCAGCCATTACCGTATATAAATACATTTATGTTGGCTTCACGCTAGTGTCATCTACATGCACAACATTTATAAATTTCAGATAATTATATTTCCTACATATAATTTTCATTCATCACAATTTCCATGTTAATACACGCAAGCAATATTATTAACATGATTTTTTCACACAACAAAGATGTTATTTATTTTCCAACAATAAACACACAAATGGCCCAAATCTCTGACACTAAATAAACATGGCACTCTCTCACCCTTTTCACGCCATGAACCATTTTCGTTCCATTCATCACTAAATCACCGTGGATACCAAAACATACAACAAAACCCAGAGATCCTTGATCTCGTGATCGAATAACCAACACGTTATTCAACTTTTGTACACCATGTAAAAACAAATGCGACACACACCAAATCAATCTCGACCGTTGAAATCTTTGTCCCGATCGTCCGAAAACAATCCCGGGAAATTCAACCCAGATCAAGCCTAAAAACAACCCTGAAATTTAGTCCGCATCGTTTAAAACGCCCGAAATTTAGTTTTGATCGTCCGAAATAGTCCCGAAATTAAATCCAAACTGTCTAAAACAATTAAAATTATGTCTGGGGATCAACCGAAAACAACTTAAAATTCCCAATATTCAATCTCAAAATCTTAGTACTAAATTACACAGCCAATCACGGCCCCGAAGAAAACTTATGCCATTAAATAGCTTTGCAAAGTCAAAATATTTCAAGAGAAAATTCCATGCACCTGCAGCCTCGACGAAACTCCAAGATTTCGTACCCACGCGCAGCCTGCGATACGCGATCAACTTTCTTTCTCACTTCGACGAAACCGACTACCGATTTCCATAGATCATGCAGGTGTCAAAACCCTTTCCCCCTTTCTTCTCTCTCCTCTCCTCCTCACGCCACTCCGGCTTCTCGCCTCCTTCCGTATGTTTCTCTCTTTCACCTTTATTTGACTTCTTCCTTCATATTTTTTTTTGCTTGGATTCATGGCCTATCGAGCCATGTGTCCATCTTTTATTCTATTCGCTTCGTCCTCGAAATAATATATTTCTTTTCAATTCAATTTATTTTAAATTTAACTTCTAAATTTGCTCATTTCCAGATTTCCACATTTTCATAAAAATCTCGCCATTCGAATTAATCGGTCGACTTATCACCCGTAAAATTATAAAATTTTTCCAACTATCTCACTCGACGATTACCCTTTTCTCAAATACCAGATTAATGGCACAAATTTAATTCCGCCAGTTCGCTTCATTATCCAGATATCTAAAATTTCCTAAGGCTTAACTCCGAATTACCGTTTCACCATTTTTCTCGGATTTTACACATTCGGTAACCAAACGCTAAAAAACAAAGCATTTTGGCATCCACCTAAACCTCCACTTGAGCTCTCATATTTAGATCCAAGTAAAGAATTCACAAAAATCTCTAAAAAGCTATGAACTCTTATTGTGTCTTTCTTCTTGAATTAGTTAACTTTTATGCATTGTTCTCTTGCTTGATTCTTCTTTCATTGCTTAAGTCGCAACTCATCACTTGCAACTTTTCTAGTGTCTATCGTAGCATAAACCTCATTCTTAAACCCATCATCATTAAGGCAATCTCCTTTCAATCATAGGTATCATCCAAATACTCGAGCCAAGACAATGTAAATGAAGGGGGACCGCCAAACAATTTCACACCTCAAGTTAGGCTTACATGTGCTAGGACAAAGAAATCTTCATCAGGCCAACGAGTGCTAGATCACACAAGGAACTCAAAACTGTGGCTCTATGATGAATGTATACTGCTAGGGAAGGCAAGATTTTTTGTTTCTCTTGCTGTATTCTTGTTGAAATAAATGGCACAATAATGAAATGTGAAAACAAAGAAAAACACCAGATTTATGTAAAAACCCTTGCAGAAAAATAACCACAGGTAAAAGAGAAAACTTCACAATGAGTCTGAGAAAAAAATTACAAAATACAACGGAATAAAGAATAAACCTTAATATATTAATGTAATGAAAATATCCGAATAAAAAGGTACATACCCTAGGAAAAAGTCCCCGCACCTTCTTTTCACAAAAGTCGTATTTTAAATCTTCAAGTCGAACAAAAGCCCAAAACCAAATTTGAATCCCAAATCAACAATCCTTTCACAATGGTGGAGGCCACGGATGGGGACGGGACAGGAAGAGGGTCGACAGGTGCATATGCTTGTCAATTAAAACTACAGTTTGCAATTGCTATATATACTTTCATTTGGACACTATAGTTTATAATATTGTGGCTGTATGGTGGATTTTGTTGTCTGGGTTAGCGCATGTGGAGCTGTCCTTTTGTGAACAGAAGTATGGTACTAAACATGTCAAAAAGAAAATAGATCAGAATCTAATTAAATAAGTTTACATAATCCAGATATAAAAAGAACTAAGATCAAATTAGAAATGTTGTTAGTAGTAGTAGTAGCAGTGTGTGTGTATGAGGAGGATGAAAAGGAAGCGCCTATATATAGAAACAGAACAAAACCTCAAAGTATAAAGTTACCAACAAAACCTGAAACTGCATATGTAGGACTTAGAACTTGATTCCCTGGGTTAGTTACAATTATGCATACAATAGCCCTTTAACTGTTTAACTAAATACATTGAATAGTAAGCTATATGAATAAATTTGAGGGGGGCCTAGTTGATGAAGTAACTAGACTTTAACTGGAATTTGGCTTGGTATTGAAGATGAAAATTACTTGAGTACTTCTCTTACCCTCTTAGTAGATGAGAAGCATAGTAGCATACATATATTCTTGCAGCATACTATCTACGGGCCAAGATGTTACAATCCAAACAACTCGGCCAAAGCAAAAATGGTACTGTTGATGCCAAAGGATTCATCGCTCATATACTAGTTGACATGGATTGTAGTAACCCCACCTTTGTCCCCTCTCCCTCCTTTTTCACGGTAGATATCCATGAAAAGACACAACTATGTAAAGCAAGCAGATACATAGTGAAGTAAGTGCTTTTATCAAGCGGAGACGATGAGTTCAGCAAAAGATATTTTTTTTTTGGGAAACTTGTGATGATGACAAAATACATGGTTTACTACCGTTTTATAGAAAATGATTGTGTTTCAAACGTGGTAATATTTAGGTATTATTAAACACTATTCATTATAGTAGTATCTATAATTTATTAAGATAGAATCTAAGTGCTATTGTATTTGAAACATAATTATTTTCTATGAAATCATATTAAATCATATATTTTGTATTCTTCAAATCAATATGGGGAACACAAGTTTCCCTTTGTTTTTTCTCTTTTGGAATGAACAGCCTGCCTAAGATTCCAGAAAAAGATTAGCTCGGTTTCTCTTGTCGTTTAGGAATTAAAGCGAGGGAAATGAACCTGAGGAAGATAGTCCTTCTACGGCTCCTTCCATGTCCATGATCCTTGGTTCACTACTAGAATGCTTACAAAGAGAAAAACAATGAACTTACAGCTAAGCCCTGGGGTCTTCTCAGAAAATGAAGCTTGTTTTAATCAGTGAATTTTCCTATAATAGAAAGCTGAATTTCTCCCAAATTTGAGTTATTTATTCTTGGCTGAACAAAGCACGGGTTCTTGTTGCTTTTCTCTTTGTCTCAATGTCTCCCTATCATCAACCTGTCCAACTCTAAATTAAAAGTTGTCTGATAATAAGGTGCCAATCCAACCCCATTCTTGTGTCGTTTTCCTCATCTGACTTCGCTTGGATATTATATATATAATACACCCATCTTTCAAGATCTTAAATTATATTCAATCTTTCGGGGTATATTCTTTATTCTCATCAGTCGCTCGCTCTCAAGGATAAACCATGTTGCCCAACATCCTGCTTCGCCCCTTCCAAACAGACAGGTAACAATCAACAACCCTCCTGATTAAGCATTTTCTGGGGCTGATTCTGGTTTCTTCTGCATTTTCTTTCCTTAGAAAAACATGCATGCTTTCTGATTTGGTTACTATTTCAGATAGGATTACAGTTTCATTATCAATTAATTACCTGAACCCTTTAGGCAGCTTTGATGCGAGCAGTTAGAGCCCATCATTACCTCTTTCAATTTTTTCTCAGGCTGTTTTGGGGACCATGTTAGGTAGGAGCCATCATTACTTTCTCAAAATAGAAAGTGAAGAGCCTGGGTTCCAGATGATCCAGTGGCTCAACCCTAATCAATGCTTGAATTTTAAAATATTTATTATTTACAGTTGTTTTCAAAAAATCATTCTTTGAAGAAAAAATATTAAAAATTTTATTTGAAAATTAGAATATAAAAATATTTTATATTTTTTTATCTAACAGTGTCGTTAGATAAAAAAAATATAAAATATCTAACAGTGTCCAATATTTTCCAATTTTTTAGAAAATTTCTTTTATATAAGATATTTTATAAAAAAAGAAAATTAGAGTGGCATAATTTGAAGGAAAAGTTAGGAAGATCCTTGGGATGATAAGCGGCTCTCCACGTGATATCCACTGTTGCTGAATTCAATGAATATTCCAATTTTTTTTCCATTGTTATTCAGATTAGAAATCACGAACTCGCTATCCTAACCGTACACGTGGCCCCAAGAGGGATTACGGATTAGCCGTGAATCTAAATCAAGTAAACACGCGCGTGTATCACACGTGATTTGCATTCCACCGTTTCTCGTCTTCACGCATAAGCGATGATGACAGACTCCACTAAGCAGTGGTTTCATGGTGAAATGTAGAGATTTGAGACACTGACAGGTGCTATTCCGGTGACGCAGGAGGAAAAAGATTAGCAGGAGGAAGGTGGAGGCGGCGGAGTCGGAGGCGGAGGATCTACATCTCCGATACTTTGTGGCGTTCAACCGAGATTCGCTAGAGAAGCAAACGCCGGGGTTTACGTTGAGATCTGACAACTTCAACAGGTTGGACTAATTCCGTCTTTTGAATCTAGAAATTTTTTGTTGATTGTGTCTCTGTTTGGTTGCCGAGAAAACGAATTTTCTATCGAATATTGGAATGACGCAGATGAGATGCTGCATGACCTATTGTGAAAACGAGGTTGTTCTGGAAAAAAACTAAAAGTAATAATTAATTATTGACTAACTGTTTCCCGTTAATAATGTGAACATTTTAATTAAAAAAAATATAATTAAAAGGATATGGATATACACGTTGATTCCCACTTTCAGGTTTTGGGGAGTGTGTTGTGCAGTTAATTAAATATTTAATAGTCTAAAAACTTTAATTGAATTGAAGAATTTTTATAAAGAGGGTTGAGAAATGAATGATTTCATTAGAATAAATAAATAAACGATTTAGAAGAAGAAACAAATTTCATGACACAATGAAAAATTATACCTGTTTTCCAATGGTTGAGAAGTTCGGATGGCTCAATTTGGGCGCTTCCAACCCAAACGATGAGAATTGAGAAGTCGAAGATTCAATTCTGTCTCTGTTTCTTTGTTCGAAGTTTTTAATTTTCCTCCTGAGAAGGATTCTTTTTATTCAATTCATCCAAAAGAGAAAAATAGGAAGGAATTTTTTTATTCAATTCAAGCCTCGTGGCCTATCGTTATCCTACGCACCTCTCACCCCACCACTCTCTCTCTCTAGACACTCGCTGAGAGTCTTGAGGAGAATAGAATAAAGTCCATCAATAACTCGCCCATTGATTTACACTGGTCATGCTGTAGCTTCATCTGATCTTTTGATCTCTCTCTATCTCACTCTTTCCCCCTTCTCTCTCTCTCTCTCTTTCTGTCTGCAGAAACGAAGGAGTCTATTCAAAGAGAAAGCGAGAAATGGCTAACAAGGTCTCCAATTTCTCCGATCTGATTCAACGAGTTGCAGCTTCTTGTTTGCTACATCCGCTCGCCGCAGGGCGCCACGATCCCGGTGATGCGCCGGAGAATCGAGCGGTGGAACAGGAGGCGTACGATGAGTACGACTCCGAAGAAGAGGAAGACGAAGAGCGGGAGGGGTTAAGGGTTTGGGAGGAGAGCCAAGGGGAGGGGAGAGCGGATAACAGAGTGATGGAGATGGAGATGCTGATGAGTGAGGTGTTCGAGACGGTGTCCTCGATGAAGAGGGCGTACGTTAGCCTCCAGGAGGCGCATTGTCCTTGGGACTCGGACAAAATGAGGATGGCCGACGTGGCGGTGGTGTCGGAGCTCCGGCGCCTCGGTGTGTTGAGGGAGAGGTTTAGGAGGAAGGTTGGGAGGAGAGCAGGAGGCAGCGCCCATGGTCCGGTGGCGGCGACATTGAGGGAGGTGGTGGCGCCGTACGAGGCGGCGATGGAGGACCTGAAGAGGGCGGTGAAGGCCAGTGAAGTAGAGGTTGAGAACTTGAAGGAGAAGCTCAAGAGCGCCACAAGCCTCACCAAGAAAGGGAGGTTCCAGTCAAAGAAGAAAGTCAGCTGTAGTCAAGGTCAAGGTGCACTCTCTCTCCTCTGTCCTTCTCCATTTCGATTTCATTTCTTCAAAATACTACGTGGCAACTTCTTATTTGTTGCTTGAACCCAACCCCGTTATGAAATTTTGTTGAATCTGACCGGCGATTCTTATGGCAGTTGCCACGCTGCCAGCGCCGGACTTATTCGAAGGGACGATGGGCGTAGTAAAGGAGGCGTCGAAATCCTTCACGGCTATGCTGCTCTCGCTGATGCGCTCGGCTCACTGGGACATCGCAGCGGCAGTAAGATCCATCGAAGCGGCCACGGCGGCGACCGGCACTGCCGCGGACACCGCCATTTCCGTGGTGGGAGCTCACCACGCTAAGTACGCTCTGGAGTCTTACGTGTGCCGGAAAATCTTCCAGGGCTTCGACCACGAAACGTTCTATATGGATGGCAGCCTCTCGTCCCTGCTCCACCCAGACCAGTACCGCCGAGACTGCTTCGCCCAGTACCGCGACATGAAAGCCATGGACCCCGTCGAGCTTCTCGGAATCTTACCCACTTGCCATTTCGGCAAATTCTGCACTAAGAAGTACCTCGCCATCGTCCACCCGAAAATGGAGGAGTCACTGTTCGGAGACCTAGAGCATCGCCGGCAGGTCTTGGCCGGGAATCACCCCAGAAGTCATTTCTACAGCGAGTTTCTGGGGCTGGCCAAGGCGGTTTGGTTGCTTCACTTGTTGGCATTTTCGCTGGATCCGCCGCCAAGTCATTTTGAAGCGAGTCGTGGTGCTGACTTCCACCCTCGGTATATGGAAAGCGTCATCAGATACTCCAGTGGCCGGGTTCAGCCGGATCAGATTGTGGGGTTTCCGGTGAGTCCCGGGTTCAAGCTTGGAAACGGGTCGGTCGTCAAAGCCAGAGTCTATCTCGTATCCAGGAGTTGAGTTGATGGCTTTTGGATGTTACCTAAATGCTTTGCTCGTACTGTAGTTTGGATATGGTTTATGATTCCATTTCTTATGGTACCAACCATATCCAATTTTTTATTATTGTAAACTTAAGCAAACTCAATGCTTTTTCAAATCATCATCATCATTTGGATGAAGTTCAAAAGTTTTGTTAAAAAGTCTATTTAAAGCAGTTAGTGAGAAGATTTGAGGAAGCAAGTTAAGCAACTATCCTTTGGTTTTCATATTCAGTCTGTTTTCAATGCCAAAATAGAGGACCAAGCAAAACAAAATTGCCATGTAGTAATAATCATTAAAGAACAACTGAATACATATATAGATTATACAAAATGATTATGAAATAATGGTATCCGGGATGTGATAAGCGGAAAGAGCTTGTATTCCCATAAATGGGTGTATTTGACGACAGGAACTCCAATGTTCTGACTTTGTAAGAAACTACCGACAGTTATAAAAGACAATAATTTACCAATGACGAACAGAGCGTGTGAAAGAAGAATGGCAATAAAAGAGTATCTTATCCTCTAAAAAAAATCTTCAGCCGTGGAGGAAGTAATCACAAGCAAAAGCTGCTCTCTCCTGGTGTGAACTTGGAAAAGCGGTTCTATGCTATCCTCCTGAAATAATTTTTGGCCTGACAAGGAGATCAAAAGAAGGAAGAATTAGGTTGAGAGGGTTCTAAAAAGGACATAAGTGGCCAAGCATGACTACTAACCTGGATTAAGGCCCCTAACTTGTAAGCATCTTGGACAATGTCACCCACAGATGAACCAAAAATGACGTTCTTAGACTAAGTGTTGGGTGGGTGCAGCGGGCATGTGACTAAAGTGTCAGTCCATTTAGTCACTTTAATCTTAGATTATAAAGAAAATTCATTTCTTATTTACTCTCTTCCCTTCCGCTAGACCATACATATCATTAGTGTATAAAAGCAATAGCATGTCCAACACATGAATCTGAGGATACTCAAAAAGCAATTTTACTCTTTTTTGTTCAATATATCAATATGCTTGGAAGTGATTTCATTTGAAGTACTAGTACTTTTTCTAAAAACAACAATTTTGATAGAATCACCTATCAAGAATTTCTCCATGAAGTACTTAATAAAAACTCTTTCCATTACTAGAAATGCTTTCTAAAGGTACCACCACATATCTCAAACCCAAACCCTTGTTGCAGTATGTTGAACATGGATGCTTTACAGATCATTTATTGTCCATGTAACAAAGGCCAAGGCAAAGCTGAAAATATTAAGTCCATGTTAAACTTATCAAGTTAAATGTCAAATGCGTAGTTTGTAAATCTTACTTGCTCCAGAGTTAGAAACATGATCACATTCCAAGATCCAAGTCGCCCAAAACTTGGAAAAAACCCCTTATAAAATGCAAAAGGTCCCTGCAAAACATCAGCAGTCATATTGGGTGAGTCCTCCCCCCAAGTACCAATGTTTCATTCAAGATAAAACCCTATGAGAAATCCTTTTAAAGGTCAGCCATATCATTACAAAGCCAGAAGGATGCCAAACCAGCAGCTGACATGATATGTTATATTCACTAACAAGAAACAAGAAACAAGAAACAGTTTCACAGAACTAGAATTATATCTGTGAGCATAAATACTACACTTGGAGTGCCTGCTTGGCAGTAAGTATATGCTTGAAGTGGTATCTAGATACAGGATGAGCATCAAAACATTTGTAGCATACTATTTGTCATTTTACTCAAAACCTTCTAAATGGTCATATAAGTACCTTAAAATCCATGAAAAGAACAGGTAAACATTGGAATCAATACTTCAAAAGTATTTATGCAGCTGCATTGACTGGTGAATAAACATGCATATGAGATGTTATTTTGAAAAGCAAGAGAACGATGACTCATTGTCACAAAAATTTGTTACCAGAATGAATGAACTAATACCAATACACATGAAGCAAGATTTATGTGAAGTGTTTCAAATCAAAAAAAACTTTTCTATAAAGCATGAAATTTAATTCATTGACAGCAACTTCTAAAAACTTGAGCAACTAAAACTTATTCCCGCCATCAGATAACTCATATATTAGAACTTCTAATAATTATGTCGTTCAAAACATTAAGATGTTGAAGAAAAATAGCCTTAAGGGCTAGATAAAGTGGCAACGGGATGGGTAAGGTTTGTGAGAGATTTCAGGTCCTATAAGGAACAAAAAATAACCCATCAAAGAGAGAAAGAGAGAGAGGAAAAAAGATGTTGAGGCACATTAAGAGCAACATTGGTAAAATGTTGTAATAGTGCTAAAAGAATTAAAAGAAAATAAACCTCATTCTTCAAAGTCTTGAAGAAACAATCAAAAGTGCTTTTGTAGGTTGAATCACCCATCATTCTAGATTTCACCTGTATCACAACACACAAAAAAGCCAAAATCAATGCCAATAATTAGTGAAACACCAAGAATAAACAAAACACAACCAAAATATCTTTATCATGTAATAATGTAGTTTGCGTTGCAAATT
Source organism: Tetrastigma voinierianum (assembly GCA_016808115.1). NCBI lineage: Eukaryota > Viridiplantae > Streptophyta > Magnoliopsida > Vitales > Vitaceae > Tetrastigma > Tetrastigma voinierianum. The sequence goes on along the minus strand of JAEQBH010000651.1, from coordinate 464,935 downwards.
TAATTGTTGTTCCTTCTGCTTATCCTCTTTTCACCATTGTTGTTATTATCATATGGTACCTGGATCTCATGATCATCCAAGTGCTATGGGACATGATGAGGTTGCACTTGAGCACTTCTAACTGACAAGCCACAGTAGCTTACAGGGCAAGTTTTTTTTTTTTTTATCTTTTTTTAATAAATGTAAGTTCATTAGAAAAGGAAGTATACACAGTGTATACAAAGGGACCAAGAAACCCAAAAGGGGCACAGGAAACAGTGCAAGGCTGCTCATATGGCCAATTTAATCTTTTGTTTCTTTTTTTGATAACCGTGGGTGTCCGGCCTAGCTCACGTGCAGCCCACATAAACCCAAGGGATATGACCAATTTAATCATATGTACACCAAAATCAACAACAGAGTGAAGTTTTTTGGCCACTGTTTCACACTAAGTATAATACATAGTGCAGCACCTTGATGTATACAGTTTTCTGAAAGATAATGCAAACTTATTAATTAAGAGCTGCCTTCGGGTCTGATTTCTAAATCTGAAAAACTAGTAACAGCTTTACCTTTAACTCTAAACTAGGTGGGTGATCATAAAAATTTAAGTACCAAATAAGCAAGTTGCCTCAATTTAATAACTCATAAAGCATTGCTGAACCAAAATGCCATCCACAAGAGAAGGCTATAAGATAAAAAAATCTCATGCCAACCAATATGCCATGTGATCTCATAAAATTCACACTTGAAACAAAAAATAATATATCAATACACACATCACAGCTTTTGAGTGGAAAATCAGATCGCCAAGATGCTACAAAATGTTTGTATACAAGTGTTAGCATTAAAAAAAATTTATCATAAATGAAAAGAGATATATTAAAAGAAATGTACACAGTACAAGTGTTAGCATTAATAAGATCTGACTAACAAAATAAGATAGAGATACTCATGAATGCATTTGAGAGAACCTCTAGCACGCTGCATTTGCCAACTATAGACCTTGAATAGTAGTTGAGAAAATTGAAATACACTTGATTTGTTAGTATTGTTGAAGGTGCTTCAATAGGAATGCAAAAATGAAAATGATGGTGTACATATTTTCACATGAATTAAATATTTTAAGCTTCACAATTCAGGTCTTAGATTGATGTTTGAATATCTAAAATGCTCATTTAATGGGCTCATAAGATTTTCACTCCAACTTTCAGTATTATTTCATATGTTGTGATGGTTCAGAAATGCCATAGGCACTGTTGTAGCACCCTTTGAAACAGATTCTAATTTGGACAATATGCTTATAGTTGACAATTACAAATCTGAAGCCTTGAAACAAAGATGATAATGACAAAAAGTTATAGGATTCTGTTTTTCTTTCAGGTAATTTTTTCCCTAATCTAGACCCTCCCACAAACCCTTCCCAATCCTTTACCTTATGTAACTATGCTTCTGGCTAACTAATCAGGAAAAGAATGAGAAATGGATAAAGAACGCTTACCACATCAACAGGAGAACCAATACAGACAGCAAAAAAACCTGCACCTAGACCGGCTAGTAGATGAGTTAATATATTATCTGTGAACCCTGAAATTTTTAAAATCGTCTGCATGTGTATGGAGAAACAATGAAAATCATCGGATTCAAATATTAGATATATCAACGATTCACAAAGTAGAACACAAACAAGCACCTCAAATGAGAGTCAATATAAATAAATTTACCTGTTTTATTTGATCATAACTTGCTAACTCAGCAGCATTTATGATAGCATTACGGGCAATATTAGGGCAAAGCCCTGTCCATAGAGCTGCTAAGCCTTCCTATGATTCCAAATGAATTTAGAATAAGAAAAAAAAAAATCAATTGGAACATTGGTTTTTAGAAAAATCACCTGTCTAACTATAGTATAATAAGCATCCAATGCTCCAGCATAACGTCTTGGAACCCCAGGTGGCAATTTTCCTTCAGCTTGAAGCCGAACTTTTACAAGATCAGTAGGATTTGCCAGTGCGATTGCTATTGCTCCTGTCATGAAAGAAACACCAATTCAACTAATTGAGAAGCCAGAAATCAGTGTAGATAGTCAATCTGACCCATTATATGGGTAAAACAGTTTGTTAATACAGTTGCTATCTAAATTCATCAAGGGTCAACCAAAGGGATAGAAACCAAATGTAACTGACCGGTTATCAGGGCAGCAAGTATTTTCTTGAATAAAGGGACATCTCCAACAAAATCATTGCCAACAAAAAGGATTTTAACCTGTTGTGCATGCACATTAACAAATCACAGGAAAAGGGAAACAAATACTAATAATTAACTAAAGATCAAATTACATTCATCAAAGGGAAAAAGTTCAAAACTTACAGGATCATACAACCCAATTCTTAAACCTCCATATATACATTGACGATGTAACCCTGGTATAATGCCCTTCCAAAGTGCTATCAAACCTTCTTCCAAAGCAATAGTAACGACAGTACCCAACATACCCCTGTATTTAGGAATACCCACTTCATTTCCTATAGATCCTCTCTTTTGGAGTTGAAGCCTTACTTTGGCAGTGTCCAAGGGAATTGTACAGAGCTGCACAGAAAATACTCTACAATGTCACATTAAATCTATAATGATTATAAAAATTGGTTAATGCTATGCCAGATGCTACTAAACAACTCACAGTAACAATACATTGAATGAATACACACATCATTAATGATCAGTGACCACATGATGGACAATAAAATATAGGCTCTCCTAAATACCTGTTCTCCAGTATGCTAATATTGTGGTAAAAACCAGATCGATTCACATATTCAAAATTGAGATCGATCTTTACCTGGCTGGTTCTTAATAAATTCAAAATTTACAACAATTGTCCAACCTCACGGAGGAGAAAACCAAACAAATTCTTAGAATCCCAGCATAAATAATGAGCCGAACAAGTTCAGCTATTGGCCTAAAGCCCCTCGTACCAAGATTAAGCCTCCCAAATTCAGACCTATTTATTCTCATAAAAAATCCAATATTTACTATATGATTTAAGATCTCACGACCATTGCAGAGCTCAGACACCACCTGTTTCAAATACAGAAAATTTCTCCCAACTAGTAGAAACTTAAAAAAGATAAGAGAAAAAAAGAAAATAACCAAACAAATGGATATATAATCAAGCAAATGCACAATGGGGGTAACAACTACTTCCGGAGGAAAATCAGCATAAGGAAATTACGGTACACTGCAAGATCAGCAATTAAGCATCTTCCCCAATATCACTCCCAACCTTTACTCGACACTAAACACCAAAACACATGCCATTGCTGAATAAAACAGAAACAGAAAACGACGATTCACACAATAAAACAAACCCACGAATAAATATCCTAGTACCTCAGCCAAACAAGCACTGAACGCACTGCAGGCAAAGGTCCCGGCGAATGAAATCTCAGTTGCGTGCTTGAAATCTGACATCGGAAAAATGGCGCAAAGAAAGCAGCAAATTCTTTGGACACGGAGAAAGAAAGAAAGAGAGATTATTAGGGTTTCATGGAGATTTGAACAGAGAATGAGTTGGTGAAGAGTGATGTAGAAGACAATGGCGGATTAGAAATCGGTGTGATGGGATCACCTGCATCTGCTGCTCTGCTCCTCCCCCAATGTTGAGGCCGTTAGTTGGTTGGATTGTCCCTTAGATCTGGAATCCAATATTTTTTATATGGAAATTATTTTTATTATTAAATATTTCAGAAAAAAAAACTGAAAAACCTTCATTTTTTTTCTTCAAACATATAATTTTCTCCCTTTTTTTTCTTTTGCTTTTTCTTTTTGATCCCTTTCAAGCTTTCTTCGGAGTTGGCAAAAACATGAAGGAGAATAAATTTTGTAATTTTTAATTAATTTTATCACTTTCCCTTACACTTTATCTGGTTTTTAAAAATATAACAAAAATGAGAAAGAATTAAAATAGATATATATATATATATATATATATATATATACTCTCTATACACACATTAAATGTTATATAAACTTTATTTTTTATAAAAACGCTAAATAAATTTGAAATGTCCTTTCCTTCTTTTTACACCGTATAGTCTTTAACTATATATTCACTTTTTTAGTTTTTTTATACCAAAATCAAACACAGTAAAAATAATAATTTTTGTTATTTTCAATAACCAAACATGAAAAATATAGTTAAAATATCTATTTCTTTTTGTTAGAAACAATATTTACAGTCTCTTTTTTTTCACTTATTCACTTTATATTACATGTTGTATTATTTTGTTCTTATACTAAGGAATTCGAAAAATATTAAAAAAAAAATACACATGAAAATATAGAGGAAAAGTGAACCAAAATAAAATTTGGAAAAATATAAAAAAAAAAAGTATAAATTTAATAAATTAATTTTATATTTTATTGGCTCGTTTTATTTGTTTTATTTATCGTATAGGTAAATATGTAAATGTTTGAAGAATTTTGATTATTTTTAATTTTCTTTTATATTTTTTTTGTGATGAAGTCAAATATGAATAAAAAAAAAAAAAAAATTTTTCCATTATACTTTTCGGGCTTTAAACAAAGTCATAAGAACTCGGGAATTCCTACATACTTATCCTATTTACCATTTCATTCAAGCCTTATGTTTTACGTCCTAAAAAAAACACATTTTGAACGGGGAAAGTGTTTGATGTAAAGGTTCTTGTGACGAACTATTAAACGAGTTATTTAGATTTTTAGCATTTAAATTATTTTTATTTATTAGTTGTCAAGCAATTATGAAACTGATGAATTATTAAAGCCACTGTCACTTTCACTTTTTTTTTTTTTTTTTTTTTACGAAATTCAATGAATATGGAAAATAAATCATAATAATAACAGAGAGTTATGGGAGGGCAGAGTGGTGACTTCCCAACCACCAACCTAATTTATCGAAGTAGTCAAAAGCCGGAATTATTACAAATTCATCCATTGTGGAGAATAATTCGGTGTTTTAATTATGAAATAAGTGGAAATATAAATAATTACATGTTTACTTTAGATTTATTTTTTTATGGGTTATATTTTCAAATTATTATAATTAATAAAAAAATATTTTTGACGCAAAATTAATAAAATGATGTTATTGTTTTTTCAGAACACGAATAAATAATAGGATTAATTATTTAAGTATAATCTAAAATTATAAAGATTGAAAGACGACGGGGGTGAAAAATGGATCTAACACCATGGAGAAAATGAGTTGTGCCATTAATTTTTATTTTTTACAATTAACAATTTTATTCATTCTCTTTTGATTGAAGATTCAATTTTATCAATTAATTGTATGAATGTGAAAAGTGGAGTGGGATAAGTCCCACGATACATGTCATGCAGTTAGTATTTATTGATCGGGCCAGACCGATTAGTATGTATGATCACGAATGCGAGTTATAAGCATTTGGCTGGGCGAAAAATGATAGAAGGCGGATGTTAGCACAGGTATGAAGATGGGCAAATCTCGGGAAAAGGCATGAGCTACGCCAGACCAGTAGACACAGGCGTGAAGATGAAGAGAAGCGATGTGAAACAAAGGACTTAGCAAAATGCCGTAGGGGCGCAGATGGGTTTGAAGATCGAGAGCCCACAACCACCTACCTATACTGGGAAGTATCAGACGGATCAGCCACCTAACAATCTCCAACTCCTACTAGTACAATCCGACATGTGGCCACTTGATAATCTATAAAGGGGGTACTTATCATGCCGTCTCGTGGAACCATTCCCCCATCATCGCAAGGATGAAGCCACAATTACTCATTCAAGAAGTCAACCGTCATCAGAAGATCTAATCCGATAGAGAAACTGATGAACTAACGGTTATCATAACTCAAGGAATAGCATGGATTCCACCTATAGCTTCAAGTTTTCATACCAATGCCTCTCTCAGATAAGAGAACGCTACCTTAAGTAAACGCTATCTCACTTTACCTGCCTGACTTGAACTACTCCACCGTATGGACGCCCCACCCACTGGCTTCAACCCTTGCCGCCATGTAATTAGAGTCCACATACAACTCCTCCCCACCTAGACGCCAACCATGCTAACATAGGGGGCTTCACCGCATTTCTCATTGCCAAAATTTCAGATGTACGATGGGCTATAGGACCCCTTCAACCACTTGATGCATTATCAACAAATCATTACTCTGCAAATGGGAAACGATGCCCTTCTATGCAAGGCATCACTGCTTTTAGCTGGTCCCTCGTTTCCTCTATTATAAATCTGTAATCGTCGCCTGCAAACCTCATCACGACGCCCTTTCCTCAATATCGTCCGAGAAATTGCTTCCCAAGACATGCTCACGCGCAAAACAGTGTCACCACTGAGCCACGCAGGATGGGGGAGATTCACATAACATCAACGTGGATTTCATGAAGGCTTGAGGTCACTCGCCAAGTAGCTGATTCCTCGTTAAGGTTCAGACACCATCTTGCAGCCGCCAAGCAGTCATTCACCGGAACACACGCTTTATTCTCTCTCTGCACTCCACTTCGACGATGAACTGTCTTACTCGCCATGCCAGAGGATGCTATGTTATAGCAAATGGACCAAGCTTAACAAGAGTCAACGCCTTTGAATCATGAGCTACCTGGCGCTGAAAAAGTGGAAGAGAAGCCATAACGAACAAGATGACAATGAACAGGATGAGATGAGCCCCGTACTCGAGCAACCTCCTAGAGATGAGCCCAGTACTTGGGCAACCTCCTTGAGACATTTTCCTTAAGATGAGCCCAGTACTCAGGAAGCTCCCTTGAAATGTTCTCCATGAGATGAGCCTAGTACTTGAGCAACTCCCTTGAGATGTTCTCCATGAGATAAGCCCCGTACTCAGGGCAGCCTCCTTAAGATGTTCTCCATGAGATGAGCCTCATACTCCCCATACCTCCCTCCCAGATCGCTTCAAGCCTCTCCATGATGATCACAAATTTGTTGTACCCTCCTGATACATGTTGCTCCACTTTGATACTTGAGCCCAAAGACTTCGGCAACCCCTTTCGAGACTCCCCTGGGATTGTTCAATGCCCCGAGCAACCCCCTAAGATGTTCTCCATGAGATGAGCCCGTGACTTGCAAAATTTCCCAAGATAGTTCTTCTGAGATGAGTTCGGGGGCACTGCAGGCAACCTCCTTAAGACGCCTCCTTAAGACGAGCTCCAAGATTTAGACTCCTTAAGATAGAAGGTTCCATGAGATGAGCTTCATACTCCAACCTCGAGAGATGTTCTCCATGAGATGAGCCCAGTACTTAAGCGACCTCCTTAAGATATTCTCCATGAGATGAGCCCTATACTCAAGTAGATCCCTTGAGATGCTCTTCATGAGATGAGCCCTTGGTACTCAGGGCGACTCTCGAGGATCTTCTCCATGAGATGTCACACTCATGCGACCTCCTCGAGGATGATCTCCATGGATTTATTCCAAGACTTCGCAACCCCTTGAGATGTTCTCCATGAGATGAGCCCAGTACTTTGGCGACCTCCTTAAGATGTTCTCCATGAGATGAGCCATGTACTCGAGTGACCTCCTTGAGATCTTCTCCATGAGATCAGTCATATACTCGAGTGACCTCCTTGAGATCTTCTCCATGAGATAAAGCTATGTACCTTGACGGCCCTTGAGATGATCTCCTCATATTTCAAGTACTCGACAATGCCCTTGAGATGTTCTCATGATGAGGCCCTGGGCAAGGTGAAGTCCCTTACATGCCTCCCCGAGATGTTCTCCAAGAGATATCGCACACCCGCCCTTTTTGAAATTTTGACTACTAAAGAGTTTAGCATCATTCCAACTCCAATGGCTTCTTGAAACGAGGCAGGCTAGTGGTGTGAGGTCCACCACACGCCATGCAAGGTGTTTATCGAGAACTGTGCCTAAACCCGATTGAGACGCATGATCCGAATCAACCTAGTTACAAGTATTTGAGCCCAAGCAGAATAGATAGAAGGGCTGATAACTCGTACTTAAGATGAGACCATCTTTAGAAAAGGGCAAGTAGGTTAGCCACTCGAACAACCACAATTTCTCATGCATGAAGATGAACAGAACGATGTTAAACAAAGGACTTCCCCCAAAATTCTTCATGAGGACCTAGATGGGTTTGGAGATCAGCCGAGGTAGAACAATTGATATGACGGCATACAAGAGTCCGTAGTCATAATCACTCACAAACACACCGGGCATGGTTTAACTTCAACTATAGCACCTAAGTGCCATACGTGGAGCCTACTAACCATCTACCTATTCTCAAGTGTTGTACGGATCACCACCTAACGATCTCTAACTTCTACCGGAACAATCCGACACGTGGCCGCTTAGATGGCCTATAAAAGGGGTACTCATCACACCAAAAAATGGAGGGGGGGACTTTTTAACTGAGGGAAAGAGGCTCTGGTAGGATTAGTCAAAGACTCTTCCCTTCTATTGGCGCCATCTATGGGAACCATTCCCCCATCATCATGATTTAGCTATAATTCACCAGTTCAGGAAGTTAACCAGGTCAATTGGAGATTTACCCTCCAATAGAGAAACCTCCATGAACTAAAGCCTGGCTGTAGTCGAGAGGAAGTCATGAACATCATACCCCACTGCCAATGCTAGCTATTCTCTTTATGATAAATAATGCCTCTCACTGTATGAGAACACTCTGACAAAACGGCCATTCCATCCTTGCCTGCTCTGATCGGAGACCTCCCACCCGCAGATGGACGCCCTAACTGGCCTGATTCCCGCAAATAAAAGTCCAGACACAATTCCTCCCCACCCAAACTCAACCACTAAGAGTACATGGGGCACTCGCTGAACAAGCGCCTTCCACCCATGAGGAACCCGAGACCCCATGGTTGTGACGTTGGATCCATAGCATCTTGACGCCGCGATCTGGCTCACACTATCCTCAACTGTGAGGCTCCATCACATTTTTCACGCCAAAATTTCGGGATGTGCGACAGTAAAGCTTCTTTTCTCATTGCGGGCTTCATTAATCAATTAAACCAATTCAAGATTAGTCTAATCAAGAAGCGTTATTGGGCTTCTTAATAAATCACATGGGCTGGTCAGGTGTGGGTCAGAGTTCGGCCCAGCTAAGTATGAGGGCCCGTATCTGAACTTTATTTAAGGAAAGCTCAAGTCCCTCCCAACCCTAGCGATACATTTCTATCACATACGCATACCTCTAAGGTTTTCCTTCACAGAAAAGTGATCGGGTAATCCTTACAAAAAGCCGCTTCAAAGGGTCGCTTGGGAGGTAAATATCTCTTTGAGATCGGATCTGCCTCTCTCTGGCAGCCTTCATCACCCAAGATCAACAAAGAAAGAGATCCATGGATTCAAAGGTATGTAATTTCATGTTGTTTTCTCTCCATTAAATGATGTTTGTGTTCTACCATATCTTAGGTTGAATAGAATTTCAGATCCTGGCTGCATTTGTATCGTAGAGCTAAACTATGATTAGAACTCAAACATACTGATTTGGAGAAATTTTTTTTTTTTGTTTTATGAAAATCTGACATGAATCAGTCCACCCTCGATTTTTTCTATACATCCAAAATAAACAGCTTTACATATTTAAATCCTCACGACTTGGTATCTGGTCACAACGTGGTGGCACATCGCCGAAACCAAGACGCCTTTGCTTCACTACATGGCATCAAGCGCTGAAGAATATCGGCACAGGTGTTATACGCTGGACTCAGCCAATCTCGTCGATTTTCATTGATGACGCCAAGATGACCTGCCAAGACCGACTACGTACAAACCGATCTGCCCGATCCGCTGTTGACCGTCCGCCAGTGGATGATGGCTGGCGACGCGGGCCGCGACGCGGCTGGCGACGGGCCGGATGACGGCCTCGATGACGGGCGATGACGCCGCCGACCGACCGATCAATTCGACCGATTCGGATATTGACCGACCTTCAACGGTCAAACCTAACGGGCCAATCGCCGATTCCGTCAACGGTCAAACCCGGACTTATCACATCACAACCCGCACCCGATGAGACTGCCGCTATTAGTACACGCCGCCATCGCCACGTAATCTTCCGTGGCGCGAGGGCGCCGCGGAGTGGTATTTCGGGGGCAATTTTGATACCTGCTACCGTAATATCGGCCTCTGCCACTCTGGTATATTGACTTAGCATGTTTTGAAGCTTTGCATGACATATGAAAATACGTATAGAACCCTATGTGTATGCCTAGTTATTAGGTATTTCACGTATTCTGGTATTTCTCCCAAGTGTTTAGAAAATACATAAGGTAGCTAACATGAATATCAACAACACTTCGTGACCCAATTGAGTTGTGACCTCACTAAAGTGGCACATAATTTTGATCGGGTTCTTGAGAAATATCACCATATTGTGGGGATGTTCCCTGCTTTTAATGCATGGTCATACCTCAAAGGAGGTGGATCTTGTGTTGTTCGTGGAGGGATACATGATGGCATGCAATGAGAATGATCGATCTTAGTGGTTCATACACCCAAAGGTAGATTTCACTAAGGATTAGAATATGTTTTCATGGCCAAGCCGCCATGGAGAATGTACACAACTACATGTCATATTCGCCTGTGATTATTATGTGATGATGTATGTAATTCTGTATGAGTATTCACATGATCGATTCAGATCGTTTTGTTTTATTTTTCAAAGTCAATTTTTCAGTGAGCGGTAATTCCATTTCAATCGAGATCCCATCGATTTGAATTTCAAGAAATGGAAAGAGGATTTTCAATTTGGAATGGAGTCGTGGATGTCTTCATGGTGCTACACGGATAAGCCGCGTATATCACAAACCTCTAGCACTCGACCCTGAGAAACGGACTATGCCTGAAAAGGAGCAATAGGATTTGCTTTTGTCGACAATGAAGAATCCATACAAGAACACTTGAAAGTGGTTTGCCAAGAGACTGTGATCACAGAGATGATGGTGCCATGAGAGTTGTGAAACCCAGTTTCACCCCACGCCGAGGTTGAACACTTCTTCTCAAAAGCCTCTTCAACATGAAGCATGATGGCATACCGTTAGAGATTATGTCCTGAGGGATTATGACCTAAAGGCGAAACCCAAGCTCTTTAATGTTACTATCCCGATGCTTGCATTGTGCATCAAGTTCCTAACACCCTTCCACCCGATTTGGGATTTATAAAGACAAACTACAATTCCTATGATGAGACTTGGTCAAGAAATGACTTGATAGCAAGGGTGGTGGCGTGAGGAAGAGAAGCTTAAGAAGGAGAAAGAGCATATGGCCTTATAAGGTCGCAAGTCCCCATAAGAGAAGAATAAGAAGTTCAAAAGTCGAACTCCATATAAAGGTGCCTATGAAAACTACCACACCGACAATATAGGTCCAAGAATACATTAATTTTGAAAAGGATGGTGATCACGCTTCTTTTTGTAAGAAGCAAAGGTCACATGAAGAAGGACTGCAGAAATTTAAAGTTTCGATTTGCCTGCTGGCCATGTAATGACTTTTAATACTTGTTTGTGAATCTAACTGATCTGCCACCTATCCAGCTTCTTGGTGGCTTGATAGTGGAGCAATCTAATCATGTTGCATTACCATACAGTGGATTTATAAACCGGATAAGCCAAATTAAGGATGAATTCAAAGCTCACCGTGGAAATAACGCAGGAAGGTCAAGTCATGTTCGTGGGAGATGTAATCTAGTTTTAGATTCCGGTTTTGGGTTGATGTTGAAAGATACATTTTATGTACCTTCTTTTAGAAGGAATTTAGTTTCAAGATTTACATGTTTGGATTCATATGATTATTCTTTTGAAAATTAAGAGCAATATTATTTTAATATTTCTAATTCAAATAAGGTCGGTACTGTATTATACATCCAACTGATTATATAGATTAAGTTTATTCCGATGACATATAATGTAATATACAAATTGAAAAGGTTGTTTCAAAAGACCACTACCTAAGGATGAGTCTTTATGCATTATGGCATAACGGACTTACACATATCTCTAAGTGATAGAGTAGAAAAAGCATTAAAGACTAATATCCGCCTGCTCTTAAAATGACTTAGAGATATGCGCATCAAGTTGTAGGGTAAATGACCAAGATAAGAAAGAAAATCAAGAGTCTGTGTTCTGACTTGTTGGAAGTCATTCACACCGATATAAGTGGACCTTATGTGGCAACCTTGTGTAGAAGTTTTTATTTCATCACATTTATTGATGACTATTCTCGATATGGTTATTTGTACTGATTAAAAGTAAAAGAGTCTCTTGAAAATCTAAGATTTTTCTGGATCAAGTCGAGAAACAATGGGGAAAAGTCATAAAGGTTGTTAGATCTGACCGAGGTGGAGAGTATTATGGCAAACATGGCGATGTCGATTAAATGCCTTAGCGGGCCATTCGCCAAATACGAGGACTCCGATACAAGTACGCCTTACTATGCCCGGGAGTCCTCGAGTAAAATGGTATAGCCGAAAGGCGCAAATCGACTTTGCTATGGAAATGGTAAGGAGTATGATTAGTAGGACAACTTAATTCGTTTTCTATGGGGTGAAGCTTGAAAACAGCTTTGTACATTTTGAATCGCAGATCTACTTAAAAGTCGGCTCCATCAATTTCTTCGAAGTTACGGATCGGCGAAAAGCCTAGCTAAACCATCTTAAGGCTGTGGACGTCCTCATGAAGTAGTTATATAATCCAACATTAAGTAAAAGTTGGACTTAACTACAAAAGGTTTTGTATCTTACCCTAATTCTAAGGATACGGTTCTATAATCCCAATGGAGGCAATGAATTGTGGAATCACAGACAAATAAGTTGAGTTTGATGTGGCCGAAGAGAGAAGCCGTCACGCATCATTGAGGATGATAGTATGATAAGTAATGTGTGGCATCTCGTAGATCTCCTCCCACAGCGCATAATTGTGGAACCCTACACACCATTTCAACCCGCTGAGACTAGGGATCCCGTTGATGGTGATGTACTCCCAATGAAGTTCATCAAGGCCTCAAAAGTGCACGCGATACTACTCCCAGAAGGGAGATCCACTAGGAGAGACGATCACTGATACTCACCCACTCTATTTAGTCTATATAGAGAGCAAGACTACGATACCTGCCTGCGGATCTAGATCCACAACTTATGAGGAAGCTCGTTAGCCCCCAGAACTCGTATATTAGATGCACGAGAGATGAAATTCAATCTATGAGGTACAATGGAGTTTGGGAACTTATTGAATTACCTCGAGGGTCATAGACCATTGGTTGCAAATGGGTGTATAAGACTCAAAAAGGACTACAAAGGAGATCGAGAAGAAGCCGTATCGGTAATAAAGTTGCTCTGGCACTACAGAGAAGGAGTAGACTATGAAGCAACTTCTTCTCCTCCGCCTTCTAAAGATTCTTTCAGTGATCATGGCATTAGTTGCTCATTTTGATATGGAGTTACACCATGGATGTTGTTAAACTCCATTCTTTCAATGAGACCTTAATTAAGAAGTCTATATGATGCAAACTTGTGGGTTGCCTTGTATAAATGATCTGTGAACCTCAGACATGTAGACCTAAAAAGTCTATTTATGGTCTCAAGCAAGCTTCTGTGACAATGGTACTTTTGCTTGCAAAGTTTCATAGTAAGTTGTTGCTTCATATGGTTTTGTTTGAGAACAAAGTAGATCAACATATACTCCGCAAGGTCAAAGGAGGAAATTCATTTCCTAATATCTATGTGGGATGATATCCCGCTTGCAAGCAAAGTGGATCTTGGTCTACCGTGATGAGACAAAGCGATGTTGTCAAAATAACTTTGATATGAAGGACTCCTGTGAAGCGTCTTTGGTCCTAGCATTGAGATTCATAGGGATCGTTCTTGCAGATCATCGGGTTTTCATCTCAGGGCATATGTTGATTCGGTTTTAGATAGATTCAACATGTAACTATGTGTAAGCCGTGAATTGCTCCTGCCTCGTAAAGGTGATAAGCTGAGCCATCACAATGTCCTCATTCAGATACATGTAGAAAGTTCTGGGCAAATCGGTTATCATACCTTACGCAAATAGCATCGAGTTATTATGTATGCTCAAGTATGCACTAGGGCCCAGATATTGCCTTTGCAATCAGACTTCTAGAGGCAGATATCAACAACTGATACATCACTGGGTTGCCGCAAGAAGGTTATGAGGTAATTTAAAGAGGACAAAGACTATATATTACTGATTTACTAAATATGTTCAAGACCTGCGCCTAGTCGGGTATCTGTGATCTCGACTACTGGGTCACAGATTGAAAAGAAGTCAACAACCTGGTTATATCTTATTAGTAGGAGGTGCGATCATGGAAAAGTGAGAAACATTAACAGCCACCTCTACCATGCAAGCTATGAGTTCGCACACGCTTTTCAAAGAACTACTCAAGCAATTTGGTTCAAACCTAATTAAGGAGTTAACCTGTGTTTGATTTTAGGATAGGCCCATGGCGCTTGTATTAGACAAGACTCCAGAGTGTTGTTTATTAACAAATGAGGGTCTCAAGGGCCCAACACATGGAGGTCAAATACCGACCACATAAAGGAAAAGTTCAAAAACTATGGATTTACAGTAAAGGAACACATATCAACGGATGATAGATTGGTGATCCGTTAACTTAAAAGGCCTTCTCGCCTTGTGTTTGACCATACATGTCATTAACATGGGGCTTTTAGAGTATCATGGATACTCGTGAATTAGTGGGAGCTATTGTTTTAAGTTGCTCTAATAAAGGTTCAATTCACTACATTACATTTTGTATAATTGAATATGTATTTCGCCCTTTACATTCAATAAGGCATTGTGAATGGTAGGCTTCATCAGTTATTAAGGTAATCGTTGAAAATATCAAAGCGATCAGGTAAACCTTGAATAAAAAGGCTATGGGGCACTTGGAATTGGGGCCTTCAATTAGAAAGTTATTTTGTTATTAATATTGGGCAAAAGTTACCTATCATGTACTGATATATACAAGTTCTGGAAACCATAATAGATATCTCCTCCGCGACACTAGGCTTCAAGTATTGTATAAGGAGAGACCTGGACTAACAAAATGATAACATTACATGAAGTATCACTCCATTATGAGGTATTGTCCATTTAAACACACCACCATTGAACTTATATATCAAGAAAGTTGAAAGCACTCTGTGACTATAGCGGGGCTTGCATGAGCACATGCACCACTGCACTGAATATCTCAGTTGTTCGAGACTTTGTAACTGACGACTATTAAGAATAAATCTCTACCAATAAAAGGTAAAGACACAGCTTGCTTCAATTAATATCCAAGTGGGAGAATGCAAAGTTTTTCATTAAGTGGGCCATTAATTGAATTAAAATCAATTTAAGATTGGTCTAATTAAGTAAGGTTATCAAGTTTCTTAATAAATCATACGGGTCGGCCAGGGTGTGGGTCGAGTTCCGGCCACTCCATGAGAAGGCCCGTGGTCTGAACCTATTTATGAAAGCTCAAGTCCCTCCCAACCCAAGGGATACATTTCTATCACATACGCATACCCTTCTAAGGTTTTCTCGAGAAAAGTGATCGCGTAATCTCATAAAGCGCTTCAAAGGGTCGCTTCAGAGAAGATCTTTGAGATCTAGAGATCGTGTTCCTCTGCTCTTCATCAATTCAAGGCATCAACAAAGAAAGATCCATGGATTCCAAAGGTATGTAATTTTATGCTATATTTTTCTCCCCATTAAATGATGTTTCAGTTCTACCATGGTGATCTTAGGTTGTTAGAAATTGTAGATCCTACAATAGGTCGTTAGAACCCTTCGGTAATCACCTAATGGCATTATTATCGGCAGATATCACATTACCTATACCTGAAATGATGCCCTTTTGTACAAGGTATTCCCGTCAAGCTTGGCGAGTCCCGCCCTGTCATGAGTCTATCGCCTAGTGATAAGTCTTAAACTCATCTATTTTTAATCCATTTTTTTAGCATGTTTTTAGCAGTTTCATATCTATTTTTATGCCAAATTATGAATATTTCAATTTCAATCCTCTTGTGTTTTGCATGTTTTAACTGAAAAGTATGATAATCCTTCCAGCGAAAAGAAGCAAAAAGTGGTACTGGTAAAGATGTTTCTCCCGTCGCAAATATAGTTTTGGCTCTTGTCAAAATTTCAGCATACTAGAGAATCATATGTCGAGCCAACAATATATGTTGCAACAAAGTCCAAGCCGAACTCACAAGTAAATAGAATCTCCTCGTAGACAGTAGTTTTCGACGTGACATTGCCATCAAGAAGAATGAAAAGAAAACTGTCGCGACACCCTTAACTCTATCGCAACAATGATCAAGGCAAATGGAAAAGGAACTTTGACGCAATAATCCTTCCTCTGTCGCAACATGTAACGAAGATTAATGCATGGAACTCTCACTCAACAAAGACAAATTATCACGATTAGTGGCAAGAATACAACACAAGTCAATTAAGACAAGTGTTTTTATGTTGCAACAAAGTTTTAAGCATGGAGCCAGCTCAAGGAAGAAATTCTATTGCAACAAAAAAAAAAATCCTGTCGCGACATTACATTCAGAATTCATAACAAAGAGCAACAAAATCTCTGTCGCGACAAATATTATTTCTCAAGCCAAGGACAAAACAAATATATAGAGAGGTGAATTTATCATGACAAGAAATTGAAGAGTAACACAAGAGAATGACACAAAGAAATTCATGTTATGACATAGAAAAGAATTGAAGAAGTGAATCTCTCACATGGCTAAAGAAGTTTTTATGTGTCGCTGACAATAAGAGCTTAGAGATATCGATATAACTCTGCTGGTGATTAAGAAAATTGGGCTATCACGGCTGCACTATATTACAACCGAGAAGCAAGTCAAGTTTGTCGCAACAAAGATTTCTATGTCCTAAACAAATAGCCTAGTAGTTTACAAGGACCAGCAGAGAAGAAAAGTCTGGTTTATGATTAAAGAAAATTCACAATGCATGTAAATTATTCAAGAATCAAAGAAATCCTATCACGACATAGAAAACTCTGTCCCGGCAGAATAGACAAGTGGGAGAGAAAAATGCTTGTCGCGACATTATCAAAGTCTATCGCGACAGAATCCAAGAAAAAACCCAAAGAACAAGTCGTGACATAAAAACTGCAAGTTGCGACAGAAGCTGCGATTAAGACCAAAGACTATGTCGGGATAGAACTTTCTATGTCGCGACAAAACAACTAATTTGGGCCAGAAAATTGGGGAATCCACAACACTGTCTTGAAGTGCGGCCCAACATTGAAAAGTCTATAAATAGACGCATCTAGGGCACTATGTGCAACTTCCGAAGATCCAGGACTTCTGGGTGGTTGAAGAATCTGTATATTATTTTTCTTTTTCCTTTTTTTCTTTTATTTCCTTTTTAGTAGATTTAGTTTGAGCATAGGTTTTAGTTAGTTTTCTTTTGATTTTCTGGAGTTGAGTAATGAATTGTAGTGCAGCTTCGAGTTGGAATTTCTTGTTAAATTTTCATTATCGCTTTTGAATAAAATGGAGTTTGAAACTTAGATTTCATTTATTTCGCTTGTTTACACTTTCAAGGCTGGAATTTTCTCTAATCGGTTAGTCAATGATATGAGAGGAACTAGCTTTTAGCGTTGAGTTCTCCGAATGAAGTTTCACATGATCACATTTTCTCAAGACAAAGTGGAAGAATGCCTTAGTTAGAATTCTTGAATTTATTTGATTGGTATTATTTCTGAACTTAATTGTTCCTAGTACTAGGACTGTGTACCCAAGTAAAGTATTGTATCTTGCTCTGATTTCTAAGAGGCCCTCTACATGACACAGAGATGGAGAATCCTGAGGATAGAGAGCAATTTTTGTGGCATGGTAAATCAATACTTAAACTAATGAATCGAAAGATTACCTCTCGAGCAATCATTAACTTACTCATGATACGGGAGGATAGTTTAAGTAAATATCAGTTTAATCACTCGGAGGTTTCTCCTCTCTCTAATGAAAGGATTCTGATCTCGTGTTAGCAAGGATCTAATCAAGGAAATTGAGAATTTCATCAGTATTAAAGGATGAGGTATCAACTAAATTGGAGAAGGCTTGTAATATCTTGTCTATAGGGGCAAGAATTCTCCAGTCCTAAGATATGGGTATGAAGTACTGAAAAGGAAAAATACTCAAATCTTAGAAAGATGATTATATCTTACAAGTAGCTGATTAGATTCATGAGTCAGAAATGAACTTGAATATCTAATTAGTGAAAGGTATGATTGAGGGAGAAATCCAAACCATACCACAATACATATTTGACAAATTCAACTTTCCAACTTATGACTTAGCTAAGATTCAAAATGATGCAGAAATTGACAATCATTCATTGATCTATGTTCTAGTGTTGTCTCACTTAGTGAACTCTCAACTCTATTCTTATTAATATTTTATGTACACTAATGAATTTACTTTTAGTAGTATTTGGGCTCAAGCTTTCCAATCATTTTAATATCGAGTTCAAATATAAAGGATCTCAGTGGTCAGTAGTCGATTTTGAGATTCATCCTCAACCCTCGTGGGAACGAGCATCTGGACTTTAATAAAATCCACTTTATTACTTGTAATGATTTGTAATAATTCTCCTTAGAAAGTATTTAAGACCAAATTAAAATCTTTAATGAATCCCCATGCTACAAAAAAAAGGATAAACATATATTTTCATCACATTTCTGGCCTTTTAACAAGTTTTCTTTTTTTGGTGTCAAGTAAGTAGAGATTATTAATTAGATAATAGTCCTTGCAGTGGCTTCATAAATTTGTTTATATATAATCTTGTTTGTTCATTGGTCTATCTATATCACATTATGGTCGAACAAGTTTTTGGCGTCGTTGTCGGGGACTTTATTTAGGTCCCAGAGGCAGAGTTATTACTTGTTTCGCAGACACAGCTGGGTCTTATACAAAATGCGATCAACACTCAGCCTAACTCGCTGACGTCTTTTGCCGCTTGTTTGAGAAATTCAAGCCTCACATGTGCTCAGCTAAGGGCGAACAGTGTCACTAATCCAAGCCTATGCGTATAGGGAGATTCGAGACCATCATATTTCATGAAGGCTAGTCGCCCATTCGCAGCTGGATTTTGTTAGTCTGGGTCGCCTCATAGGCCATCACAAAGATATTTCGCCCAATACAAAGCTTCCTTAATTCTCTCTTCCAAATTCAATTTCGATTGATGAACTATTCTAGAGAGGTAACCAATACGCTATGCTCGAGGACAATGTTATAGCAAAGACCAAGCAAACAGTAACTAGCTCATCTGAATCACTGAGCTACTCAAGGGGTAAAGGGAAGAGAAGCCACAACAAACAAGATGACAGGGAATAGGATGAGATGAGCCCCGTACTCGAGTAACCTCCTTGAGATTTTCTCCTTGAGGTGAGCCCGTACTCGGGCAACCTCCTTGAGACGTTCTCCTTTATATGAGCCCAATACTCTGGCGACTCTCTCGAGGATGAAAGAGCCTAATTTTGGCACCCTCTCGATGAGCCTAGCACTGTGCAAGCCTCCCTTTAAGATGTTCTCCCATGAATGAGTCTGCAAGATCGAAACTCCTTGAGATGTTCCCATGAGATGAGCCCGCACTCGTGCAAATCCCTCGAGATGTTCCACCAGGATTAACCTCACAGACGGTTTAATTCCTCAGGATCTTCTCCATGAGATAAGCCATGTACTCGTGCGGACTCCTTAAGATGATCTCCATGGGATAAAGGCTACGCACTCTGCACCCCCTTGAGATGTTCTCCATGAGATGAGCCTTGCACACCTGGACCCTTGAGATCTTCCATGAGATAACCCATGTGCCTGCTGTTCTCACGATCTCCACGGATGAGCCCAAGATTTGACAATTCCTTGAGATGTTCTTCATGGTATGAGGCCTCGAGTAAACAGAAGTCCCTACAGAGAGGCCTCCAAGATGTTCTCCCTCTTCAAGAGATGTCGCAAGACTGCCCTTTGGCCCTGACGAATAAAGAGTTTAGCCATTCCAACCCAATGGCTTCAAACGAATTTCGTGTGTGTGGCCTGTGTGGAGTGGGATAAGTCCCAGGACACGTGTCATGCATGAAGCATAATATTGAGAGAGCTGCCTGCATCTGATTTGTAATGATGGTCCGAACCTAACCCAATTACAAGCATTGGAGCCCGACTAGAGAAGGATAGAAGGGCGGATGCCAGCTCGGGATGAAGATGTGATGAGTATATAAAATACTCATTACAGCCCTATGTTTTACTTAGTTTTAGCAACGTTTTTATGTTAAATAAGTGTCCTAATGCTCTAAATGTTCATATTTATGATTAGGTCATCCATTTGGCAGAATTGTGAGAATTTGGAGCGAAGACAAAATGAAAAAGTGGAAAATCAGCAAACACTGCTACAGCATGCAATAGCAGTAGCTATTGTATTTTGAAATTTTAGGTTATAATATGAGCTCAAATGGTAGCAAGCTTTATATAGTCAAATTCTAGACTCAAAGAGCTTTTCATAGAGTCTAAGAACATGCGAATCAAAGTCCGGATGAGCATCATGAAAAGTCGAGGCTCAAGAGGTGCAGAGATAAGAGAATCCATGCAATGGCGCCCAACACCACGCCTAGCGGTATACACTGATGCAACTTGCGCCCAACCATGCAATAGCGTGCCATAGAGCATCATAAGCAGCTACAGTCCACACAATTGTGCTAGACCTACGCCATTGCGTGGACAACGATAAGAAGACCTAATTTTGTCCATTTTAGGGCCCAATTGGAGAAGAGAGGATGAAGAGTATAAAAGAAGGCTCAAGATTCGAAAACGAGGTCGGCTTCTTGGAATGGGGGAGATAAGGAAATGCGATTAGAGTGCAAGGCTGAGAGGTGATTGATTCAGGGTATCTCATCTCGCTTTTTCTTCTTTACTTTATGATGCATTTAATCAGATTTCTTATTTCATAATGTTCTAAATATCTAAGCTTATGTTTATATATAACCTGACTACACGCCATGGATGAATTTGACCCTCATTTACTCAAATTTTTAATTTAGAAACCCTCGAGAAAATCCAATTTTCTAAAAATGGCAAAATGGTATTTATGTCAAATCCGAATTTTTCTAGATCTCTTTGATGACTAAAATGGAATTCACGTTGGAATCACTGGAAATCGAAGGTTACCACGTTGAATTGGCCGAATCCCAGACAAATTAATTTCACGCTTCGAGATTAATTATGTGCTCGTACAAGAGTAGAGACATGTGATGTGACAAAAGGCACCTACTACATGTACCCATGTGACACATATTGCATGATTAGTGAGAAGATGAAATGAATGGCTTAGATTAAGTCATGTGTCAAAAGTCACTTAAAAAGGACAAGATGTGAATTAATGAAAAGTTAAATGAGTATAAGACAAGAAGTGGGAATAGTTTTCTTCTCCAAATGGAGAGAAAAAGTAGGTTGTCGGATCCGAAGAGAGTAGTGGAGAGCTAATACTTTCCTGCTTAGATTTCCGTCGCTCTGGACCGCCTGCCTCGCTCAGTCAAGAAGTGCTGTTCTTACGCGGGCGAGGGCCACGCCGCGGAATACTCCATTTGGTGGAGTTCCGACAACCCAAGAGGTAAGGGTCTTCTCCTACTTGTGTTATTCTTTGGACTTCAAGAGAGTTAATGAATACAGATAATCTCCAGGTCTTTAACTGACGCAAGGTTTGCGCTCAAAAAATACTTAGAACTATGAGAAGATCCTTTAGTGTGGTCGTGAACAATGCCAACCCTGTGGTGGTTTTCACTGCTCGCAGGTATATGTTGTGTGTGATTTTGTGTGTTTTCTGGGGTGATTCAAAATTAATTATTACTTGATTGGCTACACTAGCCTACGTGAGCTAATTTTGGTATTATTGGTTGCAATTTGAAAACATGATTTATGTGGAGTTAATTATGCTAGTATATACATGTTTTGTTATAATAGCACTGAATCGTTTGGAGTTATGTGAGAATTAATATGTTAATGCATGTAATTAAATGTGTTAATATGATGTAGAATTATATAAAAATATAATTGTGTAAGCCATTGAATGAATTGTAATTAGCTCAAGTGAGCTAATTTTTGATGGTATTGATGTGAATTAAATAACATGTGACATGTATGTAAATTTTGTTAATATGTGTAAACATATATTGGCATGTGTGGCTTGAAAATGGCATACAATGCATTTCATATGCACCTGGGAACCTAAGAAAATTTAGGTGTGAGTGCACGCATGAAAGTGAAATAAAAAAGGATGTTTTTCTCACAAGTTATTTTAGCACAGTGTGAGCCTGAGGACTCTAGACACTGATCGGGCACGCGTGTATTCAAGTGTGGATCATGCATTTTCTCGAGTGTGTTTATGTTGAATCATTGCATGTGCACTTAGGTGGAGCACCATGTAGGAGATTACCAGCATTGTCACCCCGGCTTAGGGATCACTCATTTCGTACAAGAGTGGTACAGGAGGACTACAAGCCACTAGAGGCCTGTTGAGAAGAAAGCCAACACAGGGCTTTGGTAGATATTTTCAGATAACATATTACAAATTCTGTAGATCTAATATATGTTTGAATTAAGAGTAAATTATTAACTCTTGAACCATGTAATATAATTGGTTGGGATATATTTGGTGAGTATTGATGTATGGGACCAAGTGGCCATTTTACTCATTTTTATCCGTATGTGGACCTTGTGAGGTCGATGTAAAAATGTCGGATAGTTATACTGGGTAGAGCCCTGCATAGCTGAGACTCCCACCTCGATGCCAGAAGTGGTGGCCGGTTACCCGACATCCACTGAAAAGTATTCGAGTTGATGGTTGTCAACGAGACACCCTGATTAAAGGTCATTATAATTTTTTTGCCATTGTTATTACCTTATTTGATTGATTACATGTTGATACTGGGCCACTATTTCAGATGCAAGTAAAGGTGGCTTTGAGGTCAAAAGACAAGGAACCCTAGGGAAATGAATAAGGTATCATATGATCAACCAAGGATAGAGATATCATGGTTTTGTATGTGGTGAATAAGGATTGTAGGTTAAAGCATCTCAAAGTTTAAGGGGTTAGAGGCAGAGATGCAATAAAACCCGCTCTTGAGATAGGTGCCCAATGCACGAGAGAGGTTGGTGCATAGAGAAGATCGCCTTACCATCAACATTTGCATAAATTGAGAAGCAACACATTTTTATCGGGCCACTATGGGAATGTGTAGTCAGTAAACTACAAACCCTGAAGCTCACCTTGAGAAATAGACTTCATTTAGTCATTTCACACGAATTTGATTTAGACAACATACAATATCCATAGCCTGGGATAATATTAGTGTATGACCTAGTTCAAGATTTTCATCATCCAAATCTCCCTTGTGGGATCTACCTGACTCACCCTACATCATATTTAATGACACGCACTTGTGCAAACGGAGACACCTAATTTAACCTTATATATGTAGCTTTAGCGCCCATCAAGTTTTTAGCGCCATTGTCGGGGAGTTTCGGCACAAGTGTCAATATTGACAATAGTTTACTTGAATATTACTTTAGGCGATTTTTATTTTTTTATTTAATTTTTTTTATTCATTTTATCTAATAAAGAATTCTACTGGTGGACTTTGTAGTGTTTCAAGGAGTTTTGGTCACTTACATGCACAAACAAGGCAGAGGGGAATTAGCGCCCTTTGACCTAGAAATCAAACAAACAATCAACAGACTTCGAAGAGAGAGAAGAGTGTTAGTCGCGCATAACCACTATCTTGCTAACATGGCAGAGAATCTATAGCAGAATCCGAATCTAAGGGAGGAGAATGAACTACCATGCATAAATAGAGGAAACAATAATGCCCATCGGCCAGTGGTTCAACCTGATGACCCAGATATGCTATTTGAGGAATTCGCATTACCACCTACAGTAATACAATCCGTAATACGCAGACCCCCGATTCAAGCGAATAGTTTTGAACTAAAGGCAATGACACTACAACTACTCCAGGGTATTCAGTTACATGGGTTACCAAGCGAAGATCCTAATACTCACTTGACAAGGTTCTTAGAAGTATGCAACAACGTGAAATATAATGGGGTAACAGAGGAGGCCATTCGACTTAGACTATTTCCGTTATCCTTGAGCAATAGAGCGTAGTGGCTAACTTCTTAACCACCCAACTCCATCATAAGTTGGGCAGATTTAGTCCAAAAGTTTTTTACAAAGTATTGTCCCCCGCTACATTGGCTACTAAACGGTAGGATAGAGATCAACAACTTTGCCCAAAAGGATAGCGAAAGCTTAACTGAAACGTGGGACATATACAAGGAATTACTGAGGAAGTGTCCCCATCATGGGTTGACCAGGTGGATGCGGATCTACATTTTTATACTGGCCTAAATGCCCATACAAGACAGATGATTGATACCTCAGTTGGAGGTATTTTCTTGAAAAGAATGACACAACAAAGCTCGACTGGTTTGATGGGATAATACAAACAGCTTATCACGTCGTAAGAAAGAATGGTAAAAGGAACTGAAACACGGAGTAAGTACGATGTGAGCCAATTTAAAGCAAAGACAGTCATCACATTGCCAAGCAGAGAACCAACAGCCTCACTACATGCCATCTAGACTAGCTCGCTATGTGAAATTCTCAGAATGGATCACTTTAAACAATGGAATGCTAGTTCTATGTATGGTCTCCTGTGAATGTGCCCAAGCATAGCTGGTGGTAATCAACAAGAGAGAACTGTGATGCAGTGCAACAATTTTCAAGGTCAAGGCTGGAGAAATAATCATAACTTTCCGTGGAAGAATACTCAAAACTTAGGGCAACCAATGCAAAGTAATAATCATCAATCAACCCAATTATAGAATCAAGGAGCCCAACTCAGAAACCTAGAAGTACAAATAGGGTAGATGGCCACAATGTTAACTAAAAGGCCACAAGGTTCATTACCAAGCACTTTAGAGGTGAATCCCAAGAGAGGGGGAAAAGAACATTAATGCAAAGCCATAACTCTGAGAAGTGGAAGGGAAGTAGTTGTGCCAAGACCCCCATCAGTGATTGTTAAAGAACCAAAACAATCAAATCAGTCCAAAGCAGAGATTGATACAACACAAAAAGATGGGGATCAACCCCAACTAAACAGTTCTACAGGGAAACAGCTAGAAAGGAAGAGAAAGTGGACAAGCCAGTATCAAAGGATCCGACCCCACTCATTCCATACCCTCATAGATTGAGGAAGAGTAAGCTTGACAAGCAGTTCACAAAATTTATGGAGGTGTTTAAGAAACTGCAAATCAACATCCCCTTCGCAGATGTGTTGGAGAAAATGCCAAGCTATGTTCATTTTATGAAGGACATGTTATCGAATAAACAAAGGTTGGAGGATTATGAGACCATTGCCCTAATAGAGGAATGTAGTGCCATACTATAGAACAAGCTACCCCATAAATTGAAAGATCTCGGGAGCTTCAGCATTCTATGCACCATAGGCAATGCAGTTTTCGAAAGAGCATTATATGATCTTAGAGCTAGCATTAACCTGATGCCTTTTTCCATATCTTAAGATTGTGGTCGTGAAGCTAAACCAACAACAACAACTACCCTTCAACTAGCTTGATCGACTAACAACGAAGCATCTGGGAGAGGAATTGTCAAGAAGCACTCAATGAAGGCCGATACAAAGTTCCCATCTTTCCTAAGTGTACTCACAACATTCTCGGATATCATGCATAAGATAAGGAGATACCTATCATCCTAGGTAGGTCATTTTTAGCCATTGGAAGAGCTTTAATTAATGTTAAATGAGGAGCACAGATGAGGAAGCCAAATTCAAGAGGTTCTAGAAAAAGATAAGACAATCTACTGTAGAGAAGCGAATTCTTGCCATCGATTGAGAAATATCGAGGCTATAGAGAATCCAAGGAGGATACTCAACGATCCCTGAGAGATCAAATTTTCCCTACAAAGGTCAATCATTAGAACTAGATGATGTACAAAGCAGGTGCTCTAGCTGGATAATCTTTGAAGAGAATAAGAGGAAATATTATGAGCCTCTTGGAGAAAGTGTGAACAAATCAGTACCATCTATCGAGAAGGTACCACAACTCTGAATGTAAACAAACAACACCTCCAGCATTTGTGGTATGCATATTCGGGGGAATCCCTTCTATCGCTACTTCGCCATCATCTCAGCATCACTAACTGAAGCCCAAGAAGAAAAGTTGTTAAGGGTATTAAGGGATCACAAAGCTGCGATTGGATGGTCACTAACCGACTTGAAAGGAATTTGACCTCCTATGTGCATGCATTGTATGTTGTTAGAAGACGGTTACAAGCTGTTAGTGGAAGCACAAAGAAGACCAATCCATGATGAAGGAAGTCGCCGTAAAAGAAGCCTCAAGTGGTTGATGCTAGAGTGTCTACCCTATTTCCGACAAACACTCTATGGGTAAGTCTTATTGTAGAAGTTCCAAAGAAAGGTGGAATGACTGTTGTAAGAACTGAAAATGATGTTTTGCTTTCTTCAAGAACAGTGACTGGATGAAGGATTTGCATTGACTACATAAAGCTAAATAAGTCCACCTATAAGGACTACTTCCCCCTTCCTTTCTTGGATCAGATGCTGGACATATTAGCTGGACATTATTATTATTAAGCTTTTAGATGATACCAAAGTACAATCGATGATAATATCACTGAGAGGGAACAAGATAAGACAACCTTCACATGTCCGTATGGAAAATTCGCATTCTGTAGGATGCCTTTTGAGCTATGTAATGCCCTGTATCACTTTTCAACTATAGTATTAATGATGGCCATATTCTCGGATATGGTGGAGGAGGACAAATTGAGGTCTTCTTATGAATGATTTTTCTGCTATGGGAACACTACTGATGATTGCCTTGAAAACTCGAGTCAGGTCGATGAGATGAAGAGACCAACCTAGCGCTCAACTCGGGGAGAAGTGTCACTTCCATGGTACGAAGGTATCATTCTCGGTCACAAGATCTTCAGCAAGGGAATAGAAATGATATAATAAGGTAGAATATTGAGAAGTTGCCACAATTCACTCTACTTAAGGAACTTCAAGTTTCTAGACATGCAGGTAGATCTCTACAAAGTGGCTCATAAAAGACTTCTCAAAATAGCTAAGCCACTCATCTAATCTTATTGTGCATGGAGTAGTGTCTGGCACTTTGATTCGCAGCAATCAAGTCTTTCCGACCAAGGAGAAATTGATTTCAAGACTAATACATCACACTCGCATCGAGCACGCCTTTTGCCGATGTGTGATGCAAGTGACTCTCAGAGTGGAGTCAGATTGGGTTAGAAGAGAGACAGTGGTGACTGAGCCATCTATTATGCTAGCAGAGATTTTGAATGAGCACGCTAAACTATGCCAATACAACCGAGAAAGAACTTTGGCTATCGTCGACCGATAAATTCGTACTCATATACTTGATAGGTAACACAGGTAATAGCATAATGATCGTCTACCATCAAATATCTCATGGACAAGAAAGATGCTGGCCAAGGCTAATCAGGCGGTGTTAATGCTTCAAGATTTTGACCCTGGATTACAAAACAAAAGGAATAGAGAACTGCCATAGATCATCTATCATCTGCACTGGGCGGCCTATTAATGAAGTACAGATTAATGACAACTTCCCAGATGAGCAACTATTAGCTATGTCAAAGGTAGGTCTTGTGCCTTGGTTTGCTGACTATGTCAACTATTTTGTAGCTAAGGTGATTCCCTCAGAATTTACATACCAACAGAAGAAGAAATTCTTCTCTGACTTGAGGCATTACTATTCGAAAAAACTGATCGGAGTGAATCATGCATACATTACAATGCAATTTCTATGCGTTTTTATAACTTAACTTGCATGATTCACATTCATATTCACTGATATTGTGCTAATCCCCTTTACTGTAATGTTTCATAAAGCATAGCGATATCGGAATCAAAAAGGAAGCTAACAATAGAAGGAAGGGACCAAAGCAGAGAATGTGGCAAAGAAGTGCAACATATCCTGCACGCAAAGAATCTAAGAGATCCTGTAGTCGTGAACAGAGTACTTCACAAAGAAATAAGGGGGATCTTACGAGTGAAACCTTGACAAGATTATGGTCGCTCCTGCATGCTTGTAGCAAGCCCTCTTTCACGCAGAACGTAGCAGGTCTCCCCATTCAAAACGGAGCTCGAAAAATTTAACTTTATGGGCCATTGATGGGCCCGAGTTCCGAGATATAAAAAGGCGGAGATTTCTAGGCAAGAGGCAAGGGGGAGACTTGCTGAAAGGAAGCGGAGACGAATAGAGAGAGATTGGTGAAGACGGATTCCGGGAGATCGCAAAGACGACTTCTTTTGTATTTCTTCCTCTAATTCGTGTGATGCTGGAAATCTTTCAGTTTGTAATGAAAATCACTATGAACTAACTTTCTTCTCTGGGGTTTTATCAACTCTAACAAGACCATTATGTGGATTTCTCAATACTTAATCATTTTTATTTAATATCATTATGAATTTATAGTCATTTACTGAATTTAATCACATGCTATTATTTGCCAATTATGGTATAAGCAATGCTGGGAGTCCGATATCAAGAGAAGATGACTCAGAGGGACATATGGGTAGAGCAACGCTGATCAATCAAGGAATATAGATATCCCACATTCCAAGTGTGTAGTGCACAAGGGTTTTTCTGCATTCATGCAGACATCTTGAGTCGAGGGTCAGGCGTAGATGCAATGGCACCCTACTAGCGGTAGATAGGCGCTATAGTCTTGAGAGAGAATAACTGTGAAGCACGCATCAACCCCGCTAACATAAAATCACATGAATATTAAATAAGCACACTATCTAGGTGGAATCCATTAGGTGCGGTAGGCTAAGGCAAAACCCTTGTGGTTTTCATCATCATTATCTAAACTAAACTCTTAATATTAGCTTTCTTTAATTTTAGCTAATTTATTCATAATTCACAAGAATGGATCCAGCATTGTCTAGGTCACAAATCGCATTTTTAGCACGCTCTTCTTCATGGAAATGACACTGACTCAAGCCACTACATCACAAGTGAACTCGACATTGTACATACTACACACACCTGGTCTACATTTTCACCAACTTTTACAAGCTCACTAATAGCCCCGCTGCTTCTGTGTCGTTAATGAGAAGTTTAGTGTTGATATTGGACAACTGCAAGCATATATTTTTACTTGGATCACTTTTATTTTATTTAGTTTTTTTTTATTATTCTTCATTTTAGGCATCAGGGCCTTTTTATCAAGATATGTAAGCCGACTTGGTCTCGCCATACCTGGATTTCAGGAAAGCTTTTAGTGTGCATGCAAAGACAAGATCACATGGAATTACTTCCATTCGATCCTGAACCATAATGGACATTACATCGATTACGTAGAGAAGCACGCGCTACCCAAGTTGAAATCATGCATAATCAAGAGGACGGGGCGACACCTAAGGAAGGAATGAACCAATATGGAGCGTAATGGACAGAATCACTATAGAGATTAACACCGACTTTGTACAAATTTAATAACCTGCATATGCTACTTGAGGAGTTCTTTACCACTCCACAATGAGCCAGTCAACTATACAAAGACCACCCATTCAAGCGAACAACTTCTAACTGAAAGGAGTAACTCTGCAAATGCTTCACAACATACAGTTTCATGGGCTACCTAGTGAGAACTAACGCGATTTGACCATTTTTATCAAGTTTAGACACTGGCACAATGGGGTAACAGCGAAGCTTCCTTAGATTGCATCTTTTCCACCGCCACTTAGCGACCAGCGGCGATCGGGTCGTGACTAGCCAACCATCATTCCACACCTCATGGAATGACCTAGTGCAGAAATTTTTAATCAAATTTTTCCTTAATTAAGAAAGATTATCGCATTAATCCTCAGGCAAGAAACTAACACATTCAAACAATTCGAGGGGGAATTCGTCGAGGTTTGGAGATTTCAATTTAGTTATTATGGGGTAACCACACCATAAAGTTGACTAGGATGCAAAGCAATAATGCTATAATGGCTTTAAACGATTCAAATATAGACAATCGTTGATGCCCTCAACAGATAAAAAAATTGATGAAAAGATCACAAATCAAGCTTATGAGATATTGATATTGCACCACCAATTTAATCGCCTCAGATAGATAAGCACTCGTAAGATCTCCCAATGGAGCGACATGGGTTCTCGCACTTGCAAACTATGTCTCATGTTAACTAAACAAACATACTTATAGAAGCAGCCAAATACAGTGAATGCGATTTAGAATAATCCTTGGGAAAGCTACGAGTCATGTGGAGGGCAACACAAGATTTATAGGGATTATCAATCGTGACAGATGATAAGTAGAGCGTTACGTGATGTGAATCAAGAGAGAATCAACAACAATGTGGACAAAAGAGATGGAGGTAATAGATAGACGTAACGTGCAATTTAACCTAATCGAATCAGGCCAAGGTCGGAGAGGTAACCGCACAATCGAACAACCGTAACTATGGTATTTGAGTGAACAACCAAAATAGTATGCCACCACTCTGCCAGCAACCGCCTATCCGAGAAGAAAGTGGATTTGGAAGAAGCCTTGGCTCATTTGATGACTTCCCATAGCACATTTATAAATGAGACGAATACCACCTTCCAAAATCAAAGCTCAACAATTGGCTGTAAAACCAATCCACCCAAATTCGCAAATCAAAGCGGGCCCAACTCGTAAACTCCTAAGTGAAAATAGGCCAAATTATTGCCATTGTTGGATCGAGAGGCAAAGATGGATCATTACCTAGAAACTCAGAGGTGAACTAGAGACGAGAAGGTAATGAACATGTTAAAGATGTCACATTAAGAAGTGTAAAAGATGCAGGAAGACAGGACACCATCCTAAGCCCACCCGGAGTTACAGATTAGAAGGTGCCAAAGGTCACCACTCCGTCAATATTTGTTTTCCGCGATTGTTTGCACGTTGTTAGAATGTCGAGCTAATGACATTAAACATAGCTCTTCTTGGGAGGCAACCCAAATATTGTGAGATCACCCTCGCTTTTGACCTAGCAATATTTTCGATTTTGATTTACTTTTCGTTTTAAAATTCCTATTTTTGTTGGTTTTAATGTGTTTGTGAGCTTTGTGGAGGCAAAGGGATGCAAGACAAATTCCACCTAGGGATTCCCATGCTAGAGGGTCACATATTCTTGTTTTAAAAACAACAAAAAAAAAACCCATGTCCACACACTGCACGCACAGCTGGCATATCTCATGTCACAATATCAAGTGCCACCCCTCGCGGCCTAACTCAACGCAATAAAGAGTAGTGGGACCTCCCACGCCGCCGCGAAGCTCCCTTGGGCCCACTTTCTCGAGTACGCAGCCAGAATGGCTGCATTCCACGCTCACAGGTGACACCTTCGTCGGTGGAAAATATTTCGCGCCAGTAAATACCCATGGTAGATCGCTTTTCCTCCAACAAGTTTTTTTTCTACCCTTCGTTTCTCCTCAAGCTTTTCTCTTACATATTTTGCATGATTCCTGCCCTCAGACGACTCCCCAGGCTCCCGTGAAGTCCACCCCACCAAACTGCACGATCCCGCTCCACCCCACAGCGGCATAACACCCTACAAAAGACCCCCATCGGTTCATTTCCGGAGGCTGGTTGGATCTATCGTAGAGTAACTTTTCAACGGCTTTACCATCCCTGAACCCGCTTCTCCCACATCCAATCGTTCAACTTCACCATCCAGACTCATGAGCAAGGACGCCACATGGCGCCACTGCTCCCTAAGTAGCCCCAGAGCGCAGGACTTTCATCCACCTTTCATGTCTGACACCACGCCTTTCGTCCGCAAAATGAAGTTAGCGCCAGCCATCAACCTGATCTAACTGGTGATGGATGACGACAACAAGACAAGATGTAGGTGCTACTTGTCGACACCAACTACGAGCATCGACGCAGAGCTCACTTCACGGCCGCATGCTAGACGCCAACCATCAACGGGCAGGATTTCACCACTTTCGATGCACTCACTCACGCCGGCTGCCTATAATCCTCAGGCTTAAATCAAGCCTTCCTCAGATACAGTAAGTGATTACCGCCAAAAAGTGCTGACATTTCAGCCCTATTTATTGTGTGGCTTCGAGCGCTTTGTGTACTAATCAACCGAATTAACCCATTTGCACATTATGTCCTGCTATTCAACGATCGATTTTGTGGCTAATTTTATAGTTTTTACAAGCTATTAATGCTTTCAAGATTAAAGCCTGTGGTAGTCGGTCCAAGCACGAAGAACTGGAAATGAACTCAACATCGCGCAGATCGAATCAAAAGGAAAGCAAAGGAGCGTAAGAAGAGAAAGAAGAGAGTGCAGAATTTCGTGACCGGTGCAAATTGTTCCCTCTCATGTGCACCGGCTCATGTTTCGTTGACTCACTTTGGTTCTTTACTCTTCCCATTTTTCCTTCCTCAGATAATGCCTTTTGAGGGTATGTCAATATTTTACCTTATTCGAGCTCTATATAAGCTCAAACCTTTTGCAGGAGAATGAGACAACTTTTACCTTTGGCTTTTGGTGGAAATATTGAGCACCAAGCCTCCTCTTTTCTTTCTGGCTTCATTTTCTTTGCTTTTTATATTCTCGACTACCAAACAAACCCTCCGAGATGACAATCAACTCAAGAATGATTGGCTAGGACCGCTTCTCTCCTTGAAGAGGAGGGCTATTGGGCTAGGGTTTTGAGGTGAAATGATGGTTCTCATGTGTTTAATGCAAGCATTTATGGGTATTTATATTTCCATCTCTCACTCTAGGTTAAAATCTCTTAAATGTACCTTTATTAACTGTGATTAAGTGTGTTAGAGTTCAATGGATGCTTATTGGGTTAGATCCATCGAGATTCATTAGTTGCCTTCTTATTAGGTTATCGTAGGGTAGATTAGGGATATGCTGCACGCCCCAGGAGCATTTATGCTCATTAAATGTCATATTTCAAAAGGGAAAATTATTAGTGGTCTTCGCCTTTGATAGCTAAATGGCTGATCCTGGCTCGAAATGACTATAGGTCATCCTCCCTGAACCCGAGGAAGGGGACCCAGAACCTTTCTGCTTAATTGCCCTAGGACTCCTCAACCCCGCAGAGCCCAATGCTTCTAAGGAGTTACTTGTCAAGACATTTACTTCCATTTTATTTCGCCCAGAAATCACAATCCTCACCGGCTTTTTACTAAAAACCCCAAATCCAAATTGAATTCACCATTTCGAGCCAACTCGCAAATCATTTACACGAAGAAACCCATCCCCGTGTTCGGGGAATCTCTAGAACTACTATACAATGCAGCATGCTACTAGAGTAATTACAGTTTTCATAACATATTGTTGATTCCGCAAGACACCTACCAGATTTCTTCCATACCTAATCAAACATGCCGTGGTCTTATGCAAGGAGTCGAACTTGTGATCCTAATCACAAGTATTGGTGAATCCCAAACTTTTTGCTTACTTATTGCCCTAGCAAAGCTTCACACGCTAAGTTGATTTAATTTTTATACTGTCCATACTAAAATTTCTTGTTTATTTTTTTTAAATTAACAAAGAACATTTATGTGTAATTTACGTTGGGTTTTCATATTGTTCGTAAGGTTGTTTCTATAAGACTTTATGAAATCCCGGGATAGGAAACACCGGCAAAGTAGATTGTAGAGAACCAGTTGTCCCAGCTGTGATGTGGGTTGCGAAGTGAGCCCCAAACACTCAACATGTGGAGCCCCAATCGAAGAACAAAGAGAGCTGGGGTCAAGGGGGTCCAAAGAAATCTCACTGCCACGATCACTGAGAGGGACCATAATCTTGCTCAAGGGTGAGTGCACCATAAGGCTGTACTGGGCGAGGATGTAACCGTCAAAGCCTCCTTATCCGTGCCCTTTACTCCCACCCCTTCCATGGTATGGAAATGAAAATCCATACACACATCAGATTTGAGGAAGTTTACACAATCTTTCAAGGAGGGTGCAACTCGATACGAGCTTTCGCTTCAAGTTGAAAGTTTTCCTTTAACCCTTAAGGATGTGCCAAGATTTTGGCTCAACTCCTAAGGCTAAGGACACGAATGAAAGTGATGCAGCCGACCAAGAAATTTTTTCCATGCACAGAATCCAACAATGAAGATTCATACCTTTGCCCATGACAATACCATAGTTTTATCAAAGGTCGAAAGGATTTGGACATCGCAAGTCTGTCCCTCACCATGGTCCCCGATACTTGATGCTGGTCAACCATTTTTATGATGGAATGTCCCACTATGAAGGCTAAATTATTGAGACTATGTGGAGGGACTTCCTAAGCAAGAATCCGCATCGGCTGGCTGGATTTCTTAGTTATGTGTGGCTGAAAATTCCAAAGCGGATGAGCCTAACCCGTGGAGACAAAGAGACAGATGAGGCCTACGAAATCGTGTAGGAGGCATGCAATTATTCCCAGAGGATGGAGATGAAGGCAAAGTTGTCCACTTACTAGAAGGGAAGAATTGGAAGCGGGAGAAGATCACATGAGGCACAAGTGAAGAGGCGCCTGCATTCCATCCAAATTTCTTTGCTTCAATCGGCGCACCACCGACTACCAAAGAGAACACCGCCCCATGGTTCCTTCTCGCTGAGGGATATGATGATGAGGACATGCTACAATGTCGAGGCTAATACAAGCCACAACCCAATGCCCCCATATGGATACATACAACCCAAATGGGAGGACCATCCATCTCTCGAAGCCAAACCCGGGGCCAAATTATGTCCCCCTGTACATGACGCTTTGTCTTCATCTTAACCACGCGCCACCACCATCCCTCATCCCCTCAAGGAATGCTTCATTTTAAATTCGAGCAAGGTGGTAGGTGATTTTTGTGGAAGAGCAAAAGGAACTCAATGTACAATTGGTCACAAAATGACACTGGAAAGCACTCAACAAAGATAGATGGGCCCAAAGGGATCCTCAATTAGGTCAGATCTGATGCAAGATTCCATCACCAGATTACTAACTGTCGAGGTACAGAGATAGTATGATTCCCCGCCTAAATCTCAAACACTAACTCTAGGGAGTCCATGAGATAGGTTCTACCAACAGCTCTGCCCCAAGGATGGATGCAGTAAAGGCTATCAAATACTTTGAGGAAGGGAAGGCAGTTGATTTTAGCCAAGACTTCAACCTCGTTGAGGAGACTAAGGAAGAAAAGGATGGAGCGTAACATAGTTATAAAAGAAGATTCAATGAAGAAGAGCATGCCTCCATTTCTCAAGCATTAAAAGGTAAGAAAAGGCCTAACTGTACTAAAATCTTAGAGTTGCTAAGGCAAGTGAAGGTCAATAACCCACTGGTAGACATGATTAAACAGGTTCCAACGTATGTCAAATTTTTAAGATATGCAAAATAAATCAAGAGAGGGTTACTAGTATCATGTCAAGACCTGAATTTACCGGTGGATTTATGTTACTATTTTACCACTTGATTTTTTTTCAATAACTTATGAGTCTAAACCCACTTGGAGTAACTAATTTGGAAACGAAATAAATAAAACAC
Source organism: Tetrastigma voinierianum (assembly GCA_016808115.1). NCBI lineage: Eukaryota > Viridiplantae > Streptophyta > Magnoliopsida > Vitales > Vitaceae > Tetrastigma > Tetrastigma voinierianum. The sequence goes on along the minus strand of JAEQBH010000651.1, from coordinate 429,288 downwards.
TCACTCCAGTCTCCAAAATGATATATAATACATTTATTACAAAGACCTCAATGTACCCAAAACTATACACTACACTTGATCAAAATAACATTTACTAAAGTCTCCAAAACTTATGGCCCATGCCAACAGATAATGATTCACAAAAGATACCTTAATCATTCAAATATACAAAGCAGAATATCCACATACATTAAATATATATATATCAAATGTATGCTCAACCACCAACAAGCTATGTTGAATGTACATAACTCATCCTCAAAAAACTCCCAAGTAGTCCAACTTCATGTCATACAAATGGTCCACTCGTGATCTAAGGTGAGGGAAATAATGGGGAGTTCGACAACCGTAGTGAATCCCATAATGCTTTAAGTGCTCATAAAAACATTTCAATTTATACAATATAATTCAAAATATTCCCAAACATGAGTATTTACAAATAATAGGTTGATGATGAAACACATCAATGCAATACCATCAACATCTCAACCCTCATCAAGTGACTTCTCGGGCTTTCACCAGTGACTAGCCTATCATCCTGCACAACGACAAATTGTTAAATTTACCACCTAGATATGCCTAAATAACCCTGCAGAAAAACCTACATAAATTGTCGACTTACCACCTGTGGATATGCCACATCCCCAGATATATTCAGGATCTTTCTTCTGACTACAACCTGTGGACTATGCTATCGGTCCCGTGTCCACTACATCAATCCTGACTCTCACACGCTTCCTTCATACCCATGTCATGCTTTTAAACACTCATAAAGCATTCAACCACATGGATATTTAAAAACAACATGTGTACTGGTTAATTCAAAGATTTCCATATATATAAAATATAAGATTTATAATTAGAAAATCACAACCATAGCACTGAATGGTATTGTAATCTCACTAAAGATCAAACCACAACATGCTGTGAGGAATGTTATAAGATCCTCTACCTTCCTTGGATTCAAAATCCACAAGTCTCCGAGCAGTCAAACCAAGGCTACTCCAAAGGATCCGCAATTAACAAGTCATAAGATTTCTTAGCCTCAAACAACCGGGGTTACATAAAAATTACCCAATTGGTCTACATTATTTACCACCGAATCATTAATGTATTTTATACTCCAACACAAACATTAATCCTCCGCGCACCTCTTTACACTTACTAAGATCAACATTTAACACCCTTATTGGGTAACCTGAAGCAGCACACAACACTTGTATACTTTTCGACCCTATCTCAAGACCCCTCCTTTTTTTTTTCTCAACTATAATTTTTTTACCAGCCATACATGTTTTTTGTTCACTGTGGTCTTTTGACCAAAAGTTCCCCTATCTCTTAGCTTTCCACAGCCTCTTAAATCAGGTCATTCGGACCTTAAAATCAAGAGTTATGGTTTTCTCGGCCTCCAAGAGACTATTTCTAGGACAGAATATGTGTTGCCCTCTCTTCACCCCTTACTTTGTAGTATGAGTTCAAATGAGTATAATTTGGCCATAATTTCTTCATGAAGTTCTCCCCCTATGTTGGCTACTTTGAGAAGAGTTTTGGATAAATCCATTTGGATCGTCTCTTCGACTTATATTTCCAACGAGGCTGCTCGAACGGGGTGAATCTGTACTGACTTTCAACCTCAAATTCAAGGGTCTTATAGTGAGGTTTAGTTCTTGAATTTGCTCCTTGACATTCGAAGGGGCTAGGTCTTAGCTTCTTCTCCAACTAGAATCATCTAGTTGGACTCTTTAGGCCAACTTAGTAAAACAGCGTCATGGGGTCAGGGAAAGGTGGACAGCACCTCCCTTGGACACACACACACACATGCCATCTTCACAAAACCGATCTTTTACAATTTAGGGTTCCACCAAACTCACCTTTCATCAAATCTAAGGTTAGGATGAAATCCCAACAAAACCCCTAGAATATAACCAAAGTCGATAGAAATACAACTAAGGCCTCAAGATCATGTTTTACATACCTTAGTGAACTTTTCCACCAAAAACCAAGCTTTCCTTCAAGCCTTTTCTCCTCCTTCTCTCTAGCTTCTCTCTAGAACTCTCTCTCACTACCTAAAATTCCAGAATTTTCCACTTCCCTACAACAAAGTTGGTCTAGCATCAAGCCAAGAGGAATTGGTTTTGCTTGGCACATAGCAAGCTCTTCTCATGCACTTGCATATATGGTGTCATGCCTCATGATGCCACATAAGCTCCACAAGGATGTGCACTAGTCCCTCTCCACTAACAAGTTTTCAGTAGTCCTTCAAGACATACTTAATTTCAAACCCTAACAAAACCTTTAAACTTACCTAATTATAATTATTACATGCCATAAAAATGCAATCTAACACACAATCCTCTAATTAAACCAACCATTAAGATGGCTAATCTTAATCACAATTTAAAATATCATAGGGCATAAGTTGCATTTGCTCCCCAAAAATCCTTACCTGAATATAACAAAACATATATGATTAGTGCCCAAAAAGCGCTATTTTGAGCCCTATTCACAATAGGTTTTGAGTGCTTTTTGCGCACTAATCATATAAATTAAGCCAATTGATGTGTGCAGGTCCACTTAGTTTCACTAATCCCATTTCGAGTTTGTTTTTGGTAATTTCACAGGCTTTTGCGTGCCTCAGCCAATTAGTTGAAGTTTGATGTCAAGATATTTGCCGAATGCTGAGGATTCACAGTGTTTTCAACCATCAAAGATGAAGAAATGTGAAGTGGATGTGAAGAAAGAAGGTTGAAGGCGGATGCAGTAGCAAAATAGAAGACAAGCGAGGGTTTTCGCTATAGTTTGTGAAAATTTATTTGGGATTGCGAATTTCGCAATCCTGGCGAAATTTAAACTATGAATTCGCGATCCTATGAAATTTCGCTATCTGGCGAAATTCAGCGTTTCCCTAGCGAAATACCCAATTTCGCTATCTCACTTAAATTTCGCTAGGCTAGCGAGAATTTACGTAAATGTGAAATTCAAGCACATTCCTAAGCATTTCTGATTTCGCGCTATCTCTTGTGAATTTCGCTAGGCTAAGCGATTTAATAACATGAAATTTTACTATGCTAAGCGAAATTTTCTGCATAATGAAATCTCAACCCCTGTGTTTTGGAATTCTTGATGACCACGTTTGATATATTACCATTTTGTCCCTTATGTAATTATATTTTTAGGCATTTTGTATTTTCACACTTTGGGGTTGACTATATAAGCCCCCACAACTTTGTAACCCTAAGAACTTTTCATTTTATAAAGTTTTCCCGCAGCTTTCATTTAGGTCTCATTTTTCTCTTACTCTCTCTCTTATATCATTTCTCTGGCACTTAAACATCCCCTTGGGGATGACAACTCAAGGGATGCTTGATAAGCCTCATAGCCTTGAGGAGGGTTGCTAGCTTGGTTTTAGGGCTTACAACGAGGTTGTCCTCATGCTTTGAGATATTCTGAGTCTTGCATTTATGGTTCTGACTTTCAATCTAGGGTTTAATGCCATTTAATGTCATTCCTTTGGTCAATACTTGTCATGCTTTTAGGTTCAGTGCATTCTTAATGCTAGATGCACTGATATCCTTTAGATGTCATTTACGAGCCATTGAAATGAAGTTAAGTGCTAGGGTTTTAAACTGGATGGGGCTTTGAATGCATAATACTTGTGTTGACTCAAATAGGGTAGATGCTTGGGTTAGATTTTATAGCTAAACAAAGATCGGTTTTGGCGACTATATGTCATTTACCATAATGCGAAACAACAGGGACACTTCAATAGCTCCATGTTATCAAGCTGAAGTGACCTAAGCCTTCAAGGTTACCATTTCACATACTTTAAGCCATTACAGGTTAATTCGGTGAACAAACAACCTCCCTTTATTTTGACCCGAATCAAAAATCCAAACAAAAAGCCTCACCATTTTCAAACAACGATCACGAATCATTCGTAAGGATGAAAACCCATCCCGTGTTCGACCACAGATGCGCTATGCTGCGTTAGCTTGACTACGGCGGTAGGAGAACTGGGATACAAATATTGTTGATTACGAATCACCCTACCAGAGTAGCACGAATCAAATGGCGCAGATTCTGCCAGGGGATGGTGCAGGCTACGTATGATGAGTTAATGTACTTGTAATCCACATTACAAGTGTGGCGAGCCTTCCGGTCCTTTTTGAATTAAGTGTGCGAGGCTGCGAAGTTTTCTTCACTTGGCTGGGTTCTTGCACAATTCTTATTTTCTGATCGAGTTTTGTTTTAGCTAACTGCCGGCCTTTCTTTCATCAAGCTTTGTTTGTGTTCTTTGTTGTGTCTAATTTTATGTAACAGGTGTTTATGCATCATTGGGATAGAGACACTGATTCGTGCCACGGTAGGGTGATTCGGAATCAACAAAATTTGTAGTCCTAAGTTCCTCCTATTGCCGTAGTCAAGCTACTACAATATAGCGGTCTAGGGTCGAACACGGGGATAGGTTTTCATCCTATGAATGACTTGCATCGGTGTTGAAAATGGTGAGGCTTTTAATTTGGATTTTGGTTGTTTCCACTTTGATGGAAGTTATTTGGATGGTGATAATTGTAAGCGAAAGTGAAGTGAGGAACTTTGAAGGTTTAGGTCACTGGCTTGACAACATGGGGGTAGCAGTAAATCTCGGGTTTTATCCTCGCATCATGGCAACAACCTATAGTAAGCCATGTAGAATCTTTGTTTAACTAGAAAACCTAACCTAAATCACTCCTATTTGAGAAATCATTTCACGAGTAATATAGATCTACGGCTCCTTTCAATTTGAAACACAACATTGACTTCATTGATGGCTCGTAAGGCCATCCTAAAGAGCAGCGAGTACATCTAGCAATAAGTATGCCTTGTATCCTAAAACATAGTAAGTATTGGCCAAAGCAATGACATTAAATGATATTCAACCTAGTTTGAGAGAGATGGGAGCCATAAATACATTACTGTAACATTAACACATGAGGGCCGACTGCAACTTACCTGACCAAGCTAGCTGCATGCTGCTTCAAATTTGGGAAGCAGCCAGTATCTGCGAGTTGTCATCCTGAAGAATTGTTTGGTAGCCTAGAAAATAGGAGAGAAGGAGGAGAAGAGAAAAAACAAACCACAACTGTGAGTTGCGGGATATTACATAAAATGAAAGTTGCCAAAAAGATGCCCCCACTTTACAATTTGGGCGGGGGATATATAGGCCACCCAGGTATGAAATACAAGAAGCCCAACATATTGGCTAATACAAAGGGACAAGGAGGTAATACACCAAAATGAGTCGGTTGGCATTAATTACAAAAATATGGCCAGGGCTATTCGCTATGCCGAAAAAAGTCGTAGGTAAGCGAGGCCCAAGCTAGCTGCGAAATTTCGCTAGGTATGAATTTCGCTAGCTGCAGGGGCTGGCCCCAGCCTAGTGGACCGAAGATGTGAATCCCAAAATTTAGCTATGCACGGATCAATTTATGGCTAGCGAGGAATTTCATTGCTTTAGCCAATATTTTAGAGATAGTGAGGATTGAAGGAATTTCGCTTAAGCACGATTGATTTTAAACTCTGTAGCGATTCGTAGCCACAAGCGAAATTTCTCAATTTAATAGGATTACGAAATTTTCGCTATATTAAATTTTACGCAATCCAGTAGTTCATAATCCTTGAAAATCTACGGGTTGCACATTCTTCTTGCCTTGCATCCACAGACCTCATTTATGATTCTTCTCTTAGTAACTTTTTCTATTCCTTGGCTGAAGGTCGACATATTTGATGGGTGGAAAATAGTTTCGATCTTCATTATTCAACACATCTCGATATCGAATTCCCAAGGTATGCAAAAACCTGCAAAATAACCAAAAATAACCTCTAAATGGCATAAGTGATACTAAGTAGATCCGAACACTTCAATTGGCTTAATTGACATGATTAGCGCGCAAAAAGCACTCAAAACCTATCTCAAATAGGGCTCAAAATAGCACTTTTTGGGTACTAATCAGACACTTCAGGTAGATTGCAAAGAATTAGTACACCAATTGAACAAGGTTGTGAAGTCAGTGTACACAGTGAAAATATGGATCCTCTACCTGAAGAACAACAAAGTCAGCAGGGCACCCCAGTGAATCCAACAGCATATAGATAAATGAGGGATCACATACACCCTCCTAGAGTTAGTGCTCCTTCCTGCATCATACCTTTTGCTGAGGACGTGGCAGTGAGACCCTATTTGGTGCCCCTACTCCCCACATTTCATGGTATGGAAAATGAAAACTCATACACTCACATAAGGGATTTTGAGGAAGTTTGCATAACCTTTAAGGAAGGTACGATTGACATGGATTTGCTTAAGTTAAAGGCATTAGCATTGACCCTCAAGGACAAGGCCAAGATTTGGCTTAACTCACTGAGACCCAGAACCATCGAAATTTGAAGGAGTGAAATTGCCGAGCGAATTTTAAAAATTCTTGAGTGCCCACTTAAGACCGATAATTTGAAGAGATAAATCTACACATTTCTTTTGCTCTTGACAATGAGAGGTTCTACGATCTTGGGAGAGATTCATGGAGACCATTAGTGCTTGTCCACATCATGGTTTTGATACTTGGATGTATCAGCCACTTCTATGTGGTGGCATGTCTCCGGCCATGAAGCGACTCTTGGAAACTATGTGTGTGGAGGAGATTTTACGAGCAAGCATCTAGATGAAGCCATGGATTTCTTGAATTATGTGGCTGAAACATCCAAGGGTTGGGATGAGCCAAACCCGAGAGAGATGGAGAAAATGAGACCCTCAGCCCACCCTAGGGGAGGAATTTATGCACTTTCAGGTGACATGGAAATGAAAGCAAGAATATCAACCCTAGCTAGGAAGGTGGAGGAGCTAGAAGGCAAACGGCTCCATGAGGTGCAGGCAGTGACTGAAAATCCTGCACAAGCTAATCCAGGCATCACTTTCCAACCCACTGCCCACTCAGAATAACATTATCCAATGACCCCTTCAGTGAAGGATTTGATGTCAGAATATGCAAATGTTGTAGGTCAATACAAGCCACAACCCAATGCCCGTATGAGTAGCCTACAATTCCAATTGGAAGAATCACCCCAACCTCTCCTGGAAACCTAATCCTCCTGCCTATGTGCCCCCAGGTGCCAAACAACAGTTTGGTTCCTCATCTCAACCACAACCACCACCATCCTCTTCTCCAATTGAACAAGCCATATTAAACTTGAGCAAGGTGGTAGCGATTTGTGGAGGCAAATGGGGATCAATGTCTGAGTGCTTTCAAAGGATTGACACCTTAAACACACTTGAACAAAGAATAGATGGGCTTGAGAGCAATCTTAATCAGAAAATTGACAACCTGCAGTATTCAATCACAAAGATCAACAATTTGCTGGAAGTACAAGAGAGAGGAAGGTTCCCTTCCCAAACATTGCCAAATCCAAAAGGAATCCATGAGGTAGGATCATCCAGCAATTCAGGAATGGATGAGGTGAAGGCTATAATCACTCTGAGGAGTGGAAGAGAAATGAAGCAGCAGTGCCCGCGAGCTGGCGAAGAAACATGCAAGGAAAGGAGCGAGGCACGAGAGGGTAATCATCGGTAGGGCCGGTGAAAAACCATGCCCGCCATTTCCCAAGCGCGAGAGGCGAAAAACCCCAAGCAAGGCGAAATTTGGGGGTGCTAAGGAAAGTGAAGGTGAACATCCTTTACTTTCGACATGATTAAGCGAGTCCCAACTTATGCTAAGTTCTTAAAGGACTATGCACGGTTAAGAAGGGTTAGGCATTGAAAAGGAAGCGCCTGGCAAGGCAAGTCAGTGCCATAATCCAAAGCAAGACCCCAGTCAAATACAAGGATCAGGATCCCCCACAATTTCAGTCAACATTAGAGGGACCTGCATGAACGAGCCTTTGCTAGACTTAGGGGCGAGTGTAGACGCCTCTTTGCCGTACTCGGTGTATAGCCGGTTAGGTTTAGGGAGCTTCGAACCTACCAACATCCCCTTTGTCATTGGGCGATAGATCGGTGAAGATTCCTAAGGGAATAGTTAAGGATGTGTTGGTGAGGTAGACAAATTCTACTACCGGTAGACTTTGTAGTGCCCGATCTGGGCGATTCTTTGAAGTGGGCCCGATCATGTCTTGCAGATTATCTGGGAAGACCATTTTTGGCCACAGCCAATGCAATTATCAATTGCCGAAATGGGGTAATGCAACTCACATTTGGCAACATGACATTGGAGCTCAATATTTTTCATTTGAGTAACAAGCACAAGCTGGTGGAAGGTGATAAGGAAGGAAGCGTGAAGTCACTCAGGCAATTCGAGGAAGCGAGTAAAGATCCATAGATTGCAAGAATTAGCTAACCAAGATGAAGCAGTTGATTGGGAGCTGTCATCAGTCACCAATGCAGAGCAATTGGTCAGCCCAAAATCACTGTGGGAAGAAAATCAACAAGAATGGACGACATGGAGGAACATGACCTGAGCCAACTACTTGAGGTTAAGGAGCTCCTCCTCCTTGACCCCCCATAAATGAAGATTGGTAAAATTGAGCTGGTTTGAGCGTCAAATTAAGAAGCCAAATTACGGCTCTCAAAATTTTGGTTTTGGCTTTAAATTGGTCAATTTTCTATTTTAAGTAGCTTTCCCTTTTAGTAACTTCTGTTTAGTACTTTTCCTTTTTAAGTAGCCTAAAATTAATTTATTTTAGGTTTTGATAAAAATAATAATTAGTATTATTTTTTACAATTTTTGCTAATTAAATTTGTTTTTTTAGTTTATAGGTAAGTCCAGGTTTGCGAGGCCCCCGTATTATAGCGAAATCGACGATAGCTCTTGACTACCCTTCAAGGCTTTATAAAAAGGAGGGGGGGGGAGGGGCCATTCACCTTCACTTCATCCTTTCTTCCCCCTCCCCTCAGAGCTCGAGGCGCTGTTGTCTCCACTGAGCCCATACCGTCACTTAGAATTCGGCCACCGCGGCTTTGCCGCTATGCGCCGCGTGCACGAGCCCGGTACCGTCCAGTCCATGCCACTGGATCGGCTTGCCGTGCGTGCGGGTCCACGACGCCCCCGGTGCCGCGTGCCTTGACCAGCCTAACCGTTACTTTTTGGCCTCGCGGTATCTTGGTTGTGCGAGCCACTGAAGTGTGCGAGAGCACACTCCACATTGCCTTCCCTGCGTGACTACGGTGTAGTGCGTGCAGTGGGTCCGCTGAGGCCGTCGAGATTCGGCACTCCCGGACGGGAGGTAGGCCCGCGACAGCTACGGTCCCACGATCCGGTCCACACGAGGCCTCGGGGTTCGGGGAGGTATCGGACCCGGGATGGGACCTCGGGCGCGTCCCCGGTACCTCGGGGAGCCTTGATCCGGGGAGGGCCCGGCCCTCCAAGCGGGCCCGTACATCAGGTCCGGGGGAGTCTTCATCATCTAGGCCCGAGCCGTCGCCTTCCACACCAGCAGCAGAGGAGAGCTCATCGCCCCAGTTATCACCTGCCTCGAGGATCAGGCGGCCATTATTCGTCGGGACCCCTATTCCGGGGAATGTAGGGCTCCACTCCAGAGATTTTCATGGGGAGTCATATTACGACGTGCCAGCGCTGACCGCTGACCCCCGGTTTAGAGACTCCATGAGGTTGCTTACACAGTACTCCCTCACCGTTCATGAAGCCCGGCGGTTCTCTCATCCACTGAGTGGTGCTTGGTTCTGCCGCTCCCATGACCTCCGGGGAGCGCTAGGGTCCAACTGGGCTCCAATTGATGATGTTCGTAAGGAGTACTCAGGCGACGGACATTTCGAATTTGCATTGGGCCTGCGGCGCGGAAGCGAGGTAATTTTGGAGGAGTTGTTATCGGGATTGGCCTCGGTAGGCATAGAGGAGATGGTCAGCATCTGCTTTCGAGACACTCTTTGCGAGACCCGTATCTTAGGAGCGGCTCCGCCTCGGATGCTTCTCGTTGATCTTTGCTCCCGGACCACTATTCCGTTCTGGCCTCGTCCGGCGTAGGAGCCATACTCGAGGCTCATGCGGATCTCTAAGGATGCAGTTCAGTCCCTCGAGTTAGTTATAGCCATGCTTGCATTTGAAGATAGAGTCATGTGAGGGGCTCGGCGAGTATACCTTTGATGCGCGGCTATTGGGCGGGTCACGGAGCATTTGGGATTTCGGAGGAGCCGTGTCGAGAGAAGGATCGGATGCCCTCGGAGTCCGACTATGGGCCGAGCCGTGGTGATGCCGATTTCTTTCTCGCATCGGCGGGACCGGGAAGTGTTGGATGAGGAGGCGGAGGGAAGTGATCCTGCTCCTGAGGTAGAGGTGGAGAGGAGCCCAGTGCCAGATATGTCTCCCCCATTTCCTCCTCCACCTCCTACAGCCCTGTTGAGACCAAAACATGTATACAAAATTTACAACACTGCTACCCAAGGGCTATTAACTAATCCCCAGCAACGGCGCCATAAAACTTGTAAGGACCAAATTACATAAACAAATTTATATAACACAATCACCAAAGGACTATGAATTAATCCCCGGCAACGGCGCCATAAAACTTGTTGACACCAAAAAGACGTGTACAATTTTATAACACTATTACCAAAGGACTATTGTTTAATCCCCGGCAACGGCGCCATAAAACTTGTTGAGACCCAAAAGTCCCCTATAGTTAATCATTTTCAATTTTGGTTTTGGCCTGATACACTGCAAGTGCACAGGTCGACAAGTAATAAAATGGATATAAGTCCAGATATCGATCCACAGAGATCTCGAATTTAAAATCCAACTACCTAACTACTCAAACTCCCATACTATTTGGACCATAAAATGCTATTGGTGTCTGACTTAAAAGTGGGATTATACTAATTCAAGGAAAATAAATGAACAATCAAATGAATTGAAATATAAAGAATAAAGAATAATGAATTCTTCTGAAAAGAACTGGACACTGAAGAATTATCTTTCGGAGAACACATCGCGGAATACCACTATAGTGAAGTATCAATTCCTGTAGTTAACACTGATAAAATTTCTCGATTATTTGAATTTAGAATCATCGAGTGTGTATGATGGATCTCTCCAAACTCCACATTTCATTATTTAATTTTTACCGGATTCTCTCGAGCTCGGGAATGAGATAACTACTTTTAAAAGGATTTCTGAATCTGGTATTTTTCTTTTCTTGATACTTCATACCCATTTTATGGTGTGGCCTTGGCTCCCCCAGAGTTATCGATTGACGAGGATGCTCTGACAGAGTTGCTCGTCTCGAAATTAGAATGAGTCACCCTCTCCTTGATTAGATCTCTCGGCTAACACGGGATTGGCTTCACTATCGAATTAGAAGGTAAACTCTTTGTTTGTTGTTTAGATGGATAACTCGTTGACTCGATCTTGATTTCAAGCGAGGAAGAGGATTTATCCAAGTAAACTCACAAAGCTCAATAGATCTTGAATAGCAGGTTAATATACCTTCAAAGAAATGTACATTACTCCCAGGAATGTCTTCCCTATGTCACTCAGAGGACCTCCTTGAAATCAGAGCAATGAAACAGATCTTAAACGGGTATACAGCCCGATATTCGAGATCCCATTACAACCCAAAACCAGTAAATTCATAAGCGAAATTAACAAGAATACATTTAGAAACGACTCACGGGAAAGATAATTTTAGACTATAGCATTCACGCAATGGGCGGGTTCTCAATTCTTGAATTACACAATACAGCATTCCTCACGATCACTTAGAAATAGCACAAGTGGCCCCGAAACAATCAATTCTAGAAATTTGTCTGAACTTCAACATTCCAGGTAGTAATTTGAAAAGAATTGGGTCGCATTCGGCTTGACAGCAGTAACATCGGATCCGGGAAAATTCAGTAAAAATACGAAAGGAAAATAATCTACTCTAAAACGACGGAAATAAAAAGAAAATAAAGAAAAGAAAAGAAAGAAAGAAAGAAAAAGAAAAAGTAGGCCTTAGGCTGCAGGATCTCTACTTACGATGCGCCTCATTTGCTTTCCTATTACAGGTAATTTAGCATTTATAGGGTTTCTCCGGTTGGGCCTAATCCCAATGTATCTATTTGTGGATTCAATTAGTGGCCAATTCATTATTCAAGTCGCGACCTCAAATTCCTTGTCCGCGACATCATCCGTATGCGACATACGATCTCGAAATCGAACATCGACTTAAGTTTGCGACCTTTGAAGGCTGGTCTTTCATGTTTGTCCGCGACGCAATCGATGCCTATACGGGTTTTGATTTGCTCGCTTATGGTGCGACATTGGAGTATCTTAATGACCTCCGGCTCAGTCCTTTGCGGTCTTCAAATGGTTGCTTAATGTAGCGACATCAATCTCTTGTCGACATTAACCCAATGAAGCTACTGACTTTCAACTCCTTATACATTGTGCGACATCAAGGTCTTGTCGCGACATTAGCTCAAGTCTTCTGCAGCCTTCCACTGGTTGTCATGATGTCGCGACATCAAGGTCTTGTCGCGACATTAGCTTATGTCTTTTGGAGGTTTCACTGGTTGCTCTTGATGCCAGCGACTTGATCCTTTGTCAATAGCGGCTTGATGGAATCATGTTCATTCTTCAAACTGTTGTAGGCTTCAGGCGGTTCACATGTCGCGTGACCCGAATCTTTGTCAGCGACATCACTCTCTTAGCTTGTGGTTAATCCTCAGTTGCTTATCATCATGATTCCTGTCGCGACACTCCTACATTTCCCTTGATTATCTTGATGTCGCGACCTTTTAACGGGCGTACTGGCGCATCGAGGAATCGACCCGGTTGTTTAGTTTACCTTTCTACCTTTGTTGCACTTTTCCTCCACTTATTCTTGCATTTTTCTTCTTTCTTTCTCTCTTCTGCTAACTCTTTCAAATTAGTAAGTTTCTTCAAATTCTGCATATTAATTATTCTTTTTTAGATGAAAATCAAGCATAAAAATGGACTAAAAATAGATGACTTTAAGCTCGTGAGCCCAGCTTAAGTGACCTCTGACCTTCATACTCGTGCAGCATTCTCGAGCATGTTCATGTCACTTCGGGGGAGCTAGCGGGTATTATGGATGTTAAATACGTTCATTGGCCCTTTACCGCGAGGCATCGATGGGCCGGAGAGGTGACTCGGCGAGACCACTCTAGAGCAGTGTCATACCATGCTCCCACAGATCATGAGTCACCTCGGTCTCCCGCATGTTCCTGCCCATCGAGATGAGCCCACACGGCCGAGGCGGCCTCATGGAAGCGTGCGGCCCACGGCGTGACCTCGGATCCACCAGTGCGAGTTGAGGTGGTCCTCCCCTGTCTCCTGGCACCTACCCCACATGACGTATGCATGCTGTTTGGGAGGAAAAGTTAGAGTTAGGAGTGTCTTCTATCATGTTTTGTACTGTTTTCAGCTTTATCAACTGCCTACTCATTTTGTATAGGATTCATGTAATATAGTAGGCAGTGATACTTTTGTTATGTTTAGCTATATTAAGCATGTATTATCCATTTTGGTTATATCAAAAGCTTTAAAGCACTATTTACATTTTACTACACTTTTGCAATTCATTTTTGTGTCTCCATTTTGTGTATATTCTCTTACCTTTAATTGGAAAATTGAAGCCCTGAATGTTACCTTAATGTTAGAACAAGTCCATGTATGATTTAGTTTTGGTCAGTGAATTTGACATGTTGACCTCGAACTTTCCACATTTAGCGATTCACACCTTGCACACCAGATTGTACCAATAAGGTTGAGAAGCTATACACCTCTTTCCCACTTTGCAAAGCCGACCTTAAATTTGTTGACCCATAATGGTTTATGTTACCCATTTATGAAGATTGATAGAAGTCTTCCAAAGGAAAAAGAAAAGCGAAAAGAAAAGAAAAGAAGAAAAGAAAAATAAAAAGCCGTGGCCAGCTTTGCCTTGAAGCCGAACACGGTCTAGAAATTCTCGCGAAAGCCTTTAAAGCGATGCCCTAAGCGATTGGTTGGGAGTCATCGACTTTGTGTTCGTTACGGGTGGATAGGTAGAGTTTGGCGTGTTGTAGGTGTAATTCTCGAAGTCATTGGTCCGAGTGAAGCTGTGAGGTTGTGGTCAAGTGATCCTTTTGGCTTGATGCCCTAAACCTTAATTGGTTGGGAGTCATCGGTGGACCCCCGTTACACGAACTTTGGTGAAGTCGAGTTTTTAGCATTGCACCCTACATTGCAATCAAGGAAGAAATAAGAGTGTAACTAGTCCTATTTAGGTTGGTCAGCAGTTTAAGGACATGGCAGTAGCTAGGTTGGGGAGAGGAGTGGCTTTGCATTTTATTGGCTCAATTTGGTTACATTAAGACAAATAGATTTTGGTGAAATTCGAGGTTGACTTCACGAAACCGATGTTGCCCTAAAACTTGTTCATATATGGTTTGTTCTTTCATAATAGGTTTCATACATGGTGTAAAATTATTCATGCTAAAAATTAAAGCTTACTGTACATACGCTTTTTTGAACCACATACACTTTTGTAAAAGCACGGCCATCACATTATTATTTTAGCATTGCTAAGGGACTAGCAGCGTCTTTGGTTGGGAGTGTGATTAGTGCCCAAAATCGCTATTTACAGGCCCTATTCACAATGGGTTTTGAAGCTACTTTGCGCGCTAATCATATCAATTAAGCCAATTGATGTGTGCGGAGTCCGCTAGTTTCACTAATCCCATTTCAAGTTTGTTTTGGTAATTTCACGAGGGCACTGCGTGCCTCGGCCAATTAGTTCAAGTTTGATGTCAAGATATTTCTTTGAATCGCGAGGATTCCTGATGTTTTCAACCGCCAGATGAAGAAATGTAAAGTGGATGTGAAGAAGGTTGAAGGCGGATCACGATGTAAAAGCGGGGCAAGCGGGGATTTTCGCTATGGTCGCGAGAATTTCGTGGGTCACGAATTGCAATCATAGTGAAAGACTAAGCAATCCTAGCTGAAATTTCGCCTATCTAGCGAGAATTCAACGTTCTGTGAAAATATGATTGGCTATCTCACACAAATTTAGCTAGGCTAAGCGAAATTTTGCTGGAATGTGGTCAGTATTCTATTGAAATTTCTCAATTTAAGCTATCTCTTAATAATTTACGCTGGGCTAGCGAGAATTTCGCTAGCATAGCGAGCTTCGCTTATGCTAAGCGGGAATTTCTGCATAGCGAAATCTACATTTTTGTGTTTTAGGTGCTTGATTATTGACGACCACGTTTTGATATATTACCATTTGTCCCTTATGTAATTTCATATTTTAGGCATTTTTTGTATTTTCACACTTTGGGTTGACTATATAAGCCCCCATGACTTTGTAACCTAGCCGACTTTTCATTTATAAAAGTTTTCCCGGCTTTCATTTTAGGTCTCATTTGTTCTCTTCTCTCCTCTTTCTCTCATTTCTCGGTTTGCGAACACTCCCCTTGAGGATGACAGCTCAAGGGATGCTTGGCTAAGCCTCATAGCCTTGAAGGGTTGCTGAAAACTGGTTTTGGGGCTTGCGGGTTGTCCCTCATGCTTTGAATATTACAGGTACTTGCATTTATGGTTCCCGACTTTAATCTAGGGTTTAATGCCATTTAATGTCATTCCTTTGAATTGATACTTGTCATGCTTCAGTTAGAGTGCATTCTTAATGCTAGATGCACTGATATCCTTTAGATATCATTTACGAGCCATTGAAATGAGGTTAAGTGCTAGGGTTTTAAACTGGATGGGGCTTTGAATGCATAATACTTGTGTTGACTCAAATAGGAGTGGTACTAGGGTTAGATATTATAGCTAAACAAAGATCCGGTTTTGGCTTTGACTATATGTCATTTGCCATAATGCGAGGAAACAACCCGAGGACACTTCAATAGCTCCATGTTATCAAGCGAGTGACCCAAGCCTTCAAGGTTACCATTTCACACTTCACTTTAAGCCATTCTGATTAGTCGGTGAACAAACGGCCTCCCTTTGTTTTGACCAAATCAATCCAAACAAAAAGCCTCACCATTTTCAAATAGAGCGAATGTTCGTAGGATGAAGCCCATCCCGTGTTCGACCCTAGACGCCTACTGGGTAAGCTTGACTACGTTAGGAGAACAAGGATACAAATATTGTTGATTCCGAATCACCCTACTGTGGCACGAATCAATATATTAATATACCAGGTGTTACACATTGACAAGAAAGTCTTCCTAACAGAACAGGTCAGTGCCATCATTCACAGTAAGACCCCGGTGAAATATAAGGATCCAGGATCCCCCACCATATCAGTCAACATTGGAGGGACTTGCATAGATTAGACACTGTTGGATTTGGGAGCCAATGTCAACCTACTGCCATACTCAGTGTACAAGCAGTTAGGTTTGGGGGAGCTAAAGCCTACCAACATCACTCTATCCTTTGCTGATCGATCAATAAAAATTCCTAAAGGTATAGTTGAGGATGTTTTGGTGAAGGTAGACAAATTTTATTATCGGTGGACTTAGTAGTTCGTCTGGTTTGGTGGCGGAGGGCACTAACAAGTGCCCATCATGGGAGGCCATTTTTAGCCACATCTAATGCCATAATCAATTGCCGGAATGGGTCATGCGAAACACCTTTGGCAATATGACTTTGGAGCTGTATTTTCCACCTATCACGACAAGCACAAATCGGCGGAGGAACGGGACGGGGAATCGGATGAGTGCTGGTGGCCCGGAGTGCGGGAAGCCGGTGCTCACAAACTACGGGAGGTGTTGAAGAATGGGTGGGCGGTTGATGAAGAGATTAGCTGCATCAGTCCTCCTCCCGGCTGCAGTTCCCAGGCTGCACGAGGAAGGTCGGAGTGCTAAAGCGGAGGGGCGGGGCTCGGCTCGAGTTGCGGCTCACCTCGTCACGGGACATGGAAGGACTTCGCCTCCTTGACCCTCCATGAACCCGGAAGGACTACAGGTAGGGTGGTTTCTCTGATGATTAAACCCTCCAATTTTGATAGACTTTTATTTGCTTTACTTTAAGTTTAATTTGTAGTTTTACATAATTTTCTTAATTTTAGATTTGTTTTTTATGTAATTTTCGTTTCAATTGCACATTCTCATAATTTTTGGTATTTTTCTGAGGTGACGGACTCTCCTCCGGCTTCCATGCGACCCCTCTCGATTTCCCCCTACTTTTTGTTTTGATTTTCCTATTTTATTTTATTTTATTTTATTTCGATTTATTTAGTTTTTCTCTTTAGATTTTCTCTAATTTTAAGTTAATCTTTGTTTCTAATTTATTTTTCATTTTTTTTGTATTTTTTTTAATTTTTCCTGTGTTATTTTTGCAATTTTTGTCAAATTTTTGAAGGAGAGGAGGTAGGATGCAAACAGAGAAAAAGCTAAATCGGTTTACCAAAAAGTGCGAAAATTTCACCCTCGTGCGAAATTTTCACATAGTACAATTTTCGCACTAGCAATGACCATTATGTTTCACTCATAACTTTCTCCTCCGAACTCCGTTTTTTGTAATTTTGGTATCGTTAGAAAGCTTAGAGAGTTTAGAATCCAAATGTATCCAGAAAGAACACTTTTGAAGTTATTATAAAGGTGTAATTTTCAAAATTCTCCAACTTGTCACTTTTTTCCCTCTCTTTTCTTCTCCTAACTTGTTCATTTGAAGCCCAAACGAAGTGAATAAAGTGTCGGTGGAAAGCTTGCAAAGTCTCCTATCTAACAACGGTTACATCTCATCAAGGAGGTATCACTTCCTTCTCTAACTTTCCAATCTGAGCCCCATTGAGGACAATGTGACATTTAGTTGGGGGGAGAGTTAGCGAAGGAAGTGGCTTTTACATTTTTGCTTTTGTTACTATTTTGAGCAAGCCCATTTTGTGTTGCTCAGTGGCTTTGTTTGTCTTGTTTGTGAAGCTATTAGTTATTTTTGAAAAGCTGAAAATATAGCCATTTATTTTTATATACATACCATACAGCTCACACTTTCAGTTTTCAAAATTACCCTATTTTTTTTTTTTTGAGTTTTGCCTAGCCCGCAGTGTGAAAAATTTAAACATTGTCCAATTCTATTGATGTTAGATTAGTTCCATGCTTGATTAAGTGGATGATTAGTTGAAATCTCATTGTTTTAAACCCTGTCTTTCCACCTTTAGCTAACCACACATAATTACTGTCGGGTTTCTTCAGCCTTTTGAAAAAACTACCTAGCCTCCTATGCCTTGCAAGAGCCTATCCTAGTTTCATTTGCTACCTTCAATAGTTCAAGACCTCATGAAAAGAAGGCCAATGAGTCTTCTAAAATAAAAAGAAGAAAAAAAAAATAAAAAGAAAATCGCAACGCTTTGCCTTGAAACCCGGGCACGATCCTAGGGGCATATGGCGAAAGTCTTTAAAAGCCTGGTCCTTTTTAAACCAATGATTAGAACCCACTTGGAGCTTAGTGCTCGCTACATGGGTGGATGGGTGAGGTTGAGCAAGTTGTAGGTGCTGAAGTCTCGAAATCGTTCAAAGTTCGGGGTGAAACCTAAAGAGTTTGTGGTCGAAAGATCCTTATGGCTTGATGCCCTATGCCTTAATTGGTTGGGAGTCATCGGTGGATCCCACTGCATGGACTTTGGTAGGGTGATTCCTCAAGCCCATTGCACCTGGCCTGAAAAATTTGTGGAGATAAGTGGATCCTAATCTATTTAGGTCAGTTAGTGTCCTAGGTTGGGGCAATAGCTTGGTTGGGGGAAGAGTGCAGTTTGGCAATTTATTGTTGAAAACTACTAATATAAACACTTAGATTTTGGTGGAAATTCTAGGTTGATTCTCTAGAGAAGGAAACTCTTTTGATACTGAATTTTGTATGGTATCCATTCTCTTGTGATGGTTATTGGGCAGGGTTTCGGTGATTCTCATCGAGGGTTAGGCATTACTCACCCACATACTTTTGAAATCCCATTTTGAGAACATAATTTTGTTATTATTTTGTTTTGCTCTTTCTTTCTTTCTTTCATTTCTAGGGACTAGCAATGTGTGCATTTGGGAGTGATTAGTGCCCCGAGTGCTTATTTTGAGGCCCTATTTATTGTAGGTTTTGAGCGCTTTTTGTGCTAATCAACGAATGTGATTTGCACATTAAGGTCCCGGTTATTCTACTAATCGCATTTTGTGGCTAATTTTATAGTTTTTGCAAGCTATTAATGCCAAGATTGTCGAGTCGGTCCAAGCACGAAGAATTAGTCGAATGCAACGTGCGAGATCAAGTCAAAGGAAAGAAGGAGCGAAGCGAGAAAAGAAAGAGAATGAGAAAATTTCGCCTTTGGTGCGAAATTGCCTTTAATGCCTTTGTTCATGTTTATGTTGACTTTTGACTCCTTTTCCCATTTTACCACTCACTTGTATAATGCCTTTTGAGGGTATGTTGGTATTTTACCTTATTTGGGGCTCTCTATATGGCTCAAGCGCCTTGTGAGAGAAAATGAGATAACTTTCACTTTTGGCTTTTGAGTTGAAATATGGAAGATGTAGTTCACCAGCTTTTCTCTTTACGCCGTTTTCTTTGCTTTTCTTGTTTTTATTTTCTCGACTGCAAACAACCCTGCGAGGATGAAAACTTAGAGGATGGTTGGCTAGACCGCTTTTCTCCTTGAAGAGGAGGGCTATTGGGCTAGGGTTTTGAGATAAAATGACGGTTCTCATGTGTTTAATGCAAGCATTTACGGGTATTTATGTTTCCATCTCTCACTCTAGGTTAAAATCTCTTAAATATACCTTTATTAGCTTTGTATTTGGCAAGCTTTAGAGTTCGATGGATGCTTATTGTTAAGATCACTGAGATTCATAGTTACCTTCTATTAGTTCTTGTAGGGTAGATTTAGGGGATATGCTTTTCTTTGTCTAGGAGCATTTATGCTCATTAAATCATATTTCAAGGAAAAAATTATTAGGGTTCGGTTTGATAGCGAATGAAGAGATCGGGTTCGGGAAATGATATAGTCCTCCTCCGACGAGAAGGGACGAGAACCTTTCAATTGTCCTAGGACCTCGACCCCCGGTAGCCTATTAGCTGAGGTTGTCACATTTTACTTCATTTTATTTTCAATCATGCGTACAGCTCTCCCTTTGTTTTTACTAAAACCCCGAATCAAATTAGATTCACCATTTGAGCCAGCGCAAATCATTTACACAAAGCCCATCCACGTGTTCGACCCCTAGAACCACTATCTGTGATAGTTATACTCTGACAATAGGAGAATTTAGGTTATAAATATTGTTGATTCGGCACACCTCTTTGCTTGTACGAATCGGTAAGTTATGAAGGCGGGGCTATCCTCATAATACCGTGACCACGGGGCTCCGATTTGACCTCGTGTGTTGGTCGTTGAGCGAGGGTTGATTGGAGTCGACCAGGGAGATGCACGGGGGCTATGATACCCTTCCCGCTATCACCACGGCTGTGCCGACAGCCGAGTCCGATGCTAGAATGAGGAGGCGGGTGTGTAGCGCCTATCCATATTCTTGGCGAAGTTAGAAGCCAGGCGATTCAGATGAGGAGACCAATGAGGATGCTCCGGCTGCCACACTCAGTGCAGGCGACCCTGAGGTCCCCTCCAGTTCGACTCAGTCCCTCGCAGATCAAATTCATGCGCTTACCGCATGGTTTGATGCCTATTGGGATGAGTCTCGGGAATAGGGTTGCCACAGTCGAGCATGGGCATATCGGAGGCGAGATGGCCACCATTCATGCTAGTCAGGACCTTATCATGCGTGCTTCTTTCGACTCCTCTCTCTCTTCACACCCAGGCCCACTAGCCACCACCACCCTTGATGATCCTTTGGGACGTATCTCTTGGCCTTTATTGTCTTTTTATTTTTGTCAGTGAGGACACTATTAGTTTTAAGTTTGGGGGTATATGTGTGGGTATATGGGTAGGCTCAAAGTTGTTTGTTTATTTTGGAGTTATTTAGCTTATTTTGATTGTTTTTTTTTTTGCTTTTTTTTTTTATATGTTTGCATATTTTAGGCTTTTGACTGTTTTAGTTTGTTTTAGTTGTTTTAGTGTGTTTTAGCATATTTAAAGACCGAGCCTTGTCCCTATGTATCAACATATTTTCATTTGGCAACATTATGATATGGTGACTGCAAGATTTAGTTTTAATTGGTCTCAGCTCTAGTTGACCATGATTATAAACAGGGGAGTCATAGAAATCGTAGAAAGTCTGTGTTCCAATGAAATAGGGGACCCCAAGGTTGTTTGACAATTGGGATTGCTTTGCATAACGTCGAGAATAACCATATCTGGCCGCCCCTTTTAGATCTCAAGAAATCAATTCCCGAAGTAGGCTATCATGCATGCACACACGTGATCTCCGGGGAATGCTTTGCTCCAGACTCACTGATGAATACACATTTGAGCAATAATTATAGTAGAATTTAGCACATCCAAATCACAATTTACCCACATTTGGCATAAGGATAGGTACTTTCAATTTCTTGTGTGTTTTTAGACTTGTGCAGGTCTTTCAGGTCTAAAACATAAAATTATTACAAGGACTTATAATAGGAAGCCAATATGAAGCGCGAGGATGTGGGCGAACAATTGATGGAAGTCTGGGACTCAGCCCAATGCTAGAAAGCACCTGGAAGAGGATCAAGTGTACCCGGTACACCATTTATACCCGGTACACCTTCAACTAAAAAAAGTGGCGGTGGGCAAAGTGTGCAGAATTTACACCCAAAAGTGTCTGGAAATTTTGAATCGAGGAAATCGGCGGTGCGAAAGTGTAGGTGCACCATTAAAGTGTACCGGGTACACGTGTATATGAGAAGTCTTGGGAATGGAGCGAGAATTGTGATCCCTAGCAGCGGGGCATACTTGTCAATCAGCCTTGAACACGTGATGACATTGAAAAGGAGTATAAAAGGCAGTGGATAGAGGGGGAGAGCAGTTTTTGACTTCTAGGGTTAGGTTTTCATAGGAGAAGGGTTTTCTCTCCATTTTTTGAAGTTTGTAGATCCAGATTGAAGATTTCTCTTTTGGGATTTTGGATTCGAAGCATTTGTAATCTTCGTGAAACAATTCTTTTCGCTTTGATCATAGTATTTCATATACTCCTTTTCATTCTCGGGTTTTACAAATTGCATTAAGTTTCTTCAAAGTATTGTTTTATGATTAGCTCCCTTTAATTATAATTGTTCTTATAAGTTTCATGGAGTTCTAAACCGCTAACTGCTGAGAATCTACGAAACTCACGTCGAGGCATAGTCCATCGATTCCTCTTTGAACTTTAATGGGCGTGATGTTAATCCTTATTATTTTATTTTGTAAATCCTTAGTTGGGCATATTCTTGACAACGTGTGAACAAGATATCCTTAATTTACCACGTTGTGCTTGATCATAATGTGCAAGCTAAGGGTTCGTATTGTTGGGACAATTCTTAGTATCATTCCAATCCCATCCTTATTTTCAAGAGCATTTAGATAAATTCTCCGTCAAAGACTATTTATCAATGGTTTCCTAGATGAGTTTGTAAAATAAGAGGTGGGACACATGATCGGAGAGTGAGTGGAACCCTAAAAATCCCAGCACTTGTCTTCTGTTTTTTAAACAGACAAACCCAAATAGACCATTGATCAAACAACACGACTTCACGATTCTCTTTTAAATCACACCTTTGTGGAGAGCCAAGCTCTTGCAGTCAACAAATTTAGACCACTCCTGTGGAGATGACTGTGGATTCTCACGATTATTACAATGCTAGACAAAATTTGTAATTCCTACGCAGGAATAGGTCGGCACACGAATAAGGACGAAGCACTCACCATGCAAGAGTTCTACGAACCTTATGAAGTTAAACACCTAAGTGACGGGACACCTTAGAAAAAGAGGATCGCCTTTGAGCCTAAATATATATATTCAAAATAATAATAATAATAATAATAATAAGTGGATCATCTAATCGGAATCCAGGCACGGTCAGGGCTTTTCAAAACCCTAATGCCACTGAGCCGGTAGTAGGGGCCGTGACTTCAACATCTATGAGATAGAGGATGGATGATCCCCACAGTTTAGGACTTCGAGGTTTAGTTGAGTGTTCGGGGTGAAATTCTAGGGGAACTGAATGTCCAATGCCCTTAACCAACTAGTGAAGTCGTGTGGATCATATTCTGGGAACCCCTCACTAAAACCTCTAGGTACCGATTACTTTTCCAAGTTTGTCTTAGAGTTAATCCCCTTAGGAGTAGTTGAAGTGAATAAATTGGTGTGTTCTCTTCCTTCTGTGTTGAGTTAATCCAAATAGGCAAGTTAGATTCAAGTTTGGGGGTACTGCAGCCGAACTATACATTGGAGATCACAATCTAACCACACTTAGACTCCTTGGGAAAAATCTATTGAGCACTAAAAATGGGGTTGATCTGCTTGGTCAGCGAGACTAACCAGTCTTGATTCTTGAAAGGCCCAGATTAGCCAAGGTAGTCTGGATCTTTGAACTAGTTCTTGTTGACCTTCTTACTGGTATCATGTGTACTAGACGCATATCGTCAGTGTTAGTTACGCTTTATCCTTGTGGACCCTAGTTAGAGACTGTTCCTACTTGAGGACAAGCAAGAAGCTAAGTTTGGGGGTGTTGATCGGAGTGAATCATGCATACATTACAATGCAATTTCTATGCATTTTTTATAGCTCAACTTGCATGATTCACATTCATATTTACTGATATTGCGCTAATCCCCTATATTGTAATGTTTCATAGAACATAGCGATATCAGAATCAAAAAGGAAGCTAACAATAGAAGGAAAGGACCAAAGTAGAGAATGTGGCAAAGAAGTGCAACAGATGGTCTCAGGTACTGTAACACCCCAAATTATACCCTAACGGTTTTATAACATGTTTAGGGTATAATAAAAGTAAATGTATATTTATCTGGAATAAAATAAAGATAAAAATAAAATAAGAAGAACTGGAATTAATACAACAGTTAGGGGTAAATTAATAATTTACCAATTCAGGACCCAAGGGTCATAAGTTAATAAGTTCATATGCCAAAGTAGGAATATGCATAAGTTATATTAAGAGTAATAGAGAGTTGAAGGACCAAAGATTAATAAAAGAAAGATATTACAAAAATCAAATAAGGAAGAAAATTGTGGAAGAGACAAGTGGCTTGAAGAAAAGAGGGAGGAAGTTTCCTTACTTTGACCGGATGGTCAAGAATGCTCCAAAAGAGAGAAAAAGTGAAATAAAAAGGGGATAAGATTAAATGAGGAGAATAAAAAAATAAATATCTCATTTTGGTCTTGGAGAAAGGGAGAGAAAAAAAGGGATAAGAGAAAATAAGAAGAAGAAGAAGAAGAAGAGAAAAGAAAAGAAGAAAGAAGGAAAGGAAAAAGAAGATCACAGGTGTGGAACTATGAATATTTATTATAGAGCTATAGATTTGTGGAATGCTGCTGATTTTGTATAGAAAAGTATGGAACTTGTTAGTTACGTATGGAAAGTATTGATTTTAGAGTACACTAGTATAGAAAATTATGTGTATGGAAGTCTAGTTTTGGTCTAGAAAATTTAGATACATGGTTTGGAACCCTTTATTTTGTGTATGGGTTGGGTTTGGAAACTCCCAAACTCATTTCTTGTTAGGGTTGAGTTGAGAAGAGCTCTACGGCTTCTATATATGTGTTTCGGGAAAAGTTTGGTTGCAATTTGAACCAAGAAAATTTCCCTATTTTGGTCATATGCATTAGCCGGACTTTAGAACTGGTTTTTGGGTAAGAAATAAAGGGAATTTGGAAGTGAGTTTTTGAATTTCTCAATTCGGACCTCTGTAGACCAAGTTATGATCCTTTTACCGAGGTCAGGTCAACTCGGCCGGGTCAGCCGAACTCCTGTCATGTGACTACACATGACCTCCAACTTCTAAGGTCATAACCTCTCGTCCGAACTCCGTTCGAGTGTTCTGGGGACTCTATAGAAAGCCCATTGAGTCAAGAATCCATTCATATGCCTGTGGAGGATAGTGTGTGTCGACCAGCAGGCCGACCGGTAGCTCGACCGTGTCGTTAGTTCGCCGCTTCTCAGTCACCGGGCCGGGTTTAACTCAATACGTATGACCTCCAACTTCGGAAGGTCATAACTCCTTCATCCGAACTCTGTTTCGTGTGTTCTTGGACTCTATGAAAAGCCCACTGAGTCAAGAATCCATTCATATGCCTGTATAGGATATTAGGTGTCAGACCAAGGTGTCAGACCGAGATCGGCCAGGTCAGGTCAGCTCGGCCAGCCTGGTGCCGCCTACCAGCGACCACATACACCTAACTTCGGCGTCATAACTCCTTCGTCCGAACTCTATTTCAAGTGTTCTTGGACTCTATGGAAAGCCCATTGAGTCAAGAATCCATTAATATTCCTGTGGAGGATAGTAAGTGTCAGACTGAGGTGTCAGACCGAGCTTGTCCAGGTCAGGTCAACTCGGCCAATTCAAGTCAGCTCGGCTGGGTTTAACTACGTATGACCTCCAAATTCGGAAGGTCATAACTCCTTCGTCCGAACTCCGTTTTAGGTGTTCTTGGACTATATGGAAAGCCCATTGAGTCAAGAATCCATTCATATTCCCATGTAGGATAGTAGGTATCAGACCAAGGTGTCAAACCGATCTCGGCCGTCACTACCAACAGTTCAAATGCAATTTCTGCTGAGTTTAACTTCCACGCATACCTCCAACTTCGGAAAGTCATAACTCCTTTGTCCAAACTCTGTTTTGGGTGTTCTTGGACTCTATGGAAATCCCATTGAGTAAAAATGATGTTAGGTTTTTGAATTTCCCAATTCGGACCTTTGTAGACCAAGTTATGGTCCTTTTATCGAGGTTAGCCGCCGCCAATCTCAGTCGCCGGCTAGGGCGTGACTGTTATGACCTCCAACTTTGGAAGGTCATAACTCCTTCGTCCGAACTCCGTTTCGGGTGTTCTTGGACTCTATGGAAAGCTCATTGAGTCTAAAATCTAACCATATGCTATTTAATGGCATTCAGTATCCACATCTGAAAATTTGATTGTTATACCAAGTATACTAATCGCTTGGGTAAAGTCAATTGGAATACATGATAAGAAAAGATATAGATATGAACAAGAAATAGCAATAGACGTAGATTTGATATGTAGAGGTGTTAAGTGACCAAAAGACATATGCAAATTTATGACACTATTACCAAAGGATTATTGTCTAATCCCCGGCAACGGCGCCAAAAACTTGTTAAGTGAACCAATTTGATGTATATGTGAAAATATGGTCAAGGGAGTGAATGTGGTAAATACTCAAAAACTGATTTGAAACAAAAGTAAGTATACCAAACCGAAATGAAAAAGTATTAACACACTCAACCCTTTCCGCGCACGGGTCATACAAGTAATAAAGCCGGACTCTGGGAGTCCGATATCGCATCCACGAGGATCGAGGTTCTCTCTCTCTAATTGAATTTGATCACCTCGATTACAAGGGCTCTTCACTATTTAGATACCAAGTAGATGTGGAATAAAAATCAATTTAATTGAAACAAAACTGATTTAAAACTAATCCAAAATCTACCAAATAAACAACTACTTAATTCTAAAAGGTAAGGAAGAGAGTCAATGGTGGATGGGGATAATTATTTACAAAACAGTTTGCATTTCCTTGAAAGTTGCAACATTTGTGAGTTGAATGTCGAATTTGTCCAAGAGCAATGTAGTATAGCTTCGATTTCTCCATACACCATACATTTCATAATTATCTAACACACCATATTCCTTTTCAGACAAATGGGTCTAAATAGCTACTTCGTAAAATTTGGTAATTTTAAGATTTGATTGTTTTTCTTTTTCAATACTTCACACCATTTCTCATGACTGAAGAATTCTTGCCCCCATAGACAGGATAATGCAAGTTTTCTCCAATGTAATCGTATCTCGTCTTCAAATCTAATAAAATTTTCTATCTCCTTGATTAGATCTTTGCCTACGAAATAATAAATAATAAGATCCTTTCATTAGACTAAGGAGAAACCTCATCAACTAAATTCGATACATCATGTAATTAATCCCCTCACACCAGAGTAAATTAGTGATCTATCAAGTACTTTTTCGAGTTCATTAGTTCCAAGATATTAGTCTAACATACCCTGCTACCGCTCTTTACTCGTGAATCTCCATTCTCGTGTCACCGTAGGGCCTCCCGAAATCGCAGCAAAGATACAAATTTTTCAGGGGTATAAGCTACTAATATACCCATCAATTCATTATGAACTATACCAATTATATAAATTAAGTTTTCAAACCCACAAAATAACTCAAAACCGCAAAATATGAATGTTCAACAATTAATCCCCAACCCTGTAGGTGTTTAATGTTCACATCGGATTTCAATCATCACTAATCAAACAAAAAGTGTTAAACGGGAAGAAAGTTAAATCGTTATAAAGCAAGAGAAAAACCTGTGATTTGCTTAAATCTTCACCTCAACAAGAATAAATTGAATATCCGAGCACAAAGACCAAAATCTCTTCAATAGAAATAAAAATCGCACTAAAACTATTCTAAGATCTATTAAAAAATAAAAATCATGAAGAACTAAGAAAATGAGTTAGTTTTTAGAGAGAGAAAACCCATGAGAGTAGAGCAGAAAATCCGCATTTTTAGCTTCCAATCCTTGTTTGAACCTTGCTGAATCGAATCTCTATTATACAAAGACGAAATCTCTTCAATAGAAACAAAAATCAGCTTCTCTAAAATCAAGCCTCAAATCTAAAACAAATAAAATCTACGTAGTGGAAAAATGGCGCCCAGAGAGAGAAACCCCAGCAGAGAGGTTCTTCAATCTTTCCCGCCCGCCTCTTTACCTAAAAACGAGTATATATGGTCCTAGGGTGAACGGGCTTGAAATTAGGTCAAAAACTCAATTTTCTGCCTTTTTCAAGTTTCGTAGCATTTTCGGGTCGCCGACACGTTTCTGGTTCGACACCACTTCCTGTCGCCGCGACATCGGTCACGACATACTTCCTATCGCGACATCGGTCACGCATATACTCTCCCGGTCGCGACATACTTCCGCCGCGACAAATTTTCTCGGACAAAGAATCGGGTTTTTCTTTTCTAACTTGCTCAGCTATAACTTCTTCAGTTTTAACTCTGACGGCGCAGAGTACTCGTTTGGAAAAAGCTCTTTGAATGTAGAATGCAGCCATGAGGAATTTGAACCATTTGATGTTCCAGATGGCACAGAAAAAAATTAATCTTCCCAGTAGCGTCGTAAGACTCTCATGACTCTCTCTTTGGAAATATATTGCTCATTTCTTGCCAAATCACTTGCTTTTCATCAATAATCCTACAAAACCAAGCCGAGGAAATTTATGAGTTTTACATGAATATGGATATAAAATTCACAAAATAACATGTGAAATGAACTCTCAAACATAGATGAGTTTTGCACTCATCAAACAACCTCAAACTTGAAGTTTTGCTTGTCCTCAAGCAAAGAAAAGAAAGCAAAGCTTGTCTGGTCCTCAAGCAATGGAAGAGAAGAGTTCATTTCACCCTTATTTAACCAAATCGAGTAATCAAGCTTTACAAGGGGTATGTGGATATGTGTCTCAAGAATTACCCTTACAAGGAATATAGAAAATATGATCAAGATAATTTATTCATTTTAATAGTGAATTAATTCCCATATCAGATAAATTTAGATCATGGTTCTCACTAGTGTGTGTGTGTGTGTGGTCTTCCCTATCCAAACAATTGCAAGCTAGATGAGTTTAAGAAAATTGAGATAAGTATGTGATCTCCTCTAAGATAATTTATTTAGGTTCCATAGGCTTGTTGTTCTTATCATTCTCCACTAATGTAGGCACACACAACTCTCAAGATCAAGTAGGTCTTTATAAGCTTGTAATTAAGACTTGGGTAAGGGGTAGTTGAGTAGTCATTTTAGGCTAAAACTTACCCAAACATACATATTTTTCTGCATTACCTCCTACTCCATCCCGATTCTTACCATCGCATAGTGACACTCCTCTAAACACCCCAAAATTCCTAAGTTAGGTGCATCCTTCCATACTCATATCACTATTCTCGCACAAATTTTGCATTCTTTCAACAAAACATCAAGAAGCCTTTTCTTTAAGACAAGGTTATTAGAGTAGTGCAATGTCAAAACCCCTTAAGCTTTCTACTGTAACCTCCTTAGCGAGCTTTAAATCAATAGCTCCCAAACCACTTGCCTTAGTAATATTAGGTGTTGAGACACCCTCAGATTTACTTGCTCAGGGAAGGAAGGCTACGAGGCTAGACTCACTCTTCCTTGACTTTTATTGTATTTTTGCTTCTTTACACTCGATATTTGGTATTTTTTTTTTTTTTTTTTTTTGACAATCTTTTGATTTTCAACTTAACTCATTTCAACTAATTTGGAGTTATTTTTCCTATGGAAATAAATCTCCAAACTTGCTCCCTCACCACATTTCTCACTATGTTCAAATCCTCATGTTATATGAGTTCGTCTTTATCGAGGGATAGTGTGATGTATATGAAGGTTATTGGCTTCAAGCTTGGTTTTTTTTTTATAAACAGAATTTTTGCTCTTTAAGGCTCAACATCTTGGTACTAGAGGAATATGCATATGCATATTAATAGGGTTAGCTTGAAAGGCACAATCTTTCCAAGGATGGCCTATATCATTTCCTCTCTCAATTGTTGTGTTGCTCAGATTTCGCTCAAGCAATAATAGAACAAGTTCTAGAACCTATGCAGATCAAAATTAGATGGATTCTCATAAACCTTTCTAACCCAAGCAAAACTCCTTCAAGGGTACTTAGTGACAACGCATGGATTTTGGAGAACCAATGACCAAATAGCCTATTACAAAGAGATAACTCATTAAGCATTAAGTCCTATTATTCTAATATCATTCATATGCCAAGGGTTCATTTATGGTCCTTATTGACATCACAAATAACTCCAAGCAAAACTCAATTAATCAATAAACTCTAACTAAAAATATATCAAACTAAGATGTGTTATGAAGCATCAAACAAAGTCATTATCCATAAAAGTAATTCATAAAATTTCATGCTCAAAGTTGTCATTTTCAACACGTGGTGTGACCCGATAAACTAACAAAAAATAAACACCCCAAACTTTGAGATGAACATTGTCTCAAATGTCTAGCAATGAGCAAAAGGAAGCAATAAAGTAAAAGAGTAATAAAGAGAGTCGGGAAAAGTGAACTCCCTTTGTAGTTCTGGACACTTGAATAGGAACCTTGATGATTTTCGACATCGACATCATGCATTCACCCTTGATACACTCTTTTGCTTCTTTGGAGCCATGAAAGTGGCTTTGGCATTTTCTCAAACACTTGGTGTGCACCAACTTCCTTCAATTCTCAAATGAGTGAGTTTTGATTCTTCAAAACCTCCTTCAATACATGCAAATCACTCCACAATCAACAATGATCCACAAAGAACCCAAAAACAAACAACCAAACCCAAAATTTTTCTTCCATTGTAACTTCTCTTTGATGCTTGGAATGATGGATGGAAAATTGGGTTTCAACAAAGGTAAGTTTGTGGGTTTGTGATGGGTTTTGAAGCTTGGAGATGATGGAGATGGATTGGGGAGGGATGTGATTTAGGATTTGAGTTGATGGGAGATGAATTTGAAAGTGGTTAGAAGTTGCAAAGGTTGGAGGGAAAAAGTATGGTAGGATAGAGTATAAAGTAGGAAGAAGAAAAATAGGTTTTAAAGGGTTAAAGAGCCTCTCTCAAGCTGTGACTCGTGGTGCCGGGTCACGTCAAGAATTCTTGCTACACCCCCTGCTTTTTATCCAACTTGTTATACCATATCTCCTTCATTTTAGCTCGAATCGTATGTGTATGGACTCGTTGGAAAGCCTTCAATGTAGAATGTGCTTATGGGCTGAGGTGAACCATTTGGAGCCCTAATCCAATACAGAAAAATCAGAATGTCAATGCTGCATCCAGCCAGATGATTTCTGACTCTTAGGTTCTCCTCGTTTGTCTCTGCTCCATATCACTTTCTATCCTTCAAAAGTCTCATGCTTATATATTCTCTCAAAATTCCTCCAATAGCAACCCTTAATGCTTTCTTATTCTTGCTTAAACTCATCTCTTGTCTTCACTCTCCTCAAGTACATCATGAACCTTTCCAACTTTATATTCGCTCAATTTGGTTCATTTCATCTCAAAACCTTAAATTTGATGAACATCTCCACTCCATTTTTTTTTTTTCACACTCGTTACACTATAATTACATCAACTACTTTCCATCTTCTTGCCTTTGCTCTTGCAAACTAGTCATGACACCAACATGTTGAGCTTCAAACTTATCTTATTCTAAAAACACTAGCAACAAGAAACACCGTCGAATTTTCATCCCAAAGAAGAAAAAACAAAGAACAAATAAAATAACTAAAAATAGAAAAAGAAAAGAGAATGGATAGAATCCTTATTACCTAGCTTAGGTTGCCTCCCAAGAAGTTGCCCGTTTTTAGAGTCCATAGCCAGACTATTGGAAAAGTACTAGTGCTTCCCATTTGACCAATCATTCATCTTGGAAAGCACTTCCTCTTCATAACCATTCACCAAGGATGCTTTCTTTCGATTTTGAATAGAGAAATAAACTCAAACCCCTTTACTATGGCTGGTGGTTCAGCCCAATTTCTTCAAAAACAGTCCCCTTATGTGAAGTAGATGCAAACACATTTATGCTTAAGGGACTGCTCAAACATGTGCCCTTTTGATTGAAGCAACCGCTGCACTTTTTGCACATGGCTCTTCTGTTCACAAAAGTAATAGTTGGTGAAGATTGAACTTTGCTTTCTCCTCACCCACAAGCAAGGTGAGCTCCCTTGTTGATCAATCCATGCTTGGCTGGCGTAAAGAAGTGTGTCTTTAGTATATGAATTTTGTAGATCCTTCAATGCCCCAAGTCACAAAATCCATGGGGAAGGTAATGTGTCAATCTTCAATAAAATGTTTTCAATAGCCATTACTGACTTACTTCTTCAAATTTCGCCTTATCCAATAATGACTCTTCATCTAAGTTGTTTAGAGGCCTTTGTTCTCAATTTCCAACTCATTTTCACCTCTTCCACGTATTTCAGATAGGAAATTTCTCGCACACCGCTTCTCAAAGGAGTATCAATGCATTCATTGAGATTTGGCAAAGTGTTACTAGAAGAGGTCCTAGTGGAATTTTTCTGAATGCTTAGGACCAAGTGTCCTATTCGAAGCTTCTACATTTTTCAATCTAGCACTAGTGTTGACTGAAGGTGGTCTAAATCTGAAATTTCTTGCTCATGAAGATTAATCATCTTCTTGTTCCTCCATGTAGATAGAAATCCTCGCCCTTAACAGAGACAACTTTCTTCCTCTTGAAATGTGGGATTTGAACTCCCTTGATGCAATACTCCTTTGTCGCATGAGCGAGTCATTGTGAATTCTTTGGTCCAATTTATGAAGAAGTAGTTCAAGCTTGGCTTCTATGAAGGCAAATCTATCTTCTATTGAATGTTCCTCCATAAGTAACAACAAATAAGAAGAAAAACAAAAGAAAATAAAGTACAAAATACTAATAAAATAAAATAAAATAAAAAATAAAAAAATAACAAATAATAAAAACCTAAGAAACAACTCACAACCAAAAATAAAAAAAAAAAATTGCCTAAATTAGCAAATCACCCGTTCTTCAAAATGTCAACTTCCAATGAGAGAAAGTGAACGGCGCCAAAAACTTGTTAAGTGACCAAAAGACATATACAAATTTATGACACTATTACCAAAGGATTATTGTCTAATCCTCGGCAACGGCGCCAAAAACTTGTTAAGTGAACCAATTTGATGTATATGTGAAAATATGGTCAAGGGAGTGAATGTGGTAAATACTCAAAAACTGATTTGAAACAAAAGTAAGTATACTCAAAAACTGAAATGAAAAGTATTACCAACACTCAACCCCTTTCCGCCAAGTGCACGGGTCAAGGCCAAGTAATAAAGTGGACTCTAGGAGTCCTGGATATCGCACTCCACGAGGATTGGAGGTTCTCTCTAATTGAATTTGATCACCCCGACATACAAGGCTCTTCACTATTTAGGCGCACTTCAAGTAGGGATGCCGGAATAAAATCAATTTAATTGAAACAAAAACTGATTAAACTAATCCTAAAAATCTACCAAATAAACAACTACTTAATTTAAAAAGGTATGAAGAGTCACTAGGATGAGGATAATTATTTACAAAAACGCTTTTGCATTTCTCAAAGTGCAACATTTGTGAGTTGAATGCCGAATTTGCCCAAGAGCAATGTAGTATAGCTTGATTTCTCCATACACTATATACATTTCACTATCTAACACACCATATTCCTTTTCAGACAAATGGGTCTAAATAGCTACTTGTAAAATTTGGGTACTTTAAGATTCGATTGCTTTTCTTTTTCAAATACTTCACAACCATTTTTCACGATCGTACACTCTTTCGCTTCATAGATGTGATAATGCGTTTCTCCAATGTAATTGGTATCTCTGCCCTTCAAATCTAATAAAATTTTCTATCCTCCTTGATTAGATCTTTGCTAACACCGATCAAGATCCTTTCATTAGACTAAGGAGAAACCTCTCGATCAACAACTAAATTGATACATCATGTAATTAATCCTCACACCATGAGTAAATTATGATCTATCAAGTAATTTTTCTAGTTCATTAAATTCAAGATATTAGTCTAACATACTCCCTGTTACTCGCTCTTACCTGAATCTCCATCTCTCGTGTCACTCGTAGGGCCTCCCCGAAATCGGGAAAGCAAAGATACAGCTTCTTTCAGGGGTATAAGCCACTAATATTCCCAACAATTCATTATATTAACTATACCAATTATATAAATTCAAGTTTTCAAACCCACAAAATAACTCGAAAAACTCGCAAATCAATGTTCAACAATTAATCCCCAACCCTAGAGGGTGCTTTAATGTTCCACATCGATTTCAATCATCACTAATCAAACAAAAGTAAGAAAATGAAGAAAGAAATCAAGATAAAGAAGAGAAAACCCGTGATTTGAGCTAAATCTTCACCTCAACAAGAATAAATTGAATATCCTGAGTACAAGACCAAAATCTCTTCAATAGAAATAAAATCAGTCTAAACTATTCTAAGATCTATTAAAAATAAAAATCACAAAGAAAACTAAGAAAACGAAAGCGCTTTAGAGAGAGAAAACCCATGAGAGAGAGAAAATCCGCATTTTTAGCTTCAATCCTTGTCTAAATTCTTAGTGAAATCCGAATTCTATTATACAAAGACCGAAATCTCTTCAATAGAAAAACAAAAATCAAGCCTAAACCAAGCCTCAAATCTAAAACAAATAAAATCTACATAAAACTGAAAATGGGCGGGCCTAGAGAGAGAAACCCCAAGAGAGAGGCTCTCCAATCTTCCTCCGCCGCCACTCTAAAACGAGTATATATATGGTCCTAGGGTGAAATGGCTCAAATTAGGGTCAAAATCAGCTTCCTGGCCCCTTCTGCCTCACAGTGATTTCTGTCATGCCAAAGTTCCTCTGTCACACACTGATCCATATCTAAGTCCCACTGCATATACTCTCCCAACATATGCACTTCCAAGTCTGCGATGCCCTCCTGACAACAACTGTGCTTTTCTTTCCAACTTATCCCATCATAATCTCTCTGTCTTAACCTTATTTAATGTATACTTGCTGCAAAAGTTTCCTTTGAATGAATAAATATGTGGCTCTGAACTATTTGATAATGTCCAGATAAAAAATGATCTTCCAGTAAATGTCAGAGGACTTCGTTTGACTTTCTCAAACAAGAAGAATGTTTATTTCTTGTGCCAAACTCATTTCTTTCAACACATCTTACAAAACCAAAGTTCTGGGAGGAAATTTTAAGAGTTTTACATGAATATGATAGTAATGCACAAAAATAATATAAAAGAAAATGAACTCTGAAATGATAGATATGCTTTTGAAAAATTTACTAATATGAAGAAAGTATAGGGCAAATGTTAACAAAATGATAACCTCAGAGATCACTTATAATTGTATGCATTTTTCAACATCCGAATATCGAACGACAAGACATATACATGATTAGTGTCAAGACTCGCTACACACAAATGGGCTTCTATTACATAAGCGCATGTATACATGACTAGTGCTTCGCACTTCGCGCAGTGTTTCACACTTATTACGCGGGCGTGCACATACATATGGCGATCGTTGCTTCTGACAGTACTCCCGGCTAAGGCTACCTGGCCGCCTCTATTACACGGGCAGCACGTATACGATCGCTTCAAAGACTTCCCAAGTAAGGTTACGACGCTTCATTATATGGGCAAAAGTGTGCATACATGAATCAATGCTTAGGCACCCTACTAGTGTTTCACGACTTTTATTACGCAAGGTGCACGTCATGTCTCAGACCACTACCTTCTCGGGTATATACGTGACCGAGCCCCATTCATTCTTTATCTCTGGTCCAAGCAAGCGAATGTTTATATGTGTGTATTTAAATAAGAAAAGATAAAAAGGTAAATAGTTCGGACATGAAGGGTACCTAAAGGTATCAAAGAAGAAGTCTATGTTCTGCACTCCTACAGGAGATAGGATAGTCTGATAAAGTACAAGTAAAACGTACAAGTATAGAAATGTATAGGTATATGTCATAAGATATGATGTGGGCTTCGATAAAGTACATGAAGATATAAGATGTTACAAGGGTATGATACATATATAAATATAAGATTATATGATATGAATATATGATAGACATACCTAAATGAATAGATGGAACATGCAAGGAACACATGATAGAAATGCATAAGTGCTAAGAACGATAGAGATAAGTAAAAGATGACAAATCACAGGAATGAGTACATGTACACGAATGATAGGCATTTATGAATATAAGAATGAGTAAATGCATGCATGATAAAAATATAGGAATATATGTATTATAGAGAAATATGAGAACCGTAATATGAAGGCGTATATGAGAACAAATACATATTAAAGTAATGATAGTATATATTGCATAAGCAATCATGATAACAATACTATTCATGCTACGGTATATGTACGTAAAAATGTAATAAAAACCGATTGCATGTTCACCAAGTAGAGGGATAGATTGGCATGCCATTAGGGAATAAGTCCAAAGATATAAGTTTTGATATCAAGGCTCGCTTGTCGATGAGATAGATCCCGCTGAATGTGGTGGCCCCGGTGTGGTCACCACACAAGGCGCCTTCGCCCTTTATGATGGTCATCGTTTTGTACAATGATACTCCGGGCTCCTTTATATACCACTGCTTCGCATAAAGGAAAGGCTGGGCTGGCCTTCGCCCTTATAGTTTTCTATATCCACTTCTTCGTATTAATAGTGCATGGAAGAGAAAGTAATATGAAAAGTATAACATGAATACAAGATATTTA
This sequence comes from Tetrastigma voinierianum, assembly GCA_016808115.1. Taxonomy (NCBI): domain Eukaryota; kingdom Viridiplantae; phylum Streptophyta; class Magnoliopsida; order Vitales; family Vitaceae; genus Tetrastigma; species Tetrastigma voinierianum. Next base: position 392,819 of record JAEQBH010000651.1, on the reverse strand, counting down.
AATTTAAGACATGAAAATAACATAACAAATGGTATAAGATATAACCATGAAGTAATATATGTACACGAATATGACATGCACGTAATAGGATATGTAATATGAACCATTAGAAAGATAATAGATCAAATTGATAAGTACTAGAATAAGAAATAAATGATATGAAAGGTTATATACAAACGTCACACGATAAGCGCATGCTATACTTAAATGATCATATAAGTGTATCTGTTGAGACGATCATAGTTATTGGTCGTCCCTGTATATGTTCTCACTAAGCGTAAAGCTTAGCACGGGTGTTCAATCCGTGTAGGTACTAAAGAGGAAGCAGAAGACAAGGATAGAGGACAGACATCCGCCATCGCCAGAAAGCAGCCACTCAAACATAGTGCTCACCGTGACTCGCTTCTCAAGGATTCCTCGATGTGTTGTAATAGATAGCAAATGCACAGTTCAGCAATGGGACTCAGATATGTGTATAGATTTTGAGGGACACCACTGGGTGGTAGTTCTTTTGTAAATAAATGATTTTTGTTATTACGTAAATTGTTTGTATAACCACAGGTACGTTCAAACTCCGTGAAAGAACCGGCCAATGAGAGTCCCAAAGATATACCGCTACTCGACTCCGTTCGGATACCATTCGAGTCGGACTCGGGAATGTAGGTGTGACAAGAGGCCACGTGAGTAAAGAGATCTCGTTAAAAGCAACAGCTTCGCAAAGAAGAAAGGGGATCTACGCCGCAACGAATCGAAGGCAAAGCCATGGTCGCCTCGTACGCCGCAGCCGAAGCCCTTTTCAACGTAGCGAGGTCTCCCATTCCAAAACGGGAGCTCGAAAAATCTGACTTTCTAGGCCATTGATGAGCCCGAGTTCTAAGATATAAAAAGGCGACGATTTCGAGGCAAGAGGCAGGGGGGGAGACAGACTGAAAGGAAGCGGAGACGGATAGAGAGAGATTAGTGGAGACGAAGTCCGGGAGATCGCGAAGACGACTTCTTTTGTATTTCTTCCTCTAATTCGTGTGATGCTGGAAATCTTTCAGTTTGTAATGAAAATCACTATGAACTGGTCCTTTCTCTGGGTTTTGTCAACCCTAACCGCACCATTATGGATTAATACTTTAATCGTGTTTTATTTAATATCGATATGAATTCTTTGGTTGTTTTACTCCTGAATTTAATCACATGCTATTATTTGGCCAATTATGGCATGCTAATGCTAGAAGTCTGATATCGAGAGAAGATGACCCGTAGGGCCATGGGTAGAGCAACGCTTGGTCAATCAGAGAATAGAGATATCCCACATTCCAAGTGTAGCACAAGGGTTTTCAAGACCATGCATCTGAGTCGAGGGGTCGGGGCATGCATATATCCCACTAGCGAGATAAAGTGCCAGGTCTCGAGAGAGAATAACTCGTAGGCACGATCAACCCGCTAACATAAATCATATGAATATTAAATAAGTGCACTATCTAGGTGAAATCCATTAGGTACGGTAAGCTGAAGGCAAAAACCCTAGGTTTTCTCATCATTATCTTAAACATAAACTTAAGATAGCTTTCTTTAATTTAGCTAATTTATCTACCCGCAATAAGAATGGATCCAAATATTACCCAGGTCACTCAACCAAGATTTAGCACGCTTCTCTCTCTTCGTGGAAATGACAATTGACTCGCCACTACACTGCGTGAACTCGACGCGTATACTTGCGCGCACGGGTCTGCATTTTCACTAACTTTTACATGCTCACTAATAGCCCCGTCAAGAACCGATCCTCTACAGACACTGTGTAGACCAAGTAATAAGAATATGTGTGCTAGAGGAAGAGATGGGTAGCATCCTAGCTCATTGTCATTCTTTGGAGTGTAGAGGACACTTTGGGGGAAATAGGACAGCTGCAAAGGTTCTCCAATCAGGCTTATATTGGCCCACCCTATTTAGAGATGCACATGCTTATGTATCAGCCTATGATAGGTGTCAAAGAATGGGTATTATATCTAGGAGAGATGAAGCACCTTGAAAAGTATTCTTAAAGTTGAACTGTTTGATGTATGGGGGATTGACTTCATGGGACCATTCCTATCTTCCTCCAACAACAAGTACATTTTACTTCAGCGTGGATTATATCCGCTGGTGGAAGCAATTGCTACTCAAACAAATGATGTTAAGGTGGTGCTTAAGTTCCTCAAAAAGAATATCTTCACCAGATTCGGAACACCCCGAGCTTTAATAAGTGATGAGGGTAGCCACTTTTGTAATAAGTGGGTTGAAAAACTATTGTTGAAGTATGGAGTCCGGCACCAAATTGCCCTAGCCTACCATCCCCAAACAAACTAAGATGCATGAGGTATCTAACAGAGATTAAGGCAATCATGGAAACTGCACGCCTCGAAAAGATCAAGCAAACAAGAAGATTGATAATGCTTTATGGGCATACCGAATAGCTTTTAAGACTCCTAACAGTATGTCTCCATAGGCTGGCTGGGCAAAGCTTGCCACCTTCCATTGGAGCTTGAGCATAAGGCCTATTGGGTGACACGACAGTTGAACATGGATATGAAAGCGGCTGGAGAAAAGAGGCTAGTACATTTAAGTGAACTAGATGAATTCTGGAAGGAGGCTTATGAGCATGCAAGGATCTATAAAGCAAAAACTAAGGCATGGCATGATAAGCACATAGTAAGGAAGCACTTTACACCTGGTCAGCAGGTTCTGTTGTTTAATTCAAGGCTTAGGTTATTCTCGGGAAAGCTAAAGTCTCGATGGTCCAACCCATTTATTATAACTCAAGTGTTCCCATATAGTACCATTGAAATATCACACCCGAACAAGGGAACATTTAAGGTAAATGGGCAAAGGTTGAAACCGTAGTTTGGTGATGAGTTTAAGAGCGACAAAGTCCCTATCTTATTAGACGAAGCAAAATCAAAGGGACGAGCAGCCTAGTGAGAAGGTGTAGAGAAAACAAAGCGTTATTTAGGATGCAACCCAAGCAGAGGGAGTTTCTTCCCTTTCATTTGCTTAGTTCTTTCACAAACTTCATTTTCATTGTTTTTAGTTATACTATGTTTAATTTCTAGATTTGCTTTCTAATTTGACGTAGTCATGTATTGATGAAGATTTTAAGCCAACTAATTCACCTCGTGTGTTTGAATATTTAGGTGCATAATGTAGGAAATTCAAATTTCACAAACAAGGAAGCAATTGTGAGGGTTAAATAAGATAAATTCAAATGGTTAGATGGTGAGATGTGAAGATCATGAATAGGGGAAAGAAAGGATAGGTTGCAAGGCATTTCAATGAGAAAATAGTGCCATGAAATGATACACAAGGTAGCCACACAAGTTCATACAATCCACGCAACTGCGTGAGATAATGGATCAAGAAGAACAAGAATTTTGCAGCCTTGGCCATGCCATTGCGCCACCCCCATGCTATAGCGTGGCCTGAAGGTGCAAAATGCACCCTCGGGCACGCTATGGCGTGCATGTTTCACCCAATTGCGTGGGCTGCTGGGATGTTTAAAAATCCATTTAAAAACTTTCCTTCCTCCACTCACCATACTACCCACCCCACTACATCCACCCAAATCCACCGGTACCCAAATCCGAAAATTCACCACCCAACTTCCATGGCTCTCTCACCAAAACCCACCCCCAAGTTCCAAACCCACCATTCTAAACACATCCCCACCAAGCTTGAGGTGCCACCACATGCCATTGTTTCCAAACTTCTAAGGAAGAAAAATGGGACAAAATTTTCAAGCAATTTGGGTAAGAGCTCCAAGCCATTTAGTATTGTGGTTAAATATAGACATTTGGGAAATAGGATTAATTCTAATTTAACCTTATAGGCAGTTTAGCACTTGTCAAGATGAGATCACCTCGGGAAAAGGCAAGCGAGCTACCTCGGACAACCAACTTGGGCATGAAGATGAAGAGAACGATGTGAAACAAAGGACTTCACCCAAAATGCTTCATGAGTACCTAGATGGGTTTAGAGATCAGCCAGGGCGGAACAGTTGATATGACGGCATACCGGAGTTTGTAGTCATAATCACTCATGAACACGCCATATGGGGCCAACTCCATTGTAACACTCAAGTGCGACATGGGAGCCTGCTAACCACCCACCCACCTATACTCTAGTGTTATACGGATCGCCACCCAATGATCTCCAACTCCTACCGATACAATCTGACACGTGGCCGCTTGGATGGCCTATAAATGGGGTACTCATCCCACCAAAAAAGGGAGAGGGGAAACTTTTTAACTGAGGGAAAGAGGCTTTGACATGATTGGTCAAAGACTCTTCCCTTTCATAAAGGTTTAAAAATAAATTAGTTTTTGAAAAAGTATGAGTTGGGAATGGAAGTTTTAAAAATTATTTAAAATGTTTTAAGTTTTTTTTAATTAGCAATAGATCTTAACCATCAATCAAAACACTCCACTTTCAAGGCTAATATTCAAATGGTTTATTCAATTACTCGTAAGGCTTAAACAATTATTGGGCATGCCGCATATTTGAATACTCAATTGTTTTTCCCGATAGTTAAACATTTTAATTATAATGTAGTTAAATGTCCCACTAGGATTCTAACTTGGGGCCCTTCCCCTTTTTATATCCTATCTTTTTGAAACGTTAAATGTTATACCATATGAGCTAAGCATGATTCGCATTTGAATACTCAATTGTTGTTTTGAAATTTGTGATTTTATTTTTTATAACTTTTTTCCCAGGCATTTAGACTTGTGACCTATATGCTATACATGAATATGTTTTTAGGACTTTAGTTATTCTTGTTCAATAAAAATAATGGCATGTCATATCGTCTTGAAATATTTGTTGATTGTGGATCTTTTATATTTTTTAAAATATATAAATTTATTGATTCAAGTTAGTACTATAATTGATGGAAACATAAAATTAAAAGTGCTAAAAAATTTTAAGGATGGTGCAACATCCACATTAATAGAAAAAATGATTGGCGTGAGTACCGTGGCTTTTAGGCCTATACCCACTACTCAATAGGCCCAGTGCCCGTGCTGGCTCGCATCATGAAGCGGCCCAAGCTAGCATGTCGTATTAAAACCATGCAGAAACTATCCAGACGGGAGAGTCTTAAATCCCGTCTGGGATCCCGAGTCCCCCAACCCTCCATTCTACCACATTTGGAAAGTTCGTTACGGATAAATACATTGAGACGGAAAATACGCAAAAGTTATTTATCCACGGATTTCCTAGTTTCCAAATCACTTATTTCTTAGAAGAATAATCCTTGATAAGGAAAAACATATTTTATCCCTTATTTCTTAAAAGGATAATCCTCGATAAAGAAAAACATATTTTACCCTTATTTCTCAAAAGGATAATCCTTGATAAAGAAAAATAGATTTTATTCCTAAAATAAGAATGGAGATTTGGGAACCAAGCCTTATAAATTGGGAAGATCCCCCACTAAGGAAGGTATGCAACCCTAACTGTCGTACTTCTCTTTTCGTCCTCTCCATCCTTTTTGCTGACTTAACGGATAGGCTACAAGACACCACCGTCGGACCCTTAAAGTTTATATTTCCACGTCGTTGATGCCCCGAGACGCACGCAACTTCGTGCATTGACAATTGGCAACTGGGCCTGCGGGAATTGAACAAAAAGTCTCATCGACAACGTGCAAGAGCTTGGCTCCAACGGCTTTCTAATAGCCCTTCGCCACCAATAGCTCCGACGGTTCCCCTCCCCAAGTCTGATTCGTCTGACACAGTCGCAATGTCAAGCAACCCGGTGAACTAATCGCAAAAAATCAATTCCTCCATTGACATCAAAACATGGAGAGAAAGTAAAAGGAACAAGCAAGAAAGATGAAGGAGTTGCAAAGTCATGTTGAACACTTACAACATGAGAATGACCAATCGCAGACTCGGATCGGACAAAGCCACGATCCTGGAAGAGGTATTATCAATAATTTTTTCTTTAAAGCATTCTCGTTCAATATTTGCAATAACTCACTTTCAAAAGTCCAAATATGGTTGTTGTCCTGCTCGCATTTTTAAAAGCACAGATATGGTTGTTGTATTACTGGAATTTTCAAAAGCCCATATATGGTTGTTGTCCTGCTAGCATTTTCAAAAGCTCAGATATGGTTGTTGTCCTGCTGGCATTTTTAAAAGCCCAGACATAGTTGTTGTCCTACTAGCATTTTTAAAAAAGTCTAGACATGGTTGTCATCCTATTGGCACTTTAAAATAAAAAGTCCAGACATGGTTGATGTCCTGCTGGAAAATTAAAAGTCCATACATGGTTGATGTCTTGTTGACACATAAAAGTCCAGACATGATTGTTGTCCTGCTAGCACAAAAGGTCCAGACATGGTTGATGTCCTACTGACACATTAAAAGTCCATACATGGTTGATGTCCTGCTGGCATATTAAAAGTCCGTACTATGGTTTAACCGCCGGGCACTTCAAAAATACCGCATCATGGTTTCAACCCACCGCACTTTCAAAGTCCGTGATGAGGCTCCCCAAACGGCTGGCATTACCAAAAGACCGTGACCGTGGCTTTAAGCCCGCAAGACTTTCTAAAGTCCGCATCGCGGGCTTCTTCAGGGCCGTCGGGCACTTTCAAAATGCCGACTTCAGGGGGTCCTAAGCCTGTTAGCACTTTCAAAGTCCAGATTAGGTTCATAATCAGCTGGCATTATCAAAAGACCAGACCGTGGCTTTAAGCCTGCTGGCACTTTTTAAAGTCCAAACTGTGGCTCTTAGTCTGCTGGCACTTTCAAAAGGTCTGACTTGTGGCTCCAAGCCTGCTAGCACTTTCAAAGTCCAGGGCCGGTGTTCTTAGTCATCGCACTATCAAAAGACCGACCGCCCGCTTCACCGCACTTTCTAAAGGCCAGACTTGTAGCTCTAAGCCTACTGGTACTTTCAAAAGTCCAGCCTTGTGGCTCCTAGCCCACTGGCGCATGATTAAACACAACACCAGCCTCGCCTACGGACTGGGGAAAGACAGTCCAAAAACGGCACTCATTACCGCCCATGTGCAAATCCTCGCTATTATGCACCTTGGCAATCGTTTCTATAATGGCTACTGGGACCGGGGGGCACCCAGGGTTCGCAAAGAGCCCTAAAGGAAGTGGTGAATCCGAAGACTCACCGTCGGGACCCTTCGCCTACGGGCGTGATCCACACGGAATCCAAAGAACGGGTTAGACATATCACCCCTCCCTCAACTGACTCACAAAAGATTGGGTCCACCTAATCCACAAAGCCTTCTAGTCCCGCATCGACAGCCATGATCTATCCAACCTTCTTTGCCTTCTTTCTCTTCACCGCCTGGGGGGTAGGTTGCGAATCTTGTTCCCTCAAAGGTGACTTATCAAGTCGGATGAAGCTAGCCAAGACCCCTTCAGCAATCTAGACTTGAGGCTTTCGAGTGAACCTCGCTTGGGAAAAGCTACTCGGGATTCACTTCAAAAGATTAGAAAGAACAAAATGTTCCAATTACTTAATTGTAACACCCCTTTTTTTTTCTAACAATTTAACTCAGAAGCTCGATACTAAAATAAATGAAAGTCCAAATGCCATCGATTACCGAATACAAATTATTTTTTCTCTTTTCTTTTTTTTCTTTTCAGATATCATAGAATATATAATGTAATATGCATCAAAACATTTACGTAGGGCTCCATCATTTTCGGGATAAATCCCACATTTGTACAATATTATGGCATTATGTGCCTCAATCGATCATTTACAAAATATATCATAGCTTTCAAGAACAAAACATTTACAAAATAAAATCAGAAGCCATACAAAATGGTCAAATCCATTTCCATGAATGCATGGTCGATCTTTACTCGACAATCGCGCCTTTGAAGTCAATTTAAATCTCACGGTATTCGCCCTCGCATACGTTTATTAGATACCTGCGTAATGACAAAAACAATGCGGTTAGAATTTTCATGCTTAGTGGTTCTATACAATCTTTCTCTTCATTTCACTTAAATCGGGCTCCATCCAATGTTTGGTAAAACAATGCTTTTGTACATTTTTCCACGACCAATGCAAGATATCACATATATATATATATATATATATATATTCATTTCCATTTACATTCCAATTATAATTCATTGGTCATTTCAAGTTATATAATTTCATATAATTTTAAATCATTCAAATCACAAATCATGCACTTTTCAATCTTATTATCATTTTGGCCTTATCGAATTTAACCTATGCTTTGCAATGTGATAAAATCACCAAGACGATCCCGGGCCGAGTCACAGCCAAGATAAAACGCTTTATAAACACAATACGCCCCGCTTAGGTCAGCCGATTGGTTATTAAAAATCAATTTTCGTGAACACTACTCGATACTATCTCGTCGGGCTACTGGACGAGTGACACTTCATTACATTCGACGCAGCATCGCTAATTCACCCTTACGGGTATATCAATCTATCATTAACTGAACTTGAAATCTGCTAACATTCTTTTAAGGGCTTCAAATCATTCAATACAATTTACAATAGTGTATATACATTTGGATGGTAATAATTTTTATTTTTCATCACTCATGCAAATTTTCATATGCAATTTATTTTGCACCCATTGTCTCAAATCAATTCTTAAAACAAATCAATATGTAATTTAACATAAATCATTTCAATATTTCATAATATTTCACAATCAATTGAAACAAATGAAATAAAGAGTGTAGATCAAACTTTCACAAATTTGAAACAAGAGAGATATTGAAGAACAAACTCAAAAGTTTTGTCGCTTCGATTCCTATCCTTGAATCCCTCTGCCAATATCAAGCTTCCTCATCACCAATCCCTAATCCATCACAAATATGTCAGCAATTAAAGAACAACCTAAGAAAGAAAATCAAGCCAGCATTCTAGATTTCTTCTTGGTTAGGCTGATATCCCACCCAATTTCACTTGCAAAATTTTATGGGGACACATGAGCCATATTTTTCTCATGCTTCCTTCAAGAAAATGATAGCTCTATGAGTCTATTTTCAATTGGAATTAGAATCATCTCATTTGGATCACCCAAACTCAAGTTACGGCATTTTAATGCCAAACTAGTCGATATGCTCCAAATTTCACCGGATCACCCAACGTTATTTTTTATTTCTGTGGTTCTTAACTCGCTAATTGCAATGGTTCCTTCACTCATTTGAAGCTATGTCTCAAGGTTTCTTCTCCAATCAAATCATCTGTGACACCCCAAATCTCGTGGTTCATGACAACCCGTCAATCTGATTTAATATTTGGTGGATGTCGGGTAACCGACACCACTCATGAAACCCGCAAGAGTCTCCAGGCCGGAGCTTCTACCAAGATGTTGGCCAACTCCCCACCTCACATTTACACCTGGCCCACACGGTCCATACACGGATAAAATGAGTAAAATGGTCACTAGTTCCATACATCACTCAAAAGAGAACTCCAATCCAACTATATTGTATATGGTTCAAGAGTACAATCACTTTAATTCAAACATATATTAAGATTTATAATTTTAATACATGTTATACAAAAATAACCAATCAAAGCCAATCCGCTTTCTTCTAAACGCCTTGTGTGAGCGCCGGTCCCTCCCGCAGACACTCCTATACCGGGGCCAGTGATCCCGACGTTGAAAAACAATGCCCAGAAATACTCCCTACATGGGCTGCTCCCACCTAAGTGCATTGCTGTCGCTGGAAACAATCACACCTCAAGTAAATACATGATCCTACTTTGAATGTCTACATGCCCAAACTCATGTTCCCCGAGTCCCCACCCCGACTTCTCAACAAGCCTAAGTCAAATATGATAAAGACAGCCAAAACAAAGCTTTTGGCTCTAGAAAACTTTGCTACCTGGCACTCCAAGAATATTGACTACCCTCCTCGAGGCTTGACCCATCGATAAACCTCCGAAACACCACGGGCCCCTCCGACGTGAATTGTTGGACAATCTCCCAACACAATTCTCCAGAAAATCTTCCGTCGAAATTCCTTTCACAACCGTTTTCATTTTTCTTTCAATTTCTTTCATGTCATGCACTCACACCTACCATCTAGGGTGCCCTGGTGCATATGGAATGCATTATGCCAATTCCAAAATATTCATGCTAACATATTTTTCATGTACATATTAACATAATTAATTCACACACATCATGTTATTCAATTTGCAACCAATAACATCAAAATTAGCTCACATGGGCTAATTAACCAATCAAGCAATTCATTTTGAATCACCCAAACCACACAACAAAATCATGTGAACAAAGGAAACCCCTGATCGGGCAACCGTTTCACTCCGCCACAATAATAAGGATTTTCTCCACTCGATTCAAATGTTTTGAGACCGAAATCACGGTTAAGTCAAGCCTCAGAATATCCCTAACCATTCACATGGCTCTTAGCCAAAGAATAATAAAGTGTAGGAAGACCTCACCTCTTTAGAGCTGCTCTGAACTCCATCAAACAAAGCCCACGCCAGTAGTCCTCACCCCGTATAGATCGACTTTGCTTCTCGCCCGCTTGAGGAACCACGTCCGAACGGCAGAAATCTGAGATAAGTCACACTCTCTCTCTCTTAGACCTCGATCCCCAACCTACTACAATTTTACTTCTCCTTTCTTCTGGAGAAGAAAATTATATTCCTTCCTTTCGCCTTATTCACGCTTAATTTTCTAAAAATTCCCAATGTATCCCCTTCATTCCACTATTTGACACATGGCTTAATCTAAGCCATTCATCTCCATCATCTCACTAATCACAGAAGATGCAAACACATGGTACATGTAGTAGGTGACTTTTGTCACATCACATGTCTCTCACACGCCATTTTACGGCACTCGGACACCTGGTGCCTCGAAAAATGTGAAATTCCGATTGTCTCGGAATTCGACGTGGTAGCTAGATTTCGCGAGACGATTCCAACGGTGAAGTCCATTTCGTTATTCGAGATCTAGAAAAATTTTGGGTGTTGACCGAAATTATCGTTTTACCATTTTTCAGAAAATTCGAATTTTCCTGGGTTTTACATTCTACCCTCCTTAAAAAGAATTTCGTCCCGAAATTTTGGACAATCACAACAAATCACATGCATATGCAACGTGCACTATGTCATGCATGTAAACTAGTCATTAAGTACTAAACGACTAAACCACGTACCTTCATCCCTAAACAAGAAGGGATAGGTGGCCCGTATCGTGTCCTCTTGCTCACACGTTGACTCTACTCCACTACATACCATAACACCCCCATTAGCCTCTCACTGGGGCCTTGGCGCCCAAAACTGATCCCGATTATCCTGATATCGCGCCACCGGGTCCTCCTCGATGTCCCATCGTCAACCTCAATCTCTCCTCAATCCACTACATCACCGGATATGGAGGTAATCTATACGGAGATGCAGTCACCCGTGGACACCCGACATGCCGCGACCAGCCAACCGGCACGCATAAAGGTTTCACCCTCTCGAGTATCTCGAAGGGCCCAATAAACTCCGGAGCAACTTCCCTCGCTTGGTCGAACCCGACCACTCCTTCAGCATCACCTTCAAGAAGACGTGGATTCCAACCCTCGAACTCTAAGGATCGACCGTAGCACATCTCCCATAGCTCTTCCTCGCCTTACCAGTCATAAGAAGACGCTGTCAGATCAAGCTCACCTTCTGGAGGTGTCTCTCTAATCGATCAAGACCCGCGGATGGAGCCTCCCACCTCCGATCCAACATATCGCTGATCTCGCATGGCCTCCCATACAATGCCTCATATGGTGCCATCTCGATACTCACCTCGATAACCGTCGCTGCAGCGAATTCCATCTAAGGGCAATGCTCTTCCCGCCTACTCCCAGATCCAAGACGCATGTCGCGAAAGATGTCTCCTCTAACACTCAGAGGTCCTTTGATCACCATCTCGTCTGCGGCAGTTGTACTTCATGGTCACTGCAGCTCATAGCTCTTTAAACTCTTCTGTGCGCCATAAACCTTTGCTTTCATTCGACACTACTGATGGCAGGTACTCCATGTAGCCGACTATCTCTCGAATGTACAACCCGCCGCACTTCCACGTGAAGGTCATCCGCACGGCCAGAAAATGCGTCGACTTCTGAACCGGTCCACCCACCCATATCGATCGCGCCCTGTAACAGCGTCGGTCGCGTAATCCATCGCGGACGCGTTCCCACTTCCACTCACCACCTCCAATGGCCGGCAGTCTTTACTCGCTCGTGCTCAAATTTAACTTGTCGACACGCGAGACATCGTCGAATAAAGTTTCCTACGTGTCTCTTCATCCCACTCCAATAGATCGGGCGACGGCGATCCTGGTACATCTTCGTCCCTCCTGGATGCACGGCAAATCGAGAGCAGTGAAACTCCCTAAGAATCTCATCTCTCAAATCAGTTAACTGTGGAACCACTACCCGTCCTCTATATCGAAGATTACCATCTACTTGAATGGTTTAGCCCTCGTCACCTGTACCTGACTGTACCTGGTCCCTGATGGACACTATCTTTGTGTCATGTCCCCCGAGACTCCGATCACCGCTTCACAGTGACTGCGGTAGCCACTTCAAACTCCCAACGCATTCCTCGAGCATACGCGTGCTCGCAGCATCGCAGTCGCCCAAACCCGGTCCCACGCCTCCGAAAGCATCCGCCACTCCCGGTTTACTAGCAATTCTTTGCTCCCGTGACTTCCGACTGTATCGCATCGCTCACTACATTTGCCTTACCAAGGTGGTACGCAAAGTGAAGTCATAGTCCTCTTAATTCCATCCATCGCTGCCATATTAAGGTCTCAGCTGCTGAAAATATACTCGTGACTTTGTGGTCCGAGTACACCGAATCGCTTCGGGCCATAAATAGTGGCGCCAAATCTTCAAGGCGAAGACTACGTCGCCACCCATGTTGTGTGTGGGTAATTTCGCCATGATTTTTTCAACTAACGGGAACCATAAGCTACTACCTCCCGACTGAGACAACACATCCCGCCAGCTCCCCTCGAGGCATCACAATACACCGTGGTACTCGTCCCCCGTCCGAGACTATTAAGATAGGGGCCGGCAAGCCCCTCTTTCAACTCCCCTGAATGCCTCTCGCATCGGTCATCCCAATCAAACTTCAATTCTCCTTCCGGTCAATTCACATAGTGCCGCTTAATCGAGAGAAATCTCAATGAATCTCCTCAGAAAATTCCAGCCAATCCTAAGAAACTATGTATCCTCAAGACCGACTTCGGCTCCTCCCAACTCATCACGACCTCACCTTCCCAGTCCACTAACTTCATTCGATGTTGACACCACGTGTCCTAAAAACCTCACCTCAATAAGTCAAAACTCGCACTTACTAAACTTGGCGTACAACTGATGGTCTCTTAGCAACTGTAAAACAATCCTTAAGTGACCCTCATGCTCCCTCTCTGATCGGGAGTAGATCAAAATGTCATCCACGAAGACCACGACAAACTGATCCAAATAGGGTTGGAATACCCTATGCATGAAGTCCATGAACGCTGCTGGCGCATTCGTCAATCCAAAGGGCATCACTGTAAACTCAAAGTGCCCATAAAGCGTCTTGAACGTTGTCTTAGGGATATCTATCTCCTAACCTCACCGATGGTAACCAGCATGTAAGGTCTATCTTAGAGTGGACTCACGCCTTCAATCGACAACAAGTCATCAACTTCTGCAATGGGTACCGATTTCGATCGCAACTGCTCAACTGTCATTAACACGACGAAGGGTCTTGTCCTTCTTCTTCGCAAATAGAACCTAGCTACCCCATGGTGAAGTGTTCGATCTAATGAACCCTTGTCCAAGAGCTCGTAGTCGGACTTCGAAGTTCCTCGCAAACTCAACTCGGTACCATCCTATGGAGTCATAGAGATAGCGAAGTACCGTGGTGTAATCTCGACACCAAAGTCTACAACCCTCTACGAGGGCAATCCCGTAGCTCGTCCGGAAAAACATCCTCATACTCGTAGACTACTCGAGGTAAATCTAAGTCCGCCACCTTATCCCCAAGGTGGGCAGGCTTGCTAGCCAACTCCGCTAACCGCCCATGACACCGACTCGCATACCCCAGTGGGCAAAACATCATGCTTCGTCTCCCCGAAATACAACACGAGTACCGTCCCGCGCGGTGCTGTGAATCCTCCTACGCTCACAATCGATAATCGACTCAAGTTGTCACCCAATCCATCCCAAGGATGACGCCGAACTCGAAGATGTCCATGACCTCGTGTCCAATCGTGAGTAGAATCCTAAGATCTCAACTCAACCACGACATATCATCCCTATCCTCGCCCTAATCCCTGGGGGAGAACTCACACACAAGGGCCTCCATACCTCAACTTAAGCCCAACTCTATCACAACCGATGCAACATAAATGAATGCGATGCACCGTGAATCAAATAACACTTCCAGCCTATAGGCGAGACAGCGCAAAACGCACTCGTATTTGTCGATCCGCTTAACCCACCCTATGGCGTGATGGCGACACGCCCCCGAACCCTCATGTCTCTATCGGGCCCTGGCCCTCTCGCCTGTACTTGCAGTCCGGCCTCTCGGCCTACCTATGTAACGGAGGTGCCCTATGCGCCTCCTGAAACCGATATTGGCTCCGCCCGCACCGGCCGCGGAGGAATAAATCAGATCCTCTCCTATCTCACCGCTGATCGGGATCAGGCTGCCCCAAACCCTAGGATCTTTGTCTTTAGGCAATCCTCTTCATATAACCGGCCGCCGGCAATGGTAAAGTAAAACCATCTACCACAGATCGGGTAACTCCCCGATCTCGCCCCCTCGTTCTGACGGTCGCGGCCATGGAACCCACGTGAACTAGAAGCCTCTCAAGGCTTCTTCCCCAAACTAAGACCCACTCCTTCCTCTTGCTACTAACACCAGATCTCGAAAGTGTCACATCCTCATCTCTCATGGTCAAGGCAGCCCTAACCATGGAGTCCATATGTCCTACAAAGAGTCCCACAAATTCCGCCCGAACGGACAACTTTAGCCCATTCTCATCCGCGACCTCGCCATGTCCTCGCCACGAGTCAAGAAACGGGCTAGCTTCGTGAATCTAGCCACATACTCCAATACTGTCATAGTCATCTGCCTCAACTCTAGGAACTCCTGCTTCCTTCGCGTGATCGCAGCAATATCCTGAAAATACTCGCTCTACGAAAAGACTTCCCCATCATCATGAACTCTACCTGATGTCATTGCCCTAGATCTCTAGAGTGTCTCTACCCAGCCCACCTCATACTCAAAGTTCCCGCCTAGCCGGAATGCAGCCAGTCCGATCCCCGGTCGTATCGGAGGTAATCTTCATAGCCTCCAATACCTTCTCCACCTGCATAAACCAATAGTCTGCCACCATCGGATCTCCTCCCCCTGTGAATATCGGAGGATGATGTGCCCTAAATCTCCGGGAGGTACTCGACCTCCCCGTCCCAACCGCGCTAGGCTCGGCAATGGCAAGAACACCGCAATCCCTACAAATCTCAACAAAGGCCTCGTCGGGTCAACATCGGTGGTGCTCGCTAGCACCTCGTGGACGACCTCTACGTCCTCGCCCTCAACTAGCCATCTACACATGTCAAATGACAAGTTAAGTTTTAATGAAGTATCTCGAAGGGTGTAAATACAGCCCCGAGACACTATTCACATTCCTTAAAATTTTATACACTATGTCCATGTATTCATAGGTAATGCAAGACAATAATTCCATATCTTAAATTATACGCAACAAAAAAAATTATTTTATTTTATAAAATTTTATTTTATTTTATTTTTATTTTTACTTATTGAAAACCTCGTGAACAATGCTCATGAACAAAGGTTCACGCACGCTGATCCAAATAAAGGACTGCACGTTGCATTAAGTCAAAATCGGTCGAGTGCGCACACATCCATGGCCTGTGTCATACGCGACACCATGCCCAAGTCAGGCGCACGCCACGCCGCGGGCACGCGCTGCCGCATCACGGCCTCCCCGCCATATCGTATCGCGGTCGCAGCGCATGCGCCGTGGCCGCTGCCTTGCTCCGGCGCACGGGCGCCGCGGTCGCAGGCGCCCGTTGCGCGCTGCGTCGCGACGCAGTGGCCACGCCGTGTCGCAAATTTCTCCCCGCCAGATAAGTGTGCACCTCCTTATCGCGGTCGCCGCAAGGCAGACAAGAGACGCTGCTTAGCGCTTATGTCGCAACGCCTGGCTTCACGCTGTGGTCGTAGCCCCGCCGCAACACGTAGAATCGCGGTCGCAATACAACTTCCATCGCCGCAGCCGCTATGTCGCGCGCACTACCGGCCGCGGTGTCACGCACATCGGGCCATATCGCGGCCCCCGGCCGGGCCATGTCGCAGACCATGCCGCACGCCGTTCGCCGTGTCGTCAATACAACCTATTGTATCGCGGTAATTCGTGATCGGAAAATGGGTAGTACTTCATCCAGCCTCCCGCATTTTTTTTTTCTTTGTTTTTTTTTCATTGTTCCAAATATCAAGAAGACTACAACAAAAATATATATATATATTATTATTTTTCACGTTTTCGTAGAACCAAAAATATTTATTTTAAATATTTTTTTTCCTATTTTACACATTATAAAACCTCAGAAAAAAATTTCCTCAACTCATTTTTTTTTTCATATAATTTTGGACTAATTAGCCCAAATTTTCGAACACCTAAGGTTATATTTTCTCTAATTCTGTTCAACATTTTTCCCATGCTACTTCCTACCTCAAGTATACAAATTCACACAATACACAACACACAATCCAATCACACATCACATTTCATTCATCAAAATGCATAATGGATACATGATCTAACCCGTTCCCACCGAGTCCTGAGCAGATCACATACCTAACCTCCTGATACCGTCGTGACGCCCAAATCCAGTGGGGTCCGGCTGACAACCCGTCAACTCCGCTGAATATTCATGGATGCTCAAACCCGACACCACCATGAAAATCGAAAGAAAGTCTCCTCTTTCAGATTTTGAGCCTCACCCAAGATACAACTCCGTCCCCACATTTACACCGACCACACCGGTCCATAATGATAAAAATGAGTAAAATGGTCACTTGGGCCCATACATCAATACTCACAAAATATATCCCAACCAACTATATTACATGATTCAAGAGTTAATAAATCACTTTTAATTCAAACATATATTAAGATTTACAATTTTAATACATATTATACAAAAATAACCAATCAAAGCCACAATCCGGCTTTCTTCTAAACGCGGCCTCTAGTGAGAGCGCTGGTCTCCCGTGCACCCATGTACCGAAACAGTGATCTCTCGATACGTGAGCAATGCCCAGAGATAATTTCCTACATGGGTTACCTCACCTAAGTGCACATGTCATGGGAAACAATCACACTGGGCAAATGCTGCTACGATCCTACTAACGTCTACACGCCCAAACCATGTCTCGAGTCCTCACCGACTTCACACATGCCTGCCAAATGCGAATAAAATACGCTTTCTTCAAAACAAAGCTTTGTTCTAGAAAACTTGCTACCGAGATTTGGTAAATATATTAAACTACTCTCCGAGGTGAATCTATAAGATAACCTTCCGAAACAATTCATGGGCCCCTCCGACGTGAACCGTTGGACAATCTCCCAACACAATTCTCCGGAAAATCTTCCGTCGAAATTCCTTTCACAACCATTTCATTTTTTTTCCAATTTCTTTCATGTCATGCACTCACATCTACCATCTAGGGTGCCCCAGTGCATATGGAATGCATTATGCCAATTCCAAAATATTCATGCTAATATATTTTTCATGTATATATTAACATAATTAATTCATACAAATCATGTTATTCAATTTGCAACCAATAACACCAAAATTAGCCCACATGGGCTAATTAACCAATCAAGCAATTCATTTTGAATCACCTAAACCATTAGATAACAAAATCGAACAAAGGAAACCTTCGTGCTCAAGACTGCTCACTCGCCAATATCAATGTGTGGGATTTTCTTCACTCGGTTCAAATGTTTTAAGAACAAAATCACGGCTAAGTCAAGCCTCGGAATATCTCTAACCATTCACATGGCTCTTAGCCAAATAATAACACAAGAAGGAGAAGACTCCTACCTCTTAGAGTTGCCGAACTCACCAACCGATGCTCACGTATCCCTCGCGCATCGACTTGCTTCTCTCGTCCGTCGAAACCGACTCATCCGAACGGCGGGAAATCTAAAGAGAAGTCACACACTCTCTCTCTATAATCTGGATCCCTAACCTACTGCACAATTTCTCCATTCTTTAGAGAAGAAAACTATTCCTTCCTTTGTCTTATTCATTTAACTTTTCAAAAATTCCCATTGTGTCCCTTCATTCCACTATTTGACACATGGCTTAATCTAAGTCATTCATCTCCATCATCCCAATTAACTCATGCAACATGTGTCACATGGGCATGTAGGTGACTTTGTTACATCACATGTCTCTCACACTAGCATTTACGACACCCGATGCTCAAAAAACGTGAAATTTCGACCGCCTCTAATCACGAAATCTGACGCTAGATGTATTCCCGCAAGACGATTCCAACGGTGAAGTCCGTTTCATCATCCGAGATCTAGAAAAATTTTGGGTTTTGACCGAAATTACCGTTTTACCCTTTTTCAGAAAATTCGAATTTTCCCGGGTTTTACATCATCCAATTTGGATCAACAAAACTCAAGTTATTGCATTTTATATCTAGACTACTCTAATTTATAAAAATGTAATATGCACATACCCACTTTGACAGCATTTGGAACTGGGGGTTACAATTACATACACTTCCTTCAAGTAAATTATTCCCCTAGAAGTCTAGTTTATCCATATTTTTTAATCACTCAATTTGGATGAGTGAAACTCAACTTATGGCCAAAAAACCACAACTACACCCAAAACAGAGCATACCCATCAGCTACCCGAAACTCACCTTTAAGCCCATATTCGGGAGCCTTTGAGCTACAAGTTGCTCATGGTCCCTCTATTCATTTGTAGCTCTAGCTCTTATGGTTCTTTACCAATTGGAATCACTACATTTAGATGATTATAACTTAACATATAGCCAAAACAAGAACAGGGATTTTGACAGCAACTCCTTTGAAAACACAACATTTTCCTTTTTACAAACATTCTTCAAAACCAATCCAAACCAATACCAACCAACAATACACTCTAAAAAATTCAACTCCAACACAACCCCAAAAACTGGATCTACAAACTAATCAAAATCACATTTACATAAGGTTAGATTTTTCCCCAAATCCAAACACAAGAAAAAGAGTTCTGTGGTTTGTGTTCTTACTTTGAATCTCAACTTTTCGCACTGAAGGCTTCCTCCTCAACCCCACTTTTCTCTCTCAATATCCAAATACGGTTTTAAAATAAATGGCCATTCTATCAGACCAAATGTGGTCTTGGGTATCTTAGACATCATAAGGCCATGTTTGGCTTCTAAAACCCATTTTGAGTTGTTCCTCTCCCGCACTTTCCATATAACTCATACTTTCTAGCTTCCGGTACTTCAATTCTCACTATTCACACTTAGACATATTTTCTTTATCATAAATGACCCTAGGTCCTCATTTGGATAATTTTTCCCTTAACACTTGGGTACTCCTGCTCCTTTTTCATTGAATCATAATCAATCATTTATCATTTAACATTTAACATATGATCATTTAACAATATCCGAAAAATTCCCCCAGTTTGCTCAATTTATACCCTAAACACATAATAAAAATATTATAAAAATACTAGGGTATTTTTTGGGCGTTACACGACCTTTCCTGGTAGCGGAGGGGGGATGACGGGGGCTATGTAAGAAAGGGGTTGGAGCCTAACTCCTGCAAGTTCTTCACTCGTAAAAGGTGCTCGTTACGCTCCCTCTCAGTGATCTCAAGCAACCAACTGATGTTGAGAAACGTGCGGTTCCCACGTGCTATGTTTCCAAACATGCATTCAATGCACGCATTAATTCTCCTAGTCCCTTCAACTTTCTCCACTCAAGGTTTACAAGCACCGTATTTTCCTTGACTAAAGAAGCACCAACCTTAGCCAAGGGAAGTGGGGCATTGTGACTATCGTCCTATTCCCCAAATTCACCCGATCATGATCCAAACCGAGTCCGAGTTAAGCAGCGAGTTCATTTACCGTAAAACATATACAAAAACAAAATAACCATTTGTGCCGACATTCCATTCGTGATATAAACACTTTCAAATATGCGGAAGCGATTTAATTGCCTAATTTTTACAAACATTTACATTTAACAAAATGCATTTACAATGAAAGCATTCATGCCCATTCAAAATAATATACAAAATCATTTTAGAGTTTAACTCTTTTGATCACAAAACATTGTTCAAAAGTAGGATGGATATATATGACTTTAGTATAAGGCTTTTACTCCGCTTGACATAAAAGGAATATATACATATTCTCTTAATCTCAAAACATGTTCAATTCAGCTCCTAACAACTATTTGAGGTTAAAATTTGGTATTCTACAGTTCTTCAATATTACTTCATAAAAATGATATTCTTAGAGTTCAATTCCCTCTCTTTTTTGAAAACATATTCAATAAACATCTCAAAAAACAAAATGAAGTCAAAACCATGAGCTCTTTCCCATTGTACATCTACAAGAACCTGAATCAATGCAAAATAAAGTGTCAGGTTGCACATCATGAATGGTAATGGTTGCTTGATGATGATCATACTTTACGCATACCTCCGCTTCATGAACTGCGACTCGCGCCTCACTGCCGATTCGCTCCCGCTACTTTCTACTTTGCACCGGCACACGACAATAAAAACAACGAGCTAAGCATTTTCATGTTTAATGGTTCTATACGATTCTCTCTTTATTTCAATTTAAATCAAATCATGCAATTTCATAAGACAATGCTTTCGTGACTTTCAAACCCACCAATGCAAGATAATACATACATAAAGCATATATTTCCCATTTAATCAATTACAACTACTAGTCAGTCTCAAACTATGCATTTTCATAAAAGTAACAAAATTTATTCGTGATCATAAATCATGCACTTTTTCATTCTCATTATTATTTTGCATTTTTAGCCTTTATCGACCAACTTATGCTGCTGGCACAGGATAACGAATCACCTGCACGGTCCCGTTGTTGCAAAAAGCCGTTGTAAACACGATTTTATAAAAATATAAAATTTGGCCTGGTGGCTAATTTATCGATACATTCCTGGCCACAGGCATAGGACGGTATGCCAAAGCAATTTTACGCTTGTTCAACTCTTATATTGGTATATCAATCTATCCTTAACTCGAATTTAATGGTTAACATTTCTATTACATATCTCAAATCATTTATAGGAAAATATTAAATATAGTATGTATTTTTATACAAACAAATCATACTCTTAATACTCATGCAATTTTCATGTCATTCATTTCACAATGAATCAATTCCTCAAATTTCTTAACTTAAATCAATCCGCAATTCATTTCACAATTTATTTGCATCAAATCAATTTAAAACAACTAATATGCAATTCAAACATTTTGAGATAAAGATTTGAAAATAATGAGAAAGAAAGGTGTAGAACAAAACCCAAAAAGTTTTGCACTTTGATCTCACCCTTGACCCCGATCTCGGGCCAGCTTCTCCTCGTCAGCCCCATTCCAATATATAATTAAAACAATATTATTCTTGCGCACTAATGATTTTTGGTTAGGTTGATTTTCGGAGATTAATATCACATTCTTAATCTCGCAGGCAAATAAGGGTAAAAGGATACAAGCTCCTGTGATGAAGTTAGTTTCCTAACTTAATCCATCACATAACCAAAATAATAAATTTCGCCTCTGCCTTTAATCTTTTTCAACAGTACTCTTGATCAATTAAACTATCCCCAAAGGAAGATTAGTTAAAAACTCCTCAAATGCACACTAACATTCACACGCAGCGACCGTTATTTTCCGCTTTGTACTATCTGGACTTTATTACCCAAAAATTATTCAAACGGTCTTCAAAAATTATGAAACTCTCTAGTTTAGTCCTTTATATACCCAATGACATCTCTGAAAATTTTCAATTTAAAATTCCTTCTCTAAGGCCCTCAACCACATAACACAAACAAGGCAAAACATGTTGTTTTTTTTTTCAGACATCAATACCTTTAAAACGTCTCACCAAAACCAATCCTAATGTTGTCCAAAATTAACTTCAAACATTGATTTGATTAGCTTAGAATTCGCTGTCTAACCAACCCTCAAGAATTCCAAAATCATATTATAAACCAATTTGTCCATTTTTTAACTTTAACATCCTAAAACCCTAACTCCGCCAACTTTTGACACTAGAACAAAACACGTTTCTAAAAATCAAATAAATTTGCAGTCACCCCTCATTCAACTAGAAAATTAATATTTCAAGACCATATATTCCTTCCTAAGACCTTTAATTATCCCAACAATCTATTCTCATAAATTCCAAACAAACTCAGCCAAAACAAATTAAACCCGTTACGGCATTTTAATGCCAAATCGTTTAGTATGTCTAGCCTACTCGGTTACTTCATCGTTATTCTCAATTTCATGTCTTAACTCCATAAATTGGTAATGATTCCTTCTACTCATTTGAAAGGTGTTCTAAGGTTTCTTCTCCAATCGAATCATCCAATTCCGATCACCAAAACTCGTTATTGCATTTACATCTGACTACTCCACTCTGCAAAGTATAATCATCGTTCTTACACATGCTCCACTTTGGATAGATTTTTGGGCACTTTTGGGTAACAATCTGCATACACTTCCTTCAAGTAAATGATTCCCCTAGAGGTCTATTTTAACCAGAATTTTGAATCACTCAATTTGGATGAATGAAACTCAACTTATGGCCAAAACACCATAACAACACCCAAAACAGAGCATACCCGTGAGCTACCCGAACTCACCTTAAGCCCATATTTGGGGAGCCTTAGAACTACAATTTGCCTGGTCCTGCTCATACATTTGGTAGCCCTATTCTATGGTTTTATGAATTGAACTACTTTAATTTGGTTGATTATAACTTAATCTATAGCCAAAACAAGAACAAGGATTTTGACAAATCTTTGACAGCATTTCCTTTGAAAACCAAACATTTCCTTTTTTACAAACACTCCTCCAAACCAATACCAAAACTCATTTACAACCAATATAAAACATCTTTATCCACATTTGGGGTTTTCCCCAAATCAAAAATCACAAAGAGGAAAGGTAGGGTTTGATTTCTTACCTTCAATCTCTTCAAATCTTCTCTTGTAGGTTGCTTAATCTTTTAGAAGCAAGAAATGGGAACAATCCCACCCAAAGCTTGATCATTTTCTTGCCCTAACCCTCTTCTCCCTTTTCTCCTCTCTCTTTCTCCAAAAACGGGATTTGCTCAAGAATGAGCTCCCTTATACCACTTTTGGTCTTTAAACCCCTATTTCTTAAGGCCTTGTTTAGCTCACCAAAACCCATTTTTGGGTTAAGTTCTCCCAATTTACTATATAGCCCATTTCATTTTATTTGCACTTAAATGCTCAATAATCACACTTAAACATATAACTTAGTCTCAAATGACCCTTAGGTTCTCATTTTCATCCTTAAGCCTTGTTTGGCTTTTCTCATTATTTCATTTCTCATTTTTCTCCTTTTAACACTTCAATTTACTTTTCTTTCTCATTTAATTCTCTTTGGCATTTAAGTCCATTTCTATTAGACCCTTAGATCCTTATTTTACAAATTCCACATTTGCCCTTTACACTTGGGTTTATTTTCAGGTTCAATCAATTTCTCATTTTAGCATATAACATTTAATCATATCCTCACATATTCATTTCACATTTCACAATTTATCAATTTTCCCAGAAAAAAAAAAAACTCAAGTTTGGTCCAATTCATATTCGGAATATATAATAAAATTATTATAAAATTTCTGCAGATTTGAGCACACATAACCGCGCCTTCTTTGTGCCTGGGACCCACTACTCATCGTCTTATCACCTACGATGGCTCGCCCAGCTCGCATCACGCCGCCCAAGCACGCTCACACATATTAAAAAAACCATGAACTATCCGCATCGAGAGTCTTAAATCCCATATGGGATCCCAAGTTCCCCAGTAGGTCATTCTACCACATTTGGAAAGTTCGTTATTGATAAATATATTGAGGCAAAAAATACGAAAAAAGTATTTATCCACTTCTAGTTTCCAAATCCCTTATTTCTCATAAGGATAATCCTTGATAAGGAAAAACATATTTTATCCCTTATTTCTCAAAAGATGGGCCCGAAAGTAGAAAAAGATATTTTATTCCTTAAAATAAAAACGGAGAGATTTGGGAACCAAACCCTATAAATCGGCATCCTTAATCGTAAGGTATACAACCATAACCTGTCGTGACTTCTTTTTCTTTCCTCTTTCATCTCCATCTACGACTTAAATATTGAAGAGGCTACCTAATAATAATCGCCTCTGACCCCTTTTTGCAAAGCCATATCATTAATACCTCGGCGACACAAAACCAGTATCAACACTGGCTCACGTCCTATATATTTGATAATCCAAAAAAGACATAGAATACTTAAGATTCCAAATCTGCAGTATATTGACAAACATTATTTGATATGATAATTCTTGGATCAAATTTTGTCATTTGAATTATCAACGCGAAACTCATGAATAAGCTAATCGTCGACGACATAACTACCTAATGTAACAAGTTAATGACAAAACACGTTGTAACAAGTTTACGATAAAAACATGAAAAGCAAATAAAAAATAAAGTTTAACTCATATCAATAAAGAAAATACCATTTTATTTGACAAAAAAAAAACCCAAATATAGAAAATAAATGATGAAATGAATGGTCAAAAACTTTTCCAAAATATCACCCAGCATATCTAACAAAGAGGGTTTGAAAGATAAAATAGATTGTAGATCATTATGATGTCATATAGGGGATTATTGATTTAAATATTAGACCTTGTAGGTTTGCAGTATGAACGTTTTCTAGTATCAAATTTTTTGAATTCGTGGAGATTAAATTGTATTTTTTTCTCCTTAATTGGTAAAAACAAAAGTTTTTTCCTTAGTTTTAAAAAATATGAGAGAAAAAAATAAAAAAAATGTACAAGAGCTAGTAAACGGGTCAATCAAACCCATTTTGGGCCATGAGTCAAAACGGGTTTGGATAACCTAACCAATTTTTATTCATGCTAGTTTTTTACCAACATATGCGGGTTGCGGATCAAAACCTAAAAATCCTATCATTCTTCCAATAAAAATAAATAATATATAAATATATAATAATAATTAATATATAAAATGATTGAGTCTAAACAATATAATACTAATAAACAAACTCAAATAAATAAATAACTATAGAGTATTGTTATAACCAAAGTATTAAATTAACTAGTTTTATAGTACAAAAACAATAAAATAACAACTTAATAACATATATAAAAAACAACTTAAGAGTATCAAATAAAATCTTATATGTTTATAATCTTTATCTTTATCATTATTATATCCAATAATAATATGTGTCTTAACGTTAAAAATATATACATTCTCCATGCTAGTTGAGTTATCATCATAATTAATTAAAATCTTAGAATGTTAACAACATAAATTTAATTTATATTTGAAATAAAAATATTTTTTTTCAAAAATGAAGTGTATACATTTTTTTTAATATATTATAATAATTAACCTAACAAAGTTTAATATGTTAATCATATGCAGCTAGTAATAATAATTTATTTTAACAACCCTTACGCTTTTTTGCCTAATAACTTTTAATGCCACCGTAAAGAATCGCTCCACCGGCACTCAAAACCCTTCCTCCCCACGTCCAATCATTTTAACAAACAACCCCTATGTTAAAAAACAAATATCTGACTTCATGTTAGAAACAAAAATATTCAATTTTATAGATCAATCATTGAAAATATAAATTACTAAGTTAATTACTTTTTAAAAAATATAAATATTTCAGGCACGCCAGCCGACCAAATCACACTTACGCTAAATGGTTTACTCAATTTAGCTCAAGTTTATTCGATCTTAAATTTTACAACTTAGTCCTCAAAAAAATCGTGTTAAAGTAAATTAGTCTATCAGACTCAATCCATATTACCAGTTATAAAGTGTATTTTCAATAATTCAAAATATATGTTCTTAAACTTTGAAGAAGTTGAATGGACGGTGGACCGCAAAATTTAAAAAAAAAAAAACATATTTGATTAAATTTGAAATTTTATATTTTTTCACTAATCGGTACAAAAATAAAATTTTCCTTATTTTCTGTATGTATGCAAGAATATTTGAAAACCTTATTTTCAATAATTCAAAACATTTTTTCTTTGTATTTTCTAAAGTGGAATGGACCTCGAAATGTTGAAAATATTACATTTAGTTAGATTTCGAAAAAGTTTAATATTATTTATTGACCCATAGGGTGAATGGGTATTTAACCGGCCCACTTAATTAGGTCGACCGACCGGAGCACTTATTTCAACAAAAATGCAATACCAAGATGACCCCCCATCAATTTTTCCTTTTATAAACACTCACATAAATTGGCCCCGATTTAGCATTTGTGTCAAGTATATTTTCCTCGAAAAACTACTTCAATTCCGACCCAACCTAACGTTAAATTTCGTCTAAATTTATCTCCTGTCCATCTAAATTGCCACATTTACCTATAAGTTACAAATTTTTTTAAGGAAAAATAATTTTATTAATTCAAACTAACAATAAAATTCGTTAAAAATCATAAAGAATTAGATAGTATCTGGATTAATAATATAATAAATTAAATTAAAAATATTTAAAGTTAATAAATTATTTATAAAAATTAAAGTTTAAAATATATGAATATTAATTATTATTTTTATTTATGTTTTTTAAAATAGTTCACAAATTTGTACTCATCTCCTTTTTATGCCTGTATAAGTTTTTAACGACTTGGATTGTATCTTATTGACATTTTTCATTATGTTGCGATAGGTAAAGAAATGAAAATAAACAGTACTACTAAATATTTAAAGTTAATAAAATATTTTTTTATTTTAAAAGAGGAAATAGTTTTGAAATATATGAATTTTTTTTTTTCATATTGTGATACGTAAAGAAATGAAAATAAACAACACAACTAAATTTCTCATATTTCCATTTACTGTTATTATATATTTTTAAAAGAAGGTATGAAGATTGAGGGGGAAGCCAAGGGTTTTCGAGAAATGTGGCGGGAACTAAAGGTAATTTCCAAAACTTCCCGCCAATCGCAACCTATACCCACTATATATTAACTAATCCTTCCATTTCTTTTTGTTTCCCACTCTTTTTTCTCCCTTTTAAAACCCTAGCCCTAACCCTTGACTGTAGAAGGCAAAGCAGAAGGAGAAGATGCTGGAGCTGAGGCTTGTTCAGGGTAGCCTTCTGAAGAAGGTTCTAGAGGCGATCAAGGACCTGGTCAATGATGCCAATTTCGACTGCTCCGCCACCGGATTCTCTCTCCAGGCCATGGATTCCAGCCATGTGGCCCTCGTTGCGTTGCTCCTCAGATCGGAGGGCTTCGAGCACTACCGCTGCGATCGGAACATCTCCATGGGCATGAATCTCAATAACATGTCCAAGATGCTGAAGTGCGCCGGAAATGATGATATCATCACCATCAAAGCCGATGACGGCAGTGACACGGTCACCTTCATGTTTGAAAGCCCTAGTATGTCATTTTTTTTTATTTCTCTTTATCTATATTGCATTGTGTAGTTAGGATATCCATGAAAACTACGTTTTAGCATTGATTTGGTGTGGGGCTTTTTCGTTTTGGGTTTTGGGTTTTGGGGGAGGAAGTTGTGTTCCATTTTCATGGGGAGAAAGTGGAAGAAAATGAAAGAAATTACATTTTAGGGGTTTTTATTTTTTATTTTTTATGAGTGATAATGATCTCGGAAGTCAGGGGGAGGAAAAGATCTATCCAATTCATGAATCGTAATACTTATTTAGTGAAGGATTTCAGGCTTTTTCTAAATAAAATCCAAAAGAAAAATGCTAGACTCTTCACCTACCCATATTTTTCAATGTTTCGTTAGGGAGCTAGACGAAGGGTCGGGCTTCCCTGTAAGGCAACTGGTTTTATGCGTTGCAATTTATTCTGTCTTTCGGTTTTCTATTTTATATGCTGTTGTATAGTTTCTAATACTTTGTAATTTAAATTATGATGGCGCATTGATGGCTTTCTTTGTGTTGTTTTCTTGTCTCAAGCCCAAGATAAGATTGCTGATTTTGAGATGAAACTGATGGACATTGATAGTGAGCACCTTGGGATTCCTGAGGCAGAATACCATGCTATCGTACGGATGCCTTCTTCTGAGTTTCAAAGGATCTGTAAAGATCTTAGTAGCATTGGTGACACAGGTACATCCGTGGATATTCTAAGATTTTGGCCATTGATCTCAATTGTGTTAATAAATTATGCAAATGTTGATGGCATGTTTGGTGATTGCAGTTGTCATCTCTGTGACAAAAGAGGGTGTGAAGTTCTCAACACGAGGTGATATTGGAACCGCAAATATTGTCTGCAGGCAGAATACTACTGTGGACAAGGTAATGTTCTTTAAATCTGTTATTTTAGGAATACCCATCATTCAATTTCATCATGACTTGGACTGTGATGGGGATGAGATGTAGATGTTCTCTGTTTTGACTTGTTTGTGTGTTTTGGGTGACTGCAGCCTGAGGAAGCAACCGTAATAGAGATGAATGAGCCGGTTTCATTGACGTTTGCCCTGAGATACATGAATTCCTTCACAAAAGCAACCCCATTATCCAACACTGTTACAATCAGCTTGTCCTCAGAATTGCCTGTTGTGGTAGAGTACAAGATTGCGGAGATGGGTTATGTAAGGTTCTACTTGGCACCCAAGATAGAAGAGGATGAGGAGGAGACCAAACCCCAAGCCTAATTCTCAGCTTTTCCATTCCAATCGACATATCTATTTGACTTCTCCTTTTCTCCAAACCTAGTGTTGAGGGGATGTTGCTTATAAATTTTCTGAGATGTTATCAATGTAGCCAAGTATTTGCCATTAGAAAAAAATGATGTGGTAGTTAGTTTAGTTTTGTTGTTTGTGAGTATGAGTCTTATGACTATTACAATGGCCTCAACCCTGCTATTTTCGTTCTAACCTTGACTTGAAAATAAGCTTTTTGCTGAATATTGCAGGTTTGATTGATCTGTTGGAGGAAATTTCATTTTTACTACTCTGGTTTCGTATTGTTCCATCATTAGATTGAATCTCTTTATAATAAATTTCAACAAATGAATGAATTTCCAGCTAATGATGAATGGATAGTCTAAACAGAAAGATTAGTGAATAAGCTTGTAATATTGGATGGTTATGTTTTATAGTTTATTTTGATTTTTATTCTAGTTATGAAATTTCAAGTGCGCTTATGCCTTACACCTTAATCAGGAGAATCATGGAAGCATGCTTAATTATGTTTTGCGTAGTAGTCAATTTAAATTTTAAATGATGTTTGCCAAAACATGGTGCTGCGTTGGAATCATTGTTGTGTTTAGGGTGTTGGATGAGCCTGTCAATTGAGAGGCTACGTCAGCATTTGCTTAGTTAGCCCAAGCCTATTTTTTTAAATTCTAGTAACAGAGGTGTCACACCCTTGATTTATGTTACTATTTTATCACCTGATTTTTTTTTTACAACTTGAGTCTAAACTCCACTTTGAGTAATCACTTGGAAATGTAAATAAAACACTACTCCAAGTCTCCAAACATACACACATATTGGTACTCCGAGTTAATTCCCTTAACTAATTCAAACTATACACTTACACTGATCAAAATAATATTTTACACAAAGCTCAAAACTACTTCACTACACAAGCCAAATAATATACAACGATCCACAAAAGATACCAACTGTCCAAAATATAGCAATATCCATATAACACTAAATAAGCCATCAAGACAGACAGCCAACTACCAACAACTGTTACACAAACTTCCTTATCCTCAAAACCCTACAGGTCCAACTTCCATGTCACGAGCCGGTCTCGTACCCGCATCTGGCGTGTGAGGGAAATAAATGGGGGTGGTGAGCTCGACAACTCAAGAGTGAATCCCCATAACAAGCCACGCCATAAAAACATTTCAATTTATACATAATTCGCACGATTCCTCAAACGCTGAAAGCATTATAACAATGCGGCCAACATTTAAACATACTTAATGCAATACTACTCACCATTTCAACCTCATCAATGACTCCTTTGGGCTTCCACCAGGATCAACGATCATCCCGTAACGACAAATTGTCGACTTACCACTCAGTGGATATGCCCACATCCCGTATATTCGCGACCTTTCAGACTACAACCTGCGACTAGTCATCGTTCCGTGTCCACTACATCAATCCGACTCACACGCCTCTTCATACCCATGTCATGCTTTAAAACAATTTCTCTTCACAAAGTACATTCAACCACATGGATTAAAAAACATCATGTACCAAGTATCTAAAGATTTCCATATATATAAAAATATACATTTATATATCACTAAAATCACACTACCAAAGACGAATGGTACAAAATTCTACAACATCAAACCACAAGATGCTGTGAGAAGGTTATAAGATCCTTACCTTCCCTCGATTCAAAAAATCCGCAAAGCCTCCCATATATGAAGTCAAACCCGAGGCTACTCCAGCGATTCAGAATAACAAAGTCATAAGATTCCTTAGCTCTCTCACAACTGTGTCAATAAAAATTACTTAAGGTTTATTACTTTATCACTACTGACTCACATATATTCTCTATACCTTCCAACATAAACCTCGATCCCCCAAGTGCACTCTCTACACTTACTAGATCAACATTTAACACCCCTTATTAAAAAGCATACAAACAAATACACTCAACACTTGTACTCTTTTTTTTTTTTTAACCTATCTCAAGACCCCTTTTTTCTCAACTACAAATTTAATTCACCCATACATGCTTTTGTTCATTGTGGTCTTCTAACCAAAAGTTCTATCTCTTAGCTTTCCACAATTCCTCTTAAATCAAAGTCATTCTGACCTCAAAATCAAGAGTTATGGTTTTTACACTCCGACCTCCCGAGACTATTTAGGGACGTAATACGTGCCCTCTCTTCACCCTCTTACTTTGACGAAATTATGTGAACAAATGAGCCATAATTGCCATACTTTTCACAAGCATTCCCATGCACATTGCATGATTAATCACTCCATTCGACACCTAACTCCAACTTATGACTAAAACAGGAACCGCTTCTAGAACAAATATAATCAGATTCGACTTTCAACCTCACCATGGGTCTTATGGTAGGATTTAGTTCTTCGTCAGTTTCTGCATATTTCAGCGGCTGGGGGGTCTCGGGCTTCTTCTCCAACCGAATCACCCAAATCGATACAAATGAGCATGTTATGGCCAAAATATACTAACACCGGTCAAAACAGTACCCTAAATTTCGAAAACGCCTGCACTTTATGATTTTCTCCCCATTTTTTCCATAAAGCTTCCAACTCAATCAACTCCAACACCAAAAACACACATCAAAGCCACTCTATCTCAACCCAACACATCTTCCAAAACACATCTAAACAGTTAATTCAGGCTACTAACCCATCACTCAAATTAATCTTAAGGTTGTGACGAACCCTAACTTTCAAAAAAAAAAGAAGCTCACGAATCATACCCTCATACACAAAAATCCTCAAATCTCATTATCAAATAACCTAAGCGATAAGTGGCTTTTACCACCCATATCCTTCAAATCTAGCATAGTGAGAAGTTCCCAACCAAAACTCCTAGAAAAGCAACTGCCTTATTAGAAGAATCAAAACCAAAAACCCTTACCTTTACCAATCTCTTTTCCTCTCTCTTCCTTTCTCCTTCTTTCTCTTCTTCTTCTTCTTCTTCTCCCTTTCTCCTCTCTTCTTCACGTTTTTTCCTAACTCTATTTGAGCAAAAATGAGAACTAACCCTTTTAAAGCCTGCATCACTGCCTTATACCAACTTTTGACTTTTAAGCTTCACTATCAAGACTTTTTTAAGCCATTAACTCTTTCTATTCGCATATCACATTCCCAATCTTATATATCGACCACTGGGGACTTTCTCATTAACGACCCAAGGTTCTCGCCAGAATTTACCACCTTACCCCCACTAAAGATTAAACCCTGGCTCTATCGTTTTTATTTTCTTTAAAAACAATATTTGAATATCAGAATAATCCTGATGCTACAGCCTGTTGTCCTCAGGACGAACGAGATTCGAGATAATGAAAGCCTATTTCAGATTCTCGCTATATTTTAAAAACTTAATTTAAAGTACTTAGTAGATTAGATACTTTTTGCTAATTCAATGTTAATTTTAATTATAATTATAATACGAATTTTATAATTTTTATTAATGTTAATTTAACAAGTAAATGTGCTAATTCTAAATTATTAAATTAAGTAATATGTTTTCCATAAACATATCAAAAAGAATTTTGTTCCAAGCTAGTTAAATCATTAAATGAAAAATATTAATTTGTTCCCACTACTTCACCAAAAACCTTGTTGCCGCAAAGAAACTAATGAAAACGACGAGTAAAGCGAGCTGTCTCCCATTTCCAAAATGCACCATGTGATGGGGAAAACTGATTCCCCTATTTGGAGGATTGTTTGTACAATAGAAACTACAATGATCAATCCCATTTCTTTGGTCCACCTCTAAAGCCCTTTTTGGAAATGACCACAAATCGCTGTTCCCAGAAAAGCAGGCCTCATTTACAATCATATCATCCTATCGAAGCAATTATTTTTCTGCTCCAGTTGTATCCAGACTGGAAGAGACACAAAATGGACGGATGACAACGATATCTCATATAAGCTGTGATATGTAACGATATATCAGGATAATCAAACAAACCGCAAAACCAAATTACCAGATCTTTCCTTTAATTGATGAAAAAATAATGATGTATATAACAACAATTTCTACATATATATATAAATTTTTGGGAAAAATAAAAAATAAAAACCTACCTTTACCCGGGAGAATAACATACATTATCGTGCCACCCATGGCAGGGAAGTAATAGAATGCTATGTCGTTTAATTGAGATTTCTCAACTTTTGGCTCACTTGTATTTTTACATGCAGAAAACCATCTTTCCGGTCTCTGAGAAGAAATAACTTAAAGGATGAATTTATGACATCTGCTGCAAGAACTTGTTGGGATTCTGTGATCCAAGAACCTTGTCGACCAGATAAACAAAACAATCCAAGTAGAAGGCTAAAATCACGCATGCATCTTTTTGAGGAGGTTCATTTGCTCCGCTTTCTTGCCTCACTGTAGAGGATAACGCCAATTACTGTGAGACAGTAACCGAGCATCCCAGTAATGGATACAGGATTCCTAAATATTAAAATCGAGACAACCACGGCTACAGCTCCCTTTGCATTTCCCAATACCTGGAATGGCCAACATTCACTAATCTCAGAGCAGGTTCAGCAACTCAAGTGACAACAATAAAAATGCAACAGCAGCAATGAGCAAGAACAAGGTAATGAGTAGTTCTACTCCTAAAATTTTCAACCATGTAGGACAAATTCTATTTGCAAAAGTATACCTCAAGTACTCTGTCAATCTGCCAAATTATCAAACTCTAAATGAACTTATGCAAGTCTTCGCAAAAATTTCCATAAATTGCAGTGGTAGTAGCATTATCCTAAGATTGAATACTAAGCAGAATGTAAGAACTCATTATGTAGAACATGAAAAACCCACATAAGGCAAGCAGAATCAATAAGAAGACACCAAATATGCAAAAGTTTCTTCACATTCATATGTTCCATGATTATACAAATCAACTCTTCCTGTAAAAGACAGAAGTTATTAATCAACACAAAGAAAGAAATGAATCTCCCAAAATGAAAAGTCAAGAAGGAATTTTAATACAATGGTCAAAAGTGGCACAGGTAAATGCGTACAAAAATCGTGCGTTAATCTCGGAACAGGATGCTGCGCACTCGAGAGTCATACCAGGTGGTTTTAAAGTACCAAAAAATTGGTCAAATTTACTAAATATGCTAATGCAGAATTGAAGATCAGATACCATAGAATCCTGACATCATCTCTTGCAAGTGCTAGTGCAATGTTAACCACATTTTCCTCCATCAGGAGTGCTGCGGGAAGAAGGAATATAACTGCTACTGGAGCCATGTACAGAAGGAGGTTCATTGAATTAAGCTTTTCCCTGGAAAAATGTGATAATTATTTCAGCTGTTCATTGATCATATTGACTTTACCAGAAACAACGTTTTAGAAATAGAAATGCATCTATTACCCCTCAGACGACAGCAAAATTCCTTGAAGAACTGACTTGAGTGCCCGTGCAGCAGTAGCAGCAATGCATATTAGAAATCCAAACAGATGAAAACTTGGTTCTCCCTTCAGCCATACAATGACAAAGATAACAAGAATCAGGATTTAACATTTTCAGACCAATAATTTTATATAAAAACACAGTCTAATTAGATCCCATTTCCTAACATTTTACCCATAGGTAGTGATGCCTAGCAAATAGAAGCCTTATTAAAACTTTAAAAAAAAAAGTGTCAGCCCAAACAGAGGGTTTTTTTCCTAATTCACATTGCTACCATCCACTCTGATAGACAAAATTTCAATTATCGATGCCAATTGCAGTATTAATAAGCCCAGAAAATTAAGAAGACATAACTACAATACTAAGCCTGCTCAATCTTACCCTCATTTATCAGTACTCGAAGAATGTTTTGGTTCAGTCAATGGATTCTTTTCAAGGTCGATGAAAAAGTAAATTGACAGCCAATCTCAACAGATTCAACAACACCACGAAGAATCATATCTCAAAAGAAAGTAGAAAAAAGGGAAAGAAAATCATTGATTGTTAAAATTGTTTCCTCAGCTCAGAACTCGAAGGAAATAACCTAAATAATATGATATCACGTTCATAGCAAAATATAGGAAGAAATCGCACAAAGCACAACCGTTTAAAAAAAAATCAATAAATTCAATAAGAAAACAAAGAATTGAGCTAGTACTCCACTGGCAATGACAACTCCGCCAACAACAGGAATAAGAGCGAGGTAGGTGAGCATAGCCTCCTTCCTCCTAGTCATTATATAGGCAAAAACGGCCGTGAAAAATGGCGTGGTTGCGCCAATCGCCTGGTTGAAGGACACCGGGATAAACCGAAGCGACACGTTACCGCTAACCACCGACGCACAGAAAACAAGACTGAGGGCCGAAATCTTCACGAACTGAGCCCGCGATCGCACGTTCTGCATCGGCACCAGCTTCAGCCACGCTATGGCGGCGTAGCTGAGCAGCGAACACGCGAGCATGTGACACAAGGTAAGAAAAATCGGATACCTGAACCCATAGTTGCTGAGCAAGTACTTGTTCAGTAACAGAACCCCAATGTTCGATGAGTACCACGCCGTGATGAGTCCGATCGTGAACCACCGGCTCGATCCCATCGAATGCTAGGGTTTCCGGAAGAAAACCGAATCAACTCACATGAACGCCGGCAGTGAACAACGAACAAATCAAGCTCAATGCAGACCCCAATCACCAAGTTAACTCACTGAGTTAGGGTTTTTCGTCTAATGGATCTAAAAGCGAGAAAATTACAGATACAACGCCAGATCGGAGGGCAGAATGAGGAAGAAGAAGAGATTTGTTGTATTATGTTGGCGACTTGGCATCCACAGTGAACACCATCAGAAAGAAGATTAAATTTGTCGGTGAAGGGTAAGATTTGGTGGAGCGGCTGCCAAAGTATAGCGTGCTTCTTTGTCTTCATTTGATAGGCGGAAGCTGCAAGAGAGAGAGAGAGAGTGTGTGTAGTTTGTAACTTTGTATTGCATACGCGGAGGAGGCTATTATAATTCTTCGGAAGTGACAGTTGCTCGATCCGTTGGCTTTTTTTCTTTTTTGACATTTTTTTTCCCCTGTAGGGATGAGATTCTCAATAATTGGCGTGATTTTGGGCATGGAAATGGAAAAGGAAAAGGAAAGGCTTTACGAGCGTCCTACTGTCCTAGTCATATAAATAATTAAAGATAGCCAAAAGGAAAACGATTTTAGAAATAATAATTGGGGTGGGAAAATTTTTTGGTTTAAAATTAAAATAGAAAGTTAACGGACAGTTTTTTTTGCATTGAAATGAAAATTAGTCGAAAGAGAAATAAAATTAGAAAGTAAAAAGCCTCCGCCTGCATAGTTTAGAGTCAAAGTAATTCTTACATGAGCCTTCCTTTTCCTTTTAAAATGTTGTCACATTTGGCTTATATTCGGGTTAGAAAGAGCGAGCAAACAACACAGTAAAATGGAGGTATATTTAGGATATATATAGGTTTTTTTATAATTTGATCATATTTACAATTATTATAATTTATAAATACTTTTTTTTATATAATTTTTATTTCGGTGATAATAAAAAGTTCTGAGTCATCATTTCCTTGGATTCTATGCATATTTTTTTTGTTTTTCTTTACTCCAATTTTATCATCTTTATTACAAGAATCTCAGTATAAGATAATCACAAAATTAGTTTTTCATATTTTTTAAAATCTCATTTACTAAATACAGTTTTAAAAATTATCTTAAAACCACATTATCAACTATAATTTTAATATTAATTTTAAAACGATATTCATCAATTATGATTTTAAGATTAATATTTTAAAACCATAGTTTATGAATGCTATTTTCAAAATATGTGTTTCATGATTATTTTGAAAAGAAGACACCAATAAAGAATTTCCCTACCACATAATTGTTGAAAAGACGACCCCAATAAAGAATTTCCCCAACATAATTGAAGTATTTTTATTTCCAATTTAGATGAAAACGCAATGAGTGTGGGCCCAGGTGGAAGTTGTAATGGGCCCCACCCAGTGTTTAGGTGAAAGAATGATAGCGCCATTGTTATACCAACTGAATGCTTGGACAAGCAGTCATGCTCTCATTCAAGCCTCCCTGCTAGTACCAACCTGTCTTTCAGAATTACAATGACGCATTCTTTTCATATAGGCCCTTAATAGTAATTATACTTTTCTATTCTAAGATATAAAATACTTTCTAATTTATCTTCATAAAAATTGAGTAAAATAATATTATATTTTAGAATTTTTTTTTCTTAAACAAAGTTGAAATGTTTTTAAAATTTTACAAATACTCAATAGGTGTGTATGTACAATTTATATTCTTCTTCAACCATAGAGATTTGGACTTCAGTTGATACAACTAAGATGCCTTTTCTTTTTTCTCTAGGAATTTTTGCGATTTTGAAAACATATTTATATTGCTTAAGGTTTTTGTTAAGTTTATGTTTGGTTCTAAAAGGCACAAAACAAAATTGAATGAAAATTTTTAAAGAAAATTCAATGTAAATAAAATTAGTTTAAAAATTGCATATTCTTAAATTATTTAGTTTTTATATTGATGAATTAAAATAAATATAATAAGTTTAAATAACTAATACTAATAACATGTAATTTTTTTTTTTTAAATGTTGGATTTAATTCTATATATATATATTTTTTATTTTCTTTCCTTTTTATGTTTATCTCTATTTTATTTTCCTTTCATTTTCTCAAAAATTTGCTGAGAACCAAACACCAAACAGTTTGCCTTAGAGATTCATCCAAGGAAGAGCTCCTTGTAACTTTCACATGCATTTACCTACACCGTCCCTCCCTTCTTGGAAAGTGTGAAAAAAAGAAAGTAAAATGAAAGAAGGAAAACTCAAATTCCCTCATTTAAAGCAGTAAACAAAAAGAAATACATGAAAAGTTTGGAAATAAATATTTTTAAATTAATCACTGCCAACACTTGTAATCAAAATTTTGGAAACTTGGTTACAAATTCCAAGTATTTTTTCAATATAGAAAAATTACAAATCCCATGCAGCACAAAACACTGCCAACACTATTCAACACACCTCAACATGTTTGTCCCTTACCAGAGGAAAGCAACCATTAATTTGATCAAGAAATGACCTCGTTGCTGAGTATATCTTCACATATTCGAAACGAAAACATGAGGGAAAAAAATTGCGGGTATAGATAATAGACCTCGAAAGAATGATCAAGACTGCCTCCAATCTTCACCAGCATAAACTGCTTGATCCCCAAGCTCTTCTTCAATCCGAAGCAACTGAGAAATTCAACAGTTAAATTTCATATCTTCCTTGTTGTACATCAAAATCAAGTGATTTCACAAACTCGAGTTTGTGATCAGAAGGTAAAAGCTTTTCCAACTGTTGGCTGCAATAACTAAAAGATCTTTGATCATGCAAGATATAAGTTTTGGGGTTTCATGCAGCAATTTTTTTTTCTTGAAGTTGACATTTCCATGGATGTGTACGAATAATTA
The DNA here is from genome assembly GCA_016808115.1 of Tetrastigma voinierianum. NCBI lineage: Eukaryota > Viridiplantae > Streptophyta > Magnoliopsida > Vitales > Vitaceae > Tetrastigma > Tetrastigma voinierianum. The sequence continues at coordinate 354,292 of JAEQBH010000651.1, read as the reverse complement.
CTAGGGAGAAACAAAATCAAGATAATTTGAAATTCAACAAAATTAGGAAATCGGGGGCCTGGTTTGCATTTCCAAAGTTATTTACAGGAATTGGCACTTCCCCAATCTATTTGGATGATGAAACTATTGAAAATTTAGGAATTAGAAAAATTAGCGGACACCATAAAAGAAAGTGAATGAAGATGTAGTGAGGATAAATGAACCTGGTTGTACTTTGCAAGCCGCTCTCCTCTACAAGGTGCACCTGCCTTGATTTGACTTGTAGCAAGGCCAACGGACAGATCGGCTAAAAAAGAATCTTCGGTTTCTCCAGATCTATGTGATATCACTACTCCCCAATTGGCATTCTTCGCCAGCTTCGCCACTTCAATGGCTTCGGTCAAAGTTCCAATCTGATTCACCTGATTAGGACCACAAAAAATGGTCAGACTTTGGAAGGCAGCAAGCGAATTTTGGACCAACATTTCTAGTTTCAGATTCGTCAAATTCACAAGGTTTCTATAATAATATGAAAACTCCCAAAAAGATCTCATCATTAACAAAAAAGAGATCCAGTAAATTCAGTCATACAGGATTGCTACAAAATTGCTGTGCCATGAGAAGAACTATCAGAGAAGACACAACGGTCCATTGAATGCAGATGTTGCTGCCCAAAGAAATTTTTACACAAATTTAATTAACAACTGGCAAAAACTGATTTTAGAGCACAGTGCTAACTGATCGACAAACAAAATTTATCAAAAGCGCAGACATAATAAAGGGTTCTTTTGGATTCCATTTATGTTTTTATGTTCAGTGAAGACTAGATTAGCTTGACACATACTTCATTGGGATTTCCTTCTCAACAATGCCTACATGCTGGTTATCAATCCTTTACATCCAGAAAAAACAAAAGCAGAGAATTACTAATTATTTTTTGAGAAAAGTGAGGTTTGGGAAGTAAAGAGCAATGATTAAAAAGCAACGCATCTATTTCTATACTAACAGTTTGATTTCTTATTTTTTTTCACAGAGAAGGTATAATTTAATGATCAATAAGTGGACAAATTCAAGATAAAATGAGTTCACATGGCAACACATTATCAAAAAAGAACCTTGACAAAGAAAGCTGTAAATCTATCCAAAGATCAGCAAGATACCTTGAGAACAAGAGCATTACACGTGGATTCTAGTTTTGCTCTCTCAATACGTTTAGAATTTGACATCAACAAGTCATCGCCAACAACCTGCAAAACCACCCTCCTAAATAAATCTGTCTGATTGTAGAGGACAGACAAAAAGGCATATAAGCTTCCAATAAAATCTAAGGGACAACGTGCAGTTCTGGATAAAATATATGCTCATTGATCCTCTTGAGATCCATACTAGTTAAGAGGCGACTCCACTAAACGAGCCTAATCAGAATAGTTTAACTGTACTTCAGTCATCCCACTAACAATTTGAACCTTTTAAAGTGATGGAAAAGAAAGCATCTTAGGATTCCATGTTTGGCCATTTCATTTTTGCAAAATTATAGTCCATCAACTGGGGAACCCATACTTTAACATTAATGCCTTCTAAAGAGGAAGTTAACCTGGATATAAACCACAAATTGAAGAAATAAGGTACATGCACACACCTGGCAAATTCCAAGACCAGAAAAACTTCTGGTATGTTCCCAGTCCTCTTTGTCAAATGGATCTTCGATTGATACTACCGGGTAGTCTTAAGTATCCCACCACACCGAAAAGAGGGGAGGAATGGAGAGAGGACAACAAGGTTATTTGACCTGTTCCTCAAAACATAATGCAGCAGAAGAAAATACAAAAAATATGTAAAGAAAGGATGACATACCATTACAAAGTTCTTTGTACATCTCAATCATATCCTTTCCTGACTTAAAATTTTGCCCCAACTTGTTTGGAGATTTGAAGTCCAAATCATATTTTGCACCTGCATCAGAGCCAAATCTCATCATTCATGAGAAGGAATATACATGTGCAGATGCATAGCCTGAACCGTTGCATAATGCATTCCAACTAAAGAATACATGTATGATCAATATCCCTAAGCTGTTAAAGGGAATGATGGAAATGCCTTCCATTGTGGCCACAGAAATCCACAACCATAATATTGAGAACAATTACTAGTATTTTTCTAAGAAATATCCTCCAACTGTAATCATATAGTGGTGCCAACATGGTTCTTAAGCAATAGTATAAAAGCACTTAACAGGTAAGGACACATTACCTATGCAGAAATCAGTAGCAGCAACATCAATTGCAATCTTTATTTTCTCATTATATCCTGTTCTGCCAATAGCTTCTTTTACTAGATCCAAACCTTCTCTAATGCTGCCAGCAGAAACAAAAGATAATCAAACATTAATACAAACAATTCTTGAAGAAATTTTAACATGTTTCCACAGGCCTAAATACAAATGCAGAAAGACCTCAACTACAAATTTTTTTTTTGGTTGGTAAGTATTTCTCATCCTTTATTGTCCACCCTGGAGCTTGAACTTGGAATCTCCCATAACCCCTCCCCAACCCTTTACCACTTAGCCAGGCCTCAACTGCAGCCAGACCTCAACTACGTTTAACCAGTCTGCAAAAATGGATCAATGATTTGTGCATATTACAGCATCTATCTAATATATACATCCTTAAACAGTATGATGTAGTTGTTACTAAAAGGTGCACATGAGCAATATCATGTGAAGAAGATAAAAAACTTGCCTGGAGATGTTTGGAGCCAACCCACCATCCTCGCCAACATTACACTCATGGGCACCATATTTTTCTGTAATAACAGCCTGCTCTTTTTGTTAACAAAAAATACAACCAATAAATGAGTAGAAGCATGGCTGGGGAGCAGTAAATATGTAGCCTTGTACCATCTAAGGTTACAATACAGATATAGGTAGAAAAAAATTTAATGATCATACAAGTTTAGCTGAGACAATAGAGTAGGAAGATTAAGTCAGTAATAACTGAATATTTTACATATCATTTCAACCACATAGTTTAACTTATACACTGATAAAGTCATAACACAAATTTCCAAATTTCAAAGTTCCCACAATACATCCTATTTATAACACTTCATTAAGCTTTCAATGCTTGAAGTGTACATAGCATTTAAACAAGGAAGCACTGAGAACCCACATATTTTCAGAATTATCTAGTTACACAAATAGGAATGATTATCAAGTTACACACTTTCATGATTGGAATGATTATCATAATTCATTTTCTAAGACCATTTTAAATTTTCTAACAATCTTAACATTACATCATATTATTAATGCTATTCAATCGAGATGATAAGTTTTTTATGCACAAAATTTGGAATTGAAAGAGAAATAGTAAATCATGGGAACAAAAGTAATGAAAAGAAAGCTCTTCAGTTTTTTGTTAGGCAAAGAAACTCTTAAGAGTATCATCAGGATGTATTTTCTGTGAAAGTTCATTTCTTCTTGAAACAACATTAAAACTTAGGGCTTTGGCTCCTATATTTTAAAACAATTCTAACTTACTAAACATACTTTGTGATAATAGAGTCACAAGCATGGGGGCTAATTTCCACCAATCTCGAAGGAAGAAGGATCTAGAGATAAGATCCATGATGAATCAAGCTTTTGGACATGAAACAAAAAGGTAGTTTGATCTGATGTAATTGATTGTGAAATTTGAGGTTTCTCTCTCTAAATTGCTTTCATGGATATGACATTGTGATCTAAATAGATTCTGTAAAGAGAGTTGGCCAATATAGGTAAATAAATCCATCTCATTCTGTTTCAAATTAGCAATGAATGTGATTACTTTTATAGAATTGTTGGATGTCGTTGGTATACAAACTTTTAGGCTAAGTCCAGAACTTATAGCAACTCTTATAGTCCCTAAGATGAAGCAAGGTTTTGGCATCGACAGATTGCCACAGAACACTACATAACTGGGCATCTATCTCCCTCCATCGAGCATGATCAGCTTCAGGAATATCTGTTTATTGTTTAGTGATATGGTCCTCATAACCTTGGTCAATGTTCAACAGAATCTTACCAGGACAAATAATTCTCATTCCCAATCAGTTTCTCAGATGTAATAACAGGAGATCTAGTCTGGGAGAAAAAATCAAAACTTTAGCATCCATAAAAACTAAAAATTGAAGACACCACAGCGTGAGAGATTTGAAGGACACACCCATATGAGACAACACAACTCCCAATGCATGTATGAGGTGAGAATGGGAGAAAAAATTAAAAAATCTGCCCAAGATAGATAATTCTCATTCCCAATCAGTTTCTCAGATGTAATAACAGGAGATCCAGTCAAGATGAGAGAAAAAAATCAAAACTTTAGCAGCCATAGAAACCAAAAATTGAAGAAGCCACAGCCGTGTGAGATCTGAAGGACACTCCCATATGAGACAACACAACTCTCAATGCACGTATGGAGTGAGAATGGCCTGTAGGCGTTCTCAAGCTTCTGAAAAATCAGAAAAGAGGGGCAGCCAAACACAAAATAAAAGAAAAGTGGCGGCTTCAAACAAGGAAACCAAGTGGGTAGGGAGGCTTGTTGGTGACTGAAGACGTCGAGGGTGGAAGTCGATAGCTAAAGGGCAACCCAAACGCCCTCACACGCCGACATGTGGGAGTTGGTGCCAAGAAGAAATCAAGCCCGTAACGGAGCGTGTGGGATTGTTTGCTAGCAAGACTTCCTTCGGTGAGTAGATTGAGCCACGGTGAGTATGAACGTGGGGTTGTCGACCGGAGGAGGTCATTGGAAAATTTCGTTGGAAAAGGATTGCTGACAATGAAGGTGTTTTGATGTTGATGGTAGCTTCCGAAAGGTTCAATGACGAGTTTGATGAGATCGGAATGAGAGACAATCGTCAAATGGGTTGTCGGAATTAACTACATGACTAAACTCTAACCCTAATCTCCCTAATCTCTTTATGGCTCTAATACCATGTAAAGAGAAAATGAATTCTCTGATTTCAATGATAAATAATACGAGGGAATACACATATTTATACACAATAGAAGATGATGAGAAAGGAAACAAAATTAGGATTGAATAAAAAAACTATAGAAGGATAGAAAAAGGAAAAGAATCCAAGTCCTACTAGGAAACTAATCCTCAATAGATTCATTGAATTCTTAATGGTAGATTTGATGAGATCAACTAGTTGAGATGTACAAATCATTGGAAATCAATCTGAGAAGAATTGGTTTAATTGTAAAATTGATCAATTAAGTTGAATTACCTAATTTGGTTTGAATTTCGATCTAGACTTGAAAACTAGGTCCAAAATCACTTTAGATGAAAATTTAGTTTTCATTTTAACTTGATGAAGTTGGATCCTAAGACCTAATTCCTATAGGACTTTATCTTTAATGAAGTTGGATTCTGAGGATTTCTCTATTGAGTGATTAATTTTTCGTTTTTGTAAGAATCAATTTTCTAACATTGAGATTTATTATTTTCTCTTCTTTTTCACTACAATTTTCCATATTAATTTCACCAAATTACGACAATTACTAATTCCCTTCATTCTAGCTTCATCTACTAAGAATATCTATCTTTACTGACGACTCTAGAACCACTTTGTTTTTTTTTCTTTTGATAAATGTGGGTGTCTGGGTCAGCTTGCGCACACCTTGACTAATCTCATGGGGCCCTAAAGTTATCAGTCCAGTAAACCTCCAGTGGCCCTGTGGGAATCGAATTGGTGACCATTGGGGAGTAAACCCAAGGCCGGACCAACTGAGCTATCCCTTAGGGTTGATGAATTTACCTAAACACTCTTTTTATCAAGCATAGACTACCTAGGATAAGAGAGTTAAGTTTTTAAATTTTGTTATAAAAAATCATTTCTCATCAGAGCAATAAAGTGAGTTGACAAACAAGAAATGTGCACATCAGAACTAAAAAATACTCGGAAAAACTCACCTTTAAGTGATGATAGGTTTCAGAGCCCATTTGCAATGCGTCCTCGAATTTGGTTGCTCCAATTGGAAGAATCATAATTTCCTAATAATATTTCCATAATTAATTTAGTGTAAGCGACTGTCTAACAAGAATGAACATCATTAAGTTTTAACATCTGGAAGAAGTTGAATTACTGGCTATATAGCTAAAGAGAGGCACGATATTTGCTAACCTAATTATTGCCCAATATACCTCGAAGACAACACAAAATGGGGGTGGATATGAGTCAACAATGCAGCCAAAGCATGCAGGTGTGTGATAGAATAAGAATCAATTACTGATACATATCATTTCTCTCCTTAACATATGAATGTCAAAAACAAAAGTAAGTGAAATCCTTTGTGTCAGGAACACCCAATAAGTTAGAACAATCAAACAAGTGATTCCATTTCAAGAAATGAATACAAGCATAAAAATTCATTTCCCTTCACACTAACATGATGAAGATGGAGATGGATCAATGTAAAAATCATAAATTTGGATATGACGCATGTCGCAGCAATCATACTTGGCTGGGAGTAGCTAACAAGTTCACACTGCACTGATGACATAATCTTTAATATACCATTGCTATAGATGCAAGCTTTCTCTCTAAATTACTTCTTTTAGGCTCAATAGTGCAACCATCCAATGAATTCAATAACCAATGCAGGGATGTAGATCCAAAAGCAACTAAACCTGAAATGCATTCAGTACCATAAAACACGAAAATGCACTATAATCACAATATTGAGGATTCAATCCTAGATTGCCACCAAGCAGAGGGAGAAGCAGGAGAAAAAGAAGAAATAGAAAGATCATTTTGCAGCTATTGATTGGACAAATATAAAAAGTTATCAACATGAAAGTAGTACATATTTGAAAGGATGGTTATGATGTTTTTGGAGAGGTAACCCATTTCAACATCATTTAGAAGGGAAGATATTAGGAGGCTCAAACTGAGAATTCCCCTCCCTTAAGAATGTCAAATGGTGATGCTTTGTAAGCCATACCTCCAATAGTTAGAGTACTTTATTTGCCCATCAAAAAAAAAAAGGTAAAGTTCTTAGCATGAGATTGTGATCATGACATCAAAATGCAGAATAAGGGGAAAGGAAAAAATATATCCAATGGTGTGATACCAAACATATGGCCCTTCACCATGAATTTTTAACTCTTTGATAGATAAACTTTTCAATGAATTTGCAATCAACTGCAGTAACTATAAAAGCAATTGAGTGTCTCTAATAAGTACCTTCAAACATACTGAAAACTTATTCAGATAGCTGAACTACATACCTGAGCAGCCAAAGCATTCCCAGCATGCTTTCCACCACTTATAACTGTGAAGGCTGGAACAGGAAGAAACAGGTTGCTTTGGCCAGAAAGATCAGCAATGTGCTTGTAAAGTGGAACCTGAAATTCATTTTGCCCAAAATCAGATAAAAGTATTCAGAAGCATTAGTAGAATAACTGTGTGAATATATGAAACTTCCAGATTGGGGAAAAATGCCTCTTTTTCTGCAGCTCCAGCTTTGCAAGCAGCCATTGATACAGCTAATATAGCATTTGCTCCAAGTTCGCCCTGTAAAATGAAATGAAAATGAAAGGAAAAAAAAACACATAATAGCTCAGAGATTTGAAAGCAGTATAAACTCTAAAAAGAATATGAATAAAGGGCACCCATCTTGAACAGAGGCATATAGTAGAGCGCAACTGATAAAGAAAAATGTAAATTACCTTCTTTTCGGTTTTGTCCAGACCTATCATTGCATGATCAATTTGAGACTGATGGATAGGATCCATACCAATCAAAGCTTCAGATATTTTTTCGTTGACATTCCTAATAGCTTTAGTCACACCATTTCCAAGATATGTTCCCTTGTCCCCATCCCGTAATTCAACAGCTTCATACCTGGGACCAATAATGACCGGTTATATGGTACTTGAATTCAGTGTCACAACCTAAAATATAAAGAAAACATATCAAGCTCCAGTGTATAATAGAGCAAGAAAGAGCACAGTGGCAGTGAGAGCTACTTCTGATAGCATCCAAAGAGCATTACAGTTTAAGAAATGCATAATTATTTCAGTTATTGGGACAAGGTCACCCAAAGGGAAGCATCTTTTAATAATTTTTGTTCTTTTTCTTCTCCCAAATTTCTGGGCAATCAAACGAGCGCGAAGGTTACTCAAAACGGAAAAAAAAATAGAGATGCGAAGAGCTTTACATTCCAATAGGAGCACCACTGGGAGCTGAAGCACGGAACATTCCTTTATTGGTGTACAAATCCACTTCAACAGTAGGAATGCCCCTGCTATCAAGAATCTGCCTCGCCTTCACCTTCGTGATCACGGATGAAACCGCTTTCTTCATATGATTCGACTGAATTAACAACCCAAAACAAACAAATCATCACACCATGACATCAGAAGAAAAATCAAACCCAGAATCAAATAATCCAAATTCAGAAAACCTCCTTCCGGTTCCCGAGACAAAGTCACACAACTACTACCCTCACTTTGAGGACACAACACATCAGATTCAAAATTATCTCGTATTTGCCCTAATTTTCCCGGCAACCAAACAGAAAGAACGAGGAGATTAGAAGAAATGAAAAGCCTACAATGAAGAGAACAGGATCGAGAGTCTTGGCCCTAACAGCAGCATTGACGGCGTCCTCGATTTTGCGAGAAAGCATGTGCTTGTCGAGATAATCTTGCACCGACATTTTCTACTGATCACTGTATGAGCTGCTGCTTCTGCTTCTCTCTATCTCTCAGGGAAAATGAAAATTTCCGGAGAGACTTTTGAATCGAAAATCAAAATCTTCGCACTTCCTCGTGCCCAGTAAGTAGTTGATGATTGCCTGTTTCGGAATTACGGAACGACGTCGTTGCGAAAGCCTCAGCTTTTACCCCCATCCTAATTGTTTGGTATAACTGGGCATGTTTCTATTTTTTTTTTCCTTTTTTCTTTTAAGTTAAATTCTCTTCTTAAATTTTTTCCAGTTATTTGCTACTCTATGAAGATTTTCCAATACTAAAAATCAAATTTTAAATTTTCTTACTTTAAATAAAAGTAAATTTTCAAAATTATTCCAAACATAATTTTAATAAAATATAAATAAAAGAAAATGTGAACGATGGAATTGTCAACTAATCCAACTTGTCAAGATTTTTAATCAAATACAAGTATTTACGCTGTTAGGGAATTAACCTTTATGATTTACTCAAAATGTGATGAGATATCAATTGTTTAATAAACAATTTTCTATTCTAAATGAAAAAAAAAAACAGATAACAATTAAAAACTTTTTTTTTCTCCTTTTTTGAAAATATAGAACAGTATTCAAATAACATCTTTTAATGTTTTATGAAATATTTGGTAAAAATACATCAAATAATTCAAAATTTTATGATTCTAACCTTTCCCAAGTTTTTTCTTGAAAATTAACCTATCTTGGATAGAAATACCCTTTTTTCATTTCTTATCTCTTAGAAGAAAGGGTTATTTTTACAAAAAAAAAAAAAAAAAAAGTAGAAAATGTTTTTGTTAAAATCATGCTAAAAATCGATAGAGAATCAAATTTATGATATTTGGCTTTCAAAAGATCTTTTAATCAAATAACATCTATTTGCTACTGTTTCAGAATACACTAAAATTATTAAAAAAAATATTAAAGATAAAAATTACTTTCAGAATATATTTTAAACTGTTAAAAACATTTCAAATTCCAACTTATATTCTACAAAACTTGAAACAGTTTCCAAAAATAATTCTAAAAAAAACCTGTCATTTTACATTTATAAAAACAGTAAGCAAACATACGCTTAATATTAGAATCTAACCATGAAGAGACTTAAGAACTGGTAAATTACAAAGCTGAATTTATAAGTTATAACCCAGTTCCAATCACTAGTTCTTCAAGGAAAACATAAATGATACAATATAGGAACAACATAGATTATAATAGAACTACAAGTGTTAGCTAGGCCACCACAAAAGCACTGGAAGTACCAGTAAAATGGCTGATGGATCCCAGTAGAGACTTTGAAGCACCGAAATGCTGTACTCTGTACACACCTGGAGCTGCCGTCGCCGGAATCCTCCACTCTATGGTTGCATAGCTTCTGGGACTCACCTTCGAAGGTCTCGACCATTTAAACCGGAGGCAGAAATCGTCGTCGTCGTAAGCTGGAACCCAAGAGTCCTTTCCATCGAGGATTTCAACGAGGGCGAATGTGCCTTCAGTCATGAGATCATTCCTGGGGCAAGCTGACCAGAAAGTGACATTCACTATCCCACCACCTCTCTTGAAGGTGGAGTTCTTAGGTACGTCGGAGAGGAGGTCTCCGAATTTTACGCCAGGAGGGGTCGCGTCCAGGATGACCGGAGGTAGAAGGCCGATTTGCCTGTTGAGTAGATTTGGAGGTTGCGGGCCTGGCTTAACAGAAAAGCCGGTGACAAGAGCGGTTGCGAGCTTTTTGAACTCCTGGATGTAAGCACTGAGTGTGTGTGGGCCGAATAGTGTGGAGGCACCCTGAGAAGTATCATGATAAAAGTAACAGTGAGGTAGAATAAAGATTAGGATCAGTGTTGCTGACCGATTGATTGAGGTGTTAAGCATTAAAACACAATTCAGACCAGGCATAAACAGAGAATAGGTTATTCTTCATGTGGAAGATATTTATATGTTAGTGCCATTTTCTAAAAAAATACGCTTAGTTATTCTATGTCACTTACGTGGCTAATTTGGTATACTAACCTCATATCTCTGCATCTGGTACTCCTCGAACGTAGTCACATATTGAGAATAGGTATTTGTTAACCCTGCTATGACAACATGAGCATTTTTGAATTCTTGACTGGCTCCACTAATAAGTGCAGTCCTCACAGCATCACGCAGACGCCTCCCAGCCATTGTGGTGAATTCTGCGTAGGACAACACAAAAAGAAAATGTACATGAGGATCGAGAATAATCAAGGAAACTACATTCAGGGCACATCTCCTAGCACCCACCCTTCAGGTAAGAATCATTCCTATAGCAAAATTCATGCATATACTCCACGTGATGTAAGTGGACACAAGAAACTTCAATGAGATATGCTGGCATGTTCGCTAATTTTGGTTCAAATAGCTATTATCTTCTGCTTAGCCACACTTTTATGCATATCACGTTTATATTAGATGTGAACAAGCAATCAAACCCAGCTTAAAATGAACTAAGTCAACCAGCCGGATTTCCTGCCTTGATGATGACAGACCAAAGCCGCTTGTGAAATTATAGATTGGTTCAATAACTGAATAGAGAGCCATGTTTGAAACAGTTAAATGATCAGAGAAAAAAGACAAATTTCCATAATCTTTGTATTATTAAGCTTTAAATATCCTTGGAGTTAGTGAAACATAGACCCTTTTAACAAGGTTATTGACCATACAGGAAACGAAGAGAACAAAGTAAAGCAAGTGAATACCTCCAGGTACACTGAGAATAACTAGTTGCCCAATCCGGAGGATCTGAATTGGAAGAATTGAAGGCTACAAGAATCATGAAAACAACAAGATATTAACCATCAAGCATGTAGGCAATAATGAAACAGCTTAATGGTGGATGTAGAAATATCCACTAGTTGTTTTACAGTCACTAATGGATATGATGACTAAGGGAAAGGCATAAATGGAGTTTAAAAAGGAGGTATAGAGATGACCAAGGGACAGGCATAAATGGAGTTTAAAAAGGAGGTATAGACAAATCACTTAAATGAATGTTTCAAACATTAAATATGATCTTAAGGTATTCTGCTCAAATAAGGTGAGGCATAAGTTACAAGGTAGAATAAAGGTGATATCAACTTAGACAAACAACTAAAAAAAACCTCAAAGTTTTGAAAGAGAAATGCTAACAAAAACTACATAAATGAAAAGGAATAAGAAATTAATAAAACACATTAAAAAATTAATTGTTTATCACAGGGAACACAAGCCTTCTCTAAGAGCTAATGTAGCCATATAACTACTGAGCTTTAGATGGCTTAACACACAGAACACAGCTCAACTAGAAAATCTAAATACAGATGGGTATGTGGACACACAAATTCTTTAAGGCACACCCCAAGGTATCATTTTAAATGATATTCCATAAGTATTGAGGTAGTTCTACAGAAACAGATAACAAACTTCAGGCTATTTAACTTGGGAAACACTACATTCAACTTTTCTGGTTTAGAAACTCTGTTCTTGAATGTAAAACTACAGCATACTTTTCAAGATATGATCAAACAAGATTGTAACTCACCGCCCAATCATATGGTGTCTTCATTTCTCCTGTATCAAGGAGGATTGGCTTTGGAAACTGACAATCAATTTGCTCCTGGCCTGGTGTCTTAAGTACATTGCGGACCAACCTCCAGAAAGCATTCCCCTGAACGACATCATAAAAAACAATGATCTCACAGGAAGGCGATGCATTACAACAAAATAGCACATAAAACGTTGAATCCATAATTCTCATAAAAATAATACAGAATCCATAAAGAATTGAAGTTCCTTGTTACCTTATCATCTCCTTGCTTAAAATCAAAAGCTCCTGGACCATCAGTTGTTCCTGCTGCAAATGCAAACCCCATTGCAGCAGGACATGTTTTTACTACCTCAGAACCTCCTCCTTGTTTAGGAACTGTCACACTAAGTTTGGAGAAGTCCAAATAGGTGTGACGGTAATCAATCTTCCCTTTCAACTGTTCAACTGCTTTATTGAAAAGATCTACAGATTTTCTGAATTGTCGCTCTCCGATGATACGGGTACTTGCAAATTCATCTGGGTACCTACCAGATATGTAAGATATGTTTGTTTAACATACAAATATAGATCAGATACTAGTAAAATATATTTTCAAACTTTTAGAAGGCAAAATGATAAATACCCTGGTCCCCGGCCATAGCACAATTCATTCTTCCCGCCACAGGTACTGTGATTGAAGTCACAAGGTAACCCAGTGTCAAGGCAGAATGCACCAAGCACATTAGGGCTAACATCACCACAGTTTGTTTGGCAAAATGCAGAAACAAATCCAGGCCTATCAGCCTTCCTGAGAGGGTTCCTGACACGCCGTGCAACACTCAAAAACCTGGTAGCTGGTCTACCAGATGTGGACTGGAAGGAGGCAGCAAGTTCCAGTAACGCATCATCTGCATCACATAGATCTCAAAAAATTCAAGATATGCAGGAGGCTTTTTATGTCATCTTATCCTGACAGACTATTCAGTTGTTTCCTTGATATGATAAAGTACCATCCAGATTGTTCATAGTCCCTGGTTCATAAATGCCCAAGAAAACTGATCGTGACAGAAGTGTGGGTAAGGATCCATATTAAATCCCTTAATGTTGCACATTCTAATATTTGTTGGGATTTTTTTTCTTTTTTTGATAGGTTAGATACTTAGATCTCTTGAGATTAACTGAATCTTTTCTCCGTCATTCTCCAATTTCTTTTGTTATAATGGAATTCATGTTACATGCTCACTGCTGTTTTTCCTTCCATACTTAAACATTCCCATGTTTACCAGATATCGCCATACAAGCGATATAATTCATATAGTGGATATAGGTTGCCCTTGAGGCCTTGCTCAAGTGTTAAAGGATTGGGGATGGCTCATGGGAGGTTCCAGGTTCATTTCCTAATGGGGAAAAATTACCTATCAAATAAAATAGATAGTGGATATAGGTTGATTGCTTTAACAGAAATCGAAAATTTAGGTGGATATTCCTAGTCCAGCATACAACTTCAAGGCAAAGATCAAAATATCAACAAATGCAAAATACCAGTGGTCAGATTTTACAAAAATACCAGGAAAAATGTTATACATAAATTAAAAAATATATATAGTAGCACAAAAATTAATCACAAATTATAAAAAATATTCTTAAAAAAAAATCTATGAAATAGTAAACAAATAATCAAAGCATATTGAAAAAAACAACATATACGATCAAATTTGTCATGTATGACAATAATATACAGAACTTCAAAACACATAGTACTAAAATAGTGAACTATTTGATTAAAAAATATTCGAGGATATAAAAGAAAGAGCAGTAGAAGTATGATTATATTTTTAAGTAAAAATTTTACAAGTTTATGTTTTTTTTTGCATTTAATTATTATGCTAAAGATATAAAAAAGACTTATTAAGAAGATTATCACAATGATTTTGTATTTTCAATTATTAGTTAAATGGAAATCAAAAATAAGATAATAAAAATTAATTAATGAATTAAAATTTTACTTTTTTATAGATATTTTCAATTTTTTTAAAATTTCATTTACAGTACCACATATATTAAAAGAATTTTAGGAGATAGAAAGATATATATATATAAATATACAGGTAGATAATTTTTCTTTTTCTTTTTCTTTTTTTGATAAGTATATGCAGGTAGATAAATAGATAGATAGATGCATTAGGTTTTATTCACATATTCCAAACAAGGCATACTTGACTACAAAATAAAACCTAAGCACTAAAGCTTGAGCTGACTGCCCACACAATGATGTTTTAAAGCCCACTTGATAGCTTGTGATGCACCACTTGATAAATTGTTCAATATGTGCAATAAAATATTAATAAATTAACTTTTTTTTATAGAATTAATAAATTAACAATTAAACTAAAAATCCAGAAAAATGCTAGAAACATAAAAAATATGTGATTATCTGTGGCACCTAATATCTGTTACATGTTTTGTATTGGGCTGACCTGATAACAAAAATTTTCAAAAAAAATTGGGAAATTTCCATCCATGCATATGTAGCAAACACTTTTGAGCCCATGTAACATAGTGATTTATAGTGGCATAGGTACACCGTGAGTCAGTGTGTGGATAAAAGGTCAATGAACAGATGATAGTTCAAGAAGTAAATAATTTTTTTTTTTATCGAAATTCAAGAAGTAACTAATAATTTAAGGATTCACAACAATTAGAAGATTTGAGCTTTCTTAAACTGTTTTTCTTTCTAGGGAAACAAAAGTTTCAGCTTATTAGATGCTTTTGCCCTATTACAACAATCTAGATAACCACAAACAAAGTTGAAGAGCTTTTGTAAAGCATGAACACAAGCCAAGGTGTCAGCCAAACACAAACTCAATTATTGGTGCTTTCTATCCAATTTCTTTGCTTATCCAAAAAAAATAAACCTCAACAATTGGGAAAGGCGGCAGAGTTGTTTGTTTAATACATTTGAGCCCTAATTTCGGTCATTTAGTTCCATGCTTCCTGTGACTCCCATCATCTACCATGAATCCATGTATCTAGCATAATATATTATACTATACGGGATGGGATCTAACTCATCTCTAGGCATGGGTTACATGCTCCTAACAGGGTTTGTCAGTCAATACAGGATACTTGTGGTTTCAATGGTTCCAGCACATCAATATGTTGAAATCACATCTTGCACGGAGTTAAAGATACAATTTTTATTTCATGAGCGAGTATAGATCATAGCTGAGAAGTGAAATTAAATAAATGTAACCTGATACATTTTGCCATAAAACATTTTCATTTTCAGATCAATGTATTGCCAGTAAGTTATTCAAAAAAAAATTATTTTGATAAGTTCCAATAAGCTATTCAATTTTTCATAAACCATTTCTAATTGCTCCATTGTCTAGAATAGGAAGAGTTGGAAATAACTTACCATTATCATGGGCGTTTTGAATTATATTTGAGACTCTCCGGGGAACTCCATCAACTTGTAAGGTATCAGAATATGCTTGTCCACCCCCATTCTGCTCAAACCAGTCTTCCATAAATCGGGCAGCAGCTCCTTTGTTGTCCCCACTTATCAATGAATTTGTCCGACTCATAGAAGTTCCATGAGTGGCAAACCAATTAAAGCTACCCACTGGTCCCCACTCATCATCTACAAACTTCAGAAGGGTCATATCTTTATCAACATCATACTTGTATTTACTGCGTTCAGCAGCAGGATTATTAAGATATGCACTTGGACTGCGGTTTACGCCAGCGTCTAAGAGCTCTCCTGTGAGTTGAAAACCAAAGCCATGATATGAAAAATGAAAAAAAAAAAAACAAAGAATAAACATAACCATAGTAGCATAGAATCAGCAAAGGGCATTGCAAGAAGACACTCATGTATTATTTCCAGTTTGACATGTTGGAGTCTGAGGTCCGTCCAAGCTCCCTATTTGTCCTCTTTAGCATCATTTTAACACCCACCTTTTAAGTCCAACAAGGGAGCATGCTATGGACAGAAGCTATACATAGACACAAAAGAAACTAGGGCAAATATTACAATATCAAGAGATCTGCTAACTTATATACAGTCATTAATAACTTTCATTGTTTTAAAAAGCAAATTAGCCTAGAGGCTATAGCCTCAATATAGGGCAAAAAAGATTTAAGCTCACCTAGTTGATACATACAGCCTTGATCTTGTACTTATGCCTCAAATATTTGCAGGGTTTTAAAGGATTTAGGTTCTTCATGGCTTTTTATACAATTTTACAAGATGTGTAAATCTCAATATTCAATGGTTTTCATGAATTGTATGTGAGGGCTTGGTGGAGATTTATAAGATTTGTGTTGGGTTCAAGACTAGAATTAGAGTGTACATATATGATGATTCAAAGACCATCATGGATTTGCTGACCAACTTTGCTCTAAGGGAAGAGGACTTTTTTTTTTCCTCTCTTTCTTTTTGCTTACCTGTTGGACTTATTTCATAAACCATGCTTCTGGTGCTTCCTTTTCTTAGACACGACTAATATATATCCAGTTTTGCCTATCAAAAAGAAGAATATATTTTATAAAGTAAGAGCTTAATTAACCTGTGATGGAATGGAAGCTCTGAGCGGGCTACTAAAGCGTGCTATGGAAGGCAATTTTATATCAGGCTACAAGTTTGTGGGTAGGGGTGGAGGGGAGCTCATCATCTCCCATCTTTTGTATGCGGATGACACTGTTTTGTTCTGTGATGCAAATCCAGAGCAATTGATGTATGATGTATCTAGGCTGGACCTCAATGTGGTTTGAAGCCTTCTCAAGGCTAAGATTTAACCTGAGCAAGAGCGAGATTATCCCAGTGGGCAGCGTTAGTAATGTGGAGACACTAGCTGCTGAACTTAGGTGTGGCGTTGGTTCTCTACCCATCACATACTTAGGGCTCCTCACAAGTCGTTAGGGGCTTAGGACTCTGTTGAAGAAAGATTCAGAAAGAGGTTGGCTTCTTGGAAGAGACAATACATCTCTAAGGGAGGGAGACTTACATTGATTAAGAGCACTTTGTCCAGTCTCCCTATTTATTTCCTCTCCCTGTTTCGGATACCAAAGTTGGTCTATGCTAGATTGGAAAAGATCCAGAGAGATTTCCTTTGGGGAGGTGGAAATTTAGAGCGAAGGCCGCATCTTGTCAATTGGAATACAATCTGTTATGAGAAGAAAATAGGAGGTTTAGGGGTGAGAAGTCTTTCCAAGTTGAATCAAGCTTTGCTTTGCTTTGCAAGTGGACTTGCCGGTTTGCTGATGAGAGGGAACCTCTTTGGGGAAGGGTGATCAACAGGAAATACGGAGAATTGGTAGGGGGGTGGAACACGGGTGACATAAGGGTGGTTATGGCACTGGTCTTTGGAAAGACATTAGAAAAGACTGGCATACCTTATCCCAAAATGTTGTCTTTTCCTTAGGAGACGGCAAGAGATTGCGGTTTTGGATAGATATTTGGTGTGGGAAGGTAGCTCTGAGCAACGCTTTCCCCAATCTGTTTAACATGGCGATTCGTAAGGTATGGTAGCAAACGTATGGGATTTTTCAAGGGCGGAAGGGAGCTAGTCCTCAGTTTTTGTTAGAGATTTTAATGACTGAGAGATGGAAGAGGTGGAAAGGCTCCTTCAACTTCTCCACATAAGAAAAATCATGTCTTACCAAGAGGATCGATTGTTGTTGAAGAGATTGCTAGGTTCAGATTTTTTAGCTAGACTCATGTGAAAAATTTGTACAGTCTCCCCCATGGCACTCCTTCCTCCTTGAAATCCTATTGTTTCCCCTAAGATAGGTATTTTGCATAGGAAGCATCTGGGAGTAAAGTGCTACTCTTGACCGACAAGCGAAGGTAACTCTTGCAAATAGGTGTTTTCTTTACATGAAAAGGAAAGAGAATCAATAAACCATTTAATCGTCCAATTCTTGGTACCAGATCTTTATGGGGTTTTTAACCATTGTTGGCTCAGTTGGGTCTTCCACTCAGATGAATTAATAAGCCACTCCTTGTAACCAAGCGCTATGTTGGAAGAAAATGCAGAGAATTTTGGATGGCGGCACCTCACCTTTATTTTTGGACCGTATGGCAAGTAAAAAATAGGCTTTTGAGGACGTAGCCCCCTCCGCTCATAGAATGAAAGTTACTTTTTTATGTACCTTGTGGTCATGGGCAAATTTGTATAGTGTTGATAACACGGATTCTTTGGTGGATTTTTTGGCATGGTTAGGGTATAGGTGAGTTAGAGGGTTTTTTTGTTGGGTTCCCTTTTTGTATACCTCTAGTGTACTCTTCGGGAGCTTCTTTGCTCTTTTTTTGGTCAATATATTGCTTTTTACCGATCAAAAAATAAATAAAGTAAGAGCTTAATTAGTTCCTTCTTAAATGAAGAGGAAAGCAAGTGATTGAGAAAAAGAAATAAAGGAGTTGTTGGCCATTGCAATGGTTGAACTCATATAAAAATCTCATATTATTTAGGACTTATTGGACTTATTTCATAAATCATGATTCTGATGCATCCTTTTCTTAGACACTACTAATATACATCCAATTTTGCCTATCAAAAAGAAAAAGAAAAAAATCTAAGTTATATCTTTTATAAAGTAAGATCTTAATAAGTTACTTCTTAAATGGTGAGGAAAGCAAGAGATTGAGAAGAAAAAATAAAGGAGTTGTTGGCCATTGCAATGGTAGAACTCATATAAAAATCTCATATTATTTAGGAATAAGGAACGATGCTACTGCAATTGATGAATCAAGAAGAAGAAGAGCATGTAAACATTAACAATAATATGGAGGACAATCAAACAAGTGGATGTGACTATGATTCCTATGATAATCCAACTAGTGATATATAATGATTATCTTTTAAATTATCCATCAAAAAAAATTAATAATAATCCTACTAGTGAGAGTCATGCAATAGATGATTTGATAAAGCCATGAAAGAGACTTGGATTTTGGAAGAGAAAGAGAAACTAATTTAGAAATTAGTGATGATGACAAACAAATAATTTAGTTATTATGAATTATATGGTCTTCTTATCATTCATATTTCATGTAATTTAATTAAGTTTTTTACGTAATTTTTATGTTATTTTTATTTAGATAACTTTCTTCTTTATTGATTTATGTTAGGCTGACATCTTGTTTTGCCTAGAGAAATACGTCTTGCCTCAATTGTGTTGAACATATCAAGACCACCTTTAACCTTTTAAACCATTGATGGAATTAACTGCATATCAACAGAAATAGATCTAGCCAAAGAAAGAAGCAGTACTTCAAAAGAAAAGTGCATAAGGGAAGCCATAGGACCTTAATGAATTGAGAGTCCTTCTAAGCAGGACATAATCATTTCTTCATTCATAAAATTTAACCAGCAATGAGAAAACATGCAGAAATATTTGAATTGAGATAAAGTACACTTAAAACAATTAGAAATATAACAATGACTTTCCCATTATATAAAAAGGGAACAAAATTTCGAACTTTGATTCCATAAAATTGGTAGCAAAAAAAGTGAAACGAACACTACATTTGGATATCTATAGCATCAAATCTTTTGAGCATCTAGTAAATAACAATTTTATGTGAAACAAAGGTTTGAAAGTGATCTTCAAATTACAGGTTTACTTCCCTGATAGGAGTCTAGAGAAATACGTCATACCCCTTTTAGAGAACTAATAATGGCTCAGACATCTAATTCAGAGCCCTGAGGCTCCGATTCCAAATAATAAAGTTAAGTGGCAAAAACAAGAAAAAAGCCCTGAATGAGCCAAACTCAAAAACTGCAATTCTAACACCACAAAGAGGGAGGAAAGGGTGAAAGGGAAATAAAACAAAACATAAAAAAAAGGCAGATAGATTACCATGTTGAGTTTTTCAACCTAGTAATGTCTGTCCAAGATACCAAACTTTACTACGCAAAACAAAACACATGCAAGTGTATTTCCACTTCACGCATAAACACAGGGGTCTTGGGCTGCTTCCCGGACACAAGAAACTCACCTAGTCTTAAACAGATTTGGTCATACTAACATGCAAAAAAATAATGCAGTGACGGTAAGAATTCTCTCCGGTACCTTTATTCACAAAAATTGATCCTGGTCGGAGATTATCATGAGCTTGTATGATGCTTTTCTCAATGCCATCAACAAGGACATCAAATGATTGACGTACAAATCCAAGAGATGTCACAATATAAACAACATATTGGAGATAACCCCCAGGGCCAGCATGGGTGTGAATACCACTGATAGCAACATTATTTTCAGTATAAAGGTTCCCATACCTGTCAAAGGGCAACATGATATAAATTCATCAGTTGATGACAACAATTAAAATGCAACTGTGAGTGAGAATTAATTCAAATTCATTCATTTCTAAAGCTCTTGGCACCAAATTACTATGAAGAGTTCTAGAGATATTAAAGCAAAGAAACACAATTGTAGCCATATTCTGCTATTTTGTGCATTAAAACAATGTTGTATTTCTAGTCTCTGGAAGGATAGACTCTACCCGTCTCATTAACCCTGCTCTCAAACAAGATGTTGTTAAGGTATTAAAAAAAGTAAAGTCAGAGCTTGAGATATAATATGATGATTACCTTGCCTTCAACCTCTCAAGCACTTTAATTGTCACAATTTGTGAGGCCATGCAAGCATCAAGATTGACAAACACAACCCTGTTCCCCCGAGGTTCTGCCACAATAAATGTGCGAGCTCGCAACCTGAAATGCACACCAGATGCAATCTGCTCTGTATTGGCATATCCCATCATGTTGACATCAGCGGCAGGCCCAGTAATGTCATAGCTTCCAAGTCCAACTAAGTACTTGGAAGCTGATAATGTTCCTATGTTATTTTGCAGCAAGAGTACAATAAATATCCAGAAACATATATTTGCACATGGTCTTCTCTTATTAAAATTAAAATGAAAGAAGCCCATCATGCCTCCACCAAGTGATCGTGTACTAGAGATTTTAATCAGCTGCAACCATGTTACAAATCAAAGGAAAAAACCAAGTTAAATAATTGCAAATTTACAATCCGAAATAACTGCTGTCACTGATAAAATGTAAATTATAGTACTAAAAACATCTCATGCATCACACAGAGGGACTGAAATGTACATCATTTAGTTAATATGGGTCTTTAGGATGCACCATAGGTGCTTTTGATTAGAACTCCGAACTATCCGTCAATTTTAGGGGGAAAACCCAACATTTTTCATGAGTTCCAAAGGAGACACCAAGTTTAGCAAAAATGAACAGAACAGGCTACATATTCAAATACCCTCTTGAAGAACAAACATAAGCAAAAGGTGAACAGTAATTAATCGAATTCCTGATAGATGACATAGGAGATCATTCTCTGCTATCTCCAATCCCAACAAGAATTTCGACAAGTCATTTCAGCAGTTCTAAGACAACTGATCGGCTATAGAAATCATAACAGCAACACACAACACCAAGCCCCAAGCCCGTAGGTTCACTCAATCATCAAAATCTCGAAAAACCCTAACCCCTAGCCACTTGGCCGCTGAGAAACAAAGAAAAAAGAAAACAAATTTCTAAGAGTTTAGATTCTCCATTATTTTCTAACGAGCAAGCCGAAAACAGAAAACCAGAAAACGACTCAACTGAACTCGTAATTCAAATCTTTCATTTTTAACCAGAACAGCTTGGATCACAATTTCAAATTCGTATAAGTGACAAAACAAATTATTGGCTGAAAAATAGGTGGCCCGATTCCGACCGATTCTAAGCAACCAAACACGGCATAAACGAATGATCAAGACAAATAAAACTGAGAAATTGAAATGAAGACATCGAACTCACAATAAGAGATAGTCTAATTGCAGTTTCAAGAGAGACAGACGAGAAGTACGGGAGACTTTTGGCCCATCTGGAGTCAGAGTGAAGCAATAGCTGAGTTATGAAGAAGCAAAAGGTAATACTGACCGTTTGTTATGGCTGCCCAAATCCTTTATATAGCATCCCTCTGGTGCACAGAACTTCCGTGCCACTATGAATTTTCATTCCACCCCGGTAAAAATTTCAAAACATATCGTCTATTTTTCTGAGATTCTGAATTAAGTAAACGCGGCTTTATTAACGAGGAAGCAAAAAAAAACAATTTTGTGAAGCAACCCATTTTTTGGCTTATAATTTTGTGAAGCTGATCATATATTTGTAAACAATTTTTAATATTTTATTTCAATTTTCTATACACGCTGAAATTTAATTTTATTGGTTTATGAAAATAATTAAAAATAAAAATAAATTGCTGTGGGTGTTTAAGAATTTGAGGATTCAATAAAACTCTTCATACTTTTTATTTTTTATTATTATTGTTTTACTAAAAACAAAAAATTCACAATCAAATATGCTATACTCTTCCTATAATTTATTCCAAAAATAATGGCAAGTGGGAATTGGGAAAAAAACTGAAAATATTAAAATATTTTGTCACTTCAGGTCGATTGCTTCAAGTGCAACATGAAAAGCTTTAAGATTCTTTTTTCTTTCTTCATATTGCACGTTAGGAACACTTGGCCAATGTTAGTAATTTCTTGCTTGTTCATTAGTCTTTTTTTTTTCTTTTTTTTTTTGTGATATTTGTCAATTTATATGAATATGGTTACTAATTCTTCTATTATTAATTTTAAGGGGATTGGTCTAGGACAACATAATATATAAAATATTTAATATTTCAATATTTTTCCGTTAACTATTTTAAGTGAAACTCAATCTATATCAATATACTAATTATAAAAATGTCAAAACTGGCTTTTTTTCTATTCAATAAAGAAAAATAAATTATACATGAGTTTGTATTAAGCATATCATTTGGCACTTCATGTTTTTTAATGATTATTATTTGTTTTACAACGATTTTATTAATCCAATTATACGTATTTATTTATTTATTTATCTTCTTTTTTCCAACCATGGTCTTAATTTAGTACAAGACCTTATTATATATTTTTTACGACTATAAGTATGGTTTAAAAATAAGTTAAGCATCTTTAAAAATACAATAAAAAATAAAAATAAGTTAAGCGTGTTTCGAAAAAAATAAGTTGAACATACGAGATTCTCACTTTTTTCATTATTTAACATGCCGAGGGAATAAATATAAAAAAAAATGATAAAAATTCGAGGGAAAGGGTTTTGCTAAAAATTGTTGAATTAACTTCTTATCATGCTAGTGGGGGATAGAATAAGAAACATGAGTAAGATATCTTAAAAATACTTTAATTTATCTATAAATTGTATTCCATTATTTTTAATGACATGGTTTCAAACTGATCAATTTTAAGATTTTAAGTATTACTAAAATTATCTTTATACATTTTTTCATGTTTTCTCTTCTTTTTTTTTTCTTTTTTTTTTCTTACTTATCATACAATTGGAAAATGTTGAAGTTCTTCTCATAAAACATTATTTTCAACTCTAAATGACTTTTTTTTTTCTTAATGGTTGGTTGGTTTTAAATTATGGTAAGATTAATATTTACAATTTTATAATAACATGGTCAATGTTAACTTTTAACAAAAAAATATATATGTAAATGATTTTAAAATTCTATTATAATCATAGAAATAAATGTTTAAATTATTTTATCACTATAAAAATTTATAAATCAACAAAATGCTATTTATTTTAATATTTTCTTGTTGTAGTCAATTGTTTGATAATTTAATTACATTAAATTTGTTTATATATTTATTCCAATGCTATTGAAAACTTAGAAACATTATTAGAATCATTTTTGTAAAAAGTATTTATCACAAAGGTACTGCAATTTAAAGTATTTCAATTATAAATACTTTTAAGTTTTAACAAGAGGGGTGTGTCGAAACCGAGCTTACAACGATTATAAACGATAGCATTCTTGTGAAATATCGATGTGTCTTTCTCTCTCTCTCTTTATATATATATATATATATATATATATATATAAATATTTGAAAATATTGGTAAAATCAATATAGAAGCATAAAATTGATCACATATAAACAAACAAATGCATATAAAAAGCAAACCAATATAACTTTTCATTAATTGGAAACTTGATGTGGAGGAATGTAGCATGAAATTTCCATGTGTCATATACTAAGTTGTCAATATATACTTTTCCAATGTCATTTTATATTGTCATCTATTATTAAAGAAACTGCAAACAGCGGTGGTCCGTGTCCTTCACACCGGTTGACGACAGCGCATTTATTAAATCTATTTATTACAAGTTGTCACGTCATATATAGAGTTTTAGACATAATTTTATTTTTTTTTAAATCATTAAAATATATTGAAAATTAAAATAATGCCCAAAATTATAATTTATTTTACCTTAATGTCACAGTCACTCACTAACTGAGAGTCTGAGACTTTATAAATATTTTGAAATTTTTAAGTTAATCTGTAATTATTTCTGACGATGAGCAAAAGTTTTGAATGAAACCATTAATTTGGGCGTTATTTGAATTCCATTTTATTTTTGATATATTTTTTTTCAAAATAACCTAAATATGTCCCAAACTCCCATATATATAAATTGATTTTGCCTGGTTTGGAAAATAACAAGGAAATAAAATAAAAACCAACTCATGGTCGCGGCCAAATGCATTTCTATATTCAGTATTTGTTAGATTCTGACTTAAAGATGGGGATGATTTTTTGACAATCTGTAGCCTAAAATCATCAATTTCATCTTCTTTTTTTCTTTCGATCTAGGTTTTTTTTTCTAATAAAGTTGTTTATTTCACATTGATATGAGTTTGTTTTTGTTTTTTCTTGTTTTCGTTGTCAACGTATTGCGATGTGTTTTGTCATCGACCTATTGCATGCGTGTTTTGTTATCGATTTGTTGTGGCGAATAATTATATCGTCGGCAGGTTATCTTATAAGTGAGTTTCGTGATTGGCGGTTCGCGCAAGAAAAGTTGTCGAAATAATGTTATAAGATAAAATAATATTTGTCCCGATATGTTCTGATTTTGATAGATTATTTTGCTATTAACTTAAATGCGTAACGTGTTAGTTTTTGTAGCTTTATTATACATGTCTATCAATTGTTTTGTTGACTTTAATCAATATATTTGTCATTTTAAAAAAACGAGGAAATAAAAGAAAGTTAAAAAACGTTGTTTAATTGTAAGATCCTTGTTCAGTAGCCTTCTCCATCAAAATAAAATGTTGTTTATTTTTTGAAAAGATAAATAATATTATTGATTCGCTAAAAACTTTAAATTATGAAAAATCATCGAGGTTAATAATATAATGAATCAGCAGAAATATCTGCGTTCGATAATGCTATAATTATTATATCGCATGAGCTTAAGTTACATATAAACAATCAATATTATGGATTTGATTTATTATGCATGTCTCGTGAATTTGTTTTGCCATCTTGTCATTCCTTTATTAATAAGCGTTCTGATAAAACTGACAAAAAAATAAACGTCGTACAAAAGCGATATAACCGCATGTGATAAGTAAATTCTTATTGCGAAAAAAATAAATTAAAAGCACATATAAGTGTGGAATAACCATTTTATTGATAATTAAAATTATAAAAAATATTTGTAGAAAGATGATTTCAAACCAATAATTATAAAAAAAACCATCGTGGTAATCGAAAAGAGGCTAAACGATATAATTACCAATAATTATATTTAATAATTTCATGAAAATTATTTTAAATTAATTAAGTTACAATTCAAATTAGCTTATAACGATCAGCTTTTTAATCATCGAATCTTTATATAGTATTGGAAAAATAAATGAAATTAATTATACTTTATTTTTATTTTTATTATTCAAGTGTTAAATAAACCTTATAGATATATAGAGTAGTTACGATTATACAGTTTCATTTATAATATATTTTATGGGATATCTTAGTACATAAGATTTTAAAACATGGTTCTAATAAGTTTATCCGACATGTCGAAGATATGAAATTTGGTAACGTGTTTTATAATATACATCTTATACGTGGAAATATCAAACAAGATTCCTAATATTAACTGTATGGTAATTAATAATAAAAATATTATGAAAAATATGATTATGAGTTATATTATTAGTTTGGAAGTTAATTATAGATTTTATTTTTTTTTAAGCAGAATCACTTAGTCAAAAAGTATTTTGAAAGCTGAGATCTAAGAATTTTAAGCTATGAAGACTTTATAATATTTTATATAAGATTAAAAATGATGCACATTTTTATTATTTAAGTGTTTTTTTTTATAATTAAGCACTTTATTAAAATATAATAAACTGTTTTCACCTTTTGATTATGAAGTTGAATAAGCCTTTATAACATCTCTCTATTAAATAGTAGATTTTGTCGGATATGCCTATTTTACGTTACAAAGACTTTATAATTTTATATAAGATTAAAAATGATGCACTAAGTTACTTGCAGTTCCCTTGGATTAAATTTGTAGATCCCATAAAGTAATAATAATTAAATTTCAAAGCTATTAGCTTACTCGTATTTTGTTTTATTACCGAAAGTATAAAATCAAACCAACTAAAATCAAAATTAATTAAATATCATTTATTTAAAAAAAATTATATCTTTATATAATAAAAAATATTAAAGTAAGTTTGAAGAAACATTTAAAAATAATTTAATGAATTTGGAATTTTATTTATTTTCCTTTTGATTTATATTTCATGTTTTTATTTTATTTTATATATATTCACTTTACATATTATATTGTACTACTATGTTTTTACAAGGATTCAAATATGAAAATATCTCACAATAACATCCAACCCTTTTATCGCGTGAGCCGGTCCTCAAGAGCTATTTCAATTTCAGGTTATTCATTATTTCTTTCAAAATTTTTTTGAAATGATAAATAATATTATTACTTCAAACTTGAAAAAGATCAATGGATCAAATATGTAAATAACTAAAAACAATATAGGATAAAACAATATATAGGTTAATAGCATAATAAATAAACATAAAACCTATAAATTTGATAAAATAACGACTATAATATTTACAATTACAATTCGTGATATCTGAAGCGATCATGGTTGTCGGTCGATTGATCAAATATCTTGTATGCATTTGAATTTAACTTCTGAGATAAAGAAGTCGTAGCGAGGCAGACAACGTCGTATAAGTAACAAAATCAGTAATGAAGCTAAGCGTTGAAGTAAAGCAACAACAAATCAAAAGTTGATAAAATGATGATAAACCAAACGTCGATAAAACGATGAATGCATAAAAAACAAAATAAAACTTAAATATTCGTGAAAAAACCACTTAATTAAGTAATAAAACAAAAAAAAATCATATTGGTGATTTCAGGCCAATAATTGTAAAAAAATCACCCCTTCGTACTTTATGAAAATAGGCTACAAAAGCAAAATATGAGAAAAGGGCGACTAGCTTTATTTTAAGCTAACTTGCCTTTATCAAACATACTCTTAGAATTATATTTTTCATGCATAGTAAGCACCTACACTTGTTAAAAATAATGTTATAACTGAGATTTTGATGGTAAATCAAATGCAATCTAAATCAATTTATTGTTATTTTTATGTTTTACTTCATTTTTTAAAAGGCATTGAGGTGTTTATGCCGTTTTTCCCCTTATGCCGAAGTTCAAAACTATCATTATTTAAAGAAAATCAGCTCATCATTTAATTTTCTCTTATCTTGTTATTTTTTAGCTAATTTTCCTCAAGCACATAGGCATGATTTTTTGGTATTTTTTTTTGTCTAAAATCACTCATATGCATCAATTTTTTTTAATTTTTTTTGCACAATAAAGTTGTTCTTTTACATAAATCTCTAATTTATTTTGTTTTTTCATGTTTTAAATTCTTGTCTTATTGAGGATGTGTAGGCGCGAACATGGCATGCCAGGATCATTGTAGTTAAGAAAGCAAAAGGATATGGAGAGAATTGTCGATTAGTGTCTGATTTAGGTCTCGTCATGCTTTCTGGCGAGTCTGTGATCATTCGAGATTTCTCACTGTCAGCCGATTAATATTTAAGCTAATGAGATTGTCATTTCGAGATGAGAGTTTCTCTAGATGCGGATGTAGTCGAAAATGTGTATCGTTAGGGTTAGGGAAGAGGCTTGTGGTATTTATAAGTCTTGTGACCACGAGTATCTCATTCTGGTAGGAATGATGCTCATTATGTGACCTAAATGATGGCGATTAGAATCATATATCTGTTTGTTAGTGATCTGGCGGGGCGAGACACACGGAACCTGCTTCCTTGTCAAACCTTTCAGCCCGGTCAGGCAGAAACCCGAGCCGAGCGAGCCCGTTAAGGCGGGGCGGGCGTGGGCTGTCATTCGGGCCGGCGCGTGGGTGCGGCGAATCCGTAGGCTTTTAAGGCCCACTATGGCAGATCGACGCGGAGACGTGCAAACCCGTTTAGGCGGCTGGCAGTTTATGGGCATGGGGCCGAATCTAAAAGCAGCCAAAGTAGCTTAAAAGCTGACCCCTCATATGGTTTCATTTAAATTGTATTAAAGTTAAATAAAAAGTGAACTAAAAAACAATTCGAAATAAAAAATACGTCATTTAAAATTTTTATTAATCAAATATAATTACATTTAGAAGTATATGAAAAGTTTACATCACTACAAAATAAGTCACGTCAGTAGGTTATTTACTAACTATTATCGATCGTTTATCTTTTCAACATAAGAAAATAAAAAAATCTGATATACGTTTAAATAAAATATTTTAATCGTTATTTTATAATTGACGGGTATCTTTAATCCGGGTCATGTCTTGATATTTTTAAGTTATGCGGCATGATGGCATTTAGTTCGACTACCGAGCGTGATCATGCAATGTCTTGTCATTCAAGCTCGATCTTTTAAACATCTTCTTCTTGATTGCTTGAGGTGACAAATTATTCTTTTCTTATAAATCTTGGCACTAAAAGCGACTTCAGATGTTGTACTCACATGCAGTTAATACACCCGTGCAATAATAGATAACAGAATTATTTAATTTGTTGTTTTCAATTTGAATCCAAATGTAGTTATCTTGAATGGAATTGTTTAATTTGAGATATCTATCTATATCACATTTGTATTATTTGGAGGAAGCTATTAGTTGTTCCTTTTTCTTTTGAGCGTTTATAATGACTTTTATAAAAAGATGAGGAGAACTATGCGTGGATGATGATTTTATCATTTAATATTATTCTGTATTTTTCTTTATAAATATTATATAAAATATATAATAGCAGATTTCTGCCATTTAATTTCTTGATTTTTATTTGATCTTCATTGTAAATAACTGGCAACCATTCATCTAAAGCATCAAATTTTAATATAGGGTCTAATTAAACCAATATAATAAATTAAAGGTATTTCTCACGATATTTTTAATTTTTATATCATTGCAAAAATTGTATCATTAAAAATTTCATAACAAATAATTTTAGTATCGTATAAATCTTAGTTATTTATAATGGCCAGATGTGAAGTTGGATAATACATTCTGAAAATATTTGTTGAAGTATCGAAAATTTCAGATCTGCGTAGATGGTCAAGCGAATGTCTTGCGTCATGTCGTTTAATCGTGACATAATCATTATTGTATTGCTTAGATAATTGCATTTCGTATGGTGTGCTCTTTTTATATTTTGTAATATTTTGTAAAGACACATAAGTAAGATTATTATAGTTGGTAATATGCAAACTTATATTTTTCTTTTCATATTTGCAATTTTACGACAATAAAAAATAATTCATGGTTTGCTTATGAACAATTAATAATATATGCAATGTCTCTTATTTTTTAATGTGCTATCAACTTGTTTTAATAAATGCTTTTCTGATAATTTAAAATATATCTTGTGTGTCACGTAGAAATAATTTCATGATCGTCGTTTGTTGTAAAATCTTTTTAATCTTGTATTGCTACATTATTATTTAAACATTATCTAAATGTTATTGTAAATATTTATCATGAATACCCTAAATCTATAATTTCATCAACTTTTATTAAAGTTGATATATTTATGCAGGTATGTAGATGTTATTGTTTTAAATGAAATTATTATTTTATTTAACGTTAAATTTCTTATCATATAATGACGATGTCACATCAAAAAGTCTACTATGCATTAAGATGTGAATATCGGATGTTAAACAAATTTTTTAAGCCCCGAAATTTGCAAAATATTATTTAAATTTTACCGTTTTGTTTGAAATTTTTCATAATATCTCTTTCAACGATTCCACGGACAATGGCACGAATTGAGATTAATTAATGTTTGAATTGTTTATGAATAATCATCGGTTTAAATGCGTATTAAGGTTATTCGGCTCTTATTATGTAATCAGCCAATTCATTTCGTGTGTTCATCATGAAAATGTGTTTAAATTTACGTTATCTTTTCATACAATTGCATATAATTTCTAATATCTACATTATTCTTAATTTTACATTGTTGTTGTGTCTTTTCAAATGACTTGTGCCAATTTGATCACTTGTTGAAGTTCTTACAAATTGTACATTTTGCTTTTATTTCTTTTATTATTTTCTAAAATTATTTATATTATATCAAAAAATTTCATATATTTGAACTAAGTTTTGTAATGATGTCACATGGACTAGAAGAAGATGCACATGCATTATCCATAATGAAGTATTAATAAAATATTATACTAAAAAATAAAATAATGAATCAAAATAAAATGAAACAAATAAGCAGGTGAAATGTCTCGATTAAGGTCTCAATGAAATTCTTTAAAATCGAACTATTAACAATGCTTAGATTTTGTATAAATAATATCATGTAATATGAAACAGTGAAAATGAAAGTATTAAAAGAATATGAGATCAAATTGCAAGAAAGTAAGAGTGAATTTGGAGAAGTGAAAATTAAAGAGATAGTTGATGAAAAATTAAGAGAATATGTGGTGTATTTATAGAGAAAAAAATAAGGGAAAAATAATAATAATAAAAGAGGTGTGCAACGGTCATGTGTAATGGTCTGAGGAGGGAGGGGAGGGAGGGAAGGGTAATGACGGTCGCTATAAGTAGTTGGGGGCGAGGAGGGCTGGGGAGGAGGGGAGGAGGAAGGGGCGGCGGCTTGGTCATTACAGGCCGTCGGGCCATACTGCAGGCCGTCGGGCACTTCTCTGGGCTTTGTCCTCCCGATCATCTTTGGCGGATCGGCCCGTCACACAGACGTCCGAGGCGGAATCAGGTGGCTTAGTAGGCTGATCGCAAGCCTTAAAATTAAATTCGGCCGTGAGGCGGTCGGTAGTCAGCGAGCCTATAGGCGGCACAGGCTCCACGTTCAGCGGGCCTAACCCAGTCGGCGACGGGTGGAACCCTTACCTTTATTAGACCAAACTAATTGATTAATTTCAATTCATATAGCCACGTTAAGTGCGCATTCTCCCATAGGCGTATTAATTGAAAGCGGTATATGTGCACCCTCATATTGGTCTAAGTTATTCTTGTGATCAATCTCATCCCATAAAGCCTCGAACATAAGATCATGGCGATAGCTTGCATGTACTGAGCCTTAGCCAGTCGTGAGCTTTCAACTTCTTGATATGGATTGATATGGTAGTGTGTTAAATGGGCCAATCTGCTCATGTGGTGATACTTCATGTGTTGCTCCATTTTGTTAGTACAAATTCTCTCTCATAAGTGTCCTGAAAACTGGTATTGTCACCGGAGAATATCCGTCGTGGTTCCAACGAACACGGATATGTCTTACCTTGATAGTTAAGCATGCTATATGTATGAACATATTATTAAATTTAATGCACCAAGAATGCTGTGCTTTGTACTCAAAGTTTGTACACCAAAGATTTTCCGCGATTATATGTACTCTGGCACCAATAAATCTACATTCTAAATACCTCATTGAATGCAAAAGGATTGATACGTATTAAAATATTCTAAATACTTAATGAAATGAGATGCAAACTATAAAAGCAACATAAAACTAAACAACTCCCACTAATTGACGGTATCATGATACTCCTAAGCCCGTGTTAATGAAATGTTGATCAAATATCTGAGGCGAAGACCTTTGGATTAGCGGATCTGCTGATCATATCATCTGTTGCAATGTGCTCCACTCAGTGTCACGATCCCGAGACTTTTCGGCTTTATATTGGGAGTACTTGACCTCCATATGCTTAGACCCCTTGAGACCTGCATTGTTGTTAACAAGCAACCTTTGGAAGTTATTGTCCTGATATAAGCTGTATGGGTCTATCCACAAAATCAAATCACGGTCGACTCCTTGCGAGGTTTCGGACGAATTGCACAGTAGGTGAAAAAGCATGCTCTGAGCTCAGCTGCATGGTAGGGGATGCTGTTGATTTGTTCTCACTTCACTTTTCATGATCACCTCCTGCTAGCAAAGATGTAACTGTTGTTGACTTCTTTTCATCTGACGGTAGGCAAAGTCGGATCCAGAGATACCAGCCCAGGCGTAGATTCTGAACATGTTTGTAAATCATCATATAGTCTTTTGTCCTCTTTAAGTGCCTCCATAGCCTTCTTGCGACAACTGATGATCGTGTCTGATTTGGTACGATGTCTGCTAGAGTCGCATTCTGAAGCGATATCCGACCTGAGTACATGCCAGGCATACATAATGCTCAGTGCACCTTTTAAGTACATTCTTCTTTTGGGCTTTCTAAAATTCAGACCAGGACATTGTGACATATAAACTTATACTTGGGCAGGAGCATTCCCATTGTTTGTACATATTGAATCTTTACAATCAGTCAACATAGCCGTACCAGAGATAACCGATGATGTGAGCGTTCCTGTGAATCTGTGCCCGGGACAAGACGCCCTCACCAAGATTATTCCTTATCAAAGTTATTTGACAACATCCGTTTGTCTCATGCGATAAACCAAGGTCCTTTGCTTACTTGGCGAGATATCATCCCTTGATATAAGGAAATGAATTTCCTCATTTGGCTGTACGGTATATACATTGATACACTTTGTTGCTCAGCAAGCGTATGAATGTTTGCCTTTCTATAAATTTAAGTACCATTGTCTAGAAACACTTAAGACCATAAATAGAACTTTTAGTCTATACAAGCGTACACAGATCATTTGCCTCAAAACCTTGGTTTGTCTATTTGCCCTTACCCGTTATCATTTAAAGGTCTCGTTGAGAAAGGCGGTTTTAACATCATGCGGTGTAACTCCATATCGAAATGAGCAACTAATGTCTCATGATCACTCTGAAGAATCTTTAGGAAGAGACCGGAGAAAAGAGTTGCTTCTGGTCTACTCCTTCTCTCTGAGTGAAACAGCATTACCAGTGCGGCTTTAAACCTCCAATCTTTCCTTTAAGGTCACAGTGCTTATACACTGATTTTGTGACCAATGGGTCTATGACCTTGGTAATTGACAAGTTCCCAAACTCCATTATGCCTCATATATTGAATTTCATCTCATTGCATCAACCACGATTCGGCGAGGAATGAATGCGACTTCCGCATAAGTCATTGGATCGACCAGCAGGCAGATATCGTAGTCTTGCTCTCTATAGACTAAATAGTCAGGTGGTATGACTGGTAATCTCTCACTAATGGATCTCCTTCACTGGAGTAGCAATAGTCACATCTGCACAGGAGCCTCGATGAACCATTAGGGCGTCTCGATGACGGGATCCGAACCTCGGCAGTTTGTTATGGTGTGTGGGAGTCTCCACAATTATCTGTATGGGAGTAGATAAAGATGCCATATCACCCACACACTATATCCTCAATGATGCAGCGAGCAGCTACTTTCTTGACATCGAGCTCCGAAAACTTGGGTACATCGTGATTCCACAATTCTTGACCTCCATTGGGATTATAGAGCAGATATCCATGAATGTTAAGATGAATGCAAAGTAACACCTAGTGGTTTCTTGAGTCGGCTGCAATGTTGGATTATACAACTTCATACCGCGGACATCCCCAAACAAGATGGTTTAAGCTGAAACTACGCCAGTCCATAACTTTCAAAGGAGTCAGCGAACGACTTTTGTGAGTACACGGTTTTAGAATGTACAAGAAATTTGTTTTCAAAGCTTCACCCACAGAAAACAGGTAAATTTGTCCCATACTAATCATACTCCCTTACCATTAAGAGTGCATCATCTCTACTACACCATTTTGCCCAGGACTCCCAGCATAGCAAACTGTTTCACTATCCTTAATCCTCTCTAAGCATTTGGGCGAATGGCCCTTAAGCCGTCCTGACGCTTACATGCTTACCATAATACTTCCACCCTTGGCCGATCTAACAACCTTTATGACTTTTCCCAATTGCTTCCTCGACTGCATCCGAAAAATCTCGAACTTTGTCAAGCAGAGACTCCTAAATTTTCTTTAATCAAGTACGCATAACCATATCGAGAATAGTCATCAATAAATGATGAAATAAAAATTTCTACACAAGGTTGTCGAGGAGGTCCACTTATAACTATGCAGAATGACTCCAACAAGTCGAACTTCTGGATCATAGCTTTTCTTTTCTTATTCGTCATTTTACCTCTACAACAGTCTACGCATGTCTCTAAGTCATTTTTAAGAGCAGCAGATGTTACTTCCTTATCACCCTCTACTTCATTCCAGATATGGCTGTCATATGGCACAATTCATAAGATTGTTCCTAGGTAATGGTCTCTTAGAAACAACCTTTTCTCGCAAATTGCATAAGCGATGTATATGTTATTGGAGGATGTCACACCTACAACCGTTTGACATATAGTCAACACTCCAACCTTATTTGAATAAAGAAACAAAGAAATAACATCGCTCTTTGATTTCAAAATAGTAGTCATATACTTGTCCAAACACGATACTTTAAAACCAAGTTCCCAGCCTTTACAACGAAGGTACATAAAAAAGTGTCTTTCAACATTAATCTAAAACCAGAGTCTATAATCAAAATTACATCTCCCACAAACACAACACGCCTTTTCTCAGTTGTTTCCCACAAGGAGCTCCCGATTCATCCCGATTTAGCTTCCCTCCTGCCATAATCCCCGTAGGCTCACGCTTCGGGACAACCAAGCTTTAAACTCGCACAATCCTTTTATGTGACTTTCTTCTTGCTAAAAGAAGCGCTGGCCACCATCCTCAAGGATGTCTTCTGGGACCCATATCGATTGACCTGCAGTGTCATGAGTACCCCTTTATGAGTACAATTTATGGACTTCTTATTTTTCCTTTGTGGGAACTAGAAACATATAAGGCCGTATTTCCTTTCTCCTTCCTTAAGCTTCTCTTCCTCTCGTCACTCACCCTTGCTATCAAGTCAGCTTAATCGACAAAGTCTCATCTCGGGGAATTGTAATTTGTCTTTATAATCCCAAAATCGTGGAAGGGTGTTTAGGCTTGACTGACATGCAAGCAAATCAGAATGGAAATCATTAAGAGGCTGAAGCTTCCTCGTTTTTAAAGTCTACCATCCTTAGACATAATTTTAACCTCAAAGCAGCATTTCATCATACTTTATATTGAAGAGCTTTAGTTAGCGTGTACCAATCTCGATTAGACGAATACGGTTTCTGTACTTCAAGGTCGCCATCATTTCCTTAGCAAGACGTATCACGGCAAAACCACTTTTTAAGTGTCTTTAATGGATTTCTTCATTGTCAATAAGCAAATCCTATCGCTTCTTTTCCTGTGTTTCTAAAGTTCAATCCCAAGAACACTCCCCACTGAAATGGAATTCGCCGCTTACATAAAAAGTGACCGGAAAACAAACAAACAATACACCAAGATCATGCGAATACTTATACAGAGAATTGTACATCATCACATAATCACTCAGCGTAAATATGACACGCTTGTACACTCTCCACATGACAACGGCCATGAGAACATATTCTTATCTTTCGTGAAATCACCACCTTCAAAGGTGATGAACCACTAAGATCGGGCCATTTCTCGCTAATACGCTATACATGTATCCCTCCATGAACTAACACAAGATCACTCCTTCTGGGAGTAAGGATCATTTCACAAAAACATGAGACATCCCACCACAATATGAGACTGATATTTCTCAAATCCAGTCAAGTGTGCCACTTTGGCGGTCACAACCCAATCGAATCCTTGAAAATCTCTCATACCAGGGATATAAACTTTATGTATCACATTCACTATATATATATATATATATATATGTAAAAATGTGGGCGTATGTCTTTTTTACATGATTGCTATCATGCCACTATACTGCTCAATTCATTAATAGACAATTCGGGGCAATTAATTAATTACCTTAATGAAAAAGACGTTATGAAAATAATAATGTATCAAATAGTAATTAATTCAATTACCTTAATGAAAATACGTTATGAAAATAATAATAGATAATTCAAATAGTAATTAATTAATTACCTTAATGAAAATACGCTATGAAAATAATAATGGATTCGGGTCGTACTCCGGTCACTGATACTACCGATATCGCCAAGATGACGCCATCAAACTACACGGCGGCCGAGACGCCACGTTCTGGAAGGTCGCGCGGACCATTATTCGCGTACCCAGGCGCCGTGGTGGCGCTGGTCCGCCTCCGGCCGATGTGCCACCCATCAATATTCTCGCCTCACGAGCAGATTCCAAATATGTAATGAAATTTAACTTTCATCCGTTAAAATAAACTCGGACAAAAACCCTCGAACAAAACCTAATCCGTGATGTTTCTGGGTTTAAACTATGGTAGGCTTTGATACCATATGTGTAATTCACAAAACATGACATGCCCGTGATCACCACAGTTAGAAAAACAAAACAATAAATAATCCGAATAATTGTCGATTCACGCACCGATTTGAACTATCATGCTTTGGTCACAATTAGCTAATTTGATCCGCGAACACTAACTCAAGATCTTTCCTATCCCCTTCTCGTTAAAAACACCTGCCTAGTCGAGATTGCCACTCACAAAGAGGAGAGTTTTCGTATCCTGGATGTGAGTCAAAATGTGTATCATTAGGTTTGCGGGGAGGGACTCAGCACTTTCTGTTTGCGTAGCTCTTCACCTGGCTGGGCCCTTCATTACTGTGCCGGCCGCATTTCGCCCACACCTAGCACCCCCATATTAGGATCGATTAAGAATCCATATATCTCACCTTTATTAGACCAAACTAATTCAGTTAATTTCAATTCATATAGCCCACATTAAGAAATTCTTATAGGATGTTGTTTCGTGTTAGCTTTTACCGGCTTGTTAAGATGACTACTAGTATTTTGGACGATTCAAACAACAAAACATATTTAATTAGACATAAACATCAAGTCAAATCAGGATCATGACTCATGAGTATACTACATAACTGGAATATTATGATTTTTAGTCATCATAAAATTTTAAAATGTATAAGCTTTGTGTCGAGTCACTATATTAGTGTTATTAACCTGAATGTTACGCTATCCTTTAATGTTTTTAATGAATTTAATTATGTTTCTCAATCAGTCATGTGAATCAAGCATAAAGAGTAAGGACTATGTGCTATGTTTCAATCTCAAATGGCTAGCTTACCTCTTTGTTGCTAAGGTTAACTAATTGAGATTTAGGGATTAACCAACTACAAAATGTTTACTATTTATTTTTATATTTTATTTCATTCGTGACACTTTTTTTAAAATTTTTATATAAAGATAAAAACATTTTACAGGATGACAATAAGGCGTGTTTAGGACGAGTCACCTTTATCATTATCTCATATCATTTATCATTATCACACTTTGTTCTAAAAAGGCAATGTGCACATATGTGAAAATATAAATCGAATAACATACACTTCTTATTAAACTCGTTTGTGAAATCAATCGTTAACTAGTCTCGATTTCCATGAAAAATAAAACTTGGAACTAATGGTTTATCTTAAGTATTATATTGGTGATGATATTTCGAGTGAAATAACTAGTGATAAATTAAGAAAAATAAGGAGATCCGAAAAAAGAACATCAATTAAGGTGGTGTTTGTTTTTTTACTTTTTACAGATAGCTAAATAGCTTGTAGTATTCAAATTATTTGTTTTTTTAACTTTTTTCATGACTTATTGCTTCAATTTCTAAAATAAGACAAAATATTTGGTTTTTTTTTTCTAAAAAGTCATATCCAAAAACAGGAAACATCATCTGAGAATAACCGACAATATTTACTATCTAATATTAAAAAACAAATAACTTAATATTTAATACTATTAAATACTATTTAGTATCGAGTTGAAAAAAAATTATATCAAGTATTGAGTAAAAAAACAAATGTAACCTAAATATTTAAATATATAAAATTCCATACCAAAACCTAACACCCATTAGCCAAGAAACTTGTCAAATCTAAAGTGTCCTTATGATCCTTGTGACTTGTTTAAGCTTTCAACTCGTGTTAATAGTTTCATACTTTTTGATTTAACAGCGTAGTATTCAAACATTCTTCTTTAATAATATTCATCTATAAAACAAGTGCCTGAGTATACCATTATCTAAGTCTTATTAATCCAAGTGTGAACAATATTAGTCAAAAGCAGAGATATTATGAGGTTCGAATATAATGGTTTATTCCAAGTGTATTTTAGCAAATTGTTTTCAATTTTGTAGGTAAAAGAATAGATAAAATCGCATGAAAATAGAAAAAAATATGTAAAGAAGAGAATAATCAATCAATACTTTTTCTATACGATAGCTCTTTACTCAATGTTTCACATCAGTTATGAATGAGAATGTTTATGCATATATAAGCATAAATAACATCAAATTGGTATAAAGTTTTTTTGGGAAAAAGCCGAAAAACATAACAATTAGGGCTTATGCCCAAAATGAATAATATCATACCAATATGGATAGGGAATTGTCCATTAGGTTCCAAACAAGTGGTATCAAAGTCGGGTTCAAGTTTACTCGGGTGAGTGGAAGTCGAACAAAATGATGTAGTGAGTTCCTTGACATATGGTGTTTCACGTAAGATGTGTACTCAAATGAAGCGAAGGAAATCTTGGTTTCAGGGGAGACTCGGTGGAACTTTGTTTGAAAATATGATTATTAATTATGCACTCAAAGTCTCACAATATCTCACATCGATTAAAAGTGGAAAGACTTCTGAGTACATAAGTAAATAACATCCAATTGATATGAGACATTTTGGGGGAAAAGCCCAAAAACAAAATCACGAGGGCTTTGACAAAAAATAGACAATATCATATCAATGTATATAGGAGGCCCTTAGGTTCTAAAGACTAAGGCCCTGTTTGTTTTTAGGGAAGTAGCCTTGACAACCACCATCAATAACATGCGAGCGTGTCCCAACCACCCATGTCGACTTCCCTTTCGACGAGAGAATGTTCCCGAAGACAATCCATTCGCACCCTTGCAACCCGCACATCCTCGCCATGTTACAACTCTGGCAGTCTCGCGCCTTGATCATGTCGTTGATGATACCTGTTAGGAACAAGCATTTAAATTGGAAATTCTAGAATTTCATGGCAGTCTCTAAGCCGACGAACTACTGGATTGGATTAGTGCATTAGAAGAAGTATTAGAATTCAAAGAAGTTACCGATAACAGACGCACCCCTTATTGCAACGCATTTCCATGGTCATGCCGCCGCCTAGTGGTAACAATTGAAGGCTTTTCGTGTTCGTTCTAGGAAGTCAAAGATCGTTTCGTGGGATAAATTAAAAAACACATGTGGCGTGCTTTCCTACCATACAACTATGAGCGCACCATGTATCAACGATTTCAAAATTTACAACAAGGTAATAGCACGATAGATGAGTGTGCTTCGGAATTTGTTCTCTTGCTTACACATAATGAGATTACTGAAATTGATGCATAATTAGTGTCTTGATTTATTGGAGGGTTACGATAACAATATCAAAATATTTTGAATTTATTTGATCCAATTAATCGTTTTCGAAGCACATCAACGCAAGTTTTTACTAATTGAGAAGCAGTCACGTTCGGGTTTCCTTGCTTTGACAACATCACCTAGTCGAGCTTCTATTACCTTGAGCATCACTACCTATGAGACCGCTAATGCCCCCGGACCCATGGCCCCTGCTCCTCGACCATTGCTTGTCCAACCCGACGCCGCCCCACTTAGCCGAACCTCGCACCCCGATGCTCTACAGTGTTTCTCTTGCGGCGAACCCGACCATCGACAAACTGCTTATCCTAAAATTGGGAGACACACCTTATTGGTTGATGGCAAGGAACTCGAGAGTTCCGACGGTGTTATTGAGGATGATGACATCCCCGAATAGGACGTTTTGGAAGAACAAGTTCATGGTGATGTGCACTCTTCTCAGACACGGTTCATGTTTGCGCTAAAACAATC
Organism: Tetrastigma voinierianum; assembly: GCA_016808115.1. Lineage (NCBI taxonomy): Eukaryota > Viridiplantae > Streptophyta > Magnoliopsida > Vitales > Vitaceae > Tetrastigma > Tetrastigma voinierianum. The sequence goes on along the minus strand of JAEQBH010000651.1, from coordinate 313,716 downwards.
GGGACGACTTTAGCTACGAAAAATCTTTTCATTCCAATCTTACATACTATGAACTAAGAAGGTAGCTAATTTTATCATCGACTCGGGTAATTGTGAGAATGTGGTCTCAAAAGACATTGTTCGCAAGCTATCTCTAAAGGCTGAAGTCCTTCCGTCACCATACCGACTTGCTTAGCTGAAGCGAGGGTATGAAATAAAGGTATCTCATCATGCTTTGGCTCCTATGTCTATCGGTACTACTTACAAGGATGATATTTATTGTGATGTTGTTTCCATGGATGCCAATCATATTCTGCTTGGTTGGTCGTGGCAATTTGATCGGAATGTTATTTATGATGGAAAACATAATACTCATAGTTTTTACTTTAAGAATCGAAAGATTACTCTTTTGCCTTCGAAATAATTGACTTGTGCAGGTCTCAATCCTTCTCCGACTTCAAAACCAGCTATGTTTTTATCATGTTTGCACTTCGAGACTAAACTTCATGACACGGGAATGTATTTCGCGCTTATTATGTGCCCAAGTCACCAACCCGATCAACCTGATGCAACTCGAGCTGATTCAACCATCCCGATTCCTAGCATGCCACTTGAAGTATCACACTTGCTTCAGGAATTCGTCGACGTGTTTCCCGATAAGTTGCCACAAGGTTTACCGCTCTTACGGGACATTCAACACCACATTGACTTGGTCCCCGGGACTACCCTGCCAAACAAGCCTCACTATTGGATGAGCCTGAGCGAACACGAAGAACTTCGGCAACAGGTAGAATATTTGATTAGAAAGGGTTATCTATGTGAGAGTTTAAGTCCTTGCGCGGTTCTAACTTTGCTAATCCCGAGGAAGGATGGTTCGTGGTGTATGTGTGTCGATAGTCATGCCATTGATAAGATTACAGTTCGCTACTGATTCCTCATCTGGATGATCTACTTGACCAGATTAGTGGTACAATTACCTTTACGAAACTAGATCTTAAGAGTGGTTATTATTAGGTTCGTATTCGTTCCGGTGATGAATGGAAAACTGTGTTTAAGATGCGAGAGCATCTCTTTTAGTGGCTCGTCATGCCTTCTGGGTTGTCTAACGCTCTTAGCACATTCATGCGAGTGATGAATCGGACACTTTGTCCTTTCATAGGAAAATTTGTTGTCATTTATTTTGACGATATTCTTATTTTCAATGCTACCATGGAGGACCATGTTCGGCATCTACGTGTAGTTCTACCAGTCATGTGGCAAGATCAATTTTATGCGGTAATTAAAAGTGTGAGTTTGCGACATATATAGTTCTCTTTCTCGGCTATGTCATCTCCTAAGAGGGTCTTGCAATCGATCGGTCGAAGGTCGAGGCCATTTGATCATGGCCGATCCCCACCACCCTCATGATCGTTCACAGTTTTCATGGTCTAGCATCATTCTATCGACATTTCATTCCACACTTTAAGAGGGCAGTAACAGATACAATTGCTACACCATATGATCGTAAGCTCGTGTGACCTCTGAGGCTACTAGCCTTGCATTAAGAGGAATCTCACAACAGCCCCAATACTTGTGCTTCCCGACTTCTCCATCATATTAGAGTTACATAGTGACGCTTCAAAGGTCGGCGTTGATGTTGTCCTAAGTCAACAAGGTAGGCTTGTAGCTGTCCTCGATCTCGCTACAACACTTATGATGTTGAGTTCTATGCAGTGATTCAAGCCATCAAGCATTAGCGACATTATCTCTTCCATTGTGAGTTTGTCCTATACACTAATCACGATGCATTGAAATACTTAGGTACACTGGATAAGGTTTCGGCAAGACATGCATCATGGATTGCCTATCTACAATAGTTCACCTTCGTGATCAAGCACAAGTCGGGCACACTCAACAAAGTGGTTGATGCCCTAAGTCGACGCACATCCTTGCTCGTGTCCTTCATGATTTCGGTTCTTGGTTTTGCTAGCCTTTTCGATTTGTATTCTTTCGAGCCATACTTCGTGTGCATCTTGTCTGATATTCATGATGGTAAGCAGCCTGACTTTGTGCTTCATGATGATTTCCTTTTTCGGGGAAATAGATTATGTGTTCCAGATTGTAGCCTTCGCTTACAGATTATTCGAGACTTGCATAATGAAGGTCATGTAGGCCGAGACCGGACCCTGCAGTTAATGGCCGACTCCTATTTTTGGCCAACTCTATGTCACGATGTTGAGCCTTTTGTCGAGCGTTGCTGCATCTGTCAGACTCTAAGGGTAAAGCTTCCATTGTTGGCCTCTACATGTTGCTTCCTATACATACACAACCATGGACAGACATTAGCATGGATTTTGTATTTGGTCGACCTCGCACACAGAAGGGCAACGATTCCATCTTTGTGGTCGTTGATCGCTTCTCCAATATGACACATTTTATCCCATGCAAGCATATTACTGATGTTGTTAAAGTGGCACAGTTGTTCTTCAAAGAGATTTACCGATTACATGGTTTGTCGATCTCTATTGTGTCCGACAGGGATACGCGCTTCCTTAGCCATTTTTGGTGGTCTTTATGGCACATGGTCAATATTGGTATGAATATGAGTTCGGCTTATCATCCTCAAGCAGATGGTCAGACAGAGGTCACTAATCACACACTTGGTGATTTACTTAGAAGTCTCGTTGGGGATCATTTGAAGTCTTGGGATTTGAAATTGAGCCAGGTCGAATTTGCCAATAACTATGAGAAAAATAGGAGTACGGGCTTTAGCCCATTTTAGGTAGTTTATGGTTGTGTGCCGCGATGACTGTTGGACTTGACCACTCTTCCCAATCGCACTAGAATGCACGGAAAGGCAATTGATTTCATTGAAGACTTGCAACACATCCACAAGCTCACTCATGATCATCTTTGCTGCTCGGGGCCATATACAAGTTAATGGTGGCTTGATTGCCATCGCCGCTATGTCGAGTTTGCAAATCCCAGCATAAAGTTTAGGCTGTTTTGACTAAGGATCTCTTCCCACTCCACAAGTATAACAAGTTAAAGGGTTAGAAGATTAGTCCTTTAGAGGTGCTTAAAAAAATCAACTCAAATGCATATCGTCTTCGACTTCCTGATGGCCTTCCTCTTCGCACTGACTTATTCACAATGTCAAGCATTTGCCCTCTTTATCGATGATTCATACGAAGCGTATTCAAGGATCTAATCTTTCCCAACCTGTAGAGAATGATGGCACGCATAAAGAATTTGTGTTTCAAGTGAAACATAATTCTAATATCGTTATTTTATTTTTTTCGATTTGGTTATTTATTTATTCATGGATATTCTTTTTGCTTTTATTTAGGATAAGTTGTTGTTATAGCTGCTTATGATTTTAGCTTGTCCTTTTTAATTTCATTTCATCTAGTTCAGTTTCACTGCTCACAGAAATTGCCATGCCTAGAATCAACATAGTTAGAAATAAAACACAACAATGCATACTGTTTGAATCCATCATGCTTCGATGCTGAATTGGCGAGATTCACTTGTATACGATCTCACAATCTTTCTCCCTTATCCCCTTCGCGGAATACCGCCTATCGAGATTGCCACTCACAACGCAAGAGGGAATGAATTCTTCTCTCGCCAATGTAGTCAAAAACGGCAAAACGGGCAGGGCGGTTGGCGGGAGGGACTCGAGCGCTATTTATGTAGTTTTGACCACTCTGCCCTCTCATCACTGCCTGCCGTACAGCCAGCCACCAAACTAATCCCATATATTAGACCTAGGGACAACTCATATATCGTACCTTTATTAGACCAACCTAATTTAGTTGATCTCAATTAATAAAGCCCACATTAGGAAATTCTTACATCGAATACTATAAATATGTGGCTTTGGCTTTTTTTTAGGCACACAATTATTAATAAAAATAAAAGAAAAGAAAGTTTATTTTCTCAATCCCTTGCTTTCGATATTCTTTTAGAATCAACGAATTCAAGTTGAGAATTTCCCTTCATAGTTTCAGTATATTTTTTATCAATGCAACAATTTAAGTGAATTCACCTTCTATCATGGCCTCTGTTGCATCATATATGTATTGATATTTGAAATCATATATGTAATGTGAAGTAATAAAAGGAAGGTATTATTTTATAAAAAATAATACCACCAGAAAGTTGGGATTGATTTTCAAATTTCAATGAATATTTTGTTCACAAATTTTCTAGTGTGGTATTAATTTTGCAAAACTTATGGGAAATTTGTATGCCTAATCAATTAAATTAATTGTTGTTAAATCTGTACAATATGATAATGACCTAATTCATAATATTCTTTAACCATCGCATTAAGATGATTAGCACCTAAAACCAACATTATTGATGTTTAAGAGAGAAATACATTGTCATTACAACTTAGGTGGTGTTTGCTTCTTACTTAACGCCTAATGTAACTTTTTTTGAGCCTTAACGTCAATAAAGACTTAACAGCACAAGTAATAAGCTCGTTCGTTTTTTAACATTGGTGCAGAAATGAAGAGTGATTTACAACGAACGATTATTTTGGGGTTCTCGCTCCGTCTCGCCTTTAACAACACATGCTTAATTTAATTTTAACAGCTTTTAACGGCCAGCTTTATTTTTCTCAAATCCAGCACGCTCGTGATTATATCAGAAAACCCAAGAAAATTAAAATTTTCAAAATTCGGCAGAAATGTTAATAAAATAATAAATTGCCATAAAGGTTCAGGGAAGCCTATAAAATTATCTAGATCTAGGATGACGAAACGGATTGCGCCGTTAAATTCGTCTCGCGAAATCTAGTGACCTAGAAAAGTTTCACGAATTCCAGACAAGCGGTAATTCTGATTTTTCTCGCGATAAGTCGTCATGATTCCAGATGAGATTTTTACGAAAACTTAAAGTCGTGAAACGACAAGCAAGTTAATTTAAAACAAAGTTTAACTGAAAGAAATAAATTGTTTCCAGCAATAGAACTGACCGACAAGTAATATGAACCATATACTTAAAATAATAATAATAAGCCCCTACGATTATATTTAAAAAAATATTTTTATTTTTATTTTTACACTTTAATATAAATAATATTATTATTATAATATTTTAATAAATAATATATGTGGTTCATAGCATTATTTATTTTTATTAAAAAATAATAGTTAATTTTAATATAATAAAAATAAAAAGAAAAATATAAAAAATTAAAATTAAAAAATAAAATGTAAACTGCATGTAGCTTTTGAGAATTTTTTCCTATCTCCGCCCGCCCTCATTTTAATTTTTAAATGAGACAAAGCTCGAATCAAAATAAACAGCCGCCTGACACGCCTCGTCCCAAACCCCCTGTCATTCCTGCAGTGTATACATTAGCTACTATTTTTGGTTTGCAAGAACGACAGCTTTTTCTTATTTTCATGAATTATTTTTTCCCGAATTAAAAGAAAATATTTTCACTTTTCTATTCGTAAATTTTTAAAAAAATTTCAAATAAATGTTTCGCCTAAAATTTTTAAACAAACGCCTTACCGAAGATTCACCTTCCAAGATTAAGTCAAAAAACAAACACCACCTTAATGCTTTACCTTATGTTGATTGACACATAGAGGAATGAGAATAAGATATTTATAACTTGGTCATATTTACTATTCAAAAAATATAAACATGTGATTACTCAATTTTATTATTGATAACATCTAAATGAGAAATTTATATTACAATAATGTCTAAAATCTTAATAATAAAATAACTTATGCTATAGAGCTAAACTCATTAAAATTATATTGTAAAACATTTTGTAAATGATACCTTATTGATCTACGTGAAAGTTAATTAGCACCGTAAGAAATTTGTTGAACATGCATTTTTATTTGCATATAATTACAGAGCTAGAACGGTGAGATAATTATTATATTGTTAATGAACTTATTGATCAAATATGATGTAATATTGCTCAAATAGTTTAGTATATATATATATATATATATATATATATATATATATATATTAATATTTTTTGATTCAAAATAATGTATTAATATTAAAAAAATTCTTCATATATAAAACTTTCAATCTATCAAATTCTTACATCTTTGTATACATTAAATGTCTCTTGTATTTTTTTCCTCTCGTGACCTATAATATTTATATGAATATTCATAAAAGCTTTCCTTATTCTATAAAGAACTATAATATTATAATAACACAATAAATAAGAATTATCCTATAAAATATTATTTACAAAAAATTAATTAATACTAAATATGAATTTGAGATATATTATAATAATATCATTTTGTTGATCATAACTTTGGTCTTTGTTCACGACTTTACTAAATACATTTAACATTTGAACCATGCTCATATCTTACTATAGATTAATCATTGACACCCTTTACCCTTTAGAAATAAAAAAATATATCAATTATACTTTATACTTTATCGTCAAGTTCATCGCTATGCCGAGAAAAAAAAATGCATATAAATTTTAATTATTTTTGTAACGATTCGATCAAATCATATAGATATTATTTGTTTCGGGTCTAAGGACATTTTAAGGCTTTAAAACACATCTATTAGGTTAAGAAGAGTTCATACTTATATAGTGTCACGAACTTTCTCTCATGTCTAATATGAGATGTGACAAACATCCTCCATGTAGACATAACGTTTTCATTGTGTTCAATAAAATTGCTGGACAAAACAGGTTTATCCCTTATGGGGCGGTCAAATGAAACGAACCCCCATAACTTTTTCTCATATTCGATATGGAATGTGACAAACATCCTTTATGTAGACACAACATCCTCAGTGTGTTAATGAATAATGAGATTGAGGGGCTAAACGGATAAGACTTTTTATGGGGCTAGATTAAATGGATCATCACAACTTTCTCTCATATCGAATGTGAGATGTGAGAAACACCCCCCATATAAACATAACGTCATCTTTTTTCTTATGAGATTGTAGAATCAAATGGGCAAACACTTTTTATGAAGCCAAATAGAACGGACCCCCACACAAGTGGATTGGAGATCGACTCTTATACCATTTGTAATGACCTAACCCAACTATGTATATATTATCCGCTTCAAGCTTAATGAGTCTTCAGAGTTTTAAAATGCTTTTACTGGGTTGAGATAAGTCCATACTTATATAGCGTTATAAACTTTATCCCTTATCCGATGTGGGGTGTGATATTATTGATATCCCAAACCAAAAATGATTGAAGTAAGTAAAATTTGCTTCATGATATATAAAACAAAAACATTTATCAAAGTAACGTTCATGCATTCTTATTCTTTTATGTTTTCAAATCCAATGTAACAAAATTATGTATATTTTACGGTTAAATTATTGTTAAATTACCGTTAAGTTGTTGATAACTTGAAAGGCAAAATCTGTATTAATCATAAGTACAAAGATTATTGTTAAATCTGTTGTTATCTCTCCACCCTTGCTAAGATTATTTGTTCGAGCAACGTTCACACAACTTTAAGTTTATTATTTATAATTTTTTTTTATGTTTATAAATCAAATGTAGTGAAAATAACCATGCATTACTAATAAGTCATCAATAACATGAAAAATAATAAAACTTATATTATTTAAAACTCCATGGTTAAGTTTTTCGGTATCTCCATCCATGTCTTCTAAAAATAATGTATATAAATATATTTATTATTTCATAATTCCAAAATTAGAATGAGAAGGCTATCAATGTATAACCAAGTTACCATTAAACTCATGGACGTATCAACCAATAATACTTGTTAAGTTTATAATGTTTTAACATTTTTAAGTTTATAAATGAAAAAAATAAAGAATTAACTATACTTTACTATCAAACCATTCATATATAACTTGACAATTTTAATTTTCTAGACAAAAGCAGAAAAATAATTTTCATTAATCACGATTAGAATATAGTTTATTGTATACCAAGTATCATGGTTAAGTTTATTGGTCTATCTAAATTAATTTCCAATTCCTAGAACTAACTAATTTAACATTTATGTTAAATTCAATGCAAAAAGAAAATATGTAAATTTTAAAAATATTTAATTGAGTCGATAAATTAATACCATTCGTGGTTTATCATAGCTCCGTTGGTTTAAAGCCCTTATACCATACATAAGGAGGGGAGGGACAAGAGTTATAAACTTATTAAAAATAGATTAGTATTGATGGGGTTTGAAAAATAAGCGCGCATGCCCACTCACTAGGCCCAAAGGAGAGGCAGGCCCTATAAAACACCCAAGTGCTTCGGTCACTAAAACGAAAGCTCACCCACTCGGGCCCCAAAGGCCGATGATATGGATAATTGGAAAGGTCACATCCCGCAAATCGCACTAAATTCATTAATAAGGAAAGTAGGATACCTCAATAACTCGCTTATCCCCAGAATCAAACAAAATCTTATCAATAAGAAAAGTAGGATAATTCTCAATAACTGTTTATCCTGTAAATCAAATCAAATATTATCAATAAGGAAAGTAAGATATTCCCCAATTACCACCTCTCAATTATCCCTTATTAATTGGTTTACACTAAGGAAAGAAAATCTCCTACCCAATGAGAAATATTATATCATCCCCTCCGACTGCAAACATACTACGGCCACATAATCAAATTAGGAAACATACTATTCGCATCATAATCCAATTAGAAAGTTGTCATGATCATCCATTATAAATACTTCTGTGCCACCCCATCTATGAAAGACACGCATTCTTACACACACTTGAACGCATAGTCACATGCAACACCTGGCTCTGCGCCCCCCTATTTTCTCTCAAAAGAACCGAGATCGGGAGCCGGCCACTCCGGCACACCCTCGCCGACCCCCCTTCTTCTTTGTTTTGCAGAGCTGTTACACGTCCTAGAGCCCCCGCAGATCAACGCTGGCAATGATCCTACCTCAATCCGTACAATCCGTTGAACTCCGCATCCCAGCCCTTCGCTTGTAGCAATCCAGTCCCGCCAACGATTCCTACACGCTCCAAATTCCTAAATACGGTTGAAAAAGCATCATCAATATACGATGTGGGAACAATGGGGCCTTTATAAATATAATCGATATTACTTACCGATGGTATCGACTCGGAACACAAGCAGGAGCAACGCCAATCCGTCAAGGATGTAAGATCCGCCAGGAGACGCGGACAGTAGACCTCCTGGGACAGTAGAAGCAATGCAAGCCAATATGAACGAAGTGGAAGCACTCCGCCTCACCAACCGACGCCTGATAGAAGAGTTAGACAGCCGACCAAACAGCAACATTGCCACTCTACCGAACGCCACCATTGACGCAGCCTATCTACTCGCACGTGCCACGCCGCCGTGAGTTAGACTAACTCAAAGTTACATTGCCACTTCTACTGAACGCCACTCGGCCGAACGCCACCATTGACGCAGCTCATATACTTCCGCAAGCCACGCTTCTCGTGAGTCGACCACCAAAGTTACATTGCCACTTCCAAGAATATCGCCACTTACCGGAACGCCACACTTCGATAACGCCAAGACCACGGAAACGCCACACTGAGCGCTGAACGCCACACTCGGCAACATCGCCACTCGGCTGGAACGCCACACTCGGCTACATCGCCACTCGGCTGGAACGCCACCAAGGCCACAACGCCCGCAGCCCAGCAGCTCACCTTGACGAGTTCGTCTACTCTGGACAGGTCACGCTACCTGAGGAGTCGACCGTACCAAAGCCACATCACACCAGTTACATCACCACTGGGCTAGAACGCCATCAAGGTCACAACCGCCAGAGCCCCAGATCTCACTTTGGACGAAGTTCGCCTACTCGCAGACAAGTCATGCGACCTAAGGCGCCAAAGACAAGCCACGTGCGGATCAAGCTCTTTTCCCCATCAGCTCACATGGACGGTAGCTTTTCCCAAGAAGCCGCATTGACGAGCTCTTCCCAACAGTCACGACGAAGCTCGCCGACCGCTCACGTGGACGAAGCTCGCCCAACCATTCACGCCGACGAAGCTCTTCCCAATCGCTCATTGACGGAAGCTCTACCCAATCGTTACTGGACGCAGCTCGCTAAACCGCTCGCATTGACGAGCTCGCCAACCGTTTCACGTGGACGAGCTCGCCAACTGCTCACATTGGACGAAAGCTCGCTTCAACTGCTCATGTGGACGAAGCTCAGCTTCAATCGCTCACATTGACAAGCTCGCCTCACCGCCAGACACGAGCTTCGCCCAATCGTTCACGCGGACGAAGCCCGCCCAATCGCTTCGCGACACGAGCTCCTCCCAAGAACATAACACAAATACAGAAGTCACTATCGAGCCCAATCACCAAATCGACGTTATTAAACAATTCATCGCGATAACACACAGATCATGTGTTCTCAAGGAATTAGTTCAACCCATGCAAGTCACCACCGAGGTCAAGCAGCCGCATTGACGAGCTCGCAAAAAACAAGTCGGCGAACTCAAGGAATCAATACAACTCATGCAAGTCGCCACGATACGTCAAGAAATAACATTGACGAAGCTCGCCAAACAAGTCATGGAATCAAGGAATCAGATCAGCTCAGGCAAGACAGTCAACGGAGACCAGCCGCTCAAATCGACGAGCTCAATCATTCTACATAGGCCATGCAGCCTAGGAATCAGTTCAGTTCAGAATAATCAACCGACGGAGCCCAGCAGCTCACATCGACGAGCTTAGCCATTCTACACAGGTCACGCAACCTGAGGGATCAGCTCAACTCAGGCAAGACAGTCAACGGAGACCAGCCGCTCAAATCGACGAGCTCAATCATTCTACATAGGCCATGCAATAGGAATCGGGCTTCGCCTGTAATAATCAATCTGACGGAGCTCCAAGAAATTACATCGACGTAGCTTAGCCATTTTACACAAGTCAAGAACCCGAGGGATCGCCAACTGTGCAAGCATACCAACTGAGACCACCGCCAAATCAACGAGCTCAATCATTCCCACATAGGTCATGCACTCAGAACCGGGCCGACCTAAGCAAATCACCGACGAGCCCGCCAGCCTGCACGGACGAAGCCATTAAAAACAAGTCATGCCTAGGACCGCTTCAACTCAGTAAATCAGCCGATTTGAGCTCAAAGAAATTTCATCAATTCAAATTTCAACCACTCGCACAAGCCATGCGTACTTAAGAGGCGGATTTAGCTCAAAGCCATTCAACCACGTTCACCATCTCGCTTAAAAGAGCTCAAACACCCAACTCGTGACGTGTTACCCAGAGTCGGCTCAGCTCAGCATGCAAATTCTACTGAACCCAAAGCAGCCCCAGCTTTTGAAGGGCCCAACTACTCATCTCAGGCCACGCAGCCCAACGAATCAATTCAGCCAAAGGATCACCCCACCTGAGCCTCACGCCGCTTTGAAGAACCTAACCGTCGCGATGGAAATACTAAGGGAAAGAGAAGTCCGAACTCACTAAAAAGCAAAGAAAAAACTTTCAGATAAAGGGAACGCAAGACGATATTTGCGAAAGAAATGAGCACGAGAACCGAAAAGTCATCATTATCACTAGACATAAGATATTAATAAAGCCCAAACTAATCCAAATGACCTCGACACGCAAGTCACACTGATACAAGAATGATACAGCTCCTCGCCCACCCACACCGTGCACAAGGGTCGGGGCAACCGATGGGGTTTGAAAATAGGCGCTGCAGCCCACCACTGTGCCCAGTGCGATACATACCTATAAAAACACCTTAAACTCAATATTACTAAACGAAGTCTAGTCCACTCGTCCCAAAGGCCGATGATATGGATAATTGGGAAGGCCCACATCCTACAAATCAGACTAAATCTCGCCAATAAGGAAAGTAGGATAATTCTCAATAACTGCTTATCCTATAAATCAAACCAAATCTTATCAATAAGAAAAGTAGGATAATTCTCAATAACTGCTTATCCTGTAAATCAAACCAAATCTTATCAATAAGGAAAGTAAGATATTCCTCAATTACCACCCCTCAATTATCCCTTATTAATTGGTTTACAAGCGAAAAGAAAATCTCCTACCCAACGGTAAATATTATATCATCCTCCGACTATGAAACATACTATTTAGTGTCATCATCCACCAGTGAAAACATACTATTCAAGATCATAATCTAATTGTGGTGTTGTCATGATCATCCATTATAAATACTGTGCCACCCCACTGAAAGACACGCATTCTTACACACACATTCTTAGACGATACCATATGCAAACACTTTCTCGCCCTCTGCGCCCCTCTATTTTCTCTAAGAAATAACCGACTTTGGCATTTGGAGCGACCACTCAAGACAACCCTCGCCGACCTTCTCTTGTTTTTGCGCAGGCGCAGCACGTCCTAGAGCCCGCAGATCACCACTGCAATGATCCCACTTCAATCCGTGACAATCCAAGAAACAAGATCCCAAATTTCTCGCCAACAATCCAGTCCTACTTCCAATCCACCCCTCGCACGCTCCAAATTAGCTCCGGCTGAAAAACATCATCAAGTATAATATTATAATTTTAAGTGAATAGCTATAAAAAAAAGGATCGAACCAAATAAAAGATGAGAAGTGAGAAAAAATCAAGGGCATATTTAGTTTTTAAAACATAAAAAACACTATTTTGTTATTATTTAAAAACTTTAATTAGGAATGATTAATATTATCTTTATTTCTTCTCATTCTCAATATTCTCAAGAACATAAAACAATTTAAAAAAACAAGAGCAAAGATGTCGAATGGAGTTTTGTACAAAAGAATCCAGACGCTTGGGAAACAAAAATATAAAATCGGGTCACAGAAAAATTGACTAAAGTAAGAATGCCTAACGGAACATGACAATTGATTTCTAATAGTCATTAATCCAGAACGACGGTTTTAAAGGTTCAAATGTCGTTGGACAACGACCTATTATTTGAAATCCACTTATTTCAAATACCGTCGTTGTCAACGGCGACATTTGAAATCCACTTATTTCAAATGTCGTCGTTGTCAACGATGACATTTGAATTAAGTAAATTCCATCGTGGATTTTAGAGAAGATTGACTGTATTCAGCTTGCCTCCTATTAAGCAATGAGTGAACAAACATTAGAATTTGATGGAAAGCTAGCAACTAACAAAACCAGAGTAAGACAATGGAGAGAGAAAGAAGGCCATACTTTCGTTGAGAATATGTTCATCCTTCAAAAGAAATTGAGTTTAGTGAATCCATGTGAGTGTGGCAACAACTCTTCCACCTCTAACTCGAACCTGAACAACTGTCTTTGATCCGGGCCACTGCTGGGATAGACTCAACCTCTCGCTAAAATATATACACCGGGTCTCAGACGAGAACCCGACTCTCCACGAACATAAAATAAATTGGATTGAGGCCCCGTCCATACTAATAAGAGGCCATCACACCTTTATTGCACAAAGATTTAAGCTCACCATAAGAATAGTTTGTTTTATCTCCCTCACGCTTCAGCCTTCAAATCCACTCTAGCTAAAGTTAAACCATTTATGCTTCTTGTTTCGTCTCATTTAAAGAGAGAGAAAGGTTTACCAGCCAATATTCTCTGAAACCAACGATGAAATTTACTTAATTCAATGTCGTTTAAGGATTCAATTCATTATTGACAACGACGACATTCAAATGTCGATTTCAAATGTCGCCAGTTGCCAACTACGGTGATTTTCAATTCATTTAAAAAACCGTCGCTCGCCGGCGCTTTGCGAAAATCAATCACAATCGCTCCACCATCGCATTACGCCTACTTTACCATTTTCCCACGCAAACTCGACATTTATCTTTTTATTTCGAAACGTACAATTTCGGTACAAAACTCCTAAATTTGTTTTCTTATAATGACTTAAAAAAGGTCACTTGGTAAGTTGCAACGGATGATGTGAGCAGCCGGTAGGGAAAACGCCGTAAACCCCACTAACGCCGTTAATCCATAGGAGAGACTGAGGACACTTCATTGTCCCTGTAGCGGCTATTTAAGGAACCGCCTTTCCCTGCTTTTCTTCTCAGTTGCTGTCTCTTTGTCTTTCACTTTCTCCTTCTCACGCTTCTTTCGAGAAGAATCTCCCCTTAGGTTTTCACTTATCTCCGTAACTGGTCTATCTTCGTTTCTGATCTTTCGTAACCCTAACTCCCTTCCTCTTAGCAGGCTCCGATTGGCTTAGGGTTTGAAGCTCGGAGTCGAGTCGAACACGATCACTTCTCTCAGTTGTTATCAGGTTTGAGATCTGTGTTTTGAGCTGGTTTTGTTGTGATTATTTTGTGAATGAGAAAATGGACGGTAAATTTTGATAAATACGTGGGTTTAAAATCGGATTTTATGGGTTGTTCGGGGAAACCGCCAGTGTACGTAGCCTATAAACTTCGCTGTTTGGTCGATGATAATACAGAGGAAAAAAGGGGGGTTTTGAGGGTTTTTAGGTCAAAATATTCTGGCTGTGTCGAATAACTTTCACTTTCGAGTCTACAAACGACGTAATGGTGGCGAATTTTCGATACTTCTCTCCTTTTTCTCTCTCGTCGAACTTTGGCTATGATTAACTCTACATTGCTTTGTCTCTTTTCGATTTCAAATTGGTTAGGGTTTCTGTGAAGTTTGTTGCTTATCTCGGTTGTTTTCATAGTATATTTGAATTTCGTAGATTGTGGTTGTACATATTCTAATCTTATTGATGATTTATTTATCTTATCCACTGGAATTTTGGGTTTTCTTCTATTTAGTTAATCGTTGTATTTCGTGCCTCTCTTTTTTATCAATAATTTTTTGTTTTGTTCGTTAATTTCTTACCCATAAACCATTTTTTTAGTTCATTTACTTATTTGCCTGATTGTTCATTTTTCATAATATCCATGCGTTGTTTTTTTGGATTTTAATTTTTGGTTACAACTGTGAACTGAATCATGTGAAGTATGACCATGATGGGAGAAACATTGACATGTTAGTTGTAGTTGATATACCTAAATTTCCTCTTGAATTTCGATTCCATGCTTTACTTGGAATGAAGCATCTGTCTTTGCATGGGATTAAAGTTCTATGGCCTTGGTCGGTGACATATACTTATGAATTAACTTAGTACTTACTAAAGTCTTTTCGGTTTATATTAATGTAGATAGTATTTTTGGCCTCATATTAATGCAGGTGATTGATTATTTTACTATGTTTGTTGGATTGGCATCACTATGGTTCTGTACAAAATTTTCTTTATTATTTCATGAGCAGTTGTGTTGGTCGAGGAAATCATTTGGGCAACCTGCATTTTGATTATGGTTTCTTGACTTCTTGATGCATGGTGGATTGTGAAACTCTCTTTTCTCCTCCCTCAATCATTGGACCAATTAGTTCTGCTAGTATATCATGACATTACAATTTTGCTTCGCTAGTGTAAATATTAGTTAAGTTGGTAGAGATTTGGGTGGCAAATGGTTTAAACAAGGAAATTGTTAGCATGGATATGGCTCAATCTGTTTAAATTTGTTTGCAATTATACTTCTGCTCTTAGGCAATTAATTAAGGCTGTTGAAAGCTTGTAAGATAGCATTTTAACCCATATTGTGACGCAAACTGACAAAAACTTGTATTTTTAGATATTTTCCACTGATGCTCAAAGAGAGTTGACGCTGAATTTCGGGTCAGTATGGGGTTTGATAACGAGTGCATACTGAACATTCAATCTCTTGCTGGGGAGTACTTCTGTCCGGTATGCAGATTGCTTGTATATCCAAATGAAGCATTACAGTCGCAGTGCACTCATTTATATTGCAAACCTTGTTTGGCATATGTTGTGAGCACTACCCGGGCCTGTCCTTATGATGGCTATTTGGTGACAGAGGCAGATTCCAAGGTTCCCCCTGGTCTTATCATGCTATTTCCCATATCATTATTAAATTTTTGTGCATGCATGTGCCTATATAACTGTTTATGTGTATTTGCGGTGCATCATTCATGTTCTCTAGTACATGATTTTTAACTTTTAAGTTTGCATATCTATATCTGATTGTCTGAGTTTTACAGTGTTAGACATGATTATCAGTAAACCTGTTTCTATAACCTTTTCCTTGCAGCCACTAACAGAATCAAATAAAGTGCTAGCAGAAACCATAGGAAAAATAGCGGTTCATTGTCTCTATCATAGGAGTGGATGCCAATGGCAGGGTCCTCTATCTGAATGCATTTCTCATTGTTCTGGTTGTGCCTTTGGCAATTCACCTGTTGTGTGCAATCGGTGCGGAGTTCAAATTGTTCATCGTCAAGTGCAGGAACATGCTCAAAACTGCCCTGTGAGTCCAGGCCCCCTTTTTTTAATTGTATGGTAATTGGTTTTATATGCAGGTTTGATTAAACTTTATTGTTCAATAGCAGGGTGTGCAATCTCAAACACAGCAGGTAGAGGGCGTGCAGGATGCTGCTGCCCAAGGGGTGGCAGCTGCTGCTGCTGCTGATCAGAGTCAGACTGCTGCACAGGCTGGAGCTCTAGCTGCTCAGACACAACCTGCTCAGATTACACCTGCTTCTGCTACTGTACAAGATCCAAATCAGCAGGTCAATTCCTCTGCTCAGGCTGCTGCGCCGACTCCTGAACAGTGGTATCAACATCAACAACAATATCAGCAATACTACCAGCAGTACCCTGGATATGACCCTTATCAGCAGCATTATCAGCAGTACTACCCTTATCAGCAACAAGCTGTTCAGTACCAGCATCCTCATATGCAGCCTCATCCTGCACAGCAATCTGCCCAGCCCCAGCCCCAGCCCCAGGCCCAAGCCCAAGCCCAAGCCCAAGCCCAGCCACTTGTTCAGTCACAGCCCCAAACCCAGCCTCAGCCTCAGCCACAGCCACAGCCACAGCCCCAATCCCAACCCCAACTTCAGCCCCAGCTGCAGCCACAGCCCCAGCCTCAGACTCAACTCCAATCCCAGCTCCAGGTGCAGGCCCAGCCCCAGCCTCAATCCCAACCTCTAATTCAGGCACAGGTACAGGTACAAACACAGATGCAACCACAATCCCATTCACTTGTCCAGGCACCAGTGGCGGTTCAACATGTAGCTAATCAACAGGCACAAAATCTACCTGTGGCGCAGCAACATTCTCAAATTCAAGCACAGACTCATCCACCACTTCATGGGCACCAACATCCTCAGACTGTGCTGTATCCCCAAGTCCAATCACATTCACAGCCCCATTCTGTCCAGCCTCGTCCACAACAACATCCACAAATGCCACAATATCAGCAGCCTCTTCCTCCAATGCAACATACACAGTCACAAATCCAGCGCCAGACTAATTCTCAGCTTCTTCCCCAGCATCATCCCCTTCCTCAACCTCATCCTCAGCCTCTTCCACAAACCCAGCAGCCAACACTTCAACCCCACTCCCAGCCTCATCCCCATGCCCTCTCCCAGCAGCACCCTCCTCAACCCAACCAGGCTCCAAATCCTAATCCTCAGTCTCAGACACAGCCTCCATCCGCCCATGCAGTAACAGGCCATCATTCGTTCCCACAACCCCGTCCCCAGCAGCAAATGCCTTTGGGGGGCCTGCAGCAGCAACCTGTGCACATGCATCCACAAGCTCAATTCCCCCAGCAATCTTCTCAGATGCGCCCTCCCCAGGCTCATGCTCAAAGTCAGCAGCAGCCAGCTTTGTTGCCTTTGCCAGGTCAAGCCCAAAATGTCCTTCCTCCACAGCAGCTACCAGTCCACCCTCATCAGCAAGCTGGTCATCCAGTCCACCAGCGTGCTGCCATGCAGCCAATTCAGCAGCCAATGCCTCACCAGTTGGTCCAGCAGACACCATTAGGCACTGGTCAGAATCAATTGCATCAGCAAGGGACTTTCATGCAACCACCAACACAAACAACGCAGTCTCAGTTGCGCCCCCAGGCCCCTCCTCAATCATGGCAACAGCATTCTCATGCCTATCCACAGCCCCAACAGAAGGTTGGAATGCTGCATGGCGTGCAACCTCATCAGCCTCAGAATGTTGGAAGGCCTGTGATGCCAAATCAAGCGGTACAACAACAGCCATTTCCACAGTCTCAAGGCGGATTTTCTGGTGCAGGTCAGCTTAGACCAATGAATCTTGGGCCTCAGCCATCTGCAAATCAAACGCTGGGCCAACACTTGGAACTGTCTGCCCATCCACAACCTGGATTGAATGTAAAACAAACTACTTTTGAGAAGCCAGGTGATGATTTGTCCAAGAAAGGTGTAGGTGGGCAAGAAGTTGAATCATTCTCTGAGAAAACTGCTAGAGATGATGCAAATGGTGTGGCTGCAACATCTGGTATAGAATCTAATGCAGTTGAAATAAAATCTGAGACAGATATGAAATCCATTGCTGACAAACAGATAACTTCTGGTGAAGATGGGGATACAATTAGGAGGATTGATAATTCTGCCAAGGCATTGGGTACGGATCCTGTGCAACAAGTATCAGAAAATGGAGAGCCTGTCATCAAGCAGATTGTGAAGGAAGAGGTTTTCAAGAGTACAGTGGAGCATTCACCTGGTGGCAAATCAAGTGGTGCTGTAGTTGAGGATCAGAAAAATGAACTTAGTGTCCCTCCTAAACAAGTGGAGCATTCTTTGATGCAAGACAAGGAAAATCAGAATGGCCTCCTGCTGAAAAACCCCCCTATACTACAAGTGGAAATTGATGAAAAGGGTGGAAAATTGCAGAAGGATTCTGGTGATGCCAGTGGGGTCATGCAGCCTTTTACTGCCACCAATAGGGGCACAGATGCTGTTCCTCAAGCGCCAGTTCCTGATAGCTCTGCTCAAAATGCTACTTCTAGAGGTTCTGTTTCCATGAATGAGAGGAAAACTTTAAATCAACCTGGGAATCAGGAAAAGAATTTGCTTCAAGCCCCAGCTATGCCTCAAGGTCACAGTAATGATGAATACAGAGGTTTTCCTCCACCTAGTCAGGTGCAAGGCAGGGGCTTTGTGCCCCCTCTCCATCCAGTGTCAATTCTCGATGCGGGAAGGCATCAGCCACCAGCAGTGCAATATGGTCCCACTGTTCAGCAAAGACCTGTAGTGCCTTCTGGCGTACAAGCAATGCCGCCTCCTGGTCTGGTACATAATACACCAATGTCGGCCCAACCTTCCACCCAGTTGCAGCCTCAGGTCCCTGGTCTCTTACCTCATCCAACACAACAGTCACATGGTTCTTTTCATCATGAAATTCCTCCTAGTGGCATCCTAGGTCCAGGTTCTGCAGCATCCTTTGGTAGGGGACTGAGTCATTTTGGTCCTCCCCAAAGAAGCTTTGAACCACCATCCCTTGTTTCTCAAGGACACTATAATCAAGGTCATGGTCTACCTTCCCATGCTGGGCCCTCAAGAATCTCCCAAGGTGAACCAATTGGAAGACCTCCGTTGGGCTCTCTGCCTCCTGGCTCATTTGATTCACATGGTGGAATGATGGTAAGAGCACCTCTACATGGTCCTGAAGGTCAGCAACGGCCTGTTAATCCAGCAGAAGCTGAAATATTTCCAAATCCAAGGCCCAATTACTTTGATGGCAGACAATCTGATTCACATATTCCTGGGTCTTCAGATCGGGGGCCATTTGGGCAGCCCTCTGGTATCCAATCAAATATGATGAGAATGAATGGTGGGCAAGGCATTGACTCTTCGTTACCAGTTGGATTGCGGGAGGAAAGGTTCAAATCTCTACCTGAACACATTAGACGAAGTTCTGATCATGGAAAGTTTGCAGAAGATCTCAAGCAATTCCCTAGGTCTTCTCATTTGGACTCTGATCTTGTTCCAAAATTTGGGAATTATTTTTCGTCTTCAAGGCCCCTTGACAGAGGTTCTCAAGGATTTGCTATCGATGCTGCTCAGGGGCCTCTTGACAAGGCACCGCTTGGATTTAATTATGACCCTGGCTTTAAATCTATTGCTACTACTGGCACTTCTAGGTTCTTTCCTCCTCCTCATCCAGGTGGTGATGGAGAAAGGCCCCGGCCTGTTGGTTTTCATGAAGATAATATAGGAAGATCAGATCTGCCTCGTAGTCATCCAAAATTTCTGGGATCTGTTCCTGAATATGGTCGGCATCATAGGGATGGTTTAAATCTACGAAGCCCAACTAGAGAATTCCCTGGGATTCCCCCACGTGGATTTGGTGGCCTTTCCGGTGGTCCTGGTAGACAGTCCGACCTAGATGATATAGATGGTCGTGAATCACGTCGATTTGGTGAAGGATCCAAAACCTTCAACTTACCCTCTGATGAAAGTAGGTTTCCAGTTTTGTCCAGCCACTTGCGTAGAGGTGAGCTTGAGGGTCCTGGGGAATTGGTGATGAATGATCCTATAGCATCGAGACCTTCCCACCATTTGAGGAGTGGTGATTTAATTGGTCCAGATATTTTTCCTAGTCATATGCAGAGGGGCGAACATTTTGGTTCTCGGAATATGCCCGGTCAGTTGCGGTTTGGAGAGCCAGTTTTTGATGCTTTTCTTGGTCATCCACGGATGGGGGACCTGTCCGGGCCTGGAAACTTCCATTCACGCTTATCAGCTGGTGAGTCATTTGGAGGAAGCCACAAGTCAGGCCATCCGCGAATTGGTGAGCCTGGATTTAGGAGCACGTATTCTCTCCATGGATATCCAAATGATCATGGATTCCGGCCTGTAAGAACTAATACTCTTTCGACTGTCTTTCTATTATTTCCCTTTTCTGACCTCGTTCTTGTTTTATCATTCTTTTAAACCATTCTAAATTAGTAACTTCAATTTAACTGTGCAGTGAATATTATGTCTAGTATGCAAAGCTAATACATATATAATCACATCTTTGGACCTTTATGTGCTTATTTATTGAACTTTTTCTTTGGACTTGCATATTTTTTCAGGGCGAAATGGAGTCCTTTGATAACTTAAGAAAGAGGAAGCCACAGAGTATGGCATGGTGCCGCATTTGTAACATTGATTGTGAAACCGTGGATGGATTGGAGATGCATTCACAGACGAGGGAGCACCAACAGATGGCTATGGACATTGTCTTAAGCATCAAGCAGCAAAATGCGAAAAAACAGAAATTGTAAGTTATTTTAGTCCATATTGTTAATTGCTGCGCTTCTTATTTTTTTGGATTTGATGCACACACACATACATGCACATGTTTATATATTTTTATGCCACAAATTTCTGTTTCTTTATTCTTTGTTTGATTCATCTTGGTAGGACTTCCAAGGAAAACTCAACCCCTGAAGATTCAAGCAAATCAAAGAAGGGTGCCTTGAGGGGCGCAGGAATAAGCATTAAGCCATAGTACTGCTGGGATCTGGACTGAAATGGGTTTGCTGCTGATCTGTGATTGGATTTGGTTCTATGGTACTTATGGTTTTAGCAATATAGGTGATTCACATTCTATGCCTTCTTTCTTTTCTCGGGATGGTTTTTGGTAGTGCTGTCATTTCTGGTTACTGCCATGTTTAAGGGGATTTTTTTTGGGATCTGGAGTTTCATGGCAGTTAAGTTTGTTTTATGGTTTTGATATCTTATTCTGAACTGGGATAGTTTTGTGTCAGGAATTATTTTCTAGTAGGAAGTGGTAGATGCTATCAGTTTAATCTGCAAAATTTTTATATTTTATGTGAAATTATAGTCTGTCTATCACTGAGATGACCTTTCAAAAATATTTCTCATCCTCTATTGTTAACCCTAAACACGCTACCAAAGTAGACTCAGCATGGTATAGGGTGACTAAGATGTACTGAGACTTATATCTTGTCCTATTGTTGATTCCTTACCTCTTTCTAATGCACTACCTGGATGCTGATTGACTAAAACTTGTGTGTGATGCATGAACTGAAGCTTTACACAAAAGAGAAAAAAGCCTTCAAAGAGGAAACTATGAAGGAAGATTTAAAAAGAAAAATTGAAATGGGACTGAATCTTTTTTACCTGTAGTCTTCTTCTCTCATTCTTTTACATTTGTGAGGTATTCAGGTTATGGGTTTTTGTCGTAGATGGATATCTTTACTTGCCAGATCCTTCATCTTCTTAAAACCCCACCTTCTGACCCAAAAAGTAAAATAAGAAAAAAAATTGATTCATTGGGATCAGCTATCTTGTTATCCTGACCAAGCTTACAATGTTTCATTCAGAAAATACTTGTCATTCTTGGTTCAACCCCCTTTTTGGCATTCTGTTATATTTCCTAGAATAATCACCCTAATTTTCCCACGCAATTCTATGTGCTTAGCATAGGGAAATAACATGAGGAACACCTATTGGAGACTGAAGCGAGAAGGAAACAGTTAGTTGGGAGTCATGAGGGTTAATTAGAGACACAAATCATGATTTAAATTCCTTTCAGAACTCACAGAAGCCAGCCAGTGTCAAAAATACCTTCTTGAAATGTTGTGTATGCTGATAAAAAATGTAAATGCATGAAATTCTGACTAAGAAAAAAGATTTAACCCCATGAGACTGATAGTTATAGCTAAACCTTCTCTTATATACTGAAATTGAACGGTATCAAGAGGAGAAATGGTAGCAAATTTGAATACATGTAGTATGAAGGTTGAAATATGAATGCATCAAAGAGGAGAATTCATGATGTTTCGAGTTCTCTTCTTTTGCCATGAACCAGCATTTTCATTATTCACTCTACATTTCTCTATCCCGTGGAGTCATAGTGCTTATGCAGCTCCAAGGTTTCTGTGCGTCATAGCAATCTTTCATTACTAAAGTTTAACAGATCAATATCAGTCTTGTGAACTTAACTTCTACTGATTTGGCCTAAGTTATTATATAACTGTCATTTTTGCGTTGTTATCACTCATATCATTACCATCATGTCATCTTTGTGCAGTTCTCTAATTTTTTTTAATGATGTTTTACATTTGATTAAGAATTTCTTTGAAAATTTTATGCAAGAATTCATCCATCTGTTCATATTCATTTCTTTGTTTTGAACAGTTATTTCCTGTTGGATGCCTATTGATCTCAAGACTTGATTTGATGAATAAATGACAAACATAGGAGGATATCTGTTTCTATAATTTGCTAAATGCGGCTCAGTCCTATTATAGATATGATGATGATGAAATGGGGGTTTCACATTGAAATTGTTTGAACCTGGACAATTCTATTTGGGTTTTATCTTGTTGTAGACTGAGAAGCTAGCTTCCTGCCAACCCTGGTTCTTGCCCCCAGTTTTGATTTAGGTGGGGAGGAGGATGTTTTTTATTTGTTTTGAGTTGCTTTATGAATGACTGTATTGGTGAAATTCAGGATTAACTGCCGAGCATAAATGTACTGTAATGTTTTTGTGTTACAAATTTCCAAATTTTAGGTCTAGAATGAATCTTTGGGTTCAGCTTCATTGCTTGGGGTGTGAGTAGTGATCATGTGGATTGTCTAGAGAGAAAGTTAGATAGTGATGTGTTTATTAAGTTACTTCTGTGTGCTATCTTAGAAGTTTAAAAACTAGTCTAGGAAGACAAATACTTTGCCAAGTGCTATCTTAGAAGTTTAAGAATAATTGTAGGAAGACAAAGTCTTTGCTAGTTTGTCAAATAATTTGTCAGTATGCAATTGTTACTATTGCTCTAAGATAAATATGCAAGCTCATGTTTGTCTTTGCATTCTTCTTTGATTAGCTATACTCTTGTTGGTTATTGGATAGAGGGGAAAGGAAAAGTAGGATGGATGGGTTAAGTGTGAGGAATGTGTGACTTCTCAAGGTGGGACAATTTAGTAACAAAATGTTATGGAGACCACTGAGATTTTATTTTAATTTTTTTTGATAAATAAACGATATATTAGCAAAAAGCTACAAAGTATACAAACTGAGATTTTATAGTTATTGGGAAGTGTTTCTGGTTGCCTTATGAGTCATAGGCAATGATGCATTAAGGGCATGTTGGGATTGGGGTTGTGTGGGATGTGATTGTTCAAAGAGCGGAAGAAAATGTGGGCTTAGAATGTTTGTAAATGATGAACTGGTATAAAGATATAAGATACATTGACTGGAACCTAGCTAGTGATGGATGGTAGCCTTTGAAGAGAACAAGAAAAACCATTGACAATTGTAAAATCATGCACAAACAAGAACATTGTCCAGCTTTTTACATTGATGTTCCAGAAACATTCTATTGTGTATTTTCATTAAACTTCGTTCATCTTTTTTCTCATTATTATTATTTGCATGTTGATGGCTATGGGGTTCATTGGAAGCCTAGATAGGTTCCCTTTGCAAGATTTGACATTGTTATATCTTTTTCCTAGCATCTGAATTGTTTGATATCCAGTTATGTTGGATTGCGATCCTGTGATTTTGGAACTTCATTTATGTGCTATTTGAGGGATAGTCTTAAGAGTTCTAGAGAATTCATTCAACCAAAAATTCAGACTGGATCTGGTTCAATTGATAGTTTTTGAGTCCTAGAAGTTTTTGTAAGATTTGTAATGTTATTGTTCTTTTAGAAATTGTTGCTGAATACTTGAAGGGAAAATTAGAGCTTAAAATCTTCTATGGTGTCATATGCACTCTTAAATGAGATGTGATTCACAAGTGCTCCATATCAGACTAAGCAAAGGAACCTGAGATGGGTTTCCCATCACAAATTTTTACATTGTTCTTGCTATCTATTCTGGGAAAAAATGGATTGTAATCCTATAATTTTTTATTTGATATGCTGTGCCAAAAATTTCATGGAATGGGTTAAATTTTTTTGGGAAATCAATTAGCCTGAAGATCATCATGGAATAGGTTTAGTGTTGTTGAGAAATCAATTAGCCAAAACATCTAAGTGAGCCCGGTTCAATTGATGGTTCTGAAATTTGGATGTTCCTGTAAGATTATTTTGTTTGAAAAAAAAAGTTCAGAAAACAAGAATAGAATTTTACTTATCAAAAAAGACAAAATCAAGAATAGAATTTTGGATTTCAGCAAGCTTTTTTAGGATGTCGGTGTTCCTGTTCCAAATTGAACTAAAGAGGTTCAAAATTTTAGAAAATGCATTGATGATGCTTTCAAACATTGCCTATGCTTTTAGGCAAAGGAATGAGCTTTGATTACCAGTGAATGAGCTGTGTCAAATTGAATACCTTAAAGCCTGAAATAATTGGCATACAAACAAGGTTTGGTATGGATTTTATCCAAATGGTGCCTATTCTGTAATTTGCCTAGCAGGTGTGTCGAACAAAAATAGAGGATAAGAATAGTAGAGAACAGAAATCCTATCTATTTTAAATTACCTTGGATCCATGTTGACCATTTAGGCATATTGACTTGAACTTCACTTACAGGATAAAATGACAAAATCCTTAGATGGTTTAACCGTTCTTGTGTTTAAGATGTAGTCATTAAACTAATGTGACACTTGGATGCAATCAACTCCTAAGACATGTATCAAGGTCCATTTGACATAGGGAATAAGCACATCAATTTGTTCATTGTTGTTTTGGAGGGCCAGTTTTAGAATTTTTGCAGGCTTTTTAATATATATTTGTTTATAGGTCGCATGATAGATAAGAGCTAGGTGCCCTTTTGTTCTTCAACCAATCCTTGCTTTCTCAATCATTGTAAGTTCACTCAAGAAAAGGTTTAATTGCTCATCATTTTTTTCATAAATTTATGTCCGCCTTTGGCGAATCAATCGCAAGATAGTTGAAAGTTTTCCAAATATGGGTTAATCCCTTGAAACAATTAGAAGTAATTGTTAAATATGTTGGTGAAATATTGAGATGTACCTGGATAATAGTTGGCAAAATTCGAGAAGCTCAATGCAAAATGTTCATTTGATTTTGAGTTAATAGGAAACATTTGATGTAAAAATTATGCATTTCAAATAATAGTTTGTCAGGATGCTTCCCACATTTTGATTGTTCATCATTTTCTTATGAACATGTGGCCTGGTAGTAGATCAATCACAAGATAGTCTCAAGTTTGCCAAATCTTTGTTAATCCCTTAAACATTTTGGAAGTAATTGATAAATAGTGTTGGAGAAATATTGAGACAGACCTGGAGAATAGTTGGCAAAATTCGATAAAGACAATACTTTGATTTTGAGTGACCAGAAAACATTTGATGTAAACATTTATGCTTTTCAATAATAGTTTGTCAGGATACTACCCAAGTGTAACTAAAATTTTAAGATAGACAAGAACCTTTTTAATCCCTATCTTGTTTCTAAATCAACTGATCTAATTATCAGTCTTGGCGACAGTATTGTGTTTGTATATGTATATATATTTTTTAGGATTCATCATCTTTGTAAAATTAATTAAACCAGTGTAAAAATTTGTGAACATTTCGTGCAAATTAAAAAAACGATGGGAATGGATAGATATAAGTGATTTTAGAACACATCAAACAACTGTGTTTTCTATTTTTCCAAACCATTTTCCTAGAAGTTGGCGTGCTATGCAAATTGCTTTACGTTTTTGTAAGACAAATGGAAATCAATATGGGAAAACCAACGATTTAGATAAAATGCTATTGTGGCATGCTCTTAGGTTGCAGGTTACTGAATATCCTTTTACCATGAACCAAAAAAACACGTGCATGCATGCCTTAACATCTCTGTAAGTCAAAAATAGGAAAAAAAGAAGAAGAGAAAAATGAGAAGCTGGAGACTGTAGACTTGAATTTCAGTAAATTCTTGTTCAGCGTGACATTAAATTGAATAGAAAGGCTGCTTGAATAGTTCCATGGGTACATTTAATTTCTGTGTACTATTTCCATGATAATTTGAGGCCTTACACATAATCCTATAAGAGTTTACTTAATTTTCAAGGTCAATCTATGAAGTTGATTTTTCTTTTCTGGTGAATTTCTTTTCTATAATAGATCTTTTCAATTCAACCGTCTTTTTCGGAGAAGCAGACAACATAAGCGCTGAAAGTTCAGCAGAGAGGTTTACTCAGGTCATATATATTTTTTGGATGTGGTAAGATTATGTTCAATGCACAGATTTTCCTTGCATCAAAATATGGTTTTCAGTTGTGATTTCCTTGAACTAATGATTTGTTGGGCCCCAGTTATACTCTTTTGCCTTTGTCAACCAACTGTATCGTTTGAAGCTCAACATTTCGATATGAAATACAGATTTTTGTGGGGCAACAATACATTTACATTAGGAAAGTTGTGAGGTTTCATGTTAGGTATTTGATATTGATGGATACAATCTGTTGATTTATAGGTTTCTAACAACTTTGTATGCCAATTTGTTATTCTTGTCTGGTTACTATCACTAACTGTGACAAATAGACACCCGATTATTTTTGTCGTTGTACAACTGCGTGAAGAACTATTCTTTACTTGATCTTGTAATATAGCCCTAGGATTGAACAAATATGCAGACCTAAGTTGAATCCTGGTTTATGTTGTCGTTGTACATTTGGATGAAGAACTACTCTTGGTCTTGTAATATAGCCCTAGGATTGAACAAATAACCATCCCTAAATTGAGTACTGATTATTATGCTGTCCATGTACAACGGAGTGAAAAACAATTCTTTACTTGCTCTCATAATATTGCCCTAGGATTGAACAAATACCCATTTCCTGATAAGTTAGTCAACATGCATTCCTGTTGTCTAAGCTTATTTTATTTAGAAAGTTTGGTAGATTCGGGATGGTTAGTAGGTACTCAGTAGATAAAATTTTATCTAAGTGGTTAAAGCAAAATCATATTTCTTGGTATCTTTCAAGTATATCTGTTGAATATCCCTTGTCTTTTTTATGTACTTGTAAGTATGTGATGAAGATTTACTTATGGTGGAAATTTGTTGAAGAGTTCTAGAGGTGTGAGGATATAAGTTTAATCCAGCAAAGTTTTTAGCTGTTGCAAATTTAGGATTCCACATTTGAGACTAACTTTTCATGTGCACAAGCAACTAATTTGAGAGGGTAGACTGTGTTGTATTGTCATAGAATTTACTTGAGCATAATTTCTCAGTGGTTGCCAAAAATTAAATTAGAGTTTAATTTTGTACAGTTCAATTACAAACTTTATCTTAGAAGAAATCCATATTTTTGCAAACCAGGCTTTGTGTTAATCTCCTTTGGAAACTACTCATTCCTAATTCTCTTGGAACTACTGGAGTGCGTACATTAATATAGTTTTCGCTTCAGGTGATACTGTGGCATGTTTTGATTTTTGCATGTTATTATACCTTGGGTGTTTTCTGCTATTTCATTCCGACTTTTAGATGCTTATTCACTCCAAAAACAAAGGAGAGCAGTCATGCCAGTAGTCTATCATGAGAAAGTAGTGGAGAAAATGGTTATGGGTCTGTTTTTGTGTCGGGCAATTACGGGCATTGGGAAGAATAAAGATTTCCAAGAAGAAACTAGCTTATTGTGCTCTAACCAATGAACCTATGCAAGCCCACATGTTAATTTTTTAAGATAGGCACTATAACCTCTACTTCCAATATTAAGGATGTAGTGTCACGGGAATTGGGAAGAATAAAGATTTCCTAGAAGAAACTAGCTTATTGTGCTCTAACCAATGAACCTAAGCAAGCCCACATGTTAATTTTTTAAGATAGGCACTATAACCTCTACTTCCAATATTAAGGATGCAGTGATACATAAACTTGGTCACAACTGTACAAAACAAAGAATGGCAATGCTTGGGGACTCTTTTTTTGCTTTTTGATGGTTTCCTTCCCCCCCAACCAACTTGGTGGCCCTTTAAAATATAATCTTCTTTTTAGCAATTAGTGTGTGTGTGTGTGTGTGTTGTCGTTCATCATATTGAGTTTTGAGTGTTATATGATGGATTCCCCCTTCCCCCTTTCTTTTCTGGGCTAGTTTCATAGTTGATTGGAATTGAGGTTTAGTAAAATTTTGGCGCAGGTTTATGAGATAGTACATTGGTTATTCTATATTCTCATTTTTGACATCATAGGGTAAGTCTGAAATTGATTTGTTGAAGTGATGTGTCAGGTTTGAGTGTTTTTCTGAATGTGCTGGTTTGACCAAATTAATTAGAATCCTTTATCAGGGTTGTCTGCGTTGTTGTTTCTGGACCAGTTGTCCTGAGGTCAAATGGCTGATTGATCTGGTGATGAACTTGTTGACCATGAATTGTTGCTTGGAATAATGAGTCAGGTTAGGTATTTTTCTGCTTGTGCTTAGGTTTTGATCAAGTATTTTTTCATGGTTTTGATCAACATGGATCCAACTATATCATCAATAATTGTATTTCACTTGGGCTTACAAACTTTTCCAAAATTTTACTTTATTACATTGTTCTTGTGATATACTTATCTGGGTTCATACTGCACCATTAAAAAAGATTATTGATAAAAAATGTGGCTTTAAGACCTTTGTCACATCTTTTATGACTTGTTCTCTTAGCAGTAATTATTTCAATGGCTTAAATTTAAGGCAAGGGACTCTTTATGGTACAGCACACAAAGGGCGCATAGCATTACTATTATTATGATAATCATTATTATGCTAAAATAAACTTTCTAGCCCAAAGCTGAATGAAAAAAAAGGAATCAAGAATGAGCTTTTGATAGTATGATCCGATTGTTCCATGATTTCAGGGTCTCTATGGTTCCAGTCTTTTCAAATAATGTGAGAAAACACAATGTACAGTTCTACATGCCTTCCTATGGTTTTTTCTAACCGTTGTCCCATATCAACTTAATGGGGTTTGACACCCACCTAGAAGCCGAAGGAAGAAAATATCAAATGCAATAATGACTGAAGAACGTTGATTTTCTTTGTTCTTGGAAATGTGACTTTTATTCAATGAAGGTCCATCTCTCCTCTTTAACTGAACCAAAATTGAATTCTCCCTGCTATAGATAGGGAGAAATTACTTCATTTAAGATTTTTTCCATCCTTCAATTCATCCGAAACAATTTCTCTTCCTCGTTTTGCTGATTTGTACCCTAGTTTTTGAAGAAATGCCATAACACTTTCTTGTTCTTGTTCATGAAATTATTTTAAGAAACAGAATCCCTTTCTCAACTTACTTTTCCCCACATCTACAACCAAGCATCCTTTGATATGGCTGTGATAAACAGCAAGGGGAAGTGGACTTCAAAGGCTGAATCGTCAAATCAAATATCCTTCTAAAATTCCACTCTCTTGTCATCTCCCGTAGGCATGTTCTTGTTCTCATTCTCTCCATAAATTCCCTCTTTTAATTTTTAATTTTCTTTGAACCTCAAATCATTCATCCAGCCTCGTAGTTCAATATGATTTTCAGACCCCTTAATATTCATCCAGTTTTCATTAGAGAAATGTTTGATTAAGATGCTACTCCGTTTATCATCAAAGGTTATACATAAATTGGGTACCCTATGGTAGAATTAGCATGACTACTAAGTCTAAACTTGTAGTTGTTTGGCAGACTGTTAACTTTGCCATCTAGGACTTGTAGTTATATGAGATGTGTTAATTAGATACTTTCTGTTGGACTCTATTGGATTCTTCTTTGCTAATAATCCTTCATCTATCTGTTTTCTGTCTTGTCTTTTGATTTTTTTATTATTATTTTTGTACGATTTTACATTGATTTTGTCTTCTTCCTGTTTATACTTGTTGACTTCATGTGCGATTAAATGGGAAAAAAGTCATGAACTTCACATTCCATGCTAATGAATTGTTTCATCTTCTTTTTGGTCAAGTATCAGTAGGATTATCAGTTCCATGTGAAGTTTACATTGTTAATCCAACTGTATTATAAAATGGTGATAGAAATTTGGTATGCTTTTATCTTTATAAAAGTCATTTGGTGAATGAAACAAAAAATAATAATTCATGTAAATTTAGAAGATTGGATATTAGTAAGTTTTTCTGGACTAAATGAATTATTTTTCTGTCAATGACATTTTGATTATATACTGGTAATTGGTTGCGATTGTCAGTCTAATAGGTTTAGAGGGAATGGTGATTATGTACTGAATGGCCATCAATAGTGACTGCTCTCTTCCAATTGTCATGGTGATTGATATTGCAAAATTTTACATCTGGAATATCAAACAGTGTGCAATTTGCTCTTTTTATTGCGAACTGTTCAATGTAATTGTGAGATTCCCTAGGCATCTTGCTAACCTTGCACCACTGAGTGTTTTTTAGAACAGTTTTTTACTCTAGAAAAAAGAAAAAAGAAAATTTCCAAGTTTTGAAAAATAGAAATGTGATATTGTCAGTCAGATAATATCTTTTGGAGTCTGTTAGACCATTGTTTATAATGTTATTTTTTGTTCTAAATTCCAAGTTTTGAAAAATAGAAATGTGATATTGTCAGTCGGATAATATCTTTTGGAGTCTGTTAGACCATTGTTTATAGTGTTATTTTTTGTTTTTTAGAACAAAAAATACAAGAAAACGTGCTTGGTAGCTACAAAATGGTTTTTTATTTTTAAGCACAGAAAATAAGATTTTTTCAGGTCTTGAATAGAAAATAGGATGTTTTTAGAAAACATCTATTATTAATCAATTGTTTTCACTTGTTTTTATTTATTTATTTATTTTTTTTTCGGGGTTGGGGGTTTAAGAGAATAATAGTATAAACATGTGGAATAAATAAAAATAAAACTCTCAATATTAAAGTCATTTTAAAGACATAAAAATATCAAAGACAAGTTAAAAATATTTGAATTTTTCAAATTAACTTTTGTTCTATGACACATTTGAGAACAGTTTTTGAAAATTGTTTTTTAGAATGGTTTGGAAAATCGTTTTTCGGAATGTTTTGAAAAATTGTTTTCCCGAATGGATGTGAAAAAATTTATTTCAGATCTGTTATATTTTGAAATTTTTTTTAAAAGAAAGATCGTTTTTCAGAAGGAATGTGAAAAATCTTATTTCAGATCTGTTTTTATATAAGCCAAATATCAGGACTATGTTTCTCAAATTATTAGGGAACTTGACCTTAGTTTTTAATTGATTTTACTTGTTTTATGTTTCTAAAAACAGGTAAGGAACATTTTAGGTTTCAAAACAAACTTTTGTTCTTCATATCACCAAAGAACCATTTTCATAAACTGTTTTAAGAATGTTTTAGAAAACACTTCCCTAATGAAGCCATGTTATTTTTCTCTTGATGATAGCATCATAGTTTAGTGAATCATTGTCCACATGTTACCAAAATCTTGATAATACGTATCAATTATTGAAATATTGTAAGCTTTCATTATTAAGTGATCTTGCTAATTATGCAATTGTTAACCTTTGTTCTCATTCTGCAACAATAACTAGATCTAAGTCACATCAACTTGTCATTTGTAATTTTTGCTACCATTATGTATGTATGTAGTTTGCCGTTTTTGCTACGGTTTTTTCCTTGTGAGATCAAGGTTAACCTCACTCTGTGCATGGAACTCTTCCTACCCTATATGTTGCTGAGGTTGATTGCACTGTATAGGGAAGTATTTTTTGCATCTTAGAAATGTTTTTAACTATGTGTTTTATTTGGTTTTATATTTTGAATAAGTAAACCGTAATTAAATATCTAATCAGAATGTATACACCAATCAATCTTTGCCACAATTTGTCCTAAACAATGTGAATAATTTGAAGCAGTGAACTGTAATTGAATATTTAATGAGAATATCACCAATCAATCTTTTGCCACGATTTGTCTATAGTAATGTGAGAGCCTGGTGATGTTCCTTATTCTTTGATTTGTAAACTGTAAAATGCTTCAACATCAGATATTGAGATTCTGTTTCCGGTTGATAACCCAGAAATACTGTCAAATATTTAGATTTGGTTCATCATTGGAATGGTTGAAAGACTTGATGTTGGTAAATTAGGTTTACGTTTTATTGTGGGGAAGTTCTATTATTCATTTCGTATTTTTGATTTTTTCTTATATGGATGTTTAGTCAAAGATTTCAGAATATCACTTCAAGTTTTGGATTCTTAGAAATGAGAAAGTTACCATTATCATCTTCTTTGTTCATCCTACAATATGCCTTCTTGACGTACCCCAAATTTATCTAATCCGTATACATATGCTTCTAATTGTTATATTTTCCAGCTTTTATTACCTCCAAAGACATTCTGAGCGTTGAAATTGGGGCCGTCTCGTCTCTCGTCTCCATTGTATCATACTGGTATTACTCTTGGTATTGCCAATTCTTTCTTTTCTGCCTCGCCTCCATAAAATACCAGCACTACTCCTCCCTCTCCTTCTATATTCTGAGTTCTGCTTGCTGGATAAAATGTCTTCGACTGGCGGTATTACCAGCAATCCTGAACACCCATTTCTCTCTCATCTCTTTCACACACTCTCCCTCAATATCCCTTCTTTATGCTAGTTTTTAATAGTGCACTTGATTTTAGTATTTTTGCTGTAGCAAGTGTTTTTAAGTCCACTTCTGATTAGTGCTAACACATTGCAACTTGATGACCTAAAATTTAGAAGCTACCAATTTTATATTATTTCAATTATTTGATACATCTATTTTAGATGTTTATTATAGAAGTTTGGCTTGATTGATAGGCTTAAGCGATATTTTGTTACATTTGGCTTGATTTACTATGCTTCATTACGAGGCAAGAGACTTTTTTTATTTATTGTAGCTTATCTGCAACGTCATAACGATCTATTTATAAATAAAAAAATTCGATTTGGTGGTTGTGATAGCGAAACATAACTTGGTTTCACCATATTTGGGTGGGTGGGAGGTGATTTGAACTTAAACATGGTGAGCGACTTTTCTACTACTCAGGAAGGACATCTAACCTACCCAAGAAGCCCTTTATGGAAGTGCTTATCCTTAAATTATTCTCTGTTAATATGTAATTTTCATTGGTGCTACAGATCATCTTAGGTATTATAAAATGATTTTAGCTCTGCTTGGCTTGGAGAGAGAGTAATATTAAATTATTACTATATTACTACTTTTATTGTTTCAATGCTACTAAAAGAGCATAAATAATATTACAGACAATTTAAAGCATGGATTCCCTATATTTTGGTTGGAGTTCTCGAGATAAATATTAAAGATCATTAATATTTTAAAGTTTGTTTTCCTCTAATATTCTTGTCTTCCACAATTAAGCTACAACAAATTTTTATTTCTCTATCGCTTCTAATTTACGTCTCACCCCGGATGGGCAAATATAGCCTGAAGTAAATAGCATCTGAAAGGTATGCGGGGGATAAATTTTCAAAGATTGAATAATTATTTCTTTATTCAATTTTCTTTTCCAGAAATTATTTGAAATTATATAGACAGGATATATTATTATATTATATTTTAGGGGATTCTGGGGGATATGTTCCAGAATGAATGACTGTTTTTCATGTTGAATGCTAACACATGGTTCCAAGTGTTGCTGTGTCTTTATCTGCAAGGTGTAGGGCACACTCAATGATCTCTTTTAGCTGGGACTCTGCTATTGTGAGTACCCGCCTAGACACGTAGCTGATATTCTGTAATTTGCAAGCCGGATGGGTTCAACCTGTTGAGTTTTAAAATATCTGTTCCTACTTTTGTACAGTAACACTTTTAATTGGTAGATATCAAAACTATTCTATTTCTGTCTTATTTGTTTTTCTTTGTCATCATATATATATATATATATATACATAGAAAAATTATATTAAAGGAAATGGTTTGAAAAATCTCAAAAGAAATCGAATATAATTAAAAGTATTTAGGAATGTACACATTTTTAGATTGTTTTAAAATAAATACAAGTCTTAAGTAGCAAATAAAAATTACATTTGGGGTCTATTTATTGTTAACTTTTTTATTTTGTTTTATTTTTCCCTTGTGTTTTTCTTAAGTCATATGAGGATCAAATGTAGTCTTGGTGTATTGATTCTGAAAAAAAAAAAAAATCAATTTTTAAAAAATAGATATAATGTAACCTTTGTCTTAACCTTTCAATTGCATCATCAAATAGGTCTTGGCAGGTGTCTTCCATTGGGCTCATTCCTGAAATTTAAACAATATCGCCAAGTTTGGTTTTGTGGGTTGCTTTGTGCTTTGAATTAAGGGCCTTGGTTAGGAACTTCAACTATCTCGCTTTTAATTGAAAAGCAACTTTTACTGAAGGTCTTTTAACTATCACTTTCCATTCGTAGCATGTGAAAATGGAATGGAGATGGTTTCGGAACTGGAATATTAAGTTTTGAATGTAGAAACGTGGAAATGGGTTTGAAAAAAACAAGATCCGTACATTTATGTATTGGAGTTGGATGAAGGCAAGGGAGGAAATTGAAAGAATTGATTTTAAATCGTCAAAATTCTTGCTTAACTTCTTGGAAAATAGAACATTTGAAAAACGTTGGTAAAATAATTTATTTAATTATTCTACTCCTTAATGATAGGCGTTTTTTTTAAAATATTTTCTTAATCTGTTTTTGTTTATGTTCTTCTATTCATATAAATTATTTTAGTGTTTGTTTTTTTGTGCATTATAAATTATTTTACTTGGTCTTTGCAAATATGAAATAAAAAGTTAATTTTGTAAATGAAGGGAAATAAATAAGAGAAACAGAAATCAAGTCGGTTTAAGTCATAAATGGAATCTAGCTAGAAAAGAAGGGTAATAAATTGTTGGGAAATTGTTGGGTATACCGTATACATATGATGTGCCAGCTAGGACGTAGGAGAAAAAAAAAAAGTAAATTGAATCCAGCTGTAAGCAGAATTCAAAAACTTACTTGCCCTAATTTTAACGGTTGGATTTCAAGCCGTTAGAGCGTTGGAGTAGCGGTGGCCTATCTGGCCAGTCATTTTAGAATATGCCCATTCAAATTTTGAAAAACTAAAAGAGCCGTTTTTGCCCGCCCCCCGCCCTTCTATATTTAACCCCCTCTTCTTGCTTATTAAAACCCTCCTCATTTCTATTCTTCTCTGCATCTCTCTCCTCTCTGTCTCTCTTTCTCTCTCTCTCTTCCTCGCATAGAGAAATTCCTGATCCTCTCTAATTTTTCCCTTTTCCCTATCCGAAAATGCGTGAGATTCTTCATATTCAAGGAGGCCAATGCGGCAACCAGATCGGTGCCAAGTTTTGGGAAGTGGTGTGTGCGGAGCATGGGATCGATCCCACCGGAACATACCGTGGGAACTCCGAGATCCAGCTCGAGAGGGTCAATGTCTACTACAATGAAGCCGGCAGTGGGAGATTCGTTCCTCGGGCTGTCCTCATGGACTTGGAGCCCGGTGTCATGGACAGTGTCAGGACCGGGCCGTATGGTCAGATTTTCCGGCCTGACAACTTTGTTTTCGGTCAGTCCGGTGCCGGAAACAACTGGGCTAAGGGCCATTACACCGAAGGGGCTGAGCTGATCGACTCTGTTCTCGATGTCGTTCGCAAAGAGGCTGAGAATTGCGACTGCTTGCAAGGTAGATTTAAATAAATTGGATCTCGATTTTATTCCCCTCTTTTTATTCTTCTTCTTCTGATCTAGGGTTTGTGCGATGTGCTTATGGTTTTTTGATTTTCAGGGTTCCAGGTATGCCACTCTCTGGGAGGTGGTACCGGATCTGGAATGGGGACTCTTCTGATTTCCAAGATCCGTGAAGAGTACCCAGATCGGATGATGATGACTTTCTCGGTGTTTCCCTCTCCGAAGGTTTCTGACACAGTCGTGGAGCCTTACAATGCTACTTTGTCTGTCCACCAACTCGTGGAAAATGCAGATGAATGTATGGTTCTTGACAACGAGGCTCTGTACGACATCTGCTTCCGAACCCTCAAACTCACCACTCCTAGCTGTAAGCCCTTTGTCTCCCATATTTTCAATTGATTTCTCTTTTGAATCACTGTGTTTCTCCCATCTCAAATTTATGTTCTTCTGAACAACAGTTGGAGATCTCAACCATTTGATTTCCGCAACAATGTCCGGAGTAACATGTTGCCTAAGGTTCCCGGGACAGCTCAACTCAGATCTGAGAAAGTTGGCCGTAAATCTCATCCCCTTCCCTCGCCTCCACTTTTTCATGGTGGGTTTCGCCCCACTCACTTCCCGTGGGTCTCAGCAGTACCGGAACCTCACCGTCCCGGAACTCACCCAGCAGATGTGGGATTCCAAGAACATGATGTGCGCAGCCGATCCCCGCCATGGCCGGTATCTGACAGCTTCGGCGATGTTCCGGGGAAAGATGAGCACCAAAGAAGTAGACGAACAGATGTTGAATGTCCAGAACAAGAACTCATCATACTTCGTGGAATGGATCCCCAATAATGTGAAATCGACTGTTTGTGACATCCCGCCGACTGGTCTGAAGATGGCGTCGACATTCATCGGGAACTCGACATCCATACAGGAGATGTTCAGGCGGGTGAGCGAGCAGTTCACGGCCATGTTCAGGAGAAAGGCTTTCTTGCATTGGTACACAGGGGAAGGGATGGATGAGATGGAATTCACAGAGGCAGAGAGCAATATGAACGATCTGGTTTCGGAGTATCAGCAGTATCAAGATGCGACTGCTGATGAGGAGGGAGATTATGAGGAGGATGAGGAGGAGTACGAGCAGTAGTTGTTGTTGGGAATGACCGCCATTGCTGTATACCTCAACTTCCAGTTGCTGGTTTTTACAGCTAAGATTCGAGAAATGGCGTTGAATTTAGTAGGTTTATGGGGGGGGATCTTGAAAAAACTTTATATAATTTTTGCATTTGCAACTTTGCTGTTTCTGAAATGAAAGTCTTTCGACTTAATTTCCTTATGCATTTTTATGTATTTCATCTTCGTCTTTGGAACTTGGAAGATTTTGATGGCTGCTTTCTTCTTGTGTTGAATTTTGTAACAGCTCCAACAGGTCTCTTTGTGCCCTAATACTCCGAGGCCCAAACACCATGGGCCACTTGATGTGGGGAACAGGTTTCGGCCCATATAGGGAAGGGGCAGCTGGCCCAATTCTGATAACTGACACATACGATGTCGTTCCATGTTCTCCGAGATCGCGAGAACGACGTCGTTCCAATCACATGAATGAATCTAATGATAATTAAATTTTAAGAAAATGTGGGAAGTTCTTCCAGAAGTTTGTACAAAAAGTAGAATTAAAAGTCAATACATCTACCATTTTTTTTTTTAAGATACATCTACTAAAATTTAAAATCTTGATTATCCCCTATTCTATGTTTAATTAATTTTCCTTTTTTTTTACTATGACGTATCGTCTTTTTTGTTCAATCATATATAACTTGTTCCACGTAAATTCCCTCCTCGTTAAATAAATAAATAAAACTGTTATTTCAACCAAAAAAAAAAAAAAAAACCTCGTTAAACTCGTGGAATTATTTTATAATCCAAAATAGCTACATAATAAATTCGCCTAAAAGTTTAAAAGTTATAAAGATTCAAATACAAATCTAATTTTTTTTTTTTTTTTTTTTTGGAGAAAATACATCAGATACAACTCTTTGAAATATATATATTAAGAAGATTTTAGCTGAAACTTCTATTTCAACATACTAAAATAAAATTTATGTTGCCTTTATTTATTATATAGTGCCTAAAAAATCAGTTTGGTCATCCACAGTCTGAAAGAGACGGGGCTCTATGTAATTCTACCTACGACGACATCCCTGGGCCTCACAGCCTCAAGTGTCAAATTAAGCCCAATACCGGATCGTTACGACGATCCAACGCTCATCGGCCGTTCGCATTAAAATGAAAGATCTATCGCTTACCATCCTCGTGGCCAGCAGACGGGTTCGCATGGGGACTTGCATCACTACGACATCCCTGCCTCAAGTCAAGCAAGCAGTTCTCGCGTCAAACTAGTTCTAACGGGTCGAACTGTTACTTGCACGATCCAACGCTCCATCAATGTACCTGCATTAAACGAAAAGCATCTATCTTCATGATTTGATATTTACTCATTAAGGGAAGAATGATCCCCACGATTACGGTTCCTTAATTATCCTCTAATATTCAATTAACAATAAGAAATAAAATATATTCTACCCAATTGGGAAGATGTCGTATCACCGTTTAACAAGGAAAGTCATTTTGATCACCCATGATAAAAACTGAGCAATTCCACCAAAGAAATATACGCAATAACAAAACCATCCGCAGTTAATATCTTTCATTTTCGTGATAAATAAATCGGATGAAAGATCAAGAGCGCAAGACACCCCTGGGTCTGACCACCCTTTTTGTGCAGCATTGATCCCATCGACCTGGACAAATTCCTGGGGCGACTCCGCAATGTGCTCCAACCTAATATTGATAGAAAAAGCATCATCAACTATCCTTACTTATTTTATAACCTCAACTAGTGAGGCCTTGAAATTAACTAGGTAAATCCTCAATGACAGTAAAAGGAACTCGAACCAATACAAGTTGGACTTTAAAATTTTAATTTTTATATTTAATTATTATTAAAAAGTATAACAACACCCAAGTAAAAACTACGCCTGTATATGATTTCGGGACAAAAAACCTAATAAATCAAATTGATTGAAAAACCAAATTGAAATCGAATCGAAAAATAGGTTAATCAAATCGAGTGTTTAGTTTTGGTTTTTATTTTACAAAAATCTCGATTTCGGTTTACAAAATATAAAAATCGTGGTTTCAATTAACCAATTGAAAAAATAGATTGTATTCATTTTTTTTATTTATAATAATTATTATAATTTGAACTTTAATATATGATTATGGAATTGAAAAATTAATTTTTAATTATGGTTAACCGAAAAATTGATATATGGTTAATTGAACAAATTGTTAATCAAGCACGCAACTATATTATTGGGCAAGCTTTTATTTATATAAATAAAAAACCAAAAATTGACAATCCGGAAGTGATGCAAAACGAGTAAAGAGATAATTAAGGAATGAAAAACAGTTTTGATAATATAAAATTATAAAAAATCTAGAATCTAAGTTTTGATCTGAAAGCCAAGTATAACAATCAACAAAGATAAATAAAATATAAAGCTTAATTCACAGACAAAAGAAACTAAGAGAAAAAATAAAATATGTATATTTAAGAGGAGTACAGATAATAATAAAATTATTATTTCTTGAAAATCTAAATACATCCATAATTATAAGTTTACATGATAAAAAACTAATCCAGACACATGAAAGCCACCGTGCCACCGCTAATCTATAACATAAGGTAATTAAACTAATGAGAAAGTAATAAGTTATTATTGCTTATAAAACTAGTGTCGACTCCGAAACCGCAAAGAAGAAGAGAGCCAGTATTCGAAAATGGCGACCGCAGCTCTCGTGAACAGAGCTTCGACGGATCGAACGTGGAACTTCATGAGGCAATCTTTCAGCTTCATCAGAAGCTTCAGCGCCGCTCCTTCTGGTTCTTCTTCCTCATCGGCATCCTCTTCCTCTGCAAACCCTACGGATTCCGTGAAGAAGCGAAGAAAGAAGAAGAATCTTTTCGAGGTGGCTCAGATTCTCCCAAGAAGTGGACTTGGGTATTTCATGGCCAAGACTCACTGGACCGGTGTTTGTTACGAGATTACAAAGATCAGGTTCAACAAGGTAGAACTTTTCTTCCTTCTTTTTGGCTGTTGAGAAAATGAAGGAAAATAGTCAACATTTAATTATCAAAATAGGTAGAATACTCGAATTGATTTTATTCATTCATTTTTGTTATTGTATCGGTGCCAAGTGAGTTTTCAAAGTTCTACGGTGTATCTTTTCGTGCATTTCCTTGGAAACCAAACGGAGTGTTATGAGATTTTGTGTTTGTTGCAGGACAACAGGCACGGGAAGGCGTGGGGACTTGTTTACAAGAACGGTGAGTTTCGTGGTTGTTTACTTAGTTGTTTCTTGTTTGATGTTGGTGGAGCTCTTGTCTCAAATAATTGCTGTTCTGTTTTGGTAAAAGTGATAGCTAGGGTTTCTCATTTGATGCTCTCTTAGGAATGTAGTCTAAGTGTTTATTAAGAAATAAACTAGTCAATAATTGCTGGTGGTGTGAATAGCTGTTGGAATTCACAAAAAGGTTTAATTTCTTTGAGGCCACCCTTGCAAGTATGAGTGATCACCTCTGATGTTTAGCCACTGATCAATGAAAATGTTTCTGGAATGGAATGGAGCATTGGGCTCCTGCAAAAACTTACGTCTACTTGTTGATAATTCCTGAACAAATGAGCCTAGATTTGGTGTTTAGGATTTGGATTTGTTATTTTTTTTCACAATTGATTGTTAGGGTTCAATTGATTCAAGGGCTCTCTCTTGTGTCACCACAAAAAAGGGAAAATATGTGTAAAATAGAGTGATGAGTTGTAAGGAATTATAAACGTGCTAGCTGCTGAATGACAGCATTTTAGTTTTTAATTGGTCAATGTGTTAATTGAAAGCTCATTCAACCTAGGATAAACACCCAAGAAGGTCTGGTATTTGGCAGTGGATAATGCAGGAAACAGAAAATGCTGATTTTAGGCTTCCTACTTGATATTTTTGCATCAGTGATGTTTATAAACCATGACAAAGTGAGAGTTGATTACTATGCTGTCCTTGTATGAGCGGGTGAAGCCTGATGGATTCTTTTTTATTTCTACTTCTTATAGCCTATGATTTGAAAAATACGCTTTGCTGTTGTCTAAGCTTATTTACTTCTGAAATGCTTAATGTCAAAAATTGAATCTAAATTTATATAAATGAAATCATATTTCTTTGAATCTTTAAGTTATATCTTTAGGGATACCACTTGTTTCATTTTGATCTAATCCTAAGAATGTGAAGAAAATGTGGAAAATTCTTGAGGAGCTTTAGATGTTTCCCAAAATCAAGGATAGAGCTTGAATTAATCAAGGAAAATTTTGAGCCTTTGCAGTTGTACAATTTTTCATTTGAACCCTCGATCAACTGATTTAAGGGTGTCAATGTATATATATATTTTTTGATAGGAAAAGAAACCAATATATTAGAAAGGGCAAAGCCAAAAAGGGGTACCCCAAAAGAGTACACTAGAAGCATACAAAGGGGCTGAATACGACACAAAAGGAAGGCTAAGACAAAAAACTACAAACCCACCACATAAGCTACATAGAACACAACAATCCTCTAATAAAGGAAAGGTTCACATCAGGAATCATAGTTGCCCACTCACAAAAAGACCTTAAAAAAAGGACTTCAGCCTATCAAACGAAAAATGCATGTCCTCAAACACAACTTTGTTCCTCTCAATTCAGGTTGCCCACAACAAGCACAGTGTGCTGCCCGCCACAGCTTTGCTTCTTTTTTCATGAGAGGAAGCCGAACCCAGCCCATTATCAGCTCTTTAACCAGGTAGGGACAAACCCGTCCCCCTTTTGATAGGGAAAACAATGTAGTCCACAAACCCCAAATCTTAGGGCAATGGATAAAAAGATGCTCCAAAACTTCTTTCGTCTGCCCACAGAAAGGACACCTGCTGGCAAGGGAGTAACTACGTTTTTTAAGCTGATCCATAGTCAACATTTGAGGGTGTCAATGTTGTAAAATATTTCAAAGTAAGGGCATACTTTGGTTGCACCCTTTACAAGTAATATTGAATAGGATTGAACAAAATTAAGGGGCATATTATTGTATCATCAATGAATTACTATGCCAGAAAAACATCTGCTGAAGAGAAGAACTTTGACGATCAGGAATGCTGGTTGAAGATGTATTAACCAACTCAGATTCTGAGGTAGAGTCACCAAGGCACCATTACCCACCAGAATTAATAGACTCGACTAAGCTGCCTTTAGTATTGTATAAAGGGGAAGCTACTAAAACAAAAACGAAATTTGTGAAAGAAGTGTTGTGGGTGCCTGTTCAAGCTCAGAGTCAGAAGGTTACCAATGATTATGCACCCTGTGGAACCACGAACCAATGGATTTGAGCAAATCGCCTATTGTTCCTTACAAGGGAGGGATGGACAGGATTGTAAATGATGTAATGCGAACCAACACCTACAGTTCAGAAAGTTGTATTGAAATATTGAAGAAAGTATGCTCCCAAGTTCAATCCAATTAAAAAATTTCTTGACCTGATCAGGGCAGTGTACAGATGAATTGAGAGAAAAAACAAGAGATTGAGAGAAAGTTTAATCAAGAAAGGAAAAAAGATGAATATTGAGCTAAGGAATAAGATTGAAACAGCCAGCTGAGCAAGACAAGTGCTCCCCTCTGCATCCATCCGCTAAACAAGAGGGAAATTCTAATTCCATAAGGCTGACTGTTATGGAGGAGTTTCAAAGAAGAAAATTAAGCTGAGATCTGTTTTAAGAGGCTGAACCATCAGAAGATCCAGCCACAAGTGAAGCAATGAGCAAGATGCTATATTACACCAACATGGAGCTGCTTCGGCTTCCATTTGAAGTGCATACTTGTTTAGTTAAAGCATTCTTATCACAAATTGAATAAACACCCCAGCTGCAGAGAAAAACTTGTCACTGAAGCTGATAGGAAAATCTATGAACTCTCAGAGAGATCTTAGCTGAAGAGAATTTCAAATATAAAAATATATTTACCCATAATCTAATAAATGAAATGAAATCAGATTTTGTGGAATCTTTAAGTTACACATTTTGGGATGCCACTTGTTTCTTTTGATCCAGTTCTAATAATGTGATGAAATGCAGAATTTCTTGAGAAGTTCAAGAGTTTTGTCTAAGGCAAGGATATAGTGTAACACCCAAAATTATACCCTAATAGTTTTATGGCATGTTTAAAGTAAAATGGAAGTCAAATTGTGTTTTTTGGAAATTTTCGGGTTAAGTGTGAAAAATGATATAATCAGAATTTTTAAAGAAGTACAAAGGATAAGTGGTAAGTTATCAACTTAAAGACTCAAAGGACATTAAGCTAGAAGATTGTATGCTATTGTAGGAATTTTGATAATTAGATGTGTAAATGAAATAACCATGGAGTACTAAAATGCAAAAGATGGAAAATTAGAGCTAAATGCTTTTTGCCAAACATGGCCTTATAACAAGTGGAGATAAGACCAAAGATTTGTCTCTAGAAATTATTTTTTTTCCTCTATTTTGCCAAAGAATAACACTGGGTGGTAGTGTGAAGGAGACCAAATTGGTTGCTCAATCCATTTCCATGCTCTCCATGTGCAAGTAAAGAGGAAGAAAGTAGAAGAAAGGAAGAAGGAAGAAGAAAGAAGAGAAAGAGAGAAGAGAGGAAGAGAAGGTTTCAAGAAAATTAAGGTTAGGAAACTACCATAATTTCTCCCTCTTTGTTTTGTTGTTTTTGTTGGTTTGAGTTGGGTTTAAAGTTGGTTTTGATTGTTATTTGGTTGTGGTCCTCAATTAAGAAATTTTAGTATAAAGGAAATGTTAGAGTTTTAGGGGAATTGCTGTCAAAAATTTCTCCAAAACCCTAAGTGAATTATTTGGCCATAACTTGGTCTAGAGTGCTCCGATTTATGAAATTCCAGTTGGAGAGGAAACCTAAGAACTGTGACTACATTTGCCAAAAAGAGCCTAAAGTATTAAGATGACTTTAAGACCCTCGAATTTGGGTCTAAAGACCGGTTACTGGTTCTGTTTTGAAAACAGAGCAGTCTTGGTTATTTAGGACATATATGGAATTCTGGTACTCCAAATTGGATGATTCCAATTGGAGAAGAGCCCTTAATACCGTAGCTTCAAATAAGTAGGAGGAACCAGTGTCAAATTATGGAGTTAAAATCTCTGAAATCAGGT
This sequence comes from Tetrastigma voinierianum, assembly GCA_016808115.1. Lineage (NCBI taxonomy): Eukaryota > Viridiplantae > Streptophyta > Magnoliopsida > Vitales > Vitaceae > Tetrastigma > Tetrastigma voinierianum. The sequence goes on along the minus strand of JAEQBH010000651.1, from coordinate 269,164 downwards.
CTCATAGTCGGGTTCCAGTGTAAACCGGGCAAATAGACCATTTTGGCATTAAAATGCCATAACTTGAGTTTGGATGATTCAAATGGAGGATTCCACTTTTGAGTTGCAACAGACCATAGAGGAACAAAGTGCATGAAGGAAACTTGTTGAGATTTCAACCCATTGTACCCAGAAATTAAGGGAAGTCGGATCTTGTTTTGGGGGAAAGGATTTTCTGTCCTCTTATAGGGATTTCGAGACATCTAAATGTCTCTTATATACTCTCAAAGTATTATCGAGATGATTTTGTATGAAAATATTTCAAGATAACTTAGCTAAGGAGATAAGAAATTGACCTAAAAGCTTATACGACGAATGCTAAATATGGAATAAATAGAATGGAATAATAAAGGACACGAATTCTAGCCATGCGGCAAAAGAGTATCACATGTATAGTTGGTATAAAAAGTAGCATAAAATACATTCCTATGATGATAAGAGATATGCGAAAGTGCTCTTTATGAATATGAGATCTCATATGCATACATGATAACAATAGTTATTCATGTATATGGGATATGTACTGAAAACGTAATAAAACCGATTACCTGCTTATGACCAGGTAGATGGATAGATGGGCATGCCTATTAGGGATATAATTACTGCAGCATACAGATATAGTTTGCCTCGTTTGGGTCATTACCGCGACCCTGTTTGGGTCATTATCGCGACCCCGTTTGGGTCATTACCGCGACCCCGTTTGGGTCATACAATACAGTATTGATAGAAATCATTGTCACGTACAATGATAGTACCCTCAGGTATATATAATCCTTTTCCGTATCCACTTCTTTGGAAAATGCAGACATGACACATGTAAAAAGAGATGAAGAAATATGGATAAATGAGACACGAATCATAAACATAGAAAGTAATTTGTAATATATAATGGAAATATAAAATACATGAATAGTCATTAATACTATAACTAAAATGATATGGAATTCAATAGATAAAACACAGGAAGTTAGCATAGCACTTGAGATTAACATAATGAATTAAATTATCTAATCGTGGTAAATTCATGGATTATCGTAACTTACAAGTTTATAAGATTATATATATATATATATGCATAGCAAGTTGTATGAGCATTAGAATTTGATGATCATGGTTAATGGTCATCCATGCGTAAGGATCCTCACTAAGCTTTATGCTTAGCACGGGTGTTTATCCGTGTTGGTTCCGAGGAGGCGGCTAGAGAACATGACATTCCACATCAACATCAGCTACCATCTCAGCTGGAGCAGGTGGTTAACTGGGCAGTAGTTTTTAATGTTGTACTAAACGATAATGCATATAAACTTTTGGGTACAATGAAAAAGATTTGTAAATAATATGTAAGTGATGCTTTGAACGCTTCACATAGTGGGGTATGATAGTGTGGTTTTGTAATATATGTTAAATTATATGATTATATTTAAGGAATGTTTTAGAACTGCTCAGTTAATCAGGTTTAAAGTCTACAGTTTCGTGACACCCTTTTCTAACACAGAGGTGCCAGGTTGGGGTGTCACATATAGGTTAGATTGAGGAAAATTTTGAGCCTTCTCTGCTGTGCAATTTTGCCTGTAAACACTTAATCATTGATTTGAGGGTGTCATTGTTGTAAAAGGTTTCATTGCAATGCATAATTTTTGCTACACCCTTTACGGGCAATATTGAATTGGATTGAGTAAAAGTAAGGGACATACTGTTGTATCATCATAGGAGTTACTTGGGCAGAATTGTGCACTGCTTGCCAAAATTAAGAGTATGAGTTCAATTTTGTGTTGCCTGGTTATTGACTGTACTTAAGAAGAAATTCGCACTGTGTTATGTTTTTACCTTGGAAACCGCTAGTTCATAAATGTTCATTGGAACAATAATTATATATACATCAAAAGTAGCTTTATACCTAGGGCAATTTCATGCCCCCACCCCCTCTTTTTTTTTTTTTGGATGTTGTGCTCTGGAAACAGAAAAGCAGTTAGTTTGTCAAGTTGTATTTCATTGGAAAGTGATGGAGCAAATGGATCTATTCCTGTCTCTTTGTTGGGAAATCAGAGTCACATTGTGTAAGAATAATGTTGTGAAACCGAGTAGAATCTAGCTAGCTCAATCAACTAATTTGAGCTATGCCTACATGCTGAATGTTTTGGTGTAGGTGTTGTAACCTTTAATGTTAAGTGATGCAGTGATATGTACGTGTTAGGCCAAACAATGGATAGGATTAGGCAAAATAGAGAATGGCAATGCGTGAGGCCTGATCTTTTATTTTTCATGTATTTATTTGTGTGTGTGTGCATAGTGGATTGCAGGTCATAACTATTCGCAATAGCTAGCATTCCCTATTTTATCCACTGCATAATTAAGTAGGCTAATTTAATTGTCTTGTGATTATCCCATGCTGGAATAAGCACATTGAGTTCGTAATGCTGATGCAAAATTTCTAACAATCATGTTATTGGGAGAATTGATATTTTGGGAATAACATATTAATTTGTGCTGGTCTATGCGGCTGTGTAAAGACTATTTTATGTAGTCACTTTTCATAAATAGAGTTAAGAGGCTATTAACATTGACTGATTGTTGAAATAATGGGTCAGTTTGAGGTTCCCTCCTCCTCCTTCTTCTTCTTCTTCTTCTTCTTCTTTTAAGTACTGGTTTGGTCAAAATCAAATAGACTCGTCCCCAAGGTTGTCTAACCCATTACTGTCTGTTGGAATAAATTGTTTCTTCTTTTTTTAAGTACTGGTTTTGTCAAAATTAAATAGACTCTTCCCCAAGGTTGTCTTGGCTGTCTGTTGGAATAAGTTGATTGAGTTTGGGTTTTCTTTTTCCTTTGGTTTTTATTGATCAAGATTTTTCCTAGATTGGATCAACATGAATCCAAATCTTTGATGAGAAGGAGAAGAATCTGGCTTAGTTTTAAATTTTCCAGGTCTCAAAAATCTATCCAACTCATGTAAGAAGTTGACATCAGAGTTGGATATAGTCCAATGTCTCTTTGCTTTGCTTCTCTAGACGTCAAACTCTCTCCAACTGGTGTAAGAAATTGGTTTGTTGAGTTGAGTACGATTCTAAGCTGTACACCTCTAGTTGTTGGACTCTCTAACTCCAATAGAAAATTGGCATAGACAAATATTCTGTAAATGAAAATGGTTGTAACTGAAAGCCTAACAAAGGGGTTGGAATTGGATTTCCCAATGGCATTCCATTGAAGGACAATGTATCCTTCTCTTCACTAAACATTGTCACCATCTTAAGGTTTGCTATCTGAATTTAATGCAGGTTTGCCGGCTGCAGATGCTCCCAAGAAAATAAGTGGGGTTCACAAGCGCTGTTGGAGATATACTGTACGCCCAAAGAAAACCGAAGAAAATATCCTAATTCCTGGAGTTCATGAACACACCCCAAATCCTGTAGTTCAAGCAGCATGATCTCTTTTCTTTTCATTGTGTTTTTTTGAATTTTCCTTTCACAATAGAAGAGGAATCTTGTTTGAATTCATTAGAACCATTAACATGCATCATCATGACTAGACAGGACAGACAGCTTTTAAAAGCAAATGAATATGCATTCCTCAACGTGGAATGAGGAGAACTTTGAGCATGATGGATCATGGTGTTTCTTAAACTTTCACTCATTCGAGTTGTTAGTTTTACATAAAAAAAAATACAAGACAAAAGAAACGCTAAATAGCAGTAGTTAATTAATTTTTTATGTTGTTTGTCATGGACTTATTAGGCCTTTTATAAGGTGGTCACATTTACCGCTTAGACAACTCTCGGTTTCTATGTAGGTAGTCACTACTCACTAGCCAAGCATACCATTTGGAAGTTAGGATGGAGCTCAAAGACACTTAAAATTGCGGAAGGAAATCTTTACAATCCTAGTAGTTTTCTACTTAGAACCCTCAAAGGTTCTAACCATCCTAAAATATTTTGGACTATTCTATACATCTTAGCTTATTTACGAATATATACATATAGTTGCAAGACACTTGTAGAACACTTTAGATGACTTCATGGTGTTCTCATGTCTTCTACAATATTATAGAGATCTCCAAGCTTCCCTAAGCTTTTCTAGAAGGTTCCATTCTTCCATTAAAGGATGGTTTCACATAGTTCTAGAAGTTACCTACTTCCTATTTAAGGCTAAGGAGAGACCATTTGAAAGAGGAGTCACATACTTCCCTTAGTCTTCGACCTAGGAGCATTTTCAATAATGCTTTAAGTTTTACTTTATTTTTATATATAAAGATTTTGGAACAAAAATTACATTAATAAGTCTCTATTTTCATCTCTAATATTTAGAAATTCATTATTTACATTTCTAAATATAGAAATGTTAGAGGCCATATTTTTGTAAACGCTGTTTCCCCGTTATTAATAAGACAACTATCTCAAACCCTTTGAGACTCCATGGCAACAGCCTTAAGGAATATTTAGACCCACAACTTCCAAACACATTATCGAAGGCCGAATATGGACAGGCTGGGTACTGTTTCAGTCAGGTCTTTCCTCACATTCCCAAGTGGTGGAAAACCATATTATGGGTCCCGTTTTAATTTATTTGAAAAATTAGAAACAAAAGACCTTCAATCAAGACAAGATTTTCTTATTTTAAAAATATTTGATAAAAGAGTACACAACATTCCATTAAGAGTAAAAAAACAAACCTTATATACAATCTTAGTAAACAGCTAAGATGAATATCTGGGATTTGTCGTCTATATGAATTTTTTTTTACCGGAATGGTGTGAGAATTCCTGCCAGACCATGAGTGAGGTTCTGAGGTCCGGTGCAGCCTCTGGACCTATTCCTATACCTTCTTTTGTGTCGGCCATTTCTCCAGTGTACTACTGTACTGACTCATCTGCATGCGGACAACGCAGCTGCTCTGATATACTGAGTCATCATCAATTCATACATATTACTTCAATCAAGGTTCTCCAAAAAGCTCGAAACCCGTGGTCCGGTTCAAGCCAGGCCTTAATAAAGTAAAGCCTGGTTCAAGCTGGTTTCTGGAAGGGTTGGGCTGCTGGTTTCATTTTAAGTCCAACCCGACTTATGGGTTAGTCCACCCATAAGCTCGTCTTAATAGGTCTGTCCCCAATCCTATGTTGTTTTAAAAAAAAAAAAATACATCATGTAAGTATGTAACTCTATTTATAATATACATTTTGTTAAATTTTTATTAAATAAGTCAAATAAGGGTATAATTTAGTTTATACATTAAATTTTAAGATAAAAGAATTGATTAAAATAATAAAAAAATGGTCTTAATTCTTTAGCCCACAAAGCTCACCCACCCATCCTTGGGCCGTTAGGCTTGCCTATTAAAAGGTTGTGGGTCTTAAGAAAATGCGAAACATTGCCCGTGGGTCTCATTTCTCTTGAGAGCCCGGCCCATTGAAGACCCCTACTTGCAACTTGAGCTTGATGTAATGTTACATGCGTTTAGAAAATTTCCCGTTAATTAAAATTATTTCCAATGAAACTCTAATATGGTAAAATTGATTGATAATGAAAACGTTTAGTTATAAAAAACAGCGTTTTAGAATCAATATTTTTACAAAATAATTCTTTAATGTTTTCTAAAATATAAGTCTTTTTTTATGAAATTAAAATGTTCAAGATTTATAATGTTTTGTTTCAAGGTTCTGAATAATTTATGGTTTTAAAATAATTTTTAAAACAAGTAAAAAAGTAACATATGTTCTTATAATTTTAAAAACGATTATAACATAATAATTTTTACAAAACCTTCTCAAGAATAAGAACAATTTTCAAAGAATAAAACGGTTTTCAAATAATAATTCTCAAGAACAATTTTCAAAAATAAAAACCAAACAAGTCCTTAGTTTCATAAGTTACATGATTAGAATTTAATGGGTTATTATGATATGGATTACAATTATATATATATATATATATATATATATATTATTCTTAGCCTATAAATAATAATTTTTTGGGCTAATAAAATATGATAAAGTAATAACATCATGGATGTTGCATGTCAATTTATTCAAAGGGTCCCATTATTCAAGTGAAATAGACGCAGAATTACGCACGCTTCGCTATTAAAAATGAAGATGGAAGCCTACGTTCTCTGATCATCGTCATCAAAGCCATAATCGGCATAAAGCTTCAAAGAAATTGCTCGAACCTTTCTAAATGCGCCAGAAAGCAGAAATAAGGAAAAGAAGTTTTGGAGAGAGCCTGAGGTCGAGAAAGAGGTCCAAAAGTAAGGACTATGCACCAAACATGAGTCGCTTAAAGATTTTTGCTCGATTTCTTTAATCAATCCAATCTTTGATTGATTCAAAGGTTTGGGTTCGAGAAATTTTGAAGGCAGTCCACCATTTGATTTTAAGTTCTCTGGCCAAATGTCTGGGAAAATGAGATGGGAGCAAATTGTGAGTGGTAAAGTCCTAGCAGAGAATCCAAGGGATTCAAAACTGAAAACAAAAAGAGAGTGAATAGTTATTTCCAGAAGAGAAAAAACTTTCACTATTGGCTTTGAAATAATAAAAAGATTTTCATACATCAGAACAAAAAATATTTGGCATAACTCCAAGGAAAAGCCACCATTCTTGGAACTAGTTTGGAAAGATAGTTTGAGGTTTTTCTCCCCAATTAAAAAACCATGAATGGGAAGAACGTTTGACAAAGAATGTGTTAAACCACACATTAATCAATATAATCAAAATGGCTGGGTTCAAAACTTTGGTAACGTTTGTGGGTAAAAAGGATTTTGTTCTAACCTTTTTCGTAAATGATTTTTAAAATTTTGCATTAATAGACACATCAAGATTCTCTTTGTTTCTCGATATAAGTAGATTTGAAATGCATTCGGGCATCAACAAGAATAAACTCATAGAATCTGCGGGTTTTTGAAACATCATTTGAGATAAAAAAAAACTTGTCTTTTTGAAAAAGTTTTTTGAGATCAAAAGTCCTAGAATGATAGATTAGCTTAAATTTATTATTTATCTGCTTGACTAATAATTAGAGACTGAGGTAGAGTTTAGAATCTTTCTTAAGACTTCAAAACGATTTGAGGTTTGAGACTGAAGTTTTGGCATAGCATAGGACTCTTTGGTTGTAGGTTTAATGGAATTGGCTTTGCTCATTTTCCTTGTAAAAATTCCCGTAAGAGAAAATAAAGTAAAACATTCGAAGAACCTTTGATAAATTTAATTTCAAAATCAAACACAGATAAAATAGCTTAGCATATAGCAAAATTTTTTTTGGAAACTAGATTTTGAACATCTTTTTGTAAAATTTATTTAGCACTTTTGCAATCTACTCGTAAAATTTTTATTTATTTATTAAAAACACCACTTTGAAATTTTTAGATACAAATAATAATTAAGTTAAAATTTTTCGACTCGCTGAATAGTTTTCAGACCACTCCGCAATGCCGTAGTGAAATCATGAATGGAAATTTTGTTTTCTAAATTTTGTTTGAGGATTCTATTATATCCTATATTTGAGGCATCTATTTATATGATAGGAAAAGTATCTGGATGAAGAATTCCTAAACAAGGAAGTTCTTTGACTTGAGACTTTACCTGTTTGACAATCTGGGTATGTTCTACAGACCATGGAGCAGGATTATTCTTTAGTCTTTGAAATAATGGCTTGATCAATGTTCTAAGGTTCAAGAAATTCAAGCATCATGGGCTTTTAGACTTCCTAAAAATTGCTTGATTTTTATCTTTAGTTCATCGAAATTTGTTAGCAAATTCAATTGTTTCGAATGAAGCTTAATTGTACTCCCGATAAAATGCCAAAACCCAAAAAATCTTATTTTTGTTTGAAAAAGTTTTATTTTTGATGCAGAGATAACTAGCCAATTTTCTTTGACTAATTTTTGAAATATTCTTAAATGTTGGAAATGTTCTTCTATTGAATTTGAAAATATAAGAACATCATCAATGTATACTATAGAAAACCTAGTATAAGCATTGAAAATATCATTCATTATATTTTGAAATTCTGAATGAGCATTTTTGAGACAAAACGACATTCCATTCCATTCATAATGTTAAAATGGAATTATGAACGTTGTTTTGTACCTTGAAGCTGGTTGACTTCTTTTAATTCTATGCCTTTAACAAATTCAAATAATAGTTGTTGATCTTTGTAAGTTGTTTGTAACCCTCTACTATTTATATGAAAATGGTATAATTGTGTTAGGAAAGGAGTTTCTAATACAATTTGATGACTAATGTTTTTGACTAATAAAAATGAGGTTTTTATACAAATACCATTTTTACATATACGCACTGCCAGACTTTGTATCAGACTTTTAAAGGGACATTACCTGGTCGCTGGACAAGCCTTTGCGAAGCTACAAAATATACAAGAAGAATCAACTTCATTGTATACGCTAGGACGCCTCCTCGAATCAATCAAAGTTATAAAAGTTTATTGATAATCGTGATCTATTTTTTAAGGTAATTCTTGCATACCATCTTTGTTTTTGAACAATAGTCATGCTTATTAATAAAATTATCTAAATCTTTCATAGGTTTGTGGTTAAGGAGACTCTGAGTTTACATATTCCTAAGCTCGACCTGTGCTTCTGAAAGGAAGGCCTTTAATTCTCCAATTTGTGTTTTTATTTGTTTTATTTCTCGTTGTAAATCTTGAATTGTGACAGGGTCTTGTACTTCAAATTGTTGCATAATATCTTTAAATCTATAAGTGTTTGAAAGAGGTAAAGGGTTTTTAGTCTTAATATTCGGTTCCATTATTTTCCTTATGAATTTGGCTTTTGCTTTTTTATCTTCTATTTGATCTATCATTTCTATTAACAATTCTTGATCGGTAGTCAACATATTGAGTTGACATAAACAATTTTCTATCTTATCAGTTGACCTTTTCTCCTTTTTTGAGATTGAATTATTATTCTTGGACTTATCAAAGGAAGAAGAGGTATCATCTTCAGATGCTTCAGAATAATAGTTTTTGTTAGAAAAAACATTTATCTTTTGCTTTCTACAATTTGGAGCTATGTGTCATATTTTTCCACATTTGAAGCACTTTATATCCTTTTTATGTGTCTTAGGAGGATATTGAGATTTGTATTTATGAGATTTTTGTTTCCTATAATTCTTTTTTGGGTGATCTTGGTTAGAATAAGATTTACATTTTGAGGGATAATGTGTGAGTTTGTTTTTCTGTGAGGGTGGTACTAGCATTTCAATACCATATTGGTTACAAAAAGATCCTAAGTCTTTTCTAGAGGCTTTTAAATCTTTTTTGATTTTATATTTGAGTTTTAGTTGTGAACACAGTTTTAATCCTTCTTTCTTAACCTCACTTATGAGATCTCCATAAGTAAGATTATCATAAGGAATTGTTCCTTAATATTTTTCTCTAAGAGTTTCTTGGACTTTTTCTGTGAGGGCTCTAAGGATCCCATATAGGAATATTTCTTTCCAATATGGAGCTCTTGCATCATCTCTGATCATAACTTTTGATATAAACACATCATGATATTATTTGAAATCACTTAGTGTTCTACATCTTATATTTTGAAGGATTTCAAAACTTCTTTCTTGGAGAATTCTTGGATCTCCAACAAAATGTTTTAGTAATTCCATTTATTATTCTATGAACTGCATTTTGTTCTCCTTTATCATTTTTACTAGTTTGAAGAAATTTTCTTTCACTGTCATTTAAGCAATTATCCCACCAACTTCATAATGTTCCGAAAAATCCGGAAATTAAAAGTTGTGCGGCACATGATCATCACACGCTAGATAAGCAAAAGCTTTTGTCGCTTATCATTATTTGACATAGGACATTGATGATTTCATGTTCGGGCAGACCATCAATATTCCATTCATAGATAAAGGTATCATTATACATAGATCTTTCAGGAAATCTTTCCTCATATTGAAGATCTAGAGGAGTGGTTTAGGATAAAAATTTCTTGTTCCTTGTTGATAGCGTATCCTATTTATTTGGTCATCTTCTTGATTTGAAATGTTAGTTTGTGCTCCTTCTAGAGAGGAGTCTGTTTCAGAACCACTTAAAATATTAAGTTGACGTTTTGACGAAAAGGGATCTGTTGATGTGAGGCTCATTGCTTCTAATTTTTTGGCCAATATATATTCTGATAAGGTCATTATTTTTATTACCTAATTTTATAGGTTTGGTAAATTCTGGAGATTTGAATAAAGATTTTTCATATTATGTTAAGTCATTTGATTTTGGAAAATTCTTCTCGATTCTATCCAGTTGAGAAGAAATTGTTCCCAAAATTTGATTTGTAAAATTATTTTGTTGTTGAAGTCCTTTAATATCTTTCAAATTTGAATTTCTATTTTCATCTTCTTTAAGATTTATCTTTTTAAAGTGCGGCTATTATTTTATCCTCAGCCTATTATTTCTTCCAAAGGAGAATGTGTAGATATTGCTTTCTTTTCAGTAGTAGTATTCCGATCATTTTGGAACATACTAATTTTCGCAAAGGGATAATCAATATTATTTTTTACTGCATAGATATCAAAATAAGTAAACATTGGAACATTTATTTCCATTGTTTTCAGTGTTTAATATCATTGAGTTTTAAAATTTTCCTTTTATTCATTTGTTAATTTTGAGAAAAACCATTTGCTTTTCTGAGCATGGTTTGAAGATTTTGTTTCAGTTCGTAAATATTCTTTGTCTATCTCAAATATAGTTATCATCACCATTAGGATGGAGACTTATTTGGGGAGTTTTGTAAGTTTTGATCAGGTCTTGAATATTTTAGATCATGGATTGTAGACGAAAAATCTACTTCCTCTAAATTTGAATGAACATTAGATCTTCTAGAAGGAGTTTGAATTTCTAAAAAGGAATTCGATGAACTTGCAGAGTATGATCTTCTAGGATGTTCTTTCATAGGTTCAAAATTAATTTGTACATTACCTTTTTCATCTTCTATTATTGACAGAAGTTTTGGATGTTCGATAGGTTTTGAAGCTAAGAGTTGTTTAAAATTCCATTATTTGGATTGCATTAAGCATTCCCAAGGAATTGGTTTTGGTATAATTATTGTAGAGTTCTTCTCATTTGCTTGCCAAATTAAAGTTTGGTCTTTTGGGGATGTTAAAAGACAATTTGGATTAACTACATAAGTCATCACCTTATAATATACTTTGTATACTATGAGAATGTTCCTGGATCTAGGGTCCATGTCATAGTTTTGGGTTTTAATATTTAGAGTTAAGGCTTTATGAATGCTTTAATCATTCATGTAAGACCCGAGAAAATTCCAATTTTCTGAAAAATGGTAAAATGGTCATTTCGGTAAAAATCCAAAATTTTTCTGTGATCTCTGATGATCTAAACTGATCAACGTTGAATTGTCCTCACAAATTTAGCTACCACGTCTAATTTCGAGACAGCTTGAATTTTTATCAAGCTGAGGCACCGTGTCGGTAGTCAGAAACGCTTAAGAGACATATGATGCAGTATTAAAGTCACCTACTACATGTATCAGAACACTTCAAATATACCCTAGCGCTTTCTGACTGTTTAGGTATATTAAAAGTTAAATAAGAATTTTTGGAAAATAAAACGAGAGACCCGGAATTAATATTAGAGACAAGGGTAAAGTGGTCTTTTACCACTTGTGGACATAAAAGGCATAAATCAAGAAGTTTATATGCCATTATGAGATTTGAGAAAGTTGGAATAGAAATAAGAGAAGAACCTAAGGACCTAAATGCAAAAAATGAAAAGTTAAAACCAAAAATGAGTTTTATTTGAAGGCCAAACATGGCCTTAACTCAAAAGTGATATCAATCGGGTCTCTCAATTTTTGAGAGACCAATCAGAGAGAGAGGGGAGAGGAAAAGAGAGAAGAAGAGGAAGAGGAAGAGAAGAAGAAGAGAAGAGAGGAAGAAGAAGAGAAGCCAAGATAAAAAAGGTATGGAACTACATGGAATTCTAAAGTTTTGTAGGAATTTCTATGCTTAGATGGTTATTAGTTGTCTCCAAACCTATAGTTTTGTTAGGATTCCTTCTTAACCCTAAAATTCTTAAAAGAAAGGTTGGTAAAATCTTAAATGGTACAAGAAGCATATGAGTCCTCTCTTCGAGGTCGATTAATAGTTTAAATTCAAGAAGTACAGAGTTAAGGTTTAGAACAAACCCTAACTAATCATCATATTTGGTTTGTGTATGGGTTATGACCCATATTAGAATGACTTTGGGAGAAATTCATGGAAAAGTTTTGAAGAAAGATAAGTAATGAAAGATAATTTAAGTAGAAAAGAGATTATAAGATGGATTTGGAGTGGTCTTGACGTGTTTATGGGTATCAGCATATGGAAAAATGAAAGAAAAACACACATTCCTGCATTTTGGCGACTTGTACCTAAGACACTCGAACTCCGTACTTCAGACAACCAAGCCTAATCAAACCCGTGACCCCACACCCCGCTTTATTTCGACTCAGCTGTCAGATTTTAAATGCATAACTTGCTCATTTCTTTATCCGATTTGGAGTGATTCAAGTGGCTAATTAAATAGACTTCAAGGAGAACCAAAAATCCAGAAATAGGAATTGTCAAATTCTGATTCTGGGTTACTTCAAAATTCACTCAGTGGGCCATGTTCAAGCCAAATTCCGTTCCAGCTTAACATGTAGCACTCGGTGTCTGTGTCATATCTTAAGCTCTCTTGGCGGCTCCGACCAGATTCCAGTCGAGAAGAACTCTAGCACCTTAGCTTCAAATTAGTACAAAATACCAGTGTCAAATGTGAAGTTAAGATCCCCTAAAATGACAAAATACGGTGGTTGCCGGCTTGGCTCGGATGCTTCACTGGGCTGTAACTTGTATAATTCCTTCTGCTAGACTCCATTATGGGTATTCTCTGGGACTCTAGTGGTGTCTCATGAGTCTCAGAATCTAACCATATGCTATTTAATGGCATTTGGTGCCCATATCTGCTCAAAATTGAATTGTTATACCAAGTGTACTAATCGCTGTTGTAAAGTTAAATGAAAGATATGGTAAGAAATGATATGAGAGAACAAGAAATAGAGATATATGTGTATTTGATATGTAAAAGAGTAAGAAAAGAAAATTCTACGGTATTAACGGAAGAGTCTCTCGTTTTACTCCATGTGAGATAGGATGTTTCCGATAAAGTATAAAATGTACAAGTATAGAAAGGTATAGTGGATATGTCATGTATTATGATAGGTATAAGTCATAAGATATGATAAGATATGATAGGATATGTCATAAAGATGATATGATAGGTCTAAAGTACACGAATGATGTGCACATATGAATATAAGATTATATGATGTGAACATATGATTGTCATACATAAACGAATAGATGAACATGATAGAAATATAGAAAGTATATGAATAGATAAAGACATGATAGGAATACGTAAATGATATGAATGATATATGATATGACATACCGAAAGGAATAAGATGTAATTACTAGAACACATGATAGAAAGGTATAAAATAACAATGAGATAAGCAAAAGACACAAGCATAGAATGAGTACAGTACATGAATGATAGGTACATATAGAATATATGAATGAGTAAAAGCATACATGATTAAATATGTAAAGTACTAAGGAATAGCTAAATCATGATAGAAACGATAAAGGATATGATGGCAAATGGTATAAAGATATATATGAATATATGAATACAAGAGTGCATAGTGGCATTCATGATATAGCATAGATCAAGTTATATGATACGTAAGACAAAACTAAATGGATCGTAAAAGATATGAATATATGTATTATAGAGAAATATGAGAACCAGAATATGAATCTATATTGGTGAGACAAATCTAATACAGATTAAAGTAACGACAGATATATTGCATAAGCGATCATGATAAATGAATGAAGGTTCATGCTTACGGATAAGTACGTAAAATGTAATAAAGTCGATTGTCCTGTAATCGATAGAGGGATATTAGTACGCTTATAGTGGAAGATACGCTTGCCGCAAAGATATACATACGATATCAAACCCCGCTGGGATCTAGATGCATACAGATCCCGTTGATCGTGTGGCCCCGAAAGGGTCACCATTAATAGACCCAGATCACTGCCTCATAAATGATAGTACCTTCCGCGCAGATGTTATAAGAGCAAATACCGTTTCATATGTTGATGATACCTTCGTATAAATGATAGATCACTGTTACGTTGATAAGATCTTCGCACATATAGTTATTTTCCGTATCCGTCTCAAGGTATGACTGCAGACATGAAACCAAAAGGAAATGACATGTATAAAATATATGACATGATATGAGAAGTATAACATCGTTATAAGGGCAGACAAGCATAAGAACAAGAAGTAAAGTACAAGATGACAGTATATGAAAAGTATATGAACAGTACAGTATATGAAAGAGAAAAGTATATGACAAGTATACAAGTACAAGAAATAAAGAGGCACTGACACGAAATGTATATGACAGATAAAGTATATGAATAGCATATGAAAAGTACAGTATATGAATATCATATGAAAGTATAGTATTTAAAGATAAGACAGTGCAGATCTTATCATACAGAAAAAGTATATCAGAAAACAATATATGAAATGAATAAAGACATTAATATAGGTATATGAAAATAGTACATGAACAAGACATGAATATAGTATATAGAAAATAAAGTATAATACACGAAATGATATGAACAAGCAAAGTAAAGAAAGTAGATAAAGAGAAAAGGTATATGAAAAGTATAAGATATGAAACATATGAAAAACATATGATAGTATATATGATAGTAAAAATATAAGTCTTATACTCCTATGGGAGATATGAAAGATGAGAAGTATAGGGATATGTAAAATATAGAAACAGGAATACAGTAAAAGTATAGATAAAGGATATGCCAAAGACATAGAATATGTACCGAAAGAGATTAACATGCAATAGGCAAAGTGTATGTGATAGATAAGTAATTAAAGTTATATGAATATGCATATGTATAAGCTTGTGACGGTCACCATTGGTGGTTGTCTATGCTTATGTTCCCACTAAGCGTAAAGCTTAGAACGGGTGTTCAACTTGTAGGTACCCTAAGAGGAGGCTAGAGGACGTACATTCCACATTAGCTAAGTTGTGCCGACTTCCGTAGATAGGTGCTCACCGTGACTATTCTCAGAATTTCATTTTATATATGTATAGTTTTGTAATAGTACAAGTAAAGGGACTCTAGTATATGGGTATAGAATATAATGAATGCCATTATGGTGGTATGCATAATGTATATGTAAAAAGAAATTTTTTTTTATTACATAAATTGTGCATATGAATTAAAGAGTCACAAATACGAGGTGACACTCGCTCGACACCCCATCGAAAGTGCCGTTGAAACAGAGCAGGTGTAACGGTATTGTGCTTGATACTGCACTCAGACAAAAAGTTCAAGGTGTACTGCACAGTCACTCAAAATGCCTGTAGAATGTGTGTTTTTCTTCCATTTTTCCATATGTTGATACCCAAATCAACCCAATACTCCATAAACACGTCAAGACCACTCCAAATTCATCTTATAATATATTTTCTACTCAAATTATCTTTAATTACTTATCTTTCTTCAAAACTTTTCCATGAATTTCTCCTAAAACTATCTCACCATGTCATAACTCATACACAAACCAAGACATTAGTTAGGTTTGTTCTAACCCAACTCTATTATTACCATTAAATTGCTAATCAACTCAAAAGAGAGGATTTCATATGCTTCTTGTACCTTTTAAGATTTTACCAACCTTTCTTTAAGCAATTTTAGGTTAAGAAGGAATCCTAACAAAACCCTAGGTTGGGAGACAACTACTGAACTATTCAAGCATGAAATTCCACAAAACTTAGAATTTCATGGTTCCATACCTTTGATCTTGGCTTTTCTTCTTTCCTCTCTTCTTCTTCTTCTCTTCCTCATCTTCTTTCTCTTTCTTTTTTTCCTCTCCCTCTCTCTTCTCATTTGGTTTAGTCTCTCAAAAATTGAGAGACCAATTGATATCCTTTTTTGAGTTAAGGCCATGTTTGCCTTCAAATAAAAACCCATTTTTTTGGCTTTTAACTTTTCATTTTTGCATTTAGAACCTAGGTTCTCTTTTATTTCTATTCCAACTTTTCAAATCTCATAATGGCATATAAACTTTGATTTATAAGATTATATTTTCAAGTGGTAAAAGACCACTTTACCCTTATCTCTAATATTAATTCCGGGTCTCTCGTTTTATTTTCCAAAAATTCTTATTTAACTATTAATATACCCTAAACAAGTCCGAAAATTGCTAGGGTATATTTCGGGGTGTTACATGTACTCTTGTGACATATGTTGTAAGATTAGAGAGATGATGGAAATGGACGGCTTAGATTATGCCAAGTGTCAAAAATCAAGATAAAGGGACATGAAGGGAATTCTTGCAAATGTTAATGAGAATAAGACAAAACTTGAATAGTTGTCTTCTCAAACAAGAAGGAGAAAACGTGCGCACGAAGCGAGAAAATGGGCAAGGAGCTTCGATTTGTGATTTTGCAGAGAGAGAGTGTCTTCTCTGCATTTTGATTGCTCTGACCGTTGGTTCTCGACTTTGTGCAAAGTATGTGTGTTCGTTTCACGCAGCGAGGCCACGCGTGGGCATCGATTTGGTGGGGTTCACAACCCAAGAGGTAGGGGATCTTTTCCTACTATTTTTTTGCCAAGAAATACGTAAATGGTCAGATGTTAGTGAGGCTTGATTAGCCGTGTTTTCGGTTTCAAAACATTTGAACCGAGTGGAGAAAATCCCTATTGTTGTGGCTGTGAACAGTGCCAACCGAGGTTTTCACTGTTCACTTGAATAATGATGTGATTTTTGGTGTGAATTTTTATGATGTTGAATGATTCAAAATGAATTGTTTGAGATTTGCACTAAATTACGCGAGTTTGACTTTTATGGTTATTATTGTGAATTTACAACATGATTTATGTGGATTAATTATGTTAAGATATACATGTTTTATATATTAGCATGAGTTTGTTTGGGATGTAGATCATGCATTCCATATGCACCGGGGCAGAATATTATGAGTTAGTGCATGACATGAAATTAAAAGAAAACGAAAAATGTTTGTGAAAGGAATTTCAAGGAAGATTTTCCGGCGAATTGCCTTGGAGAGTCAGTCTGTCGCATCATTTCGGATGAGTGACTGCGACTGCTTTCTTGAAATAAGTATCCAGCAATTCGCCTCGACTTAGTATTCAATATTTTACCGAACTCGTAGCAAGTTTTCGGTGAACAAAAGCTTTTGTTTTGAAAATTGGATATTTTACCGCATTCGGCTTAGGCATATGTGGAGTGAGTTGGTGAGGGCTCCTGACACATGAGATTGGTCGCGTACATTCAAGTAGGTTCATGTAATCATTTGGATGTGATTGCTTTGCCATGGCATGCGCACTTAGGGTGGGAAGTAACCCATGTAGGAAATTATCTCTACTCAGCTTTCGTTTCACCCCGTCTATGATCACTATTTCAGTACAAGGAGCACAGTGAGAATCGGGCCTCACTAGAGGTCACATGAAGAAAGCCGGGTTGTGGCTTTGACATTGTCATTTTGTATAACATGTATTAGAAATTATACATTTTAATATATGTTTGATAAAGAGTAATTTATTAACTCTTAAATTATTGTATATAGTTGATGTATTTTGTGAGTATTAATGTAGGGGCCCAAGTGGCCATTATTTTACTCGCATGTGGATCCTGTGTGGTCATTGTAAATTATTTGGGATTGTGTTTTGTACCTGCAGAGCCCCGCATAAATGAGACTCGCCTCCGATTTTCATGAGCGGTGCCGGGTTACCCGATATCCACGGTATTCCGCGGGTTGATGTGTTGTCAACGGACCCCGACTCTGCTTTGGGCGTCGTCAACTACAGCCAATTTCCAATCCCTGTGTTTGGATAGCAAGTAAAATACACCGGCCCAAATGATGTATTTGCTTGCATTAAACCTAAAAGTGAATCTTGGAATTAGTTATGTCTTGCATCTCGTAAACAAATACAAATGGGTGTGTCTAAACCTAAACTAGTTAGAGGTTTGGCAGCTACCTGGATAACACCTATATGAAGGATTTTGTACCTTTCTCTTTGTATTTGTTCTAGGTCCTTGGGATCTAATAACTCAATTGTTTATGTCTTAGATCCTATTGAATGAGTATTTTCAGATATTTTAATCACATAATCTCTTTTAAATTCAAAACTACCTACTTTATAAAGTTCTTTGATGTTTTGGTTTGGCATTTCCCAGTTTTTGATGTACTATTCCCAATCTTCGATTGAAACAGACAATTTATTTTCATAATTTTGAGTATTTTCTTGGATTTGTCTTAGTTGTTCATCAATCCTAGACAAACTAGTATTTGAGCTTGTTCATACAAGTTTTTTGATAAAACTAGCCATTTAATTTGATCTTAATTGATTATTTTTTGACACCTAATGGGATCGCCATCGGGACCACCTATCCATCTATAGGATTAATGGCTAACCAACAGATAAAAAGGACTGTAGAATCACAATCAAGATCAATAAAATTTCAAGCATATTTCATCAATAAAATTGAAAAACATGGCTCTGAAATAGATTTTTCAATTCAGTGAAGTAGTATCTACACATCCTCCGTTGGAAGACTTCAACAACAAAATAATTTTACAAATAAAAAATTGGGAACAATTTCTTCTCAACTGGATAGAATTGAGAAGAATTTTCCAAAATCAAATGACTTAACATAATATGAAAAACCTTTATTCAAATCTCTAGAATTTACCTATAAAATTAGGTAATAAAAATAATGACCTTATCAAAATATTAGCCAAAAAATTAGAAGCAATGAACCTCACATCAACAGATCCCTCTTTGTCAAAACGTCAACTTAATATTTTAAGTGGTTATGAAAAAGACTCCTCTCTAGAATGAGCACAAATTAACATTTCAGACCAAGAAGATGACCAAATAAATAGGATACGCTATCAACAAGGAACAAGAAATTTTTATCCTAGACCCACTCCTCCAGATCTTCAATATGAGGAAAGATTTTCTGAAACATCTATGTATAATAATACCTTTATCTATGAATTGAATATTGATGGTCTGTTCGAACAGGAAATCATCAATGTCCTACGTCAAATGACAATGGTAGCAACTGCCTATCTAACCGATAATGATGATCATAATGCTACACAACTTTTAATTTCTGGATTTTTCTAACATTACGGGTTGGTGGATAATTTGCCACGATGCGGAAAGAAAATTTCTTCAAACTAGTAAAATTGATGAAGGAGAACAAAATATAGTTCATAGAATAATATATGCAATTACTAAACATTTTGTTGGAGATCCAAGAATTCTCCAAGAAAGAAGTTTTAAAATCCTTCAAAATATAAGATGTAGAACACTAAGTTATTTCAAATGGTATCATGATGTGTTTATATCAAAGGTTATGATTAGAGATGATACAAGAGCCCCATATTGAAAAGAAAGATTCCTATATGGGCTCCCTAGAGCCCTCATAGAAAAAGTCCAAGAAACTCTTAGAGAAAAATATCAAGGAACGATTCCTTATGATAATCTTACTTATGGAGATCTCATAAGTGAGGTTAAGAAAGAAGGATTAAAACTGTGTTTACAACTAAAACTCTAAAATAAAATAAAAAAAGATTTAAAAGCCTCTAGAAAAGACTTAGGATCTTTTTGTAACCCATATGATATTAAATGCTTTCGCATTCACTTCATTAAAAACAAACTCACACATTATCTCTCAAAATGTAAATCTTATTCTAACCAAGATCACCCAAAAAAGAATTATAGGAAACAAAAATCTCATAAATACAAATCTATATATCCTCCTAAGACACATAAAAAAGATATAAAGTGCTTCAAATGTGGGAAAATAGGACACATAGCTCCAAATTGTAGAAAGCAAAAGATAAATGTTATTTCTTACAAAAACTATTATTTTGAAGCATCTGAAGAGGATACCTCTTCTTCCTCTGATAAGGCTAAGAATAATAATCCAATCTCAAAAAAGGAGAAAAACTCAACTGATAAGATAGAAAATTGTTTATGTCAACTCAATATGTTGACTACTGATCAATAATTGTTAATAGAAATGATAGATCAAATAAAAGATAAAATAGCAAAAGCCAAATTCATAAGGAAAATAATGGAACAAAATATTATGACTAAAAGCCCTTTACCTCTTTCAAACGCTTATAGATTTAAAGATATTCTGCAACAATTTGAAGTACAAGACTTTGTCACGATTCAAGATTTACATCTAGAAATAAAATAAATAAAAACACAAATTGGAGAATTAAAGGCCTTCACTCAAAGCCTAGATTTTAAACTTCAGAATATAGAAACTCAAGGAGTCTCCTTAACCCCACAAACCTCTGAAGATTTAGATAATTTTGTTAATAGCATGACTATTATTAAAAAATAAAGGTGGTATACCAAAATTACCTTAAAAATAGATCCTGATAACTTTTATAGCTTTGATTAATTCGGGAGCTGATCTAAACTGTATATAAGAATGATTGATTCCTACTGTATATTTTGTCAAAACTTTGCAAAGATTGTCAACAACCAGTAATGTCCCTTTAAAAGTACAATATAAAATACCACAAGGCCATATATGTAAAAATGGTATTTGTATCAAAACCTCATTTTTATCAGTTAAAAACATTAGTCATCAAATTGTATTAGGAACTCTTTCCTAACACAACTATACCCTTTTCATATAGATAGTAGAAGGTTACAAACATCTTACAAAGATCAACAAATATTATTTGAATTTGTTAAAGACATAGAATTAAAATAAATCAATTAGTTTCAAGATAATATCAATCTTCTTCAACATAAACAACAACATGTTAAATTTCTTCAGAAAGAAATTCAATATTAAAAGATAGAAGAAAACTTGAAATCCAAGCAATTGCAAGAAAGAATTAAGCAGGTTCAAAAACATATTGAAATTAATTTATGTTTTTCAATTCCAAATGCTTTTGTGAATAGGAAACAACATATGGTTTCTCTTTCATATGAAAAAGATTTTGCTGAAAAGCAAATCCCTACTAAGGCAAGACTAATCCAAATGAATCCATTACTATTAGAGTATTGCAAAAAAGAAATTAACGATTTGTTAAACAAAAAATTGATTAGATCAAGCCATTCTCCATGGAGTTGTGCAACTTTTAATGTTCAAAAAGCTTCTGAAATTGAACGTGGAACTCCAAGATTAGTAATTAATTACAAACCTCTTAATAAAGTCTTACAATAGATTAGGTATTCAATATCTAATAACAAAGACTTAATTCAAAGACTATACAATGCAACAATTTTTCAAAATTTGATATAAAATCTAGATTTTGGCAAATTCAAGTTACACCGTAAGATAATACAAACAATATTCACAAACACCTTTGACATTACGAATCTTAACGTGAATCGCCTTTTGGTTCTAAAAACACGCTCGTCTCGAATTTCAAAATATAATTAATGATATTTTCTGTCGCTTATACTAGGTTTTCTATAGTATACATCGAATGATGTTTCTAAAGTAATCGTTTAGTTCAATAAATTTTTTAACTCATCCAAAATTCGTAATATGAAAATTTTCAATATTCTAATCTTGGCTTATTTAAAATATCGTTTCAGACTAATTCTATTAAAAATAAAGAATAAGAAAATCCATTTTGAAACCATTTTCTTGAAAAATGAAGCACGAAAACAATGAAATGTGTTTAAAACATAGGTTACTATTCACAATCCCGTGTTTTCGTAGTTCGAAGGAGAAGAAAATCGAAGTGGAAGACGTAAAGGGGAAGAAAAGAAGAAAATACCACAATCCCGCTGTTGCTTTAGTCCCAATCGACAAATCCCGTGTTTTCGATGACCAAAACAATGAAAAAGCTTACGTAATCAAGTTTCCCGATTCATATATAAAATGTCAAAATAAATAATTCATTTTTGTTTTAAAAATTTGTTTTTGTTTGATTATCGTAACTAAACGTGTTTTCCTTGTTTTCGAAAAGTTTGAATAGAGAAAACAGAAAATTTTCTACCTACTAAACATGGCCTTATATTTTCAAATTCAATAGAAGAACATTTCCAACATTTAAGAATATTTCAAAAATTAGTTAGAGAAAATGGGCTAGTTATCCCTGCATCAAAAATAAAACTTTTTCAAACAAAAATAAGATTATTAGGGTTTGACATTTATCAAGGTACAATTAAACATATTCAAAGAGCAATTGAATTTGCTAACAAATTTCCTGAGGAACTAAAAGATAAAAATCAGCTTCAAAGATTTTTAGGAAGTCTAAACTATGTAGTTGAATTTTACCCAAACCTTAGAACATTGATCAAGCCATTATTTCAAAGACTAAAGAAAAATTTTGCTCCATGGTATGTAGAACATATCCAGATTGTCAAACAGGTAAAGTCTCAAGTCAAAGAACTTTCTTGTTTAGGAATTCTTCATCAAGATGCTTTTCATATCATAGAAACAGATGCCTCAAATATAGGATATAGTGGAATCCTTAAACAAGATTTAGAAAACAAAATTTCCATAGTCAGATTTCACTATGGCATTTGGAGTGGTCCCCAAGAAAACTATTCAACCGTCAAAAAAGAAATTTTAGCAATTGTCCTTTGTATCCAAAAATTTCAAAGTGACGTTTTTAATAAAAAATTTCTTTTATGAGTAGATTGCAAAGTAAGAAGAAATTTTATAAAAGACGCTCAAAATCTAGCTTTTCAAACAAATTCGCTGGGGATTTACGTTTATTTTATCTGTGTTTGATTTTGAAATTGAATTCATCAAAGGTTCTTCAAATGTTTTACCTTATTTTCTCTCACGAGAATTTTTATAGGGAAAATGAGTAAAACCAATTCCATTAAACCCTACAACCAAAGAGTCCTATGCTATGCCAAAACTTCAATCTCAAACCTCAAATCGTTTTGAAGTCTTAGGAAAGATTCCTAAGCCTACTACTCCGTCCTCTTCAAACCCTGTTTACCAATCCAAAGAAGCAAGACAATTAATCCAAATTTTAGAAGCTGATCATATCTTAGCTTTTGGGACTTTTGATCTCCAAAAACTTTTTCAAAAAGACAAGTTTTTTCATCTCAAAAGATGTTTCAAAAGCCCGCAGATTCTATCAGTTTATTCTTGTTGATACTGAATCTGTTCAAATCTCGCATATTAGAAACTCTAAAGATACTGATATTGCCTATTCAAAATACAAAATTTTAAAAATCATTTTTAAAAAGGATTGGGAACAAAATCCTTTTATCCAAACGTTTTTCCCAAAGTTTTGAACCCCAAACCTTTGATTATATTGATTACAAAAATGCGTGGTTTAACACATTCTTTGTCAAGCGTTCTTCCCATTCATGGTTTTTTAATTGGGGAGAAAAACCTCAAACTATTTTTCCAAACCGGTTCCAAGAATGGTGGCTTTTCCTTGGAGCTATGCCAAATAATTTTTGTTATGACGTACAAAAATCTTTTGATTATTTCAAAGCCAATAGTGAAAATTTTCTCCCTTCTAGAAATAGCTATTCACTCTCTTTTTGTTCTCAGTTTTGAATCCCTTGGATTCTCTGCTGGGACTTTACCACTCATAATTTGCTCCCATCTCCTTTTCCCCAACATTTGGTCAGAGAATTTAAAATCAAATGGTGGGTTGCCTTCAAAATTTATCGAACCCAAACCTTTGAATCAATCAAAGATTGAATTGATTCTAGAAAATCCAAACCCAAAAAATCTTCAAAAAAGACTCCTATTTGGTCATCGTCCATGCCTAGACCTCTTTCTTGGCCTCAAACTCCCTCCAAAACTTCTTTTCCTTCAAACTCTACCTACAAAGCCTATTTAAAAAATATTCAAGAATAAGCTGTTGAAACTTTATCTCAGCTCGCAGACTCTGATGACGATGATGAAGACATAGCTTCAAGCTCCGCTTTTCAATAAAACGAAGACATGTGCTATGGCCTCCCACACACTACCCTTTAGTAATGGGACCCTTGATTTGATTTTCAAAAGCCTTTGTTCTCGAGAGATTAGAGGCTCCACTATTTCCAAATATCAAGTTTTTCATCTTACTTATGATCGTTTCATTAAAGATTCTTTGAACGAGATCAGACAATGATGCAAATGGACAAATAATTCAAAAGCCAAGACATGACAAGCTGATCGAGTGACATGCTAACTCAAAAGTGACAGGCTGACTCAACAATGTTCCCTACTTTCAAAAGACAAAGCAGGCGATCGAACGACTCAAAAGTGATAGTTGACTCCAACCAGATTCCCTTTTCTAAGGGAAGACAAGTTTAAAAGCCGATTGAATGACTCCAAAAGTGATGATGACTCAAAATGTTCCTCACTTTCAAACACAACAGCGAATGCCAACCATCTGACTTTCTACTATTTGACTCCAAACTTTCTTGGAATTCCACATATCAAATCATCCAAATCACAAATTTTCCTATAGTAGATGCTCATTTACGTGCTAGACTAAGTTCGTGATGATTCAAGAGAGGCCTCAGATCTTATAATCGCTTTTGTAACCCGCTTAAAGCACTTATACAAACTTTCTTGTACTTTCTTCAAATCTTGTAAGTTATAGTTTCAAATAAAGATTTCTTATTTCAAATTATAGTTTCATATGTTTCAAGTTCTAAGTTTCATATTTGCTTTATGATTTCTTGCTACTATTCAAATTTTACTATTAAAAGTTACTGTTCATAAGTTACTATTTATTTTTTACTATTCACTATTAAAAGATCCTACAAATTGCGTCCCATTACTCAAGGGCTATTCACTGTTAAAAGATCTCATGTTTGGTCATCGTCCTTGCTTGGACCTTTTTCTTGATCTCAAACTCCCTCCAAAATTTATTTTCCTTCAAACTTTGCATTTGAATAATTTAAATTTTTTTTTTTTTTAAAACAAGTAAAAAAGTAACATATGTTCTTATAATTTTAAAAACGATTATAATATAATAATTTTTACAAAACCTTATCAAGAATAAGAACAATTTTCAAAGAATAAAACAATTTTCAAATAATAATTCTTAAAAACAATTTTTAAAAATAAAAACCAAACAAGTAGTTAGTTTCATAAGTTTCATGATTAGAATTCTTAATGAGTTATGATAGGGATTACAATTATATATATAGTATTCTTAGCCTATAAATAATAATTTTTTGGGCTAATAAAATATGATAAAGTGATAAACTTATGTTCTCTTCCTCTTTAATCTCTTTTAATACTTAATTTTTATACCTCTAAAGATAGTATTTGCTTTTAATTGTATCATGGATGTTGCATGTCAATTTATTCAATTTTTATATTATTTACAAAATAAAAAATAAATAAAAAGTGTTTTTATATGTATGTGTGCATTTTATGATAAAAATATGTTTTATAAGCAAGAAAAGGAAGCTGACATTATTATTAAAAAAGGTTAGAGAGAGAAAATAT
The DNA here is from genome assembly GCA_016808115.1 of Tetrastigma voinierianum. Classification (NCBI taxonomy): domain Eukaryota; kingdom Viridiplantae; phylum Streptophyta; class Magnoliopsida; order Vitales; family Vitaceae; genus Tetrastigma; species Tetrastigma voinierianum. Next base: position 243,587 of record JAEQBH010000651.1, on the reverse strand, counting down.
CTGAAAATGTGAAATTGTAGAGTGAGAGAGTGAGGGTGTGAGAAGCTGAGAGTAGTAAATGATAAAAATATATATAGTAATAGAAGGGGATCATTCTTGGCTTCAGTCTGCCTCAAAACACTGTAGTTTTGTTGCGTCTTCCTTTCAAAACTGTTCCAAAAGGTGACAGCTTTCCGCACAAAACAAAACCCAACATACAACATAGTGAAACCTCCGACCATACTACAGTAGTACCCTCTCTCCCTTAAATCTTCACGTTTCGCCCACTGTTTCTTCGATATGTCTTCTTCTAGTACGTTTAATCCTTCATTCTCTGAGTTTTGAGGCCGAAGACTCTGCAAACTTTCATGAGGTTTCGCTGGTTTTCTGGAATGCTGACTGTGGGGAGCTCCTGTGTGGATGATGCGGGGTCGAATGGTCGTCGCCGTCGTGGCTCCGGCAGCACCGACGGGAGTCTGGGCTTCTCGGACTCTGATGGGAAGACGTGGCGGTCGCCGTCCGATGAGTGTCGGTTTTCCGGCGAGATTGAGGGGGGTTTGGGGTCCTCCTCGTCGGATTGTGGGTCGGAGGTGGATTTGGAGAGTGGGGTTTTGGCGGTGGAGAGGGATTGTAGAATTTGTCAGCTGAGCTTGGATTCCGGTGATCAAGAAAATGGGTTGGGTATTGAGCTGGGCTGCTCTTGTAAGGGTGATCTCGGTTCTGCCCACAGGCAATGTGCTGAGACCTGGTTCAAAATTAAAGGAAATACGTGAGTGGGAAGCTTTAATTTAGCCTTATACTTTCTGTTTGTTTGAAATCTTTGATACCCATTTGTTGATTTTTGGGATTCCATGAGAAATCACTGCCACCCATTTGTTGGTTTTAAGCATTTTGCTTGTTGAAACCTCTATTTTTGCCAATTTTTTTGGCGTTTGTCCTCTTCATGCTCTGTCTGAACTTGTGATATAATATGAATGCGTTTTCATTTAAGATTTTGTAGAATATTACGCATTCATATTTCATTCAAGAGAGAAGAAAAAAAACTGATTTTTTTGTTTCCTTAACTCATAGGAATTTCTAATACAACTCTTTGACTTAGTGGAGTTGTTTTATTGATTTTGTAAGACTTCCGTTACTTTGTCTTTTCCCCTATAATGCTCTGACGCAAGTTGCAGATTTGGTTTCTTATTGAAAGCCAAAGGAAAAAAAGGAGAGAGAATATAGAAAATGAAAGAGGAAAGCTGATAACATCTGTAGCGATTAGGAAATGACTGAAAAAAAGAAGGCTTTGTTTATAGACTGTAATAGATACAACATAAGCTTAATTTTCCCTCCTTTCTTGTTTCTTACAAAGTGGGTTAGTCACTTAGTTGGATATGACTGCATGTACCAGAGTTTGCCTTTGGAACAGGGCATATGCTCATTGACAAATATGAAGGTATAGTGGCTGCCATCGTTGTCATTATATCATCTGCAGCTGTGTAGAAGTTTGTGTCTTCTTCATTGGTTTCGTCATCCTGTATGAAAATTCCAATCTGTTGGCATGTAACTGTGTGCTATATATTGTCTTCTATGATTACCCTGGCTTTCATGGAAGATGACATTAAGTTTTATGCAAAAAAGGCTTGTAGTATTAGTGCTTCAGATTTGGTGTATTTAGTTTGGGTACAGCAGTGCATATATCCCTTGATCTGAAAATGTTTGTCCTCCTATCCGAGTAACTTAGTGAAAGCTCGAAAATCACACAACCTTTATAACCATCATTTATAAAGAATGTTGTATAGGAAAAACTGGTGAGTAGTCAGATTGAAAACCAGTCATGCTGCTTTTTAAGGGTTTTCTTAATTTGTGCAGCTATAATGAGTTGTCATTGATCAAGAAGTCACTCACTATCTTTCTTTGTAGATGACAGCATAAATATATATGGAACATGGTTGAAGAAATCGTCTATGGGGAAACTCCTTTTTTATGTCATGCCATTCTTTCTGAACAATTCTAGAGGATCTTCTGTTGATAACTCACATGACTGTGGTGTCTCAGTTGATCATTAGTTATAGATAAATTAGCTGTCTCATGTTAACTCAAGTTCAGCATCTTATTATTCGCCCAGGGCTCTCTATCACTCTTTTTTTTTTCCTGTTTCAATGGAGATAACTCCTGTTTGGTAATTGTTCTGATGGGCAATGTGTATTTTATTATTGTTAAATAGTGACATACATGTTTCCTGCCAGTATGAGAAGCTTTAAGCGAGACTCAAGGACAATGACAACTGCTTACCAAGATTGGGATAGGCTATTGAGAACAAATGAGACCTAAATGATTTTGAATTTTATCCTCAGCAGAAGATATGCTTGGTCATTTTAGTAGAGCCATTTAATGGATCTCGGCAATAAGTCTATTTTATTTTGAAACTAATATGGCTAATAGAGAGCATAAACTTGGTCTTGAGCTTAAATAGAAGTTTGACCTGTGTTTGGCACTTGTATTGTGCTTGGCATGACTCAAACGGACTTGCTGAGGTGAGGTCTCAACTAGTTGACTCTGATTGAGGAAAAGATGAGTAGGATTCAGGAATAAGGATTCAAGTGGCTGGTCTCAAATACTTGGGGACAGGAATAATTTACTTCGAAGATCACAACTCAATAGCAGCAAATTAGGTGAACATATTGAGTTTGTTGCCATTTTTGCGAAGCTGTACTGTTGAAATATAACACAGCTTTGTACAACCTTCAATTTTAATAGAAAGGAAGGACGTGAAATAACAGTTGAAAGAGCCGATCAAATTTAGTGTGAATATGTGATAAACAACAACCAAGATCGGAGTTAGATACCAAAGACGAAGAATGCAAAATTATTGCCCATCATTTTCTGGTTGGTTTGTTGTGATGCAGTGGAGAAAGTAGAAAAGAATTTAGCTAAGCCGGCTTCAATTGAGAATTTGAGAAGTACACAAAAACAAATCTCTTTGGGTTGAGAGAGCTTTTTGGTTTCTAGAAAGATAAACTTCTGAAATGCAAATAGACTTTGGTAAGTTGGTAAAATCCCTAATTTGGATTCTATGCATTTATCTCCTAAACAAGACGATATGGTACAATTTCCAGGAAATTATGTTACAGAAACCCCATTAATCGTGTGTCATAATCCATTGCCTGGTGTCCACAATTATTTTACTCATACTTTGGTTCTATCAGTCGCAATATTCCTTTGTTTGATCTATTGCTCACTGACCTTTCAATCTCATGAAATTTCATCTGTAACAAAGAGTTTGAAGGCTTCTGTAGGTTGGGTTCATGAGCACACATCAACCGAATAAAAATTTAGTGATGGATGATTTGACTTTCAATTATTCCTCTAGTTATGAAGCTCTGATGTGGTCTCAACTCGAATTCATTACCCATGTATCTTTGTAATCCATATTAAAAAAACCCCTATCCTTATGTTTCACTGCAGAACCTGCGAGATTTGTAATGCTACTGCAGTTAATGTTGCTGGGGAGCAGATTCATGAGGCAGAAAATACCATTGCAGCAACCACAGCAGAACCAGTAGCATCTGCAATAGTTGCAGAGCCACAACGATCCTGGCATGGACGCCGTGTCATGAATGTTCTGCTTGGCTGCATGATTGTTGTCTTTGTCATTTCTTGGCTCTTTCACTTCAAAGTATTATCATGAAATACATGGGGAAAATGAGGTTTTTTTTTTCTCCCTTTTCCTTTTTGGTTTCTTTTTTGTTTGTAGGGGATGGCTGGCAAATCTCAACTTCATCAAGTCTGTCTTCGTACCTTACACCAACCTTTATTGAGTTGCACCCTGCATTTCTCGCTTAGAGATAGTTCTGTCATTTTTTTTACTTATAAAAAAAAAAGGTTATGTTATTTTCTTTTAATCCCTGTTTACTATGTTTCTAGTGTCTAACAACCTGATTAGATACCTGGAGTGTCCTTCTCTGCCATCATTAATCGCTTTCCCTTCTTCCATCTGGCAAAATGAAAGTACATTCTCCAGAGTTGCGAATGGAAGATTTGTCATGTGGATCTTAGAGAAAACAGTGGGCGGTTTCATCATATTACATCTTCAGGCTCCCGTTGACTCAGCCAGGCAACCAGGTGTAGCTTGAAATTGGTGCAGCTTCTGGTTTTGAACCCCCACGAAGCTGAAAACAAGTTGATTCTCTTCGTGATGCTGAAGACAATTGTTCTGGGTTTATGATTCCTAGAGTTTTAGACCGAAATAGTGTTTATGGGAAAAAAATGAGGAATTTAGTTTTTCAATCAAATGACGCCAAAACCAGCGTTGCTCGCAAATACCGCCGTTTCGATAACGTTTTTCTTTCATCGCTTTAAATGCCAGCAATCACAAACCACGGATTTGAATTTCCGATTCAATCGCCGCTGTTTCCTGATAATGCAGATGTTTCTTTATTCGTCCCCGGGGTCTTCTCCTTCCCAGCTATTCATTCTTCAAATGTTATTACAAGCTTCAATCATTGCCATTACGATAACGATATTTAACAATTTTTAATTCCACCAAGTTGCTCACGACAACAACATTACTTATCATTATTTTGAACATTAATTTATTTCGATCTAAAACTCTGATTCCTATGGGTAGTCTGGAATTTCTTTGATGATTCCTCAGGACTGAGTGGTAATTGTGTTGGAGTCGGATTGCTGAGCAAACTGCCAAGATGGAGAAATTGCATGAATTCCTTGTTTATACATATATATATATATATATATATATATATTGGTCTTATTTTGCTTGATTACTGTAATTAGAATTTTCCGCACTAGATTCTTTAGCTGAGGAATTACAAATTGAGTTGTGTAACATCTAAGGGGCTTGGTTAAGTTCAGTATTTTTCATGAACTGGGAACGGCTGGATAATGGGTTTCTGGTGATTTCCCTGTTTCTTAGAATCAAAAGGAGCATGTCTATGTTTGTAACATTTTCCTGTTAGGAGGATCCTACCCTACGAGATTGAACATGAATTAAAAAAAAAAAGGGAGAGAAGGCTCTGCACTTCTTCAGGATAAAATTATCAGATATGCCTACCAGCTAGTGAACTTCAAAATCTCATGACAAAACAAGAACGGAAGCAAGGCAAAAGAAGTAATTTATCAGCATATGCTGTGTTTATAAGAAGAAAAATACACATCAAAATTTTCTCTACTTTTTTATGCTCATGTCTTTGACAGGCTTGCTCATTTTATGATCAACAACAGCCTTGTCAAATGTGCTCCTCACATGTTGGCACATTAACATCAGATCCTGGCAAGCATCTTTCAACACTTCTCTGGCTGAATCACCTGTAAAATTCCAAGCAAAACCGAAATAAAAAAGGTGAGATCCTTAATTTGTTGCTACTTCATTGACCCATTTCATCTTCCTATGAACATTTGTATGGCAACATTTGAAAATTGTAGATGTTTTGTAAACAAATATGAATTAAGAAAGCAAAACATGAAGTTCAAATTATTAGCACCATAAATGGGGAGAGGGATATTCTAGGAGTCCGTCATGATGCCTGATAAGAAAGTTGGGCTGAGTATCAATCATAAGAAGTTCTTGTTTAATAGGGAAGGCATCACAAATACACCCACACACCACGAAGACAGCATTCCAATTAATAAAGCATCTTAATTCTGTAACAATCACCTGAGTACATATATCATGTTTTTCCTAGAGAAATTGAAAAATGGGCTGGGCTAGATGAAAAGAATTTTTGGATTAATCTTTCCACCATCAGCAGGAATAGCATACTATTTCAATGATGCTATCTTGAAATTTGGGATAAACTTCATCTATGATTTTACAAAGAGTAGCCTCAAGAAAAAGGAAAAGACAGAAGAACAACAAAAATAAACTGTACAATTGCTTGATATATAGAGAGTACATGTATTACCAGTTGTCTGTACTCTAATATTAACACGAGCATCTGAAGGATGAGGGATGCTGTACCCACAGAATGATACCCTTGGACTGCAAGAAAAAGTTACAATCCACTTAGATGATAATCAAGTAAATGCTTCTCCCGAGACATGAGCAAATCTGATAAGAATTCTTTTCATACAAAAAGGAACATTTTTTTTACATAGGTAAATGTTTTTTTTTTGCCTTTTTTTCTTTTTGTCAGAACATTTTGGTGATGAGAAAGTGCACCCATCAAAACTAAGAGCCTAAGATAGGATATTAGTTTCATAACATCTCATTAAAATATGCAAGACTAAGCCCCCGTTTGGGGGTACGTTTAAAAACAAATTTCCGTGTTTAAAACAGGAAACTGTTTTTAAAAAATTATAGTATTGATTGTTCTCTATTTCAAGCTTTTAAGAAGTAAGTGAAATAAAAAATCAATTTTTAGAAAACAAGTAAAAATGAATTTTGTCTTTCTTAGGGTCCAATTTTCTAACCAGAACCATGAGTTTACTGTATAATCCATTTAACAAATTTATAGGTTTATATAAAAGCATAGCAATCCATGAAATTACAAACAAAAATTAAGAATTAAGGAGGGTTAAAACTCATTTAAAGATAACATCAAAGCTTGTCGCTGAAATACAAATGATACATGGAACAAAAGTCAATTCATCCTATTCTTTCTTCCCTCTAAAAGACATGCAGACTGGACTACGGATTATGCAGAGCAGTTTGATATATGATATTGGTAGCCGCCATGCAAACTTTGTGAAGCACAAAGTCAAATTTGAAGTACAATGTTGACAATTAGGCATTTGGCTAAAACCCTCAAACATGAAACAAATCACCAAAAAAAAAAAAGAGGTTGGATGAAAGAGAACTAACTCTTGATTCAAGACGAATCTGACAGAATTGGCAAGTGTATGATCCTCATCAGATAAAGAAAAAGTCGATTTACTATGATCGCTGAAGGACCCGTGTTCCATCTCCAGATACCAATAACTCTGCATCCAAATCAAATTCCACCAATTTATTCTGTTTTTTTTTTGGGAAAAAGAAGACATGTAATATGAAACAGTAAGAACCCAATTTCAATGATATCTTAAAACTGTGAACATGAATAGTGAAACTCCAATTAACAAGAAAGAGAAGCTATCAGCACATAAAAGAAAAGAAAAAAAAAACCAACATGGCAAAGGGAGAGGGCAGAAGCATGTATTCAAAGTAGTAACCCCACATAGTAACGACATTTTTGAGGAATAACTGCTAAGGAACTCATAATCAAACCGCCGAAAGGCCCCAAATCAACCCATCATCCATTCCTGGAATGGAAACACAGTCCATTCGGCGAAAAAACACCAGACACTTCTAAGCCCAGTTCAAACACAACCCACAGCACCCATAAACAGAGAGAGGAAAACCCAATTCACAGAGTTTGTCAAGTCAATATCATTCAGTAGAACGGCAAAAAAGCAAATTGATTTTAAAGAGGATCATCCCCAATTCACTTTCCATACATCCAATTCCTTTCTTTTTTTCTTTTTTTTTTCCTAATGAATATAATTTTAAAAATAGCAAATCTACCTTCTTCAACCCTAAGCACCTATTTTCTTTATAATTGAATTCAACTGAAATAAAAGAGGCGCTCCCGACGGCAAACGGTGACCGTGGCCAACCTCTTCTCTCCCGCTTTTTTTTTTCCCACAATTTTTTTCTCAGTCAAAATAAAAAATAAAGACAAGGAAAATGTCTACAACGAGATTTAACTACCACTAACCTAATACGGGAGTACAGGCAACAGTTTTGCGGACGGCGGAGGTGGCTTCGAGAGCGGCGGTGATTTCGGCGACGGCGGAGAGGAAGATCGCAGAGAGCAGACCCCAAAGTCTGTTCTTCTTTCGGATGTGAAGTGTGATTGTGTGAACAAGTTTTGTACTTTTCGTTCCAACCCATTCGGGCCGAAAGATGGGCCTTAATGCAATGGGCCGTGATGCTTCATTTCAGTCCAATAGAAATGGGCTTCTTTCTTTTAGCCATCCACTCTTGACGATATAAATAGGAACCGGTAGAGACATACTGAAAGCTCTTCGATCTCTGAAAACCCTAAACAGAGAGATTGGAATCGGACATTAGTTCAGTTCAGAGAGTACGGTTTTTCAAACCCTCGCACGCTCTCTTTGCATTGCCATACTTTCATTAGCGATTTATCTATCCATTTTTGTCATAGAAGGCTTGGATTGTCTACGGTTCTAATCGGTGCGTTATTTACCAACTTGTTCTTGTTTCAGGGTCTAATGGCTGGCAACAATCAAGCAAGCGCTCTGGATAAGGAGCAGGTAACCTTTTTTTTAAGTTGTATTGGTGGATGATGAGAAACGGACATTGAATTTTCGTTTTGCGCTTTTTTTTTTTTTGTATTAAATGTGGGTTACGTTTGTCTACTCCCAATTGATTGAAGTCGTTGATGCGATTCTTGCGAGATGTACTGGCAATAAATGATAGTGATGTGTGGTTGGATGCCAATGGTGCTAATATTACCTTTGATTTTCTGCTTTTTAGCTTGTTTTTATGTTTAGATAAACTTTGTTTGATGATCTAATGGTTGTGCAGATCTTTGGGATGGCAGAGAAGGAAATGGAGTACAGGGTGGAATTGTTTAACAAGTCAGTTCAATAAACTTGCATTTCTATTTTACATTTTTATATAGAATTTATGGCAGGATGAACTGTTCTTTGCACGACAGCTCCTGTTAGGGAACATAAATTGGCCTTTTGGTCTTCCTAGGATGGATTTCCCCTGTGTGTGAGTGTGTGTTCCTGATAGACACCCCAGTGGGAATTGAATCAGATTAAAAACAAGTTTGGTATTTCTCTAATGACATAGTAAGATAAGTAGTACCCCAGGAGTTCGGGCGGCCTTTTCTGGTTCCTCCAAGAGGTTCCACTCGTATTATGCCTGCCTAGCCCCACATACACATACCCGCATGACTCCACCAGCACAGCAATCCTCATAACAGTCTAATTAACCTCCTTGACTAAATATAAGAATATTTAATCCATGAGTCACAGTTCCTTATTATATTTACCAATTAATCTAATAAATCTTGCATTTTATCTAATGCATACCTGATAAGTTTTGTATTTGAGACACCATCGTTGCTAATTATTTCTAAAACAATTATATTATGAGATGGTTATGTTGATAGTTCAAATAATTTTATATGTGGGATCCATCTACTTCCCTAATGTCATACACAATATGGAGGCAGTCTGTAAGCATTCCCTTGAGAACCAAAGGACCCTTTTCTAGGTTGATGGATTGTACAATGATTCTATACAGAAGTGAAACTGCATTCTTGACTCAACTTTGCTGCTATATTTCATTCTAGGTTTGCCCATTTATCACTCTTTTGGGGTAGGTGACCTTTTTGGTTTCTTTAGCCAGTACCTTTATCGTCCTTTGACGTTACTGTTGATAAATTGACACATGAGCCAAACATGAGGGTTCTTTAGTTGGTTTATGCCCTTACTTAGTGAGCACATTCTTCCGGTCTTCAATTACTATGGCTTGAAATGTAGAATAACTTCAGGTCTTCATGTGTTTGCACATGATTCTGTTGATGTAATTAGTGTGAAACTGTTCAAATTCCTATTTGAATACTAAGTTTCCTGACTTGAACTTGTTTTTACTTTTTGATCCAGGCTTACCCACACATGCTTTAATAAGTGCATTGAGAAAAGGTAAAATGGGTTTCACTCGTATATTTCCTTTCATATGGATGGTTTTCAATAAGAATGTTGCAGCATGCTTAGCTTTAGCTGTCTATTCTAAGAATCTTGGTTGTTCTTTCTGATATTGCTTCATTTACCATTCAAGTAATTAATTCCCATCATGATTATTTTTAATTTAAGCACACAAAATATCCTCAGAGATTTGAAACTTTGAGTTGTACTTTTCATTGGCAGATACAAGGAGTCTGAGCTAAATATGGGTGAAAATAGTTGCATTGATCGTTGTGTTTCAAAATATTGGCAGGTAAACTGTTTGAATTTTACAGACATATTTCCAAACAGTCATTCTTCAATATATATTGGATAAGACAAGAAAAGGAGTCTTGGTATTTATCTCGTTATTGTGCTTACAGATATAATATCTTTTGTATGTTCTTCTGGATATCTCTTTGTAAATGCTTCTTGTCATTTTCTTTTTCGTGTCCTTGTATTTGTCTTTCTGTTCATTTTTATTTTGTTATTTCTGGAGAACTATGTTATTTTCAAGTTACTAGAAATCACAATTCTGAAAAAAAAAAAAAAATTAAGTACATTTCAAAGTAATAAAAAAATTGGCAGTCAATTGAATGGCAAGGACCTGCTTGGCTGTAGAATGCCTTTGTTTTTATATGTAGAGATAAAAAAAAAAATCCTCTTTAGGGTGTTTTGAGTTGGAAACAAGGAAAAATTATTGGTCTAAGGTACCTGTTTCTTTGCTTTTCTTTGAGGACAGTTACTATTTCATAATTCCCCCTATAGGCTTAGAGTTATGGGATTGGCCAACAACAGTAGTTTGGATGATACTTTTATACCTTATGGTACCACTCAGGGTCAGTTGATTTATGTGGTTCAAGGCTATATCAGGTTTAAAAATCAATTTGAAGAAAAATAGAAAACAATCTGAAATGGATGAGAGGTCATTAGTAGCAGAACAGGTTCTAATTTAAATTAATTTAATTTAATTAAATATCCCCCACACCTCCTTTTATACTTTTAAAATGATATGTTATGCATTTGAATAGGGTCATCAGTTAAAGAAAGAAAACTTATGTTAAAAAGCTAAAAGTATTTGGCTCCTATAATTAACTAAAACCATTCAATCATGATACAGTTTCTAATTTAAGTTATATTAATTTAATCAAATGGTCCTCAAACCTCCTTTTATACCTTTAAAATATTGGTTTATACATTTGAGAGGATAAAAAATTCGAGAAGACAAATTCAGGTTAAAACTGATCCAAAAAAAAAAAAAGGTTAAAAGGGGGGTTGACTTTTATTTGGAGTGCAAGTCCCTTGTTGGACAAGTTTGATCTCAGCCCAAAATAATCATAATTTGAAACCCTTGAAACTGAGTTCCTCAAGTTCTGCCCTTGAGGTCAATTTGGATTTATCTCTTTTCTGATTGGCTAGCCTATTATGATATAGCATTAGTGTCAAGTGAACTAAGCTGATTGTTAGTCTTAGTTACAGTAGTGTAACCACTTTAGTTTAGCCATGTAACTACTTCAGTTACTCTAACAATTCTAGAGACTTCTAGTGTTTATAACTCCCTTTTCTCAAAAATCTCTCTTTATGGCATTTGGGGTTCAGGGACATGGAAGGAGAGATGATAACTATTTAGTTTATAAACTTCCTCAAAAAGATACAAGGTTGCTTATTCAATAGATGAGGAGGATCCATACCTTGTTTCAGGAATTATGTACTTCAATATGAGGACCTAGATAGATTGACTGGTGAAAACTGGTTTGATTTGTTTTGTGTTGCTTATTTTGCAATTTTGGAGGGTATAGAATCCTTCATTGTGCTTTTTAATAAAGATTTGTTTCTTATCAAGTATAAAGACTGCTAAGATTCGAGAAGATAGAGGTGGAGGAAATAATAAAGAAAGGAAATTGTTTCAATAAAAAAAAATAAAGAAAGGAAATTGCTTTGCCAATAGCCACGATCAGCTAAAATCTATCAATAGATCTAAATTTGGCTTCTAAGTACTGAATCCATATTAGCTAACGCTTGCTATTGTAATGTGATAAGTTGCACAAAAAAAAAAAAAAAAACCAGTCTGGCTTTGAAGTGTATGATGAGAACTGATCCATCAAATACTTGATCAGGGGCTTTTTCCTGAATGTAGCTTAGTTCAGGTAGAAGTATCCTGAATAATTTTCTTGGATTAAAAGTTCACTTTATCAAACTTAATATTAAGCTTGTCTCAGAACATAAAGATTGTTGTGCAAATTAAAATTTCAATTTATTGTGCAAGTGATGTGAATAAGACAAGACACATGCTACCTGTTAAATCAACAGGATCACTTCAGGTCAATTTTGATCTTCTGCATTTAAAATTTGTGGGGAAACAAGTTAGTGTCCTAGCACGGTAGACGCATGAACATGATTCAGCTTCTTGTACTTGGCTCCTAGCTAGACGTGGACTTTCACTGTGTTTTGTGTGTACTACTCATCCAAGATGGATCTTTGACTCTCTCTGACTGGTCTCTGCATTTGGTTAAACTAACAGTTATTTTATTGCATGCCTGGAGAAAATGATGATATGTATCAAATTGGAAAATGGTGTGGATAGAAACCTGAACAGAAGTAGCTTAGGGTCTCATGAGAGCTGGCCAGAAAGTAAAAAAGGAATACCGACTTTTGTTAATGTTTTTGTCTATTTGTCTACAAAAAATGAAAGCCTAATTTTTCATGGTGCTTCTAGTGCACATAGAAAGGGATTCGTGGAATCAAGCTTAAGGTCGATGGGATTGATTTTATGATTTGGAATGACATTTTTCCAGTTTCTCTCATTGCTTGTATACAGATTTGGACGTCAAAAAACCTGGTCTTGAGGGGTTACTTATTAGGCATTGACAAAGAGGACAAAGGTGAACTTTGAAAGGGGCTGCAATGAGAAGGATGTTTTGGTGCATTGTATTATCTTGGAGGGGATAAGCCCCAGATCTTGATGGTCTCACTATGTGCATTTGGGAAAAAGTTTGGAGATTGAAAGAGATACTCTTGGATTGGCTTTTTGAGACATTTTATGTTTCTAGGATTTTGAATAAGGCTTAATTGTTATTGTGCTGACCCCTGAAAGAGGAGGGGTAAAGGAGATAAGGCATATTTGGCCTATGGCTTGGTTCTGAAATTTTAGAATGTTTTTGGGAAGTTGTTTCTAATTCCCAAATTCTTTTGTGGATGATCAACAAACTCTCAATGTTGGTCTGATTGTTGGTGACACTATTGTTTGAAGACCAGGGGGTTGAGAGTAGGGGTGGATGTAAATTGGGTATAAAAATGTCTTACAATCATGTTAATTAGGCTACATCCAAAGTTCTTAAGGTTTTAGGCCATGGAATTTGCTACGTTCTAACTTTTTGTATCAGTATAGATCATAGGGGCTGTGAGATGCTTTACACAAGTTTGGGTGGTGACTCTATCCAGGGTTTTAGGTTGAGAATGGTCTGGGTGTGGAGGTATGTTTTCTTTACCTAGTAATAGATTCTGTGTGTTCTGCAGAAAAAAGAATAGGGACTGGGATTAGGAGTTTACTTGTCTCCTATAATGCCTCTCTAGGCAAGAGTTTTTGGGATTGTGCAGTTGCCAGAGGTTATGGAGTTATATATGCGGTGGGGCAAGTTTTGAAAAGAGGGGGATGGTCGATTGTCGGGGAAGGCAGGAATGCATCTGTTTGGGGTGTTAGGGAAGGATTAGATGAAGCATAGAAGGATTTCAGTGTGAGGCTATCCCTCTACTCGATTGTTCTATGGATCTTTCCAGCATAGCTGTGAGTAGGGAAGTGCTGGTAAAGTTGATTCCCCGTGTTTGTAGGAAGGAGGCACCATTGGAACCCAAGGGTCCTTTAAAAAATAAATAAAAAAGTAAACAGTTTTCGTATACCTTGTTTTAGAACTACCATTCAATGAAGAAAACATTTTTTTCTGTATGATGGGTGTGGCTGCTTTAGTTAGTAGTATTATATATCCCTGTGGTTGTACTGCTAGACTAATAGCGCAGGGATACAAAGAGTAGGCCACATCATGATGAGTAATTTTATAATGTTAAGTGTGGTTCATATGCTTTTTCAGGTGACAAATCTAATTGGGCAGCTGCTGGGTTCCAATCGCCCACCAATGTGAATGTTAGGCTTGGTCTCCCCCCCACATTAAATTTGTTGAGACTATTTCTGTGGTCTACATTGAAGTGTATTACTACTATTTCTCGGGCAGCTGCAGCCTGCGAGGGGAACGAACGTAGGAGGTTGGAATTGTTGCTTTAGTTCAGCCTCACTCAATTGTTTTTCCAACTATACTAGGTGGTCATGCTAATTTGTTATTAATTGCGAAAAGATGGCAGCTGCTTCTGCTTCTGGCTATATATAAATCAAAAAGAAAAATTTGGAGTTGCTGATAAGTGGTAGTTCCCTTTTCATATGCTCTGTTGTTTTAGAAGAAGGTTCTCATGAGGATTCATTTTGGTTTCTAAGTCTTCGTGTTTCTATTCTATCCATTCATGGATAGGAATTCTGAATAAAAAAGAATAAGCAAAGATATATTTAGATGGAAGTTTGTGGGGCATTTTCAGAAAGATGTTTCCCAGCAATTTTACTTAATGAAGTCTCTAACCTTTACACAATGCACAATGCAAATGGGATTTTCCTTCGGAATGTTCTACTACTGAATATCAGATTCCCTGGTGGTGTCAGCCGTCAGGTGTGCCTTGGGTAAGCATCTCCAACGGGCGGGTCAAGTGTACGGCCTGCAGTAAGAGGACCATGGCCAACCGTACTCTACTCCAATTAATTCATTAATTACGGGTTAGGATGGATTGAACTCCTTATTTGGACCCACTGCTCATCAGCCCATGGGCGGATGGGCCGTTAGCCATTAACAGAACAAGTCGAGGAATGTGGGCTGCTCCACCATTTGAGTTATTTGGTTATATATGTTATAAAGAATAAGAAAGGAAGAGAGAAATTAAGAGAAGAAAGAGATAACTCTAAAGGTTATTTTTAATACCCCGTAATGACAGGAAAACATTTTCATTAAAATGACAATTTATAATTCGAGCGATAGAAACCTCATGTGAGAGGCTCAATATAATTAATAATAGATGAAGATTGAAAACCAACATAAATATTAAGATGACGTTGAAGACATAGTTTAGTTTGATGGGTGGGTGCAAGGTGAACATAAACAACACAACAAAAAATATGTAAATGTGAAATATTAGGTTGATAATCTAGAACAAGTTGTAATGAGGATAAATCTTGATCGGCTGTAGGACGAAGGCTAATTAAATTCATAGCATGAATAATAGCATGCTCCCATACCGATAAAGGCAATTTGGTGTTCAAAAGTGAATGGTCTAGTAATTAATTGTAGACGTTTAATAAAGATTTAGCCAACCCATTCTGAGTATAAACATGAGCAATTGAGTATTGAACATCTATTCCAATAGACATACAATAATCAAGAAAGGCTTGAAATGAATTTAACTTGAGTTATCAAGGCCAGTTATCCTTGACAGGATGATTAAGGGGTATCTTGCGAGTTGAATTATCACGGGCTAATCTAGCAAATGCAATATTTCGGGTAGAAAGAAGGCATCCATGAGACCATCTAGTGGACACATCAATTAAAATAATAAAATAATGAAAAGATCCACTAGGTGGGGGAATAGGCCTACAAATATCCCCTTGAATACGTTCTAGAAATGCAGGGGATTCAAACGCAATCTTTGTAAAAGATAGTCTAATAATTAATTTGCCTTGAGACCAAGCGGTATAACTGACATCTTGAGATTTTAAAATTTGTACGCTTGTTAATGGAGGCTGTTAAATTTTAGACTATGGCATCGTGAAAGTCTCGGGTGTCGAGTTGTTCATCTTACGATAAAAATGCTTTTAAATTCGTTGGGCTTACGGATTTCATGTAACATGATTCAAAGGTCTAATAATTGTTTGATATAATTCATATGATGAATCAATTGTTCTAAGATTTGTTATTACCAAATGCTGATAAATGCTTATTTCCATTTGCGACATCATGGTTTCAATGTGATATTCATTTGGTAGATATCCTTGAAACTAAATGAGAATTGATTAGATTTATTATAATAAAGGGCATCATCAATTTGAAGTTTTGTGCCATTAGGCATAACAATAGTAGCTCTTTCGGAGCCTTTAATTAGGTTAATGGGACATGAGATAGTTTGAACATTAAATGAAACTAAAGTTAAGTTTGAAAAGTATTTCTTATAAATGATTGTGTGAGATTGTGGTGCGATCGACAAGGCATTGCATCTCTATGAGAATTATCCATATATCTTCAAAAGAAAGAAAATTTAAATAGAAGAACTCGATTTGTATTAAACATGTAATAAAAAGTAACATAATAGGAAATATGTTAATCATAACACACATTGCCATTATTAATCAAATAATCAATTTTTCCATTTGGATCTTCAAAGAAGTCAGAGATATCAAAATGAGTTAAACGTATTGCACCATCATTATCGATGAAATTGTCATCAATTTGATTGTTAGCTTATTGGAGGGAGACTTGATAAGGATCATTAGGATCCATTATCCGCCAGAGTCAATAAGTTGGTCTCGATTTGATTACCTTTTGCTTGATGGATCCGCATTAAAGTCGACGAATGCGCGCGCGCGTATGATAGGTACGTGACCAGTGACCTTTCATTCCACATCTGTAGCATTCAGTCTCATAAACCCTTTTGTTATGTGACCTAGTTATCTTTCCCGGTAATATTTATGAATGATTCAGCTTCTGGTTATTGAAGTTGTTTTTCTTATTGTGAGGTTGATTATAATCACGCAGCGGTTCAATGTAAGCGACCGCGACTCGACCTCGACTTCGTCCATAAAAATATCCACGCCCACGCTCACACCCAAGCCCACGCCCATGTTTATTAGTTTGAATTGTGGCATTGACTTCTTGATGATATAGATGGGTAGGAATTGAGATTGAGTGATTTTTTTAATAACGATTTCAATATTCTTCAGCTACAAAGGCATTACAATTAACTCATAATATTTGGTAAGCTTGACACGCTACATGCTGCTTTGCGCAGGCATATTAGGCGTGAAAGTGGTATGTTTTTCTGACATGTCCTCATGGAACGTTCTCCACATGTTTAGTTAAGAGTAATTTTGAACAAGACTAAGTTATAGTCAGCATTCGACTTAAAATCTTGTAGTCGTGATAGATCAATCCTGCGAGGCCCTTGGAAGTAATACGAATCTTTTGATGAGTGCTGCCGTTCTTTGAACTTTCGGATGAACAATGGATCCTTGACCGTAAGATATTTACTTTTGAGGACTTCATCAATATGACGGTGAAGGAATATCAAAGCTTTAGCGTGATCCTATTGGGATGCGGTATTTTCTTCTTTGATAGTATTTCCAAGATTCATAGCATCCAAGTGAATTTAAGCATCCAATATCTAGGATAAATAATTCTTGCCCGAAATATCAAAGGCAGCAAATTCGAGCTTGGTGATATTAGTCATTTAAAACATTACTTGATATATGAATAGTGAAAAGATATAAGAAAATTATAACTTAATAACTTAAAATTTAATAATAATATATCTGAGCTCAAGTGGTAATGTTTTAAAATGAGAACTTGAGGGTTATGGTTCAAATTTCCTCATTCTATCACATAGAGAAGAGTGCATATTTTTAGGTTATGAATCAATGATGGAAGAAATCTTTAACAACTTAAATTTTCATAACTTTAGGCTATGAATAACGTCCAGTTATATAGCTTCTGGCTATAATATTTTCTTTAGAAAAGAAAGAAAAAGAAAATTGAAAAATACATACTCATAATACCTTATTGGTTTTGTGACTTTGTCTGTCTGAGCTCTTGTGCTAATAACGTGTTATAAAGAATGAAGAAAGAAAGAGAGAAACTGAGAGAAGAAAGAGATAACTCTAAAGGTCCTTTATGTTATAAATAATTCATTGAGAAATGTGAATGACCACACATTTACCAGTGAATCATTATAGATGTACTTATTACTGTATTAATGAAGACCCCTATATATATATGAGATCCTTGGTAATGAAAAAAAAAAGAGAAAAATGACCTTTAGAGTTCTCTCTTTCTTCTCTTAGTTTCTCTCTTCCTTTCTTCATTGTTTATAACACGTTATCAACACGAAAACTCAGACAGACAAAGTCACAAAACTAGTATAGTATTCTGAGTATGTATATTTCCTTTTTCCTTTTCTTTTCTAAAGAAAATTTTATAGCTAAAAGCTATAAAACTGGACGTTATTCATAACTTGAAGTTATGAAAATCTAAGTTGGTAAAGATTTCGTCCATCATTGATTCATAACCTGAATATATGCACTCTTCTCTATGTGATAGAATGAGGAAATTTGAACGCAGCCCTGATTCTCATTTTAAAAAATATTACCACTTGAGCTGGAATATTATTAAATTTTAAGTTATTATAAATACATATCTTTCACTTTATTCATATCTTGTGTTATTTGAAATGACTAATATCACTTTGAAAGCAGATTTCTTATGATATTTCGGGCAAAAATTATTTATCCTGGATATTGGATGTTGAAATCCACTTGGATTGTGACACCCCTATCCCGGGGGTCCCGTTGACAACCTGTTAACCTGCGGAATACTCGTGGATGTTGAGTAACCCGACACTACACCATCGTGTCCGCACACGGGACGCTGGTTAACAAAAATCAGGCGGAGTCTCTTTTGTACGCGGGGCTCTACCCGAAATCTGATCTGTACAATTACATGGCAACGCCATGACCCGATATTATCTGACGGCGTGCCCGAATCCACATAGGGTAAAAATGGCGCCAGACTGTTGTCATATCAAACATATAGCGTGGTATAAAGCTGCTAGCGTAGAGTTTAAACTACGTCGCTCTTATAAATCATCTGACTACTTATATATTTACAAAATATATATTAAAGCCTAATCGACTTTCTTCATATGTGTATTGGTCCCGAATGCGGGTCGGTAGATCTACGCTGTTTGTGAAAGAGGGTCATGACGGGGTGAGCAAAGAAAACTCATTAGTGATAATCTCCTCTGAGTACTCCCAGCGCAAAAATTAATACATCTGATAATTAACAATCAAACATCCAAGTACGGCAATACACGTATACGATAATATACATGCCATGAATGAGACTGAGCTCACCATGCCCCATGTGCAGGGCTCGTCGGCTCCATCGCTCGATATGTCATTGAGTAATATATCTCAGTCGCTCGTAGGCTAAATTGCTGCCACCATATCGCCAGTATGACAATCACATCACTTTGGTATTACAAATGACCCAGTATCGACCCCTCCCAGGCTCCGTTACGATGCAGTGCGATGGGTAACAAATCCCAGTCAATCCTAACTCCATCGTAACTTGAAGTCTATGTGATAAGCCTTGACCGTCGTCTTCTTTGGAGCAACGCTAACTTTTCGGATGATCACAGCCTTTACAAAATATAGAACTATGATATCGCGGCGGGTCTCTTACACCCATCGCCCCTCGAGTTCTCACTTGACTCCCTCAAACATGCATTTTGCCATGAATGAAAACCATTTCCAAACGAAGTATTTGTTTTTAGTGGACAACCCTCACGATATAAATAGTGGGCGGACTCAGATAATCTATTTTGTGAATGACCCTTCGATGTATATATCAATTACAGTGAACTCAAGATTGATATTATATGGACAACCCTCGGAGTGTATCAATTGGTAATTTCAGAAGCGATTGATATTTTATATAGACGACCCACCGAATGTGGTATGGACACACTCCAGATAAATAATATTGTTGGTCGGCCCATAGAAACAATTCTCTCAGCCTCATGCGCTACTCTACTTGTTACCGGGTCTTGCAGGTGCAATATGAAATGCAATGAGCCATTCCTTAACCGTGCGACTCATTTGAGCGTTGTCTATTAATCAAGGCCCTTGTCTGGCTTTTCGCGGTGTTGATCCATGTGTGCTCATACTCACGACCACAGCCATCAAACCACAACACAATGTCGATCTCTTCCTGCCTCACACCTAATTTCTAGAGTTACCCTAGTGCATATGGAATGCTATGATGTCAATTCCAGCATTCTTAATATATTACGCTGCATATATATTAACATAATTAAATCCACATAAACATATTTATCTGAATTCACCGTCAATTACACAAAATTAGTTCACATTGCTAATTAACAAACACGAGCAATTCATTTTATCACTCGACCATACACATTTTCACACAAAAAATAAATTTAGTGTATTATTAGTAATCTTATTCACGTTATTCGTTTCTAGTAATAACACATAAAATGGCGAATCTAGTACCAGCGTATAGCAGGGCTTATTGGTCCCTTCACGGTTAAATCGCAAGATATTGTGATACAAGCCACACCACGGCAGGTGTGAGTCCAGGAGCAAAACC
Source organism: Tetrastigma voinierianum (assembly GCA_016808115.1). Taxonomy (NCBI): domain Eukaryota; kingdom Viridiplantae; phylum Streptophyta; class Magnoliopsida; order Vitales; family Vitaceae; genus Tetrastigma; species Tetrastigma voinierianum. The sequence goes on along the minus strand of JAEQBH010000651.1, from coordinate 223,458 downwards.
AAACCTCGACATAGTCAGGGATTGCACGAAAATAGTCGAAAATTAATAATGAAGCCCCAATAAGTAATGCAAATTTAGCGACGTAAAACGGTCTCGAAATTCAATGAGGCCCATCAAAATAGTCAGAAAATTCCTAAAATTCGCTCAGTCAGGGTGGGGACTGAAATTCCTGACTCTTTGACCTCTAAGCCAATTGCGTGCAAATGGCATTTGGGAATTTAAAAATAACCTATTAGGAAAATTCTCTACCTCGTGGGTTTGATGGCTTCGAGATTTTAGTGTACAGCGTGGCTCTGTCGCGTGAATGGCTTTGCCTTGATTGAAATGAAAACACCCGCGATTAGATTTTTCGTAGATACAGAAGCGAAGAGAAAGAAAAATAAAATAATATTACTCTCTCTCAACGCTCTCTCCTCAGCGCCCTCTCCGCCCACTTTTGCTTGACTTTTGCATTATTATTGTATAATATTATTATTGTGTCATTTGAATCGTGGATTCGTATTCTTCGTTCAGTTACATTTTTTGAAAAAATTTATTCTTTTCGGTTAAACTTTTATTTAAATATCTTAAAGTATTCATTGGTTTCAAATAAATAAATCATGCAAATCATTGTATTTATATTCAGTAATGAATATTATTGTCCTTCGAGGTCGTAAAAACTTTTCTAGGTAAACAGATTTTCAAGAGGCGAATTTAATGGCGTAATCTGTTTCATCATTAGAGATCGGGTAATTTCCGATTTCCAGCGAGTGCAGTTTCTCTTTTGGAAAAAATTAGTTTTTCTCGGGTTTTATAGATCTTTATGAATCTTGGAAATACTATCGAAAAGGAGAATATGCGACTCGATAGGATCGTGCTAAAGCTTTAATATTCCTTCATCATCATATTGATGAAGGCCTCAAAAGTAAATATCTTAAAGTCAAGGATTTATTAATCCTCTGGTAAAGTTGCAGTGTGACCATAAAAGTATTAATACTTCCAAGGAGCCCGGTGTGATTGGATTAATTATAATAGATTTTAAATCGATCGATGACTATAACTTAGCCTTGTTCAAAATTAGCTCTCAACATATTCACGCCTCTAATATGCTCTTGCAGCAACAATATAGAGAGCGTAATTTTACAAAATATTCTAAGTTAATTGCATGTCTCCTTGTAGCTGAGTAGAATAATGAATTGTTATTAAAAATCTGCAGATCTGCCTCTGGATCCTATATCATTGCCTGAAACCAATACCACAATTCAAACTAATAGATGTGGAAAGTGAGTGGAATAATTTTTATGGGCAGAACACAGATGACAGTGGTAGCCATATTGTGGAGATCAAGATGATTATAATCTTGCTCATAATAAAAAATAACTGTTGACTAAATGTATTGAAAGTATTAGGGAAGAATTAATTATATAACAGAAAGGTTTATAAGGCCCAGATACTACGCTATGTGAATTTATAGGTCTTTGAAGTGCATGCTATATACAGACCAGACATTTGGTTGACCTTTATCAAGCATCCATCATAGGAAAATGTTTGAGACCAACTTCATTAATGGTCAAGGGACAATGGATCCACGATGATCATATCAGTGGCAAATCAAATATGATAGAATTGATGAGAATTTCATTGATAATGATGAATTTAAACCTTTAACTTTCTTTTTGATATCTGACTTGCAGTCCAGTGAAAATTGACCATTGATTAGTAATGACAATGTGCTAGATTAACATATATTTTATTATGTTACTTTTTATTACATATTTAATACAAACTGAGTTCTTCTATTTAAATTTTGTCTTTCTTTTAAAAATATATTGATCATCTTTTGAAGATGCATGTCTTGTTGATTGTGCCACAACTCACACAATTTACGTGATAAGAAATACTTTTCAAACTTAACTTTAGTTTCATTTAATGTTACAACTATCTCAAGTCCCGTTGACCTAATTAAAGGCTTTGGAAGAGTTACTATTGTTCTGCCTAATGGAATCAAGTTTCAAATTGATGATGCCCTTTATTCTAATAAATCTAATCGAAATTTACTTAGTTTCAATGATATTCGCCAAAATGGATATCACATTGAAACTATGAGTCATAATGGAAATGAGTATTTACTCATTATTGGGCAAAAACAAATCTTGGAACAATTGATTTCTTCATTATATGGATTATATCAAACAACTATTAGACCTCTTGAATCTCATGTTGTCATGAACTAGAAGTTCAATGACCCAAAAACATTTTTACTGTGGCATGAACAGCTTGCACACCCAAGACTTTCAATGATGCGCCGTATATTTCATAATGCTAATAGACATCCATTAACGAGCAGACAAATTTTAAAATGTCATGATTTTAGTTGTACTGCTTGTTCTCAAGGCAAATTAATCGTTGGAACATCTTGTACAAAGATTGCGTTTGAATCCCCTGCATTTCTAGAACGTATTCAAGGGAATATTTGTAGGCCTATTCACCCACCTAGTGGATCTTTTCGTTATTTTATGATTTTAATTTATGCGTCCACTAGATGCTCTCATGTATGTCTTCTTTCTATCCGGAATGTTGCATTTGCTAGATTACTAGCCCAGATAATTCGGCTCAGGGCACAATTCTCTAATCATCTTATCAAGACAATCCGTCTTGATAATGCTAGTGAATTCTCATCTTAAGCCTTCTTTGATTATTGTATGTCCATTGGAATAGATGTTCAATATTCAATTGCCCATGTTCATACTCAGAATGGGTTGGTTGAATCCTTTATCAAACGTCTACAATTAATTGCTAGACCATTACTTTTGAACACCAAATTGCCTTTATCGACATGAGGGCATGTTATTATTCATGTTGCGAAGTTAATTCGCCTTCATCCTATTAGTAAGATTTATCCCCATTACAACTTGTTCTAGGTTATCAACCTAATATTTCACATTTACGTGTTTTTGGTTGTGCTGTTTATGTTCCTCTTTCACCCACTCATCGAACTAAACTAGGTCCTTAACCCCATCTTGGTATTTATGTTGGTTCTCAATCTTTATCTATTATTAACTATATTGAGCCTCTCACAAGTGGAGTTTCTTTCGATTGGCAGAGTGTCATTTTAATGAAGGCCTTTCCATACATTAGGGAGAAAAGCCAATTCGAGAAGAATGGCGAGTATGGACTAAATCATATTTTTCTCATCTTGACCCCAGCAAGCAATTTGAATTAGAGGTCAAGATAGTTCATTTATAAAATCTTACCGTCGATTACTGATGCTTATTGATTCAACGAGTTACAAAATCACGTATCATATTTATAAATATCACTTAGCGAATTGAAATTACAATGGGAAAATTGAAATATAGCGTTGCTAATGAGCCTAAGCCACAATTAAAATGCGGATGACCTATTGGCTCAAAATATACAATTCTTAGAAAAAGGAAAAGTGTTAAATTCCATGCTCCTGAAGAGCATATAAATGTGAAAGGATTAAATGATGAACTAATTACCCCTGCAGAGTCATCAATTGAACAATTATCTCATAAGATTGTAACGATACATAACAATGAAGATATATCTATTAATTATATACATAAGGGAAAAATATGGGATCAAAATACTACCCTTATAGATGATGCTTTTTCTTTCCAAGTGAAAACATGAATCATGACAATCCTTGAAGATCGAGCCCCGAACAGATGAATGTTGACATCGAAATGATTGGTTAAAATGGAAAAGCAATTAAAATATGGTTAAAATCCTTTAGCTAAACGAAATTATTTGGACAGTGGGTTCAAACACCTAAAGATATAAACACATTGGATATCGATGATGGATCTTTGTGCAACGAATAGGCAAAATGAAATCGTGCGATATAAACACGCCTTATGGCCCAAGGCTTCCTAAAGACATAAAATTGATTATGAGGAGACGTATTCTCCCGTAATGGATGCAACTATATTTCATTATTTAATATATCTAGCGGTCTCCGAAGGACTTGATATGCGCCTGATGGATGTAGTCGCAACCTATTTATATGGATCTATTGATACTAATGTATATATGAAAATCCCTAAATGATTCAAATTACCTGAAGTAATGAATTCAAAACCACGGAACATGTATTCAATCAAGTTACAATGATCTTTATATGGATTAAAACAGTCTGGTCGAATGTGGTATAATCGTTTAAGCTAGTATTTGCTCAAGGAAGGACATGTGAATAATTCAATTTGCTTATAGTTTTGCTCAGAAAATGTAATGGATTCTGATTATTCAAGTATATGGATGATTTGAATTTGATTGGGACTCTGAAGAGCTCATGAAACAATAGACTACTTAAAGAAGAAGGAATTTGAAATGAAGGTCTTGAGAAAGCAAAAATATTGTCTCGACATTAGATCGAGCATTGTTTTGAATGGTGTATTAATCCATTGATCAACATATCTGAGAAAAAGTCCTAAAACGCTTTCATGTGGATAAATCACACCCCCTTAGTTCTCCCATCGTTGTTAGGTTGCTTGAAGTGACCAAAGATCTGTTTCGGCCTAAAGAAGAAAACGAAGAATTTCTTGGTCCTGAAGTACCATATCTCAGTGCAATTGGTGCATTAATGTATCTTGTAAATTATACTCGACAAGACATTGCTTTCTTAGTTAATTTACTAGCAAGATACAGTTTAGCTCCAACTAAAGGCACTGGAACGGAATTAAACTTGTATTAAGATATCTCTGTGGGACATGTGACATGAGATTATTTTATTCCAAAATATTGGAACCACAATTTTTCGATTATGCAGATGCAAGCTATTTTTTGGACCCTCACAAAGCTCAATCACATACAGGATATATATTTACTTATGGAAATCTTTAGCATATCACGGAGGTCCATAAAACGAATAATTGTATTGCTCCTTTCCAAACCATTCATAAATACTTGTCATGCATTAAGCTAGTCGAGAATGTGTTTGTTTGGGATCCATGATACAACACATCAAAAAATCATGTGGATTATCTTCTATCAAGAACAAACCAACGACATTATATGCAAATAATATTGTGTGTAGTGTGTAAGTCAAAGAAGGATATATTAAAGGTAATCGAACTAAGCACATTTCGCCAAAATTCTTCTATACTCATGAACTTCATAACAATGATGAGAATCGATGCAGCGAGATAAGGTTCGGTGATAATCCCAGCAGTTATTTACAAAGGCGCTGCTGGCGTTCGAAGCATTTGCTGAGATTGGTATGCGTTCGGTAAAATATCTTCAAAATAAAGTATTATATCCTTGTCGGGAGGTATTAAGATATTAATCTTCTTGCTATTTTCACTTTATCAGGTTTTTATTGAATTTTCTTTGCGATGATGCATTCGAGGAGGTGTTATAAATAATTCATTGAAAAATATGAATGACCACACATTTACTGGTGAATCATTATGGGTATACTTATTACTATATTAATTAAGACCCCCTATATATATAAGATCACTGATAATGAAAAAAATGAGAAAAATGACCTTGAGAGTTCTCTCTTTTTTCTCTCAGTTTCTCTCTTCATTTCTTTATTTTTTATAACAATATATATAATAAAGTTATATTATTAGAAAAACTAAAAGCAGGCCCATGGGCGGGCTGGGCTAATATATATATAGATTACAAAATAAAGTTATATTATTAAAACTAAAAAGCTGGCTGTACTAAAATGGAGGTCCTAATCTGGCCCTTATGAATGCCTTGGACCTTTTGGGCCTTAGTCCGGGCCTTTTGATGCGGGCCTCTATGGGCGGATGTGAGCCTGTGGGTCGGAATTGGCTAGAAATAAAGCTCACAGCCTGGCCCATTCAAAAAAGGATTTGTCCCGTTGGGCCTCAGACCGGGCCTCCTGAAGCGTCCCCTTATGCCTGTTCTGTAAGCCTGTGGCTGTGAGTGTGGGCTAAAAATAAAGCTTGCAGCAGCCCGGCCTCCGAAGTGTTTATATATATATATATAAGTTTGGAAAGAAAAGGTGGGCTGGCATCCTAAGCGGGCCCTATGGCAAAAAATGCTGTGAGCCTGTTGGAGGGAATGGGCTAAAAATTAAGCTCGCAGCCCAGCCTATCTAAAAAGAGCTTGGGCTCGTTGGGCCTCGGTCTGGGCCCCCCTAGTGGCTGTGAATTGCAGGCCAATTGAGATGCTTTGGGCGTTTTAGTGCTCATAATGTGCCTTCTGCTGGAGCTCAATGCCGAAGACTTGGCCCAGAAGTCGTGGGCTGAGTTTCTAGTCACATACTTCAGCAGTTTAGCCTAATCGAGCGAGCTATTGGCACGATTAAGAACATGAGAAGGTTAGAAAAACGCTGCCGGAGAAGGGAGTTCAAAACGTTTCAAATAATAAATGAAATCAAAAGTAATTAATTAAAGGAACGAAAGTTCAGTCCTTGACAAGAGAACTGTAAATGCTTATGATCATATAAAGACATTATATCTTGGAATCCGCATTTGACTATTTGGAAGCAATCAAAAACCATTGGTAAAATCCATCTTTTAAAGAATGCAGTCATTCAATATGAAGCCTAAAACCTTTTCAACACATGGTATGGTATGCCTAATAAACAGGAGATGAGAAACAAGGTAAAGTGAAACACAAAGTGCAGAGGGGGCTCCCTAGATCAAAGGATAAGTCAAAACATGAACCCAAAACCGACAAATAAATGTTACAATCAAAATCCTCTCTGGTGGTGCTGCTGCTGCACAAACTTTTAATGCCAAATAGAGATATAAGGGCATAGATACAAGGAGTGCTTAAAAGAAGAAAGTAAGGAGCCCAAAGAAAAACAGAAAAAGTAAAAAAAAGGGAAAACCTATACACTTTCATTTTCTATTTCTTTTGGCCTCCAAGGATGTGCCATCTTTGAGCGTTTCCCGAGCATCATTGTCCATACCAAGGCCGAACAGGGCGGTGGCTTGAAGATAGAAGGCAGTTGACCAATCGGGGGATACTACTTGTGCTTGCATTGCATCTCCTAGAGCTTCTTGTGGCATCTCATTCATCAAGTAACACAAGCAACGTCTTGCAAACACAGTTGGTGATACCATTGTACCACCATCAATGAACTACACACACACACACACACAAAAGGGATCAATCAAAATTTTCTTTTTATCATGAGAACCACTTACACAAAAGTAATTGTCATCACTTGGAACTTGAACAAGTTCTGTGCTAAATGCCTATGACACTGATCTTGGATCATTTTCATAAGCTGATTGTGATCACAAACTTCCAAAAGCTCATTTAAATCGGTTGATGAAATGTAGAACTTATTATATGACCAGTTGTTCATAAACAAAATCCCCACCCCCACAGTTGATGAAGTCTTTGAAGTTTATTTTCATTTGTAGGAAAATAGAATTAATCATGCATCTATTTGTTCTAACAATTTCTTTAGCATTTTATTGCTGCAAATTGATGTTTGATTTTTGACTGATTATCATGTATTTTGGTCTGTACTAATATTTTGGGCAGCAATGCTATACTTAAAGAAGCAGGAATTTCAGACAAATCACTCACTTGTGTGTAACACTCAATTGCAGTTGTGAAGTCTTTAGCTCGAAATGCAGTGTCTCCACGCTTCTTAGAATTCAGGGTCTCTTGTATTTGATTTGTCCACATTTGGAAGGACAGCTGAACGGGAAAAGCAATTCAAAATATGGATCATTGAATGACAACATCTGAAAGAAATCAAGTTCAAGTTCACTGCATATGCAAATAACTTAAGTATATTCATGTTAGGCTTGAATCTCGAGATGATAGCACTGCAGACAAATTAAAATGTTTATTTTGGCATGACATACTTGATGTCATGCAATGGATTGAATGCTTAACTAATTAACAACGTAGCCTAAGTAACTTTCTATACTAATTGTCACAAAGCATGCATAGTTTTCTTTTCTATACCTAACTAGTGAGCGTAAAAATGAATTGAGCACCCTTCCTAATTAACCGTGCTCTTCAATTACCAAATATCTATTTTGTATAGATGCATGAACTTATTATTTGGCCAATGCCAATCTTTCCTGTTGTACATAGTTCAAGTTAAGAAGACAGGGTAACCTATACATTAATGGTTGAACAAGTAGAAGATACTATTAACAAGTAGAAGATATATTGGAAAAATGGGTGGTAAAAGTTGTAATAGTTTATAAAATAATGTGCAAAAAAAGAAAAGAAAAGAAAAGAAATAAGTGTGTTTCTAAAAGGTAATTGTTTCAAATCAATTGGTAAATAATGAATTAATGAGCCAAATGATAAAAATACATTTATACAAAATAACGGAGGATTTGATTTTTGCCACTTTAAGTAGAGGATCAAATTCAATCACTAACCTCATTCGCCACCCCTTCATCATCCTTGTATCCAACCTTCTCCAATATTTCATGAATTGCAGTCAGATCCATTCTTGAGCATGCTTCACCAAGAGGCGTCAATGGTAAAGTTTCTGTTGAGGATGCAGTTTCTTGTTGAATACCCATCAGAGTGTATGATGGTACCTGCTATGAACCTTGATGAGAAAATATATAATATCTTCCAAGTGATATCCCCTTTCAATTCTAATAATGCAAACCAAATTTAAACAAGGGAGGCTTGTCAAAGTAATGCACTACTGACATGAACATTTTAGTGCGACTCTGCATGCGAATTATTCAGTGATGTGCACTAGTTCATCAAAGCCATGAAAATTGTACCAAGCAAAAGCTTGCCCATGAATGGCTCCCTATGACCACATAGATCAAATTCAACAGTTACTGTTGAATAAGCAGGAAGATTCCGTATCGTTGGGTAGTCAAAATTTTGATGACTTAGGACAGTTAATCAAAGATTAAAGCCGGTATGTACCGTTCCACCACTGATCATTTAATATCAAATACAACCCCTATCTAGAGAGGGGAGAATCTACATCCCCAAATTTTCCAATAAAATTTGTAAGTTTCTGTTAAGAAATATACAGAAAAAGAATTACATCATTCTTCAAGCATAAATAAAACAGTGGGTAGTAATAGCTAAGACCATTCTATAAGCCATTGCAGATAGGGATGGCAACGGGGTGGGTTTGGGACGGACACCCCTATCCCATTCCCATCCTGAAATATATAAATATTTTCCATATCCGTCCCGAACCCGAGACAGGGCAGGATAGTTTCTTCATGTTCCGGTTTAAAAATCCTATTAATACCGTGGGCCCGAATCTGACCAGATAAAATTTCAAAAACTACCAATCGTGGTTTCCCTCACTTAACCATTAATCTGCATTTCTTATTTTCTCTTGTAAACAGATCCAATCAAATCACAAAATAACATTTAACTTTATTATTCAATCAACAATAACTATCTTGAATTACCAAATCCAGTATAGAATGGAAAACCAAAAAACGCATAAAACAATTGATCATAAACACCACTAACATTCAAAAACCATTAGACTATCTTTAACACAATTTCTCCATGTTCATAAAAAAAATTATAAAAATTTGCTCTCAGATCTAACCAAAACAACACCAAACTGGATCGAAAACATATACCACTAAAATCCAAAACCCAACCAGTTAGTCACAAATCAAATATAGATGGTCGCAAAAATGAACAAATCAAAACTTAAACCCCACAAACCATGAGCATTGCTCTATTTCACTGACAAATCTAACCTAAAATAGCATCAACCCAGATAAAAAAACATCTGTTCATCCAAGAATGAGAAACGATAAATAAAAAATAGAAGCTGAGTGATAAAATACATTTTTGCATTATTCTGAAGGTAAAAGAAGAAGCAAAGAAGAAGAAGAAAAGAGAAAGAAGAATAAGAACAAAGTTGAGCCTAAGCCCAATCATCCCAATATTAGCGAAAAAGGAAGAAAGGAATACAAAAGAAGGGCGATAAGAAGAAAGCGGAGAAGAAGGGGCAAGAAGAAGAAAGCAAAGGAGGCGTTGATCTGGTTTATACTTAATGGTTTATATACCCAGGTTTTAGTATTAACAATAGATTAAGTACTGCATTGTAAAATGCTTATTGGGCCCGAATTAGATTTCGGGCACGGCAGATCATACATATTGAACGAGCTGGCACGGGTTGGGTTTGAAAATTCAAACCCAAACTACGCCTGCTGGTTGTTGTCCAAACCCATCCCATTGGGGCAGGACCAAACTATCTATTGCCATTCCTAATTACCGACATTAGAGTCTAGCTGCTAGCTAAAGAATATGAAGGCTAAGGCAGAGTTTTCCACATAGATCACTTATAGAATTGCAGTAGGGCATACCTAGTTCCTCAATCAAATGAAAATTCTGAGACAATGAATATTTTTTAAAAAGCCCGAAGGTATACCCTGATGCAATCCCCTACCCCCCAACCTCACCCTTCAAAAATAAAATAAAATAAAGATACAAACAAAAACAAATATCCACCAATATGTTGAGTAAAGTGACAGAATAAAAAAGTGAAGCGTACCTCAGTTTCTTTTTGAAGAGGAGTCAAAGAGGTCACAAGAGATCTAGCATTTGGCCTCTCACGGGGTTCATACTGTAAGCAACGTGAAGCTAACCGCACTAATTCAGTTCCATCATCATTTGAGAAATGGCCCTCCAAACACGAGTCCATTAACATCAGAAAATTCTTGCCACGTATCAGGTCAAGGGCCTGCAGAAATGAAATAGGGGGAATGTATTTACATAACTTTTCTGTAATCTGAAAAATTCTTATATTTTTTATTTTTGATAACCGAGAAACCTCAGGGTGTTGACCATGCCTACCACAACCATCACCAAGTAACCTGAGGCAATAACTTGACAATTTTTTTTATAACCATGGGTGTCCAGGCTAGCTTGGACGCACCTCAACTTATCCCATGGGGCTCTGAAGTTAACAACCAGGTAAACCTCCAATAGCCCTAAAGAAACTCGATTTGGTGACCATTGGAGAGAGCAAACTCAAGACCCAACTAACTGAGCTACCCCTCAGGGTTAAGGCCATAACTTGACAAAATTATAATTATTCTTGTTTTTATTTTTTTGCTCTCTAGTGTTGACAATGAGCTTCAGATGCATGTGGTTGCACGTTAACCACATTGGAAGTATTTAATATAAGCACTAGAGCAAAACAAAGGCAATTAATGTGGAGAAAATCCAAGTATTTCAAATCATTGTGATGGTTCTAACATTTAAGTTACACATGCTGCCTAAGCTAAAACTGATTAATTAAGGCCAAATTGATACTCAACCTTAGGGACTAAATGCATGAAGAAAAAATTTGCCATACTCAAAGTTCAGATAAATGTTAATCAACAATCTCTCAAAATATTTTCTATAAGCACACAATATGGTGTGTCTCTAAATTATACAAGGAGTAAACAAAGAATGTTGATTAAAATAAAAAGACAAAGGTCCTACACTCTTCTACTTCAAACCCCACCAATTGACAAAGTCCACCATAGACATTTATGCCACCTCCATACAATGTCTAATGCATTCTGGAAAATTACGCATAAAAGAGGATTTGAGCACTTGCTCTGAATGTTCTATCTTGTCAAAATACTTCCTATTTCATTCCCACCAGATTGTACAAAATAAAAAACAAAGGAGCAACCATCCAAACTCCTTTCACCAGCATCTCAAATTCAAGGCAATAATGAGGATGGATTTGCAACTTCTTACAAATTATCTTTTTTCTGAATGATTACTTCAACAGAGAATGCCAAAGGAAAAAGTCTGCATAACATACAAACTAGTCTGATTAGTTTGTATGTTATGCAAAAAAAAAAAACACCAAATCACGAAATCCCTGTTGCTTATCTATAAAAAAAAATATACAAACTAGTCTGACAGTGAATAAAGGCACCAAATCCCTATCATCTAGTGGAATTCCAAGCAACATAGTTGCTTGCTCATCTCTGTTGCAGTTGATCTTTCAGGCACAACATCAGTTCTTGCTTCTTTATATACACCTAGATTTGAGGCCTGTAGGTTTTAGATTAGTCTACTTTTTATACTATCTTATCAAAGTAATTCCATCACAAAGTCACAAAATAGAACTGAAAGATCAGTAATGGAGCACGAATGCTCGAAACTTCTGAACAATTTATGTGATATGGACAAACCATCTCAAAGGATATAAGATGTCAGATTACCTGTACAATTTAATGTAAAACAATACCATTCCTTTAGAGTACACATCATAAACAAACATATATCCAAGAAAATTAGCTATACCTAAATTGGCACATTTATGCCTTCTATCACTTCAGTGTGTTTGCTGCACCAACTTATGAACTACAGAAAAGCAATCTTGTAGGACCTAAGACTTTTTTTCATGTATTTATCAAATAATCTTTAGAACCACCATAACTGTCACTAGTAGGATCCACTAATAATAAATCATGATCATATCCATTTTCTTCATTATCATTTCCATCAATCTTAATGTCAATCCATTCGTATCTTTAACCATTAATTATATTGATCCGATGTCCTTTATCCATCAATAATGATTATATAAAAGCTTGGTTACTACAATGACCAAGAATTTTTTTATTTCTTTCTAATATCTTCCTTTCATTTCCCTTTAAAAAGTTAATTGGTAGTTGACTAAGCCTTTATTTTTTTAAAGGTTTAACCCTAATCATAATGCAAGATAAAACTCATAAATATCTACCAAAATGCCATAACCAATAAATATTAGGCCTAAACTTCTTAACAAATGTAAACCAAAAGCTGATAAAGGCTCTAAACCCACTAAATCCTTTTGAAATTTTGAGGCTAAAGCCTCAATAGCCTTGAGACTAAAATTTTGAGGCTATAAGTATCAATTAGGTGAGACTTAAGCTTACCCTCTAATGAGGCTACAGCCTCATCATGTGGCGAGTCTAAAGGCATAAGCCAGAATAGCCTTTTAAAATATTGCTCATGCATATAGATTATTTGAATGCAGGAACTGGCTGCCCAATTCTCATTAGAATAAACATAAAAAAGCTAGATCCACAGTAGCTAATTCTGGTCTAAATAGAACAGGTTAGGGAAGCAACCACTTTGAAAAACAGAACAGACAGATTCATGAGCGGAGAATGATTCATAGAAAAAGTGATAGGATGTGGACAAGCCATCATAAAGGACCTGACAGATCAGATTATGCATACAGAATTATCTGCAAGAAATGGAAGCTAAATTTTCAAACAGAATGAACATAAAAAAATATTAAGGTATCTGATGCCTAATTATGTGCTAAGTAGCACTGGTTAGGAAAACAACTACATGACTCTTTTGAAAAACAGAACAGAAGGATTGATGAATGGAGCATGTTCACGTAGACATCCAAAAACGATGATATGAAATGGGAATTTTAAGGACCTAAGATATCAGATTATGCATAGAGAACGTCTGCATGCAAGAAATGGCTGCCCAGTTTTCCATTAGAATGCATGCTGAAAAAACTAAATCTGTTAATCATGGTCTAAGTTGCACAGGAAGGCTTTAAACACGTCAATTGGAATCTCTTTGCAGGATTCCCCAATTCAGATTTTGAGGCTCTAACAATAGCACAAGCATAAGCTGAGGCAAAGTTTCTGAAAACTGCAGAAGACTAGGAAGCATAATATATTGTTTCTCTCTTTGGTATACTCATGCCCATAGGTGCAATGTTGTATTAGATCACCAGCAAGCAAGCTGACAATGGAAGCAGGCAATAGAGGATAAAAAGAGTTGTTTTACCACATCATACACAATAAAAAGGATCACATGATCTAGAAATCCAAAAATTAGACTAAAAGCACACTCAAGCGGGTAAAATTTAAGTCCCAAACTATGACCTTCTAGTAAGTCAGAAAAAATGGGCAAATCATTTTTTTTCTCAACAAAAAAAGAAGAGAATAAAAAAACATGTGCAGTGTGACAGTGAAAGTTATGTCATAAACTACATGCCTGCATTTACGCAGCAGCATGATCCAAGCTCACTTTTTAATGGACATCTCACATCATTAAACCCTATTTTGGTTTCTCTAGCAAAGAGTTTCCATGGAAGGTCAAAAAAATCTGTGCATGTGTCACCACCAGTGAAAATTAGTTAAAGGAATGGAACTTTACATGGCTTGGGGGAATATGTTTTCCACTGAGAAGATCAAGCAATAGGGTGCCAAAGCTGTAAACCACACTTTCAGCAGTCACTCTACCTGTCAAACAGAAGCACACATCACCACAGTTAAAGACTGGAAAATGCATGCAAAATATATATCATACATTTTTTGATAAGTAAGAAAATATATTAAAAAGGAGGCGCCGAAAAGGTGGGCCAAGAACAAAATTTATATCATACATGTTATGATATTGAGATGAACAGGAATATACTTAGGTTCTGATCCTGTTACTCACAATCATTCCAACCTGTCTTTCATGTGGGAAATAAATACCCTTTGGGTTTGCATGAAAAAAGCATTAGTTTTGCAAAAATAAACTAGTATACTGAACAAATCAACATGTATATTGGAACAATTGCTTAGTTATTCAATGACTAGTGTGGGTGATTGTGTCATGCTCTTGACATCACTCCCTAATGTGGCCATGCAAATTTGTGAACTCTCCAGTTGGATGTGAGAAAGAACATATTATTATAAATAGCATTAGCAAAAGAAGTCTTCCCACCTTAAAGATCCTCAATTTGATCAATGACAGAAATTATTCTCTATATTTTTCATTTTAAATAAATTCTCTCCAACAAAAAACTCAAATTGGGACCCACAAGCTTATGGGGTATGTTGAGGGACAAGGTTTAAAGCCTGATAAGCTGATACAAATACTTCTATAGTAACTTAATAAATTATAATTTTGCGTAGCTTAGGGTTCCAATTATAATAATGAAATATGATACCTTTTGCAGCCAGAAGCCTAAGGGACAATAAATAAATTCTCTCCAACAAAAAACTCAAATTGGGACCCGCAAGCTTATGGGGTATGTTGAGGGACAAGGTTTAGAACCTGATAAGCTGATACAAATACTTCCAGAGTAACTTAATAAATTATAATTTTTGTGTAGCTTAGGGTTCCAATTATGATAATGATATATGATACCTTTTGCAGCCAGAAGCCTAAGGGACAATAAATAGGTGCCAATAGCCAAGCCTTAGAAAGAAAGATACTTTCTCACTAAATACTAGCTCAGCCCTCGGCCTTTGTCCTTTCCAATATGTTCAATGTCAAAAGTAGTTGCAAAATGCCTGACATCCATATATACATTTTTTGACACTGCAATAACAATAGAACAAATAATGCTATATGTGCATGCTCTTTGCATGTGAAAAGCAGACCATTTTAATATCGTATAGCTCTCCAGTAGCCATTACCTGTTCTCAAGTATTCTATAAATTGTGAAAGCCAAGTTTGTACTATAGCTTTTGCCATCTCGGCTATTCTTCATAAGGCCAAAGCAGGAGAGTCTGGGATTACCATCCTGTAAATGATGATTTACTATAATTAGACAAAAAATAATAATAATAACTGAACATCTAAAAAGGTAAATAAATATGACAAGGAAAAGAGTGAAAGTACCTGATCAAACAACACTCTGTAAGCATTCAGGTCATGGTACAAGGCCCGCCCTTTACTACTGCAGTATTCCAGAGCTTGGGCCAAATACAGAGCAACTCTCAACCTCATTGCCCATTTCATTGGCTGGGCCTCCCCTAAACCAAGTCAATGAATGCAAATTAAAGCAATATCAAATTTCCAGGAAATAAGTTACCTATCATATTCTAATTATTAAGGAATACAGCACACCCCATCCACATCACTTCATTGTTTATTTAAAACTCAAATCATCAACAACAGATTTTCCATTGGCTTTAGAAAAAAGGTTCTGCCAACAAGATTTGATATTTTCTTGAAAAGGGTGATTTTCAGAGAAAATGGTGTTTTTGCTAACAAAATATGATACAAAAGTGGTACAATAGTCGTCAGTGGGTTATTTCTATCCTGACAACATTTAAAATCCACATTTTGGATAATAACTCATTGCAGATTGTGGTACTTCCTAGCAGTCATGCTTCCTTGTCATATAAATCCTTTTATTCATTTCACTTTTGGGCTGTGTGTGTTGTAGTACACACATCATGCGCATAACATCCCCCAGTAGAATTGTAGATAGAAGAGGCGAGGAGCTGGTCATTTCCCAGCTCCTATACGCAGACAATACACGTCTCTTTTGCAAAGCTGATAAAAATCATATAAAGTTTTTAAGCTGGACTTTGATGCGGTTTGAAGCGTTGTCAGAGCTGAGAATTAATTTAATCAAGAGTGAAATCATCCCAATTGGACCAGTTGTAAATGTGGAGGAGTTAGCCACAGAGTTGGGGTGTGGCGTTGGATCCCTCCCTCCTTCCTACCTAGGCCTTCCCATAAGTGCCTCTCATAAGGCGCTAGGTGTGTGGGACTCAGTTGAAAGGAGGTTCGAAAAAGGTTGGTTTCTTGGAAGATGCAGTACATTTCAAAGGGTGGCAGGTTAACGCTTATACGCAACACCTTGTCCAGTCTTCCAATCTATTACCTATCTTTATTCCACACGCCTCAGAAAGTTTGTGCTAGATTGGAAAGGATTCAAAAACAATTCCTTTGGAGAGGGAGTTGTTATGCAAATGGAGCTGGCGGTTTTCCAATGAGAGAAACTCTCTCTAGAGAAAGGTTATTTGCAGTAAGTTTGGTGAGACTACCAGAGGCTGCCACACCTGCGATATCAGGGGCGGTTTTGGGGTTAGTTTATGGAAGGAAATTAGGAAAGAATGGCCTATGTTCTTCCAGAACACAGTCTTCTCCCTAGGGGATGGAAGGAGGGTTAGTTTCTGGAAAGATGTCAGGTGTGGAGAGGAGGCACTGTGTTCTATCTATCCCTCCCTTTTTAATTCGGCAATGCATAAAGAGGCCACGGTAGTAGACATGTGGGATCAGGTAGAGGGAAGAGGTTAGTCCTCAAGCCTTTCAGTTTATCATGGGTGGGAGATAGAGAAGAGGTGGAAAGATTCCTATTAACTCTCCATGAGCAAGAATTTAAACTCGGTGAGGATAGGATTTACTTTTGAAGGGTGTTTGGGGACAAAGTTTTCTCGGTAAAGATTATGTAAAGGGTTAGGCCCTCTCCTTCCCAGGTTCCCATATCGTTTCAGTTTGGAATCCGGTTAATGGCATTAGAAATAGTTTTCCATGAGGCTTGGGATAAAATTCTTACAGTGGGTCATCTAACGTAGTGGAAGAACATAGTGATGCTTTACGTGTGAGGAGGATGAGGATACTATAGAGCATTTGTTGATTCATTGTAAAAAAGCCAAGACTCTTTGGGACCTTTTTCTGTCAATTGTAGGGACTAGTTGGGTATTCCAACGTGCTCCCTTCATAACCTTTTAACTTTGTAAGGCCCCCATGAGTAAAAGCGTAAAATGCGGATGGCAAGGCTCATTGTGCACATTACGGACTATGGTGTGAAATTTGTATTCGAGAATAGGGTTGTGTTCGAGAATAGGGTCACCTTGGCTCAAAGACTTAAAGCTAATTTCTTGAGTAATGAAGTGGTTGGGCAAATTGTATAGTGTTGATGCTGCTGGTTCTTTGGATTTTTGGCTCTTTGGGAGTAGGTAGGGTTCTTGGGTTTGTTTTTTGGGCTGATGGCTTTTCTCACGGCACACATTTATTTGCCTCTTTGTTTTTTTGTTTCCTTCCTAGTTCCCTCACAGCACATATCCATTGTGCTGCTCATGGAACCTCATGTAGTTTCTTTTTCATCAATATATTGTTTTTAATGATTAAAACAATAAAAACATCCCCCAGTAGAAAGCAAGAAATGCTTGGTAAAAATTAGTAAACAAAAGCAATCTGCATTACCTAGAATATATTTTACCGCAACAAATTCAAAGCATAAAAAGAGAAAGATCTACTAGGGAATTGGTTAGAGAAATTTACAGTGGAAAAGGTGCTTTGAGAGAGTTTCATTAGGCATAAACTCCGCAACAAGCAATCTCTCTTCCCCTTCACAGCAACATCCGATCAAATTTGCCAACCGCTCATTCCGAAGCTGCCCCACTGCTCTGGCTTCTTCCTAAATTGCAATCAAACGTTTGATTAAATAAAAACAATGCTTCCTTTCCTCGCTTAGCGTATGTGGGAATATACTAAGGAAGCCAAAACCTCAGCTCACCCATCTTAATGCTGCTCTCTAATATGACATCTTTTTTTTTTTTCCTTCCCATGATTTATCTTTAGCAACCTAAAAGAGGGTAGGGTCTAACTATCCAAAAACGGGAAAATTAAGCCACATAAGACTAAAATCAAAGTAACAGAGCACAAACCAGGAACTGCCGAGAATCGGGCCAAGCAGACTTATTGAAACGTTTAACAGCGATCCAACGGTCATCTTCGAGCTTTCCTTTGTAAACAACATTGGGAGCTTTCTCCCCATGCTCCGACACAATATTATCAGAAGAAAATCCCGACGTCGCAGCTCTCAGTTGGTCCAAGCTAAACTCTCCAAAACAAGGCAACGAGTCGCCTTCATTTTTGCCTCCGTTCTCTGGATCAAACGACGCCAAAAACCCTAATTACCATAGCAGAATCCACGAACCATCTGATTCCCGAGAAAACCAGAGAGAGCGGACGAAAACGCCTCAAATAGCGGCATTCTCTCTTCACCATGATTAAGCATCTCCTTTTCCGCTAACTCGTTTTATCTCCGAGAACCAAACAAACGGGAAAGAAAACCTCGAGAAAAAAATAAGAGAGCATGAGAAACACTCACCGAGATCGAAAGAATCAGGGTTGTTAGATTTGAGATGCGGCCACCAGCAGAGCGAGAATTTGGAGCAGCGAGCTCCCATTATCGGAATCGAAAATTCTAGAGACAGAGAGAGAAAGAATCACAAGGGATCAAATCTCTCTCTGGCCTAGATTTGAAGACAAAAGAAAACAATGAGAAGATGAGGGAAAGAGAGAAGGAAAAATCAAAAGAAGAATGACATTGTTTGTTTGAAGAGAAAAAGAGAGAGAAAACTTTTTGGATCCAAGGTTTCTCTCTCTCTTTCTCTCTCTCTCTTTCTCTCTTTCCCTCCCTCTATCCTTTTGTTTCTCTTTCTACATTTCCGTTTTCAGCTTTCCTCCACTTTTCTGAATCTCATTTTTTTTCTCTCTCTCTCCACCTCATCATTCCCTCGTTTCTGCTTTCCCCTCTCTAGTCTCTCCCCTGTTTTATTCTGTTTTTCTATAGTTTCTTTTCTGTTCCAGACGGGCACTCTCTTCTTCCCACGCTCCATTCCACCGCGTATTACTACGAATATTTAATTTAATAATTTTATGTAAAAATAAGTAAAACATTAATAATAATATTAATAACATGTTTTTTTGTTTTTTTAAAGAATAACATGCTAAAAATATGTTATATATATATATATGTATAAACTATTCCTTATTTTGTTAAAGTAATTCTTCATTTTTGAAAGGATAAAATTTTTTATGTATCAAATTAATTTCATCAATTATTTAGTTCTTAAGACATTTGTTGATATTTTGTTGAACTTCGGATTTTTATTAAAGATGGGTTTTTGAAAATACAATGAAATGCTTTTAAATTTCTAAATCAACTTTAGATTATTTTTAAATAATAAAAGCATGGAAAACAAGACCCAATTTCAATCAATTTTTAAGAAGCTAAAAGCTTTAATTAATAAGAATTTTCATATTTATGAATAATACTAAAATCAACTCGTAAATTAAATAATTAAAAATGTCTTGTTTTGGTTAATATTTAAGACCTTAAAAAGTTATTTAATATGGATTAATTTTTAAAATAAATTAAAAAAACATTTAATAGAAAAATCAAGAAAACAATTTTTTTAACAAAATTTTGGCTTAGAAAAATATTTTGTAGAGTTCATTTAACATTGATTGTAGAAACCACTTTTTTACCTAAAAATATTTTTTAAAAGAAGAAAGTGTTTATAAACTTTAAAAAATGCTTTTGGAATTTTTTAAAAATCACTTATATTACTTAACAAAATTTATTTTGTCATAAAAATACTGGCATATATATTCTACATAAAATATTTACAATACATTGTTATCTTTTTGTCTTCAGCTTTTGATTAAGTTTAAAAATAGAAAACTATGAAAGAACTAAAAATATGTGACCAAATATATATATTTTTTCATTTTAAGAATTTGTTTTGTTTTTCAACCCACTTTTATTTAATAATTACCTTAATAAAGAGTGAAAGATACTGTTCCTTCGTTTGAGGAGAGGGTGTCACACGCGCATGAGAGCGCGTGGGGAAGTAGGTCCTCAATAGAGTTCATGATTATTTTCGCCACCTCTTATGAGGGGTGGGCGAGGAATTGAACTGATCGTGCATTGAGAAATTAATCGCCGAAATCATGTCGCATTCATGTGGGTCAAAGTCAAACAAATCAATGGCGTGAAGGAGACCCATCTTCGACCATAGTTTTTCGTAAAGTTTCGAATTTAAAAAAATATATATATTTTTTTAATAATGTGCAGTCATGGTCATCATATCTTCATGAAAATAGGCTTCCACTTGGGACTTCATTATCATTACCATTAATTTATTTATTATCTTATTTAGTAAATAATTTTAAGTATCAACGTATTTTAATGATTCGTAGCATGTAGGGAAAAAAAGGCTTCATACTTTACAGTTGGTTAGGACTTAGGATATAAACCGAAAAGTTTCTACTTTCCGCAAACGCTTTGACCTTTTATATGAATTTTGTATCAAACAAAACCAAGGAAAAAAAATCTTAAATATCATACCATATATTCTTTTAAATAAAATTAACATAAGTTTTATTATAACCATGAATATCTGAACTAACTTTTGCACGCCTCAACTAATTTGATGGGACTATGAAATTGACATATACACATAATTTTTTTAATAATCAACCTTAAAAAGAAAGTTCAATTGATCCAACCTCCTTGATTTGTTCCTCAATGATCATCTTTCCATTTCATCAAGGTTAGCTCTCAACTTCTTATCCCCATGACATTAATTGAAGTTAAGCGCACAAATTGACCTACAAGCCCATGGTTATAAAAAATAATAATATTTTTTTATAATCATGGGTGTTCAAATCAGTTTACATACACTTCGACTAATCTTATGAGATGAGATGAGACCCGATAACCCTAATTATATGCACTTCGACTAATCTCGTAAGACCTGATAACCTTAAGGGAACTCGATCCAATTGAAACCTTATATACGTATAATACCATATCCCATGTTGGTTATGTATGATGGGTATGTAGTAGGCATTTGTAAGATATTAAAAATGAGGAAGTAGATATGGCTGAAATGATGGAAAAGGGCGTGAGAATGAGGTGAGGGGCAGGTGTAGATAGAACTTTTCCAGCTCAACAAGTAGCTTGAAAAGAAAGAAGGAAAATTTAAATGAGTGAAGGGGTAGTAGGGCTCTCATTGCCTCATTTTGCCATCATCCAACGCATGCAAGAGAAGAGACCCTCATCCACAAACACAACTGGTCTCCATCCTCTGGGTAAGCGCACATGGCTAACTAATACCCCACCTATTATGGAATGTCACCAGTCACCACAGATCTCCATATTTTTGCCGATTTCCTCTGTCCCCCCCTTCCCTCTATGATATATACCAATAAGGAAACTTCCAAGGGTAAATAAAATCACCAAGGTTTGATCTACCAGCAGACCAAAAGAGTCAAGAAGTTAAAAAGGTCTGTTTGTTTACTGTTTTCTGTTTCTAAAAAAGGAGAACATGTTTGGTTTCAAGTGTGTTTTTGTTCTGAAAAACACAGAGAACACAAAAAACACAAAATTCAAAGAACAAGAAGAGTTTGAATCATGTTTGTGTTTTCAAAAACTATTCTCAAGAACGGTTTTCAAAAACTGGAACTAAATAGGCCCTAAAAGACAACAAAAAAAGGCTCAAAAGGGAAAGCTAGAGAGAAATGTGAATGGGAAACTGAAGATTTCTGTAAAAAACAGAAGCAACTTTGAATCATCTCTCCTTAATCAGTTCATCCTTACCATTTTAAATGGGAATTAGAAGTAGAAAGTTTGATAGGATACTGAATCAGTAGGCACAATAATGCTTTGTCATTTATTGCAGGCAGTAAACCAATGTTTCAGTCACAAAAGAACATGCATTTGTTTTTTTATAGCAAGATATGCAGGCTGCAGCTGAGCCAGATTTTAAATCAAGTGCATCCCACATGTATAATGATCACTTCTTTTTTCTTTCTTTTTTTCCCTTTCACATATGCGATGTATGATATTGGTAGGGCAGGGTGAGAAGAGATGCAACATGAGATAAGAGCAAAAAGGAAAGAGAACAGTCCCTAAGCCCTTTGATAGGGAAAACAGAGAGGAGTCATGTGATGGAACTGAGTATTGTCTCCAATGTCAATTCTTTCATATTTCACCATACTATAAAGAGGATTTGCATAGAAAAAAGCATAACAAAAGATGAGCGTGGTGGCCCTTGTTGTAGGGCACCAGACAAGAAACATTATTTAATTGTCACCGTTGCCTCATGCCAGCCCCATTGTCTTTGACAAGCCTCACATGCCCACCTCGTATTGCCAATATTACAGAGATTATTTAAGGAGGGTTTCTCCTATGACAACAACCCTTGTACTTGTTGGCCTAACCTATCATTTTCGACTCCATAAGTTTCTCATAAATTTCGTTCATGAATTCAGGCGAATGCATAGAGAATATCAGATAAGCATGAATAATAAATCTCAATCAGCATATGATATTATTGGAGATGATACATTGTACCTCAGAAAACTGCTTCTTTTGAGTCTGTGACTGTGTCCCCATCAAAGTGGCAAGGCCCCTAGCACACTTTTTCTGTCACACGATAATTCATAATCATCGTTAGACAAGAACAGCTCACTCACAATGATCACTTGAACAGAACAGCTTACTCAGCTCATCAATCTTTTGCAACAAAGTTAAAGTTATTTACTAACAACATGGAGGTGAGATTCCATGAAATTAACAACTGGAAACAAATGGATGGGAAAGCAAGAAGCTGTATTGGAGAAACCAAGACGGTTCATTTTATTTTTAAGAACTATACACATGGGGTTTCTTGGTCTTGAGAAAAGGTTGTGGTAGCATCAGTTTAGGCAAGAATTATGGTACATATTCTGTAACAGCAGCATGGCTATCTTCAGCTGCTGCTTCTGTTGTTTCCATAAAATTCACCCGTGTTGATGGGGTCATCTGTCTCTGGAGACATAACATTTGTGAAGTTTGAATACCTAATGGTAACACTTTACACAAGTAAATAAATAGGTGATTTGAAGTAGCATTGGTTTTCTATAATAAATCTACTGTGTATGTGGAATCCCATTAAGAAGCTTCTTGTGCTCTTCTTTGTTCTTGCCATCCTCAGATTTGGCACTCAATGGTAGCAGTGGGATAGATGTAGGTCCAGGTGATCGGTCAGGTAGTTCTGCAAAAAATTGGCAATACAAAGAGTCAATGCTACAGTTCATATGAATGCGTAACATAGGCCTCTTTTCTCAAGAATGAAAGGGGAAAAAACACAAGAATGATTGTCCTTTGAGAAGCAACTGCATTCTCATCCTCTAGTGCTTGAAGATTTTGTTTTTGTTTGAAATTGTGCATAGCTCTAGACAAATCTTTTCAACTTCACACAAATACAACTCTTAACTCCAACGGGCACATTCATACAAGATGAAGAATCTTATCCAAAAATGAAAACTATTTTTGTATTTTGGAGATAAGCTAAAGAGATGCTATCAAAAACCGTTAAAAAAGATAATTTCAAATAGACTCTAAGAGAGCAACCTTGAGTAAATAATGCTAAATTGAGGAAAATAAAATTACAGTCCTGACCAGTCAATTTCTTGTCAACAAAGAATACCACCAAACTTACAGTGTACCTGCAAAGAATAAAAGAAAACAACAATAACAAAAAGCAGAACAGTGTTCCTCAAACTATTATTTAAACAGTGTAATAGCATCCTCCTACCATGCAACAACAACGTCAACTGTGTAATGCTTTCGAGAAGCTACAATCAAGAGGCTCTGAATCACAGCAACTAACCAAGAAAATTGCTTAACCCACCTGCAAGGATAAGCCACAAAAATGGCAACAGAATCAATAGAATATTACACATATCCACTTAACCATTAGCCACTGAGTTTCCTATATGTGTGATGATAAAAGCTGCTTTGTTTCACATTTGCATTTGCAATTAGGGAAAAAACATAGCATAAAATTATTATAGAAGAGGTGCAAATGCACCTAGCACAAGAAAAAAAACACATGAATTACCTCGTGGTACCATATTTTTGATATGTGAGAACAAATACTAAGGTAAAGATCATGTGAGATGAAAAAATCAAATCGCCACAGCCATAAATAACACCGCGGGGAACTGTACAGTGGTACAATCAAATGAGAATCATGGTGTAAATTGTGTAACTGAATAGCAATTACTAGAAAAAAAATCACAAAATCAAGATTTACAGTTAATTAAGAGCACTTCAAGTGCATTGTCAGGGAGAGGCAGCCTGGCAAGTTTTGAGCCCTGAAAGAGGCAGTTTTACCAGATTGTAAACAATTGGTTTGATCACAATGAGTTAAAACATAATGAATGAAAATTTCCCATCATAAGGCAGCATCAGGTGTTCTATCAGTTTTACCTCCCGACAATGATAGTTTGAGCCAGGAAGCTGAGTTGAATAGAATGTGATGATCCGGAGAATTTGTGAAGCCTGAGAAAAATACACAATGTATTTAGAAGGAATTTTTGTACAGATAGAGCACATCAATATAACCTAACTTTTATTTTGTTATAGTATATACATTAACATATTTGTTATAGCATGCATCATACGTTAACATATTGATTTGTATCTTATTACGATACTTTACTTATAGGGTTGTAACCATTTAGGAAGAGTAGATCATCTTACCTAATGTATAGCCTAACCTTTTTGTATATATATGTATGATGACTCAATGGAAAATATAAGGAATTCATTCTTCCAACTCTTCTGCTCTTAGTATCTATATGGTATTTTAGAGCCTAGGGCTCGGATTTGGAATTTGTTTGAAGATATTGGAGGATTCAACAGTTCATAGGGAGGAGCGGGGTGATTTCTTTTGAAACATCCATTTCGAGGGAGCGTGGAGTAACACCGTTGGTATAGGGAGGAGCGTCGGCCGCCGACGAGTGCCGCCACCAAGTCCGGTGGCCCGAAAGTGCACGCGTGATCCACACTCGCCGATCTAGCATTCTACCCTGTTTTCCACAAGCCAACGCATGAGGGCGCATGGGGCTTCCTCCGGTGACGCGCCTCATCCACCTAGGTCGCCGACAACCGATAGGTCTTCCTACCCACCACTGTTTCTACCATTTGGTATGGATGCACCACGGTTTTACTTGTATTGACTACCGATTTGTTCTGGGTTTTATCTTTCGGTGATTGTTTGTCAGTTCAGTGATCTTGATTGTTTGAGGAGGTTTGTAGGGCCAAATTCCATTTGGGTGTGGATCTTTCTGTGGAATAGTGGTCCTTTTCTGTCTGAGGTCTGCTATTAGGTTGTTTTCGTACATTATGAGGCTTTGTTTGAGTTAAATCTGCTCTTATGATTGATAAGACACCCTCAGGTGGAGTTGTGTGTCATTAATGCCATAATCTAGGGCATCTACGTCGGGATTGTAGGAAGTTGCAAAATAGAGATCAAAGGTTTCAATGTGCTCATGAATCGTTGAAGAGTGCTTCTACTCCTAGCACTATGCTTGCCGAGTCAGGTAAACCTAACACATGTCTTATTTCCTCTTCCTCCCAGAATGGGTGCCATTTGACTACGGATATAGGCGCAATTGGGTGGCCGGTTAACGTATAGTTTCAAGCCCTTTCCCTTCTACCTCTAATGCCGCTGATGGTTGGACGTGACATGTCCTTGAATTAGGGGAACAATTCATCTCTTTCATACAATCGCTTCATGACCTCTGTGATGAGTTTACCATATTTCTCTTTTAATTTAATTTCCGTGAGTAAACTCACTCGTACACTTAATTGCAGTATCTCATTCTTTCCTGATTATTGTTTGATTTAGGATCTTTTAGCGAAGCGGATTATTGGTAGAGAATGTGAGTCTAGGGATCTCTACATCCTTGAAACAGAGGTGTCAAAGTTTGTTGTTGCAGGTTGTTACCCCATTCGAGGTTATCTTTGTCGCTTGTCAAATCCCTTCTCTCTCTCGCTCTGTTAAGAAGCTATATCCTCAATTTTCTAAGCTATCCCTTTGAGTTATGGATCAGACATGGACGATATGCTGGCTTCATCGTGTGCATTTGAGTCCTAGAGTCAATAATCGAGTTTCCGCTCCTTTTAAGTTAGTGCATTCGGATGTGTGGAGTCCATGTCCAGTTGTGTCCCCAACTGAGTTTCGATATTTTGTTATGTTTGTCGATGATTATTCGCGAACAACTTGGTTATATTTAATGAAAAACAGTTCAGAGTTATTTTCTAACTTTTGTACCTTCTATGCTAGAATTCACACTCAATTTCATGTTTAATTCAATCGAGGAAGTGATGTCACCGAAGAATATATGTAATGTTGATTTTAGTCATTCATGCTTTAGAATGACATCCTTCATCAGACATCTTATGTTGATATTCCTTCTCAAAATGGAGTTGCTAAAAGAAAAAATAGACACCTTCTTGAAACCGCTCGGGCTCTATTGTTTCAAATGCACATGCCCAAGCATTTCTAGGCCGATGTTGTTTCCATAGCTTGTTTTTTTATTAATCGGAGGCCTTCCTTTGTCTTGAATTGGGCCACCCCTTTTCAAGCCCTCTTTCCCCATAAATATGTGTTTCCCATTAAGCCTCGGGTATTTAGGTGTACTTGTTTTGTTCGGGATGTTTGTCCACATGTGTCTAAACTCGATCCTAAGTCATTAAAGTGTATCTTTACCAGCCAGTTCTTATTGAGTTCGAAGAGGTATAAGTGTTCTTGTCCTAGTCTTCGCAAATTATTGGTTTAGTGTGATTTCCACTTTCTTGAGAATGCTTCTTTTCACCCGGGCAGATCCACACTAGTCATTGGGAGTGTGATGGTTGCTCATTTATTATCACTACCGTGCAGCGGTCTCTGCTTTTATTCCGCCGCTCTGACGAATATATCATTTACCAGTCATGCTCGGCGCCAATGACGAGTCTTGAGCCACTCACCGATTCTTTGACATTAGATCCAGGTTCTGATGATGATTTACATATTGCTCTCCATAAAGGTAAATGTCAGTGTACTCATCCAATTTCCTCATTTTGCTCTTATAATCATTTGTCATCCCATTCTTGTTCGTTTATTGCATCTTTGGACTCTATTTTGTTGCCTAACAAGGTTTATGAGCCCCAGCTCACCTTGGACAGCATAGATCTTACTGATAGAGGATAAATGCCTTAATAGTAACAATGGTACTTGGGACTTGGTATGTTTACCTACTGGGAAGAAAGCCATTGGTTGTCGATGGGTGTTTACGGTGAATGTTAATCTCGACGGATAGGTTGCTCGGTTGAAGGCCCTCCTTGTTGCTA
This sequence comes from Tetrastigma voinierianum, assembly GCA_016808115.1. Lineage (NCBI taxonomy): Eukaryota > Viridiplantae > Streptophyta > Magnoliopsida > Vitales > Vitaceae > Tetrastigma > Tetrastigma voinierianum. The sequence goes on along the minus strand of JAEQBH010000651.1, from coordinate 195,848 downwards.
AAGGGTATGCCCAGACCTATGGGGTGGATTATTCTGATACTTTCTCCTCGGTCGCCAAGTTGACTTCTATTCGGCTGTTTATATCTCTGGCAATCACTCATGGCTGGCTGGGACCTCCACCAACTTTATATTAAAAATGCATTTCTTCATGGGGATCTTGCAGAAGAAGTTTATATGGAGCAACCTCCCTTGTTTGTTGCTCAGAGGGAGATTGGTGGAGTTTGTCGGCTCCGAAAATCATTATACAACTTAAAACAGAGTCCCCGTACATGGTTTGGCAAATTCAGTGAAATGATTGAGAAATTTAGCTATCACGAGAAAAACAAAATCCAAATCATTTTTGTCTTTACGAGAAATTCTGAAACACGTATGTCATCTTTGTTAAGTTGTGTATGTTGATGATATTACTCATTCACAAGGGAATGATATGGCGGGCATATCCTTCACTAAAGTCCCTTTATTCATGGCGATTTCAGAAAAGGACTTAGAATCTTTAAAAATACTTCTTAGGTGTTGAAGTTATGAGAATGACATTAGAGATCTTCTATCTCGAAATATGTCTTGGATCTATTGTAAGACAAAGAAAGGTTAGCGACAAAGTCAAGTTATCGGTCCTTATAGCCGCAAGCTTCACATCTTACTGAGAGGCGGGTGTTTGAAGACACTGAGAGATATAGAAGGCTAGTTGAGAAGCTGAACTAACTTACAGTAACACGCCCTGATATTGCATACTCTGTTAGTGTTGTAAGCCAATATATGTCTTCCCCAATAGTTGATCATTGGGCGGTTGTAGAACATATTATGTTATTCCTACTTGAAAATGCTGGGACCCATTGGTATTTTATATAGTAATCGTAAATAATAGAGTTGAGTGTTTCGCGAATGCGAGATTAGGTAAGATACAAGGAAGGCAAGGTCAGCCCGAGGATTCTTGTGTGTTTGTTGGAGGGAATCCTAGCTAGTTTTATGGAAAGTAGAAATAGAGCGTTGTCTCTCGATCCTAGTGCAGAATCGCGGTATAGAGCGGTAACCGCAGTCATGCGAGATTATGTGGCTCTATCAACTTTTGGCGGAAGTCGGTATTAAAACCTCGGTCAAGCAAAGCTCTGGTGCTTGACAACGGACTACCCTTCATATTGCCTCACAATATGTTTCCATGAGCAGGAACTAAACCGTAAAGATAGATTATCATTTCGTTTGTGAGAAAATACAACTTGGTTTGATTTCTACAAGATACGTGAACACTGGAGAATAATTAAGTGATATCTTCACAAAGGCCCTAAGTAGAGACCGGGTTAGTTACCTATGTAACAAGTTGGGCATGATTAACATCTATGCTCAGCAGGGGAAGTCATTATAGTATGCATCATGCGTTAACATGACTGATATAGTATGTGATCATCGTTAATTATTGGTTTGTATCTTATTAGGATACTTTACTTATAGGGTTGCAACCATTTAGGAAGAGTAGATCATCTTACCTAATGTATAGTCTAACCTTCTTGTATATATATGTATGATGACTCAATGGAAAATATAAGGAATTCATTCCTCCAACTCTTCTCCTCTTAGTTTCTACATATCTCAACTATTCTGTCATCTTTGTATACATATGCACATTGAATGATGCAGAAGTGAAGGAAATATAAAGGCAAGCCAATAATGTTATGAGTGATAGAATCCATCTTCCTGCTCTAGGTGTGAGTGAAAGAAATGCAGTAGAAATCTTGAAAAAGAACGGCTTCTATCTGCAGGGTGGTAAACTTCATAGATGAATCATTTATCTTTGTCCACTGCGCAGGAAACATTTCCTGACAGCTGAGTTTTCTCAATTATGAAACACTCATATTGGTATCATCTAACAGGTTAACTTCAGCAGAAAAATATTTTTGTTGTGAGAGAGTGGGTCCCTTTACTCTGTTACCATTGAGTATGAAATTTCCCGAAATACAGCTAAAACAGGTCACCAAATATAGTTCAATAAAGGATACACATGCAGGTGACTATGTGTCTGAAAAAGAGAAGCAGGCAATTCTCTTTTGCAGCAATTAGCATTGTGCATTGGCCTGTTTAATATCTTGTGGACATAAGTGCTTGCTTGCAGACTGAAGTGAATATTGAGAAAGGATAACCAACATTTAGTCCAGGGGGTGCTAGGTGTTTGTAAACATTGAACAAATGTATCATATGCCACTTTAGGATCTCACAAGATAAAATCCATATTTCAGATGTCTTTAAAAAAAAGTTCTAATGAAGGTTGTCTTGAAGCGGTGCATTAGAGATATTATACAAGGTGTGGCAATAGGGCTTCTGGCATATAGGGCTTGCACGTGTGGTAATTTAATGGACATTGGGAAGAAAGAAGTAATTTGAAGGCCTTTGCATGTTTAGTATTTACTTTGGCTTTTGAAACCAAATTCAAAGTATTAGATAAATTGATAGGCTATTTTGGGGACTGAATGCCAACTTTATGGCACTTATAAAATTTAACTAGAAGTCTGAAACTTCAAATCACAACTTAAGTGTGTGCCAAAATTTGGTGCTTGCCAAAAACTATAGAAGAAAGAAACTGATGGCCACATAACTTTTTGGTAGCGGATGGAATGGCTAGTTCGAACTATAAGCACAAGAGAAATAGAGATGCACAATTTTCCAATGAAATATCAATAATTTTTTTCCTAATTAGAAGCATTAAAAAAAAGTTATTTATGCATGAGAGTTCATAATTTTTCTTGCATAGGGAGATGGAGATATGGCATATCCAAGGGGGAAAAAACAGAGGATGGAAGATTACATTTCTAAGCACCCTAAACAACAATAATGATGCTATGCTATCACCTGTACTTACAACTAAAAAGGCCAGAACCCTGCACCATATCAAAACTGTATAGATTTTCTTGCTCTGGGAAACAAAAGGGTGAAATGTCCACTGTAACAGAAGATAACAATGTATTAGAATAAACAATAGTTAAAAACTTCAGATTTGCATCCCAGCCGATTAATGATAAATTCAACGACAATGTCACCAATAAAAAGCGTAAAGAAACAATAATAAGATAAGATAGGCCATGATGAAAGCACAATCCAGTTATTCCTAGCCTCAATAAATGTTTGCCAAAGACTGGACATTATATGGCCTATTTTGATGCCAGCATCCGAAGCTAATAAATAGAAGAAGCTTTGCATACATCAATGTGATAAATGAGTTGTCTCTTTTAAACATTGAAACAAGATTGATACATCATCGCCCACAATGGTACCTATCTTAGGTGGAATTCATGTGTGGATACATATTTCTATACAAAGAAAATGAAAGAAATAAACTTACCAAAATGTTAATAGACAATACAAAATTAATCTGAATATTAATAAGAAATGGACCATAAAACCTTACCAAGAAAAAGGAAAAAAAGATGAAGGTGAATACAGTCTCGCTGATGTAAGCCTTGTCTGGACCAAGTTCCTGAAAGGACACAAGTTTAGGAGAAAAGATACTAATGTAATTTAACACTGAAGATTACAGGGTACAATGCAAACCCGACAGTGGTACCCACTGGAAGAAGAAAGAACCCAGCATCCTGAAGTACTGGTCCAGGCCTATGTAAATAATGAACCCCTCGGGCCGCCAATCCATGAATGTACTGTAAATAGAACAAGCCTACATATTATCAGCATCTATAAGATTTCTGGTCTAAAAAAGTAACAAAGAAGGAAAACAGGAAAAGAAAAAGGATTAAAAAGAGAAGAAAAATGAAAAAAAGAAAAGAAAAGAAAGTACAGAAGTCATTGCATGGCTATAACCCACAAAAACCACATCAGTGAAAATAATGAAAGAGACAAAGTGATCAAGATAGATGCCCTGGGTTCCAAATCAATTTTCAACCTGTCAGTCAATGGAGAGAGGGTAAAAGAGGGATTTCTTCTCAATGCCATTATAGATGGAAGCCACTCTATTATATTCACAAGAGGGTTATGATAGAAGCACTTCAAAAAGAATTTCCTCAGTTCTTCAAGCAGAACCATGAGTTAGTCCAACAACATTGAAGTCATTATCAATAACAAGGATGTGCTTAGATGAGACCAACTATACCTGAAACATGTTGCGCCTTTCCCTATATACAAGCAGCCTAGTTAAAGCAAAGGTATGTTATACAACACACATTACTTTAACCCGCTGGATCAAAAGTTTCTTTCACAGGCTTATGGAAATAATTAACATTGTATCCGTTAGTATCAAGATGCAGCTCACTGCCATAATTTTCCCTTTTGTTTCTTTAATAAAGCCTCCAAAATACTTAGAAACAAACATTAAGTGATTAAGGAATGTGCCAGAAATATAAGAATAAACTGCAAACACCATGATGAAACTTGAAAGAAGAAAATCCCACTTCAACCCACAGTCAAAATTGAATGATTAATAGTACTTCACACAGCAGTCTGAACTTACAAATCCATCATCTTGAATGGGGCCATTGAAGTAAAAACCGGAGTTTCATCAATTAATAACATCCCAATACTTTTGCAAGCAATAAAAGAACAATTCGATTAAAAGTCATTGAAAAAAAAAATTGAAAACATCGAAAAATGACATTTATTCCGAGCTCATTGGAGTGACCTGAAAAAGGAGTCCTGCCAGAAGAAGCTTCCACTTCTGGGCCAGCAGTGGAATTTCTAGCGCCACCTCTCCGCAAATTCTTCTCCATACCTTCACATAAAAGGAATCAAACAATCAAAATCATCAATAATATAAACACAAGGACACGGAAAAGATATATAAATATTATCAGATAAAGACCTTTGAAGCCTGACGGGCAATATAAAACGCCATTGAAGGAAGAGGAATGGAGTTCGGGCGTCGATCAGTGGAGAACCTCTGCGGAGACCACCACAAGTCTCCACATGAAACGCTGCGTTTTGGAGCCTCCGATACAGAGTCTGGTTTATTGGAGTCTTCTGTGTATGCGAGCGTGAAATGAACGGATCAAAAATTTGAAAAAGCAAGACGCAATCAGTGTTGTTGTACAGAATTTTGATCGAAATCGAATTTGAATTTGAGGATTTTGAGTTTAGAAACAGAAATTTACAGTTAATTTAGTAGTTGATTGGTGTGAAACGCAGCGTTTGGTTCAAGTTTGTTGAAGAAAAAAAGGCACAGCTGGCAACTGGGTGTAGAGATTGAGAGAGTATTGACGAAGATGGAAGTTGGGACGAAAATTGAAAATTGAAAATTGAAAACTCAAGAGAAAATGGAGTGTGATGTGCGGTGAGATGTGAGATGTGAGATGTGAGATGTGAGCCGTTCGATTGATTGACCTGACTAGTCTATGGGCCCCACCGGAACAGTTAGCTATTTTATTTTATTTTTATATTTTGCTCTTTCTTGAAATGGGCCTCAAATGTTAGGGTTTTCGGCCCAAAATCTTTATGCACAAACAAAGCACATGCTTTTTGGAAACATTTGCTCGAGGGAAAGTTTTCTCACAATCAATCTATTTTGAGTATTTTCAAAATTAACTCTCAGAATTATCTTCATCAAGAATTGTATCGATTAAATTACACTTTTTAAGTTATAAACCTATAACCCGTATGGGATTTGGTAATCTTTTGACCAAAAGCCATTTCCTCGTAACATGTTTTGGAGACACCACTTTTTACTAAATTATTTTCTATGATCGCTTTAAACAAATCATTATAGATAAAAACATTCCCAAAGGGACTACTTTTTCGTTTTATAACTTTTTGTTCTGAGAATAGTTTCAGAACAATCGAAGCTAACAGTATGTTTGATAACAATTTTCAAAAACTATTTAAAATAAAAAATAAAAAAAATTGTTTGGAAACCTAAAATATTTTCAATCTATTTTTAAAATAATTTTTATATTTAATTTTCAATCATTTTACATATATGTGTTATTATTTCTCAGATGAAAATAACAGAAAATAACTAAAATATGTTAACCACAAAATATCTTATTTTCTGTTTCCAAAAACGTAAAACAGAAAGCAATTTTTGATTAACGAATAGTTTCGTTAGTTTCTTGTTTTAGAGAATAAAAAAAAATTGTTCTTGAGAACAAAAAAATCCATTATTTAAAACAATTATCATACAAGCTCTAATTACCTTTTTAAGTTTTTCTAGTTTTTTTGGTTCACTAATAAGAGTCAAATTTTGAAAACATGATGGCTTAATATGACTGAAGGCCTTTTTTGTTAATTCAGCCATTTATTTTTCTTCTGTCTGTTTCACTTTCCAGTAATGTTCTAAATATATCTTCAAAATCTAAGTAGATTTTACCAGCAGCGGTCAAATATGCTTGAATCTTTTTTTCATTTAGGCACAAGTGTTTGGTTGAAATTTTCGATTCATCAAAGTCGAATATGAAATTTTATTTGGATTATATTCCCAATATTTATTTTTCGTTTTTAGGAAATACGTTTAGATGCGAATTTGGTTGAAAATCGTTGGGACATTCAATGTTGGTTGAATTTGGTTGAATTTAATTCGAAAGACAAGGAAAGCGAACTTCTTTTGTTTTACGGATTAATCTCTCTGAATGTTTGAAATGGTGGTGCGGTTTTGTTTGGGCAGTTTATTTAATCTTGTCTATCTTCATATTTCCTTGTTTTAAAAGTTTGAATGAAACGAAAATTTGCCCTCTTAAACGGGACTGGCATCGTCTTCAAGCTCTTCATAGCTCGAAAGCAGTTTGATTCAAAAGTAAGAAATTGAATTTTTAAGTCGTTGTTGCTTTAAAGTCACTTGAATTCGTTGTTAACCGAAGATATTTCTTTTTTAATAAAGTGATTTCATTCCCGTCGATCTAGGTTTTCCTTGGTTTTCTTTGTTTTTTTTGGTGTTATTATCCAGTTCATTTTGTGATGTGTTTTGTGGCCAAACATTGAGGATAGTTCGTCAGATAAGTTATCATGCTCAGGCTCGTATTCATTTAGTATTCTGAGATACAAAACTACTTAGAAGTATTCTATATGATATTTTTTGAATTTACAAAACATATAAACGCGAAGTACTTTTTGCTTTTATCTTAATGTTGTATCATCCTTAAAGGTTTTAATACTTTTGATTCCGTTAACGTAATACATTACTGAGACTGAAGAATTATTAATACAATTCACTCATGAATACAAGCTTATATATGGATGAAAATACTATCTTTCAAGCAGAGTTGACATTGCTTCTTTTTCTTCTGTAATACTATAACAGGCCTTTATAAGATAAAATTACAGCCCTGTTTTAAAATTACGAGAGATACTTTACCATGAGAATCTAGACTCTTCCCACTGGAGAAAGGGGTGGAAATGAGACATAGCTTGCAGGAGCCTCTCCCTGGAGCTGATCAGGGATCTTTATCATTCCCGCGCTTCTTTCTTCGAAAGGGTTGCTCGATTCTGAAGGCTGTTTCCAGCAGTTCAAGACTGATATACAGATGGAGAATGCCTGTAGAAGTGAGAGTGAGGAATTGAATTCAGCTGAATAGATCCCATCCTTGAAAGAGGACATGCTGAAGATAGGTTCATCCGCTTCCTGCACAAAGACAAAGGGGGAGAAGTGAATTGGCAGAAACAAGTGAAATATTGAGAGGCAAATCCTCTGTACATGGAGAAGGTCAGTAGTACCAGTGAGAAAAGCTCAAATCTATCTGTGCTTGGTGAGCTCTGTTTTTTCCTGTGTTGATTCTGGTTGACAAGAACCCTCAGTTTGCAACCCATATCCCAACCGCCACAGTCGCATGATCCACCTGATCTCCATCTCTCGAACAGCCGGGAAGGTTCTCCTTTATTTGGTAGACTATGAATACCACTTGGAAGTATGACTTTTGTGACAAAATGGTCTTGGCTTCCAGCACAGGGCTGATTCTGCTTCACCTCTGGAGGATTATCATTGGGAACACTCCTTGATAAATCACCGAGATAGCAGCTCTGCTGCTCATCTTTAATTGAACTTCCAGCAGATTCTTTTGGAATCTTGATGACTATTGCTGCAAGCTCATCATTTGGCTGGATATTTGATGTTTGCTCATCATCCTGTCTTAGGTTGACAGCAAACAAAACAAATTCTCTTAGGCTGAATTGATTTGGAGAGTTGCATCTTGTCAAACTGGCAAACTGAGAATCAGACACCTTCATCTGGGCAACAACATTTGGGATGTAACCATGACCTTTGCTTTTTTGTCCTTGATTTATCCAGCTTCTGTTCTTTTTCTTGACTTCACTAATGGTGAAGAATGTGTAGATCGTGCTGTAATCATCCTTACCTGCGGTACACTTCTTCATTGTAGCTGCAAGAATGTTCTTGTCACCATCAACTGCAAATGTAAACAGAGGAAGGCCATTCTTAACAGCAACTTGTAGAAGAGCTTGCACTGGCGATGATCCATGCTTCTTACTCTGATAGGAATCATTGACATTGATTGTCCTACAACTGGTCAGATCCAATTTTACTTTTCCTGACCGTGAATTAGAAGAATCTAACTGTTCTTCAGATGACAGGCAGCTATTATCAGTTGATGTTGAATCCCTCTGTGAAGCCTCAGAAAACCGATGGCTGTTTCCTGCTTTTGGCCTCAGCAATGGATCCAGTAATCTCCTCAGAGGGCTGGACCTAGACCTGGCCCTACTGGTAGCATTTTGTCCATCTATAGAACCATCCATGCAAGCAGCCGTTGCTCTATCAGAGCCAGATTTAGCATCAACATGTGAATAGCTCAATGATGGTATGGCTGAACCATCTTTAGAGCTTGAACTTCTGATTATCCTACTCATACTGATGCTAAGCCGACGAGTAGGGGAAGGGTTTCTTACTTTTGCACCAGCAACCATACCTTTCTTCAGATCTGAACCCTCAGAAGGTTCTCTTGCAGTTGAATTTGTAGGCACCATGGTTGTTTTTGTTTCTTCTGGATTTTTGCTTCGGACCAGATGTGTTGGATGCAATGATGCATCAAATGGAAACTTGATACTCTCTACATCTATAGAGCTTGGTTGTTTAATCTGTGAAGCCTTACTGCTATCAACATCACAGGGCAATGGGCATGATCGTGGAATGACAGAATAGAGCTTCGCATAGTGAACCTCTGTGGAGTGAGATCTCCCTGAATAGCTTTTTCGTGATGCTTCTGTTGATCCTTGAGCAGCTGATGAACCAGGAAGCTGAGATAATCCCGAATGGCGATTCTTGGGGAGATCTCTTGGTGAATGGGCAACTGCTGTTTTATATTTTTGGGGGGAATCTTTGAAAATAATAATAGGATTTGGTTCTCGTGAGCCCACCTTCCTCTCTGCAAAATCACCATCTTGGTTTTTCATCTTCCCCTTAGAGCAGGAAGCCATCTCACGATTTTCCAAATTTGTAGAAGTTTTCATTTCTGCAGAGGCCATTGGGTCCGAGCTATCCATCTTGAACTTTTCCAGCTTGATGCCCGAGTGGACTTTGCAAGAAGGCTGATTCGTTTTGATAGACCTTTTATGCCCTGTGAAGGGGGTACCATGGGTGGCATTAAGATCTTGAAACCTTCCAGCATTTCCTCCAAAGATTTCGACACCTTGAGCAAGGCCTTCTGCTGGAGATGCTTTTAGATGAGAATGCAGTGTAGGGCGACGAATCCTTTGACGTGTAGGAGAGCAACTGTCACCTCTGCTAGAAAGGGTGGACGATTCATCTGTTGAGAAAAGAGAGGAGCTATTACTACTGGATGATGAATGTCTCCTACTTTTGTTGGGTATCTGTTTATGGGCATATTGCCATTTTTCAAGACGCCCCCAGTCAAGGACCCCAAAACTCAAAGCTTTCTCCTGGAAGTTTTCTCCCCTCTCCAGATAGCTTGGCAGCTTTGACATGTACTTGATAACCTCTTCGTCTTCAGTTGCCTCACCCTCAACCTTTTGCTTTTGGTGATTCCCTGAAAATTTAGGCAGGATATTGTGTACACTCTTTATTTTTTCATGATGAAGATCAGCATAAGACAAGTTGAATTTCTCTGGTTTCAACCTGTCTTGCACCTTTTTACTTTGGCTCACTTGAGGTGGTAAGATCTTCTCTGCTTTTTCCAAGATTTGCTGATTCCTTGAAACACTTTTGCGCTCCAAATGATGTTCCATAGACAGGGTAAGTCCTGAGGTTTCTGGTAACTCAGATGGCAAGGTACCAGATTCAAATGTTCTCACAATTCACCTGTTTCTTATTCCTGTAAAACCTTGCAACAACAAAGCTCCAAAGCATTCTTTTCAGCTGCAAAATTCTGCCATGATTCACAAAGATACAGACCCTCCTGAAAGATAAAAGGCAAAAATTGAAAACTGTACCATGACTAATATTAACAATCATCTATTTAAAAGCTTTTAAAACAATGTAGGATAGGGCATGCTATTGTAAAGGAAAGAATAAGATACTAGATGCAAACAACTAAACTTAATATAATCTTCCTTTGTAAGCGAAAACTTAGTATAATCTTTATAGGTTACTATGTAAGTTCCCAGATAGATGGGACCCCTTTCTCTCTTTTGATCATACATTTGATAAAGCTAAGCAACCAAAGGAATGAAGCTACTTAAAGCCCCTTGCACAACAAGCAATACCTTTCTTGTAAGTAAGGTAGACCTATTTCCATCCCTTCTCTACTCCACCCTGTAAGTTACGTCAATGTTGCTTAAACTCGACTCAAAAATTTTTACAACATTTCTTGATTTGGAATTTTAGTTAATTGGAACATCCATATTCAGCAAGTATATAGGTTGTAGAAGCCATAATTCACCCAACAAGAAAAGTGGATAACTATCACAATTGCTAGCATCTGACCTGAATGGACAGTTGAAACAAACTGTCATTCCTCTATATCTATGAGCCTGACAAGCTTAGACAAAACCTTCAAACAAACGCAAGCTCTTAGTGTAATTTGAGGGATTTGTGGTACAATTGCTTTGCCACACAGTATGTGGATGCAGGGAGGATAAAGGCTACCATATTTTTTAGAAATGAATATTAAGGGTAGATGTTGCTTGAAGCAAAGATTTTGCTCATGATATCGAATTTTTCTCACCTACGATCAGCCAATTTTTCTCCAGAATTTCCAATTAATGAGCTAAATCCGCTTGAGAGAGTAATGTTGTAATTTTTCATCATAAACCCTCTCTGTTCTTCTCCATAAAAACAAAAGAAGCTACTCTCAAATCACTTCCTAATCATTTCCATTCCACATAATCCTCAAAAACCCTTTATTTTGTGGGGTCGAAAAAAAACCATAATCATATACAGAATCTCTTGGATGGAAATTCTCTGGTGGATTCTTGGTCGAACCACCAAAAGCAACAATAAGTCTAGTGGTCAGGGATTATTTCTTCCTATTTTTCTTCAATTTCATCACAGAACGCGGCCTACGACTAGTCACATACATCAACCAAATTGAGACCCAAGCAAATTGATACAGTATGCCGACATACAATAAATTCAGTCTAGGGTAAATCAGAAGCTGCAAGGCGACAATTGGCGATGCATAGAGAAGAATGAAGACGAAGACAAGAACTGAAAACAAGGAAAACTGAGTGGTCCAGAGAAACGGATGAAGATAAGATACAAATACCATGTCCCAATCCAAAACTGCAATTTATGTTATGTGTTACAACTCATGCAAAAGACAAGATCACAGCTACTCAAAAAAGAACTCAATCATATTCAAAATTTGAACAGTAAGGACCCGTTTAGGTGCTCGGAAAAGACGAACAAACATTAATAAAAGTAAAGAAAAAAAGTGACCCCAAAAAAATAAAAGCGTCTTTCACCAAGCCTTTTTCTTTTCTTTGCCTTTTTTTTTTCTTTTCTTTTCACCCAAACAGTCTCAAGTTTGACTCAATTCCAGTAAACTATTCAACCAAACCCAGAAAGACGCGTAACAATTTAAAACCAAAAATAATAATAAATAATAAATAACCGAATTCCATACAAATCACAAGCAAGAAACAATCTCCAACATCTTGACCGAAATTTTCCGAGAAAATTTCAGTCGAACAAGGAAAACAGCAAGTACCAGACGTGAAAGGAAATGCGGACGGACATCCACCATTAGCAGCAACCCCTCGACCTCCCAAACGAAGAAAAAGCGCGGTCGTGATCCATTGATCAGCTCCATGAGCCCATAAGAAGGAGGCTACAAACGAGATCAAAAGGGGGAAAAGGAAGAAAAAAGCAGAGACCAAGATGAGAAACAGACTGTCTCGTAATCTCGAAACCTCTTTCCTGCTCTCCAGACTCCAAAGCCAAATGCAGAAAAGTAGGAAGATAAGAAGAAAGAAAGAGAAAATTAGCTCAGCTCCACAGCTCTGCTCTGCTCTCTCTGGACTGCTCCTCTCTATTGTCAGAAATCTAGAGAGAGAAGTCAAGAGAGCGGAAATGAGGCAATCGTTTTCAATCAAACGGCTTAAAATGAAAGCGCACCATAAGTTAGGGGTCACATCAGATGGCTATGATTTTGGGGCCCATGGTAAGAACTTTGTGGTGGCATTATTTAATTACTTGTTGATTTATTTACAGTTAAACAGTGGGCCTACGTGGCTGGATCTCATTGGCTGTGCGATAAGGTTGAGCAAATTAAGGTGAGGTTAGGGCTGTTTTCGTCTTTTCCTTTGTTGTTTTTTTCCTTTCTCCTATTTACAGAATTTCTTTCTTCTTTTGCTTGATTCTTGTTTCTCTGACAACAGACGTGTTGCTGCTGGAAACCAGTAAAACAAAAGCGAGCCGATTGCGAGGTCCAATTATTTGGCTTATCACATATTCACATGCATATATGTGCATATATATAATTTAATAAGTTTATTGTTTTTACCCTACTCTAAATCTAAATCTAATTATTTACACTATGTTTTTTCTCAAAAATCTAAATATGCAAATAATTTGTTTAATAATTACTTAACATAAAACTTATAATATAATAATTCGTTTTAAACTTATATAGATATCACCGGTTCAAATAAGTCATCTAAAATCTACCTTCAAACATATATATATATATATGAAATGATTGATATATTTCTAAATTTAATAAGAGGTTTTGAATTGGCCCGAAAATACAGCACGTGTTATGTGGTAAATAATATTATGTAACATGATCACATTACGATTCGAATAAAATTAGATTGAATGTGATAGTAATTTTAAAGTGTATTTCGATATGTCGCGCAGGGTCGATTCAAGGAACGTCGTGAGCAGGATAAAAAAGTCATCTCCGCCTTTAAAAGGTCGTAAAATTAAAAAAAAAAAATCAAACTTATGTAATGTTATAAAAAATTTTTGGCTAACGTTTAGAACAGGGAATGTTACATCTATAGACTTTTGAAAACTTAAAAAATTTAATCATTCAAGTTTTAGAAAATTTAAAATGTTTTTAATTTGAGATTTTATCAAATAATAATTTTTATTTGAAATTTAAAAAATGAAAAAAAAAAAAAAAAGGCTTATGAAAATGATGTTCATTTCAAGCTTATTTCTTGACAACTACATCACCACAACATGAAATGAAATTCAAGACATTAAAATTTTTTTTTAATGTTTGATAAAATGAAAATTGAAAAAGAAGATAATTCCAACTTTTTGAGCCACTAAGGTCACCTTTCCCCTTATCAAGATCCCTAAAAAATGTTTTGTTGGTACTATGATAGAAGTTAAGAACCAAACTAAAATAAAGCCAATGATATTGTCCTCAAAAGAGAGGTCCGATGGGGGGGCAAGAATGTAAATTACCCTCCCATTTTATTAAAATTACAATTTTATTCTCAATGGCGCCACCTAAATTGGAGGTGTGATAAACCATATCTTGATCTCCATAATTACACAGAATCGCTTTTCTATCTTTCAAGAAAACTTTCAATTTGAATTTTTTTACCTTTGTTACTACTTACTAGTAGTAATTATGAATGATGCGATTACAAATAAATCATAGGATCCATGTGGGGGCATATAATTGTATAATTGATTGGACATCTTTCAACTTTTGTTGTTATTGTGGTGGATACCATTTAGATAATATTAAATCACCATGAAATTATGTAACAAACAAGATCATTAATTATGCTGTTCTCTTTTATTTTCATAACTTCATTTAATTGGATCCCTCTTTTCTGCAATCAATCTCACTTTTTGATATCATGGCCAAGCTATTTTTATGGAACAAAATTCAGTTAAGAGCAACTTATTGAAATTAGCTAAATTAAATAAAATGAACCAGTAAAACCTTTTTTCACAAAAATCTGAGTTTTTATTTTTTATAATTTCATCATTGACTTGTTGTGATGTGTGATTGTGTCGTTTTTGTACGACAATTAGTTTTTAATTGTCTTATTGCAAGATTTATTAGTATGTGGGTGATTCAGACGATAAATCATATTTAATCATAAAGATATAACAAATCAAATAATGATCATCAATATATAACATAATTGAAGTTATATGTATTACAGTCATTATAAGATTATCAAATATGTAAGCTTTTAATTAATTCATTATATTATAAACTTTGATATTGCATCATTCTCTAAAGTTTAAATTTGATTGTATGTTTATATTGTTAAAATTATATATTTTCAAAAAAATAAATAAAATGAACCCGTTGATCATTCTAGTTTTGTTAATTGATATCAATAAGTAACTTTCTAATATTTAAAAAATTAATCTTCTTAAATTTTTTATTCAGTTTTTTTAAAAAAAAATAATTTTAATAATTCAAACTAACAAATACAAATCTATTAATAGAAACACATATACAAAGTTACCAAAAACTATAGATGATGAAATAACATCTGAGTTAAATAGGTTATAATAATCATTAGCATTAAAATACCCATGGAGTCAAATTTTTACATCATACAGAAATGATGTGTCGGTTGTTATTAACATTTGATCAAATATCTTTCTTCGCTGAGAATCGATTACACCTGAAATAAAAATTACGATAAAATGACGAAAACAATAACAGTAACAAGACGATACAAAATCAAACGTCGTAACAAGACGACAAAATCAAGAAAAACAAGATAAAACTTATATCTATGTGGAATAATTATATTTTTTAAAAAGATATATATAGGTGATTTCAGTAAAGAATGACAAAAATATCACCTTATATTTGTTTAAGGAAGATGAGTGGTTAAAATAAAAGGTTGAGAAAAAAAGAGAGTAAAATTTGGCAAAAAAATTATATTTTTTATTCAATTAAAAAACAAACACTAGCTTATGGGGTTTGAAATAATAGGCGCGTAAGGCGAGGCAGCGAGGCGCGTCGGGATTAAAGCGGGTCGATCATATACTGGAGCAGTGATGGGAACCACGGAAATACGGCGGGCCGAAGCAAGACAACTTCATAACTAAAAGTGATAAATGAGAATCAGTAGAGGAAAACATAAATCTCATGAATCCCAAGTAGGATATTTCGTAATTATTCTTGTTGATTATCGCGTGTCGGTTTCACGATAAGGAAAGGAAATCTCTCACCCAATGGGAGGAATATTGTATTATCCTCCAACAAGGAAAGATATTATTTTGTGTAAATCGTCAGTAGGAAGGAAGAAGTTATGCATGTCCGTGGGACAGTGTGGAAATACAGTACCTTATACATGAAGGTCTGGGACGTATCTTGTAGCTTACACCGTGCTAGCGGGTTGATACCAGCATAGGTAGGCCGACTTAGTCATTGGAGAGGCAGCAATGCAGTGGTTTCTGTAGATCTTGCATTTCTTGTTTTTGCGAGAGGCTCAGCGTCACAGAGGCAGTGGGGTAGGCTCTGTGAGCATTTCAGGCGCTCCAGGCGGCGGGTTAAGATTTGAGCATTGATACGTCGGAGTTTGGCGCGGAGTCGTAGGGCGACTGGTCGCTACAAATAAAGTTGACCTCGGCGTGATGGTATCAACTCACTTAACCTGAAGTAGGGCCTTGATCGCGAGGATCTGAACTAGCCAGAGGCGTGGAGCCAGACCTCAGGAGCCACATTTAGAAACTATGCGAAGGTCCAACACGGATGAGTGGAGGCACTCTGCGTCCATAAATAAACAATTCTTTAAAAGAATTTGAGAAATGGCTCATCAGAACAAATACAAAACTGCCCAGGGGAGACACGATAGGCTCAAAGAAAGGCGAATCTTGTTACTCGAGAAGAGCAACACCTCGACCCTCGTCGAGAGGCGGATAGAGAAGGAGAAACTGACCACACCGGGGGAGCGTAGTCGCCGCAACCCAGGAGAAGAATGGCCATGATGAGGGAGAAATGAAGTCGTTTCCGCTGAAGGACGTTCGATGTCTTTGACCGGCGGAGTGGAGGCGATTGTGGGCGAAGTTCGAGAGGACATCAATGTCAATGCTTTTGAAGGAAGCGGTAAAGCGAACTCAGTCTCCATGGGCGTACTGATGCAAGCAAACCAAATCCCAAATTCCGCATTTGGGGTCTTTGCATTTCCCTCTTCGAAATGAGAAGTTTAGAATCTGCATATCAGGCGTTCGATTAGACAGACCAGCGGGCCACCTCGATACATCTAATCGGATGGAGCGCTGGATATCGGGACCGTCGATCTGAGGCCTTTGGCCTATCCATGTTCAAAAAGAATGACCTTTGTTTGGTTTAATAGACTCTCGCCGCCTTAATCTCATACGTTCCGCAGGAGCTTTTATCCTCTGTTCG
Source organism: Tetrastigma voinierianum (assembly GCA_016808115.1). Taxonomy (NCBI): domain Eukaryota; kingdom Viridiplantae; phylum Streptophyta; class Magnoliopsida; order Vitales; family Vitaceae; genus Tetrastigma; species Tetrastigma voinierianum. Next base: position 179,175 of record JAEQBH010000651.1, on the reverse strand, counting down.
TCTCTCATTTATGGACGAGGACGTCTGAGGAAGGCAGTTCTTATTATATTGTAAAAACGGAGGCTCTCGCGGGCCACAGTGTATGTTCAAGGTTCAACACGAATCGATTGAAGGTAAGATATTCTCGACGAGTTAGTAATTCTTGCTTTCATTGCGAGAAATTTAGGGTCTGATCCGAAGAAAGGCACAATGTTCTCTTATCAAAAAGAACCCTTGAGCCCAGCATGGTCGAGGTCCTCATGGCAGGAGAAGTATATCAACGGTGAGGAAATGCCTCTGTCAACAAAGCTCTTCTACTGAAAGGAAAGAAGCGGCGATAAAAAAACGATACAGAAACAAGCGGGTCTGAGGAATGAATCACGAGAGGAGTAAGGAAGGGCGAGAGGCGATCCGATAAAATGAGGAATGTCGGGAGATCGCGAGGGACCACCTCGTCACAGCTGCACGGCCAGTATTCACCACCATTACACCCCTCGATGGCCTCGAGTGTGGGATCCTCACGAGTCTGACATGGGAGGCTGGGGTGGCCATCTAGATGAAGTCGAGACCAATTTAAAAGAGCGATACAAAATGCATGGGGTTCCGGGCAGGTCATGGGACGAGCAGGATAATTGCATCCAGGTAGAAAGAGATTGAATACGTCAAGCGTAGGCATCTCAAGCAGATTCGCATTGGCCTCGAGAAGAGGCGAGGAGCAGTTTAGCCACCACCACCTCATCAGTGACCAGTTCGGCCTCCGACCTCCTTTGGAGAAATCCATGTAATCTCGGGGTTTTACGAAGGAGTGGAGAGTCGAGCTCGGTAGGAAGGCCCACTTACCTGATTAGATCGAGGGAAGCCTTAGAAGTCTGACTGATAGCCAAACTTCCTCGGCTGGATACTACCATAACCTTTTCAAACCGACATGGAAGGCATGACATCCGTGACGACCCGCATGATAAAAGCCATAGTAGCCGATAAAGCGATCCACACGGGGGTCCTTGTTGACAGGCTGCATTAGAGCATCATCTTCGCATGACTTTAAATGAAATGGGCATTGGAAGGGGAGAAGCTAGAACCCAGTTGGAGCGCCACTATGATGGTTCTCGGGAGAAAAATCTGCCACAGTGGTCGGTATATGTTTAGTGCTCATTTTGGGAGACCACAGCGTGTACGTCCACAGAAGTCAGATTGGTGGCCGTCGGCCGCGGAATATTAAGTGGATGTCGGGTAACGAACGCGTCCATTGAGTGCCTTTTCCAAGACTGGTGTGAAAATCAGGCGAGTCTCCTTTGCGGGGCTACACTTAGTCTGACACATCCCGACATCGTCTGACGACCACCACCAAGGTGGTCCACATGCGAGGTAAAATGGTCACTTGGGTCCATGCACATCAATACTCCTGAAAGAAATATGAAACAACTATGTTACAATGGTTGAAAGTTATTACGATTACAGCTCATCTTGGCGACCGCGTCCTTCCGGGCTCATTTCTTTATCTGCGCGCCCTCTCCACCGAAGCATGCTTTGTGGTCGAACATCTTCATGAGTTCACCAGTCAAGTCCTTTGCTCTGGGCTTGAAGACCCGACCCTCACCCGGAGGTCGGAAGCAGCCTTAGCGCCTTAAGGCAGTCACCGTACTGGCTGAGCCCACGATAAGTGGCCCTCCTTTGCGAGCCTTTACGCACAAGTAGCCACCTTCGAAAAAAAATTAAGCAAGCAAAAAAGTCGGCTAACGAGAATTGAAACAATAAAGAAAAGATCGTGAAAGCGCCCAGGCATTACAAGGCGGTTCCTTGAAGCGAAGAAAGCGAGCCTCCTCGGCGGCGGGGCATCCACCTTCACGGTGGAGTCCGCAGCGGGGATGGAGAAGCCAGGCCCGACCGTGAGCTCTATAACGCGCGAAGACGAGGTCATCGGGTGCCTGTGACCTCGAGCGATCACGATTCCCTGTCACCTCATCTGACATTGCAGGAGGGCGCGTGGCGCCTCGTGACGTGGGACTCTGAGGCTAGAAATAGGAAGAGACCTCTGAGGGCTCAGCCGCCCTCCTAAAGTTTCCCGGCCAGACGGCGGACGAGAGGCGGAAGAGGCTCCCACCTTTGGGATCTTGCCGTGGGGGGCGGCCCTCGCGAGCTCGGAGGTTTAAGTTCACGCTCCTCTTCTTCTTTGCTAGCACCTCCAGGCGGGCCCGAAGCTCTCCCTGGTATGGACCCGGGATAAGGGGCTCTGAAACAAAGAGTGAGGAAGACACGGAGGCGGGGCCTCGTGACGGAGAGGAGAGATCTCGGGAAAGTGGGCGGGGCCTCGCATCGACCCGGTCCCGGGAATAAGCCGGACCTTTGGATGGACCCGGAATAGGCACGCGGGCGCCTTCACTAGCCCGAGACCGCTGCCGTCACGGGATCGGGAATCGAGTCCCCGGCTTTGAAGGCCCGTCGCGGCAAAACAATATCGAAAATATCTACTGTTAACTGAAGAAAACCGGAGACCGAGCCGGAGCGAAGGAGGCTCACGTAAGTTCTGGGGGTAGTCTTGGCCCGGTAGAAGCATGAGTGTGTCCTCTTGATCGAGGATTGTACTCCCCGATGTGACCTTGTGAAGAAATAAGCGTTCGCCACAGTCTTATCACGAAGATGGAAGGTCGAAATATTGGCGTTAGTGTTGGGCGGCTTGGAGATATAAAAGCGTCGACGGCTCAGCTGAAGGGAGTCTAAGAGTAGGACAATCGCCCAGGAACCACCAGACTCTGTACTAAAAATATTACTTGTCCTGAGAACACAGGAAGTTGGGGAAAGGCGAGAGGGTAGACATTGAAATCTTCGCAAAACCCTTTTATAAAGGATCACGAAAGGGGACAGGAAGGCCATTCTCGAAACGCCACCTCAAAAAAAGCACACATCTTGGGCACTTGGACTGACGTGAGTGGTTGGCACGTCGGGGCACCAAACTGGATCCCATGGCTTGGGGGGCCTCTGCGACATGAATCTCACCATGATGCTAAAGAGTTCGACTGGTAGGCGCATGGCCTCGGCGTGCAGCTATGGCGGCCACTCAAATATTATCATGCATTAGGATCACAGGAATTTCATTAATTTTAAACACCACCACCTCCAGGGAAAGGCTCCGAACTTGACGGTGGTCCACCATAATGGCTATCGCGGGCTCCCCCGGTTCGCCTTGAACCTTAGACGCCTCCCGGTAGGATTACTCCCTAAAGCAGAGGGTGGCCCGGGACCCGTGGAGGTATCTTAGAGTAAGTAGAAAAAGGGGAAATCGAAGAAAATGTAGAACCCAAATTGGCGTGCCACTAGGCCTCCTGAGACTTGAAACCAAAAGAGCGGAGGAGGAAGAAGTAGTACAAGGCCGAGAGGAAACAAGGCGAGGACACGGCCCCAGAGAGATATCGAGGACCCTTTAAGCGGAGTCTTTGAGCAAATAGTTAGGCAAAATTCGAGAAAAAAAAAAAAAAGAGGCCCTGGCTTGCGGAGGCAAAAAAGCTTGAATAAGAGACAAGGTCACGGAAAAGCGGTTAGGGAGCTGGACGTTTTAAGGAAGCTAAGAGCCCGCAGCCAAGGAAATAAGCCTTAGTCGAGAAGCCGTCATTATCCACGGGACATTGGAGCGGCGACAAAGCCTAATCAAACCCGCTTCTGAGTAGCCAGTGGGTATCATAAGGTTGTCCAGATAAGCGAATCGCTGGCCTTTGCTCGCATTTCGGCTTTGTAATTCGAGGCGGGAGTATTGATGGGGTTTGAAATAATAAGCGCGCGGAGCCTGCTTGTCGGGATTAAAAGCGTACGTTACTGGTGATAGACCCTTAATGGTATCACGAATCACGGGCTGAAACGAGGCGACTGCCTTTAAAGATTAGTAGCCGAGTCAGTGTAGAGGAAAGCGGCGCGTCTCCACGATCGGGAAAGTGGATATTTCAATAATTATTGCCCATCAATTATCACGCTGATAATCGGTTTCACGGATCGGAGGATCCTGCGTGGGAGGAATGTCGTGTCGTCTACAACGAGGAAAGATCTTGTCACGTGTCGTCGTGGTAGGAAAGTTATCGCGATCGTTTAGTATAAATCTGAGAGTACTTCCCCATTCGGTGAAGGTGCCTTGGAGCGTATCTTTGTTAAGGCGCCGTTCGCAGCGGAGTTGATCTTATAACCTGCTAGGAAAAAAAGCCGAGCAGGCGTCGAGACGTGGGTGAGCCCCGTAGCCAAATCCGGCACTGTTTGCTTGTTTTTGCGGGGGTACGCGTCAGGAGGCAATGGTAAGCCTCTGGGAGTTCAATGCAGCTCTAGTAGGTTAAAATTGAAAAAAGCACCATCACTACCAAACACAAGTAAAATAAGAAACTACAATTAAAAATGTATAAATTATGTACATAAAATATGAAATTTTCATTTGATTTTAATTATATATAAAAATTTAATACAATAATTTTCATATAATTTATTGCCTTTAATATATGTATCAATTGGTGACAAGGAAGGATTGGAGGATACCAATAGGGACGATGTACCCATTTTCTTTATCAAATCATATAATCATTTTATAAAAATTTAAATGTGTTGTGGACCACATGCCTCATTCCTGTCTAAATTTATGCTTCCTAAGATCAGATTAATTTTATTGTTAGAATCCCCTTTCAATGTCATTTATCTGTCACATTCACTACTTTTCCCTTGATGTATCTAAAATTAGGCATGATTTATTGTAATTATTTTCTCAATTTATGTTTGGTTAGCAAATTGTCAATACTACGATTAAATAAATACATTTTTATATTTAAAAAAAATTTAAAATAAAAATAGAGCACAATATACTTTAAGGCAATTTAAATGAAATTTTAAAAATAAAATATTGGATTAAATCAAAATTTAAGATAAAATCAGAATACAAATTGGGCATTTAGGTAATTAAGAGCATCCAAAAGAATGTAGATTAAAAATTGTGACAAGAATATAAAATTCGACCGGAAGTCACATGAGGACTCCAACATAAATAAACATTCTTGATGTTTTAAAACAAAAAAATGCTGAAGATAAGGGATATCGAGAGTAGCTGTCTGTTACTTTGTTTAAAAAAATATTTTTATCTTTATAAAATTAAGGGAAAGAGTACTTTTAGAAAATTAACATCACATGTCAAAAAATATATTTTAAAATATTTATTGATTCAAATTAGTAATGTATTAGATAGAAACATAAAATCAAATTAGTTAAAATTTTTATAGATGTAACATCTAAGTTAATAAAATAAATAATCAGTACAAAACCTATATATTTGATAATTCTATAATGACTAGAATATGATATGATTATAATTTTATAAGCATGCTCGGCTTGATCGTGATTTGATGTCTTGTCGTCTGATATAATATTTTTAATTGTCTGAATCGTCTTTATGCTTAGATGATACAACCGCGCATCTTGTAATAAGTCGATAATAAAATCGTGGCAATGAATAAATTAAGACGATAAAATCATAAAAAAAAACTTAGATTTATGTGAAATAATCAATTTATTGAAAAGAAAATGATAAAGAGAGTTGTAGAAATGTGATTTAAGGTTAAAATGACAAAAAAAAAATAATTTCTCTTTGGTAAAAGAAAAAAGGCTATAAAAAAAAAAAGAAAAAAAAAAAAGAGAGTGGGGGTAGGGTTTTAACTTAAGCATGGTAAATATGCTTTTTAAAAGGAAAAGCAAGAAGAAACATTGAATCATCATGGGTCAGCGAAAAGTTTGATGGGCCATTGAATATGGTCACCGACACTGGGCCATATGTCCTAAGTAATGGAGGTTGCTGCTGCTCAATCTTTCAACCCAGAAGTTCTACTGTTGTTTTAAGGTTACTTCTTAGATGGGCCCACATTCACTTTTATAGATCTGTGTGACATTCCTGGGATGCCCAAATTAATATTAATACTTAAGCCACAACAAAATTTATAATGTTTTTATTATTTATGAAATATATTTATTTTAATGTAAATTCATCAAGTTCGTCCCGGGCAAGTGACACCTTAGCAACAAGCCCATCCCTATGGTGTGGGCCGTCCTGCCCGTAGACATTAGGCCCGTGATCCACATCGGACCTAATTAATGAGTCTGTTGACTGGTCAACAAATCGAACATGCTTTAATTTTTTTTAAAACTTATGGCTCAACGCATGGGACGATGGAATGGGTGGACTTGATGGGCCTTGTGCCAGGCGGGCTTCCCAATTGGAAGTACCTAAAAGTAGATTTAATACTTAATCAAGTAATATCAAAATATATAAAATTTTAAATAATTTTAATTATATTTAATTTTTTACTTATGAAATAAAATCAAAGATGATATAAGATAATCATACCAACGAATATGTAGATGAGATGATTGTAATATCTCATTTCTTAACAAGTGGTATTGAGTTTGGCTGCTATGAATATAATTATGTTCGTGGTTATCACTTTTAGGTACGTGAGGGGATTAAATACCGATGTGGAATATCTTATGATTAGCCATGTTTGATGTGTATAGATCATTTCGAGGCAGCGCCATTGGTCCAGATAAATAAGATGGTCGTTTCCTTGTAACACATCCTTCATATATCATTTTGAATGATAAAATATAATCTTAATAATACTCATTGACTAGAGAACTGTTTATTGGTTTAAATCACTCTCAAACCTCTAAGTCATATTATTCATTAAAATCTTATATGTTATAAGTATGATTATAAATTTACAAGAGGAGGCCTTATATAGGCTAGGCTATACAACCTAAGAAAAAATCTGAAATTACCATACATAATAAAACTAACTTGCCATGAATATAATCTAACATCCCCCTCAAATTGGTTTGGTGAAGATATCAACAGCGTCACGGTGGTTTGGAGTGTGAGTGTGCTACTGGGCGGATAGATGAATGAAGTGACGATCAATTTTAATATGTTTAGTACGTTCATAGAAGACATTATTATGAGCAATTTGAATAGCAACCCGATTATCGCGGACAGGATTTAGTTGAAGTGGATCAATCCCAGCCTTACGAATCACTGTAGTAACCAACATAACCAAATAAGTTCGTTTGTAGTAGGTGTAGGTGCTTTATATTAATAGTAGTGTTAGAGCCAGTAAACGCGATTGTTTGTTTCTTTGCTTCTCCGAGAGATAAAGAGAATCACCGAAAACAATATCACTTGTAGTAGATCGACCGATCGATTAGGATGCGCTGTGATGCGCATGCAGATAATAGCGAAGGTGAATGAAGAATGAAGAAAAAGTAGACCATCGAAATACCAGTGCCTTTCAAATATTGAAGAATCGATAACGATGATAATAAGGAATCTAAGGGTAGCCATAAAGCGATTGACCACATGAACAAACATGCGGAATGTCGGGGCCCGAGTAATAGTGGAGGATAGATTGGAGCTCGATAAAGGCATGCGTAGAGGGAGTAGGCATCAGGATAGTGATTTGCCATCATGAGAATTGAGGCAACGGTTATACTCATAGGTGTGTCGACTATCTTGCTGTGGATTATCTTTGGCTTGAAATCGGATCGAAGTATACTTGGCACAGGTAAGATAATAACCATTTGTAGAAGAAGAAACTTCTAGACCAAGAAAGTAATTAAGAGGGCTGAGATCTTTCATTTCAAATTGAAGACCAAGAAAATGCTTTAGATCCTAAATACCCTGCATATCATCACCTATAATAATCATATCATCGACATACAAGAGGAGAATAGTAATACCATGACTAGATCGTCTCAAAAAAAGAGCTATATCAAAAGAACTGCCTGAAAAACTATATTGAGATATAGTAGAACTGAACTTTGCAAACCATGCTTGAGGAGTTTGTTTAAGACCATAAAGTGCTCGCCATAGTCGACATACTCTGTGAGGGAACCTTGGAGGGTGAGAGTAACCAGGAGGAAGCTTCATATAGACTTCCTTTGAGAGTTCACCATTAAGAAAAACATTTTTGACATCCATATGAAAGATTGGCCATTTAGGCGCGATGGCAGCGTCGAGTCATGACGGAGAAAGTCGAGGCCATAGGGCAAAGTCTCATCATAATCGATCCATACTCCACGGTAAAACCCACAGCGATAAAGCGAGCCTTGTAGCGATCATGGTGCATGATCGACTCTTGATCGCCTAAACCCATTTGCTTAGATAGCAGATTTTCCAGAGGGGAGGTGATTCGTGCAGCAAGTAGGTGTGCTTGAATCAACAAAATTTATAATCCTAATTCCTCATACTGCCGTAGCATAGCTACTGCAGTATAGTGGTTCTAGGGTCGAACATAGGGATGGGTTTTCTTCGTGTAAATGATTTGCAGTTGGCTCAAAATGGTGAATTCGGTTTGGATTTTAAGGTTTTGTAAAAACAGTGGGTTGAAATGTTTAATGAGGCCCCGAAAATGGCGAACAGGAAGATATGAAAGAGGAACTCCTTGAAGCATCGGACCTCTTGGGTTGCAGTCTAAGGCAAATGAAAGGTTCTCGGGTCCTTTTCCTCGCGTTGGGGAGGATGACCTATAGTCATTTCCCGAACTGGATCTTCATTTGACTATTAAAACTGAACCCTAATAATTTTTCCTTTTGAAATATGGCATTTAATGAGCATAAATGTCCCGAGACGGTAAAACACATCCTAAATCTACCATCTGATAGCTAATAGAAAAGCTGACTAAATAGGATGTCGGTGGATGAAATACTAAGCATCCATTGAACCCAAAAAAAAGCTTGCCAAATCTGAGGTTAATCGAAGGATATATTTAAGCGATTTAACCTAGAGTGAGAGATAAAAGCATAAATGAACATAAATGCTAGCATTAAAAACGTGAGAACCGTCAGTTTACCTTAGTTCTAAAGCCCAGTAGCCCTCCTCTTCAAGGATGGAGGGGGGGGTTGTGACCATCCCTTGAGTGTCATCTCAGGGGTGTTTGCGGCCGAAAAATAAAAGAAAAGAAAATGAAAGAAAAAGGAAAGCAGCGGGAAAGCTTACCAGTGCTCTGTATTTCACCCAACGAAAGTAGTCCAAAAATCGATCCCCCTCTCTGCAAGGGTTTGAAAACATATAAAGCTCTCATAAGAGAAAAATACAAAAATACCTCGATTCTGCGATACATGAAGGAAGGCGAAAAATGGGGAAAAGGGGTCAAGGGTCAAAGTAGGAAACATGAACAGTGTGCAGGAAATGGCAATTTCGCACCCAGGTGCGAATTTGCACCATGAGTCTTGAAAATTAAGCTCTCTTCTTTCTCGCAAACACACTCCTTGCTTTCATGATTCGATATGCCAATGTTGAGTTCGACTGCGGTAATTCTTCCGTGCTTGCAGACCCGACAGCAAATCTTAGCATTAATAGCTTGCAAAAACTACAAAATTAGCCACGTCGGTGCTTGAGTAGAATAGCAAGGGACCTTAATATTGCAAAATCGGGTTAATTCGGTTGAGATTAGTACCTGGCGCTCAAACCTACAATAAATAGGGCTCAAAAAATAAGCGCTTTGAAACTAATCACTCCCCGACCAACACATTGCTAGTCCTTAGCAATGAAAGAAAGAAAGAAAGAAAACAAAATAATATGAAATTATGTTGTGCAAAAAATGGTATTTTAAAAGTATATGTGGATGAATGATTCCTAACCTCGATGAGAATCACTTGAAACCCTTATGATAACCATCACGGGGAGAATGGATGCCATACAAATTCAGTATCAAAAGAGTTTCCTTCTCTAAGAAGGGAATCAACCCTAAATTTCCACGAAATCTAAGTGTTTATATGAGTGGCTTTCATGATAAACGTTGTGACCAAGACTCCCCGTTGAGTTGTGACACGACCTAGGACACTTAGCGGCCTAAATAGATCGGGGATCCACTCTTGTTCACAATTCTTTTGTGTTGCGGGGGTGCAGTCTTGAGAATCGAAACCTCTTTACAAGATCCATGTAGCGGGGATCCACGCAGAAGTGACTCCTGACGATTAAGGCTTAGGGCATCGAGCCATAAGGATCTTCGACCACAAACTCTTGAGGTTTCACGGACTTTGAGCGATTTGAGGACTTCAGCACCTCTGACCATTTCGACCTCACCCCGTCCACCCGTGTAGGCAGACGCACTAAGTCGATGGCTCCTAACCCGGTTGGCTTAGGGTGCCCGGGCTTTAAAGACTTTCGCCATATACCCCTAGGGCAGGTGCTTTCGGGTTTTCAAAATGAAACCGTTGCGATTTTCTTCTTTTTGTTTTGTTTTGCTTTTCTCTTCTTGTTTTATTTTGGAAGACTCATTGGCCTTTTTTCATGGGGGCCCTTAACCTATTAAAGGTGATGTGAAACTAGGATAGGTTTTTGCTAAGTTTAGGAGGCTAGGTGGTTTCAACTACTTTGTTGAAACCGCCATGTGCCACGGAGTGTGTGATTAGTGAGGTGGAAGAAGAAGGTTGAAAGCACTAAGGAATTCAGCGATCATCCATGAGTGAGACATGGAACCCGATCTATTATCGATAGCATTGGACAAAGTTTCGAATTTTCTACTTTGCAAAAGCGACGAAACACAAAAAAAATGGGTGTAATTTGAAGCTGGCAAGTATGAGCTATATAGTATGTATATAAAAAAAAAATGGCTATATTTTAGCTTTTCAAGAAAACAATACTTGGCTTCCTGAGCAAGGCAAGCTTGACAAACCATGAACAACACAAAATGGGCTTACTCAAAATAGTAATAAGAGCATAAATGTAAAAACCACTTTCGCCCATTGCTCCCCGACGAGTATTCGCGTGTCTCGATGGGGCTCGGATTAAAGCTAGAAGAGAAAGTGATACCTCCATGATGAGATGTGCGTTTGTTAGATAGGAGACTTGCTTAAACTTTCCACGACACCTTATTCACTCAGTTTGGGCTTCAAATGAACAGAAGTTAGGAAAAGAAAGAAGATGAAAAAATGACCAGTTTGAACATTTTGAAAATTACACATAATAATAATTTCAAAGTGTTCTTTCTAGATATATTTAAGTTCTACACTCTAAGCTTTCCAATGATACCAAAATTACCCAAAACGGAGTTCGGATGAGAAAGTTATGGGCGAAACAAAATCGGGGTGTAGTAGGGGCAAAAATTTCGCGCCAGTGCGAAAAATTCGCACCAATGCGAGATTTGAAAATTCGCACTAGTGCGAAAATTTCGTACTGGTGCGAAATTTTTCGCACTTAGTATATTACTGTAAAAATTCTAGGCTTTTCCTTTGGCTCCGACATCTCCCTGCTACAAAATTTGTGAAGCGCAAAAATGAACACGAAAAAAAATTAAGAAAAAATTAAAAAATAAATTTGAAAACAAAAATTAAAAGAATTTGAAAAGAAAAATTAAATAAATCACAAATAAAACTTAGTAAAGCAAATAAAGAAGTCCCAACAAAATTGGAGTGGCTTATAATTCTTTGTAGGAAAGCAGGCTCACCTCGAGTAGTCATACACACGGTTCATGGAGGGTCGAGGAGGAGAATCCCTCCATGTCTTTATGAGGTGGTGCGTGAGTTGAGGACTACCTTGCCTACATTTTAAGCACTCGCATACGGTGGTGCTAGGGGAGTGAGCGAGAGACCTTTGGATTCTCCATCAGACTCTTCATTGTTCTTCATCAATCCCTCTTGCAGTTTGTGAACACTGTGTTTCTTGCACTTGGGCTAATCAGGCAGACTTCATCTTGCTCTTGCTCTTCCATTGATTTGTGCTTGCAGCTTAGGTGGAGGATGTTGAGTTCCAATGTCATGTTGCCAAATGTGATTTGCATGACCTCATTCCGACAATTGATAATGGCATTTGATGTGGCCAAAAATGGCCTCCCAAGTATGATGGGCACATGGTTAGTGCCTTCCGCCACCAGCTCCGTATCAAGAACAACGAAGTCTACTGGATAGTAGAATTTGTTTACTTTCACCAAGACATCTTCAACTATGCCCTTAGGAATTTTCACTGATTGATCAGCTAAAGATAGAGTGATGTTGGTAGGGCTTTTGCTCTCGACCCGGGTTGCTTGCCACGCGAGTGTAGTGCGGATTGACACGCCCCCGAAATCCGAGCGGTGCCTTGTCGGCGAAAGTTCCCGATGTTCCTTTGAAATGGTGGGGATCTGGATCCTTGCCTTCAGGGTTCCTCTGGCTGGATGATGGAGGTTACTGCTCAGTTAAGAAAATTTATTTTATGCATTTAATCCCTCTCTTTGAATGTGCCGGTCATGAAAATCTTGCATATGTTGGGACTGCACAATCATGTCTAGCGATGGGATATTGACCTTCACTTGCCTTAGCACCTCACAAAATTTCGATGCGATTGGAGGCCCTTTTCTTACTTTGTGCTTGAGGGAAATGGAGAGGCATACTCTTCTTCATGGAATCTTCTTTTATAATTGCTCCGACTCCACTTCCTTTTCTTCCTTGGTCTCCTCAACAGGTTTAGGCCTTTGGAAGACTTCTTTTGCCCATAAAAATTAGTGTGACCAGTACTTCAGCATCTGGTATTGTGGGGGGCGGGGTTCACTAGAAAAGACTATCTCATGGGACTACTCGCCGGATTGGGTTTGAGTTTGGGGCGAAGAGATTTTCCTTTCTCTTGTACCTCAGCCAGTTGGTAATCCCCAGTGATGGAGTCTTGAAGATGATCTATTTTGATTGAGATCTGCTGGAGCCCATCAGTCTTTTGTTGAGGGTGCTTTCACGGTGCTCCGATTCTACGATCGGTGTACGTGATTCCTTTGCTCTTCCCTGAAATCACCTACCACTTTACTCAGGTTTAAAATAGTTTGTTCAGCGGGGATGAAGATGGTGGTGGTTGTAGTTGAGATGAGAACTAATGTTTGGCACCGAGGGGAGCATATAAGTAGGGATTTGGCTTCGAGAGATTAGGGTGGATTCCTCGATTGGGATTATATGTATTGCTATATGGGACGACAGGTGGAGGTTTGCTTTGACGAAAAAATTTGCTAATCGAGGAACATCTACTGCTAGGCTAGCTGGAATGGTAGGGCGTGACAGCCACAGAAATCGGCAGGGGTCGGATTGGTACTGTCAACCGAAACACTCGTGAATGTCGGGCGACCAGGCATTTCTCTAAAAATCGAGGCGAGTCTCCTTTATGCAGGGGAGCTCTACCCAGATCCCTAAATGCAATCCCAATCGACATCAGATATATACATGAGTATAAGCAGTACTTGGGCCCGTAAACTATGCCATCCAAACGTCTGACTATATAAATAGTTTCAAGGTTAAAAGTTCACTCTTACTCTGACACATATTAAAAGTTTACAACGTTCTAATACATGTATTCTAAACACCAAAGCCATAACCCATTTCTTCGGTGCTCGGCCTAGGAAGGCGGGATGTTTCTGAGCACCACGTGCACGAAAGTGTGTCAACCGACGGGGTGAAATTTGTGCTCGGTGATAGAGATCACCTAAGTGGGTTACTCTCCCACCCTAAGTGCATATGCAATGTTCCAGAAGTAAACACACGATTCGAAAATTAGTGATCTACTTGGATATGCAAGTAACCCGACCCCGTCCTAGAGTCCTCAGAGACTCCCTCACACTTACTGGCCATGTATGAGAAAACATTCTTTTCAAAACAATTCTTGTTGTTTTGAAACTATACTCACCAGAGTCCATCGGTAAAAATATGGGACTCACCTCGATGCGAATGTGTTGGAGAGCGTTCGAAAGCGATCGTGGTCGCTATCAGAAATGATGCATTGGACCGTCTCCCGACCCATTCTCAGAAAATTCATCTGTACAAATTCCGCTCAAAGGCGTTTTCTTTTTTCTTTCAATTTTTCATGTCATGCACTCACTAATTTCTAGGCTACCCCTAGTGCATATATGAGATGCATTCATGCCATTTCATGCAATATATACAACACATACAAATATACCATCATGCATATATTTGTACATAATTTACAATTACACCACATGTAATTCAACAATATCAACCATCACCCAAATTAGCTCATGAGCTAATCACTATTCCATTTCAATGACACATCCTGATTATATTCTATATAATTGTAATGAACGTAATCGAGGCAACGTGGCGTTAACTTTATTAATTTCTTTGATCAATCGCTCGAGCATGTCACCCGAGCTTTGGATTTTAGGCATTTGACCTTTATCTCGTGGTCGAGTTTCCATCGTCTCTGCCACGTCGCCGTAGTAACATAAGTCGTGTTATATGTGACTTTGTCACATTGCAGTTGTTTTGATTTTTGAGGCTTCGATGTCTCGGCGTGCAAATTCATTGTCTCGAATTGATGAAATTCAGCGTGGTAGCTAGATTTTGCGAAGGCGATTCCAACGGTGAAATCCGTTTTCATCGAATTTAGAATAAATTTGATTTTTGATCGAAATTACCGATTTGCCCTTTTTCGGGGAGAATTGAAAATTTCTGGTCTTCTGAGGACATTGCTCACCCATGCTCGTTGATTGACAAATGAAGCATAGCTTAGCCTGTAGAGGGACTTCAGTCATTGCCTGGGCCTCATGTAGTCTTTTTCCTTCCAGTTCTTCCACCCTCACCCAGCCCGAGGTGGATAGCTTTGCCTTAATCTCCATATCCTCACGGGAGTGAGTACATGCCTCCTCTTTGATTTCTTTGTAGGCCTCATCCACATCTGTCTCCGCAGGGTTAGGCTCGTCCATTCTTTGGAAGTTTGACCACATAGCGGGAAATCATGAAGCCGTATGGATTCTTGCTTAAGTCCACTCTTGCATATTAAAATCTCACGATAATTTAGCCGTAGTGGGGACATTCCATCATAAAAATGGTTGACCGGCATCAGTATCGAAACCATGGTGAGGGCGGAGGCGATGGTCTCGAAATACCTTTCGGCATTGGTAAAACTTCCTCGTATGGCTAGTATCGATATGCCTTTCAAATTGTTAGTCACATTGCATGGAAAAAAAATTTCTTGGTGCTTTGCATCTACATCCCGATTTCGTATTGTCCTTGGCCTTAGGGGTGAGCCCAAATCTTGGCTGATAACCGGTTCTGAGGGCTTCAACCCGGCTGACTCCATACTCCAGTTTGCACCCTCCTTGAAAGTTGTGCGAAACTTCCTCAAATCTCGATGTGTGTGTATGGATTTTCATTTCATACCATGGGAGTTGGGATGGGAGCACGAGATAAGGCACAGTCGGTTATCATCGGAGTCTGATACATGAGGGTGCACTCACCCTTGGTGGGTGTATATGGTCCCTCATTGACCTGTAGGCATTGGGATTTCTTTGGACCCCCTGTTGGCTCTGCTGTTCTTCAGGTGGGGGCTCCATCTGACCACTATTAATGCTCACTTCAATGCCCTGTTCAGGTGGAGCACTGACCCTTTCCAATCTTCTTGTAGTGTTCCTACTCAATCTTTTGCATAAGGCTGCTTAGGCAAGCGTTCACAGGATATCTGACGAAACCAGGGGCTACGGTTAATGTTAGTAGAAATAAAAATGAAAATTTTATGTATGGACAGTATAAAATTAAATCAACCCAGGCAGTGGAAGCTTGCTAGGGAAATAAAAGTAAGAAGACGAGATTGGAATTCCTGACACTTGTGATGGGTTGCTTGCATAAGTTGATAACTCTCCACTTGCACTAAAGAGACGCCATCCGGCAATAGCGCTATTTGAGGTCGTGCCACAGTAGGTGATCTTGAATCAACAAAATTTATAATCCCTAATTCCTCTAACTAGCAGTACGCATAGCTACTGCTTGATATGAGTGGTCCAAGGTCGAACACGGGGATGAGTTTTCTTCGTGTAAATGATTTGCGGTTGGCTCGAAATGGTGGTCGGTTTGGATTTTAGGTTTGTAAAGCAGTGGAGTTGAAATGTTTGTGGACCAGAAAATAAAGCCCAGTAAGAAAATATGAAAAAGAACTCCTTGAAGCGTCAGTTCTTAGGTTGAGAGTCTAAGGCAAATGGGATTCTTGGGTCCACTTTTCACTCGCGTTGCAGGGAGGATGACGCATAGTCATTTCTTTGAAGCGGATGCTTGGTTGATATGAAGGGCGTGACCACTATTAATTTTCTTTTTGAAATATGGCATTTAATGGGGATAAATGCTCCCGGACGAGTAAAGCATATCCTAAAATCTGCCTATAAGTAACTAATAGAAGGCATGTGCTGGGATATCGTTGGATGCAGCGATAAGCATCACTTGAACCGAAAAAACACTTGAATCTGAGTTAATCAGTATATTCGCGGTTTAACCTAGAGTGAGAGATAAAAGCATAAATGAACATAAATGCTAGCATTAAAAATGTGAGAACCATCAGTTTACCTTAGTTCTAAAGCCCAATAGCCCTCCTCTTCAAGGATGGAGGGGGTTTAGCCAACCATCCCTTGAGTTGTCATCCTCAAGGGGTGTTTAACAGTAGGAAAATAAAGAAAAGCGAAAATGAAAGAAAAAGAAGCGGCGGGAGAAAGCTTGCAGGTATACGTATTTCCTGACGAAAGTCGATCAAGAATCCAGTCCCCCTCTACAAGGGTTTTGTAGAAGCATATAAAGCTCTCATAAAGAAAAAATACAAAAATACTCTCAATTCCTGCCATCGTGAAGAGAGCGAAAAATGGAAAAGAAGTCGAAGTCAAAGCAAGAAACATGAGCGGTCTTGGGAAATGGCAATTTTGCACCCGTCTGAATTTTTTAAATGATGTGGTGCGAAATTCTCTACTTATCTTCTTTCTACCTTACGCTCCTTCTTTCCTTGAATTACGATATGCAATGTTGAGTTCTAGAACTCAAATTCATAGTGCTTGGGCCCATTTCGACAATCTTAGCATTAGAATAAGCTTAAAAAAACTACAAAATTAGCCACAAAATGAGACAGGACCTTAATGTGCAAATCAGTTTAAATTCAGTTTGAGTTAGAAGTACACAAAAAGGGGCTCAAAACCTACCACAATAAATAGGAGCTCAAAAATGCTTTTTGGGGCACCCTGTCGGGAGAACGATGGATCCATGTTCTAGTCTTATCTGGTTATCCATTTCTTTCTTTCGAGCTTGGCCATAAAGGGGTTAGAAAGCCTCATGAAAGGCTGAGGTTCATGGAAGGCAAGAGTGAAAAAATAGAGAGTCACCGAAGGTGAGAAGGAAGAGTAGTTACCATTAGACCAGGCGAAGTGCATGAGAGTCGAAGGGCTAGAAGGATCACGGTTGGGGCGTATCAGTGACGCGTCATTGATCGTGTGGGAAGCTCATTAGATGCATAAGAAGGAACATCGGTAATAGAAGGGAACTCGGACGGAGAAGGTGGGGAGACTCCTCATGAAAAGGTAAGGAGAGGATCGATAGAGGGGAATAGGGGAAAAGGAACATGGGGTAGTTAGTGAAACATTTTGTGTAGCGCCCAAGCGGGGTGTCCGTTGACTCTGCTTTCTTTGAAACACTCGTGGAGTGGGTGACCCGACCCTCTCTCACGAAAATCAGGCTGATCTCCTTTGTCTGAGGCTCTACGAGAACAAACACAATCTGACATCGACCTTGAAGATATATATAAATAAAAACCTCCACAGACGTACTACGATACGAAATTGTCAGCGCATCAGCAGTATATATCACGTTTTCAAAGGTTAAAGTCTACTCTTATACAACACATATTAAAAGTTTAAAACATTCTATCGTGCCTTAACTAAATACAAACCATGACTGGCTTTCTTGCTTTTAAACTAAAGGCCTCTAGGATGACACGTGCCACTCGTGCGCTCACTGTCGCGAAATAATCGCCGATTCCCTCGACGAGGGGTGAGCTAATCTTTCGATAATTAGTCCACCCCTAAATTAGGTTCTCTCACCTAAGTGCATATCCTGATGCTCTCTAAAGTAAACACGCATTCGAAAATTAGTGATCACACTTGAATGTCTAAATGAATGCGGCATCGAGTCCTCATGAGCTCCTCACACTTGCCTAAGCCGTATGAAAACATCTTAAAAAACTTGAAACAATTCTTGCATTGTTTTGACTATACTACTAAATGTCGGTAAAACTATGGGACTACCACTTGCCCAGGAAGTAGATATGGAGGAGACCTTTGAAATAGTCATGGTCCTCGTCTCGAATGATGGTGGACGAAAGTCCCAACGTTCACGGAAATTCATCTGTGAAATTCCTTTCCAAAGCGTTTTGATTTCAACATTACCATTATAGTACCTCATGAATTCAGGGCTACCTCAGTGCATATGAGATGCATTATGCCATTTCACACAATATATACAACACATACAAATATATACCATCGTATATCATTCACATAATTTACAAGTACACCACGTATGATTCAGCAGTATCAACCATCCTGCCAGGTCTGCTCATAGGAGCTAAATCTTCCCATTTCAATGGCCTCGCACACAATTATATTCTATATAATTTTGGCATCGTATTAACACATCAGCATTAACCTGTCTGGTTTCTTTGATCAACTGACTCAAGGCCACTCCACATCAAACAATTCCAATGCCAAAACACATGGACATTTATGGTCCATTTCCTTCTAGAATGGGTTTGTTTTGATCCCAACAAGGAGGCAAGTGGGTGTCCACGGGCGGCCCACTCCTCACATCGGTTCCTCTTGGTGAAAGGTCAATTTGCATAGCCATTCCCGACCTCACCTTTTTACACAAAACACTGTTTGTTGCATAAGCCCGCTTCCAGCGAGTCGCGGTGGCTACACAATGTCCAAACGAAGTTAAAAAATTCCCCTGGCTGAGATTACATGTTTTGGGGACTGATCAATAACCCCTCACGGCCTCGATCCAAGCAAACATTATAAAACACTTAAATAGAGTGTAAGAGCCAGGTAGGATAAATCCCTACCTCACGGAGTTTTGTATCCAACTCAAATGTCGAACCAGCGTGGGCCTCGTCGTAGGCGACTCCTTCTTGTCAGTAGTTTCAGCGGTCGGATTGCAGAGAATCTGAGAGAGTCTCTCTCTCACTCTAAAACTCCACTTTCGGTTTCTGCATCCTCACCATGTAGGTTGAAATCCAGTTTTGCGCCTTTCAGATTTGGAGAAGAACACTATACACTATTTTGTCTTTTTTCTCATTTTTAGAATTTAAAATAATGACCATTATGTCACTGAAACGTTTTCGACATTTGTATTTATCTGGCGTCAGTTTCCATCGTCTCTCTATTCCGTATAGCTTGTGTCGTGAGTACATGTTATAGGTGACTTCGTCCGTCACATGTGTTTCACACGACGCCAATCAGCGATGTCTCGAAAATGTGCCAGCTCAAATGTAAGATTAAATGAAATTTGGCGTGCTAGCTAGATTTAGCGAGGCGATTCAGCAGTGAAATCCGTTTCATCATCGAGATCTAGAGAATAAATTTGATTTTAAATTCACGATTTTGCCATTTTCAGAGAATTGGAATTTTAAGATT
The DNA here is from genome assembly GCA_016808115.1 of Tetrastigma voinierianum. Lineage (NCBI taxonomy): Eukaryota > Viridiplantae > Streptophyta > Magnoliopsida > Vitales > Vitaceae > Tetrastigma > Tetrastigma voinierianum. The sequence goes on along the minus strand of JAEQBH010000651.1, from coordinate 159,778 downwards.
AACTACGTTTTGTGTTCCCCGAAAGACCACATGCTAGAAACAAACATTGTTTGCTAATGGGATCGAACACCTATAACCTTTTGATTATCTGCAGCTATTATGACGAAACGAGATTGAAGTTTGTTTCTTTCATGATCTTGAAGAAAAGAAAAAACAAACACGTCAAAGACTCTAAGTAAGTCATAGGAGGAGAAGAACCAAACAACGAGATCATAAGAGTTTGATTAAGAACAATAGGAGAAAGGACACCGATTGATGGTATATGCTTGATAATACAAACAACTTCCCCAGCGAGAAGGAGTAGAAGCGGCAATAATAGTAGCATGAACAACATCAAGAATATGACGAAGTTTGCGCTCTGCCCTGCCATTTTGCTGAGAAGTGCCAACACAAGAGGAATGAGAAACAATACCAAATTGATGTAGAATAGAGGTATATTCACGGGCTTTATATTCTTAGGCATTATCAGATCTAAAAATTTGATAGGATTTAGCGTAACAATCAGCGGTAAAGTCACGATATATTTGATAAAGTTCAGAACAATTTTTGAAGAGATAAAATCCAAGTATATCGGGAAAAATCATCCACAAAAATAACAAAGTAATGTGATCCATCCGGAGTAGAAATGGGAGAGGGGGCCCATACATCAAAATGAATAAGATCAAAAGAAGAAAGAGCATGAGAAAAACTATTATTAGATGGTAAAACAGTTTGTTTGCCAGACAAGGCATACAATCAAAGTTCTTATTTGAAACCAAACCTAACAAAACTCTAGAAACTAGTTGTTTGACCATAGAATGACTTTTATGACCAATGCGAAAAGTACATAAGCGGGGAAGCTATGTCTGAGGCCAGCGAAGTAGAGAGGCAGAGGGCGGTAAATGAAGAAAGATGAGCTTAAATGACCAGGCCTTTCGGCGGTCAAACGTGTCTGTTTGAGAATCTGCACAGCCTTGTGCCGTAGAGGAAAGGTTAGAAAAACCAAGTTCAATGGGTTGCCCTAACGAAATAAGGTTATGAGTGAGTTTGGGGTCGGTAAACAATTGGAAATGAAACTGAGGCTGGTGTAGAGACATTGCAGATGAGAGACATGCATAGAACCATTTGCGATATATGGTAGGGGAGAAGTATAAATTATTGTGAAGGTACAACATCGAGAAAAGAAGTCATATGATTCACGATAAGCGAAATCAAACCCGCATTAGGATAAGTACGTGTATTAGAAGTGTTGGATCGATTAAAAGATGGAAGATGAACTGAGATTAAACTATATCTGTAGATTTCAATGAGAGAGATGAGGTAGGACCGGACTTGGAATGGGGTCATAGGCGATGGTCGGACTAGGTCGACGGCGGAGTGTTGTTATAAAGAATACGTTGGCTCAACATAATGACCTTGCTCTTGCAGAGGCGGAAATGAGAGACTTTTTGTTGTACATGTCGTCGACATTTATTCCCGCCCTGCCTTTGGGAAACATAGGTAGGAGGAGGCGACGGAGGGAAAAATAGAGTAAGATGCAACGGAATAGCATTTGGAGTAGCAAGAACTATGGTTTGGATAGAAATGAGTTCAGTTGAAGACGGGTCTCATTATCAACTAACTTATGAATAGCTTGTGAGGCATGGTAGGAATCCACGATGGAAAATATGATACGGCTTATTCAAACTCATCACGAAGCCCTATTAAAAGCGAAACATTTCAATCTGTATTCACGGTAGACATAAACCAATTTAGTGTCGTGATTGAGAGAACTGGAAATTCGATTCAATTAGGTGATCCCGAATCAGATTTTGGTCGGTTGTGATGGCATGTCAGCTCTGCAGGTTCACGGCGAATCGTGAAAGTTCTTGTGTGAGCTTGAGTTGCGAGCACCGTAGATCCGGCATGCCAGAGTAACGAGTAGAGTCGAAATTCTTTGCTTAGTATCAATGTTGCCAAACTCATCAACAACCGGAATAAATAGATGTATTCACGAACAGTGATGAATTAACACTTTCCCAATCCTCAATCGAGATAGCATAAATGAGAATCGGGTTCTTTGTCACTTTTTATAGAATAGGATGATCACATTGAGACATAAAGTATAGCTTATGACGCTTTGAGAATGACTTCTGCGTGGATCAGGAACAATTGGACAAATTTATCTCCATTAAAGAATATGAATCAAACAAAAATCTCATCGAGGTGACATCATCGAAATTCCAAATCGAAAACGGCGGCCAAGCCTGATTAGAACCACAAATAAGTAGAGAATCGCATGATGGAAATTTTCGGTCAGGTTAACGATCAGCGGTGATGTGGCAAAAGTCAACGGGCGCGCCAAGTGTGTGCGCGTGGGACAATGGCGCGAGGCTTTGGGCGGTGCGTGACGGCACATGATGGTGTGTGACGACTTTTCCGATGACCTGCTGCACACTGGTGTGATCGTTTTGACAAGTTCTACCTCTGAGTGGCTTGTAACTTAAGTTTTAGGTTTGCGAAGGGAGGAAATAAGGATCAATTGTGGTTTTCATCCAAAAAAAACAAGTTGTACGGTGGCAAACGGTGGTGTTCATCGGAAAAAAAAGCTATATAATTGGTACATAATGCCTAGACCATGAGAGCCGACGGAAAAATCGAAAAACACAGCTCACGTCATGAAGAAAGAGACTGAGTAACATGTATTATAAGCTATGAATTCTGAGTCGTCTGGGCGCATATAGGCTATCTTTATAACCCTAAGAAAGGAAAATACAAATTACCATACATAATAAAACTAACTTTCCATATATAATAATCGAACACAACCCATCACAACTTATGCCAAAAATTCCCAATTATGAGATGCATCAAATTTTGGAATTTGATTTCCACAGCATCATCCTATGCATAGTGATAAAAATTAAAAATTGATAGCAGAATAAGAACAGAAAGGCAATAGTATCCTCTTCTCAGAGTTGGTTTCTTACTCTGATTAGAATGAGGAGATAAACTCCAGAAGCTCCTTCAAGGCTCTGCTGGAAGAACCACCTTCACTTGTAGAAATCTCCATCATCTCCTTCAGTTCCATTGCTCTGTTCCTCATCTCCTCCCCTTCTCCATCCACCATCAGCCTTCTCACAGCTCTTTCTATCTCCCCTCTCTCCAACTCAACACTCTCCAGCTCCATTCCCATCCTCCAAACGTAACTTATATATCTTGTGTTCACCCGTTGGTCCGATGAATAAGGCCTGCAGATCATTGGAACCCCTTCAGAAATGCTTTCCAGTGTAGAGTTCCATCCACAATGGCTCCAAAATCCTCCAACTGATGGGTGCGCCAACACTTCCTTCTGGGGTGCCCATTTCACAATGTGGCATCTTTCTCCAACACTGTCAATGAAGCTCTCAGGCAGCTGCTTTGTCCACTGTGAGCCCCGGACCAAGCCGGGCCGAACCACCCACAAGAAAGGGAGGTTGCTGTTGGCCAGCCCCCAAGCAACCTCAGCTAGGTCCTTGCCATCCATACATGCTAAGCTCCCCCAGCTGACATAGATGACTGACTTAGGAGATTGCTTGTCAAGCCATGTAATGCAGCTACAGTCCTCTTTGAACAAGCTACTTGAGGAGGGTGGAGCAAGTTTATGGAGAGGGCCTATTGGGAAGAATGGAACTTGGAGAATTTTCTGTTGCTGTGCTATTGAAGAATGTTCAAGGCAGTCCATGGTGTTCCAAATGATGGCTGAAGAACTTCTCCTTTTGTACATTTTAGCTAGCAGCTGGAAGGAAGATTCCAAATCTCCCAAACGGGAGATGGGAAGGTCCTTGAATCTGAGGGGATGAAGCTCAGGTACTGGATCATGTATGTTAGAGCCTGCAATCCATGAAAAAAAAAACCATCAGCATCCCATTTCCCATATCTAAAGATCAGACAAGGTCTATAGTGAACTCAATGCTGAATAATCAATCTTTGAAAACAGGGGATTTCTGAAATCAAGGATAGGTCTGATTTTGGAGGGCCAGTCTAATACAAAATATGAATGAGTACCATACAATTCAACTGGATGGATAAACTATCAACTTAGTTCTTATTGAATTGATAAGATTAGGAACTTGCCAAAAAACCCGAAATTTTTTTAAGCAAGAAGTATGATACTTATTGCTGATTTCAAGCTTAACCAACAAAAAAAAAAAAAAAAAAAAAAAAAAATCCTATTTTATGGTATGGTGACTAACCTTGCAGGGGAATAAGACCTTTTTCCCGGAGGCTAGGAAAGGCATAGTGAGCTACGGTAGTGGAAACATTCCAGGTGACAAGGATGATGCTTGGAACCTTCAAATGGTTAGCCACAGCCTCAGAGAAATACATGCCCATATCGTAGATTATACAAGCGATGTCGCCATGCTTTTGTTGTTTTTCTGCTAAGCATTCCCGGAGAGGCAATTCACAGTTGACATTAGCAGCTAAAACTAGATCTATTAGATTGGCAGGGAAGTTCTGGCCATCGGAGAAGCCGTCCGGAATGGGGAGGAAGCTGAAATCAGGGTGATTGGAGGGATCAGGAGAGTTGTATTGGGTGTGAGCAACTGTGATTGAAAATCCCCTGGAATGGAGTATTGCTCCCAGTTGAAGCATTGGATTTATGTGGCCTTCGTATGGACATGGAACTAGCACCACCCTCCTTGCCATATCTCTTTGTGGAAAGAGTTGGGATTTCAAGATTCTATCACTTTCTATGGAAAATTAAATCAGCCTCACAATCTCGTCAATCTCAGAAGCTGAACTTTGGACATATAGAAGAACAAGGCCACGGAATGGAGCTATTTTTTATGATTAATAAACCAAGCCCTTCAAAGATTGGTATCACAGCCCTAGTAAGCATGTGGACAAACAGATACTGTTGAACTATATCTGATACCCAAAGCTTATACGTTTGTTTTTCTTGGGGAGGGAATACCAATAGCACTTAAGCAACTATATTCTTATATAATCTGTCCTTTTCTCACTCTAAACACTATTCTCATCCAAGGTTTACTTTTACAGGGACCAATTCTATCCAAAAGGACTTCTTTTTTATTGCTGATGATTGCAGCAATTTGATGGGAATGTAAAGCTTGAACTAGTATTGGCCTGATGGGTAGTTCACTTCATCCGGCCCTGGATTTGCTAGATTTGCTATCTAATGGTCATTAATTCGAGTTCTCTTAAAGTCATAAGAGGATTCACCCGACCATTAACTTCAAGCCTGTCGGCAGCTAGTACCTAAGCTAATTGGGATCGGCTTGTCAATCATAAAGAAACTGAACTTAGACATCCCCGGAGTAGCTGGAGATTATCTGTATATGCCCAAAATAATGGGTTAGACTAATTTGTTGGCTGGACCCTTTTTTCAGGAACCGAAAGAAAGGGTGATATAATATGTGAAAATTCATTGAATATTCCTCTTCAAATAGAAACAAGAAGAAAAGTACCCAGTTCTTTATTATTTATAGATAGGAAGACAAAGATAGAAGGAAAGGAAAAGACACAACCCATTCAAAGAAAATGAAAAAAAAGCACTCAATTTTATAAGGAAATTAACACACTGATCATATTAATATACCATATCTCATGGTATCAACCGGCGATCTCAATGGACTTGGTCTCGGGTTTTTTCACTTCCTGCTTTGGGACAGTAACAGTAAGAACACCATTCTCCATAGCAGCCTTCACAGAATCCAGCTTAGCATTTTCCGGCAACCTGAACCTCCTCAGGAACTTGCCATGGCTGCGCTCCACGCGGTGCCACTTGTCATTCTTGTCCTCCTTCTCCATGCTTCTCTCCCCAGTTATCTGCAGCACTCTCCCTTCTTCCACCTCCACTTTCACCTCCTCTTTCTTCAGCCCAGGAAGGTCTGCCTTGAATATATGAGCCTCTGGAGTCTCCTTCCAATCAATCTGCAAATTCGCGAAGGATGACGTCTCATTGGAGCCGAAGAAAGGGTCCCATATTTCCCGAGAAAATGGGTCAAAAACACTTGAGCTTCCAAAGAAACGAGGAACCAAAGCCATTGAAAGATCACAACTACTGAGAAATTTTGAACTGATAATGCAGAAAGACTGGGATGGTATAGCCTATTTATACAAGATGAGATTGGGGGAGGGGGGGTGTTAATGGAATAAAGGTGGATTGATCTTGAACTTTCTTTGAGTGACATTTATATTAATTAAATGATATCTGTTGTTGGGTGAGTTCTACAAGCTTCTGGGTATGTCTATCCACCTCATTCCACAGTCCACAGAGCATGAGATGGGAGCTTCTACACAGCTCTGGCGTGGCCGGGCATGAATGCTTTCCCATGATTGATCTTGTTATAGACATAAAGCGAATGAGACCTATTCTTTATAAGGTTCTAGGGCCCACTATGGCCTGATCACAAAATTTTCAATTTCATTGAACTTACAAAATATTATGTGGCAGTATTTTTTTTTCTTCTCATTATCTATACTATAATACCATTTATTTATATTTTTATACCTTAATACTTTGATCTCCGACCAATATCTCATAATAAATATTCAATGATCTAAATTTGAATTTTGATATATATATCACTCAAATATTTTAGTATTTCCTAATTATAAATGTTTGGGGGTGTTTAGTGGAACTTACTATTTATGACTTAATAATGAATTAAGCTGATTTTAAGTGAAATTATACTTAACTTATTAACTTAAAACTTATTATTTGACTTTATTATAAAATTCATTGAAAATATGTCTTAACATCATTAACATGACATATTTATCTTCATAACTTGTAGGGGAGTAGTGATGGTGGTACACTAGTAAAGGAAATTGTGGAGATAAATAGGATGGATAAAGATAAGAAGTAAAATAAAAATGTAAACTTTTACTTATTACTTAAAGTTATTTTTGACTTTTTTTTTTCCTCTGGAAGGAGGGGAAAATACCCTAAGAAACTGGCTATTATATACTCTTCTCGGCTAACGTAAGCCCATCTGATCATGAATGAGAACTTCTTCCAACTCCCTTGGAACAACTTACCAGAGACGGACCTCCCTATAAGGCAGCTCAATCGCCATTACAGCCAATCTATTTCATTGTTTTGAGTTTGCTCTCAGTAACAGTGACAGATTCTGTTGGTGTGCTACCCCGGGGTCTTATCAGTATCAGAGATTTGGAAGTTTGGCTCTACCTCAATTTCATTTGTTATTGGGAACTGCAGGAAGATCAAACTCCATCATGTTTGACGGACTCACTCCCATGCTAGCTTAAGGTCCCATGCCTTGATTCATGCCTCAACATTGACCAACTTTCATTTGGGAGAATGACCTTCACTTTTGAATCCCACTCACCTACTGGTTTCGTTTCCGTTTTAAAGCAGCCGTCGGTGTTCAAAGTTACCCACCCTTGTGGGATCCCATCCCCTGCACCCAGGTAGTTTTGCTACCCTCTCTTCCTCCTTCCAAAATCTTTTGGGACGCCAGTACTGCTCTAACCTCTCTAGAGAAGGCCCGAAGCTTGAAAAGTTTTTCCTCTATGGCATATTCTTTGTCTTGGAAAGCCAGCTCGTTCCTCCATTTCTAGATCCACCATAAACAAATGGTGAATTTCTTTTTTCCAATCTCCCTTTTAACCTCGTAGGGAGGGGTTCCTTAAGTTCCAGCTCATCAACTCCATGAATTGTGGGGCCGGTTGTTGTGGCCAGCCTGCCTTTGAGGAGTCTCTAGGTGGACAGAGCCTTTTACAAGACCTGAAGATGTGATTAAGGTCCTCCTCCTCCCCCAAACAACATTTACAATATGGGTTAGCGGTAATTCCTCTATGAGTCAGCTCCATGTTTGTTAAAATTTTCCCATGCAGAAGAAGCCATACAAACATGCAAAGCCTTTGTGGAACCTTCAGTTTCCAGATCCCACTCCAAGTGTTGTGGTTAGGCATCCTTGGCTGCTAATTCAGCAAGGAGTACGCCGACCTAACTGTGAAAGTGCCATTTTAGAAGATTCCCAGCTCAGTCTATCTTTATCATCTTCATCCTGCCTAACCAAGGAGTTGGTTCGCAATGTCGGGAGATAGCTAACTAGCCATTTCTTCCCACTTCCAGCCCCTATAGATGTCCCAGTAGTTTATGACTCTCTTGAAGGAGTCGGCCATTGAGATTTGTTGCGTGACTCGTTCCAGGAGAGGGGAGTTGCTAATCCATTTATCTCTCCAAAACAGTATATCCTATCTGTTGTAGACGCTGATCTTTGCCCCTTTGGTGAGAGTTGTCACAGCTTCGCTGATACTGCGCCAAACATTCGAGGCTCCCTTTTTGTCATTTTGGAAATTTCGGGTTCCCTTGTGTTGTTTGTTGGCGTGCCATCTTATACCTTGGGGATACTCTGTCATGATCATCCTCCCGCCTAATTTTGCGAGGAAGGCCACGTTCATGTCACGCATACTTTTTAAACCCAAGCCTCCATCTTCCTTGTCCCTAATGACTGTCTCCCATTTTACCAAGTGGATTTTCTTCTTATCTTTCCCCTCTCACCACACGGCCTTTCTTACTAGCTTATCAATGTTGTTGTAGATGATGATAAGGAGGGTAGTTTGCATTAGATAAAGAGGTGTTGCCTGTAGGACTGACTGGGCAAGAGTGCATCTTCCTGCAAAGGAGAGATATCTCGTCTTCCATCCCACTATTCTTTCCCCAACCCTATCAAGAAGAGGCTGAAAAATACCTAAGTGAGCTCGACCATGAATTGATGGAATCCCGAGATATTTTCCTAAGTCTGTGGTGATGGGAATTTGTGCGATGAGGGCAATCCGCTCGGCTAGCGCATCATCAACTCCCCAGGAAAAATAAAGACGGGATTTTTGAAGGCTTACTTGTTGGCTAGAGATGTTGCAGAACTCGTTCAAGCACTCTACTACGGTTGACATTCCCAACAAAAACCTATCCAAGGACCCCCTTACGTAGCATCCGTCGGTTCTACAACAAGAGAAGTGTAGAAGTTACTTTGTGTTGGTTCCAAAGCGAGGCTTGAGTAGTGGGGCAAGCTTTAGACGAAGCGAATCAAGTCCTAAGTTTTCCTCCTAACGGTATCCGCGAAGAGTGGTAATGACCTCGAAGCCTTGGTCTTAGGGTCACAGTGCTAGCCAAGTCGATCGAGCCAAAAACAGGGTCTCTCATGTCAAAATACTAGACAACAGAAAAATATGAAAAGAGATTTTGGAAAAGTTCTTCCCTTGATTCAGTGATCTCTGCCATACATATGATGCTTGGAATTATCACAGTGTTTAGCATACATGCACCAAACCAACTAACAGATTCCAAATCTTTAGCATCTATACATGGTAAGATAATATGTCACATTATTAATAATAGGAACTAGTGCATAAACTCCTAAAATTATATGGTAAACTTGCCTCCCTCAAATTGATCTTTGGTAAGTCGGTCGACAACAATTTGCCAATAGAAAATTGATGCCTGACCAGTCGGGCTTTGGTGAGGCATTCATTTAGTTATGGAATGGAAGAGATGTAAGGGAAAGATATCCAGGCATTAGAGTGTCTCTGAATAGATGACCAATCAACTTCAATGTGTGATAAGCTCATGGAAGCGGGATTGATGGCAATCGGAATAACACTAGTGTTATTAGCATGAGAGAAGAGTAAAGTAAGTCTGAGGAAACCTAAGCTCCTCAGGAGATCACGTAGCCATACAATTTTAGAACAGCGGTAGACATGCCACGATACTCGTACCGGTGGAAGGATTTAGAGCTCTGATCTTTGTTTGCTACATCTCTAAGAAATTAATGCATCACCTAAAAACATACATGAACCTATAGTAGATTGAAGTGTATTTGGACACCCAACCCAATTAGCATCACTATAGGCAACAAGTTAAAGAGAGGTGTCGGTAGGAAAAAACAACCCACTAGTAGGTGATCCTCGAAGATATCGAATGATGTGGTGACCTGCAACAAGATGGAGATTTCGAGGATAAGACATAAAATTAATGACTGATGATAGAATAGAGGAGATGTGTCAAAGTCAGAGTAGTGGTCAGTGAATCAGAGGGCTCCCACGAAGCGCGTAAAGTAGATTTCCATCTGGGGGTCCACCTTCATACTTTCACATGTTGACATTACACCTCCATAGGAGTACTCTTCATGAAGAAGTGTCCTCGACTTGATAAAGTGATAAGATCTTGAATATGCCATATTGGGTTCTGAAGCCATGGGATCGATAATGAACTTCCAATCCTAAGGAGTATGAGGCGTAGATCTTTCATATGATTGCATGTAACATTTATTTGAAGCTTAATGGTATAAACCACAGTCGATTGCCGTTGGTGCATCATCACCAAACCAAGGGAATAACTATACGGCGTGGTGTGTGAGAGGAAGGAAGAGAGAAGAATCATCAAGTGACTTTGTGAGATGAAGAAAAGTATACTGAAACACCTCAAACCAGTAGCATGAGCTGCCAGTATCACTGACTTGTGACTTTGCAAATATCGCTGAGGAAGAGTAGTCATACTAGAGGAAGCCGTAGTAAATCTCCTCTTGGAGATCGCATGAAGCGTTATTAAGCGTGTGAGTTATGATATGAGTAACGTGTTCATGACGATGATAGCTAAGATGGATTCAGATGATGTTTGCAGCAGGGCAAATGTCTCACCTCTGTCGACATGTTCTGTAGCTGCCCCCAGGAGCCCTGAGTGGGGCTTGTATCGATCTAAGAGCCATCAGCAGTTTTCTGGAAAAACCCATTTACTCCCGATGGTTTGGTAGCCAGGAGGACAAGGAACAATATCACGAGTGTGATTCCTCAAGTGCCAGAGATTACGCATGTTGCAATTGCAACACTCGTGTTCCACTTGGCTGTTTGCACAGCAGAGGAATGGAAATAGTGGATAAAGTTGCGACAAGAGGAACCGAGAGAAAGAACCATACCAATTAGGGGATGAAGGGCGAGTAGGCCCAGTGAAGAGTGGTGGAAGCAGAGCAATTTTATAAGGCCTCAAATTGAACAAGGTGAGACTCAGCCAATTTGGGAGCTAAGTCATAACACGAACATCATGAATTTCCCATAGACAAAGCCTTGACACTTATGAGATCTGGGAACATAATCAATGTATTTACAATTCTTTGCATTAAATAATTTAAGTGGAACTCCCGAGCCAGATAATTTACCAGGTAAGCGGAATAGGAATGATTCAGCAGCTTATTCGATGACATGATCTGACAAGAGACAAAGAATATCACTAGAAAGACACAACAACACACGTGAGAAAAAAACACAAACAAACACCCCTAGAAAACAATATATTGAAAATTAGAAAAGGCATAAACCAAGAACGCTAAAAATTTTAAATTGTCGAGAAGCCACTGCTTAGGAGAAAGGCCTTTGAAATAAAAGCAAGGGCAAACACTTTTATGAGATGTGTAGGAACAAGAACACCATAGAAGTCAAGTGGGATTCACGAAGATGGAACCAGTGCTACAGTTTATAAGAAACCCACAAAGCGAGATAAAATTATTGAACATACAGAGAAATCAGAAGATACGATACCATGTCAAAATAATAGATAACAGAAAAATACGAAGCGAGATTTTAGAAAAGTTCTTCCCTTGATTCCGTCAATATATGCCATACATATAGTCTCCCAAATTATCTAGTCTTTAGCATCTATACATGGTAACTAACAGATTCATAATCTTTAGCATCTATACATGATAACTAACAGATTCCTAATCTTTAGCATTTATACATGGTAAGATAATATATACAACTAATAATGGTATAAGTGTGCATAAACTCCTAAATTGTATGGTAGCATCCAAACTCTAGACTTGCCTTCTTGGAGATGAGAGAAAATTGGCTTTTTCTCATGAACTCTTTCCAAATTAAGTCATTGCTCAGCATTAGGGTTTCCATAACATTGCTTTTATAGGAAAACCTTATCTTGTGAAATAACCCAAGATGCCCTCCTCCTAAGTGATTATAGGTTACATCGTCCCATACGTTATAGAGGTCCACATGGCCACTGGCCGGTACAAGCCCGACCTATTATCTAAGTGAGGGCTTTGAACTCAGGATTCCACTAATCCCAGTGACATTTCTCATTCATGAATTAACTCCTCATATTTGGATCACATCAAATCTGTTTCATATCAATATCATGCTCCTTCTAGGTATGTGACCCATTGGGATTCAGTATATTGACCTTGATTTCAACTTCTTAAAGATTAAACAAGTCAAGATTGGTATCTAGTAACACATCGTGACTGGTGGTGGGAGAGTCGATGGTGGCTGTACCCTTCCATAGACTAGAATCTGGTGGGTCGTCATCTGCCAATCTATACCTACTTGGTTTAGAGCATGGATTTAGGCGTAGACCGATGTAGGCTCAAGTTAGATTGGTATCTTTAGCCCAGTGATATTTGATCTCATCCAGATTCATCACTCGACCATTATGCAGCTTGAGGCACTCCTCGGAGCATTCTCGCTCCTAGCCGGAGATTCAGGAGTAATGATTCGACCAAGAGGCCTTAGAGCATCTCAGTAGTGACAAAAAAAAATTTGGCTCCGAAACCACGACTCAAAGCATGCTTGTGATGGAGGCTATTTCCCAGCCAAAATGGCTCGTGAGCGATTCTGGTAAATGCGGGCAAAAATAGTGAAGCTTGTTCATCGTAAATAAAAAGGAAGATGAAAATCCTAAAATAACCTCAATAAATTTGAACTTAAAAACATCGGGTTAAGACTCTCGGATAATAGTTGGAAATTTCGTATTTTTATAAAAGTAGACTACGGATAAGCGAAAGCAACAACACGAGAAGCGAAAAATTTAGAATTTCTCTCGAAGCAAAAAAAAACCCATAAGTTTGCTACCCAGTTTGAACCCCGAAAAAACCAACAAAAAAACCAGGCTTTTTGGAACCCCGAAGTCAGTTTTCGTGACCCGAAAATCTGAAATATTTGAAGAATTTTGCTCACCGTTTCTTGAAGATCAACGGCCTTGACCCTCATGGTGTGATCTGACTTAATTTGGACCCAAACAAAGCGAGGTTCTCTTAACCTTCCTCCATAGTTGTTGAAAAAAATTCTTCCAACGATTTGGTCACGCGAATCTTGAATAATTTGGATTTTTATGTTTGGAAGACCAGCAATAATAGTTTCGTCCGGTACGTGGCAGCGGCGAGCGTTCAACCCACAACCTATAAAATTTTACCACACTTTTTTCTTAACAAATTTTAATTTATTTCAATTGATAAAGTTATAAATAATTTAATAAATATTTTATAGTGTTTTGAGTGATATAAATGAATGAAGGGTATATGATTTAATTATTAAAGAAAATCCAGGGTAAAATTGGAATAGATTTAGAATAGATATAAGTTAGATGCTTTCATTTAGTCTTTAAATTTAAAAATTGTAGAATCTCGAAAAGTCGCTTTTGGGAGCAAGGTGGCTTTTGGATGCTAGTAATTTTGGATATTTGCTTTGGAGATCTTTCTTGGTATACCTCCCTACGGTAGGATTAGCAAATCCTTTGTTGAAATGCTAGTGCCTTTGAACACCTCAGGCTATACTGATCACCATCGATGAGAGACCCACGAGTGACATGGATTGAGGTCAAAGTCTGAGGATTAGCGTCAAAATATCCTTGAGCACCTCAAGTCTAAGGATACTTGCACCATTGCATTGATGAAATGATAGCTTACATTTAAAATAGATGATCAATATGATTTATTCATTATAAGGTCTCGATGTACTTAACTACTCTTAGCAAGCATCCACCGCGCCCATTCTAATCAACTCATGATCACAATTTTTAAGATCTATTGCTTGATCCAATCAAGGAGTATGACATGTGCTAGTCTGTCCGGATCAACAATGTCTAGTCTTGTTGATCTTATGATTAAGGATAATTTAGACACTAACATAATTGCACATGATAGGAATCTTATTATCATGATCCCATCATGATTTCCTTCATGCTATATTATATCATATGGACTTACGTGAGTATATTAAAGATATATATCAATTCAACGATATGAATATTGAATTAATGAAGAAGTATACGTGATAAAATAATATGTTGTGCGTCTGATAAGTGCTAATGGCGTTGCCTTTTAGAGCACTTCTCTAACAAACTCCCGCTACTTGTTAAAGCGATTACATACCATGTCTCATACCTTTGTGAGTTTATGAAATTGTACTTCTTTTGAAGTGAAGCCGCGAGATCATATGTATTCGGCCGGTGTATCTACATCTTTATCACGATCACCAATGATTTCTCAAATCTAATGGCATCACCACGAGTACTAGTTTAGACCTTTGATGAGGCGTAGTTTCCTTTAGTTTTACGCGATGGCTCCGCTCGTTATCAAATACTTGATATCGGATCAACAATGTAAGAAACCACTTGTAGTTCATAAATGAACTTACTTGTCTGAACCACTTCCTTAAGCTGTCGTCGGAAGCAACGAAGTACTCTAATTTAGTTATAGAATCCACACTCATCTCTTGCTTGGAACTCTTCCAATTGACTGTGTCATCATTCAACTTGAACTTTAGCCTGATTGAGATTCAGTGTCATCTCCATCATAGCAACATTTGGTATCTTACTATAAGATCCCCATTTCCTTTAATCAAGAATATTTCCTTAGTCCTTCTCAAGTAAAGGATGTCTTGTGATCCTGATGACCCTCACCTAGGTCAGTGATATCTTTCGTGGCTCTCGAGCATATTTGATAGGTATAGTACACAACATAGCGTACATGATTGATCTTATAGCCGAAGCATATGGTATCACACTCATGTGTGTCCTCTCATCTTGTGTCAACGGACATAAAGACTTTGAGAGGGTAATCCCACTAACCATGGGGACATATCCTCTCTTGGGCACACTCAGTACTAAACTACCAGCATCCTTTGCTATGTATGTATGCTTTGAAAGACTTAAGCAACCTTCTCGTCTATCTACATGATCTATATCTCTAATATGTGGTGCGCTTCTCTAGGTCTTTAAATGGAGAATGTTCTGGATAACCATTATATTTATAGGTTATATCTATATTATCATATTGACTAATTTTACCCGATGGGCGTCATTTCCACTAAGTAATATGTCATCCACCCTCTGACATTAGAGACACATGGTATTACTCCTCACATCCATCTTGTACACCTGAGGCTCATGCATTTTGTGAAATCGAAACTCTTTGATTTTGACCTTAAATCAAATATTCCAACTCCTAGATGTTTTACTTCAGCCGTAAATGGATCTGTAGGTTTGCATGCTTTATTGCCACTTCCCGGATATGAAGCTAGCCAGGCTATGTCATATACACTTCCTCGATTAGGTTTCCATTGAGGAAAGTTGTTTTCACATTCATTTTCCATATCTCATAATCATAATGAGCGGCGATAGCTAGGAGTATTCTTATGGATTTAAGCATAGACACTGGATTGAAAGTCTCGTCATAATTAACTCCTTGTTTTTGACGATAACCCTTAGCCACAAGCCTAGCTTTATAGGTAATCACATTACCTTCCATGTCCGTCTTTTTCTTGAAGATTCATTTGCACCCTATGGGTTTTATCTCTTCGGGTGCATCTACCAAGAATCTCCTTAGTTTGATTCATGAATCCATCCTTGACTTTATGGTTTCAGAAGCCATGTATCGGGTTGAACTACTGTTTCATATGCATTGGATGAGTAGGCTCATCAATCTTTTTAAGCAATACGTTCCACTATTCATTGATGAGAAATATATATTTCTTTGGAACAGTACGTATCCTACTAGTAATACGATGTGCTTGTGTTTTTAGAAGGATCAGTTGTTACTTCATTAATTAAATTAAGTCAGTTGATCTGTGTTTATTTAAGCACTTTAAACTTCACCAAGCTCATCATTGCTCTCACTGTCTTCTCTTAGAAAGTATTTCTATGAAGGCATTATTGCTACAAGCAAACGAGCTTTTCTTTCAGGAGTTTTGTAAGAAGCGATATCAAAAACTTTCATGGGATATCTACAAATAGACACTGTCAGTTTAGCCTCGAAGCTTTGTTCAATAAAGATTCCTTCTTTTAAGCGGGATAACCCCATACATTTAGGTGAAACATAGGGATCCTTTTTAGTCATATCCCGTATGGAGTAACCCTGTGACTTTGATTGGACCTTGTTTTAAGCGAAGGGACCGACCAGGAGTTTCCTTTTCTTAACTTCGGGGACCCTCAGAGCACTCCTACGGATTCGAAAAAAAGCATTTCATTTTGGGTTTAAACCTTTTTAAAGTGAATCGTCTGGGAACCCATTTATACGATTCACGTTTTCCATTAAAATCTTATGAAACATAGTGGGAATGATTTTTTTTTTTAAACATTAAACCGCTATAGAAAATCGGGCTGAGTTCATACATTTCAGTTGTGCTTACTATTTACAACACCATAATAAAACAATTTAATTTACTCCACATCCATGATAGGACATCGAGTCCACCTGACCAATTTCAAATCAAACTTTAAAATCATTTTCTTAACTTTTAAAACCTATATACATTACAAAATAAAGGTGTATAAGTAGTTATTTACAAGCCAAAAACTATGTTTCAAAAAGTGAGGTAAAATCTGCGTGAGGCGGGTGTCATTGGCGGAGGATGCTGGTGTACGTCGATCTTGCCCGAAAACATTTGGAAAAAGGTGAACTAAAGAGCTCGGTAAGTAAGTTCGCTAGGAAAATAATGTTTCCTTCAAATCTGATATGTAAAACTATTGTATAGAATCTCATTCCACTAAACATTTGCTTTGCATTCTTTTCCTTTTTATTCAAATACAACGTGTAAAACAATTGTATAGAGATCTCATTTCTATAAACATTTACTTTACTTTCTTTTCCATATAGTTCGAATCTGATGGCAAACAATTGTATCAACATATCTTTGATATACTCTTTTCGCTTTTGAATCAATGTGTCGATGGGCCGCATACTCGTTAACCTACGGTTGGTCCATGAAAGAACCTCAGGAAGTAGTCTTACGATCACCAATGGCCCAAAAGAACCTCGAAATCGTGCCATCTTAGTTAACCACTTAGTTGGCCATGAAAGAACCCTCGGAAACAGTCTTACGATCACCATTGCCCCGAAAGGAACCTCTACATTCATCGTGCATTCTTTTAAATACCATTGCCGCATGGAATAAATCGCATTATCGTTGGTAAAACTTTTCATTACTTTTCACGTGCATAG
This sequence comes from Tetrastigma voinierianum, assembly GCA_016808115.1. Taxonomy (NCBI): domain Eukaryota; kingdom Viridiplantae; phylum Streptophyta; class Magnoliopsida; order Vitales; family Vitaceae; genus Tetrastigma; species Tetrastigma voinierianum. The sequence continues at coordinate 142,565 of JAEQBH010000651.1, read as the reverse complement.
CGATATGCATCACTCTTCCCTTCCCTACATAAAAAAATCCCTAACCCTTTTCCATGTCTCATGCAGCGTAAAAAATCTGCTTTAGTCGACTTTCTTTAAACTTTATCTTTGTAACATAGAATGTAGTTAACGTTTCATATAAACGTGTATATAAAATATACATTCATAACATTTCATTTCTCACGAAACCATAAATCATACTTTATAAAACTATGGAAACCATAATCATTTCATATTTTCTCAACATAATTTAAAGTGAAAACCACATTTTTCATTTGAACATTTACTAACATAGATATGAAAACATATACATTGGTAAACATTAATATATATATATATATATATATATATATATATATATATATATATATATATATATATATATATATATTTTCATAAACATTTATATTCCCCCTCCGCTAGTTATTTAAGCCACATTTTCTTCCTTTAAATAAAACTTACCTCCACCCTTATCCTTTATCACCTTTCTCCTCTAGTCACATTATCCGTAAAAATCCGACCCAACATCCATACCTTAATCTTGTTCAGTTAAACCGTAACTATCGCATACTTTCCAGTGACCCTTGAGCATTTAATCACTTCCAATTGATTAAAATCAATTGAACTCAACCTCTTTTGTTCTCATGATTTTCTTATCTTTAACTCATAGAGTACTACCCAATCTGATAGCCAGACATGCCTTGAAATGGTCATGCCAAAACTCGGCTATTCACATCGATATAACCAAGCAACCTACACACTTGGTGCAAAACATAAATTTTCAGTCATGTTCTGATCATACCCTATACTCTACATGAATATGGATAGAATCTTGACTCAATGAGCTTTCCTTAGAGTCCAAGAACACTCAAAACGGAGTTCGGGTGAAGAAGTTATGACCTTTTCATTCAAAACTAGTCAATTTACTCTGTTTACACTGGAAACAGTCTATGATACCCGATTTCAGGGGCCTTAATCCATAAATTGACACTTTTTCTTTGTACTCATTTTGAAATATGGTTCTTCTTCAACTTGAATAACTCAAATCGGATCAAATAAGATATATCTAAACAACGGGAATTTATTCGGTTTTGAAGCAGAACCAGAAGCTATCTGAGCACTGGCTCCACTGAATATTTAAGGTCCAAATTGGTGAATTGGATTGGCTATTTGATAGAAATGTTCTCATATCAATTTTAGTTTCTTACCAATTTGAATCCACTAAATTCGGATGGTATTGTCAAGTTATGCGTACATCTGAGTCATGGAGTCTTAAAAAGCGAACGAAAAATTGTAATAACTCCACTTTGAATGCATTTTTGAGTCCAAATGGGTCGGAATTTGGATAGACCTATTTCAAGGAGAAATGTTCTCCTATCAGTCTAGTTTACTTGGAAATTTGAATCGAAACTCAGTTACGGATAAGTGATGACGAGCTATGCTTGAATCTGATCATGGGGTCGGAGAAAAAAAACTGGACAGTATCTCCTTGGACACACATATGCCCTTAGACAGAAATTAACTGAGTAAGAGAAAAACCCTACCTCAAATGGCGTGATTTCACGAGACACCACCTTTTCTCGGTTTTCGTGAAAACCTGAACCTTGGACCTTGACAGAATCCTGTGATTCATTTTACGATGTAGCTATAGTTGTGTAGATTAGGCACAATTCTCGGGCTGCTTAGGAGTTTCGGCTAGATGAAATCCGGTGAATCGAAGAGAGAAGCTTGACTTTCTCTCTCTCCCCCCCCCTCTCTCTCTCTCTACGGTTTGGATTAGACAAAAAATGAGATCTTTTGGTAGGTTAGATTTTTAGAGTGTTAAATATGAGACACGTGGCTCACGATCGCGCCACGATATCACGTTTCACGATCTGTTTTTTGTCAAAAATAATTTATTGTAATCCAGATTTCAGTTTCACATCTATCTTAAGTGGACATTCTTTAAATTTTTATATTTTTTAGAGATTTTTCTAAAAATCTCATTTTAAGGTCCATGATGCTTGTAAGCCTCGAATTTCGTGAAAATTATTGTCTGAGTGACGAAATTCGAATGAGTAACTAGATTTCACGGGATGAATTCAACGGTAAAGTCTGTTTAGTCATCCAAAATCTAAAAAATTTTCAAATTTTTCTGTGACAAATTACCGTTTCGCCATTTTTTTATTAAAATTGCATTTTCACCCCTTAACATAATTTTGTTTTAATCTATTTCAGCTTCTTTAGACTCAATACATTATTATGAGCATTTATTTATTTATTTTCGGGGCTTGTTTTTCGAAAATTACTATTCATTTGACTGTTTTTAGTCAGATACCTAACTGAAAGAAAACGAAATTTACTATTCATGGAAACTTAAAATTCAGGGTCTTACATTAACACTTAAACAACAGTCTCATGTGCATACCCTTAAAGTGACTTGAGTTGATGCCTTATGACATTAATTTTACCAAGTCGGCTCAAGGTTTGATTATCCGTTTTATCACACTATTGTATTATGGGGTGTAAGGTGGCATTTACTTGGATAAAGTCTCATTATCCCTGAGATAACCCAGAAACTCTTGGTTTAAGCATTCGTCACTTGGATCTCATCTAAGTGATTTGAAAACCTTTCCAAATTGTTTCTTTGCTTCATCTTTGAGTTCTCTAAACTCTTCAAAGAATTCTGATTTGTATCTTGTAAGATGCAAGTACCCTAATCATGAATGATCATTGATAAAGGTAATAAAGTAGACGAAACCACCTCTGGCATTAATGGACAAGGACCATAAACATCATAATGTATAGGGATTAATGGTCCACAATTAAGTTTACCCCTTCATATAAAAGTGATCATGTCATCTTTGCCCTATGGCAAGATTCATAGTTGTCAAATGATACGATCAAATGACGCAAGCTACCACAAGCGTGCAACTGGAGTCATGTGTCTCTTATTTGCGGGCGAAGGTGACATGCCTTGTGTGTGAGATGATTTAGTTATCTCTCTTTGGTCCCTTTTATTGTCATTAACATTTAAATTGGAATGAACATCCGATATGTAAGTCCCATTGCTTTAATGTTCCACGACATAATTGACATCGTAATGTAACAACCATTGTCCTGAAATTACATAAAACCCTTTTGTTGAACATGAAGCAAAACATTGTTCTTCGTCGATCTTTGGGACATAACAACAATCTTCCAAATTTAAACAAAAACACTAGGGAGTTAAAAACATAAGTCTGATGGCAATATGCGACTCTTGCACCATTACCAACGGTCGGACTCTCCCTTTGTGAGGTTCTGCCCAGTTCGCCCGAGCTCGCATATCGGCCCTTATGTGAGCCACAAGGCGATATCGCATACCCATGTTGTTGGAGAAACAATAAGCGCCCGTGACACATAGAAACACGAAGATGATGGTCGTCACATGCCGCCTTGTTCTTCGACTCCGAGTGAGCCTTCTGTTCCTCTTAATGTACGTCTGGCCCCCTTGATAGAAGCAAATACCCTTTGAGGAAGTCCTTTTCAGGGTAGTCTCTTTGCCTTTCTTCTTAGCCATTTTTCCCTTAGCCATTTCTAGCACGTTGATCAATTTGGGTATGGTAGGTATTTTATGGACCATCATAGTCGAGCCTAATGTCTGAAACTATCGAGTAACCTTGCGAGAATAAAGTCTATACTTGATTAGGATCCATCCGATGACCCGATTGATCGACCTCTCAATGCGATTATCAAATGCAATGCGCATATTACACTGGAGACGTCCCCACCTCCATCTTGGAACCAAAAAGAAGTCTTGCCACTTCAAACCCTTCAATGGCCGCCTGCTTATTATAATGTTCCCTTAGATGGCGTACTATGGAATATGCATCCTCAGTCTTATACTGCTTCTGAAACTCAAGTGACATGGAGGTGTGGATAATCAATCCTGCCCTCGCACAATCAACCAAGCGTTTTTTATATTCCCTCTGAACACTTTCAGGTGCATCAGCAGTCGGGGACCCAGGGATTGGCTCAATGATGATATAGGCTATTTTTTCTTCTTTGAGAACTATTCTCAAATTCTTCAGCCAGTCCAAGAAGTTAGGCTCGATCAATATTTTGTCATCCATTATCGTTTTCATGTTCACATTCGTTGACATGGTTTGATTCTTATAACCTAGATGTAAAAGAGATTATGTTAGATTGTACTTAAAATGCATAATTATTATGGCTTGATAATTACGCATTATGGCTCCCATTATTTTATTGCGAATCCATAGCCCTCACTTATTGATCAAGAGAACCTATATGGAGGTTTTCCTCAGAGGTGGATATCGATATCACCCGAAATCACCTTAGGTTTTGTGACAAAGTACCTTGGGTAAAAGGTAAGAGTATCATGATCATATCAATTGCATTAAATGCGCAATTAAAGTCGATATCACTTGAGTGACCTTGGGTTAGCCCGACAAAGTTTATCTTGGATCGATAATTATTCCAATTTGTCACGATGCAACCTTCTCGAATCGGTGCTATCAGCGATTTGTAAACTATCAGCTTCAGGTTATCACCTCATGATACTTATACATCTTATGTATAATGACTGACTGCATCTACATCCGGCAGTAACCTTAGGGTTATCTGCGCGAAGCTAATGGAGTCTTAGTTAAGGCGGCTACCCATCGGGAAAGCTGTTCCATGGATGAACATGTTCTTGTGGAGGAAGGCTTGGGGTTAGCCCAATGACCTCAATCTCAAAGGAACTACGTTCACACCATATTAGCGATGAAGCGTTAGCCTTAATATTAATAATGGAGGTTTCTTTGGATTCGTCATCTTTCTCATTGTATGCATTATCCATTCATCTCATGAAATTATAAGGATAGTTACTCTAACTACTTGGCATGATTATGGACATTCTAAGATCAAATTTCATGAGTCGTAATGGAATTAGGCTAGAGTCAAACCTAGGGATATGCGTGATTATTACAACTTCCCTTTAAAATAAATCAAATTTACAAGCAGGTCTGCTGGTTCCTTCTCCACCACGGCTTTCTCCTTTTGCATCTTCACCAACTTATCCTAATCCTTTGTAATCTATTACATACATTTAATAAGAATAACCTCCAAGTTACATTTAGGGAAGTTACAGATAAGGAAAGATATTGCAAAAGATGAAGAAATGGGGACAAGCATACCTGTTATGCAAGAATTAACAATCGAATGCGGTATGTTCGATCACCATTGAAATGAGTCCACCAATCATCATCATGCTAACATACACCCTTAAACATACATTCTCACAATGCAATCCATTGAAGACAGAAGGTAATGGTACATATGATTTCAAACATTAAAGGTTTTCACCACTTGAAATAAATATTGATCCATTTGTTTTGTTATTAATTTTAGCAATGACTAAATCAAACACTTGGTAAAATTGTTACACATCCAATTCATTCGACACTTGAGCGAATATCTTTATTCAACACTTGAGCAAATTTGATTCGACATCTTGAATCATGAACGCGATTCAACTGCAGATAATAATCTAGTTAATTCTCCCAATTGGTTCAACTCCTTGATCAATTATCCCGATTCAAATTTTGAACCGTAATTTTTCAAAAGGACATTTTTGTCCAAAATTCTCTCTTAGGTAATTTCAACACGGTTTTTTGAAATCCATGATTCTAGAAATTTTAAAGCTGAACGGTTTAGTTTTAACTTGCACATTTCTATTTCAAACACATAAGAGTGGCATGTTCAAAACTTGTGCAAAACCATACGAAAGAAGAGTAAACGAGGCACAGCGGTCCACTATGTAGCGGCGTTTACCGCCTTCATGTCCGCGGCGTTGGCATCCTTATGCAGTGTCACCCGTCAGCGGCGTTGAGAGTGTTTGACTCCAAGCGTTATGTCGAGTCGCGAGTCATATCCGCGTCACATCATGTCATGTCACGTCCGTCACGTCACGTCCGCGTTGCGGCAACCAGCGATTCTGACGTTACGAATTATGATGATCCAGCGTCGCGACATTGTTGGGATTTATGAACGCGTCTGGCGTTGAGCGCGAGCGTCATGGCGTTCTTTGGGTTTTTCAGCCGGCCCGAAGTGTAAAATCCAATCTTTGGGACTTTTACTCACTTCAGTGGTTCTTCTTCATATTAACCATCCTAGATCATCTCATGACCATATACATAAAGAACAACATTGGATCTAAACCTTTTCATACAAAAAATCTCATTTTCGAAACTTTTGAAAACATAGGTACCAAAAACCAAAAACTCTTAACAATGAACCAATTTTGATGCACATAAGGTTGCTCTGATACCATTGAAGGGTTTCGTGGGTGGCAACACTTGCCAATAGCAGCGAAAAAAAAAATCCCAACAAAAACACATCCAAGGACCCTTTTTAGCATCAAATCCGGTTCTACAACAAAGAGAAGGGAGTAGGGTTACCTTGTGTCAGTTCCAAAACCGAGGCTAATTAATTGAGCGACTTTAAGGCCAAAGTAAACCAAGTCCCCAGGTTCGCCTCTGCTGGCATCCACACGAGTGGCCAAATGACCTCAAACGGCGGTCTTGGAAAGGGTCCAGTGCTAGCCAAGTCTAGATCCAAGAGGAAGCCAAAAACCCAGTCTCTCGAGCTACAGAACACCTTCTTGGGAGATGAGAAAATTGGATTTTCTCATGAACTATTTGAGTCTCAAGAGTCATCATCATGGGGTTTCCGTAACATTTGCTTTTATAGGAAAACCTTATCTATGAAATGATCAAAATGCCCCTCACTGCAAGTGATGATAGGTTACACACACATCCCCATGCGTTATGGCGAGTTCCACACGGCCACTAAGCTAGAAGTCTGGTGACCTATTATCTCTCTAAGTGAGGGCTTTAGGCACCCGAGGATTCAATCCGTGACATTCTCATTCATGAGATTAACTCCCTCATATTTGGATCACATCCAAATCCGTTTCATATCAGCCCCATAATGTGAGGGCATGGACAATCATGTGGCTCAGCTCGATTGTTTATGCCACCTAGTCAGTGATATTTGATCTGTCCCAGTTCATCACTCAGTAGTTATGCACTTGAAGAAATTCCTCAAGGCATTCTCACTTTGGCTAGAGATTCTTGAGTAATGATTCCAACAAGAGGCCTTAAGTATACCCTCCCTCTATTAGGAGTGGCGAATACCTACTTTTTCAATTACCTTGAACACCTCAAATTATACTGATCCTAAATCCATGAGAGATCACTGAGAAGTAATAAGGATTAAGAATTGAGAAGTGCAATCCCGGCGTCGAGATATCCTTGAGCACCTCGAAGTCCCCAGGATACTTGCACCATTCTTATGATGAAATGATAAATCCTACGTTTAAATAGATGATCCGTATGATTGTCTCATTATAGGTCTTCGATATCTTAAGCACTCTTGTAAAACGTGCATGCAGACTCACGATGAAACTCGTGATCATGATTTATAAGATCACATTCGCGATCGATCGAGGAGCATGACATATGCTAGTGCGTCTCAGGTCTTGTTGATCCATATTTAGGAATAATTTAGACACTAACATAATTGCATGATAGGAATCTTATTATCGTGATCCCGTCGATTTCCTTCATGTTATATTATGTATCATGGAAACTTTTATTAATTATATTAAAGATCTATATCAATTTAATGTATGAATACCGAATTAACGAAAAAGCCTTACATATTAAATAATATGTTGTGCGTACAATAAGTGCTAATGGCGATTGCCTTTAGAGCACTTCTCGAACGGACATTTGGGCCTCCGAGGCTTATGCAAACAAAATGAGATCATTTGCAAAAAAGAGATGGGACAGAGGAGGTCATGTTCTAGAAATTTTGATTAGTTTCCACTTTCTGTTATTAACTGCATGTTAGATGATGTGGCCTAGCCGTTCCTTGCAAAGCACGAAAAGGTATGGAATGGCGTCCCCCCGCCGAATCCCCCTTGAAGGCTTGAATTAGGTTGAATTTTTTCCATTCCAGACAATGGACATTTTCGTAGATTCCACACATTGCATAATGTTCCGAATCCAAGGAAAAGGAAGGCCGGTCTTGCCTAGAGTGTCTCATATGAAGCCCTAAGATAGGCGTTCATAAGCTTTCTCCATATCCACTTTTATCAGCATAAAACCTTTCTTTTGTTTCCTCTATCTCATAGAATGGAGGACCTCCTGGTAAATGACATTGTCAGTACATTGCCGCCTTGGGATGAAGCTTCATTGGTTCGGAGCTACTAGGTGTCCCATGATTGGTTTTGGTTACTCCTGGTAGATAATGATGTTGTCATTTAGTTTTTATCAAAAATATTTGATTTATTTAAGGTGACTTAGATTAGAATTAATAAATTATTTTAAGTTACTGAGTTGATTTACCAAACACCCACTTAATATTTACTATATAACATCAATATATGAAAATTTCAAAATTACATATATGAAAATAACATATTTATCATTAAATATAAAAATTGATATCATAATCTTCTTATAATTGACCATCAAATTTTGATTGGAAATAGTGAATGAAATTAATGACATTCTTTGAATAATTCTCTCTTTGAATTCTAGAAATCTAAGTTTATTACCTTATTTGAGGAGTCAGAGAATCCAAAATGCTTGACATTATGGAATTTCATTTGTCACCCTCTTTCGATAGTCTATATATAGGACATCAAAATCTTCAAAACAAGACACATTAAAGTACGTAAAGAGTCTTGATTTCCTTCCACCTTTATTCCTCTGTCGATGATAGCTTTAAACACACCTTCAGTTTGTTGGAGTGGCTGCAAAATGCTTTTGCAGACCATTTGTTCAATAGTTTAAAGGAGATGCCGTGACTCTTAAAATATCTATGGAAAATGACGAATCTATTTTAAAGGGTTAATGGACTTACACAAGACTCGTTTATTTCTGTGTTACTCTTCTTCTTTTCTAGTTTCTTTTGATAGTGTCTTGTTCTAACTTGTTGGGTGTTGATCTTGAAGTTATATAACTGATTTGTGATTACCAATATTTTGTCTGATCTCCGAGGCATGAGCGGCGCAATGTGAATTTTCAAAAAGGACGATCCGACGACGGTGTGCCAGCTTCTTCTCAGATGGTCGTGTGATGGAGGAAGAAAAGGATGTTGAGATAATTCAATTGCATACTCTTTCCGTAGGGATCTTCCTAATTTATGTGATCTCTGCCTTCCCAAATCTCCGTTCTTATTTTATAATAAGATCTCTGTTTTCCTTACATGATTATCCTTTAAGGGATAAAATATGTTTTTCCTTGGCTGGGCGATTATCCTTGAGAAATAAGGATAAAATCTATTTTCCTTATTAATAATTATCCTTCCAAATAAAGTGATTTAAATTATAAATTCAGGGATAAATATCTACTTTGCGTATTTTCCCATAACAAATTTCCCATATGCGGTAAGATGGTCAGTTGGGGTGACTCAGGATCCCAAACGGGTTCTAGGACTGCACCTTCTAGTGGGTTCTCGTGTGGTTTTAATATAATGCGGCCGGTCAAATTACTTATACACTGCAAGGCGCCTGTGCTTATCGAAAGGTCTAGGCCTAAAAGCCATTTATCTATAATGCCCCCATTTTTCCTACCGGCGTTGGTACTTCTTTAGTCTTAAAAAATACTCTGCTTTTAAACCTTGAGCGGAGAAAGTCAAGGGACCGAGAATTAATGCGCGTATCAATGCCGTTGCTGATATAAAGACGTGTAAGGAATTTGATGTTTTCAGCAACATCGGGCCGATGGCTCGAGATCACCGAGAGGGAGCGCAATGAGTCGCTTCGTCTGCGGAAGAACTTGTAAGAGCAGTTTAGCCTCTTCTTACATAGCCCCCGCTATACCCCGGGTCTCGCGCTGCAGAGGTCGCTGGGGTGAACATTTCCTTTGTTTTGCAATCTTCGTCAATCTCGGTAGTCTTGCTAGGGTTTGTTCGAGAGCCTCAAGCCGAGATCGCCGAAAGGGCCTTAGTTAGCTTCGTCCACCCTCGACCGCTCACCTGAGGAATAAGACTCACAGCCGCCCCCAAGTGGTGAAGCGGAAAGGCGCATGTCGAGAGCCATTGTTGTGTTTAAACATGCGCCACGGCCAGAGTCTAAAAGTCCGGTCTTTTAAAAGTACAAGTGTGCTTAGAGTCAATAACTGTCTTTTGAAAGTGTTAGACTACCGTAGCGAGAAGTTCCTTATTAAGAAAGCCGACGGCTTAGAGCCAAAAGTCTAGCATTAAGAAAGTGTCAAATGGCTTCTAGAAATTGCTAGACGGCTTTGGGAGCCAAGTCCTACAGCAAGAAAATGCTGACGGCCGAGCCGTAAGTCCCATTAAATGAACCAGCCGGGCATTAACTATGCCGGCCTGACAGACAAATGCTACTTGACTTTTTAACTGAGCTTAGTCAAGATTAGCTATGTCGGGCCGGATAGGGCATTTAGCGCCACTGATTCTTAGGCTCTGAGCTAAATTGGCCTGATAGGCATTTAGCTTCATCTCACTTTAATTCAGCTAGTCAGGGCAATAGCCATACCGGCCTGGAGCATGGCATTTAGCGCCTATCCGAACTTAATCCTGAGCTACTGACATTAGTCATGTTAGTCGATAGGCATTTAGCGCCATCCCATTCTTTAATATGAGCCTACTGACATTAGCCATGCTCGCCTGATAGTGGTACTTTAGCCCGACCGATTCTAGTATGAGCCATCAGATTAGCTGGTGCCGAGCCGACTGTGTCATGTAGCGTTATCCTGGATTCTTTGTTCTCAGCCTACTGGCAAAAGAATAGTGTCAGCCTGATGTGTCATGTAACATTTCATCCCACTTTTATTCCAGTCGATTGGCATAGCTATGCTGCCGAATAGTCATAGCGCTTATTCGCTTTTATTCGAAATATTGGGTATTACGAGGTTGGTTTGACAAATCATGTAAAGTACATCCCGACTTTTAAGTGGACCGCTTAGATGTTATCCGTACTGGGCCTGATAGGTCATTTATCACATTATTCTGCTTTAATATTGACTAGCTAGATGTTATCTATACGGGCCTGATATAACATTTGATCGCGCCATCCCAAGCTTTTAAGTCGACTCAGCTTAGATGTTATCTACACTAGGCCTTCCGATAGGTCATTTATCAGACCATCTAGGTTTTTAATGTCGACCCGCCAGATGTTATCTACACTGCCCGATAGTGTCATTTATCACGCCATCCGTGCTTTTAAGTCGATAAGTTGGGATGTTATTTATACTGGGTCGATAGCTCATTTATCGCACCATCCTGCTTTAATACAACTAGCTTAGATGTTATCTATCATGGGCCGGACAAGTCATTTACTGTGCTATTCGGGCTTTTAATGTTGACCAGTTAGATGTTATTTATACTAGGTCGGACAGGTCATTTATTGCGCCATCCGGGCTTTTAATGTCGGTTTTCGCTTAATGCTATCGATACCGGCCGACGGCCATTTATCGCTCCATCCGGCTTTAATGTTGATCATTAGATGTTACCTATACCGGCAAGATAGGCCACGACGCGGGCCATCCCGCTTTTAATGTTGAATAGTTAGATGTTATTTATACTTGGCCGAACAGGTCATTTACTGCGCCATCCTGGCTTTTAATGTTGACCAGTTAGATGTTATCTATCTTGGCCTGACAAGTCATTTATCGTGCTAACTGAGCTAAGTCAACGCTTATATGTTATCTATACCGGGCCGGACAGTCACGATCGCTATCCCGCGAATTAATCCGCTGGGACAAGCATTCATATCGCAGCCTGGATAGCTCGCTTATCGGCGCCTTATTCTCGGCTTTTAATGTCGACTCAGCTAGACAAGATCTATACCGGGCCTGACAAAAGCTCATTTATAGATCATCATCCGCTTTCACGTTGACTCGCCAGATGTTATCTATACTCAGCCTGACAGTCATTTCATCGCGCCATCCGAGCTTTTAAGTGGGCTATTGCAAAGATTGATAGAATGTTTTAAATAAAACTTATCGATAATAATTTTCCAGTTCACTGATTCGATCCGAAACCATCGGTCATTATTTTCACAAGTAGTTTTCAATATGATCTCCTGCAACTCCTTCCACCTTTCTTCGCTCCTTTGCTTTATCTCCATGCCCCGCCGCCAATGGAAGAATCGACCGCGACCGGGTCATCAAGTCGCATGACACGCTGACGCCCGACGAATCGTATGTGGAATGCAGGGATCGATCGAGATCCGCATTTAATGCAGGGTTACTAGACAGCCGTTGGAGCTGCCTCGCCAATCATTGGCGAAACTTTTTTGTTCGATTCCCACAGAAGGTGCCAATTGTGATTACCAATTTTTTGTCTGATCTCCGAGGCATGAACGACACAATGTGAACCTGCAAAAAGGGCGATCCGACGCACGGCAGCTACCATCCGATGATTAAGTCGCAAGAAGGGAGAGGAAGAATACAGGTCGAGATAGCTGAATCGCGATACCTCTTCTGCGGATCTTCCCAATTTATAGGGCTTGTTCCTAAATCTCCGTTCTTATTTTAGGAATAAGATATATTTTTCCTTATTAAGGATTATCCTTTTAAGGGATAAAATCTATTTTTCCTTATTAAGGATTATCTTTTTGAGAAATAAAGGATAAAATATGTTTTTCTTATTAAAGACTATCCTTTCAAATAAAGGATTTAGAAATTAGGAAATTCGGGGATAAATATATACTTTGCGTATTTTTCCATAACAAATTTCTTATATGCGGTAAGTATTTATTGTACGTGACTGGCATCCCGACGGAGCTCTAGGACTGCACCTTCTCATGCTCATGCTTTAATATGTTTCTGACCGCCTGAGGCCGCTTCATGAGGTGAGCTAGGCAGTGGGCTTGCGCGGGTGCCAAGCCTATTGAGCAGTGGGTCTGGACCTAAAAAGTCATGGTACCCACATGATTTGCTTAACCAAGCTTGTTTAGTGCCGCATAGGTGTTTTCTTATAATTTTTACTTCACGTGTTACTTTGATTATTTTATTTTTTAGTTCAATTTTGTGTGCAATAAAACTTATGATAGTAAGTCTACGACTAGTGAAAATATAAAAATTTATACAAAAATTCGGTATAATTTTAAATTTATTTATTAGATTCCTTTAACAAAAGTATTAATATATGTTTTTTAAACCCAACTCAAGCCCACGTTTGTTCTGTTAAATTTGGATTGGATTGGGCTCAATAAATTAATTAAAATTCTGAATTAGGAATCTTCAACACAAAAGACGAAACCTACCAAGTACCTACCATCATGGATAACTTGAATTGGATTGGATGAATGGGTGACCTAACAATTAACATCGAACCTATATTCCACAGACCATATAAAATCGACTGGGGAAAGTGACACTCTTTCTAATTTCTGCAAAGCCGATCTTACTGACTGCATTTTTTATGACAAATAAAAACGGGGAAGACTGGAATAAAAATTGTGCATATCGACGTATCCTAATAGGTTTGCAACTCATTAGCTTAAATTTGCCCACCCATTTTGTCCATTTTAACTTTTTTTAATTTAAATAATTTTTAATGGCTATATGATATTTTTTAATTATTAAAAATATTTATTTTTCTATAATCTAAGAATACAATAATAAATTATAAGTATTTATAAAAACTTATTTTATAAAATATGAAATTATAAAATCAAGTATTTATTATTATTTAATCTTTAATATTAGGTCCATAGTCTGTGTCTGCATAGAGTTTTGGCTGTGCAAGTCCGCGCGGGCTCGAATATCGTTTTGACCAGTAACCTTAATTAGCTCAGCCCGTTTCCCCCCGCTATAAAATTGACAAAAGGGTCAAGGTGTTTGTTGTTTTGCTTTTGCCTCAATCATAGAGCCATGGCTGTGTGGTTGTACAATTGTACTGCAGGCAACCCCCTTTCGGTACTTCAATTCCCATATGCTTCGTCAAAATATGGAAAATATTGTACTCAAAACCTTGTTTTCCACGTCTTATCCTTCCAAAATCAAACCTTTGACCCTAACCTATTATGAAGATTATTACCATATCACCGCAACTGGTAGTACAATCATGGAGTTCCTCTATACCATCGAAGCCGCCGCCTCCTTCTTTACATAGCTATCCACTTCTTCTCCTAATTTTCTCATACACAGAGAGAAAGAAAGAGGAGAGAGAGAGAAAAAGAGAGAGAGCATGAAGTCAATGAACAGCACAGACATGGTTGACATGATCAGCACAGCCATGGGTGACATGAACAGTACAGCCATGGGTGACATGAACAGAAATAGGTATGGCAGACATGGGAGGGGGCCAAATGATGATGATGAGCCAGATGACATTTTATTGGGAAAGAGTACAGAGATCTTCTTCTCCGGCTGGCTGGCCCAAGCTCCGGGATGTATGCAGGCCTGGTTATGGTGTTTGTGATCGCAATGCTTGTGGAGTGGATTTCACACTCTAAATTCATAAACTCCACCACCAATAATAAGATTGTGGTTGGTCTTCTCCAAACAGCTATGTATGGTGTGAGGATTGGTTTGGCCTACTTGGTGATGCTTGCTGTCATGTCCTTCAATGTTGGGGTGCTGCTTGCGGCCATTGCTGGATACACCACTGGCTTCTTGCTTTTTGGGAGTAGGGTTTTCAGGGATTCTTCACAGATGCTGCCCTATGAAAAAGCCTTCGATCTTCCTCCTTTGAATTGCTGATGTGATGATCATTACATGTTTTGTTCATCTGTCTTTGTACGACCACCATTTTTCTTCTTCTTCATTTTCTTGGGATTTTGATGGCTTTTTCATGGCATCCTTTAAATTACCACAAATGCTATGTTCAATTATTAACCGAAACAGGAAACCAAATCCAAATTATTTTGAAGTTCATGAATGAAGGCTTGATTTTTATGACATTTGATACATTAAAATAGAAAATAAGCACTCGTTATATATAATTCATTAAAACGTGGAATGAATTGCGATATTTATAAGTGCGAATCACATGAATGCATTCTATTAATATATTAATTAAGACTTTTATATATATATATATATATATATATATATATATATATATATATATATATATATATATATATATATATAAGATCCCCGATAGTAAAAGATAAGTGAGAACAGGATCCCTGAGTTCTCTTTCTTCTCTCTCTTTCATTATTTATAACACGTTATCATCACAAGAAATGCATTGCATAAAAGCTCACAAAACTGCATGATACGAAGATGATTTTTCATTTTTCCTTTTCTTTCTTTTCTAAATAAAATTTTATAGACAGAAGCTATAAAACTGGACATTATTCATAGCATTTAAGCTACTTAAAATCTTAATATAAAAAGATTTCTTTTCATTAATGATTCATAACTGAAAATATGCACTTTCTCTATGTGATAGACTGAGGAAATCTGGAACCATAACCCCAAGCTCATTTTAAAACATTACCACTTTGAGCTCATATATATTATTATTAAATTTTGCTGGTTAAGTTATAATTTTCTTTATATCTTTTCACTTATTTATATTGTTAATTATTTTAGAAAATGACTAATATCAATTAAGTCAATTTGTCATCTTGGATATTTCTATAAAGAATTATTTATCTTGATATTGAATGTCGAATCCACTTGGATTCTATGAATCTTAGAAATACTATCAAAGAAGGAAATACCGTGATCCCAACAGATCGCTGCTAAAAGCTTTAATATTCCTTTTGTCATCATATCACGTATGCCTCAAAGTCGACATTCGACGGCCATGATCTATCGATCATTTGGTAAAGTTTGAAAGAACGGTATGACCATTAAAAGATCGTGAATACTTCAAAGGCCGCTTATGATTGGATCTACGATAATTACAAGATTTTAAGTCGGTTAGTGACTATAACTCAGCCTTGTTCAAAATTAGCTCTCAGCTAAAATTATGTGGAGAAAAGGTCTCGAATGAGGATATGCTTGAGAAAACATATACCATATTTCACGCCTAAATATGCTCAGAAGAATATGTAGAGCTGCTTTACCAAATATTATGAGTGCCAATTGCATATCTTTCAGAAATTTAAATAGAATAATGAATTGCTAAGTAAAAATCACCAATCTCACCCTACCGGATCTATATCATTGCTTGAAGCCAATGCCACAATTCAAACTAATAGACGTTGGCATAGGTGTGGGTGTGGGCGTGGATATTTTTATGGACAAGGCCGAGGCCATAGTCGTGGTCACTATATTTCTTGGAATCAAGGTGATTATAATCAATCTCACAATAAGAAAAACAACTCCACAATCGCTCGGAATCATTCGTAATATTACCGGAAAGGCAATGTGGCCACATAACAAAAGTAAGCATGAACAACGTTACAGATGCGTGAATTTAAAATTATCGGGTCACGCATCGTTGTAATGACCAAGATTTTAATGACCTTTAATGCTCTAATGTTTAGTGCCGAACCAACCGGCACTAACTTTATTAATTCGGGTCAAGGGATAATGGATCTTGATGATCCTTATCGTCCTCCAAGAAGCCAACAATCAAATTGACGACAATTTCATCGAGCAATGACGGGCGCAATACCTTTAACTTATTTCTCATATCTCTCGACTTTGAAGATCCGCGGAAAATTGACCATTTGATTGGTGATGACAATGTGTGCTATTATTAACATATATGCTTATTATGTTACTTTTTATTACATATTTAATACAAACTGAGTTCTTCTATTTAAATTTTGTCTTTCTTTTAAAGATATATGGATCATTCACCTGAAGATATACGTGATAAGAAATACTTTTCAAACTTAACTTTAGTTCCATTTAATGTTCAAACTATCTCAGGTCCCGTTGACCTAATTAAAGGCTCCGAAGAGCTACTATTGTTTTGCCTAATGACATATAGTTTCAAATTGATGATGCCCTTTATTCTAATAAATCTAATCAAAATTTACTTAGTTTCAAGGATATGTTCACGAAATGGGTATCATATTGAAACTATGAGTCATAATGAAATGAGTATTTACTCATTACTGAGCAAAAACAAATCTTGGAACAATTGATTTCTTCATCATATGGATTATATCAAACAACTATTAGACCTCTTGAATCTCATGCTATTATGAACAAGAAGTTCAATGACCCAAAAACATTTTTACAAAGGGATGAATCGCCTCGACACTCGACCTTCAATGATGTAGTCGTATAGTTCAAAATTTGTCTGTATCCATTAAAAAGGTACAAATTTTGAAATATCATGGATTTTAGTTGTACTTACTTTGTTCTTAAGGCAAATTAATTATTAGAATTTCTTTTACAAAGATCAAGGCGTTTGAATCCCTTTACATTTCTAAACGTGATTCGCGAGATATTTGCGCGTCTATTCACCCACCTATCGACTTTTTCATTATTTTATTGCTTAATCAGTCCACTGGGATATTCTCATGTATGCCTCTTTCTACCTGCATCATTGCATTTGCCGACACAACAGATAATTCGCCAGTGGCACAATTCCCGATCATCCTATCAAGACAATTGCCTGATAATGTCAGGAATTCATATCTCAAGCCTTCCTTGATATTGTACATTCATCGAATAGAGCGTTCAATACTCAATGGGTCAATAACTTTATCAAACGCCCTGCACTAATCGTTAAAACCATTACTAATACCAAATTACCTTTATCAGCATGGGTCAGCGCAAGATTCATGCTGCAAATTTAATTCGCCTCCGTCCTACAACCAATCAATACTTCTCCCCATTACAACTTGTTCTAGGTTATCAACTTAATATTTCACATTTACTTTTGCTTTGGCCAGTTAGCGAGGTTCCCTTGCACCCACTCATCGAATTAAACTAGATCCTCAACGTCGCCTTGGCATTTATGTCGGCCACCTTCATCTGTTATTAACTATATGCTCTCACAAGTGAGGCTTCATTATAACTGGAAACGGGCTTCCGCCCCGCCCATTCGGCCGCGGCCAAATGGGCTCCGCGAGTTTGGCCCACATTTTTTCCGGCGCTGACTGTACCAGCCCTGCCTGATGCGGGCTTAAGGCTAAAGCTGCCAAACGGCCAAAATTAAAAAAATGCTAAAACTTGTAATTTATCTAATTTTGTCATTCTTCAAATAAAAAAAAAAACACAAGCGTTAATAATAATTAATGCATAAATGATGTGTTTTGACAATATAATAATATTAAGTTTTAAATAACTAAGAAATAATGCTAAACATCATTATAAATTTATAACCAAACCAACTAGTAGCATAAACAACTAACTACAATCACATAATAATTAGAATTAATGAAGTACCAAACCAATCAAGTTCAAAGTTTCATGATAAAAATGAAATATCAAATCATAAACAGTTAAAGTGTAATAAAACAAAACTAACAACATGTTCATATTCAAAGTACTAAACAAAATAAAGTGACAAATAAATTATATTTTAAAAACTACAAATCTAAAGTTTCAAATGAAATCCACTATGCCCTTAATCTTCATCTTCATTAGTATGATCACTATAGGATTTAGAAAAAAATCCCAATAAGTCATATATATGTCATTTTTTAAAAATTAATTAAAAATAAAAATTTCAACAATCTGCTCACTTGACTCCCTTAACCCGATGGGCCGTGCTAATCTGGGTGTGGCCAATAAGCCTGATTTATTCCACCGCTAATTTCATGGCTCAAATTCTCCAAAAATATAGGGCCACTCACGCCTCACGGCTCACCCAAACATTCCCGCTCTAGTTTTTATTGCTTCGATTTCAAGTAGATCAAGCCATTTTATCAAGATGGCCGCCATTGTGGGGAGAAAAGCCAATTTGTAAGAATTGACGAGAAATACATGGACTAATCATCTTCAAGAATGCCTATAAGATAAAAGAGTGTTAAAATCTCAGTGACATGCAATCAAAGAAACATAATGATTAATCGCACCTTCATATGAGAGCGTCAAGGTCACAAGCATACCACCATCAAAACATGATCGTTGAAAACAAGTCGGGTATGTGAAAACTGCTTTTCAATTTCAAATAAGATTATTATTCACATTATAGTTGCAAACCATATAATTATTTACATTTTAACTCAGAGGCATGGGAATAAGAGCCACCATCTCCATATTAAATCAAAACAAATATTGATAGCGAGTATAAAGACATAGACGATTATGTGAATCTCCAAAGGGAGAAACAGAGACCAGGGTGCACAATTATGTGTGATGGATGACCGATCCCACTTAAATTACATCATTAATTTCATGATATATTGTAAAAGGGAACACAATTTTTCTTAAGTCCAAGTAACGATTCGATATCATCAAAGACAACAAATACATTTATGAATTGTCAAAGACTTTACAAAGCGATAATACAATAATGTTGTACAAATCGTTACTGACAATGGATCAATATCAGGAAGGTCAAATTGTTAATGAAGAAGTGTTCTATATTTGACTCTATGTGCAAAGACATTGCATCAACCTTATGTTTGAAGATATTGGTAACGAGAAAGTAAGCCCACTTGATTACTAATGCACTAAATATCACCAACTTTGTCTAATAATCATGGTTAGTTGTTGCAATAATGAGAAAGGTTTATGTGGGTATATCAGGCATCTGTGGGCAACAAGATTTATACAAATTACATCACCCTTAAAGGTGTTTTCTAAAAAAGATCATTCTGAAGAAGATATTTATTAGTGATGAATGAGTCATGTTTAGCCCTACCACCGTTTGACGTGAGGTCAGCTAGGGACTCATGTTTAATCATCCATATCAGAAGGTCTTAACCTATGTTAATCTACGATAAGACTATATACACATTTTCAGACAGCCGATTCTCAAATCATTCCAACAATGCCATTTGTGTACGAATGATTCAGTAACATGTTAATGCACCAAAGAATGGGTCAAAAACAATCATCGCAGATCGTTAGGATAAAACCCTCAAACATCCTCTTCACGCCAAGCAGTAACCTTTCCATATCACAATCACTTTTAAAGCATATTATTTCAACCATTAGTCACATACTAATTCTAAATCACTTTGTAGTGATATTATCTTAATCCAAAGATTTCAACATGCACTGTTAGTAGTGAATCGAGCTACTCCAAGATGTTCGTGAAGTATTTGGAAAATTATCTGCTACTACTGTAGGTCTTGGTTATATTGGAAATGAAGTATATTAATAGACTATACTTCTAATTAATCGATTCAACTTATCATTACACTACATGACATCGGTCGCTCATTTTAATCAAATTTATAACGTTTTTACGCCAAGTATTTTATCAGTGATCTAAAGAAGAATAGCATCAAGAGATTTAATGGTTCCCGTGAGTGTCGTTTCTCATTAAAAGTTTAAAAGTAAAGTCTATTACCATGTTATTAGATTTCGAATGTTAGTAATTTTAAGCCAGAAGGAATGGTGGTTCATGTATAAACCATCGCCTCCACATCGGCGAATTTCATTCTATTGCTATTTCCCAAACAACATCATCTTCAATACGCGAGAATCGAAAGACATTCGCTTTCTGATCCATACAAAACAAAGAAACTCCAAGAACCTACCCGACTCAACAATTAATTTTTTGTTACTACAACATGAAACTAAAGATACGATATGCGCGCAGCATCAAGCAAAGTCACAAAATTACTTTGATTTACTCGACATTTCGTTCCAGCTTGGTGAAGAAGAGGATAATCAATTATTCCAATGGCTAGAACTCCACTTAGACGTATGAAACAAATCCCGATCCACAATCACGCGCACGCCTGATAAGCAGGTGCAGACGCTGACTGCCATCCCAATGTCTTATAATGAAGTTTCACTAAGAGATCAGAGAATCACTTACGTTGTTTCACCCTCGATTCAAGTCATAACATAGCGTAAGAGACCTGGCGGTCGGGTAATTTACCACAAAGGCGGCTATCAAGAGATGGACCAACGAGTCATTAAGAATGATACCTAAATCTACTTTCGCGCACTCAGATCAACCGTCACATCCATCAGTCCATTCACCGCCAAGACGACACACATTATGATGGCACGGGGAAGACGACAAATGAAGAGTCGGGTCCAAGTATTGGTTCGCTGAGCCACAGGCCAACGTACAGCGATGACACAAACACAACGGCATTCGCTTTCGCTTGGGCCAGCCAATAAGCACAAGACTCAACACAACGATTCATCCAACGACGAACGTTTTCCTCCTTACACAACGAAAGTTACGGTCGTTTCTTCACATCCTTCGATTCCATCATGAATATAACGATTAACTACCCTTAGATGCACAAATGCCATTCCAAATTTATATCAACGCAATACGATTTCAACAAAGACATGGAAACCCCCAATTTTCACCGCACAGAGGCCATAGCATACAAGACATTTACGCATTTACACGCTCGATCTTATAATCAATATTATCTAACACTAAGGCCTTCTTGCCAGACGCCTTCACCAAGACGATCCTCTCGCTAAACGCCGCAATTCGGTGCCCACATCGATCTTCATTTCAGCGAAAGACCATAAGAATGTAATATTAATATTCATATTTTATTGTTAATGTCATCTTACACTTATTGTTATTTCGTTTAATTTCTAAACATTTTAATTTATTTATATATCATATCATGTAAAATATCCACCGATATATTCCTCGATATATCCGTGAATTCAAATACCAATATATCCGTCGAAACCGAAGAGCTTTAACACTTATTGTTATACAACTAAAAACCCATTTTGTATTTTGATTCCAATTTTTAATGTGATTTTTTTAACCTTTCTATTTCTTTCCTTATTTTCGGGAACCAAACACTCAGTTCGGCATTGGAGCCAAAAATCTCGGGACAGGCAGGGGTCTAAACGTGAATCAGTTGGGTCAAAATTTCTAATAAATACACCCCTTTCATTCTTGAAAATGACAGAAATACCCTTTTCTTCCACTCATGACACGTGGCGAGTGTAAATATATGTAACTGCATCCAGTGCGGTACGTCACACGGTGGAACCTCAGTCACGCATTTACTTCAACGTGGGATCACTTTCACCGAAACAATAGAGAGAGAAAAGAAAACAGAAGGTGTGAGGGAGAGAGAGAGAGAGAGAGAGGAGAGAATAGTGAGAGAAAGTCCCATGAACAGCAGGGATGAATGGCGAAATCGCACCACCGCCAGGTCCTCCACCACCACCACCACTGCCGCCGCAGCCAATGAACGACATTCACGACCAGAAGCCTCACCGCGTGGTGATGCACCCCACCTTCTTCTGGGGGAAGAACGCCGAGATACTCTTCTCCGGCTGGCCCGGCACTCGCACCGGCATGTACGTCCTGTCCCTGGTTTTCATCTTCGTCGTCTCCGTGCTTGTTGAAATGCTCTCATATTCCCAACTCATCAAATCCTCCGGAAACAACAACAATCTATTGGGTGGCGCAGCCGAGACCATCATTCATGGAGTCAGGGTGGGGCTTGCTTACATGGTGATGCTTGCACTCATGTCTTTCAATGTTGGAATCTTCATTGCGGCTGTTGCTGGACATTGTATTGGGTTTTTCTTCTTTCGGAGTAGGGTTTTTAGAGACAAGATCTGGATCTTCTGCCCCTGATCTTTCTTTACTCTAAGTTGCTGATTTTTCAGTTTTATGTTATAGGATATTCATCTTCTTCTATTTTTGTTTCCTTCTTTTATTTTCTTCTGAATGTTGTAGGGCGTAGGCTATATGTTATATAAATATTGTCTACTATGTCTGAGCTTTTCTGTTCTTTAATGGAAAATGATATAAAAATCCACCATGGGATGCCATGCCATTGTTTTCGATCCATCCGAGGTTCATATACACTGAAAAAGGAATTGGTTTTGTTTTATTTTTTAAAAAGCACTATTTTGGTTGGTGATGGTGACTGGTGATCGTGTGTTTGTGTGGATGTGAGAGAAAGTAAGAAGATGAAGGTTGTGGTTAGAGCTTCAGAGGAGATGGAAGGAATGGGAAAGTGGGTATGGTTGACCCAATATTGTTTCCGTTTCTGCCTTACAGATATTACTATTTATCTCCGCCATTGTAGCTCAGCACTTTTCTTTTCATTTGTAGATAGGCAAATTTTGAGTCTAGTAAATGATATACATGATCCAGAACACAAGGCCGAATATTCCAAAGAAAGGTTACTCTTTAGTTTAAGACCAGTTTGGTATTTATTTTTCCATGACAATTTTTTGAAAACAATTTCTGAGAATAATTTTTGGAAAATGTTATGAGATGTTTTATAAAAAAAAATTCTCAAAATTTATTTTAATATTCTTAAATAATTTTATATCTAATGTTTTATTTTATCATCCTTTTATATATAATTATTTTTTAAAACAATTCTTATAAATACTTTATTTTATGTCCTTAAAAAATAGAAATATATTTTTGTTTTTAAAAAGAAATTATTCTTAAAAACAATTAACAAATGGTTTTAAGATTTTCCAATATTCATATCCGATTAAATAATTTAAATTAAAAATCTATTTAAAATTAGAAAATTATGAAATTTATTTATATATACATATATATATATATATATATATATACATATATATATATATATCATTATAAATAAAATTACATTGTGTAGTTTAAAAATAATAACATATATAGCTAGGGGGCGAATCACAAGGGCTAGTAGATATATATATATATATATATATATATATATATATATATATATATTATAAATAAAATTACATTGTAGTTAAAATAACATATGGCTAGGGGGCGAGTCTAAGGGCTAGTAGTCAAGCCTATTACGAGATATACGACCCGACCTTTTAAAATATTGGATTTGGAGTTTGGCTGTTTGGTTTTAGGGTTAAGCTTTAACCCATTTGAAATTTAGATTGGGCTGAAATTTAGGATCTCAGTTTTTGGAACCACTAATTTGATATTGATAGTCAATTTAAGTTATTTTGTTAAAGTCAAGTATAAGAAATGAGGAAGACTCGTGGGAAACCTGTTTTGTTGTTATGTACGATTTTGTTTTATTTTATTCCATGAAATTTGTATCATACAGTTATAGACATAGCTTTGCTATTTGGTTTGATAATGGAAGTTATTTAACTTTTTTCCTAAGCTTAGTTAAGCTTATTTTATTTAAGGTCGATTCTTGCCCTTCGGGTGTTGTGTACATGTATACACACGTTTGTACATGGAATTGATTGTTTGTTATGAATCCATTTGGCTCCCTTGTAAAGCCAATTTTCAAAAGGTAGTAGACCTCTGGTATTGAAAATTAAAATGATAAAGTCAATACTCATAATATAAGCCAAAAATTTGAAGTGACATTTCTCAAAATAGCACGAGTCATGCCTTACAAGAGAGAGATGGCACAAATAGACCCAAAAACTGTACTGCTTTCTTCTTCAAATACTTGGAAATTAACTGACAAAGATGGTGACTTACAAGACTTGGTTAATTAATAATATTCCACCAAAGCATCTTCTACATTGGACTTTTCATTAGTTCCCTTGCCAACCATTTTGCACTAACTAATTTAAACTATCTTCTTGGATTATACTACCTTTATTTTCATTAATATTTCTATCAACTCTTTTGAAAAGAATTTAGTTTCAAAATATGGCCACAAATTTTAGTAAAATTAATGTTTTTCATTTACAAGTCTATTGATAGAAACTTAGGATATTGTTAACAGATGTTTGGGGATAAAAATTTGAGTGTTTATTTATTTGGTTTTATGGTTCCAGCATTTTAATTCTGATATAATAAATTATTCCGGTGAGGCTGAATTTGGGATGTCTTATATCTCTATATTTACGATAAGTACATAAATTTGAGGTCTATTCCCCCTCACCCTTACTTTAACCCATAATTATTAGACTAGGTCTCATATGGCAAAAAAGCGATAAGTTGTTAAATATATCATTTTTATTTTATTTTTCATATGAAGGCTTAATATTAAGTTAATAGGTATGTTATGTTCGCATTAAATATCATATTAAAGAATATTATGTCTTATTAAGAATCATATACATCCTAATGTACATATCCTACTATTCTAATCAAAAGATATTTCTAATAATTTCATAATTTCACCAATTTTCTTAATTAATTTTTATTAAATAAAATTCTCTCAAGTCAACATATTTTTTAAATGAGAAATATAATCTTATTTTTCCAACCGTGGTATCTCAAAATACTGACAATTTTCTTGTGAAATTAATTAAATCATAAAAATTATTTTCCTCCACTTACTTGTATAATTATTAAATATGCTTTTATCTTTTGAACCAACATTTATATTTCCTATGTAAAGGGAAAAGAAATAAAAGATTATAGCTCACTTGGAACTCATTTGAATTTTTTTTAAGGTAATTTGATTAAAAGACTTTTTTCTTCAAAAAAGAAAAGGGACATTTTTTAAAGCTAATTATTTTAATACAATGTAACCAAATCATTTACATTAAGACTTGAAGCTTTCTAAACAACTGAGCCTAGTCTTTTTGAAACTCAATTTAGAAATTTGACAATCCATTAATTTTTTTTACCCTAATTTGACAAAAAATGTCATTGTTTTTATAAAGATAACCAAGATAATATAAATGTATGAAATGGAAGATAACATCTTTCAAGAAAAAAACATGGGAAATATTAGATTGACATGTTTTAAGTTATTTGATGTTTTTTACCCAAATATTTATTTTTTTGAGGAAAAAACCATTTTCCTAATAATATAGCTTGTACTACACATTTTTCAATTGCTCGTACATACCAATATTATCGTCTATCTATATATATATATATATATATATATATATATATATGAACCCCATCAAACTCTTCCCAGAACAGAAAAATCCATCATCGGTATGGAAGACGGTCACATGCACATGACACCACCGCCGGCGGCGAATGCCACGGGGACGCCACCGATGAACAACATGGGGATGATGATGATGCACATGACATTCTACTGGGGGAATAAAGGCGAAATTCTCTTCTCTGGCTGGCCGGGAACTCGCAGCGGCATGTACGCCTTAGCCTTGATCTTCGTCTTCCTGATGGCGATCATCGACGAGTGGCTTTCCGGTCGCCGGCCGTTCAAGCCTGGGTCGAACCACGTGGCCGCCGGGCTGGTGCAGACGGTGGTGCACGGTATTCGGATGGGTGTGGCGTATATGGTGATGCTGGCTCTGATGTCCTTCAATGGCGGAGTATTTGTGGCGGCGGTTGTCGGGCACGCGCTGGGGTTTAAGAAACTCCGGGTAGGGTTTTCATGGAATGAAACGACGTCGTTGGAGAAGACCTCGATCATCCGTGGAGTCTCTGACCAGTTGAACTGGGTGGGTTGGTGTTCAATCATAATTCATAAATACTTGTGTGTACTATTTAGTATTTAAGTGGAACTTTATTATTAGACCATATCTACTGCATCGATCTCTGTAATAACTGAAATAATGAAATTTAAGGCTTGTATTACTACTGTATATGTTGGCTCATTTTCTATTATCTTTGGGAATTCAACGCTTATTCTTGTACAAATTGGAGTGGTACTTACGCCTTACAGATTGCTTTTGTTTCTCCGGGAAGGAATTTGAGAGGGAGGGAATGGACGAGTAAAGGTAAAGAAGATAAAGATTAGAAGATAAAGGAATGATGGTTAGGCTTAAAGGGTGGAGTGAGATCCGGCTGGACGTTTTCCCAACGTTTCACCAAATCTGACCAATCCCTATTGTTTTTTTAAATAAGGTGTTAGACTAATAAAGCTATCAGGTTGTGGCATCACTCATCAGCTGACGTGACATTGGTGATGTGGCACCGTGAATCCTCCTCTGACATAGTGGAATCCGGTCTTCTTCTTCCTTTCGATCTCTTATATCTCTCTCCTCTCTAACCTTAGAGCCTCTAATTATATAAATATTTTCTTTTTATTATATTAGTAAAGTTTTTTTAAATATCATATATATCATCGTTACATAAATAATTATTGTTAAATTATTATTTTAATATATTTAAAATGTTAATTTTAAACACATAAAAAAAAAAGGATCTAATAATTAATAAAAATACAATATAAAAAAATAAACTACTTAATATTATTAAGTTTTAATCACCATTCAACTAAATAAAAATTATAATTTAGTATTAATTTAAAAAAATACACTCCTAAACATTTTTTTTCTTTTTCTTGGTACTTTTCAGAATCGATCAAACATAGCTTATATGTTAAATTGTCATATATATATATATATATATATATATATATATATATATATATATATATATATATAATTTTTTGACTCAAATGGTAGTAGAATGGGTCGAATAGATATCACGAACTCAAGCCAGAGTGCGAACTCAGCCCGATTAGGTGATAGAAGCCTAACTCAAGAAGATGTAATTCCAAGGTTTATTTCTTAAAGCCTAATAGTTATTTCTCCGGCCCATGAAACTTTACATTGAAGGAAATGGTCAGAAGACTATACAAAGTAAATATTGGAGGAAAGACACGTGGAAGAATAGTTATACAGAGAGGTTGAAGATCTGGCAAATTAAGGTAGTGAAAAAAGTCAAGGACATGTGTAAAGGTGAGATAAAAAGACTATGAGATATGAGAAAGTTATAAAAATAGTATTTCCCAAGCAAATAGTAGGGAAGAACAGTTTCTCCAGGGAAGGAGTTAACTGAAA
Source organism: Tetrastigma voinierianum (assembly GCA_016808115.1). NCBI lineage: Eukaryota > Viridiplantae > Streptophyta > Magnoliopsida > Vitales > Vitaceae > Tetrastigma > Tetrastigma voinierianum. Next base: position 114,864 of record JAEQBH010000651.1, on the reverse strand, counting down.
CCGTGGCCCTAATGGGTGAGTGGGATGATAGTTGAGGAAGGATGTGAAGAAGGGAACGTGGATAGTAACTTGAACCTCTATAAAAAGGGAATCAAATCATCGTGAGCAAAGGAATTCGATGATTGAACACTCGAAGATCGATGATTGAACACTTAAAACCAAGCAAAAGTATTTCAACATTTCCTCTGAGTTCAACAATGTCTTTTCAGTTCTAAGATTAGTTATATATGTTTTTCTTTCCAAACGATTTGTTATTTCAAATCTATCTTGCTTAAGTATTTGATTTTTTTAGTCCAAATTATATAATAAAATCATTATTTTATTGTCAGATTAAATTTCTTAACTTTCAATTAAGTCTATGTAATCTAATTTTCAAGGCATTTTTTCGTTTAGAATTTAGAGAACTGTCAAGGGAACTAGGAGATCCATTTTTCGTTTGAGTAGAAGTTAAATTTCGTTACAATTTTAATTTAAAAATATTATAATTTCCTGACAAGTGCATTCATCAATTTCCATGTTTTTTGTATGTTCCAGTAAATCATATTAAAAAAATCCACCCATCAATATCAATTAGTTGTAAGTTACTCATACGTACACATATGATAGATTTTGAATCTGTATGAACCAATTAAAAGAAGTACTATCATCATGGAAATTTTTTAAAACTTAATACTAACAAGATGGGTTGTAAATCAAAATAATATTTTTTCGTAAGTCATATATAAGGGGAATGGAATTCCATGTCTACTATAAGAGAGAGAGAGAGAATGTTCTCCTTCATTCTAGAATGTATGAGTTTTCTTTTTTAAGACATACATAAAATAGGTATAGATAAAACTTTCTACATATTTTAATTTTGATCCACTATTTTTTGCGAGGGTTGGCTCCCTTGTAAAGCCAAATTTCTAATTACTAGACCTTTGGTATTGAAAATATATAAAAATGATAAAGTCACCACCATTCATGATATAATCCAAAATTTTGAGGTGAATTTTCCCAACAAGCATTACTTATGCCTTAAAATAGAGGGATCCCACAAAATAGACAAGCCTTAATTAGCTTGCTTTCTTCTTCAAGACTTGGAAATTAAGTTCAAGGGGATTAATAATAATATTCCTCCTCAAAATAATAATAATAATAATATTCCAACAAAATCTCCTATGGATTGGACTTTCCATTATTAAGGGCGAGCTAGCAACAGGGTCATTGTTTAGATCAATCGGCAATCAGGTATCGAGGGCTTGACAGTGACATATGAGCATGCACATGCCACAAGTGGGATGGGCGTGTGCACGCCAGAGGCAGAACACAAGGTAGCGTGGAGGGGGCTATGAGTCGTGAGCCTTGAGAGCGGGCGTGCCCTCGAGGCCAAATGGCATTGAAACAACTTTAGTTCAAGACTCAATGATTCACGGGATTATGCAATTCACACCAAGTATCGCATTTTGCTACATTATTCACAAAACTTGTTCTTGTCTATCCATGATATGTACCGGTCCTTCCTCAAAGGTTCCATCTGCATCAAGAAGCTCTCCCCGATCATACATAGTCGGATGCGGGTGTACTTTTAAGAGCATGGGACATGGAATACCACATGAACACTAGATAAGTTTGGAGGTAATGTAGATAAGAATCGTACCTACCATCTCAGTACCTCAAAGGGATAAATCTCATTATCTTTCCCGTTCTTAGAACTAACCACTCTATCTTAGGCATCTTTCAAAGAAGACATGATCACCCACCTCAAACTTTAGAGGTTACTACCGTCTTTGTCGGCTAGTTCTTCTCTGAGCTACGGCCGTAGGGAAAACTTCGTATAATTCCACCTTATCGATGTGTCCTTGACCAAATCCCAACCGTAAGAGGGATCTCTCTCCCACCTCCGTCCAACAAACCGAAAATCGAACAGACCTCCCATATAGTGCCTCATAGGGTGCCATCTGTATGCTCGCTTGATAACTATTGTTATATACGAATTCCACTAAGGGTAAATGCTCTTCCCAACTACCCTTGAGATCAAGGACGCATGCTCATAGCATGTCCTCTAAAGTCTGGATGGTCATCTCCGACTGACCGTCCGTCTGGGGATGAAAAGCAATGCTCATCATCAATTGTGTCCCCATGACTCGCTGGAAACTCTTCCACGATGAGCCACACAGGATCCGTCCAGATACACTATATAAAGATCTTGGTACTTCATGTAACTAGACAATTTCTAGTATGTACAACCTGCAAAATTCCTCTAGAGTGAAGGCCATCCATACAATGAAGGTGTGTTGACTTAATAAAGCGGTCATTATCTATTTGCTTGCCTCATGCCCTCGTGATGTCCGTGGTAAGTGAGTCATAAAGTCCATCATGACATGTTTCCATTTCCACTCAACTACCTCTAAGGGCTGGAGTAATCCCGCTGGTCTCTAGTGCACAACCTTTACTTGCTGACATGTGAGACATCGACGAACAAAATCCCCAACGTGTTTCTTTATCCCATTCCAATAATATTAGCGATGAAGATCGCGGGCATTTCGTGCCACTGGATGCCTGACAAAACGAGAAACAATGGAACTCCACAGGGATCCTCTTCTCCAGTCCTTATTTGGGAACCTGACCGCCTATCACAGAAGTACCATCAGTGTGAATATTGACCTTTGTCACTGTGTCAGGTCAGTACCCGACCCTTGATGGACACTATCCAGGTGTCACGTCATGGGATTTGATCACTTTGCTCAATAGGGAGGCGTAGCCACCAAACTCCCTAAAGTACCTTGGTGGCCCACATAGTGTGGCAGGCGTCCTGACCTGGGGCATCTACTGCTCAGGGAAGCCACACTAGGTAACACTCCTCATGACTTCTGGCTGAGTTCATCAGCCACCACATTTTCCTTACTGGGATGGTAATGATGTAAAACCCGGGTAAATTTGAATTTTTTTTCGAAAAATGGCAAAATGGTGAATTGCCGCTATAGTACAGGCCGCAAACATTAAAATTTCTAAATCTTTGATGATGAAACAGACCTCACCGTTGGATTCGTCTTGCGAAATCTAGTTACCCAAACAAATGTTGTCGAATTCTGATATAGTCGAATTTTTTTACGATTTTCGGGGCGACGGGTATTTAGTGGATAAAAAAAAAGGGATTTTTGAGAAAAATATCGAAAGTGGGAAAATACATTAAGTAAAGTTCATTTAAAATAAATGGAACTTGAAACGGGACGAAATAAATTGTTTCGGGACAGAAACGGACCGGATAAGTTAAGAACACGAGGCATGATGTGGGCCAAGTATCCTTAAGTGACAAATAGGGCTAAAAGAGAGGGGGGTATTTGGAAAAATACCTAATTCTGATTTTTTGGTTCTACGGGAGGGAGAGAGAAGATGAAGAGGCATTCGAAGCCTATAGCCGATCCCACGAGGAGTTTCGCCGGTTGGAATTCGTCGAGCCAAGAGTGAAAGTTCATCTAGTCAACGAGGGCTACGCGTGTGTACCAAAATGAAGAGTTTCCCGAAGATCGAATGAGAGATTTCGAAGTAAAAAATTTCGGGTTAGGAGGCTTCCACCCTTGCTTTGCAGCGAGTGAGGGATTAACCTGCTGGTTTTTATTTCCCGCACCAAGGGGTTGATTTTAGGGAACATGTGGTGTATAGGTCCTAAGGCCCTGTTTGGCTGCGTTAAAAGGCTTTAAATGCAGTTTTGTGGCTAAGTTGTGGCCGGTTTAATAGCTTGGTTTATGAAGTGTCCATAAAGTATCATGGTTTAAAGAGTATTTGGTTGGAATCCCCTATACTTTGTGTGGAATTTGTTTAACCGTTTAAATGGCTTTAAATGCGGTTTTATGGCCCGATTGTGGCCGGTTTCGTGGCCCGATTTGTGAAGTGTCCATGATATGCTCAAAGCATGGTTTGGTTGGAATCCTTGCCCTTAGGGACTTTTTGGCTGTGTTAAAAGGGCTTTAAATGTCGTTTTGTGGCTCGATTGTGTAAATTGTTTTGTGATTGTGTGTAATATGTCCTAAAAGGTGTTTAGGGACTATTTGTGATTAAAAAGAATAATCCAGGAGGTTAAGGGATTGTTTAGCAGCCGGGTTTAAGCTTGGGTTGAAATTTGTTGGGATTTGTTGTTATGGCCCGGAGTGTTGTTGCTTGATATGTGATAACATGCTTGTTGTTTGGTTGATGAATGTTAATATGTGTGTTCTAATGTATTAACATTGTTATGATTGTTTAATTGGAAATTATATACATGTAATATGACATTCATCACATATGTGGAATTGCATTGTGACGTGCGATAATTTGCTTACATTGCATATGCACGGGAACATCGCATTTTATGGGTGTGAGTGCAGGGTTGAGATCAACACCACAATTGGTGATTGATAAGTGGGCTCGGTATCGTTGGACGAAGTCTAATAGATTCACATTGTTGAATAAAATGGTAAAAATTTATGTCGGATAATAGCAAGAAGGGTTAGATACCCCCTCAGGTGAAATACTCGGATTGGTTCAGACACTCCAACGGTCAAAGTCCAAAAAGTGTTGAAAGGCGTGCGAAGCCTCTGGTGAGACCCTGAAATTCGCTGCCCACAAAAGACACAGGGTTTTATAAATGAAATGATTGTTTGAGGTGTAACATTCAAAAATCTTTTGGTTTATAAACAAACAAATTTTGTTTGAAAATGATCATTGGATGTAATCCATCAATGATGGATTTTATCACACATTGACGTTACATTATGTGGTGGGAGTCGATAACGACTCAGGTATGATGAAAGTCGGTAAGGACTCAGGTATGATGGGAGTCGGTAAGGACTCGGGTATGGTGCATGAGTGAGTCTCATCTCATTTTATGGCATGACATGTAGAATTCCAACCTAGGATTGCATATCTTGCTTGGAATTGTAATGTGAATGGGAAAATTGTTAAGTGTAAGTATTGTATGTGCACTTAGGTGGGGAGTAGCCTTTGTAGGAATTACTTTACTAGGCGTGGCTCACCCTATATGTGTCTTGTTCGGGTGTAGGACAGCGCAGTCATGGACAAAAAATCGCGATTTCGATCTATTTTCGGAGAAAAATTGGATTTCGGTGGTGCTGGAAAAGATTTTGGGATGGAAAAATCGGAGAAAAATCGCCGATTTTTTCCTGGAAATTTTTTTTTCTGATTTTTTCCCTGGCTCCAAAAATATGAAAAAATTGCTTCTGACGGGTTTCAAGCCACAAAATGCACGGAAGTGCTTCTCCAGCCACGAGCCATTGATTGCACTTATTATATAATGCAACTTTTTTATATTCTCTTATTATTTATTTGTTCATAACCCCTTTATAATATTTTATTTTATTTTATTTTACATTATAACTTATAATATTTTTTAAATCAAATATTAATTTGAGCAGAGGAAAAGAAATAAAATAATATCATTTAAAAATTTAAAATTATACTATATAATATTTTGAATCTCCTCATTATTTACATAATATTTATAATAATAACAAAACAAATAAAAAATATCTCTTTAACATAATAATATAAAATAATATATTAAATATAATATATTTAATTTAATAATTATAATCCATTTGATTTTAATCTACCTTAATTAAGATAAGAATCATTCTCATAAATATACAATTTAAAATATGAAAAATTTTAATAGCAGTATTTGTAAAAATATCTTGATATTTTGTAAAAATATCCACCGATATTTTACCGATATTTCCGATATTTCCGTAAAGTCCAATTACCGATATATCCGTGTTTACCGATATTTTGATCCTTGACGCCAGTGGGCGGCTCTCATCTGGGGCCGCAAGAGTGAAGAAAGCTAGCTTGTGGCTTTGTGATTATTTTTGTAATTTTTTTGGAGTAAATCCATTTGGTATGTATTAATGTGTAAATGAGTGGAATTGAACTCATGTTTATATTTTCATGTAAAAGAGTTGTAATTGAACTTATATGGACTGTTTTAATATAGTCTTATATGAATGTGGATAAATGACCTCGGTGTGGTCAATATTTACTCATAAATGGATCCAGTGCGATCATTGTGTTATATTAGGTCCTGAATGGATCATGTTATTGTATAATTGTACAGGTTGGGTTTTGGATGGGGCTTTCGTGAAAGGCTCGATCCGATTTTGTTAAATTATGGTTCTAGTAAATGGGACATAACGATGTAGTATCGAGTTCTGCGATATACATAGGATTTACAGTTTGATGGGTGATCGATGGACCCTCGGATTTTGGGGCATCACAGCTTGGTAGCATAGCATAGGTATGCGATTACCTAGGGCTTGAGGGGCATGGGTCTAGACCATTGCATTCATTGTGAATTTCATGTTTAGTGCTTAATATGCTACATGATTGTGTGCTAAGTGTTGTGTGAATAATATACATGGTAAAGTGTATATGGAAAATAGGAACACTAGGGTTAGAACACATAACCTTGGGGTTTTAAGGAAGAAGAGCGAATGAGGATAGTTTAGGACACTGAGGTCTATTAGTGGTTGGCACATGCACTACTAATTAGACAAGGAGAAAAATCTCAAAGTTTATAATTGATCCATATTTCCTTGGATACTATGTAAAACTCTATTGCTATTTGACATATGTAGATGGCTAGTCGAGGAAGAGGACACTGAGGTAGTGGGTGGAGCAACAACCCACTACTACCGGCCTTTGACCAACAAGCCTTCATAGAGGCTATTGGTGCTACGACTGCTACCATTGCACAAGTGAGTACTGTTGCTGCCACCATTGCACAAGTAAGTGCAATTAGGGGCCAAGTAACCTCTAAAGGTTCAAGGCACACCATCCTCCAAACTTCAAGGGAGGAGGGGACTCAATGGTAGCTGATCATTAGTTTCGATAAGTCAGCAAGATCTTGGAGGCTATGGAGATCACCTCCGATGCCACAATAATAAGGTTAGCCACATTCCAGCTAGAGGGTGAATCTCAAATATGGTGGCATTGGGTCAAACCCTCAAGGGACTAGGAGACAATGACACGGGAAGAGTTCCGTGAGCTCTTTATGGGCAAGTATTTCCTGGCGTCTATTCGACATGCAAAAGCTTGGGAGTTCCTAGAATTGAAACAAGGAACAATGACAGTGCTCAAATACTTGGCTTAGTTCACTGAGTTAGCTTGTTTCACTGATGATTATGTGGCTATAGACATGGCTAAAGTGTGAAAGTTTGAGGATGGTTTAAAATTGTCTATCCGGGGTAAAATTATGGGACTCCTCCTGCAAGACTTAGACTCGATGGTCGAGACAACTATGGCCATTGAGAGGGAGGTAGACGACGCACGGAACATCCAGGATGCGGGTGTTAAGGATAAGAGGAGGGAGAGTTAGCCTTCTTCTTATAGCTTAGGGAATAAGTAGAGAACTTCTACTCTGCAAGGGTTTCAGGGATAGGGTTGCAACTATTAGGGCCAAGGCTAGGGTTAATTATCCCAAGATGGGAGAGACTTCAGGGCTCCTAGCCAGACAGGGTAGAGGACATGTTTCCATTGCCACCAACCTAGACACATGAGACAGGATTGCCCTCGAGGCGAGGACCACACAGATTTATGGGACATGGAGTCCGGTCATCGGTCAGGACATTCACACACTCAGTTTGTTCCTCCCTACCCCACCATGGGCTAAGCGAACTAGTACTAGTCTCAGGGTGTTGCACAAGCCCCTACTACTTCATGATCAGGCCAGATGGGTTAGGGCATGGGTTAAGGTCGAGGCAGGGGCTCACAAGCTGGGACTTCAGGGACCCAAGGGCGTGTCTACGCCATCACACCTTAGACTAAGCTTGCAGATCAGTATATTATTTAGGGTACATTTCTACTATCTCGCTTATGGGCAAGAGTTTTGTTTGATTTTGGTGCTTTTCATTCTTTCATTGTTGCATCATGTGTGAAAGATTTGGGTTTAGAGGTTGAAACCTTGGAAGAGCCATTGCATGTGAGTTCTTCCCTAGGAACTAGGGTGAATGTTGGTCAAATATGTCGGGGTTGTGAGTTAGAGATCTCGGGGATTCTGCTCACTATGGACCTTAGGGTCATGGACATGTTAGAGTTTGATGCCATTCTTGGGATGGACTAGTTGAAGGCACACCGAGTCGTCATTGATTGTGATTGTAGGAGGGTTACTACCTACACATCGGATGATGTTTGTGTTATGTTTCATTGGGATAAGCAAGATGCCTTACCCCACGTCGTGTACGACTCTAGGTGGCACGGGTAATTGATGGGTTGACTAGCAAGCCTTACCCTAGAGGATGAGGCGAGACAGGAGTTGGGTCTACCTCGGACCCAGTTTGTGAGTGAGGGGCGTTTTTCGGATGAACTATGAGTTACCAGTGGGGATGTAGACTTCACTATTAGGTTGCACGTTAGTGCATGCTTTATTTCTATGACTCCTCGCCCAGAATGATGCACATTGAGTTGCAGGAACTCAAAGTTCAGTTACAGGAATTGTTGGACATGGGTTTTATTAGACCGAGCACTTCACCTTGGGACGCTCCAGTGTTGTTTTCCATGAAGAAGGACAAGACCCTTCGGCTACATATAGATTATCGACAGTTGAATAGGGTTACCATCAAGAATAGGTACCATTTTCTGAGGATCAATGATTTATTTGATCAGTTGAGAGGGGTGAGGGTTTACTCTACAAGATGAACCTCCTTTTGATTTACCATCGGTTGAGGTTAGGAGGCGGCTATCCCTAAGACGGTGTTTAGGACGCTATACAGGCATTTCGAGTTCACAATGATGTCATTCGAATTGACGAATGCTCCAACGACATTCATGGATCTCATGCATAGGGTGTTCCAACCCTATCTATATCAGTTCGTTGTGGTCTTTGTTGACGACATCTTGATCTACTCCAAGTCTGAGGAGGAGCATGAGGGTCATTTGAGGATTATGCTCTAGGTTTTGAGAGACCATTAGTTATATGCCAAATTTAGTAAGTGTGAATTTTGGCTTATTGAGGTGAAATTCTTGGGGCATGTGGTATCGACTTTGGGTGTATCCGTGGACCCGGAGAAGGTTAAGGCAATTATAAATTGGGAGAGATTGAAGTCAGTATTCGAGATATGCAGTTTCTTGGGATTAGTATAGTATTACAAGAGGTTCATTGAGGACTTCTCCCAATTAGCTGCACCTATGACAAAATTGACTCGAAAGGAGGTCAAGTTTGAGTTGAATGATTGGTGTGAGAGGGCATTCCAGGAATTAAAGAAGAGGCTTACTTGGATAGAGGTACATAGTGTATTGTGATGCCTCTAGGGACGGACTTGGATGTGTTTTGATGCAATATGGGAGGGTAGTGGCTTACGGTTCTTGGCAGTTAAAGAACCACGAGCAGAGTTACCCTATACATGACATGGAGTTGGCGGCCATTGTCTTTGCCTTAAAGACTTAGGCGCGGCTATCGCTGCCGGGTGAGCCCGAGTTTGAGGTATTTTTTTTTTTTAGGACCACAAAGTCGAGAGTACAGTATTTTACTACAACGGGACTCAGCATGGGTAGTGCGGGTGGATGGAGATACGGAGGACTATGACTTACGTAAGGCAGAAAAATTCAATTTTAAAAAAGGGTAAACGGTAATTTCGGTTGGCTTAGGAAATTCTCTAAATCTCCCGAATGTGAAGCGGACTATGCTTGGGTTAAATTCGTTTCGCGAAATCTAGTGACCTAGAAAAGTTTCGTCGAAAATTGAGACAATCGGAATATTTTACGATTTTTTGAGTGATAAGTCGTCAGTGACTTCAAAGACGAGATTTTTATGAAAATCTCAGAAGTCAGGAAATGACTTGGGTTAAGTTCATTTAAAATAAAGTGAAGGCGAAAAGAGAATAAATTTTTCGAGATAAAAACGGACTGAATAAAGCAATATGAACTATGAATATCAAATAATAATATATTAATAAAACAATAATAATAATAATAATAATAATAATAATAATAATAATAATAATAATAATAATAATAAAATTGTATAAAAGTTAAACTGGTGGGAAGGAGACGGAGGGGGGAGATAAAGGCGTGCAAGAGGAGAGAGTTTTAATTTTATTATTCTTCTTGTTTTTTTCTTAGATTTATGAAAATCGGACTGTAGGTTTTCGTCGGGGTTGAAGGTAAAGTTGATCTACGTGATGAGAGCTACTGATTACTCCGTAAATCTGAGTCACTAAACTCCACTTGTAGGGAATTTTCTTTACTGTATTATTTCTGCCTAAAGGCTATTAATGGTTTGAATTGGTTTAGAGGTCAGAAAGGTCAGAAATTTCAGTCCTCAAATTTTGGACTGATTTTTAGAAATTTTTAATTTTCGATTTTATTTTTGACATCCGGCTGAATTTTGGGATTGTTTTCATTAGCTTGCCTGACTTTAGACTCCAGTTTAGATGGGCCATGATGTAATTCTTGGGACTATTTTCAGTGGGCCTTGACCGTGTTGAGGCTTAGTTTGCTCTGGACTGATGTCTTCGGTTTTGTGGTGTGTTTTAGTATCACAATATTCTAAAGGATGAACTCGTGAAGCTGACCAAGAGGTGCCCTCGTTTTATATGGGTCCGTATTTAAATATCGGTGTGTTATTACTAGAAAATGAATAACGGAATAGTAATGTAAATAGTGACACGAAATTATTTTTTTGTGTGAAATGTGTATGGTCGAGCGATTCAAAATGAATTACTCTGTGGTTTGTTAATTAGCCCATGTGTGAGAGATAATTTTGGTGTAATTAGATTTGAATTTGTACAACATGTTTTATGATTTAATTATGTTAATATATATGCATGTGAATATATTAGCACGAATGTGTGTTTGGACTTTGAAGACGCTTATTCATACGCACTCAGGTAACTCTAGAAATTTGGTGTGAGTGCATAGTTGAGATCAACATTGTGTTAGGTGTTTGATGGTGGCTCGAGTATTATTTGTTGTGGATCAACACTGCTGTAGGGTGTTGATTAGTGGGCTTGACTAATAAGACAACGCTCCAAAATGGAGTCGCACGGTTAAGAAAATGGAAATGACTCATTGCATTTCATATGCACCGCACCCTAGAACAATAGGATTGAGTGCATGAGGTGGTTTCTCGAGAGAATCTCGGGAGGGTCGAATCAACAATATTATTTATCGTGAGTGTGTCCACTACAACATCTGGGAGGGTCGGTCTATATAATATCAATCGTCGGAGTCTGCCCAATTGATATACATTGGAGGGTTGTCCACAAAATAGATTATCGGAGTCCGTCCACTATTTATATCGGAGGGTTGTCCACAGTTAAAAACAAATACCTTTGTTTGGAAATGGTTTTCATTCATGGAAAAATGCATGTTTGAGGGTCGTTGAGAATCCTCGAGGCGCAGCGTGGGTGTAAGAGACCCACTATATCATAGTTTCAGATGGTGTAAGAGGACCTCAGCGGTATCACTAAAAGTTTTGTTGCCCAAAGAAGACACACGCCATGTTTATCACATAGACTTTGGGTCAGGTGGATAGAGCCCTGGATTGACTCGGGATTTGTCATTCATCGACACTTGCATCAAGTAATGGAGCCTATGAGGGCTCCTCGATACTTGGTCATTGGTAATACTAGTGACAATGGTCATACTGTGTATGCATGTGAGACTTAGGCCTAAGAGTGATCTGGGGATATATTACTCAATGACATATCGAGCGATGGAGCCTACGAGAGCTCCTGCAGACATGGGGCATGTGGTGAGCCTAAACTCATTCATGCATGTAGACATTCAGTAGACATGTGTATGTTGTAATTTGGATGTGTGTTTGATTATGCGACCATTGCATGTGCAATAGGTGTGGAGAGAGTTCTTGTAGGAGATTATCACTACTGGGCTTTGCTCACTCTGCCGCGACCCTTTCGTGCACTGTGTCAGTGTATATCACCCGCATTCGACCGCATATATGAAGAAAGTCGATTTAGGCTTTTAATATATATTTTGTAAATATATATGGGTTGTATTTATTTGTATAAGAATGATGTAATTTAAATCCTTATGGACTGTGGGTTTTATAGTCATGCTTATATGTTTATATTGATGCAGGGCCCAAGTGACTATTATATTTCATTTCCGCATATAGACCCGGGTGGTGGTCAATGCTGATTATCGGGACAGGCTGTAACTGCAGAGCTTCCCCTGCATGTGCTGAGACTCTCGTTTCCGATTTTCATGAGTGGTGTCGAAAGTAACCCGAAGATCACGAGTATTCCACTGCCGATCAAGTTGTCAATCTAGACTCCCGCTTTTGGGGCGCTATAACTTCACTTTGCATTACCATCCCGATATGGTAAATGTGGTGGTTGATGCACTTAGCCGAAAGTTACGGGGATTGTTGGCTAGTTTGGCTTCTTGGGAGTGGTAGATGCTCGAGGATGTGTGACAGTTCGAGCAGCACTACAGGAGTCAAGCTTAGGGTACTTTGGAGAGCTTAGTTTAGTGGCTATGCCTTCCCTACTAAGCAAAGTGATTGAGTCCCAAGGACGGGACACAGAGATATTGTCCATCAGGGACCGTGTACGGTCATATACAGGTGATGAAGGTCAAGCTATTCACATATAAAGAAATTTTCTAGATAAGGAACTGTCAGGGGTTCCCAATCAAGCAGATCCGAGAGGAGGCTGTTTGGGGTGGAGTTCCATTGCTTTCGTTTCACTATGCATCCAGGTGGCATGAAAATGTACCATGATTTTCGTCGCCAAGATTTATCGAGTGGATGAAGAAACACATCGGGAGCTCTGCTTGTCGATGTTTCACGCGGTCAACAAGCAAAGGTCGAGCTACACTGTGAGGCCAATCTGGCTACTCTGTACTCTCGAGGTAGCCGAGTGAAGTGGAGCATATCACGATGGATTTTATGACTCACTTTCCATGGACATCGCGAGGGCATGACGCGATGTGGGTGATACGAGACCACCTTACTAGTCGACACTTTCCTCGGGCTATGCATGAACTTCACTTCGAGGAATCTCCACGGGTGTTCGGATATAAGGGAGATTGTCCGGCTACATGGAGTGCCAAGATCCATAGTACCTGGACGGATCCTGTGCTCACGCTCACTCGGGAAGAGCTCTGAAGAGTCATCGGGACACAATTGACACATGAGCACTGTTTTCATCCCTGTGGAATGACTCGGAAGTCGGATAAGGATCTTGTGATGCCCCAATTTCCGAGGGTCCCGTTGATAACCCATCAACCCGCAGAATTTATGTCTTAGGTCGTCTTGCACCTAAGTCTTGAAAATTTAACAAGCACTCAACTACCCATGGACCGAAGTTACTGCACCACTTCCATACGTCCCTTCACTCAGACCATTCATTCATATTTAAATCTAAAATATGAAAAGAAAATGAATTACAAACTGTAAGTGATCCAATCATGGCCCTCTTACCATACAATTACACACCCGACTATTTATACAATAGTCCAAAAAGAATCTTTTATAAAAAATCCTTTCTATACGTAACACTCTTACAAAATGTTACCTGCGCTCAAATTGCCTGGCCTCTTCTCAAGAATGATGGCCTCATGTGAGCCGCTTCCTCGCATACACCCGTACTTTAAAAAGGGGTCTCACGATGGGGTGAGCAATGCCCAGTAGAAAATTCTCATACAAGGGCTACTCCCCACCTAAAATGCACATGCAATGACGTACATAAAACATCCAATCATATTCCATAAAAATAATGCAATTCTATATGGAATATTTTTTTTGGGTCATGCATGAGATGAGAAGCCTCATGCCCACAACCCGAGTCCCGATTGAATTCCTCACACTTGCAATGCTAAGTATGAAAACCAGTCATTGGTATTTCACCCAATGACTTAAACTATTGGACAACCCTCAAATATTCACTCGAATTTTTTTATCAAATCCAGTGGTGTTTATTTGAGTCGCGAATTTCTCGGGGTCTTACCGTAAGATTTGGGTCTTTCACCCGTGGGGATTTGTCCCATCTTGTTTCACCCAAACACACAAAATTTATTATTATTATTGTTTTATACAACCGTGAGTCTCGATTTTGGACGTGATCCAATTTTCGAGCTCACTACACATTCACTAAGAATGGTGAATAATAGTACTATGCACTAACACTCGACTCGACGCGATGTGACCATGCATATGAAATGCAATCATGTCATTTCATGTTATGTCATACCACATGCAACATTTATAAATTCCGGATAATTATATTTTCTACATATAATTTCCATTCATCACAATTTCTATGTTAACACATCACGCAAGCACATATTAACATGATTTTTACACACAACATTATATTATTTATTTTTCCAACAATACACACAAAATGGCCCAAATCTCGGACCCATATAAAACAGGGCACCTCTTGGTCCCTTCATGGTTCATCACCGAATTATTATGATACCAAAACACACCACAAAAACTCGAAGACACCGGGCCCTGGATCAAAACTAAACCTCAATCACCGGATCATTCAACCGCCCTAAAACTTTCTAATATCTCGGCCCCAAAATCTGACTAAATCACAATTCCGCCTATCACGCCTCAAGACAACTTATGCCATTACGGCTTTAGGCTAAAAATATTCAAAGTAGGAAAATTCTCTACCTTGTGGAGTTTGACGAAACTCCAAGATTTTGGTACCCACGCGTAGCTTGCGCGTGAATCAATTTTTTTTCTCGCTCCGACAAAAACTGACGGCTTGATTTTTGTAGATCTTAGAGAGAAGCGAAACCCTTTTTTTACTTTTCTCCCTTTGCTCGTTCTCTCTCTCCTTTTTTTTTTTTCTTATTTTCTTGTTTTATCTTTCCCATTATTTCCTCCACTTGACACTTGGCTCAATTTGAGCCATTCACATAAGTGCACCACATGTCATGCATGTGTCACTCCCCTAAGGTGCCATATGGCATCCACAGGATCATGCCATGTGTCACCCAACACCCGATGTCTCGAAAAATGTGAAATTTTGACTATTTCAGACCCGACAAATTCGTGGGGTAAATTAGATTTCACGAGATGACCAACGATGAGATCCGTTTGTCATCCAGATCAGAATCTTTCATTTTCAACTAAATTATCATTTACCATCTTATAAAATTAAATTTTTCCGTTTTACATTTTTCCTTATCAGAATTTTTGTTCCCGAAATTCAAACATACTATTACACACAAACACATGCATATGCAGTAATATTCTAATGCCAATATTAGACCACGCACCTTCGTCCTCAAATAGGAAAGGATAGGTGGTCCGTGACAGTCCTCGCTCCCACATCGCTCCTCCACTTCTGTTGCCACAACACTTTGCCAATCGCTACGCCTTGCATCGCAAAAATTGATCCCGCCATTCATCAAAACTTGATTGGTCCCTCCTCAAAGGTCCCATTCGTATCAACAGTAATCTCTCCCCAATTCACTACATGAGCGTGGATCCGCTATACTTGATCGAGCATGGAGACGTGGAACACCTTATGAACACCTGATAAACTCGGTGGTAGTGTCAACCGATATGCAATTGTGCCCACCCTCTCGAGTACCTAGAAGGGCCCAATATACCTCGGCACTAGCTTCCATCGCTTGTTGAATCTGACCACTCATCTCTTGGGCATCACCTTCAAGAAGACGTGATCACCCACCTCGAACTCTGTAGGTCGATGACCGGTCTGGCCTGTAGCCTTGGTCTACTCCCCTGCCGTGAGGTGCTTCCGAATCAAATTCACCTCTTGAGGGTGTCTCTAATCGATCCGACTACAGTGATGAGCCCCTCTCCCACCTCCGTCCAACAAATCTGGGGATCGATATGGCCTTCTATATAAGGCCTCATGTGGTGCCATCCTACTTGCTCCGAGAATCATGGTTGCAGCGACCTCTATGTGTGCTCATCCCAATGGCACCCTTAAGATCTGTGGACGATGCTCCCAAAGATGTTCTCTTAAAATCCGTATGGTCCTCTCCGATCGACCATCTCTGTCTCGAGAATGAAACGCATCAAGCCATTGTCAACTCCAGGAACCTTTACGGATTTTGAAATCCTTCCCAAAAGTGCCGTGAAACCTGGGATCCCTGTTCAATACTATGGACACTAGTACTCCATGTAATCGGACAATCTCTCGAATATACAACCAATAAAATTCCTCCAGTGTGAAGGTCATCTGCACCGCTAGAAGGTGTGCTGACTTAGTGAGGCGGTCCACTATCACCCATACCGCATCATGTCTCCGTGGTGTCCGTGGCAAGTGGGTCACAAAGTCCATCGTGACATGCTCCCACTTTTACTCGCTTACCCCATCGGCCAAGTAGCCCTCACAGCCTGGCTTCAACTTAACTCTGGCTGACACGTGAGACATCAGGGAACAAAATCTCCAACGTCCCACTTCATCTCGCCTCCAATACCGGCGATGAAGACTGGCGGTACATCTTCGTGCCACCGGATGCACACAACGAGAATAAGAACTCTTCCGAGGATTTCCTCTCTCAAACCTGTCAACTGGGAACCACAACTCGCCCCCTATATCGAAGGCTACCATATGTGTGGATGGCCTAACCTTCGCCACTCCAGACTCGTCACCCGATCCCTAATGGACTATATCTCCGCTGGCCCCGCCCCTTGACTCAACCTAATTGCTCAATAGGGACGCGCAGTCACCAAACTCTTCTTTAACGCCCGAGCCCGATCACCGCACCGCAGCCCTAAAACGTCCCATAGTCCTCGAGTATCTACCACTCCCGAAGCCACACTAGCCAAGACTCGCGGATTTCCGACCGAGTGCATTCTTCATCCACTACATTTGTCTTCGCCAGTTGGTAATGCATGAAGTCATAATCCTCTCAGACACTCCATCCATCTACATCAGCTTCATATCGAGGTCCCATTGTGTGAAAGTATACTCAAACTTTCAGGGTCCTAAGACACTCAAACTCTTCACCATACAAATCGTGGCGCCAAATATTTAAAGCAAAGACTATGGCCGCCAACTCCAGGTCATGTGCTTGGTAATTCTGCTCATGATTATTTAGTTGTCTAGAACCATAAGCTATAACCCTCTCGGACTGCATCAAGACACATCCCAGTAAGTCCTTTGAGGCATCACTTGAGACACTCAGGTACCTCTGGGTCTCCTGCCTGGACTATCAGAATAGGAGATGGTGCCTCCTTCAATTCCCCGAATGCCTTCTCACACAGTCATCCCACTAAACTTGACTCCTTCCAGTCAATCTAGTCATAGTGCTAAGTAGCCAGAGAAATCTCAATGAACCTCCCGTAGCACTCTCGCTAGTGCCACAACTACATATCTCGAAGATCGATTTCTGCCTCTCCTTCTAACTCATAATAAATTTCTCAACCTTCTTAGTGGTCTACTAACACACCAAGCCATGTCCCAAGAATTTCACCTCAAGAAGCCAAAATTCATATTTCCACACTTCGACATACAACCGATGGTCCCATGTCTCCGGATAACACCCATAAATGATCCTTGCGTTCGCCCGGGACTGGAGTTGATCAAATGTCATCAACAAAGACCACTAAATAAACTCCGTTTCGGCAGAGTTAGAATACCCATATGAGATCCATGAATGCCATACTTTAGAGCATTCACAACCGATTCAAAAGCAAGAGGTATCCTAATCAACCAAATTTATAACCTATTCCTCCCACGCCGTAAACATAGCTACTCGGCAAGATAGTGGCTCTAGGTAGAACATGTGATAGCTTTCTTCGCACAAAATGATTTACAAAGTGAGGTTCAAAATGGTGAATCTAATTCTGATTTTGGGTTTTCATAAAATGTGGGGTTTAATGTTTGGAAATCGAAGTCAAATAAAACAAAATAAAATGAAAAATAGAACCCCCGAAGTGTCGACTACCTGATTTAGTTCTAAAGGCTAATGAGGGGTTCCCGTCCCTTTCCTCGTGATTGGGAGGATGACCTATAGCTATTTCCCCGAACCTGATCTCTTCATGTTGCCATAAAAACTCGAACCCCATATATATATCTTTGAAAAAATTGGTATTTGCTTCCCATTGATGGTCCTTCTTGCAGTGGAATAACATCACCTCACTCCACTCTTCAATAGCCAATAAATGATAAACTAATGAATATCAACGTGATCTAACAATAAGCATACAATGAACTCAAAAGCCTACTAAATATCTACTTTATTTAAGTTGTGAACTAGATTAAACCTTAAAATTTGGAGAAAATAAAACATCCTTGAATCACCTCAATAACCCATAGATGATAAATTCAATCTGATGTCAATGGATCTAGCAACAAGCATCCAATGAACTCCAAAAGCTTATCAAATAATCATCATTCAAAGCAACCCCAAGGGATTAAAGCCGACGTTTGAATGAAACCATAAATGGTAGAAAATACTTCTCTATAAAACATGGAAAAACCCTCGCTTTCCATGTATCCCCGCGCAGCCTTCTTCTTCAAGGAGAATAGGTTCTAGCCACTCATCCTCCGAGTTGTCATCCTCGAGGGTGTTCGCTAGTGAGAAAGGGAGAGAAAACGAGAGAAAATTAAAAGTTTTTAATCCACTCCAAAGGTTCCCGCCCGAAATTTTTACACTAATTACAAGACGGTTCCCATATCGCTTCGTGGTGGGGCTTTATAGCCAAACCCCATTTACAAAATTACCAAAAACTATAACCTAAACACCATTACAAGGAGAAAGTAGGAAGAAAACAAAAAAGGAACAAAATGAAAAGTCAACTGGCAACAGGAATTAACAACATGGTTGAAAAGTGAACAAGCATGCTAGGAGGCTTTAGTAACATCGCGACTTCGTAACCTTGGAAATTTCAAAGGTTGCGAAAATTTTGCATGTTGTGAAATTTTTGCAACCCTACAAAATTCCTACAGTGACCTAATTTCCTTGCATTTTCTGCTCTTTTTCCTTCTAGTTTCTGATCTGCAATGCTGAGTTCGACTAGAATTCTTCGTGCTTGGATCGACTCAACAATTTTGGCATAAATAGCTTGCAAAAACTACAAAATTAGCTACAAAATGCGATCAGTAGAATAGCAAGGACCTTAATGTGCCAATTGGGCTAATTACGTTGATTAGTACATAAAAAGTGCTCAAAACCTGCAATAAACAGGGTTAAAAATAGTACTTTTTCAGCACTAATCATCAACCTAAAAGGCAACACTATGAACTTGAAATGCCCATACTGCGTCCTAAACGCTATCTTAGGGATATTAGTCTCCCTAACTCTCGAATGATGATAACCGGTGCGAAGGTCTATCTTGGAGTATACTCGTGCCTTTTTCAGCTGATCAAACAAGTCAACAATCCTCAGTAATGGATACCGATTCTTTATCATAACCCTGTTCAACTGTCGGTAATCAATGCATAGTTGAAGGGTCTTGTCCTTCTTTTCGCAAATGTCCGAATATCCCATGGTGAAGTGCCTAGTATAATAAAGCCCTCGCCTAACAATCCCTAAATCGATCCTGAGTTCCCGCAGAATCAACCTGCCATCCTATGAGGAGTCATAAATCGCGACGTGAAGGTGGTGTAACTCTATGACAAAGTCCATCCCCGTGCGGAGGAAATTCGATAGCCTGGGTCCTGAAAACGCCTTCATACTCATAAAACCACCCGGAGGTAGACTCAAATCCAATTTCCCTTTATCCTCTAAGGTAAGGCCTCGCTAGCCAACCCATCACCGCCTACTCCACTCGAGTCGCGGCACGGTCCGGGTAAAAACATCATGCTTATCCCCCTGAAACGTAACACAATACCGTCAGGCGGTAATCCTCCTACTATCACAATCAGTGATGACTCGGTGTGCCATCAACCAATCCATGATAAGAATGACATCAAACTTTGATATGTCTATAACCCGAAGGTCCACCGTGAGCAGAATCCCTGAGATCTCTAACTCACAATCCCGAGATATCTGATCAATCCTCACCCTAATCCCTAGGGGAGAACTTACATGTAACGACTCTTCCAACGTTTCAAGCTCTAAGCCCAAACCTTTCACACATGATGTAACAATAAATATGAATACATGTAATCGAATCAAAACAATATCTTTTCCCATAAAGTAGATAATGAAGCATACCAGACACCGGGATTTGACTAATCGCTCAATTTGTGGTGTGATGGCGTAAAGACGCCGGGTCTCCGGGTCTCACCGCGAGCCTCGCCCTCGACCCATACCCTGGCCTCTTTGGCCCATTTGTGTAGCATAAAGCGTCAGGCAAAGACCGACTCACATTGGTTCTCGCCCATGTCGCAAGGAGGAACAACCACGCCCACGCATGTCCTGCATCATGATTGACTGTAATGTCCCATAATTCTGGGATCCCTGCCTCTGTGGATAATCTCGTCTCATGTGTCCAAGCTGATGGAAATGCAGCACGCATGTGCCCCGGTCTCGCTGAAGCCCCGGACTGCCTTACCTTGATAGCCGCAACCTCGTTTGAAATCAGACAAGCAAAGTCTTATGCTCTCTCAGAAAGCTAAGCAGATTGATTCCCTTCTTCTAGCAATAGCACCGATATCCCGTATGCTCGCTTGTCATCTACTTTCTTCCAACCACAAGGGTCAGCCCCGACTATCGAGTCCCTCCTCCCATGTATGTTGGAGGATGTGCCTGAAACCCTTGGAGGTTACTCATCCCTCCCGCCCACCGCTGCACTATTAGTCCTGTAATGGCGCATCCATCGCCAGCTGCTTGTGCAATAATGGCTAATTGTCACGCCCGTATCCTTCTCGATGACCGAAATAATGACCCGCCACCATCGGGTCTCCTCCTCCCTTGAGGATCGGAGTATCATGTTCCTCAAACCTCTTGAGGTTACTTGACCCCTTGGTCTCACTCGGGTAATTCAAAATTTCATGGTGGCAAAGAATAACACCCGCCGCATAAGGGTAGCAATGTGAGCAAACAGCTGATCCTCGCGAAGGTCCTCGTTAGTCTTAAAAGTCGATGGTCGTGGGTTATTAATTCCGCCTCACCGCCCCGACGTCCTTCCTCTCGCTAGCCATCTATACGTGCCGGGAGAAAATAAAGTTCTCAAATTTCTATCTTAGTCTACCGTAGGTAATGTACAATCCACTAATAATAGACTTTAACATCATGAATTACACTGTTCATCCCTTTTTCCTTAGTGGTGCATAATTCCAACCACTAATACAAATCAGTTCCCGAACTATCATGTTCATTTTGCTTTTCGAACCCCTGAGGTTATGTTTTCTAGCCCTAGTGTTCCATATGCAATCTACCATGTATATTATTCACCCAAATCACACAGCATGTTAAGCATAAACACGTAGAATAATACAACAATGCATGATCTGCACTCCATTCTATCACCCTCAGCATTTACTAGTGTGTACCTAGACTTGATAAGTAGTTGAGACGAAAGCAAGATCGACCATACCAGGATACCCACATTCGAGCTCCCTAGGGAATTGTTTACCTAGGCTTTGATACCAAGCTGTGACGCCCCAATTTCCAAGGGTCCCGTTGACAACCCATCAACCGTGGAATTTCTATCTTAGGTAGTCTTGCACCTAAGTCTTAGTACCGGACAAGTACCAACTACCCATGGACACCGAGTTACTCGGCACCACTTCCATACGTCCCTTCACCTGGACCCATTCATTCATATTTATATCTAAAATATGAAAGAAAATGAATAATTTATAGTCCTGTGAAGTGGTCCAACTGCGGTCCTTTACCACATCACATACCCTGATCATTTATACAATAGTCTAAAAATTTTTATAAAAATCCTTTATACGTAACACTTCCAAAAAATGTGCCATCAAGGCCACATGCCTGCCTCCCCTTCGCACTGCAAATTCCCCGTAGAAAGCCACCTCCCTCGTACTTGAAAGGGGTCCCAACGACGGAAGAGCAATGCCCAAGAGAAAATCTCCCATAAGTGGCTACTCACCTAAAATGCACACATGCAATGGCCACATAAACATCCAACCACATTCCATATAAATAACGCATGAGATGACGCCTCATGTGCTCATAACTCGAGTCCCGACTAACTCCCCACACCGCAACGCCATGTGAAACCAAATATCGTGTTTGACAAAATGACTTAAACTATTGGACAACCCTCAAATATTCACTTGAATTTTTTTATCAAATCCCGTGTGTTTATTTGGGTCGCAAATTTCCGAGGTGTCACCGCAGGCTTCTCACGCCTTCCGACATTTTAGCGAACTATGTCTGACCAAGAATAAAATTTGGGTCTTTCACCCTAGGGGGGATGGGGGGATTTACCCCATCTTGCTTCACCCAAACACACGAAATTTATTATTATTATTGTTTTATACAACCGTGAGTCTCGATTTTGGAAATGGTCCCATTTTTGAGCTCACTACACATTCACTAAGAATGATGCATAACAGTACTATGCACCAACACTTGACTCGACGCGATGTGACCGTGCATATGAAATGCAATCATACAATTTCATGCTATGTTATACTACATGCAACATTTATAAATTCCGGATAATTATATTTTCTACATATAATTTCCATCCATCACAGTTTCTATGTTAACACATCACGCAAGCACATATCAACATGATTTTTACACACAACAGTATATTATTTATTTTTCCAACAATACACACAAAATGACCCAAATCTTGAACCCATATAAAAATGGCACCTTCGTCCCTTCACTCTGCCTACTCAACGAATTACCGGTGGATACCAAAACACACCACAAAACCCGAAGACATCGGGCCCAGATCAAACAAAAACCTTAACCTAATTCGACTCCATTCCTAACCAGCCTAAAATTTCTAATATTCAGTCCCAAAATCTTGGGACTAAATCACACGACCTATCATGCCCCTGAAAACAACCTATGCCATTACATGACTTTTAGGTTAAAAATATTTCAAGTAGGAAAATTTCCTACCTCGTGGCATTTGACGAAACTTCAAGATTTTGGTACCCACGCGTAGCTTGCGATGCGTGGATCAACTTTTTTTTTCTCGCTTTGACGAAAATCAATGTACTGATTAGAGATCTGGGAGAGAAGTTAAACCCTTTTTTTCTTTTCTCTCTCTACTCGTTCTCTCTCTCCATTTTTTTTGGTTTTTTTTTTCTTATTTTTTTGTTTTATCTTTCCCATTATTTTCTCCACTTGACACTTGACTCAATGTGAGCCATTCACACAAGTGCAATCTGCATTAT
Source organism: Tetrastigma voinierianum (assembly GCA_016808115.1). Taxonomy (NCBI): domain Eukaryota; kingdom Viridiplantae; phylum Streptophyta; class Magnoliopsida; order Vitales; family Vitaceae; genus Tetrastigma; species Tetrastigma voinierianum. The sequence continues at coordinate 91,660 of JAEQBH010000651.1, read as the reverse complement.
GCCATGTGTCACTCCCATGGTATGTGGCATTCACAGATCATGCCATGTGTCACCCGACACTGATGTCTTGAAAACTTGGAAATTTAATTATTCCTGAATCTCGAAGAAATTGACAAGGTTACTAGATTTCCTCAAGTTTTAGACGAATTCAACGATGGAGTCTATTTCATCATCCGAGATCTATAAAATTTCCAGTTTTCAACCGAAATTACCGTTTTACCATTTTTCAGAAAAATTAAATTTTTTCTGGGTTTTACAATCCAAACATGACAGGACACGCTACGAGCATGCATCCTTGATCTCAAGGGTAGCTAGGAAGAGCATCTACCCTTAGTGAAATTAACCTACAACAATAGTTATTAGGCGAGCATACAGATGACACCCTATGAGGCACTATATGGAAGACCTCAAGCGATCTCCGCAGCTTGTCGATCCGGGAGGTGGGGAGAGAACCCCCACCACGTTCGACTCTTAATAGAGACACCTCTAAGAAGGTGAATTTGATACGGAAGCGCCTTCTCACGACTTAGAGCCGATAGAAGAGCTACGCTGACAGGTGGTGGCAACCTTTAGAGTTTGAGGTAGGGGATCATGTCTTCTTAAAGGTAATTTGCATACTGTAGAAGGTCAGGGTTCAAATGTAGTCAGGAAAAAGTTATCACTCGAGGTATATCGAGGCCTTGGAGGTACTGAAGAGGGTAGCCCGCTGTTTATCGCCTAGTGCTACGCCGTTTATCTGCAAGTTCATGCATTCCATGTCTCCATGCTCCGAAGTACACCAAGATCCGACCCATGGTGGATCGGGAAGAGATTGTTATTGATGCGGATGGAACCTTCATGAGGGACCAAAGGCGCATTGTGGATAGTCGGGAGCGTGCTTTGCGCAGGCAAGACCGGTGAAGCTAGTAAAATGTGTCAGGTAGAACCGAGGAGCCGAGGAGGCAACATGAGAACATGAAAACACCGTGGTGTGCCACTATCATTTCTTATTTGAGGATGAAAGTATAATGAATCATTTGGTGATTAAATGACTGCTGCATATGCATGTTATTTGTATGTGCTTGTGTGTGTGGAATTTTGTAATTCTAAATTTTAAGGAGAAGAATGTAAACTCGTAAATTTGACTTTTTTCGAAAAAGGGCAAAATGGTAAATTGCTGCTACAATACAGGAATTTTTCTAGATATTGATAATCTAAATGAACTCTCATCACGGATTCGCCTCGCAAAACATAGCTTACTCAAACGACCATCAAATTCCGAGATAGTCTGGATTTTCTGGGCCGCATTTCAGTGACTCCGTATCCGTGCACCCAAAAAATGGGATTTTTAGGAAAATCTCGAAGGTGGGAAAATAAATTAAGGAAAGTTCATTTAAAATAAATGGAACTTGAAACGAGACGAAATATATTGTTTTGAGACAAAAACGAACCTGGATAAGTTAAGAACACGAGGCGCGATGTGGGCTAAGTATCCTTAAGTGAAAAATAGGGCTAAAAGAGTATGGGCTTTAAAACACTTAATTTTGATTTTCTGGTTCTACGGGAGGGAGAGAGAAGAGGAAGAGAGCATTCAAGCTTCTCTCTTCAATCTGTGAAGTTCCATCGGTTGGAATTCGTCGAGCTAAGAGGAAAGTTCATCTACTCGACGAGGGCTACGTATGTGTACCAAAAAGGAAGGATTTATCAAAGATCCAAAGGAGGAGATTCTAGGAAATCAAGGATTTCGGACTAGGGAGGCTTCCCACCCATGCTATTACGCTGCAAGAGGTAGGAATCTTCCTACTCTTGTTTATGTCCACTCTAAGGCGCTGATTTTAGGGAAGATGTGGTGTAGAGGTCTTAAGGCCCTGTTTGGCTGATTTAGGGACTGTTTGGCTATGTTAAACGGCTTTAAAGGCCATTTTGTGGCCCAATTATGGCTAGTTTTGTGGTCTGGTTTGTGAAGTTTCCATGGTATGCTCATAGCATGGTTTAAGGGTTGTTCGTTGGAACCCTGGCCCTTGTGGATTGTTCGCTGCGTGAAAAATGGATTTAATGTCGCTTATGGCCCGATTATGGCCGGCTCTTAGCTAGGTTTATGAAGTGTCCATGGTATGCTCAAAGCATGGTTTAAGGGGGTTGTTTGTTGAATTCGTTCTTAGAGACTTTTTGGCTGTGTTAAAATGACTTCACATGTCATTTTGTGTCTTGCTTGTGGTCATTGTAAATTGTTTTGTGATTGTGTGTATTATGTCCCCAAAAGGTGTTTCTAGGACCATTTGTGATTAAAAGAATAATTCAGGAAGTTAAGGGATTGTTTAGCCAATTTTGAGAGCTCAAGTTAAGGGGGATGTCAGTTGTTGTTGTTGTTGTGGCATGGCTGAGATCAATACTGAATAATTAGTGATTGATAAGTGGGCTCGTACCGCTAGGGATTGGTCCAATAGAGTCGCACCATTGAATAAAAATGAAAAACTTAAAGGCCTGCACGCTAGTTAGCTGGCCAGATAATCAAGTGAAAGACTCCTGACTAGTTTAGACACCCAACCCAGAAAGTCCAAAAAACGTTGGAAGACGTGAGAAGCCTACGGTGAGACCCCGAAAATTTGCTTCCCACAAAAGACACATGGTTTTATAAATGGAATGATCATTTGAGGTGTAATATCCAAAAAGCTTTTGGTTTATAAACAAATGAATTTTGTTTGAAAATAATCATTGGATGTAATCCATTAATGATGAATTTTATCACACATTGGCATTGGGTATCGTGTGAGCGTTGATCAAATAATTTTGTTCGCACGATCCCAATACGCGTTATTTGTTCTCTTCATGGCATGACATGTAGAATTTCAACCTAGGATTGCATATCTTGCTTGGAATTATGACGTGAATGTGAAAATTGTTAACTGTAAGCATTGCTTGTACACTTAGGTGGAGAGTAGCTTCTGTAGGAATTACTCTACCGGGCGTGGCTCATCCTATATGGGATAACATTTCAAATGTGGGACAAGCGCCGGTGGGCGGCTCTCATCCGAGGCTGCGAGAGTGAAGAAAGTCGGCTTGTTACTTTGTGATTATTTTTGTCAAGTTTTTGAAGTAAATCCATTTGGTATGAATTAATGTGTAAATGAGTGGAATTGAACTCATGTGTATATTTTCATGTAAAAGAGTTGTAATTAAACTCATATGGATTGTTTTACTATAGTCTTGCATGTTTTTACATGAATGTGGACAAATGGACCCAATGTGGTCAATATTTACTCATAAATGGATTCGATGCGGTCATTGTGTTATATTGGGCCCCGAATGGGTCATGTTATTGTATAATTATACATGTTGGATTTTGGAAAGAACTCCTTGTACAAAGGAGACCATGTTCGATTTTTGTTAAATTATGGTTCCCGGTAAATGGGACACAACGATGTGGTATCAAGTTACATGATATCCTTAGAATTTTCTCGCAGTCGGGACGTAAGTGATCAACTAATTCCGATTAAGTCGTCACAAATGCAAAGTGAAGTCATGTCCTCCCGTATTCCATCCACCCGCATTGTCTCACAAGTGTCGAGGTCCCGCTATGTAAAATGTACTCGACTCTAGTGGTCCGAAACACCTTGAACTATTCACCAGATAGATATCGTGCCAAGCCTTTAAGGCAAAGACAATGGCCACAACTCCATGTCACAGGGTAACTCTGCTCGTGGTTCTTTAACCGTCGAGAACCGTAAGCCACTACCCTCCTGGACTACATCAGAACACAACCAAGTCCGTCCTTAGAGGCATCACAATACATTGTGTACCTCGCCCTATGGAACTATCGTATCAGGGGCTGAAGTAAGCCTCCTTCTTCAACTTCCGAATGCCTTCTCACTAGTCATTCCACTCAAACTCGACCTCCTTCAAGTCAATTCACATAGTGCATCTAATCGGGAGAAGTCCCCAATGAACCTCCCTGTAATACCCCTCATTAATCCCAAGAAACTGCAGATCTCAAAAACCGATTTCTGGCCTCTCAACCCATAATCGGGGCTTTAACCTTCGGGGTCCCCGCCTGATACACCCGGCCGCCACCACATGTCCCAAGAATTTCTCACAAGCCAAAATTCACACTTACCGACCTGGGTATACAACCGATGGTCTCAAGACTTGGAGAACAATCCTCGCGACTTCATGCTCCTCCCGTACTCTGGAGGCATTAAGATGTCACCAATAAAGACCACAACGAACTGATCTAGGTAGGGTTGGAACACCTTATGCATGAGATCCATGAACAAGTCACTGAGCATTCTGGCCAATCTTAAACGGCATCACTGTGAACTCAAAATGCCCATATCACGCCCTAAACGAGGTATAACACTTCTTCGCCCCGACCCGATTGGCGGTCCAACTGAATCCGATGCCACTACTGTGATCCCAAATGAGCCCGCATACTACTCAACTTGTGACCTTTAAGCTTGGTCATTCATATAGGTAAAAGTTAACTTGTATTATATTCTATAGGAGTTAACTTGTGTTATATTATACAAGTTCCATATTTAATAGTGTTCAACATTTACATTGTTTCCAAAAAGAAACAAAGACATATACATTATACCAAAAATCTTCCAGTGGACCCCTATTGATGTGTTGGACTTTGGTTCCCGATGTGGATCGCCTTGCCCTCCTCGGTTTCCTCTCTCTCAGATCTACACTGATGAAACACTGTGCTGCTTTACGCTGGAATAAATACAAATGGACGACCCCTAATACATCATCTCATGTTAGACATATACAGGTTTCTACGACAATTATAACCTTTACATTTCATTTCTATCCATTTTTCATATCTATTTTTCCTAACAGGTTTCATTTCATATACTTTTCATGTCAATTTATACTTTACTTCTTGTTCTTGTAACTATATACTATGATCGCATAGCAATGTTATGCTTCTCATATCACATCATATCATATACTTTCATATACATTGCCTTGGTGTATACTTTTCATTTTCTTTTATATTCATGTCTACAAATACCTTAGAAGTGGATACGGGAAATAACTATATGTACCCAAAGGTATTATTAATTGACATGTTGATATCTATCTATATGTACCTGAAGGTACTATTACTGTACGAGATAGTGATCTTTGTATGACCCAAACGGGGCCGCTATAATGATCTAAACGGGATCTATATCATCGATCCAAACGGGGCCTCGATATCTGTATCCATATGCTGCAGCAACTGTATCTTCCCTATAGGCATGCCTATCTATCCATCTACCCGATCATAAGCAGGCAATCGGTTTTTATTATGTTTTCTTTCATGTATTATAAAATGATATCCCATATACATGAATACCTACTGATATCATGTATACATATGAGATATATTCATTATCAAATAGCATCTCTCTTATAAACATTTTACTATACTTTTTCATATAACCAAATGATACATATATTCTCTTTAGCTTTCAAAGATTAAACTTATACATATTCACATTCTAGGGCATTAAGTTTGCCCACATCAAACTCACCTGAGGCATGGCACTAAGGCATTTTTCACTTAGTTTCACTCAGTTTGAACCTACATTAGTCATTTACTAGGGTTCCTATACTACTGCGTATGAATTCGCCTAAAATGTCAAAATACAAGAAAACTAGGTCGAGGGAAAGTGGTACCGCAAATGGCATCGCACCAATAAAAATAATCGTCACACAATCTTTACATTTCATGTGACTTCTAACCTATATCATATTACACATGTAGGTTTTTATCCTTTCGTGTTCCATAAAATTATCATGTTCGTGATTACTCATGTGTCTTGTCTTTTACAAAAGCTGTAATCATATATCTTCTGTATACATGTCAAATCATATTCCAGAGCAAACTTAATACATATTACAATTATAAGTCTGGAACAGACGTAAATACCAAATACATAATAGGTCAAATCATACTGATACAGATACGGACATTAGTCCATTTGTTAAACTAATGCCTTTATACAATGTCTGTGTAATGTATAAGATACTTGTTCAAATACTCTTCTCGAATCATATTCTTTCCTTTTTTCGCGTTTTAGTTTGTGATTTCACATGTGGCTATAGGGTTTACATTCACGATGCATTCAAACCAGAATCCTATCCCGTTTGTCATTTAGTAGCAATGCGTGATCTCACATTCAATATTGCAATCTCACATGTGGCTATAGGAAGCCGACATTCACGGCGTATCTCGGGCTTGGTGAATCCTGGTCCCGTTTGTCATTCAAAGAGCAATGTGATCTCACATTCAATATTGCAACCTCACATGTGGCTATAGGTCGACATTCACTTCATGGCATCTGGCCAGAATCCTATCCCGTTTGTCATTCAAAGAGCAAATGTGATCTCACATTCAATATTGCAACTCATGGCTATAGAAGTCGACATTCACGGCTGCATCTGGGGCTTCTCGTGAATCCTCGCCCCGCTTGTCATTCAAGAGCAAATGGACTCACATTCAATATTGCAACCTCACATGTGGCTATAGAAGTCGACATTCACGACAGATTCAATTGGTGAATCCTGTCCTGTTTGTCATTCAGTAGTAATGTGATCTCATATTCAACAATTGCAATCTCACATATGGCTATAGAATGACATTCAATTTACGCATTCAGCTTTGGTGAATCCTGGCCACGTTTGTCATTCAAAGAGTACCGTGGATCTCACATTCAATATTGCACCACATAAAATATAGAAGTCGACATTCACTTGTGTGATTCAGTCAAGTGAATCCCGCTCGTTTGTCACAAGAGCAAATGCAATCCTCACATTCAAAAAACTGCAACTGGCCATGTGGCTATAGAAGTCGGGCATTCACGCATGTGACTCGCCAGAATCCCCACTCGTCATTATCCATTAGCAATGTAATCTCACATTCAATAATATTTTTAAGTTACCTCTGCGATTTAATCTCAAATAAGTGAATCTCCACATGTTGGTCATTCAACAATACATTTCAAATCAATTTACTTTTATAAAGAATTTCACTCAGAGTTCAAATACATGCACACATGCATATATTTGATAAACGCTTCGACACACACTCAAATCATGTTATCTACTTGTACCATCTTATATCTTGTTAACTTATCTCTTCATGTACTTTAACAGACTATCATATCTTATGACATATACCTATACATTCCTATACTTGTACGTTTTTTTGTACTTTATCAGACTATCATATCTTAGGACATACACCTATATATTCCTATACTTGTACGTTTTTCTTGTACTTTATCAGACTATCCTATCTCCCGTAGGAGTACAGAACAGAGACTCTTCCTTTGGTACCCTTAGGTAATTTTCTTATCTATGCTCCTTTACATATTAGATCTACATATATTGTTATTTCTTGTTCATATCTACATCTTTCTTACCATGTATTCTAATTAACTTTAACTGTCATTAGTACACTTGGTATAAATAATTCAATTTTCGTATTAAGATAAGCACCAAATGCCATTAAATAGCATATATTCGATTTTAGACTAATGAGCTTCCATAGAGTCCAAGAATACCCATAATGGAGTCTAACGGCTGAGTTATGCAAGTAGTAGTCAGCACGGTAAATCAACAACTCATAAAGACTGGCAGAGCGCGATCACCCATCGCCTTTGTCATTTCCTGAGTCTTAACTTCACACGGATTAATCGTCTTTCAGACTTTCAGCTTTGGCGTGCTAAGGGTTCTTCTCCAACTGGAATCACCCAAATTGGAGCACCGAAACTCGAGTTATGTTCTAAACAACCTGGACTACTCTTATGATCAAACTCGAAGGTAAATTGGCTTGAACATAGCCCCACTTTGAGGAATTTCTCGCCACTCAGAAATGTAATTTGAAGGCATCATTTTACAGGTGTTTTGTGCTCCTTGAAGTCTTAGTTTTAACCAAAGAACTCAATCACTCCAACCTGATGTTAAATTACCGCTATGGGCAAAATACTAACACCGGGTCCAAAATACATCGGGTACCTGCATCGAAAAATCTCGGCACTCCGCATCAAAGGGGATAACATTCCATGGCAACGTACCACCTCTATTTGGTACCGTACCACCCTCAAATCGCCTTTAAATGGTGGTTTTTCTCCCATTTTTCCATATTTTTCCACCCAAACCAACTCAATAATCAATACACACTTCAAAACACTCCATATTCATTTTGTAACCTCTATTCTACTCAAATCATCTTTCAATACATATCTTTCTTCAAAAACCTTTCATGAATTACTCCCAAAACAACTCTAATACGGGTCAAGCAACTCCATACACAAAACCAAACACAAGGATTAGTTAGGCTCGTTTAACCCAAACTCCATTACTTTGTAATTAAACCATGAATCCAACCTCAAAAGGAGGATTCCATACAAGAATTCATTCTAGGTTAGGCTCATATAACCCACAACCCAAAACATGTATCCATACAAGAAAATCCAAGTAATCCATACTAAACGTTAGATTCCATACCTTTTTGCTTTTCCTTTTTTCTTCTCTTCTTCTTCTCTTCCTCTTCCTCTTCTTCTCTCTTTTCCTCTTCTCCTCTCTTCTCTACGTTTTGGTCTCTCAAAAATGAGCGACCAATTGCACTTATCCATATTTTCAGCTTAAGGTCATGTTCGCCAAGACAAATAAACCCATTTTGGTTTTAAGTCTCTAATTGCCTTTAAGCACATAACTCCTTCTATTTGCATTTCATTTTCAAGCATTTCATACATTAACCCCTAGTCTTTCCCTTTATGACCATCTAGGGTCCTCAAGTGGTAAATTACATATTTACCCTTTACTCATATTAATTTCCGGGTCTATCGTTTTATTTTCGAAAAATTCCATTTAGCTTATAATATACCCTAAACAAGTCCGAAAACTACTAGGGTATATTTTGGGGTGTTACACGAGGTCTTAGGGATATCTGGCTCCTTAACCCTCACTGATGGTAACCCTTGCAGTGATCTATCTTAGATTAAACCCGTGCTCCTCTCAACTGATCAAATAAATCATCAATCCTTGGTAAACGGTACGTACTCTTGATAGTAACCATATTCAACTGCATGTAGTCTATGCATAGCCGAAGGGTCTTGTCCTTCTTCTTGGCAAACTTCACCGGAGCGCCCCAAGGTGAAGTGCCTTACGACAAAACCCTCAGCTCCAACAATTTCTAACGGACTTTAGTTCTTGTAACTCAGCATACGCCATTCTATGCGGAGTCATAGAAATAGGAGATGTATCAGGGTGTAACTCAATAGTGACGTCTACATCCCTATGCAGAGGTAATCCCGATAGTTCATCCAGAAAAACGTCCTTATACTCACAAACCGCCCAAGGTAGACCCAACTCCTGTCTCACCTTGTTTTCCAGGATAATGCTTACTAGCCAACCCATCAACTGCCCGTGTCATTTAGAGTCGTGACATGTCTTTTAGGTAAAGACCGTGGCTTACTCCCTCTCTGAACATAAAATAATTACCATATGGTGTGTAGGCAATAACTCTCCTACGATCACAATCAATGACGACTTGGTATGCCATCAACTAGTCCATCTCAAGGATGACATCAAACTTCGACATGTTCATGACCTTAAGGTCCACGGTGAGTAGAATCCTCGAGATCTCTAACTCAAAACCAAGACATATCTATTTAACGCTCGCCTTAGCTCATCGAGGAGAACTCACATGCAGTGGCTCTTCCAAGGTTTCAACCTCTAAGCCTAAATATTCCACACATGATGCAACAATAAGGTAATGAGATGCACTAGAATTAAACAATACTCTTGCCCATAGGTGAGATAATGGAAATGTACCCTGAATAACTGACTGATCTACAAGCTCGATGTGATGGCATAGACACTCTCTCATGTCCTTGAAGTCTCGTCAGGAGCTCCCTGGCCAACCTCAACCTCCATGCCCCGGCCTATCCGGGTCCGATCGTGAAGCAGTAGGCTTCAGGTGCTGCCCCGGGATCGACATCAAGCTCTCGGCCCATGATGGGGTAAAGAGGAACAAATTGAGTTTGTGAATGTCCCACTGATGATTGGGACAAGGGTGTCATAAACTCTGGGATCCCTGCCTCTGAGGGCAATCCTGTCTCATGTGTCAAGGCTGGTAGCAATAAAAACATGTCCTCTGCCTTGGTTGGCTAGGACCCCTAAAGTCTCTCCCACTCGGGGATGATCGACTTCCGGTCTCAGCCTTAATAAATGCGGGTCTCATTCCTGTCCTCGCGAGCAGGGTCCTTTGCTTCTTCCCTGAGCTAGAAAAAGAAGGTTGGCTCTCCCTCCTCTTATCTTTCACACCTGCATCCCAGATGTTCCGTGTGTCGTCCACCTTCCCCTCAATGGTCATAGCTATCTTGATCATAAAGTCTATGTCCTTGTGAGAGGAAGTCCCGCCACTCTTACCCTGATGGACAATTTCAAACCATCCTCGAACTTCCTCACTTTGGCCATCTCTGTGGCTAAATAATCATTAGGGAAAGTCACTAATTTAGTGAACTTAGCTACGTATTCGAGCACTATCATCGTCCCTTATTCTCTCGCCTAGGGAACTCCCGAGCTTTTTGCATGTCAGTAAAAGCCAGATCTGCTTTCAAACTTTGATTTCTCACATTGTCTAACTAGTAGTGCATGTGCTAACCACTAATAGACCTCAACATCCCGAACCATCCCCGTTCATTCTTTTTCCGAATGTCTAAGGTTATGTTTTTTAACCCTAGTGTTCATATTTTTTTTCCATATACATTTTACCATGTATACAATTCACAAAACACATAGCAGATCATCATGTAGCATATTAGTAAGTATAAAAAACATGAACTCAGACAATGAATACAAACGGTTCAGACCTATGCTCCATCAAGCCCCAGGCTCAGATACCTAGGCTCCTCACACCAAGTCGTGACGCCCCAACCGGGATCCGCTGATCACCCATCAACCCGGAACACCGTGGGATATCAGGTAATCCCGATACCACACCATTGTGTCCTATTTGACGGATCCATAATTTAACAAAAATCTGATTAAAATCTCTCTTTGTACAGAGCTCCATCCAAAACCCACCCCATAAATATACAATAACAGACCTATCCGAGGCCCAATATAACATAATGGCCGTGACCGGGTCCATTTATGAGTAAAAATTTACTACATCAAGCCCATTTATCTAGGTGGCACTTCATTCCATTGTCATGCTCTTACGCACATCGATGCTGACGCTATCAATATTCATCAATCAAACTCGACACTTAATAATAAAAAGTGTCAACATTTAGAACCCAAACCCAACCTTAGTATTTATTACTCGTAGGTTAGGCTAGTTAATATGAATATGAATTCATGTAATTTGATTATTTAAAATAATAAGAATTATAATTAATCATCTATGTTTAACACAAATAACTTATTAAAGTTAACATGTTTATTAATTTTATTATTTAAAATGATAGGAATTATAATTAATAATCTATATTTAACACAAATAACCTATTAAATAGGTTAATTAATTAATATAATAATTAAACTGGTTAATTCGTATAGGGCGCCAAATACCGAATATGACTCATTTATTAAAATGTTTGCATCGGTTAATACTTAATATGACTTAAACACAATTATACAACCCAAACTCAAAAACAGTTGTTAGGTTCAGGTTTGTCAAATTTTATTAGCCCTACATTTCTCCACATTCATATAAAAACATGTAAAACTATATTAAAAATAGTCTACATGAGTTCAATTACAACTCTTATACATAAAGGTACATGCCAAAACTAGTTTGTTTCAAAAATTTTACAAAAAGAATTATAAAAGCTACAAGTCGGATTTCGTCACCCTTGCGGTCCTGAATGAGAGCCGCTCACCGACGTGTATCCCGCACCTAAAATGTTTTTCCTGTATGATCACCCCTGGGCCTCTACTCGACTTACCCGATCTTGCCATGATTCGAACCGAACCCTGGACGCTCGACCAAAGCCATTAACCAAATCCGTTTATTAAATACATTCTATTCTCAAATCTTTTATAAGGATTTTAATTTAGGGCAATATATAAACATTTACATTTAACAAAATGTATTTACAATGAAGCGCATTCTAGCGCTTCAAACGATTTATAAAATAGATGTTCGTAGTTGAACTTGTCTTACAAAATATCAATGTTAAAAAACAAACGGAGTGCATGCATATGTCGGAGCATACCCGTGGAACTTTCCCACAATGACTCCGAGCCTCGACCTTAGATTTGCTTTCAATCACTATCAATCACTCAGTACCTGCGCATTGATAAAAACAATACACTAAGCATTTTCATGCTTAGTGGTTCTATACAATTCCGTTCATCCGTTTCAGTTTAAGTCAAATCATGTAATTTTACTAAACAATACTTTTAAATCTTTTTGGATGATTAATGTCAATACAATACATATACATATTTCATATACAATCATTTATGGTTCATTGATAATCCCAAATACACACTTTCATATGCAATAATTTATTTATAATCAAATCATGCATTTCACAATGCTCTTTTCTATTTCACTTGTAATCATGCTTTTCTAATTCCAATATGTCGATAATCCTAAATCAATTCACTATGTTCGTTTCTTAACAAATTTAACTTATAGTTTTCTATATACGTAATATCAATCACTCTACATGCCCCACTGGCCGCAGTTTGCAGAGGAACGTTTTATAACACAACACGGCCCCACGGCCACCGACCGGCTATAAAAAATCAATTAATGAGTACCACCGGATACGATTCCGTCGTAATCGCTGGATCTGAGCTGACATCAATACGATCGCTCGCAGATCGCTTATTTTGACTCATATTGGTATACCAATCTATCCTTCATACGAACCAAACTGATAACATTCAATGGTAAAGACGCTCAAATCTTTTTATAGCAACATACAAGATAATATGTACATTTGTATAAACGATTCATTTTCAATAATTATGTAATTTTCTATTTGCAAACATTTCACAATCAATTTCTTCAAATCAATTAAAACATTTCAATATGCTTTTCTTATGCATTTAGAACAAATAGTTTAAATCTTGAAACGAGAATAGGAGAAGATAGAACAAACCAAAATTGTAGCTTTGATCCCAATCTTTGGAATCTCGACTTCAATGCGGCTTTCCCTCCTCATTAGCCTCATTCAAATGGCAATGACAATCACATATTAGTGAGGTTATTTTAGAGTTTTTGGTCAGCTATAGTTCACCCGGAGCACCCCTTCACTTGAAAAATTTTTTGGGGACACATGAGCCATATTTTGCTCATACTTCCTTTAAGAAAATTATAGCTCTATGAGTCTAGTTTTATTAGGAATTGGAATCATCTCTTTTGGACCACCCAAACTCAAGTTACAACATTTTAATGCCGAACTAGTCAGTATGTCCATCTCACTGCTACTTACTATCCCGCAATTTCAGGTCTTAAATCCATAAATTGGTAATGGTTCCTTCTAATCATTTGAAACTATGATTCTAAGGTTTCTTTCCAACTAGAATCATCAAATTTCAATTACTAAAACTCAAGTTATTGCATTTTACACTAGACTACTCTAATTATAAAAGCGTAACTGCACTGCTCTTACACATAGGTATACTTTGACAGGATTTCTTCAGTACTCTTAGGGGTAAATAAATTCTTGCATACACTTCCTTCAAGTAAATTATTCCCCTAGAAATCTATTTTACCCATAATTTTGAATCACTCAATTTGGATGAGTGCAACTCAACTTATAGCCAAAACACTATAACAATACCCAAAACAGAGGATAACCAGTGAGTTACCCGAGCTCACCTTAAAGCCCTAATTTTGAGCCTTAGAGCTACAATTTGCTCCTGGTCCCTTCTATACATTTGTATCCCTATCTCTTATGGTTCTTTAACAATTGGAATCACTTTATTTGGATGATTATAACTTAATCTATAGCCAAAACAAGAACAAGGGTTTTTTACAAAATTTTGACATCATTTCCTTTGAAAACTCAACATTTTCCCTTTTTACAAACACTACACAAAACCAATCCAAACCAATCCCAACCAACAATACAAAACAACCTCAACACAATCCCAAACTCATTTACAACCAAAATAAAACTCTTTTTATCCACATTTGGGGTTTTCCCCAACTCAAACACAAGAACAAAGGGGTTTGAGTTTATTTCTTACCTCAAATCTCTTCCAATCTTCAATGCCAAGCTTTCTTTTTGTTTTTTTTATCACTTTAGGCTTTGATTTTCATGGAGCAATTCATACCTCTCCATTCAAAAAAACCCTAGCCTCTCCTCTCTTTCTAAAAAATGATTGTTCAAATGAGCCCCCTTAGACCACTTTGGTCTTAAAACACCTATCTTCTTAAGACCATGTTTGGCTCAAAATGCATTCTTTTGACTTAAGTTCTCATAAATGCTAGCTTGCCCCCATATTTTCTATTTTCATTTAAATTCTCCATATTCAATTCTTAAACCTTTATTTTTATCACAAATGACCCTTAGGTCCTCATTTTATATAAACTCAAATTTGCCCTTTAAGCACTCTCAAAATTCTCCCTGATCCAACTCAATTTCTATTTAGTATATTATTTGCATTTGGCTCTTAACCATATAATCATTTATTCAATATTCATTTAACAATTCCTAAAAAAAACCTAAGTAGGCTCAATTTATACCCGGAATATATAATAAAATTATTAAAAAAAATTCTAGGGTATTTTTAGTATGCTATATTTCCTTAGATAGTAAGAGCTACGCCTGATAGCATTCCTACAGAGCAAGTATTTCTCCACTCTAAGCAGATACAATGACGCTCATATTTGATAATTCATATTCACATCAACAATTCTAACTAAGAATATGCAATTCTGTGTCGAATTCCCATGCCATGCTGCTACTTAAATAAGATAAGACTCACTTATGCACCATACCCCGAGTCTTTATGTCGTTCCACCACATAATGTAATGCCAATGTGTGATAATATCCGTCATTGATGAATTACATCCAATGATCCTCTTCGAAATAAAATCATGTGTTTATAAACCAAAACTTGTAAGATGTTAAACCTCGAATGATCATTTCATATACAAAACTCATGTGTCTTCTCGGGCAGCGAATTTTTGAAGTCTTATCTTTGAAGTGTATGAACCATTAACCGGGTCTTTCGCCCGAGGGAGGTTCCAAATTTTCTCATTTACCTTAATATGTTTTTCATGTCATGCACTTGAGACTCTATCGACTTCATCCACGGTATCGAAAGTGCACTCATCAATCACTAAATGTGGTAGTTTTGACCTGACAATGCACTTCACTCCGATGAAATGCAATGTTCCAATGCAATGCAATGTAATGTACCATTGTACATGTCACTGTCATGTCACATATGTAATAATGCTGGCTATGAACATTTTAATTCATACAATTCATCATGCATCATGGACAATTATATCACATGCATATAATCTCCAATTAATTACTCACACCACAAGTTACATTAAAACATATATTAACATTTTATCAAACAACAACAACTAAGCATGTTATCAAAAAATCAAGTAATAACACACTTAACCCTCAAGGCAAAGTGTGACATATAAAATGCCCACAAAATAGCCCAAATAAATCTATTAATCGAGCATAACCGGCAAATGTTTTTAAGCTAGTCATACACTACAAATAAGCTCTAACATCCCCAATTTTTCTCTTCATCCAAATTTCTAAAACAATTCTTGACATTCCACAAACAATCACAAATCAGCTCACAAAGCCTAGCCACAACAGTTTGATAAAACGCCTTAAACCGCTTTTAAACAATCCAAACAACTCCTATCAACCGCAGTAACCCATATTTTAAATCCAAATGTGCCTTTTAAAACAATGTTTTTGAGACGCTACAACACTCACAATTTAGCCTACGCATCGACTACAATTAGGTTACCTTAAAAACTACTTTAAATTAGTTCTTTAAAATAAATTAAAACAACCCTTTAAATAGGCTAAAATCCAACCAAACAGACCCTTAAGGCAGAAAACAGAGCCAAACAACCCCTAAAACAATCATTTGAACATGCCATAAACACTCACATATCAACCCACAAAATCGGCCACAAATAGGCCATAAAATGCACCAAACAACCCTTTAAACGGGCAAAAATCAATCAAATAGCCCCTTAGGTAAAAAAATAGAGCCAAACGACCCCTAAGGGTGGAAACAGAGCCAAACAGCCCTTAGGGTGGAAATAAACCAAAGTAGGAAGAATTTCTACCTCTTGAAATATAGTAGAAATGTAAGAGGTCTCAATAACACCTTTTTAACTCGAAAACTTTGATTTCCTCAAATATTCTCTTTTGAATCTCCTTTGAAATCCCTCATTTTTTTGTACACACGCGTAGCCCTTGTCGAGGCGATAAACTTTAGTTCTTGGCCCGAAGAATTCCGACCAATGGAACCCCGAGGATCGAAGAAAAAAGTCTTCAACTCTTTCTTTCTCTCCCTTTTACTCTCCCACAGTTCCATCCAAAAAATGAGTTCTTTTTCTCCCAAAATCTGATTTTTTTACTAACTTTATCCATAACTTAAGGACTTGGCCCATGTCGCGCTATGTGTCCACGACTTATTCAGGTTCGTTTCTGTCTCCGAAACGATTTAATTATCTTGGTTTGAGTTCAAATTATTTTACATGAAATTTATTTAAATTATTTTGCACTTTCAATATTTTTCTTAAAAATCCCGTTTTTGGGATCCACAAGATACCTGTCGTCCCGAAAATCGTGAAAAATCCAACTATCTCGGAATTCAATGAAATTCGTCTGAGTAACTAGATTTCATGAGACGAATCCAACGGTGAGGTCTGTTTTGTCATCCGAGATCTAGGAAATTTCCGCCCACCAGAGTTCTGATCAGAATTCAGAATTTATCGCTTTAGTTTTTGAAAATCTCAAAATTCTCGGGTTTTACAACATTGATGTAAAGTATTTTGTAGTAAAAGAGAAAGTTGAAGAGGGTCTTATTACTATTGTTCACAGGCCGACTTAAAGCATGGTGGCAAACCTGTTCTAACAAGGTTTTATTGATAGTATATTCAGGAGCATGTTTTCCGTATGTGGATTGGTTTCTAAGGCTTGAGATTAAGTATAATAATGGAGTTTATTATGGCCCCGCAAAGAATATACATGTTGAGTATGATTTATTTCTTTGAGTATTTTTTATATATTGATGGATGTAGATCTTTATTTATTTATGAAATGATTTATTACACATATTATTGCTTCTTATATTCACAAGCTTGTTTGAGACTTTTAGTCTTTATACATGTGTATGTTGATCCATATGTGCTATGATGAGTCCCTACTACCTAGTTTGGGTAGATTGTTGTATCTTGTCGATACACAATATGTTCGGATGAAATGGTATTGTGTGTCAGACTGACTCGGTTAGGTAAATCACTACTACTTTACTGAGCTTTATAAATGTAAAGTAATTCGATTGAAATGATATCATGTTTGGGAGATTTATTGAGAAAATCTCTACTACTCAGTATAGTATGTTGTTGTGCCCCGTCTTCATGCAATGTGGTATTTGGATGAAATGATTTTTTCGGGAGATTCTCGTAGTAAGTGAGTTTTTATGATATTTATATGTGTTGATGATTATGCAATTCTAAAGGAGAATATTAGATAAATAATTTTGTAGATTCAGTATAATCAATTACTATTTTCAAGGGCTATGTCATTAATGAGAATGACTTATTTACTATTTTGTAGTAGGCCCTTTGTCAATAATTTATACACTCTAGTTAACCAATTGGATCGAGGATCACCTCCTCTTTTAAAAACCCATTATGAATTACACAAACTATAAAAGACCTAGGCAGTAAATCGTGATGCTGCATTTCAGACTAGGCTTTTCAAAATAATAGAGTGGTTTGATAGTAGTGTGTCCATAGGGACTACTTTTATGGTGTTCTTTGTCTCACAGGAATTCAGATATGATTTATCAATGACTGCCTTTGGAGGTTTGTATATTTTATGCTTTAAAGGAATTGGTTGTTATGTAGCTACTAATCTTATATCTTCTTCAAATATTTCTAACATTCTAGTCATAATAGTAATATCAAATGTATATGCTTAATTATTCAATGTATAGATTTTGAGTTGATCTTGATTATACTATTAACTTGAATGTTGTCACTACTTATGGTTTTAACGATTTTGATTGTATGTGAGTTTTTACGATGTATTGTTAGTTTGAATCAATGAATGCTATTTTTATTTTCAAAAAAAAAAATTCATAAGGTGCCATTAAGATCTAGTTCATGGTAAAGAGCCGAGACTATGATAAAGGAGTGGAAATGGCGGTTAAAGTCCCAATATGAACAAATTTGTGATAACATACTATGGTGCAGGAGCAACCTTAATTAGTGAAGCAAAACCACCAAAGAAAAGTTTAAATATGTATGCCGAGAGTAAAATGGCGCCCGCAGCGGGAGCAATACCGATACGAACTACAATGAATAGTGATCAGCCAAATTTGAGCAAATATAGCTGATCACTGTTCATCAGCTATAAGGTGAAAAACCATTCCTACCCTCAATCATATAGCCGTTGGAAGCAAAAATCACACCCGTGAACCAAGAAAAAAAATCAAAAAATTGAACCAACAAACAGAGAACCGGCATTCTCCAAAACAGAGATTCAAACGAGGGAATCGATGCACACTCGTGAAGGCACATGAAAGTGAACCAAAATCGAACTAACAAAGCTAAATGGAATATATTCCAAAACAGAGATTCAAACGACAAAATGCAAGTACACCCGTGAACCATTTTGAAATCCCAAAACGACGCCGTACCCAATAATAGCAAAACTAAACGATTTCCATACAACCATTTTGCGCATTCGAGGCCAAACGCAAGAAATCAAGCCAAGAAGGCACTCATCGTGAGGAGAGCTAACTCAGTGCCGCCGCCGCCCACCCGTCCACGCAACACCGTACGCCCGACCGAATTCCGCCACCGGTCGCCGCCGCTGGGCTCGAAACGTGAGCCTTCCATCAAATGAGCGTCGTCTGCAGGCGCCCCGCCTTTTCTCTCCCCCACCCCGTCGGCAGCCCCTTCTCCCAGCCGGCAGGCAAAAAGAGGAGTGATATTTATTAACCCAAAAAATCTTATATTAATTAATGCACCCTATTTGAATTAATTAATATTTGAACCCTATTTGAATTAATTAATATTTGTAACCCAAAAAATCAACTTTTTGAATATAACCAAATATTTATATTTATTTTTATTGATTTAATTAAATATTTTATGGCCATTTTTATTTTTAATTGAATCTTTATATTTTATTTTAAATTTTAATTAAATATTTACTATTCTTTAAATCAATTTTATACAGATGATGATATAAACGAACGGAGTGGTACATGGATGAATTATTAAGGAAGAGAAAAGGTAAAATGGAATAGATTTAGATATGAACTTTAGATACTCATCGCTGAGTATACTTTAACCAAAATCCTACCAAATCTCAAAAGTAACTTTTGAGCCAAAACTATTTTGACTTTTTTCGCTAACTTTGAGATGCTCGATACAAACGAATAAACGTTAAAAATTATTTAGAAAAAAATGTTGAAAATGAATAACAAATACTTATTCTTCAACCTTAATTTCACATAAAGATTTGATTATTTCTATAAAAATTTGTCAGAACTTAACACGTTTCTAATTAAAATAAGTTTTCTTAATTTTTTCATACATTTAAGTTTTAACCAAACAGAGGAAAATAAAATTCTTACTTTTTTAGAAATTTTCATGTATGATCAAATAAGGAAAATCTATGTTTCATTTTCGATAGGATTTTCTTCTCTAAAATGCAATTTTATTTATTATTTGATTAACCATGAAGCTTCTACTAACCGGTTCAAAGACATCTCATTATCGTCTCTTTCTCTCTGTATATATATGAACCCCATATATGAAACTCCTCCCAAAGCCGAAATCCGTCCGTCACAGATATGGACATGCCGATGCTGCCACCGGCGGCGAACTTCACCGGGATGCCACCAATGGATCACATGGAGATGATGACGCACATGACATTCTACTGGGGGAAGAATGGCGAGATTCTCTTCTCGGGCTGGCCCGGAACTCGCAGCGGCATGTACGCCTTAGCTTTGATCGTCGTCTTCCTTATGGCGATCATCGACGAGTGGCTTTGCAGTTGCCGGCCGGTCGAGCCTGGGTCGAAGCACGTCGCCTCCGGGCTGGTTCAGACGGTGGTGCAAGGTATTCGGATGGGTGTGGCGTATATGGTGATGCTGGCTCTGATGTCCTTCAATGGCGGAGTGTTTCTGGCGGCGATTGCCGGCCACGCGCTAGGGTTTTTGGCTTTTCGGAGTATGGTTTTCAAGGGGAAAGAAACTACATCGTTGACTCGTTGGAGTAGGCCCTCTGAAGTCTGATCTTCCTTGAATGAGTGGCTGATCAGTTTGGACTGGAATGGTGTTTAATTACAAATTTATGGTTGTTTTCTGTGTACTGAAACTTCATTATTAACCCATTTACGCTGTGTCTATGTGACAAAGAGAACAATGAAATTGGCTCATATTCTATTACGTTTGGAAAAGCTACGTTTTTTTAAGAGATAATTTTATTGATTCAGACTATTAATACATTTGATGAAACTACATAATCAAATTCATTAAAAAACTTTAAAGGATGATGTAGCATTCAAGTTGATAATATAATCAATTGGTTGAAAGAGTACACATTTGATAATACTATAAATTCAGGCACGAAGCCAAGATTCAGTTTTAGTGGGAGCAAGGTTAAGTAAGATAAGTTTTGTAATATTTTAATGAGGCAAAAATATAGTACTTGAGTTTGAATCCCCTTCAATGCGATACGAACCAATTTAAAAATTACAGGAGCAAGTGTCTAATTAAAAGATTAGGCAGAGATCCAGCACGCTTTATAAATCTAATGTAATACCTACATTTTAATTTACGATTCGGATTTATTTGGCTCCTTTTATCTTAATCAATACGCTTTATCGTTAAATTCTCATACACTGGGCAGAAACATCATAAATAAATGACAAAAACTAAACCGTCATATTAAAACAACACAATCACGGAAAATCTTATGTGCTCATTCAAAGTTGTCTTTGCAGCTTTTGGGCTGGGATGGTGAGCTCTTTTAAAAGTGATTCTGGTGAAGGGGAAGTCCAAAGGCAAGGGAGAATAATAATGAGTGGGTGTGAGCTGTTCCCAAAATCAGCGACTATGCCTTATATGATTCAAATACAAGACTTATGCTAACATTTAAAGACACATCTCCAAACTCTTCTTAGTTTGACTCTTCCACATCGTTTAGTTAAATCATTTACAAAAACTATTTAAACTCAACCTTCCTGTTTCTGAGCACTTCATTGAACTTCTAACATCCTCTTGTTCAAATATGTTTTAAATAAAGTAATTGATAAGAACTATTTGTTTAAAAGTTGTTTGTTTTTTCTGAATAACATCATTTTTAAAAAGAATCACATAATTTATATTGATAATATTTTGTTATTATTATGCTGACGGAAAGAAAACAGAAGTACAATCACATTTGACCTTACATTTTTCGCCATCATTAGTACTTATTTAAATTATACTCTGATAACATAAACATCAATGTATTTTCCTTAATTTGAACAAACAACTTATTTCTTCTTATATAATGTAGCAATTTATAATTAATAATCTTGACACTGTTATTTAAATATTTTTATTATGTTACAATATAATAGACTACTATTCTTTTTTGAAAAAGATAATGGTGTCATTATTTGATTATTTTTAGATCACATAATAATTTCTTATATTTTGACTGCCACAACAACTGATAATCTCATAATATTTATAAATCTAAATATCCATCACGAATTTGCTGCTGGGCACGCGGTAGAGACAAAAACCATTTGACTTGAATTTAATATATTCATTTAAATTGAGATGGCGCACCGAGTTATTAAGTACTTCATACTATCTAGGCTGCCTAAAAGACAGTGGTCCTGAATGTCCTATCCCTATTTCTCGACCTAAAGTTAAACAAGAGGAGAAAATGAGAATATGATAAGGATTAAGGATATGTTTGATGCCTTGCCTTCACCAAGAAGGAAGGAACATCCAGAACTTGGACCCTTCACGTTGATATTTGCAGGGAACATTACGAGGACAGTCATCCATCTTCACCAAATCATGAAGTCATGCATGCACTTTGCTTGGTTTGGAAGAATTCTGAAACATGGGACCCCCCACCCACCCCCTTTTTTTTCTTTTCTTTTTCTTTTTTTTTATGTCAACAATCGACTCTTGAAGTCAGGCTTAAGTATAAAAGGGCTGGATTAAAGGTAGGAAAAGTCCCAAACTCGAATCCAACGAACAAAGTAATATAATGTAATATGAAATCCAAGGAACAAAGTAATATAATGTAATATGAATAGAAGTAAAAACTCAATTAATTCTGGTTGAGTTCACAGTTTTCCCCTTACGAATTTTCAAAATTTTAAGTGGGTTGGAGGTGGGTTAGCCATTTTTTTTAGTTACAACTTAGTTTGTATTTGTCAAATTATACAATTTAAAATTCACCTACAGTGTTTTTTAGAAACCCATGTCAATATTTCTTTTGGAAATGATCCATTTTATGATTTATTATATTTATTTATTTATAATAAAATTAAAGATTCCTTTTATACCCAAATTACTAGAGGATTTGGCACGGATTGCCCACCCAATCCTTAACTTAGAATGAGTCCACGTCTAACAAAGTCCACACAGCGTGGTCTTTGGAGTAAGAAAATGGAGGCCAGGAAAAAGGAAAGAAAAGAAAATTTGTTTGACAGCAAGCCTACGTGCTTGTCTAACAAGATCCACACCATGAGGCACCTAATCCCAACAGACTATAGTCCCCATCACCATAACGGCTGAGACCACCATGCCCTCACCTCTAATTTCTTGCAATTTCTATATGCTCTAGCTGCCTTAAATTTGGACTCCAATGTAGTATGTATGAACGTGAATATATTAAATATCTGTAATGATACCAACAAACAAAGGGGCCATTATAAGAAATATATTTTTTTCTCTGAAGGCATTTACACGAAAAACAAAGGGAATATTAAGCTGAAATGGTCATTGTGGAAGAGATGAAGGTACGGCGCAAGCTGTGGTAGTGCCAAATTCTCTTTTGTTGACATCTCTGAATTTATTACAAGGGCTTTCTTTCCAAAAGCTACCACCCCACCGGCCATTAATCCTAAATTCATCATCCTAATAATAACATATAAGACTCTGTATCTGTCCTTTCGACGACTCTTATTCCCTTGAAAATATAGTTAGAAATCATAGCAATATTTTGCTTCCTTGATCATTGTCTAATGTTTATCTTTCCTTTTCCTGTGTCTTGAGCATTTCATCGGGGTAAATTATGGGACACGAGGACCTTTCATCATCATGTCAGTACCCATCCCTGATAAACACCCATCTCTTGCTGCCTAATCGCCGGAGGGGCCGGCGCCGGCCACCGCCGCTTCTGAGGTGGATACAGGCCGTTCCGTCGCCCTGCTGGCGCCGCATCTACAGAGATTGTCAAGTATCAACAAGAAGTTCATGGAAAAACAAGATCATTATCAACGATTTAAAGAAGATAATGGAGATGGAAGGCATAGTAACACCATACGCAGAGAAACGTCACTCTGAGCAGACGATACAAACAACTTATCATCGCCGAGTCAGTTCAGCTACTCTTAAGTTTGGTGGCGGTTACTTCGTGGAGCATCCTTGATTAAACCTAATTACAGCCATTAGAACAAATCTCAGTTGCCCACATGAAAGGAAAATAGAGTAAGTGGAAGCCATTGTGTGATGCAAGAAGAAAATCTTGCAGTCCCAAAAGAACGATTCCGGTTCACAATGTCAGATTATATCCAAGAAATAAGAATAATAGAAACCAGATGCTTAATCGGAATATTTGAAATCAAACCATTAAAAGAAGCAAGTTAGAATATTTAATTAACAGTAGTTAAAACGGACTCAAACGGTCGAAAATGGTACCTCTGTTTCCTTGCGGAATCCACAATGCTGATTCCAATGAGGCAAGAAAACGCCGGTGCCACAAGACCGCTTTCTGGAATCAGACCCAGCTAGGAAAATCGTCCTCATGCCTGAACCCGCCGCTTTGTGGGTCGGCGGCTGCTGTGGCGGAGCGGCCCACGTTGGTGTGTTCCCAAACCCACCACCACAAGTCCTCCCTTTGCTCTGTTGTTCCTGAGCTGCCCTTCCTCTTCTTTCCCCATTAACGGTGTCTCTGTTTTGCTTCATAATCTGTTGCTGCTTCAGCTGATCAAACTACAGAAACATACCATACCATAAGATTAAAACGGAAGAAGAGAAATCTGAAGAAGACAACTTTTTGGTTCTTCAAATGGGTTCTTACTTGAAAAGCTCGGAGGTGGTCATCGGAGAAGTCTTGGTTACTGTTGAATCCAACTTTGGGGTTCTTCACGGGATCGATTAAACTGGACTTCAGGATGTGGGCCGGGAAGTTTATGACAATCGTGGTATCTGGGTCCGTCGTTTTTATTCCGTCAGTCGGAAACAACCTAAGTGCCCCTTTCCAGCCTACAGCCGTTGGCGGCGGTGGGCCTCAGGGTTCCAAGGATTTGAGTCCAAGGGAGACCTCAGAGAGTCGACTGAGGCCAATCAGTGAAACCCCATAACTGCAAACAACAAAAATCAGCACTTTACATGAATCAAGAAACAGCAGATACAAAGCCAGACGACATCACACAACCTTGGGGTTCTCAGAGCTAGCGTCTGGTTCAATCTTCTTGAAGCAAGAAATGAGACTGAGCCATCAGGATGAGTCAACTCAGCAATGCAGTCATCTCCCTGTTCTCCATCCGATCAAACCAGACCCACATGAAGCAACCCTGTTAGGAACATCCCAGGCAAAAGCAAGCCCCAGAACTGGACCCTTGCTGTTGATGTGCTTATTCTCTCAGAGACAAAATCATCTTCTAGGAAAATTGAGATGGAAGCAAAGGCTCCCTTCCATGCAACTCAACAGCCATAGCCACTGAACTCATGTGGGTTGTTCCGATAATACAACGCAGAAGCCGCTGTTGCTGTTGCTGGGTGGAGAAGATACAATAATTACTGAGTCAGATACTCCTCTGTCTCTCCATAGAGCAAATGTCAAACAGGGGAACACATTGCTTAAGAAAGGAGGAAGGTGGTTGGGAAACAGGAAAACAATCTGAGGCGTAGGGTGGGAGGGAAGTGTACAGTAGTGATATTTTTAGTGGGTAGACTTGGAGTTGACGTTTGTCGAGCTATGAGACTTGCATGAACTCCATTTTTATAATCAAGATTCAAGAAAAAACCATTTGCATACCGATAAAGTTTTTTTATTCCAGTCCTCGCAAAGTTCCAAATAGTCGTGGCATTACATTTGTTATTTTGTGCTCAGCAGTGCGCCTGTGCTGAGCTACAAGGCCAGCATGTTTGAAGAAGATTCAAATATGCGTGTAGTATTGAGTCATATGCATCTGGGTCCTGACAGATTTGCCCAAAATTGCACGGAGTTACAGGATCATTTGACCAAGTCTCTGGCCATTAGAGGCCTGGTGAGACAGAGAGAGCGGCTTGTGAATGAAAAGGAGAGAACAACCTGTGTTGTGGTTGCTGTGGGAGGGATTTTGAACTCCTAGCACTACTTTATTTTTATCAAGACTCAGAATGAATGATGGCAGATAAATGGAGAGTTGGATGATCATATTATAAGTACAATACATTCTACTAGGAAGTTTGCTTTTTGGGTGAGTTGTTGAGGACTGGTGGTTAGCCTGTTAGATCCATTCCACTACATGCCCCAAGCCCACCTCCAGTCCCATTCTTCATCTTTGTTAGATAGATAAAAAAAAAACTGAAAAGGAAATTACTCGTGATATTGACGATCACATCCAAACATGTGATACACAACTAAAGAACTAGAGATTAAAATCTATTCGGGGAAAAAATCTCTTAGTGATTCCAACTGTCACTGGACACGGTTCGATCAACAGTTCACGCCGGCTCGGCCGGCCCAGTCCGACACACCCACGGTCACGGACCATTTTTAGTGTCTCACTACCACCCCACGGCTTACACGGCTACTCGACGCCGTACGACAAATGGACGGCTAGCACGACTTTACCAACGCCCAGAGCTGGCGCCCCGACGCCCAGAAATGCATGTGTGGCCCGACACCCAAAGGCGGCCCGCGCCCCTCCCTTTCCCCTCCCCTTCCCACCGCTGGCCCCCTACTCTCCCTCCTCTCCCCTCCCTTCCTCCTCTCCCTCCCCCACCGCCGGCACCCCTCCTCCTCTCCTCCCCCACCCCCCCCTGCCCCTGCGCCCCTTCCCGTCCCTCCCCCTTCCCCAGCTGTTACACATCTCCCTCTCCCATCCCCTTTTTTTGTTAAAAAATCGATATATTCTAAAATAAAAAATATTATACAACATTAAAAATTAACTAGAAGAGGGTTTTAATATTTTAAAATTTTTGGACAAGCTGCTTTCATTAATATGAAATATTTTTTCTACAAATTGTGAAAGAATTTTAAAATAAAGAAAAGTCATTTTAAAATATTAATTTTGTCAATATATAAATATTTTAAAATAAAGAATCAAATAATAGTATGTCTATATTTTTACAACAAAATATTTCTTCTTATAAAAGTATATAAAACTATTATTTTTCGAAGCTTAAAAACTATTATTATATTTATAATTAATTTATAGTTATTTGCATTTCATTGAGACCCTCATTTCAGAATAAGAATGGTCATTGGCTTCAGAACAAAATGCACAGAAAAGTAAGGAGAGAGATATCCTAGTTCGAAAGTGTTGTGATGAACGTGTTTAAATGTCAAACACTGTTTATAAAATATTTTTTAAGATAATATTTTATTAATAATTTTAATACTGGATACTAAGACAAGCAGATCTTCTTCTAGTCCATATGCACTACAAGAAAAACTTAATTTCAAATATACGGAATTTTTTAATAAAATATAAATAATTTTAAATAATAAAAGCAAATAAAAGAAACGTGAAAATTCACAAGAAATTTCTTAGTTTCTGGATCAAATTCGTACAAGTCATTTAAAAGACACAATGAACAATAAACTAAGCATAATGTAGATATTAGAAATTATATGCAATTAAGTAAAGATGAATGTGGGAAATTTAAACACATTTTCTACGATGAAATCATTATTACATGAATTATCGACATATAATAAGAATTAACAACCTTTAATATGATTGAATCGATGATTATTCAAAACCATTTAAATATCGATTAATCCTCAATTCAGCTGTCCTGAAATACTGTTAAGAGAGATATTGGTGAAAAATTTCAAAATGTAACGAGAAAATTTAAATAATATTTTGTAAATTCTCATGAAAATTTGTTTAACATCCGATATTCGACATCTTTAATGATGGTGCTTTTACGCATTATCGCCATTATATGTATAAATGAATTGGACAAGTAACAAGTTAATAATTTTACGAAACAATAAATACTCCACATAATGGTAAAAATATAGCAACTTTAATAAACGTATTTAAAATTATATTCGAAGATTCGGATAAAATATTTAGTACAACATTAGATAATGCTTCAAATAAACGATGTAAAGAATACAAATATTAAAAGATTTCGCAAATAAAAGATGATCATGCAAAATTATTTCACGACGTCATCGCGCATATTTTAAATTCCGATCAGAAGATGGATTAAAACAAGTTGATAGCACATTAGAAAAACTAGAGACATCGAGATATAATATTAATTGTTCCTACAAAACATGAATTATTTTTTGATTGTTACAAAATTGTAACATGATGTGTTAAAAATATAAGTTTGTATATACCAATTTAGATTAATTCTACTTATAAGCTTTTAAAATATTACAAAATATAAAAAGATAATTATACGAATATAAATGGTCTAATAATAATATCACTTAGATAGTTACGTATTAAATGACATGACGTATGACATCGCGAACCTTTCTACGATCTTTGAAAATTTCATACTCAACAAATATTTTTCAGAGCGCCAGACATGATATTATCCAACCACATCGGCAAGTTATTATCGTACGATCACGCTCGGTAGTTCTAACCACTACCGATAGCTGTTAACTTAAAAAATATCAAGATACGAACGGATCCATGATAGTTCCCCATCATCGTAAAAATAACGATTAAAATATTTTATCGGAACGATATCAGATTTTTATTTTCTTACGCTGAAGCACAAACGATCACAAATAAGTATGCACAACCTACGGATATACTTATTTTGTGTTTAATGTGAACTTTCATACATTTCTAAACGTGAATTATATTCGATTAATAAAATTTAAAACGACGTGATTTTATTTTGAATTATTTTTAGTCTTTACTTTTTATTTAACTTTCAATACAATTTAAAATAAAAACTCATACTTTAAGTGACGTGGGCTTTAGCGCGGCTGCTTCGGCCCATAGACGGCTGGGCGGTCTATGACGGCTAGACGGCCTCCCAAGTGCCTAAAAGCCCATGATCTGGCGCCGACCGGCCGGGAGCCGCCTCGAATGAGCCACGCCCGGGCCCCGCCTTAACTGCCCGGGCCGGCCGGGCCTCGGCCTCGGGCCGGCAAAGCCCACGGCCGGCCGGCCCAGCGGCCTCGGCCCGGGGCTTTTGGCATCCTCTTTAAAATCACATAGACCCTAAAATATTCACAATACACCTCAATTCCTAAAACCCTAAAAAGTATATCTATACATTTTTATAGGCATCCCAAAATTCAACATGTCTATACTCTAATAGTTTCACTAAAATCCCTAAAACATCTATATGTTACACTGCAAAACTTTCAAATCATTTCGAATCTAAGTCCAACAGAATTCGAAATACCGAATTCTAAACATCTTTACATCCTTCAACAGGTTTTCAAAATACTTCCATTTTTAACTGAATCATGAGAAAAGAGTTTGTTTGATTTATTTCCGAAGTTGAACATAATTGGAATCTCGACTTTTAACACCCTTTTTTACATGTAGTTTCATACTCATATATAGAGAATCAAATAAATAAATAAAGTCATTCATGAATTTTTAAATCAATAAATAAGAAATTAATAGCATAAAGAGATTTCAAATTTAGGATCTTATGAAGATTTAATATGAATATCATATCTTTTAACATCTAACAATCTTTACACCATTCAACTAGTTTTCAAAATACTTCCACTTTTAAATAAATCGTGTGTAAAAAGGTTTGTTTGATTTATTTTGAAGTCTAAACATAATTGGAATCACCAAACTATAACAATCTTTACTTCAACTAGCTAGTTTTCAAAATACTTCAATTTTTAACTGAATCAGGTGAAAAAGTTCGTTTGACTAATTTTAGATAAACAGTAGTAAGCACTCAACTACCAATCCAAATATGAAGAAAAAGAAGAGTAAGCGTTGTTGCACTTCCTTTTCATGAGTGTTGATGAGGATCACGGTTGATCATCAATGTGGCATGTGACACAGCAAAGCAAAGCAAAACAGCTTTGACTTCTGGGTTTTACCTTAAAAATCGATCAGAAATTCAGAATCCATCCATTATCAGAAACTGAAGTTTATTAGTCTCTTTCTCCATACTTCTTTTATTGAGTTGAAGAAAGGAAAATCAAAAGAGTGTATGGCAAAAGATAGGAAGATAGGGGTGGCAGTGGACTCTCCCGGGCAACTTAGCTCTGAAATGGGCTATAGATAATTTAATAGACAAGGAAGACACACTCTTCTTCATCCACGTCAAGCCTTCCCAAGGGGACGAGTCTCACGATCTTCTCTGGTCGGCTACTGGTTCACGTATGCAAAGCTTTTCATTCTCACTTATTCAAAGTCGATCATCTTGATTGATTTTTTTACTTTATTTTTCCTTTTGATTTCTTGTTGATGATCATATCTGGTTTTGTAGCTTTGATTCCACTGGAGGAGCTTCGTGATCCGGATGTGGTGCAGAAGTATGCGATCAACCTTGATGCTGAGCTATTGGGTATGCTTGCAACCGCTTCTAGCCAGAAAAAGGTATCTTCCTCTCTGTTTTTCGTTGTTTATATGTGTGGTTTTAATCAGTGAGTATTGACTCAGAAATCAATACAGGTGAAGGTTATAGCAAAGATTTACTGGGGTGATGCAAGAGACAAGATTTGTGATGCAGTTGCAGAGTTGAATCTTGATTCCTTGGTCATGGGGAGCAGAGGCCTTGGCACCATCCAAAGGTACATTTCTCTGAGGTGGAAGAAGAAGAAGAAGGGAGAAATTGACATTGAGCATTTAAACCATTTACAGTATAGTTTTTTTTATTTTAATTTATTGGTTGATTTCACAACAGGACATTTCTGGGGAGTGTGACCAACTATGTGATGGTCCAAGCAACTTGTCCTGTGACCATCGTTAAGGATCCGAGCAGCCATGGCTTCTGATTTGATCATGACCTGCGTTAATGGATTCTCCTCAGAACTTCTGCTGGGATCCCTTCAGAGACAGTGCTATGTGTTGTGATGTTCTTTTAGTCTTTTCTTCTTTCATGTTCTAAGTATTAATCCATTTCCCTTTGTTCTTTGTATCGATTGCATAAGTTTCTGCAAACTGCTCCTTGTACCAATTTCAATAAACAGATTTGAAGTTTTGAGATGTCACAAACTTCTTATTGAAAGCAATTCATAAAAGATTCAAAACACAAGATCATTGGACATTAAGAGTTTCAGCTCAAAATCAAGTCAATTCATATATAAACCCTTTATCTGGAAGCAAGGAAGTCTTTGAGTAAGACTCTAATGAACTCCACCATTTTCTCTTTATGAGGCAAGCATTCCTTGACTATGGGACAATCAACAAATTTCTCAACCCATTGGCATAAGTTAGGGAAATTCTCTTCAGTGAGCAATTCTACCTTCATTACTTCTTGCATAACCCCAAACCAAGAAGCCACCATGATTGCAGCAATGTCTAGATATCCTACAGTATCCCCTCCAAAGAATTCCTTCTCTTTTAGCTCATTTTCTAGTGCTTTCAGCTGCTTACAAGCTTCTTCAATGGCCTTCCCCTGATCCTCTTCTTTGCTTCTATAAGCATCCCATGATACCCATATAAGCTGCATACAATTGAAAAGGCAAGTTTGATAATAGCTTAATGAGAATGAAAGCAAAATTGAACTTTAATCATCATGTACCTTCTCATCTATGAACCTAGCCCAGAACCGCGCCATGGCTCTGTCATAAGGATCCCGAGGTAAGATGGGGTTATCCGGCCATGTCTCATTTATGTATTCAAGAATAATAAGTGACTCTGCAATAGGCATCCCATTGTGTAGAAGGACTGGAACCTTCTTATGGATGGAGTTATACTGGAGGAGCAGAGGACTTTTATTTTGCAGGTCTTCCTCTATGAATTCAAATTGAACCCCCGTCATTTTAAGGGCAATTTCGATTCTTCGAGAATAGAGACTTGCCCACATGCCGCCAAAGAGTTTCACTTCTTCTGCCATTGCAGTTCTACCGCTTGGAAGTATTCAGCTTCTCTATGGATTTTACTCATTTTATAGGACAAGGAATTTCCACAGAGGTTTCTTGATACCCAATTCTGTATTAGTCTAATCTAGAGATAGATGAACACCTCTTTCTTCTTTAATGGGAAAAAGGCAAAGAATTCAAATCTGGAAAAATAACATAAAATAAACTAACACCATTCAAACTGACTTGAATTAACTAATCCTAAAGTCATCAACTGTCCATAATCTAATCATTAGTTATCCACTTCATTGTCATTTGTTTCATTTCTAAAATGAAGAAAAGACTTGGCCTGCTCCATGACACCATCTCTCTCTCAGGTTCTTATTTGTTCAATAAAATATCTGTCTTAAATTTTATTATATATCCAGAATCGATTCGAATTCATAGTCTAGCTTGAAACCAGATTCAGTGATGAACCATGTAAGCTTTTATTCAAAGAAACAGAACAAAGTCCCTGCAGCTCTATAGATCCCTCAATAGTTGAATTTGTTTATAAAAATTATTATATCAGTCAATATTTATCAGTGATGGTTATAGAGCAGCTCAGAAAGAAAGAGGGAATGCTGGAATCTCAACATCAGTGTTCTTCATCTTAACGCTACAGGCAACAATAGTAGATTCATGAACAGATTTTTCTGAACTCATCATTTAGCAAACCTTCCCAACAAACATACTAAGAAAAACACCAAAAAGACTTTGATCTTTCAACAAATATAATGACATTCTGCATCGGTTTTAATCAATAAAACAGGGAAAAACCCATCTAACTCTGCATGGATCATAACTTCAAAACACAGAAATGAAATATATGATAAAAGGATTGCATCATGCCATCAAACTCTTCCCCATTTAGGACTACTAAAGGCTTAATCGAGCTCGAGTAAAATGCAAGAAGCTTCCTTTGGTGGCATAACCTGCTTGAAGGCGTCATCATCAAGAACCTCTGCACCATTCATGAAGAATGGGAAATTTCTCTTTATCCAGAAGGTTCATTCCCAGAGCTTCTTGGCTCACTTCAAGCCAAACTACAACATTTCCAGCTACATCCAAAAATCCCAAACTCTCCCCTCCAAAGAATTTCTTCCTTTCAGCTCATTCTCCAGAGTTTTCAGCAGCTGATGAGCCTCTTCAATGGCCGCCTCTCGCTCGTTTTCCCCCACCAACAAAGTCTTCCATACTGCTGGCTGGATCTGCAAAAAGTGATCCAAATAAACTTCAAACTATAAACTAACACTACCTGACTGAATTAAAATAAATTAGCTCATTTAATTTAACCTTCTCATCAATGAACTTAGCCCAGAACCGAGCCATGGCCCTGTCATAAGGGTCTTTAGGCAAAATTGGATTGTGCTTCCAGGTCTCATCAATGTACTCAGGATGATAAGTCATTCTCAATTGGCTTTTCCATGGTGTAAAAAGACTGGGACTTTCTTGTGGATGGGATTTTTAAGTACTTAAAGGACTCTATTGGCAAGTCCTCTTCCACGTTTTCTCATACTCAATCCTTTTAGGTTGAGGACCATTTCACTCTGCTAGTATATGGCCGCCCAGGTGCCAAACAGCTTCTCACTTCCCTTCCGCCATTGTTGCAGCTTGAAGAGGGGTGGTTTCTTCACATTTATACGAGCTGTAGAGGGAAAAACTGCAGTTTCACCTTATCGATATGGGAATAATTGAAAAAGAATGTAAAATACATAATTATACTGTTTCATATGGTAGCCAATTATGTTTCAGCTAAGTAATACCTTGAAAAACTGTTGGTACAACCTTAATGTTTTTAGGTACTTACATAAGGAACAACGCTAGGATAATACCTACGGTTTAAGGTTATTTAGATACTATCATACCTAAAATACAATTATTTTTTATAAAATCACACTAAACTATATATTTTGTATTTTTTATGTTTTTGCAATTATTCTTAAACAATGAGCTTGAAACACAAGTTTCCTTTTGAACAAATAACTTAACACTTAATACTATTATATGCTATTTAACATTAAGTAAAAAAAAAGTCCTTCTAAGACTTATTGTTGTTTTTGATTTAACGTCAAAGCTATCTCACCTTTTTAGCATTAAACTGCTTATTTTAAAATTTTCAATGACTTATTATCAAATTTTAAAAGTTTTTAATAAAAAAATAAAATATTCGACTCTTTTCTATTAAGAAAAATCATTCCTTCAATTAAAATGTTAAAAAACTTCATCATTACCCAATGCTACGGCCAGCTAATACACAATACTGTATTTGATACTGTGATGGTCAGACAAGGCCTCATCCCTAATCTCGACTCATTATTTTTCAATTCCTCAAAACTTGTCTCATTTAAAATTAAACTTAATCTTATACTTAAAATTCTCAAATCCATCACATTTACATTTGATTTTTGTTTTTATTTTTTATTATTTTATATTGGCTTTTTTATTTTTATTATATTAAAATTAATATATTCATAAAAAATAAAAATATTATAAATTTTTATAAATTTTTTATTAAAAAACATTCTAATTATTATTATTATTTACATTAAAGTATAAAATAAAAGTAATAAAAATATTTTAAAATATAGCACCCAAGGGCAAGAGACAATACTAAGTAAAAACCCAATTACAATTAAGTCAAACCCGTCTTATTAAGAGCAAGACATGACGAAACTCAATAACTGGTCTGCTATCAAATTTTATTCTACTCCAACGTTAAAAATAAATAAACTTAATACTTAATGATATTAAGTGATTATTCAGCAAAAGCCTCAAAAAGTTTATATCTAATATTAAGTAAAAACAAACACCACCTAAGTCTAGATTTTGAGTTTGTTTTTGGTTAACTCGCAAGCTTTCGTGACCAACCTGCTTGCCTTTCAAATTTTGATGACTTATCATTAAATAAAAATTAAAATATTTTATTTTTTCTCTGTCGTAAAAATCATCTTCCACAAAATCAAGAAAACTCCATTATCGTCTTAAATGCTTATATACTTAAGAATACCACTAATGGTGATTTATTAAATCTGGGTTTGGGATACGACTATATTCATCCAAACCTAACCTGCTCATTTTTTCAATTCTCAAATACGTCCTATTTAAAAAATAAACATATATAGTGTGTTTTAGCTCTCAGAATGTTTTAAAATTTTCAAACTCATCCCGCTTATATTGATTTTTATTTTATTTTATTTTAATTTATATATATATATATATATATATATATATATATATATATATATATATATATATATATATATATATATATATATATATATATATATATATATATATATTAAAATTAATATATTTATAAAAAAATAAAATATTATAAATTTTATAAATTATTTATTAAAATATTATAATTATTATTATTATTTATATTAAAGTATAAAGAAAATAATAATAAAAATTTAAATATAATCTAGGCTTTAAGAGTAAGGTATGCTGGGTGGGGTGGAAATAACAACATTCCTAACTCAAATGACATGTGAAATAAAACCGTTTCCTTTAAGGCAAGGTGAGAACCAAATAATCCTCCCTATCATTCCTACTCATTACTTAATATTAAAAAATAAACAATTTAATGCTTAATTCTATTAAGTACGGAGCTCAAAAAAAATTATATACATTACTAAATAAAAAAAAAACAAACGCCACAGGATTTTCATATGGTCGTTAACAAGCAGCTTGCGGCAAATTCTTAGTGATGTGGTGAAATTGTGACCATCAGATGGCTGTTTGTTGAGCATGATGAACTTGTTGCAGACATTGACATGACATACACTTCTCACTTCTCAGTATGCATTGCCCCTAAAAGACTTTTGATTTACTTGTCTGTCTTTGAATGGATTGGGAAATTTTGGAGTCAATGATCTTACAGGAAATCATTTAGCAATATTTTTCTTCAGACTACTCGATGGAAAAAGAAAGTTAAATTATGTATTAATCTAATCTAGAGGTAAAGCCGCCATACTTTCTTTCCCATTTATTTCATACTTTTCCGATGGAGAAAACTTTTTTTAATGGGGAAAGGGCATACAATTCAAATATGAAATTGAAAAATAAAGAATAAAAAATAAAGCCGTTCAAATTGATCTGAATTGAACTAATCCTAAGTTCAGTATATGTCCCATAATATGATCCTGAGTCATCCAATTCATCATCATTCAACCACCTTAAAAAATGAAGATAAGACAAGGTCACAATCAATGATCATGTGCTCCATTACACTATCAACTAGGTTACATTGAACTTCTCTTATTTGAAGGAAAAAAGGTTGGTATCTGATACTGGGTGAATCATAGGCAGTGGTGAAATTTTTCTTTTTTTAATAAAACAGTAAATTAATGCACAAATTAAGTGGTATATCATTACCATGTTGGCTTTTATTCAAAGAAACAGAACAGAGTTTTCAAATTAAGTGGATCATTCATAATTAGAATTTGTTAATAAATTATTATATCCTTTTTGGACATATTCGTTTTGTATTATATCATTTTAGCATTATGTTATTATAAAAACTCGCCACGAATCTTCTTTTTATCACTTGAACTGGGCCTTTAGGACCAAAGCCTTGGAATCTTAGTAGGGATGTTCTGAATGCTATGACCAACAATAATAGATTGATGAACAAAGTCTTCTGAACTCATCATTTTGCATACCCTTCCAACAAACCAAAAATAAAAAAATAAAAAAATAAAAAATAAAAAAATAAAAAACAAAAAGACTTTAAGGGCTACTTAGAGCATCTCCAACACACTCTATTTCTTCTCGTTTAACCACTTTAACTAGTTAAACGCAAAAAATTCTCTCCAACCCACTCTCTATTCCATTCTCTATTTCCTAGTTAACCCAAATGACTCACTGGGATGATGTGAAATTATTTGTACTCTCTAAATCCCTCTACCTTTTTTCTCTCTATCTCTATATATATGTTTTACTTTTTTCAAATTATTGGAAGTTAATGAAATCGTGTGTAAAATGTAGAAATAATAGAAATAATTTTAAAAAGTTTCTAAATTAAAATAAGAATTTAATTTAAATATATTTCTGAAGAGCCTAATTTATTGTTTACCTAGATTTTAAAAACAAAAGACTTTTTTCAACAATTGTCGTAGTTTGAAAAGCGATTTCTTCATTTCCTACTGAGAGTCAGGGCAGAGTTTCTTAAGTAACAAAGACTCTGAACTTATTCAAAAAAAAAAAAGAAAGACTCTGAACTATTCTTAGCCTTTGATAGTCTACACCTGTCACTTGATGATCATTTGACAGCCATGGTTCACTTGATACCGCCACGACATGTCTGCAATCCTCGCCCTATTCGTTCGTCTTAAAGACTGATTTCCACGTTCAAGCATTCAAACGTTTGCCTGTTTTTCGAAATAACGCTGAATTAATCCTCTTCTGTTTTGAAGAACGTTTAATTAAGACTTTAATAAAGATTGTAAGATGTTTGTTTGCTTTTAACATTAGAGAGCGAAGAGGATTTACACCCGAATGTGATTATTCTTAAGTTCGGGTCCTACCGCCTTAATTAAGATATGTTTGAATTTAATTTTAATCGGGTTTTTAATGAGTTTGAACTTTATTTTCAAATCCAATAATGGCCTTGTGCATTGTTATCAGAAACTCGAAAAATTGTAATTCTCAAAACTATAAAAATGTTAATAAAAAATAATAAATTACTATATAATTGTGGAAAGTTTAGAAAATTCTCTAGATCTCGATAATGAATTGGATCACACTGCTAAATCTGGTCTAAATTCCATCGAATCTAAAAAGTTTCACGACTCTCAGATAAACTGAATTTTTCGATTTTCTAATAAAACACAAAAATGACTCTGGGTATGACTAGATTTTTTTTCGATTTTCGTATTAGAAACAATCTGGATTTGAGTTAATAATAACCATATATCCAAAATAATAATAATAAGTCCTGTCCCGATTATATTTAAAAATATTTTTTTATTATTTTATTTTATACTTTAATATAAATAATAATAATAATTATGACAAGCTTTTAATAAATAATTTCACAAATTCATAAATATTTTTATTTTTATGAAAATATTAATTTTAATATAATAAAAATAAAAAGCAAATATAAAAAAATTAAAATTTAAAAATAAAAACAAAATAAAATATAAATATAGCGAGTTCGATCCTTTCATCTCTCCCACCTCCCGTTTAATTTAACTGGCATGTTTCAGACCGAAAAATAAACGAGCCTGCCCATTTTATCGCCGTCCCAAACCTCTCATTGTATCCCTGGGTAGAGACAGAGGTCAAGTAAATTTCTTTTATTGTATTAAACGATCGAATTTTTCTTATTTTATGAAACGACTTTTTCGATCGTAAAAAGCCTAAATATTTCACTTTTTCTATTCAGAACTTTTGAAAATTTCAGCATTGCCGCTTAAAATTTTAAACAGTCAGCCTTAATGTTTAAATCGAATAAATTTTTCCAAAGATTGCTCAAAAACAAACGCCATCGATACATGTCTGCAACTCGCCCTATTCGTTTGCCTTAAAGACTGATTTCCATGTTCAAGTATTCAAACAATAAGTGTCTGTCTGTCTTTAATGAATGTGCTGATGGAATAAAAAGGAAAGATAATAAGCGAACTCATAATTGCTAGTCAAAATAATTATTCCTCCAAAAATTGTGAAAATCTGTGGGTATTTATAATTTCTTCCCTTCTTCCCTTCCAAATTTCCAAGATCATATTTCTTGCGACATGACTTATACTAAAAATAAAAAGGGCGGTTAAATACCAGAGCAGAAGAAAAGAAGGATATTTTATAATTTTACTATATTTAAGATTATTTTCGACATAAATACTTTCCATCTAACCCTATTTAATTATTACTAAATAGTCGGTTTGGGCCTATTTGATGATAATATTGAAAAGTTTAAGCCACCTACCTGTAGATTTAGGCACACTGTCGTAAATATGTGTGTTCTGTTGCCTTCTCCTCTAATTGATCATCAATATTTTGCTGTACTCTATCACAATAGTATTCCATAACTCAAACCAGTTCATTCCTTTTTATTCTCTTACAAAACAGAGCATCTAGTTTTTGTGATGCCCATAGACACCCATGATTGAAATCACAACACAGAATGATAAAACTAGCAACAAATCAGACTATATCATAACCAATTCTTCATTTGGAAGCAGCCAAGGCTCCCAACTGATCTTTAAAATAGGCAACCAGTGGCTCCCATGGTGGCAATACATTGCTTGAAACATCATCGTCAACAAACTTCTGAGTCAATTTATGCAGAGCTGGAAACTTCTCTTGAGTCAGGATCTCCACTCCCATGACTTCTTG
Source organism: Tetrastigma voinierianum (assembly GCA_016808115.1). NCBI lineage: Eukaryota > Viridiplantae > Streptophyta > Magnoliopsida > Vitales > Vitaceae > Tetrastigma > Tetrastigma voinierianum. The sequence continues at coordinate 52,673 of JAEQBH010000651.1, read as the reverse complement.
GGAAACAACAATCCAAATTATAAGACTTGCACTTATCTCCACAAATCCCAATCTCTCACCTCCAAAGAATTTCTTCTCTTTCAGCTGAGTCTCGAGGGTATTCAGATGCAGCTGAGCTTCTTCAATCCCTTCCTCTCGCTCCTTCTCCCCACCACTAGTCATAGCCTTTTCACCGTCATTAGATGGCCCAGAACTGCATAACGAATACAAGGAAGTTAAGAGACAGGACCCAAATGATTTTCTTTCCAAAAAAAAAAATTGTTAGTCTGAGATTTGACCTTATCTGTCTATGAACTTAGCCTTGTAACCGGAGCCATGGCCTTTTCAAAAGGGTCTATGGGCAAGATGGGGTTGTGTTTCCAGGTCTCATCAATGTACTCATGATTACTACGATTCTGCAATCGGCTTTCCGTTGTGTACAAGAACAGGGATTTTCTTGTGGACTGGATTATAGTTGAGAAGGGCAGACTTTATTGAACAAGTCTTCGATATATTCATACTCAACTCCTTAAGCTTGGAGGGCCACTTCGATTCTGCGGCTAGTTAAGAATCCATTTTACTGAAAAGCTTCACTTCCTCGGCCATTGTTGCTGCTTGGAGAGGTAGAGGTATGAAATATGAATATTCCTCCCTTATGTGTTTTCTTCTTACATTAAAATAGGGATTTTCTTCAATGCCCTGCGACTTATGCCCTGCGTTTGGTGTCTTTTGACCAACTTTTCTGTCTCTGACTTTCGGGAATCGGGCTCCTTTGTCTTATCGTCACAAATTTTTGTTTGGTTCAAAATAACCTATTTTATAAAATTTTAAAAAAAATTATTCTATCCAATTTTTTGAAACTTTTTTTAAAAGGCCCCTTATGTCAGAGATGATAAAGAGCTATTTTTAAACAATTTTTTTTTATATATGACCTAAAATTAATATTAAAAAGGTCATTTTGATCTAAAACTCGACAAATTTAAAATTTCACTAGTCACTCGGTGGCTTTTTGGAAATGGGAATCCGGAGTTCTGTGAGTACCATGCCTATCTATCACCATTTTTCTTTTTTCTTTTTACCGTTGACTTGCTATTTGATCATATTTGATATTTCAACTACATATTTCATCTCCTGCTTTCAACTGTTTTAAAGAATTATTCTCTAAAGTAATTTTTTTTAAAAAGGTATTATTGGATGAAGAAAAACTGTTTTTTTTTATGAGGGAATTATGTTAACATATGAAGAAAAAAATTTGAATTTGAGAAGTCAATATAGTGGGCTGCCACTGATAAAAAAAAAGTGTGGTTTAGGAAAAACAACAAAATTTCTATGATATTTACTCTGCATGGAAATGGGGTTGTCTTCCATAAACCACACATTTTCCATCAACAGCTACACTGACTCACTGCTCAAAGTTCAAATGCTTTTTTTTCAACCTATGTTAACATAATCTCTCTTTTTTTGTTCTTAAAAATTAAATATTTTTAAGTTTTTTTTATAAAAAAAAAATTAAATTGTTATCACTTGTTTTCTAATTTTTGTTTCAAAAAGTAATTATATACATTTGAAGAATAATTCAAAATAAAAATACTAAATATAAAATTTATTTTTAAAATATATTTAATTTTATGTTTTCAGCATTTTATCCAACTTCCTTCAAGTTTATTGTTTTCCTATAAATCTATTTTATTCAGAAATTGAAACCATCCAATTCGAAGCACTGAAACTCAAGATATGTCTAAACAACCGAACTACTGGCTTTCAAAACATAAACTGCACTTGTACGAAAAATAGAGTTTACTTTGACGAATTTTTGATCCAATTTGCCCAAATTCAATACACTTATTTTACATTGCTTCCTGTGGTCTAATACGAAATTTGAATTACTAATTTTTGGATTTAGTTGAAACTCAACTTATAGCTTCTATAAATACCAAAACAATTCAAAATCGAACTTAATTTTGTCTGAAAATGTAGAAATTACTCTTTGATTTAATTCAAATTAATTGCATTCAAATTTGAAAGCACTCATTTCAAGGAGATTTGTTCTCCTATAAGTCTAGTTTATCCAAAAATTTGAATCACTCAATTTATATAAGTGATGGCCAAACAAAAACATAGGTTTTGGAAAATTTTGATAGTATCTTCCCTAAAACCCCAACATTTCCTTTATACAAAAATTCCTCAAAACCAATTCTAACCCAAAAGCACTTTGAAACTTAACCCAAAACAACCCCAAAACTGATCTACAACCATTTAAAACACTTCTATTCCGATTTGGGTTTTTCATCAAACCCAAACACAACATTAAAGGGAGTTAGGGCTAGTTGCATACCTTTAATATCTTTTTTTTCACTTCCTTCTTCTTCATTCTTCTTTGTTTGGCTCAAATCCTTGGAGAGTACAAAGCGAACTTGGTCTCCTCTCTCTCTCTCAACCGTGTCCTAGTTCTCAATGTGAAGATATGCCTAAATGAGAAATGCTTTTCAAAGACCAATTTTTGGTCTTAAATCAAAACCTTCACTAGGCCTTGTTTGACTAACACATTATTTCCTCATTTCTCATTTTTGCATTTTAATCCTTCTTTTTTCTTTCATTTGCTATTCAACTTATTACCTTTCTTCCATTTTGGCACATACACTTCTCAATTATGACCCTTGGATCCTCATTGTGACATTTTACCAATTTAACCTTAATTCTTTTATAATTTTTGGGTTTTATCATTTTTTTTGTTCTTTAACAATATAAATTCTAGAAAAATACAATTTAACTTATTTTATACCCTAAACATGTTATAAAATTGTTAGAGTATTTTTAGGGCGTTACAGTTCTTCCAACAAATAGAGATTCTCCTTATGTTCTCTCAACAAACTGAGATTTCCTCCCAAACCTTACCCATGTGCCCTTTGATTTACTTCCTCTTGTACGCCCTTTGATTTCTCCATACGTTGTCACGTCCTCGTCCCCGATCCGACCCGAATGGCGGATCCGAACCGAGTCCGAGCGCGAGACTATATAATCGGGACCTATCAATTCGTCTTTCCTCGTGAGGCTAAACTTGTACTCGTGGTTATACAACAATTTCGTAATAACAAAAATCATTTTCATATATAAAAGAACTACCACCGGAGCGGTGTCCTCAACATCTATATACATATACCGAAATCCCACTTACTTCTATATACGTATACTTTTTTTTTTTCTACAAACATCGTAGATCGCGGCTAGCAAGCAAGTGAGCACCTATCTCGAACCTGCCGCTCCTCTAACGTGACGTCCCGTCTCTCTATCCTTGTCTTCTCGCTTCGTATTTCCACACACGACCACCCGTATGTTTACGCTTTAGGTAACATAAGCCTGGACAACCACCTATGGTAACAGTCACAAGCTTATACATATGCATATAACTTTATATTACTTATCATCTTTACATTACTATCACGTCATAATGCTCTCCGTCGACATATCTCCTATCATTCTTTAGTGTATTCTAAAGGTTTTGTCATCTTTTACTTATCTCTATCGTTCTTAGCATATATGCATTTCTATCATGTGTTCATATTACATATCCTATTATGTGCATGTCATATTCTTATTCATATATTTCTTTCATGGTTATATACTATATACCATTTGTTGGTCTCTATTTTTATGTACTGTTTTCATATACTCGTGATCCTATTATGCAATTTTAACAATTCAAAAACCTTCAAATCATTATGGATGATTAATATAAATACGATATATATACTTGTTTTATATACAATTAGTCATCGCTCATTGATCATCCTAAAATACACTTTCATTTTCAATATTTCGATCTCAAATAATTTCAATTATGCTCACAAATCCGCCTACCACAAGAGATCAATCTGGGCCATAAATCAATTCAGCCATGCCCTTAATCTAATTTAACCTATGTCTTCGATATACAGGATATCAGAGTCACCGGCACGGTCCCTCCGGGCCATGTGCCTAAGATCAAATGGTTTTATAACACAAGACGTCCTCCGGGTCAGCCGACCGGTTATAAAACAATCTAAATAGTGAACACTACCGGGACATACTGCCCACGGCCGCCACGATCGGAGCGACATCAATAGTTCGCAGCATCGCTTATATTCGACCCTATTGGTATACCACCCATCTCACGCGAAATAAACGGTTAACATTCTATTATGTATGCCTAAATCCTTTATAGCAAAATATAGTACAATATGTACGCTGTATAAATAGTTTATTTTTAATAATCATGCAATTTTATATGCAAACATTTCACAATCATTTTTCTCAAACTAATTAAATCAATTCATTATTCTTTTAGGAACAATCATGCAAAACTTAAAACGAGGAATATGAGTAAGTAGAATGTCCCATTCTTAGTTTCGGTTTAAATCACATTATGCAATTTATACCATCATTTCTTTTAAATCTATATCTGCTCTCATATCCGTAGCTTCGTATTATGGCTATCATATATTTCCTATAATACATATATTCCTATTACTTTATCATGCACGCATTTACTTCATTCTTATATTCATATATGCTTATCATTCGTGTACGTGCCCCATTCCGTAACATCTTATATCTTATTAACTTATATCTTCATGTAATTTTATTATACTATCATATCTTATGACATATACCTATACATTTCTATACTTGTACGCTTTACTTCGTGTTTTATCAAACTATTCTATCTCCCATAGGAGTGCAGCAGCACTGATCATATATGTCTCTATTAATATCCGGTCTTAGGCAAATTATACAATTATATCGCTTTTCCGAACTTATCATTTTATTCTCTTTCTTTCTATATTCCTTACATATCAAATCTACTTACAAGTATACAAATTTTGTTCATATCCGCCATCGCTTTTTTTTTTTTCTTATTTCTGACCTAATATGAGTTCCACTTTATCATATTATATATGGTTGCATTTTGACTCAATGGGCTTTCCATAGAGTCTAAGAACACCCCGAATCGAAGTTCAGACTAAGAAGTTATGACCTTCCGGGCTGGAGGTCACGCATAGTGAACCTGTATTTGTTCGACTTTAACCCGACGAGCCGAGCCGACCCTGCAAACTTGTCTATCACCTCAGTCAAACATCTCTATCCTCCTCTAAGGCATATCAATGTATTCTTGACTCCAATGGGCTTTCCATAGAGCTCCAAGAACACCCGAATCGAGTTCGATCAAGGAGATATGACTCCGGGTTGGAGGTCATGCATAGTGAACCTAGACGAGCCGACCCGAATCGACGAGCTGAGCTGACCTCGGTAAACCTGTCTATCACCCTTCAGTCAAACATCTTCTATCCTCCTAAGGTACACACGTATTCTTGACTCAATGGGCTTTCCATAGAGTCTAAGAACACCCGAATCGGAGTTCAAACGAAGGAGATATGACCTTCTGAAGTTGGAGGTCAAACGTAATCAAATCCTGAACCGGACGAGCTGCACTGAAGTGACGAGCTCATTTTAACACCTTGGTCTGACATTTAATATCTCCCTCAGGCATATGGATGGATTCTTGACTCAATGGGCTTTCCATAGAGTCCAAGAACACCCGACCGAGTTCTGGACGCAGGAGTTATGACTCTCGGGTTAGAGGTCAAACGCTAGCCATCTTTGACGAGCTGACTTGAATCGACGAGCTACACTGAAGTGACGAGCCCGGCTTGACGCCTTGGTCTGACATTTAATATCTCCTCAGGGCAGTGGATGGATTCTGACTCAATGGGCTTCCATAGAGTCCAAGAACACCCCAAATCTGAGCTCAAACGAAGGAGATATGACCTTCCTGGTTGGTGGTCACGCGCATCCAGCCACGAGCCGCCACGTCGGGCATCACCGCTATCGACGAGACTCTTGGCTGACGACTTCGCCCATCGCTCACCGACGACTTTGCTTGGATAAATCCTCATTCACCGTTGGACTACTAATTGCTCATTGACGCACTCTTGTTTGACGGTAATTTCGCCCATCGCTCACCGACAATTTCTTGTTTGATAACCTCCTCGCCCGCATCGTTGACGCACTAATGCTTCATTGACGAATTTCTGTTTGACACTCGCCCACTGCTCATCGACACCCTTTGTTTGACGGCACTGGCCCACGCTGACGGCTCACCGCTCATTGACGACCCTCTGTTTGATGACCCCGCTTGACGAATTCCCGGCTCTGACGACCTCGCCCATTTGACTGCTCGTATAAAAAGACTCATAACTTGGTCTACAGGAGTCCGAATTAAGAAATTCGAAAGCCTAACATCACCATTGATGTGGGCTACACTTCAAGAAGGACTTACTTCTAAATTCCCTTTCTTCTCACCTAAAAACTTCGTTCTAAGATACGGCTACTGCATATGATCGTAATAGGGAATTCTTTCTCGGGTCTAACTTGGGTAACTAGACTCCTTCCTATACACATATTTGGAGCCTTAAAGCTCTTCTCTTAACTCAACCCTATAAGAAATGAGTTTGGAGCTCTAAACTCAAACCATACACAAACAAGGGTCTAAACCATGTATCTAAACGCTCTAGACCAAATCTAGGATTTCCATACTCCCATAGTTTTCTAAAAACAAACTATATTCATAGTTCCATAAATACCTACATTTAGTAATTCCATACCACCCAAGACATGTGTATTCATACAAATATTCATGGGCCCATACTCTTTTCTATACCTAAATCATAGTTCCATACTCAGGATCTTCTCTTTCCTTTTTTCCTTTCTTTCTTTTTCTTTTTTTTTTTTTTTTCTTCTTTCTTCTTCTTTCTTCCGCTTTTGTTTCTTTCTTCTCTAAGACCAAACGACATTTCTTTTGGCCTTCTCCATTCGATCTTATCCCCTTTTATTCTCACTTTCCAAGGAGGAAACTTCCTCCCTCTCTTTCCTTCAAGCCACTTGTCTCTTCCACAATTTTCTTCCTTATTTTATTCTAATATCTTTCTTATTACTCTTTGGTCCCTCCTTTCAGCTTTTATTCTATTCAATTTATCAAATCCTACTTTGACATACGAATTTATTATATTGGCCACCCTTTGGGTCATGAATTGGTAATTTAGTAATTTACCCTAATTGCTGTATTAATTCCAAGTTATTGCTTATTTATTCCTGATAAAATATATTTTTATTTTATTATACTCCTAAACATATCCCGAAAAACTGCCAGTATATTTTCGGTGTTACATACGTAATTGGTAAGTCCCTCTTTGCAATGCCCCTTTTCCTTATCCCTAAGAAGAAAGCATGAGATCGAAGCCCTCTCGCTGGACTTGTTGGCAGCGATACCAACATCTATGAATGGTGATGATTGTGAAATTCTTTTTCTCATAATATTTCCTCAAAGGAATGAATGATAAATGCAAGCAGTTTCCGAGATCTAGAGATGGAATAAGATAAGAGGGAAGGTGTTTGAGGGAAAATTTCTCAAGGTTAGCGAGGCAACCGGGCGAGGAGAGGGGTCAAGGCATAGATTCAAACCGAACCTGGCCCCAAACCCGATTTGGGTTCAGTTCTCCTTAAATCCTATTAAAGACTCGCTTTAAGCATATACTAAACTCATCCCATTAGAGGGCGGTGGGCGGGTACCTAAAAATACCGCCCTATCATGAAATGTTACCTTGATCGTCTCCCAGACTCTCGGGGCATCAATGGTGCAATGTGAACCTGTAAAATGGGCGATTCGACGATGGCGTAGTCGCCGCCTCCGATGATTGCCGCAAAGGACGGAGAAGAAGAACAAGGAGTTTGTGCAATTAGAATTGCATACCTCTCCCTCGTGGAGGATCTTCCTAATTTATAGAAAATTGTTGTTAAATCTCCCTCCTATCTCATAAAAGAATCTCCTCTTTTTAGGGATAAATATGTTTTTCCTTATCTAAGACTGATTCTCCCTTATCAAGGACTAATTCTTCCTTATCTAAGTTTATTCCTCCAAGAAGTATGAGATTCAGAAACTAGGAAATTTGTGGATAAATATCCTTTGTGTATTTCCCGCCTTTATCCATTTATTAATAACGAACATACCATATACGAAAGGGGATACCGATCGGGGACTTAAAACCCAGGACGGACCGGTCCTAAAGCTAACTCTTGAGAGACACCCTAGCTTTCAAGCAGACGGCTTTCTGACCTCTCGCGCCTGCTAGTGCCCCTGCTTTTAATATGAGAGAAAAGCGGGTCGCCCCACATCACTACCAGCGCCTTAGGCCCATTGAGTAGTGGGTCCAAAGACCATAGTCACAGTGCCCATCTTTTCCTCGGCTGGAAATTTGTATTTTTTCAGTTGAGGAAAATACTATGCTTTACACCTAGGGTGTGAAAAGTTGAAAGCACAAAATAACTAACGTGGTTCATCAACGCCACTAAGGTGAAGCATGTAGGGACACGAAGCGCGTGGGAAGCGCACATTTTCCTAAGGTGTCTAACTACATACGACGCTTTATTGACGTTGCACCTCTATGTGGGTCGGGCTCCAACTCAGCCCATTTTTACTACTTCAAAACTCTTTGCTTATCAGAAGTCTCGTTTTCGTCAGGCTTTGCAAACTTGCTTTCTAGGCGTCACCGGAGGCCCCTCAAGAACTTTTAATTTTTCGCTGAGTTTTTTTTTCAAATTCTCTTGTATTGCCTCCCTTGTTGTTCATGAGTTGTTTCATTATACTGGGTCAAGGTCATGCGCTTCTGTGATACTCCCAAGGGTTCTTAAGCTTCATATATGGGTTGTCAAACCTCCTTGGGAGATGATTCAGACCACAAAGAGAGGGTCGAAGCAAATCAACAAAATTTATACACCTGTTCTTACCACGCTGTAGTCGTCTACCGCAGATAGCCTGCCTCAGTACGAACACGCGACGTGGTTTTCATCCTAAAATGGCTCATGACTGCGTACGAAGGTAAGGCTTTCTATTCGACTTCACTGTGTTTCAAAACAAGTGGGAATGGCTTGGAACCGAGAATTGTAAAACCCGAAAGTAAAGGTGAAAAAGTTAAACTCAAGATTTAGGTCACTAACTTGGTATGTTAGAAACAAGTGTCCTCGGGTTTTATCCGCTGCTTATGACATGCAACCTATAGTTCATGGCATAACCAGATCTATATTTAACTAGCAAACCTCACCCATGAAGCAACTCCTATTTGAGTCAATACAGGTAGCATGCAATTATGGCCCCTTTTAAACCCTAACATTAAATTATCATTTTAGGCTCGGGAAGACCATCTTGTTAACAACAAAGGCATCTCTCACCCGTAATCAGATCCTAAAGCATGGAGAGTATTGGCCAAAATAATAACAGCAGAAATGTTATTTAACCCTAATTTGAAGAACCCTAACATGTAAATATTATCTCGTAGGCTCACAGAAAGACCATCTAAAGAATCACAACATTCTCTCAATCGAATATGTACTTGATCCTAGCATGGAGAGAGTATTGGCCAAATCAATAACATTCAATGTTATGCAACCATGTTTTGAGAATATAAGGTGCCATAAATACACTACCTGGTAAACTTTTAGTACAAGAGGACAACACGATACGCCCCACCACTAAGCTAGCTTCCTTCCTCTTCAAAGAAAGGAGGCTGACAAGCATCTTCTGAGTTGTCATCCTCAAGAGGTGTTTCAAGTACCGAGAAAAGGAGAGAAAGAAGAGAGAGAAGAGAGAAAAGAAATAAAAGCAAACCTAAAATAAAAGACTTTATGTACAAAAATAAAAAACTTACAAAATTATTCTCCCAAATTGTTCCAAAATTGTTACTAGGTTACAAACAAGAGGGGGCTTCTATATAGGCCTCCTCAAGGTATGAAAAATACTCAAAAACCCTATAAAATCACAGTTATAGGACAATTCAAGTAATACACCCAAGTCTGGAGCTCCAATGGCATTAATTACAAACATGACGAAAGATTAAATTCTCGCAAATAAGACCTCGCTAGCTAGCTTAAATCACCAAGTGTAGCTAAATGGAAAATTTCGCTGAGCGTGTAATTTGCTAATTTAATAAATTTCACAAATTAGCGAAATTTTTCGTGAGTACGAAAAATAGGAATTTCTGCCAAGAGTGGTGCCTAGCGAATTGGGATGGGTCTAGCTGAATTTGGTGTTTTCTAAGGTTGCGAAGTAAGGTTACGTAAATTTTCGCAATCTTATTAAATTTTCGTAGTTTAGCAAAATTCCCGCATTGTTGGATCCTTCACCGCTTTTCATCCCGCCTTCAACTCCGCATCCAATTTTCTTCTACTTTGCCTTGGTTTTCTCGCATTGATTCTAGGGTCAAGATGGTCGAGACTTGAATTCCAACTTCATATTCATCCTTTGTATTGAGATTGAACTCCAAGAGTACAAATACCTACAAAACAACCAAAATTCTAAATGGCATAAAGTGTTACTAAGAAGACTAGAACACTTCAATTGGTATAAATGACATGATTAATGCGCAAAAGCACTCAAAACCTATCTAATATAGGGTCTAAAATTGTACCTTTGGCACTAATCAGAGATTACTTTTCTTTCTAAGGTCTGGCTATTTTCTCCGTTTAAAGATCCTCAAGTCGATCTTTTTTTTGTCGCCTTTAGAATGGCAAGAGGTTGTGGAGGAGACTTCCATCATCAAAGCCGGGAGGAGGGAAACCCCGAGAATCAGCCTTCACAAGAAGCAATTCTAGTCGCTACTATGTCTGTAGAGGAGTTAAGATCCTTTTGTTAAGTCCCTGTTGACGTTAGTATGGAGTTATCAGACGGAGCGGTTATCTCAACTGTAGAAGGGGAAAATAACACCGTCTACTTCACTTGGGAGCGCCACCGAACTTCACTCGCCTCCATCTCGTCAAGCAAGGTGAAGCAGCCTCGCATTTCACTTAAGCACCTCCTACGCCATTCATCCAAACGTCTTCTGACCGATGGGTCAGGTGCGCCTCAACTCTTACAAGTCGATATTCCACTAGTTGAGGTTTTCTTATTTACACTGCTTAGGATTGAGGCTCATTCATGTCGGCCATAGCCCTCGGTTTCCACTCTCCTGTGACCGGGGCTCCTGACACCCTTAAAACTAAGACGAAGTGGTCATGCAGGAAAGGTCCATGGCACGAGACTCCAGCCTTCAGTCTCCTATCACCGAAACTAGTCGCTCAAGTTTTTAGGTTTGTCTCATCTTGATGGGGCTTGTTCTTATCTAGATTTTCCAAGTTGACATACCCCTTTCCTTTGAACTTTGAAGGTAAGCGTAGGCGAGGCTGTCTAGTTAGCTGGGTCGAGAAGGCCAGTCTATAGTATAGCTGATGGCTGCTCGAGATTATAGAGGCAAAGTGTAATCACAAGATCCTCTTAATGCTGAGCCTGCTTCGCTACATAGTTCGCTATCCCCCGACCGTCGATAGAGCTTGTTAAGGGAAATGATTAGGTGCCTAAAAAGTATTTTAAGCTCCTATTTATTGTAGGTTTTGAGCACTTTTGTAAATTAATCAACCGAATTAACCCGATTCGCCATTAAGGTCCCGGCTATTTTATCGACGATTTGTGGCTAATTTTGTAGTTTTTGTGCTTACACGCCAAACTTGCTGAGCCGATCCAAGTAATGTAGAACGAAGTCAAACTCTCAAGATCGCAGAATAAAACCATAAGGCATTATAGTAAAAGTCGGAAAATAGAGAACTTCAAGAAAGGGTGCGAAAAATGCCTCTCGCATTTTCTTATTTTTGCTCCATCACCTTCCGCTTGACTTCCTTTGTGATTTTCCCAATTTTAATTTCATGTGTTATGGGTTTTGAGGGTATTTATTGTCTTTGCTTACCAGGCACGTATATAAGCTCTCAAAACAAATCTCAGAATAGGGAACTTTTCACTTTTCAAGTACAAGCACTAGGCGGGAGTTTTCCCCTTTTCTCTTCTCGCATCATTTTCTCTTCCTTTCTCATTTTCTCACCGCTAAACACCCCTCTCGAGGATGACAACTTAAAGGATGGTTGGCTAGGACCGCTTTTTCTCCTTGGAAGAGTGAGGGTCGCTGACTAAGGTTTTGAGTAATCGTTGGTCTCTATTTAACGCAAGTTTTTATTGACATTTATGTTCCTATTTCTCACTCTAGATTAGAACCCCTTTGATGTGCCTTGATTGACCAGTATTTGACAATCTTTTAGGGTTCAATGAATGCTTATTACTAGATCCATTGAGATTCATTAGTTGCCTTCTATTTTTTACTGTAAGGTAGATCAGGGAGACATGTTTTCACTGTCCGGGAGCATTAATGCTCAATAAATGCTATGTTTCAAAAGGAAACTTATTGTGTGGTTCGGCTTTTATGGCCAAATGAAGATCCGGGCTCGAGAATGATCATAGGTCATCCTCCCCATCGAGTGAGACCCCGAGACCTCTTAGTTACCCTAGGAGCTCAAATCCAGTGGCCCAATACTTCGAGGAGTTCTTTTTATATTTTATTTCACCTTATTTTCAGTTTGCAAACCATTTACCCCTCACTGTTTTTATCACCACCTTAAAAATCCAAACCAAATTCACTATTTTGACCCAACTGCAAATCATTTACACGAAGAAAACCCATCCCTGTGTTCGACCCTATAACCACTATACTGCAGTAGCTATGCTACGGCAATATGAGGAATTTAGGTTTATAAATTTTGTTGATTCCGGCACACCTACTGGCAAACGAATCGAATGGCGCCATTGTCGGGGATGGTGCATAAGTGCAAGTGACGAGTTGTTGAACTTGTGATCCACATCACAAGTGTTGGTGAATTTTCAACCTTTTTGTTTTTACTGTTATTTTCCCTAGCAGTTCATTGTTAAGTTGATTCAATTTTTATACTCATCCATATAAAAATTTATATTTTTATCATTAGCTAACAAGAACCTGTAGTCGGGTTTGTTTCCAGCTGTGTTCAGTCGCTTTCATTAGAGTTTATGCACCATCGATAGAACATAGCAGGCGTATTAGAAAGGAGCAAAGGCTCCACAAGAACAAAAGGTGAAGTGAGCATACATAGTGGTCAGATGGAGCCTCCACTTGAGGAACAGCCGAGCCACCAGGGGGTTCACAAAAATCCCAATGTATATAGATCAATGAGGGATCATATACATCCTCCAAGGGTAAGTGCAGCCTCCTGCATTGTGCCTCCTTCAGAGGACATAATTATCAAGCCCTACCGGCCACTACCACTGTACACGCGCCGGACAGATGGGAGGAGGACATCCAGACGAAGCCGACCGTGAAATTTCACGGCCAACCGCCGCCGGACACGTCTGGACGTGGGCCGCACAAGTCGCGGCGCAAATCGTGGTCACCTGACTTTGATTTTCGCCACTCAAGGCCTAGCCACCCCATAGCCCATTTCCACCATTTTTGGACCCTCTCGAACTCATTTCCGTGGTCCTTCTCTCCGCATTCATCACCGCTTTGAAAGATACGACAAAAAAATTCGCCGATCGCTGATTCGAGTTTTCTGCCACCACGTAAACCTTGACCAAGGTGAGGCGACTGATGTGTTCCCGGGTCTCTGGGTCATTGATACGTGCATTGTAAATTTCTTGACGTCGTTTGGTTAGTTTTCCATTTTTAGGTTGTTTCTCGTAATTACCGAAATCTGGGATCAGCTAGAGTACCACTAGTCAAATTTGCAAATTAAGTCGATTAGTGAAATTGTGTTTTTAGGAATTATCGAACGGTTCAATTCGAGAAATCAGCTTCCGGATGAAAAGTCCCACTTTTGCACGGCCTATAGGGCACACTGTGTAATCAATCTACTGAGTCCAATTAGGATGATTTCTTAGTTCTAAAAATTACTCTAAGGCCTTAGGGGCATTCCAATGTCGTTGGTTCAATTATTGGAGTCTAAGTGGTATTTTATTTATATTACATGCACTCACGCCGGGCCGGGAGACTATCCTACAGGGGAACAAAACTGAGCATCTATAGTCAAAAGGAGTGGTCTACTTGTTTCTAGAATGTTTTAAGATTATTACGATATATATTTTGCGCTTAGTTATTTCATATATAACTTATTTGATCGGATCTTGGTCGCGGCATAAATGAAAATGTCGCTTTTTATAAAAATAAAGCTTATCATTTTGGCGCGACTTTGTCAACATTTTAAATATTTTGGAAGTTTTACGTTGTTCATGGATGTGTGAGTGGTTTATATGTTTTTAATGATCTGGGATATGATGGTGATATATCTTGCAGCGATTAAATATTTTACATATATACTGTTTTGATCAAATGGTTGGTTGCATGCAAATGTGATTATCGGTCTCATATAAAACAAGTTATCATTTCATGTGAGTTTTGTCATCATTTTAAATATTTGGAAGTTTTACTGAGTTCCTGGATGAGTCTGTGGTATTTGAATATTTTGGGTACGTGGATTGAGGTTTTAAACCACTTTGAAAACTCATTGTTTTAGGAAAGAGGATTTCAGGTATCAGTGGAAATGATTATGATACAAAGGTCGTTTGGAAAAGTAATTTGTGAGTAAAAATACGACTATATATTAATTACACGGCCGTGAGGTCGGATTACCGGCGGTTGGTATGCCCGCGATCTTCGAGAGATTTTGCTATATATTAATTCCCGCGGTCGTGAGGTGATTCTGGCGGTTGGTATGCCGCGATATCCGAGGATTTGTTATATATTAATTACCGCATTTGGTGTGGTCGGATTCTGAAGCTGGTTGGTATGCCACGATGTCGTGAGTTTAGTTATATATTATTTCCACGGTCGTGAGGTCGGATTACCGACGGTTGGTATGCCACGATGTCGAGAGATTTGTTATATATTAATTCCACGGTCGTGAGGTCGGTTCTGGGCGGTTAGTGCGCCGCGATGTACGTGAGGTCGGGTTTACCCGATGGTATATGATGGGTATATATCACGGTTTTATAAAAGGATATATGTCTGAATGTTGTTGGTCTCTGATTAAGTATAAGCTTTTCCATATTTATGGTTGTGAGCCATTTTCATGGTTATTTTTACGACATGATGGTTACATATATTTATACTCAATTGTATGTTGTGAAACAGATTCAGGTTTTAAGGTTCTTGAAAATGATGTCGGTTAAATTTTTGAGCATGACTTCATATTGTTGGGCTTTTGTAAAGTTGAGTTTTATAGGCGATTTGCTAAGCGGGGAACATTACAAGAGTGGACGTGAGGAGTCTTGAGAGAGAAGGAATTTTTCGAAAACAAAAACATTATTTTCCATATAAATTATGTCACTCTTGAGATTCTTTCTCACGTTTGTGTTTTAATATTTGTTCCTAGGTCAGGAGCAGCTCGTAGGGCCTACCTCGCGCGATTCAACCTTTGCTCTCTATCTGCGGCCAGTCTGCGGTGCACTCTATCCACCTATATGTCTTTGTTTGTTGGACCTTTTAATGCATTTGTAGCACTGGGATTCGCGAATACTCTTAGAATGCTCGATGATATTCGTATTGAGCGTTTATGGGTCTTATCTACATATATGTGGTGGGACTTTTATATATAATTGGTATTGTGGTGCTTGCATGTGTTCACTTGTCTTTTAGGTGGGGTCACGTGCGTTACTGAGGATTGTACAATGGAACCCCAAGCGAACCACCGAGGAACCGGAGGGTATCGGTCGAGATCTGTCAGATTGGACATGCCTTTACAGGGAGCATGACATCTCCTAGTGTTACAGTAGTCACACCATTAAAACCGGAGAGAATTCGCCCTGCTGAATTCAACACCCCTAAGGAAAGCCTCTTTTGGTTTAAGGCGGGTAGTTGCAACAAATCTGCTGCACTGCCAGGATCAACCAATACCTTGTGCACATCAAAATCGTTAATACAAAAGGTGAGTACCAATGCATCATAGTGGGGCACAAAAATCCTATTCGGGTTGACATGAGGGAAGGATATAGGGCCATATATGGGTTTGGTTTCTTCACGGCTGCCTTCTGTGTTGATAGCATTTACCTTGGCTTTGACTATGGCAGCTCTTAAGATCTTCTTCTGTTTGCGCTTCGACTGATACTGGTCGTCAGACGAGCCGCCTAGTATATAATTTATGACTTGTCTAAGTTTTGACGGAGTTGCGGCTCCGGCTGCAATTCTGTCTACTATCGACCCTGACTCCTCTCTATGCCTTGCTTCTTTGATATACCTCCTGAGGTGTCCAGCTTTGACCAATTTTTCCACCAAGAACTTTAAGCTTTGACACCTATCAGTCTCATGCCCATGATCCCTATGATAATCGGATCGCAAGGATTTGTTTCTTTAGGAAGGATTTATCTGGATCAGTGCAGGCCATTTAAACTCTGGCAAATCACGAATGATGGGAAATAACATTTCATACGAGATATTCGAGGGTGACTCTGAGAGTCTCTCTTTCTCTATGACTAATTCGTGAAATCCCGATTTCGGTCGCTACTCTATTCTTTGGACTCGGACACCTTCTTCCTAGACAGCTTATGTCTCTCGGCCGACTGACTTGTAATCATGATATTTTAGGTTGTTGTACGGATGTTGTCCTCTAGCATTGAGTACTTATTAGGCAGTCTGTATAATTCTTCCATTGTTTAAAGGCGAGTAAAGATAGCGACTAGAACAACAGTATGGATAGCCCAAAGCTTCTCGTAAAGTTTTGGAGGACCGCATCTATGCTGTAAGATTCTACCTGCTAAACGGCTTGCCCAAATCCCCTCTTGAAGTCTCAAATAGATTTTGCTTCCTTCTTAAGAATAGCTGTAAGGGTGATGTTCTCTTTTGTCGCGAATTCAAGGTAATGCGATACGAATCGCCGCCCACATGTCATTGAGCAATTATTAAGTTGCATGGGAGCTTATGAAACCAAGCGCGTGGGCCCTGCAAGCTAACCCGGGAACACTTTACATGAGCAGTCATTGCTAGAGTTTAGAATCATTACACGATTATAGTGGAGCATGTGATTGTAAGTCGGCGAGTCATCGAACATAAGCAAAGCGAGTTTGTGAACCGCGGTGGCTGTAGTCAGAATGTGTTGCCACAGGGCGAGAGCATGTCGTTGAGTCCCCAAATTGGAGCTAGTGGCGGCATGTAAAATCTTCGACCCGTACCAAAGAGCGGGATGTCGCAGAATGACGTGATCACATCGAGCTGGCAGAAGCGATATCGGCGATGTCGTAGGGCTGGTCTGGCTAGTCTTGCCCCTGCCCCTTCCTCTCCGCGCCTGCGGGATGTTGCAAGTAACGGCATCGGCGAAGGCGGGGGCAATCTTGAGGATCATCATGAGTTAGCTATGTGTTCTTTGCTAGTGAAAGGCCCAAAGGTGGGGAACTACTTGAGGACAACTCGTCATCTATTGGGGCATTGGCCTCGTCTGGGATAATGGGCTCCTTTCCTCTATTGCGAGGGATTGGATGAAAAGCTCGACCACTATCTTGCACATCCCTTCCACTAAGATCACCTTTTTTTTTTCTACTTGGGCCCACAACTAGTCGTTCTCACACTGTAGGCGTTCAACGTGATCCTGTAACTCCTTCATCCGCCTTACTTATTCCTCCTGTTTCTTCTCCATGTCCTGGCACCAATGGAGGAATTGATCTTTTTGAAATTGGATCATCGAGTTGTTTGACATCACAATTGCCTCGGACAAATCAAACGTGGAGGGTGGAATTGCCAAAGCTACCGGTGGCAAAAGGCTACTAGATAGCTGTTGAAGCGAGCAACTGCGACACAGTAGATGAGACTTTACTTGTTCGGTTCCATAGGCAGGCGCCAATTATTTATTTATGTCGCCCTACACTCTTGAGGCATCGCTCTTTTAAAATGAGCGATCCGATGGCCCGATTGTGCAAAATGGGCGTCAGGCAGCGATAATCCAGCCGTGCTCCGATGATTAAGTTAGCAAAATGATGGAAGAAGAAGCGGAGTTCACCTGATTGGAATTGCATACCTATTCGCAAATTATCTGCGATTTATAGAAAATTGTTGTTGAATCTCCCTCCTATCTCAGGAAGGAATCTCCTCTTTTTAGGGATAAATCTATTTTTTCCTTATTTAGAACTTATTCTCCCTTATCAAGGACTAATTCTTCCTTATCAAAGATTATTCCTCCGAGAAGTATGATATTTGGAAACTAGGAAATTTACGGATAAATATCTTTTGCGTATTTCCCGTCTTTATCCATTTATCAATAACGAACTTGCCATATACGAAAGGATGGCCAGCTAGGGGACTTAAAACTCTAGATGACACCTTCAGAGGATTGGCCGCACAGAGACACCTGGCTTTCCCAAACGGGCTTTTGGACTCTCTCGAGTCTAAGTAGTGCCCCTAGTTTTAATATGGTAGGTAGATGTGTGCCGCCTCACATTGCGGGCCAGACAGACCTTAGGCCAAATGAACCCTAGGCCCATTGAGTAGTGAGTCTAAAGTCCATGGTACTCACTCTGCCATCCCTATCTTACCCCATCTTTGGATTTATATATTGTACCTTTCTAGTTAATCCATAAGGGGGATTAATTCTTTGAATTATAGACAATAAATTGTAAAGTATTTTACTAATATGCTTAATAAATGTATATCTAACAAAAAAGGAATGCCTTGTAATTTTTTTTTTTTTTACATCTACTCACTTTACATGACATCGTTTTAATATTTTGTTATTATAAGAACTCGAGCTTGGGACCTCTCGTACATCACTTTTTCACTTTACCACTTGAGCCAGACTTAAAAGGGGGAATGCCTTGGAATCTTAGTATGGGTGTTCTGAATGCTCCAGCCAACAATAGTAGATTGATGAACATAGTCTTCTGAACTTATCATTTTGCATACCCTCTCAACAAACAACAGAAAAAAGCAGCTAAAAAAAGACTTTGAGGCCGGGCTACTTCAAATTCTGCTGCTAAAAGGGCTTGCCCACATGTCAAACAGCTTCACTTCTTGAGCCATTGTTGCAATTTGAAGAGGTGGTGGTGCATGTGGGGGTGGTTTCTTCTTTTTTACAGGAGAGTTGCGGCAGAGGCTTTCTTGGTGAACAAGACTCTCTGCAACTATTTTTAGCCCTTGGACATGTCAACAATCTGGTCCCCGATGGCTATTTGACGGCCATGATCCACTTGATGCCGCCATTTACATGTCTGCAACCCTCGCCCTATTCGTTTGCGGTTTGCCTCAAAGATTGATTTATTCAAACAATAGTCTGTCTGTCTTTGAATGAATTGCAGCTGATGGAATAAAAATGAAAAAGACAATAAGTTGAACTTCTTAATTAAATCAAAAATAATAATTCCTCCAAAATTGTGAAAATCTTTTGCCTCCAATTTCTTCCCTTCCAATATCATATTTATTGTTGCATGTGACTTATATTAAAAGTAAAAAGACGGTGGACAAATGTAGGAGCCGAGCAAAGGAGGGGCATTTTATAATTTTATCCTTATCGGGTTATTATAAAACCTCGCATGTAATCTATGGAACCTTGTTTGGTGATAATAGAAGGTTTGAGCGCTCTTTATGAATGTTTGTACCTTACTAAATCAGCTGAAATACGTACATCACGATGAAACTGACTCAACGGGAGTTGCTATCGATGCCATACCTCGCGCCAAAAATGACACCCTAGAAACCAAAACCATGCTCCAAGACGGAGATGGCATCGAAAGGTAAAGCAAAATGCCATCCGTGATGTTGGGGTGCCATATTGCAGCAGTAAGAGAAGAGAAAGGAGGATGCAAATGGCGGTTGATTGATCACAATGCGGCTCAGCGGATCTCTCAGCGGCTATATTCATTTGAAATTCTATCAAATAGACAAAATTCAAAGGGAAAAGAACTCACCTTGCAGTTACCGGTGACACTGCGTAACCTAGCTAACCGAACGTCTTCTCCACGAGCCACAGCTCGAGCAGTAGCCATACGAAATCTTGGAGTGCCGGGTCGTGAGAGGGAGGAAGAGGAAGAAAGAAGGAGGAAGAGGAAGAAAGCGAAAGAGTCGTGTTTGAGGAGACGAAGGCGGAAGGAGGAGCGAGAAAGAGCGAGAAGGAGGAAGAGGAAGAGAGGGAGCTGCGAAAGGTTATTTCCTTTCAAATTTAAATTATAGTATTTTATAATTGATTGATAAATTGCAATTTTTCCTTTTAATTTCAATTTTGATTTTAAATAGGTTATATTAATTGCAAATATTTTTTATATCCGATTAATTGCAAATATTAATTGCAATTAATTGCAAATATTAATTGCAATATTGATAAATATTTTCCTTTTTTTATTTCAATTTTTTATTTTTATATTAATTGCAAATATTTTACATTAATTATAAATTTTATATCCGATGTATTAATTTGGCAACTTTATAAATTGCTCATTATTTAAATTGATTATAATTTTTTAATTAAAAAATTGCTCATTCTTTAAATTGACAAATTGATTATTTAAATTTAAATTGATGAATTGATAATTTTTAATTGATAAGTGCTAATTAGTCAATTAATTATATATTTTGCTTGTAATTGATAGATTTATTTGTATACTTTATAAATTGCTTATTCTATTAATTGATTATAATTTTTGTTTTTTTAGATGGACTTACAATATGGCGGTTTTTAGCGGTTGCTTATGAGCGACATCGATTTATGTAGTGATCTTTATCCTGACAATCCCACGATATTGGCGCGATACAAAATGAAGTCGTTCTAAGATTGAAAAAATGCGCCGAACAAGAACCTACGTAGAAGAAGATAAATTAATTGTGTCTGCGTGGCTTAATACGAGAAAATATGCAATTCACGGGAATGAACAACGAGGTGGTACGTGCGGCGGAATGTGCAATACTTGAACTTCATGGGGCAATCATGGAAGATTCTCGTCTTCTATTAAAAGTCGTTGGAGTGATATAAATGCAAAATGCGGCAAATTTGATCGGTTTTTCATAATTCAAATTGAAAGCCTCCGACAAAGTGGACACACTGAGCAAAATAATGTAAGATATCAACTATTATTTTAGACACTAGTATGATTTGATATTTGAACTATTAACTGAATAATTTCATATGTTTTTTAGGTTGATGAAGCAAAAGAAATGTTTGCTAAGATAACTGGAAAACCATTTCAATACGAGCATTGTTGGAATATATTGAAAATGGAGCGGAAATGGACTACCAATCAGACCAGCAATAAGAGAGCAAAAACTCATTCAACAAAGTAGTCTCTTTGGATCATTCATGTTGAATCACCTTTATTCAACTCCATATTTAGGGGATGACGAGCGCTGCGTCCTCTTTGACCTCGATAGGCCATTGGGCGAAGGCGAAGAAACAACTTAAAAACCAAAGAGAAGCGGACCGATGTCGAAAGATCATTTAGATCGTCGCCCTTTGGAATGAAAGAATGGAAGTGGAGCGACAAAAAAGTTGAGCGTGAACAAAATTTATGCTCAACAAGAATAGTAGGCGGCAATCGTATGATTAGCGATTGAAGAAAGACGTAATGCGAAATTGAAATGCAAAATGAGATAGAAAATCATGGAAGCGAATCACTACTGCTTGTGGGTAGAAACTTCTGCTGACGTATTGGAATAACCTGAAGATAGAGGTTATGAAAAAACGGGGTTTTAATTTTTAGTTGTTCTTTACTATGTTGCTATTATTTTTTAATTTGTAGTCACTATTTATTATGTTGCAATTGGAATTGAAAATATAACTTGAAATTGAAATTAGGTGAAAAAACAACATGAAATTAGATTGGAATTAGAATACAACATGAAATTGAAATTGGGAATTAAAATACAACATGAAATTGAAATTTGGAATTAAAATACAACATGAAATTGAAATTGGAATTGAAAAAACAACTTCAACTTGAAATTGATAGAGGCTATTAGTTGCCATGTCGTTCCCACAAATGTTCGATAAGATCTGACTGAAGTTGAGAATGAATCAGCGACATCACTGATGAAATAATGAGTTTGCATGAAGTCTTCTATTGAATTGTATACGCATGGGAACACTTCTACAGTAGTTTGCATCACTTCCATCAGAAGTCATTATTCTCGCTTGTCTCTCCTTGCGTCCTCAATGACCATATTATGCATTATTATGCACGCTTTCATAATATCACACAAGTGTTTCTTCATCCCAGCGTGCTAGTCACGCGATTGCAAAAGCGGGCTTGAAGTACCCCGAATGCGGCGTCTACGTCTTTCTTAGGCTCTTGTGCTTTAGCAAAATGTTTTTTCAAACCTTGTGAATGAGGGAATTGTTTTTTACAAATGTTGACGGAGTTTGGATAAATACCATATTAGATAATATCCATTCTATAGTCATGGCCAGATTAATTATATAGTTAGCTGGAGGAGCTGACCATTTGCTAATAATGTAAAAGCAGGGGACTATCCCAGAACATTTATGTCATTGATGACAAGGAGTAAACGAAAAGAATGCATGCCATATCAAAAAGATCTTGAGATCTTGTGACTTAAAATGATTGTTGGTTCGCGCGATGGCCAGAGTATCACATCCTTGCCACGCGGTAGGACAAATTTTTCCACTTCAATGCATGCAATCAATACTCCACTAACATGCGGGGGAAAGCCACGTTAATATGATATTGTTTGGTGACCTCGGAGTGTGGTCGCGAACGACCTGTGCAGCTTTCACAAACCTTCTCAGACTACATGGCCGTGCTTTCTCGGTCGATGTATTCATCCACGGAATCTGCGGTGTTAAAATTAGCGGGAATTCTATAGCGTTTGTTATCTTTTGAAGGATGTGAAGAGCGAGAACTCCCGACGGCATCTGTTCTTTGAATGGAAGTATGGATCATATTCTTCAACCTCATTTACAATTCGAAGAAAAAGATGACGACTCATTCGGAACCTCCTTCGAAAAAAACTTTCATATACACAAGGGGTAGCAAAGTAGTCACGAGAGAGTCTTTCGTGACCTTCAACTCTACCACGTTAACCGTCATGGCTGGAGCGGAACCGATGCCCTTCTTAGCCGTCGCCATCAAACAGCCGGACGCCCAGTTGCGGCGCCAAAGCATCAAAATCGCCGTTATCTTAGCGTGTTGAGGATCTCTCCTAAAATATTAGAAAGCGATTTATATCGACGATGGGCAATAACGAAAGGATAAGCGATCGAGAAAGGAGATATTGGAAAACTGAAAGAGAATGTAAGATAGTTGGATGAAAAACATAGGAAAAAATTATCGTATTTATAGGCAATTATAATTTTAAAATTTTTATTTTATTTTGGCGGTTAAAATTTCAAATTTGAAATTCAAATTTCGGCGGACAAAATTTGAAATTTGAAATTTGAAATTTGAAATTTGAAATTTGAAATTTGAAATTTGAAATTTGAAATTTGAAATTGAAATTTGAGCTTTGAAATTTGAAATTTGAAATTTCAAATTGTTACTATCTGAAATATAGTTAAATTACAGTCGTTATGAAAAATATACCCGTTAAAATATAACCGTTATGTTTAATTATATGGCTTAATAAAACATTTTAATTATTAAAATGACACCGTTTTGGCCTTTCTGCAAATTTAGATGAAAAAATATTCGAAGTCTTGGCAATTTATTCGAGTTCTGAAATGGCATTTGGCACCCCATTTTTAGCAACTTGCATTGGAGTTGCTCTAAATCTGTGTGAGATTATCTTGTTTTTCTTCTCTTATTCATCACTATTTTGCTGCAAGTAACACAACAATAATCCATAACTCAAATCAATTTATTCCTTTTTTTTTTTCGTTTTCAAATTTCTCTTCCAGAACAGAGCATATAGTTTAGTGATGCCCATAGACACCCATGATTGAAATCACAACACAGAAGGATTAAACTGCATGGAAACAACTCAGACTAGATCATAACCAATTCTTCATTTGGAAGCAGCCAAGGCTCCCCACAGAGCTTTAAAATAGGCAGAATGTTTCTCCCTTGGAGGCACACATTGCTTGAAAACATCATCATCAGCAAACTTTTGAGTCAATTCATGGAGAGCGGGAAACTTGTCTTGAGTCAGGATCTCCACTCCAAAAGCTCCTTGGGCAACAACAATACAAACTATAAGACTTGCTGTTATCTCCACAAATCCCAATCTCTCACCCCCAAAGAACTTCTTCTCTTTCAGCTGAGTCTCTAGGACTTTCAGATGCTGCTGAGCTTCTTCAACCCCTTCCTCTCGCTCCTTCTCCCCACCACTTATCATAGCCTTTTTCGCCGCTGGCCAGATAGCCCAGAACTGCATAACGAATATATGAAGTCAAGAGACAGGACGCAAATGATTTTCTCTTTCCAAAAAAAAAGAAAAAGAAAAAGAAGTTAGTATTAGATTTGACCTTGTCGTCTATGAACTTAGCCCAGAACCGAGCCATGGCCTTTTCAAAAGGGTCAACAGGCAAGATGGGTTGTGTTTCAGGTCTCATCAATGTACTCCATGATTGCTAGTGATTCTGCAAATAAACGCCCGTTGTGTACAAGAACAGGGACTTTCTTGTGGACTGGATTATAGTTGAGAAGGGCAGGACTCTTATTGAACACGTCTTCTTCGATAAATTCATACTCAACTCCCTTAAGCTTGAGGGCCACTTCGATTCTGCGGCTAAAGGGGCTTGCCCATTTACCAAAAAGCTTTACTTCCTCAGCCATTGTTGCTGTTTGGAGAGGTAGAGGTATGAATATTCCCTTGCTGTCTTTTCTTCTTATTTGATGAAAAAGTAGTAGTTGAGGCCCTTGGATTTATTGAGTTCTTAATTCGGCGAGTTGCGTGTCAAAGTAACCTGTTTTAAAATATATATATTAATTTTAGCCATTTCAATTTAGCATCCCCATACAAGGTAGGAATGCGATACAGTTTCATTTTTTAATTATACCACAATTAATAAATATAATTTCATTTTTTAACTCAAACCGTAATACAAATTATAGCTTCATTTTTTAAACCAAAGGTGAAGTTAATAACAAAGTTTAATGCTACAGTTTTAATTTTAAAAATGAAGTCTTACTAACTAGTTTAAAAATAAAAAAATAATTATTAATTATGATTTTAACAATGATCTTTTTATATTTGAGATGGAATCCAAATTGAATGTAAGTTCATGATGAGCTAAAATCAATTTTTTTTTCTCTAGAAAGCAGGTTAATTTGACACAACTCTAGTGCGGGGGGCGTAGCAGAGTTATTGAAGGGCAGGTGGGATTTGGGTAGAAGTGATATATTTGGTGACGTCAGCCGATCCACGTGTACCGCTAGTTATGCGGTGCTTTTGATGCCTTTTGACCAACTTTTTCGTCTCATTAGCCGATGGCTCTCTCACCCCTTTGTGCGTATGATGACAAATATTCACTCTGAGTCACAGGAGGCTTTTCTTTACCCTTTGACTTGAGTTATTTGGATCATATTTCAACCAATTATTTCATAAAACAAAAATTCGGATAAGGTGTAAAAAAAAAACCTATTATTTTACCCAATATCTCACTTATACTTAATTTTTTTTTTTTTTAAATCTAAAAAGGTCCCAACAATTTACTCCCCTAACCCACATTAGCCTTTGTCACGACTAAACACTTTAATTGGCCAACCTAACATTAACTTGGCTGTTTAATCGACCATATAAATATCTGACATGAGAAATTTTTTTCACTAATCCAACTTAAAAGTATAAGGATTTCTAATTTGAGGATCTTTAAAAACCCTTATTTCCCTTTGCCAATTCCTTTCAAAAAAGCTCTTCGGTCTAAAGAAAACCCCTAGGATTTCTTTCGACCTGAACTCTTCATCTCTATAAAAACACCGAGGTGAAAACAAGATATCGACCATCATTTATGATCAAAAATCATTGGATAATTTACCGTCGAACCTAAAGCGGTTATCAAAGAAATTTGGAAGGAAGACAAAGGAGGCTAATTTCTTCTTCGCATCGTTGCAAGGTAATTTGTTACGCCGGGATATTGTGCTTGGTTAAATGTTTCAATGGTTTTTGTTTATCAATAATGACAACGTAACTAAGTTTGAGGATGTTAATTTTATTCTTCCATTTGTGTTGTGTTGTTTCCCTACAATCGAACCTAAAATGGTTTTTGTTTTGTTTATTCTTTCATTATACCTTTTGGTTTAAGTGCTCCCCTGTTTTGTGTTCTTTTCACTTGGTAAAGTTATTGATTATTCAGTGTTTTATTTTAATGGCAGCATGGAAGGACGTGTGAATATTTATTGGACAACATGTACACATTATTGAGGACTTTAATGTGGATTTTCTATCCATTGTCAATGTTAAAGATGTCTACAAATCAGAGTTGGGTTCTAAGAATGTAGAGCACATTTATGTTTTGGAACCTGGAATGGATATAAATGAAGACCTTTTTTTAGTTTAGGATAACAATGGGATAAGCAAGGTGTTGAGTAAGATAAATGTAGACACATATATGCTAGAATTTTTCGCAAACCATGAGATTGATGCTCTTGTGTTTTCAAAAAATATATTGGCTATTAGTTATGAGATAGATCCTCCCATAGAGGAATAAGGACCAACTGATAATGTGACGCCCCCAACTCGGCACCCAGAATCGGAATGAAGGTATCATTTTTTCTTGTTTACTATAAACATAAACTTTAAAACATTAATTCGTATAATATTAAACATTTAACTTATCTTATATTCTATAGCAACGGATTACAAAATATATACAAACTCCGTACATGGAAGTGTTCAACATTCTGATATTCACATTTGCTTACAAAGAAACAAAAATACATATCCCATTATAACAATTTGGTCTTCCAGGTAGGCTTTGATGATGTGTTGAGCTTTATTCACGTCTGAATTGTCTTGTCCTCTGGTTTCCTCTTACGTACATCTGGATGCAACACGTGCTAAACATAGCTTAGTGGGACTATTACTCGATGGAATGACCCTAATAAGGATCATGAGCATACAGATCGGAGAGGGTTATGCGGTATGTGTAAGCGTAGGGTCGCATATGTGTGCCTTGAAGAACTTCTTGGTATTTTAATGTCGCAATAGAATTTTTGAAAGTTGTTTTAAGGAATTGAAATTATAAAGTTTTGAAATTGTGGCGCTTTTGCAATTAAGGAAAGTGGAGGGTGAAATTCCAATTATGGAATTTTATGGAATTTTAAAGGATAATAATAAATTACCATAATGGTTCGAGCTAGAAAATTCTCACAGATCTCGGATGGCCAAGCAATTTGCGGCAGATTAAATTCGTCTCGCGAAATCTAGTGACCCTGAAATTCGTCGAATTAAGGTGATTACAAAGTCTCTTTATAGAATTTGGGTGATAAATGGTAAGGACAGAGCAGATTTTTACAAAAATCTGAGTCGAGGAAAATGTCTTGAGTTAAGAGTTCGGTTTAAAATAAGTGAGCGAAAAGAAATAAAATTTCGGGACAAAACGAACCGAATGAGATAATAGAAATTAGTTATCTAAATAATAATAATTAAAGAAAAGAATAATGAAAAAAATGGATAAAAATACAAAACGTAAGGGGCATGGGGCCGGACGGTGGAGGCAGGTGGAGAGAGAGAAACGATTTTTTAACTTTATTTTCTCGCCTGTTCTTTGTGATTTGCGGAAGTGGATCGTAAACTTTCGGTAGGAGCGAGAAGGCGAAGTTGGAGCTACGAGCTACGCATAGGTACCAATATCTTAGCCTTTTGTCAAACGTTAAAAGGTAGAAAATTTACCTACTTGTGTTATTTTGAGCCTAAATGCTATGTAATGACCTGAAATTTTTTTAGAGGCCATGAAGATTAAGTAAACTTGATCCCAAAATTTTTAGGCGGAGTTTAGATTTTTAGGAATTTTTGGGACGTGTTCGACGGTCGGGGTTGAATTTCGGAATTTGTTTCGACGAGTTCGGTTGAAGAATTGAAGTGTAGTCGGACAAATGGACATGTAATTTTTGAAGTCATTTCGGAGTATTTTTAGACTATGGAAAGTCAGAGTCGAAAAGTTATTTAAGCAGATAGTTTTTATGGGGCATTTAATGTGTAGGAGACATTTTGGTCAATTTCACATCCTTATTATCGATATCATATAGAATGGACTGTAGTAAAGTTTTGTTAGAATCGATTCGTTTGATATAGTCGGCACAGCTTTTGTGTATGTTTTATGGTTAAAGCGTTAAGCGAAGGCATTTACGTCTTTTCTTATGGATTATTAATAGCGTTGAGCATCTGACGAGAATATAAAGTGGCAGGCAAGAATTGTAAGAAATTAGTGAGAAAAGATTGAGTACTCAAAATCATTTTCATGAAAGTGTTTAAATTACAATTTTGTAAAGTGCTTTGAAAATATAGCTTTATAAAGCATTTTTTTACCTCCCAATTGTTATACTCGGCGAAAAGTTGATTTGAGTATTTAAGAAACGATTTGGCTGGTTTGCAAAACCTCTAGATGGCCTGACTTAGTTTACAGTGAGGATCTATTGGTTCTATTGCATGGCAAGGTTATGGGATATTATGACTAACTATATTGCCTGGTCGGCAATTGGGGGTTAGATCTAGAATATATAGTGAGTCGCCCTCTGCACATTCGGGGTATATAGTTAGCGCGCTGACTTAGTACATGGCGATGAGGTGTTGGTTCCGAGGTTCCATCACCGGGCATTTTGGTTCCGAGGTTCCATTATGTTATAGAGATCCCGTCGTGTTCACCGGACCATCTTGGCGAATTGGTGTTCGGGGTTCACCTACGGAGTGTCGGATTCACGAGGTTACGTGGCATCACGTCTAGGGTATTTCAGAAATAGGCCCGCGAGTGGTTGGTACTTGATTTCGATTATAACGCTCGGTTAATAGCCTGAAACAATTTTAGCGGCCCGAAATAGTTTTGGAAGCCGGTTTTAATGTGAGAAATAGTTTCGACATAGTTTTTCGAAATGGTTTTTCATAAGTAAAGCTTTCAGTTTTTCTATCGCGGTTCTATTGAACATGTCGCAGATTTTCATATTGGGTATGGCGAGACAACAACATTTAGAACTTATAGTACTCACGCCCGAGCCCGTTTGGCTCAGTTTTACATTTTAAAATAATTTTTGGTGCGGGTGTTGAAGCCAGAAAGACCTTTCGAGGATCCTCGATCTGGAGCTTATTTGTGTTGTGATTATATATAAGATAAGGTGTAAAGTAAAATAGTAAAAGTTAAAATGTGGCATTTTGTATATCTAAATATCGTTTATAAAATATGCATGCATGGTTTTGAAAAAGCAGTTCTTCATGAATTTATGTTTGATGATTAGTATCTTATATTTTGAGGAGGGCCAGGAGGTCCTTTATGATTATGGTTGGATTTTGGAAAATATTGGGAGTGTATTTGTTTATATATAGGTGATTTTGTATTTTGGAGGCTTGACCCTTGTCGCGGTCGTTATCTTTGCCCAGGATTTTCGCTAAATCTAAGGTGTGATTTGATAGAAAAGTGAAAAATTTTATAACTCACGTTTTCCCAGTCTGATTCAATGATTTCTGTGGATTAAAATTTGTGGTAACTTGTCGGTCAGCGAGCTTGGCTAGGAGATGATGCTGTGGAGTTGCGAAGCGGAGGTATTCACTGTCACTAGGAAGGGTGCAGTCGAGTTGGCATCGAAGCGAGTTTTAGGCGATAGTTCGCCTGTTTTTCGCGCGTTTTCCACAGTATTTCCTATAGAATTGTTTTTTTTATAATGATTTTCTTATTCACGACTATATTGTTTTGCTAAATCCTTGCATGCATCAAATATTGAAAAATTAATCACTTTGAATCTTTTAATCTTGAAATTCACAGCGTTATGTTTGGGCGAGGGTCGTAGAGGTGTCCCCAGGACCATAGGAGAGCACCACAGAGAGATATGTCGAAGCACACCCCCAGATCTGAAAATGCCCGATGAATCATCCCCAGAAGCAAAAACCATCGAGGCTGCGGATGCAGGTGGCGGTACCTTGACGATGGATCGGTTATATAGGTGTTATAACAGCTACGAGTCGATTACAGTAGCCTCTAAGGAGGGCATGATAGAACACACTCTAAAATTAGGGGCTAAAACTTATGATGGTATCGGCGACCCAGAGGCAGGGTACTTATGGTTAGATAGGGTTAGCGTTCTAGCTATTATATGGTGACATAGACATGAGGTCTTTCCACCATAATTACCGGAAAAAGGTGACATGGACATGAGGTCCTTCCACTGGCACGGTAGAGACACAGGTTTCCCGTGTTTACTAAGACACAGCAAAACAAGCAAATAGTTTATAAAAAGTTTTTAGAAACTTTTAAAAGTATGGCAATGATTTTATGAAAAGTTTGAGGCTGCCGTATTTAAAGGTAGAAAGAACTGGAGTTCGATTCTTCGAGCGATAACCACGAAAAGAGTGCTCGGCGAGTCGGCCAGGCACTAGTCGGTCTAGTAGAAAGAAAGGAAGAGTGGGCCCGTGGTAGAGTCTCGGGACGAGGAAGCGACATTTAGCCGGGGATCCGTTCGATCCGCAGCTGACCAGGGAGGTGGTAGGTCGTCGGGGATCATCTTTTCCATTGTGCCTACCGCCGGAAGGAGGCATCTCGAGTGCGGGGATGAATATGAAGCGGAGATGTTTCCATTGCGAGAGCGGGAAGGTCGATTTATTCGGGGCGCATCCGTAGTTAGTAAGGCTGCGAGACCTGAGGTAGGTACGGTAGCATCACCCGGGCACCGAGCGGTCCCGGTCGAGCTGGTAGGGGTGGTTCGAGGCGGAGGTGGCGTCCTGACACACGGTAGGAGTCGCGGTAAGTGCGGGGGAGCGAGAGGAGTAGTACCCCCCCGATTAGCGGATTCAGAGTGGTACTCGTACTCAGGCTCGGGTATTCTGATCACCTGACGGGAGAGGCGAGATCGTCATCATGAGCGTGATTCTTGGTATGATTCAGTTTACGATCATGATGCATATGCATTGGTGGACGCAGGAGCCACTCATTCATTTATTTCGGTATCATTCACTAAGAGGCACGGATAGAGTCGACATAGATGGTCGTATGGTGGTTCAGGTACCTAATGGGGATCTTATGATATCAGAAGGATAGTTCTAGGTATGAGTGGTGATCAGTATAAGGATTTTCCAAGCGGACTTGATAGTGTTAGTATCCATGATTTCGATATAATCTTGGGTATGGTGGTTATCCGGGCGTAGAGCCACCTTGGTACTATAGAGAAAGAAGTAAGATTAGTTCGACTGAGAACCGGCGTGATATTTGAATGAAGAGATCGCCCCTAGTCTCATTAATGCCATGACCGCCTCGAAAATGCTTATGAAAGGTTGCCAGGGTTATTTGGCATTTGTAGTGGATAGGAGACAAGAGGGGACACGGCCCAGAAGGCATCGTAGTCGGGGAGGGTTCGAATGTCTTTCGGATGATATTTAGGTTTACCCCGGATAGAGAAATTGAGTTCGTTATTGAAGCGATTCGGGGATCGAGCGATATCCGTTTCCTCCATATAGAATGGCGTATGAGAGTTGAAAGAATTGAAGGCACCGGTGGAGGAATTGTTAAGCAAGGGCTTCATCGACTTAAGTACCTCAGGTGGGGAGCTCCGATTCTCTTACGTAAGAAGAAAGATGGAAATACGGTTGTGTATAGACTATAGGCGGCTGAATCGGACGGCCAAATACGCAGCTAGTGTCAAGCTTCCTTGTATGAATGAGCTATTTGACCAATTGCATGGATCTCGAGTATATTCTAAGATTGACCTAAGGTCGGGCTACCATCGGAGTTGGTCAGGAGAATGATGTTTCTAAAGGCGCCTTGAAGAGGCGAGATACGGTCACTACGAGTTCCTAGTGATGCCATTCGGATTGACTAATGCCCCAGAAATTTGCGTTCATGGATTTGATGAGCAGGGTATTGATCCGATATTTAGATAAGTTTGTGTCGTATTCGTGATGACATTCTAGTGTACTCGAGCGTTCGGAACATGCAGGCATCTCGAGACGGTATTGCGAGATTCTTAAGGCGTCGGTTATACGCTAAGTTTAGTAAGTGCCGGTTTTGGTTGGACAAAGTAGCTTTCTTGGGTCATGTCATTCGGCGAAGGTATTAGTGGATCCATGGAAGATTAAAGCTATGGTGAGCCCAGGCCAGCCCACAAATGTTTACGGTCGTAGGTTTCCTTGGATTGGCGGGTGCAATACGGGAAATTTGTTGAGGGATTTTCGAAGATAGCGGCCAGTTGACGATCTATTGAAGGATCGAAGTGGTGGTCGGATACGCCAGCATTGTTTTTGAGGAGGCTGAGACGGAGATTGACAACGGCTCGATTATTGAGTACTATCGTCGGAAATAGCGGTTTATGGTATATCGTGATGCCTCGGACAAGGGTTAGGGTGTGTTTTGATGTAGAATGGTAGAGTGATGGCTTGCTTCCGGAGTCGGGTTAAAGAAGCGCGAGCGGAACTACGGAGCCATGATTTAGAACTAGCGTGATGGTTTCGCTCTAAAGATGCGGAGACATTATGCATCTGGAGTGTTCCACATCGGATATTCTGATCGTAAGAGCTTGCGGTATATCTTCACTCGAAGGCAGCAAGGCGACATGTCGATTGGTTGGAGTTGATTAAGGATTATGATTGCACGATAGAGTACCATCCCGGGGAAGGCGATGTAGTGGGCGATGCCTTAAAGCCAGGAAAGCAGGAGGAATTCTGTCTTATCTGCGACAGTATATCTCCCATTGTTGATAGAGTTGAGATCTTTGGGAGTTGATTCTCGGAGGTAGCTCATACGGGGGACCTTTGTTGGCATCTTTTTATGTTCGTCCCCTTCTCGTGGATCGAGATCGAGGAAAGTCGACGGGTTTGAGAGATGATTAAGTTGAGAGGGGTGGTAGGAAACCGAGTTCGGATCGAGAACGATGGGCGTATGGTTAGAGGGAGTCGAGATGTGTGTACTGAAATAGTGAACTAAAAGAAATCTGAAGAGGCTCACTCTTGACATATGCCATGCACCACAGTAGCACCAGATGTATCATACTTTGATGGAGCGTATTGGTGGAAGGGGCGTAGAAAAAGGAAATTGCGATTTCGTATCCGAATGCCTAACAATCGGGGTAAAGGCGGAAACACCGAAGCCGCGGGAAAGATACAACCCCGCCCCAGATTCTGTATGGAAGTGGGATGATAAGATTACTATGGATTTTGTTCTGCAGGGCTTAGGAACTTCGGAGACGACACGATGCCATATGGGTGATAGTGGATAGGTAACGAAATCGAGGCGCATTTTCTCCCGGTTAGCAATGATGACCCATTGGACAAAGTTAGCCCGATTATATATGGAGGAGATAGTTAGATTACGGTGTTCCCCATGTCGATAGTCTGGAGAGACCCCCCCGATTCACATCAGATTTTGGTCGGTTACGAGGATGCCATAGAGGACCGATTGCACTTTAGCACGACTTTCCATCCTCGGAGGCGATGGTCGATCGGAAAGCTGATCGGAACGTTAGAGGATACTTAGAGCATGCGTGATAGAGTTTAAGGGGAAGAAATTTAAGTGCAGCGTTTATCTCCCCGATGGTGTTACTTCACAACAATAGTTATCAATCCGGCATAGGCATGGCTCCATTTTGAAGCATTGTATGGTAGGAAGTGTGGTACTCCATTATCTTTGGGATGAGTAGGAGAGAGGAGACTTATAGGCCCGAGTTAGTACAAATTACCTTAAGATAGATCCAGTTGTTCGAGACGGACTCAAGATGACCGGGGACCAGACGGAAAAGCTATGCGGACAGCGGGTAGGATACGAGTTTAGGTGGGCGATAGGGTCTTCCTCGAAGTTTCCCTTGGAAAGGTGTTCTCGAATTTGGAAGGCGGAAGGCGAGGCCCGGATACATGGGAGCCATGAGATTATTGCGAGTAGGACCCGAGTAGTATATAGATTAGACCTTCCTCCAGAGTTGTCTAAGGTTCATAATGTGTTTCATGTATCCATGCTCATGAGAAGTACATTCGAGATCCACGCCATGTACTCGGAGATCGGCCCGATGGGAACTAAGGATAATTTGACCTATAAGGAGCGATAATCACCCGGATAGTAGATCGCGGAAGAGCGATTTTGCGGAATAAGGTCGATACATTAGTCAAAGTTTTATGGGGGAATCATGGGATTAAGGAGGCTACGTGGGAGTCAGAGGCTCAAATGCGTAGTCAATATCCTCAGTTGTTTTCAGATTAAGGTATCCACTTTATATTAGTTTGTTCATTTCGAGGACGAAATGTTCTAAAGGAGGGAGGATTTGTAACGCTCCGTCCGAGAGGGTGTACGGTATGTGTAAACGTAGGGTCGCATATATGCACCAAGGGCTTCCTTAATTATTTTAATGCCATAATATAATTTTTGAAAGTTGTTTTAAGGGTGAAATTATAAAGTTTTCAAAGAATTGTGGCACTTTTGCAATTAAGAAAAGTGGAGGAATTGAAATTCCCGATTATGGAATTTTAAAGGATAATAATAATAATAAATTCTGTAATGGTTCAGGAAAGCTTAGAAAATTCTCTAGGTCTCGGATGATGAAACAGACTGCGCCATTAAATTTGTCTCGCGAAATCTAGTGACCTAGAAAATTTTCGAGTGAGATTACAGGGCAGTCGAATATTTTATGAATTTGGTGATAAATCGCCGGGGCTTGGGGACCAATTTTTACAAAAATCTCGGAATTCAAAAAATGTCTTGAGTTAAAGTTCATTTAAAATAAGTGAATTAAAAAGAAATAAAATTTTTCGGGATAAAAGCAGACAGAATGAGACAATAAGTGATTATCTAAGTAATAATAATAATAATTAAAGAAAAATGAAAAAAAAGGGATAAAAACAAAAAACGTAGGGCGTGGGACGGACAACGGAGTCGAATTGGAGAGAGAGAGAGAACGATTTTTTTTTTTTCTTGTTTCTTTCTGATTCTGAAGTGGGCCAGTAGGCTTTCGTTGGAGCAGAAGGCAAAGTTGGACTACGCGAAGAGAGCTACGCATAGGTACCAATATCTTAGCCTTTTGTCAAACGTTAAAAGGTAGAAAATTTGCCTACTTGTGTTATTTCGAGCCTAAATGCTATGTAATGGCTTGAAATTTTTTTAGAGGCCATGAAAGGTCGTAAACTTCAGTCCCAAAATTTTTAGACTGAGTTTAGGAATTTTTAGGAATTTTTGGGATTGTTTTCGGACAGTTCGGGTTGAAATTTCAGGAGTGTAGTCGGACAAGTCGGACGGGTACCGGGGAGAATATTTCGGGTATTTTTAGGCTGCAGCAAATCGTGGAGTCAAAGTTGGCCTAAAGCAGATATGGTTTTTATGGGGCGTTTAATGTGTAGGGACATTTTGGTCGATTTCATATGTCGTATTATCGATGTCCTTATCGAATGAGACTATACGTAAAGTTTTGTTAGAATCGAAGTTGTCGATATAGTCACTTTGAAAGCCACGTGTATGTTTATGTTTTATGGTTAAGCGTTGAATTGAAAGGCATTTTAAATGCTGCATGGATTGTGTGGCGATTTGGCATCCAGAAGCGAGAATCTAGAGTCTTGACAAGAATTGTAAGTGAGTCGAAAAAATGAGTACTTTCCAAATCATTTTCTAAAATGAAAGTGTTTAAATTACAATTTTTGTAAAGTGCTTTGAAAATATAGATTTATAAAGCATTTTTACCTCAGTGTTATACTCGTGAAAAGTTCGATTTAATTATTTAAAAGCAGTTTGGCCTGGTTAGCAAAACGCAGATGGCAACGGCTCGATTTCGGTCGGATGTATTTCGGATTGTTCATGGCAAGGTTATGGGATATAATGACTAATTATATTGTGCGGTCGGCAATTGGGGTTGAATCTAGAATATATGGTGGTCGCCCTGCACATTCGGGGTATATAGTTAGCGACTTAGTAAGTGGCGATGAGGTGTTGGTTCAGGGATTTCAGGGCATTTTTGATTCAGGGAGCCCGTATATTGCAGAATCCCGCCCCGTGTTCACCGGACCATCTTAGCCGGTAATGTTTCGAGTTCCTGCAGATGTCGAGATTCCCAGGGTTCCGTGGCATCCGCGTTTAGGAGTATTCCAGAAATGGGTCACGGTGGTTGGTTGATTTCCAGTATAGCTTCGAATATTAACCTGCTTGAAAGCGGTTTCCCCGGCCGGCGAAATAGTTTGAGCAGTTTTGTGGCGAAGCAGATTTCCGGCATAGTTTTGAGAAATAGTTTCGCCGCTAGCTTCGGTTTTTCTCATAGCAGTTTTACAACCATTTATGCAGTGCTCATAATGAGTAAGCAGCCCGACAACCCAACATTTAAACTTTATAGTACTCAGGCACATTTGGCTCACGGTTTTACATTTAAAATAATTTTTGGTCGCGAGTGTTAAGCGAGAAAGACCTTTCCGAGGATCCTCGATCCTAGACGGCGTGTTGTGATTATATATAAGATAAGGTACAGTAAAATAGTAAAAGTTAAAATGTGGCATTTTGTATGTGTAAATATCGTTTATAAATATGCATGCATGGTTTGAGAAAAAGCAGGTTACTATGAGTATGTTTGATTGATTAAGTATCTTATGTTGAGAGGACGGAGGTCCTTTATGATTAATAGTTAGTTTTTTGGAAAATGTTAAGTGTATTTGTTTATACTCTGAATGATTTTGTATTTTGGGCTTGTGACCACCCAGGTACACTCGTTATCTTTGTGGGATTTTCGCTAAATCTAAGGTGTGATTTTGATAGAAAAGTAGAAAATTTTATAACCCACGTTTTCCAAATACGATTTAATGGTTTTAGGCTTAACTTCATATTAACGTCGGTCGGCGAGCTTGGCTGGGAGGTTCTTGTGGAGTTCTTAGGCGAATTCTGTCATTTAGGAAGGGGTTTGTGAGGATCATCTCACTTTAGACATGCGTATCTTATGAAAAATATAACATTTACATATGTATCCATTTCTCATATCTACTTTTTCATAACATGTTTTAATTTCTTATCGTATTTAAGCTATACTTTTCGTGTCATCTTAAACGTTTACTTCTTGTTTTTATGCTTAGTATACTATCGTCACATAAGCGGTGTTATGTTTTTAAATATCGTATCGTATATTATATAAATCTCATTTGCGTATACTTTTCATTTTCTTTTATGTTTCATGTCTACATAAACCTTAGAAGTGAATCTGAGGAAAAAGAACTATATGTACTCGAAAGTCTTATCCGCATGCAAGGCAGTGATTTCTATGCGTATGACCCTAGCAGGCGGTATAATGATCGAAACGGGATCTATGTCATGAACTTGAATGGGGTCTCGATATCTATAACCTATATGTTGTAACATTGTATCCCTATGAAATAATATCATCCCTATCCAGCTACCGTCATAGCAAACAATCAATTTATTATATTTTCTTAACAATCTTTTGGAAATTATCAAAAAAGATATCTTATAATGTGAATCTTGTGATATATTATCTTATGAGATGTCATTATCAAATAATCTTTACAAGCATTCTTATACTTTTTCATATAACAAAATTATCATTATTATATTCTCTTTGCTTTCATAACACATGTTATCATAATCCTTCTTTACGATCATTATTTCGTATAAATAATTTATAGCTTTTATACAATTTCAATTTCAATAACCAATTACGCTAAACAATTGAGAAGGTTCCAAGTCCATTAGATTACAATTTTGACCACATACTTGAGTTGTTGAAAGTGATCTTCTAACTCAATATACCCCTATGTCTTAAGTTTCTTATGGTTGACATCATATCATTTATTTTAATTTGGGAGAT
This sequence comes from Tetrastigma voinierianum, assembly GCA_016808115.1. Classification (NCBI taxonomy): domain Eukaryota; kingdom Viridiplantae; phylum Streptophyta; class Magnoliopsida; order Vitales; family Vitaceae; genus Tetrastigma; species Tetrastigma voinierianum. The sequence goes on along the minus strand of JAEQBH010000651.1, from coordinate 14,947 downwards.
ATGGTCTAAACATTCCCGAATTGCTCTGAACTGATTTCCGGGGAACATAATGGGTGTGTCCTATATTTGAAAATTTATGTGAATGTTAGAATGTTGACTATGGTATTTCTTCATGAAAGTTGTTCTTCCAAATGTCTGTAGTATGTACAAAGATTTGAATCACCTCATTTGGACCAATATACTTTCAGAGTTATGATTTAAACAGCGGAATTACTCCCATTCGAGAAGCGTATGAGGCAGATTTAAGGACATAATTATTCATACTTTGAATTTTAGGTCTAGTGAGTCCAAATTTGGATACAACGATTTCAAGGAGATTTGTTCTCCTATAAGTCTAATTTACATAGAAATTTGAATAACTCAATTTAGATGGGTGATTTCAACATGACCTAAATACAGCGTTAGAAACCACTTTGTGTCGAGAACTAAGCCCGAAATTGGCCAAATAGGCTTAGCTGGCCCAATTTTGCAGGTCAATGGGGTCTAAATTTGGATACATATTTAATGGAGATTTGTTCTCTAGAGTTTAGTTTATCCAAAACTTTGAATCGCTCAATTTGGATGAGTGATGGATTTGAGTTATCATTAAAAGCAACGTGGGTTTAAAAAAAAAAAAGCGAGAAGATTGACATCTCCTAGAACCCAACATTTTCTCTATACAAATTTTTCCTCTATTGAGGACCCCAACCAAACCATATAACACATTTATAAGTTAGAGTTTTTCCTAACCTACATATAGACAAATAATGTGGTTGGAAAAATTCCTAACCCAAACATGAATTCCATACATGTTCTAAACAATTCAGACCCGAAGTATTACGCTACAAAAGTTCGAACATTCCATACCTTTGCTTTTCTTTTCTCCTTCCTTCTTCCTTCTTCTCTTCTCTTCTCTTATTCTTCTTCTTCTTCTCTTATTCTTCTTCTTTTCCTTCTCTTCTCTTCTCCCACCGTATTTGCCCTATTCTTCAAATGCCAAATGAGATATTTCTAAGGCCATGTTTGGCCTTATCCTATTTTTGAGTCAATTTCCTTCTTCTTGTCCTTTGGTCCTTCAACTCCATTTTATTTGCAAATATAACTTATTCTCATCTCTATATTAGCCTATAATCTTCTTATCATATGGCCTTTGGGTCCTGGATTGGTAAATTACCAATTTACCCTTGACTCTTGAATTAATTAGAATTTTGCTTATTTGTTTTAGCATTATTTTATTAGGAAAAAATGATTTTACTTTTATTATACCATAAACATGTTATAACAACGTAGGGTATAATTTGGGGTGTTCTGACTCTCCCTCCTTAAAAGAATTTAGTCCACAAAATTCATACGAATCGAAGGATTAACGATCTTGTCGCTCTCATAGTTGCTTCTAGCTCCCAGTAACTTCTTCCTACCATGGTGTTTCAACCTTTCACTAAATGTACTTGTATTCACACTTGATGCTTCACCTCTTGAACGAGAATAGCCTTTAGCTTTCCTCATCATATGAAAAATGCGCATGTACTTATTCTTCCTTCCACTAGTAGTATGTGCGACCATCGTGCGGTATCTCAGAAGCATCGAACACATGAAACACATCGGTGCCATTTGGCGACTCGGGAGAGTGCCAATTGATAAACCATTAGACTGATCGTTCTAGAATCTCATATGGCCCTATGAATCTCAAATTCAACTTGTCTTTCTAACCAAACCGTAGAATTTTCCTCCACAGCAATACCTTTAAGAAGACCTTGTCTCCCACTTCATATTCAATATCTCTCCTCTTTAGATCGACATATGACTTTTGTCGGTCACTAGCCGCCTTTAACCTTTGCCGGATAACTTGTACTTTCTCTTATGTATCTTTAACTATGTCTGGAACAATCACCTTATGCTCATTCAACTTTGTCCAACACACCGGGGTTCTACATCTCCGACCATATAATTCGTATAGTGTCGTGCCAATACTTGCTTAATAACTATTGTTAAAGGCAAATTCCATAAATGGAATATACCTACCCTAACTTCCAGGAAATTCCATGACACAACCTTGAAGCATGTCTTCGAGCACTTGTATCAATCTCTCTGACTGTCCATCTGTCTGTGGATGGAATGTTGTACTGATATTCAGCCAAGTATCCAAGGCTAACTATAATTCATTCCAGAATCTCGATGTAAAACACGGATCTCTATCCGACACAATAGATAACGGTATACCATGCAATCGTACAATCTCTTTCACATATAGCTCAGCTAGTCGATCCATAGAATAGTCCATCCTGATCGGTATAAAATGGGCGACTTTGTGAGCTTATCAACAATCCGCAGAGACGAGTCATGTTTTACTTGTTGTGTGAGAGATGGCTTAGGCACAAAATCTGTGGTAATGTTATCCATTTCATTGAGGAATTGGAAGGGGATTCAACAATCCTGTTGGAACTAGGTGTTGACTTTGACGGCGACATGTCAAACGCGGACACGTACTCAAATCACATCTCTTTCGTCCCTTTCCACCAATAGTGTTGTTTCAAATCTAGTTCATCTTATTACCTCAGATGCATGGTAAGCAAGTATTATGAGCTTGAATAACAACTTTTCTTTAGCTCTTTATCATCGCTGCATGTCTGATGGAAATATAAACACCAACTTTTTATAAAAAAATATGTTTATCACCTTCTCGACCATCATGCACTTTTTTTTGTAACTCTGCATCATTTTTAACATTACTTATCATCATTTGCTTTAAAATTGGTTGCACTATTAATTGAGCTAATAAAGCTCCATCATCTGCTAATCTCCATTCACTATGTTGAAGTGACATTGCTGCCATTGTCTTTCTTCTTAAGGCATATGTTACCACATTAGCTTTTCTGGGGTGGTAATCTAGTATACAATCATAATCTTTGAATAACTCTAACCACCTCCGCTGTCTCAAATTTAATTCTTTCTGAGTTAACAAATACTTGAGACTCTTATGATCATGTAAATTCTACACTTTTCCCCATATAAATATTGTCGCCATATTTTCAAAGCAAACACCTACGCGTGACTCTAGGTCATGGAGTAGGATAATTTTGTTCATGTGGCTAGCACTTTGAATGCATAAGCCACTACTTTCCGTCTTGCATTAACACACATCTCAAACTAATGCATGAAGCATCATTGCATAAGGTGTACTCTTTTCCCAAGGTAGGTTGCATCAATACTGGTGCTTCAAGCAACATTTCTTTCAACTGCTCAAAACTATTCTGACATTTATTTGACCACTCAAACTTTACTCCTTTCCTAAGTAATTTGGTGAGCGGAGAAGCTATGACAGAAAATCTTTTCACAAATCTTCTATAATATTCTACTAGGCCCCGAGAAACTCCTACGCCTCGATTCTGGTCGAGCGGTTTCAATTTACATGACCTCAATTTTATAGAGATTGACTCTTATTCCCTCAACTGACACAATATGACCTAGGAAGGAAACTTCCTTTGGCAAAGAAGTCACGCTTCTTTGAGTTTACCATATAGCCTGCTTTTCTCTTAACGTTTCCAAGACTATTCTCAAATGTTATTCATGTTATTGTGCATCCTTAGAATACACCAGGATGTCATCGATAAAAACTACAACGAATTGATCCACATAAGGTAGAAATACCCTATTCATTAAATCCATAAATGATGCCGGTGCATTAGTCAACCCAAATGGCATTACCAAAAACTCATAATGGCCGTATCGAGTTCTAAATGTAGTCTTTGGCACATCGACATCTTTCACTCTTAACTGATAATACCCCGATCGCAGGTCTATCTTATAAAAGACACTCGCTCCCTTTAACTAATCAAGAAGATCTTCGATTCTCAGCAATGGGTACTTGTTTTTCACTGTCACCTTGTTGATTTGAAAATAATCAATGCACATCCGTAGAGTGTCTTCTTTCTTTTTCACGAATAAAACAGGTGCACCCCAGGGGACACACAGGATCAGATAAATCCTTTATCCAAAAGCTCTTGTAATTGACTATTTAACTATTTCAGTTTCGTTGGAGGCCATCTGTCTGATGCCACTAGACATAGGGAGTTGTTAATGATGCAAATCTCTATATCGTCCACCTCCATCTCAAGGGGAATACCTAGTAACTCTTCAGGGAATACATCTGGAAATTCCCTTACTAATGGAATCTTTTCCACATCAACTTGACCTCTCTTAGAGTCAAGTATCAAGGCCACAAATGTCTCACAGCCTTTCCTCATAAATCTCCTAGCTTGCATAGCGGAGATCACATTAGATATTACACTTGATCCAATGCCTTGTACTATCACCTCGATCAGTAAGAGCATCAACACTGCGTCTTTTGATGACCATAATCATGATAGCTTCGGTGCTTAGAGAACCAATCCATTCCGAATAGTCAGCTCTCGAATGGTAAGGTTATCAAATCAGCAAGAAACTTTCTTGCTTATATAAAAATGGGGCAATTTATGTATATGCCTATCCTTATTTATCTTTTGTGCCACTAATGGTGGTCACTTACTGTCATATGCTAATTGTTCCCTTTCTTTGTTATCTTATCAAATATATTCAATGCATACCTCTGAATGAGTGAATCTAAGATGAATCAATGCATGTATCTCAATCTCATAAAGAAAATATGCATTTATAACCTCGAGGCATCGATCTCGAGGCCCTTATAGCATATGTTGCCGTGTCGATCTTGTAGGTATAGGATGATCCAACATCTCAAGGCTTGTGCCTCCATCCTCTATGGTGAATCGGGCCACCTGTTATGCCTCGATCTCTCGTTGAAGGTAGGCCGCAGCTAATCTTCTTTTCCAGCATGTGACTTATTATCATGAATCCTAGGACATTGTGCTTTCAAATGATAAGTACTTCCACACCGGAAGCACCCTCTTGTCAATAATCTGTACACACACAAATGCCTTTTATGGCAATGAGGGCATTCTAGAATTTCTCCTTGTCCAAGCTGAGCTTCCTCTTTGTCTTAGGTGCTACATTGGACCACTGCCATCTCTTGCTCTATTGGCGGAACTATGATACAGTTGTTTAGAGACTCCCTAGCTCTTTTCCCTGTGGAGGACGAAGCTCCTCCAAAAAACTTCTTTTGAGATTTTCTTTGCTGCTCATTTCTAGTCTCTCTACTTTCATTGCAGCTTGGACCAACTGATAGAAATGTACTTATTGGAGAGAAGTCATAGGTGCCAAACACCTCTTGATGGAATCATGCAGTCCATCCTCAAATTGCCTACACTGAAATGCCTCAATGAGGACCAACTCCGGTGCATAATTGCTGAGACGACTGAATTCTTTCTCATATTTAGCCAATGACAAGTTCCTTTGCTTCAAATTCAGGAACTATTTCCACTTGGAATCCCTATACATCTCGGTAACGTACTTTGCCCTGAACTCTTGGACCAAGAACTCCCAAGTCATGGGATTTGGAATCCTTGGACTTCTCGACGCTAGTTTCCACCAATCATATGTCTCACTCTGCAACAGTGAGACCGCACATGATGTTCTTTGATCGGGGAGGGCATCTTCCTCATTCTTGTAACTTTTAACAGTGCAGCTATCGGACTCTTCGTATTTGTCCCGTAGATTCCTTAGCTAGATGTCTTCTTACCATGTCACCTTGAAGCTTTTGGGCTGTTAATCTTTCTAATAAGGTCATATCTACGAGATATCCTCGATAACTCTTCATTTGGCTCGCCGTAACTAGGCTTTCCAGACACTCAAACTGTAGGTCACTTACCACTAAATCGTGATCAACCTGAACCCAGTTGTCGCGAGGGTGTCACTTTTTTTTTTTCCTGTTTACTATAAACTTATAAACTTTAAGCTTATTCATTCATATAATGTTAAACATTTAAGTTGTATTATATTCGTATCAAATGGATTAATATGTAAAATATATATAAGCTCCATACATGGAAGTGTTCAACATTTACAATATTTACATTACTACAAAAGAAAAATAAAAATATATACAATATACCAAATTGTCTTCCAAATGGGCACCTAGTGATGTTGACTTTAATCGCAATGACTGTTCGTTTCAGTTTCCTTTATAATCTTTATAATGATGTAATACATGTGCTGTTTAGCTTAGTAAATATTATCAGATCACCCACATAAGGACTCATCTCAAATTTAGACACATGCATATATCTTTATGACAAAATATAACATTTACATATACTTATCCATTTCATATATCATTTTTTCATGGTTATGTTTAATTTCTTACTGAGATTTTTATATACTTTTCAGGTCATCTTAAACTTTACTTGCTCTTGTAACCCGTATACCATTTGTCACATAAAGGGCATATGCTTCCTATGCTATGTCATATATTATATACATCTCATTTATGATACTTATTATCGCTTTTATGTTTCATGCATGCATAAATCTTAGAAGTGGATACTGAAAGAATCTAGATTCACCAAAGATATTATCACCGTATTTGTATTAAATTATCTCTATCTCACACCCAATGGGGCCGCTATAATGATCCAAATGGGATCTATGTCATCGACCCAAACATGGCCTCGATATCTATAAACTGTATTATGTAGCAACTGTATCCCTATAGGCATGTCTATGTATCCAATCATCTTGTCATAAGCAAAACAATCGCTGATATGTTTTTTTAACAATCTTTTAGGTATCGTAAAGATATCTCATATACATGAATAACTATTGATATCATGTGTACTTATGAGTTATTCATTGACAACAATCTTTACAAGCATTTAATCTGTGACTTTTCATATATAACAAAATTATACGTGTATTCTCTTTAGCTTATAACACATATTATCATGATCAACTTTACTATGACGCATTATTTCATATAATAATACATTATATAGCCTTTATAATAATTTCAATTTCCACAACCACCCTCGCCAACAGCTCGGCGTAGCTCCTGTGGTTCATTTTCTGATCAATTTTTTGACTTATCAACGGATTACAAAGAGTGATTCTAACTCAATATACCCTATGTCTAAAGTTTCTTATGGTTCGTACATCATGTCATTTGACTTTTTAATTTGGGGGAGATATGGTTCAAACATTCGACTGCTCCCGGGATGTTTCTCTGCAGCATCAGACCGAATTGTGTCCTATTTGAAAATTTATGTGAATGTTAGAGACATAATTTGACCATAAATTCTTATGAAAGTTGTTCTTCTAGATGTCTAGTTTGTACAAAAAATTGAATCACTCATTTAGGTTTGCACATGGGTTTTGACCCAAAGATCTCCACGTAGAAGGTCAAACGATCAAACAAAAGAGCCCAAGTATCCTAACATGACCATGGATCCGAGCCTAAATTCCAGCCACCACGCCTCTAGCCACCGACATCTTGAAGAGATGGTCGGTCGGGCACTCCCAGCCTAATTCCTTGACAATTGAAGAACATATCCTTCCGCAAACCACGTACGAAACCTCCCTCTAAGATGATCAACCAATCTTAGAGGCAGAAGACTCGGACATCTTAGTTACCCAAAGGAAAAATGGTTGAAGCACAAGAGACGCGCTAGCCTCCCTTCCATTTCGGAAACCAATCACCTACTTCCCATGGAAAGAGGTTCAACATCCTTCTTCATAAATAAGGGAGGTAACGCTAAGAAAAAGGTATGGAAAATATACGTCTATAGAATTGACTTTGAGAATGCTCCCAATCTCCTTAACTAACTTAAGCATCGGAGAGCCGATCGGCACACCACTGCCAATCCCTTGTTTTTTTTGCAGGTTCTTGCTGTTAGGTTCATGCCCCGACGATCCAAGCTGACTCGGTGAATCCCAGAGACAAACACCAGGCCAACTGTGTAACACCTCATAAAAAGCCTTACTGGCAACGTGCGAGACTTCATTGACTATCAAGCGATCCCTCGCTCCTGGAGGAATCGATAGTTCCTACTCATTCATCCAGCCTACGTGATCTAAGGTCGCGAGTGGCCAGCAATCCAACAAATCGTTCTCTCGGCATCACTCCTTCACTGGCGCCGGCGATATTATAATAGCAGAGGAATAGGCCGGGACAGATGGCTGAATTGCAGAGTCGTGCTGACCATCTGCAACAAGAGAATGATCGCCTGTGGGCTCGTTTGAAGGTAACCCAATCAAAATGCACAGAGAGAGAGCAACCAATTTAACCCGCATTAAACAAAATAGCGCGCGGTTTTATCCATGGATGATATAATACAGCAAATGGATTTCACTTGTGCCGTATTCTCTCTAGTAGCTCCTCACCTCTGCATTTTCCGACCTCCAAAACACCGTGGGCGGCCTGGTGTCATGAAGAGGCCCCTGTTTGTTTTTAACACCCGTCGGGCAAGAATGCTTCACCAAATGCGTGCGAGAACTTTAGCAGAGAGATTTCACAAATGAACGACGCCCTCGAAAAACACACGCCGCTGTTATGGCAGAAGGGCGAAGACCACTACCCGTCGAGTATCCCACCTCTTGAGCTGGAACTTAGCCTCAGATACGCATGTACCCACTAACGCTCGGGGACCGAAGATATGTTGTCCTCCTGGGGCCAGTTAACACATCTTAAGTTGCCGCCATGTGGCTTTATCATACCGTCATTTGCCTGCGTATGATGGCTCATCCGACCGTATGACCACATGCTGCACGAACCGCATTATACCAACGTGAGACTCAACGCCTATTATGCAAAGTGTTCAACACCTGGAAGGGTTCGCTCTCAATGGTTCAACAAATTTCGCTGAAGACGATCAACACAATAGGTTATGGTGAACATTTGTTCCCCCAAGATTCGTGCTCAATCTGACATGAAATGATCGCTTCTACAAACCCATTTCAAACTGAAGATGAGTCCATCCATGATTTCATTGCTGAGATTCGGGGGTCATCCAACAAATTAAATCAGCGACAAAGTGGATGCGCTCTCCAAAACTTTCGAGGTTTCTTTGTGCCGAGCACAATCGCTCTTCCACTCATCATCCCCAACCGCTCTACCACAAATGGAAAACAATTATATAGACAGTGGATAGGTATCTCAACATTGAATATAATACATCCACCGCCTCCCAGATCACATGATCACTACCAAAGCTACAAGCCTTACACAGGTGTCAGGCCAGTCCCAAGTGTATACAACCAGAAACGCTCCCGAGATGAATCATAAAGAAAGAGGGAACCTCCGTAGCTTTACCCTTCGAATATCTCTACGATGTGCTCTTCCTTCCGATTAGGACTCATCCACTTTAGCATGGCCCACACCCATTTGGGCCAACTCTGACAACACAACCGGGCCTTTGAGGTGTGACTACCACAAAATCACTGCACAGACCAACTAATGTCGGGGCCTTAAGTTTATGGTGGAAGTCATCAGTACCGCCACCTAAGAAAATAGTATGATCCGAGAAGGTTTCGCGTACGAGCACCCCCGCCCCGCCAAAGAATAATCAATCAGCAGAGCCCCACTGCACCTCTCGCCCACCATCAACTATATACCTGGCGCCCGACGGACGATCAATACGCCTAAGCGCCTAAGAAGAGCAGCGCCAGCAGCCAATGCCCGGGACTCCGATAACACAACCACGCTTTAGCCAACAGCTGCATCGTACCGTACCGATCGACGACCCCATATCCTTTCCTCCCATTAACTCGGCCCAGTGGTCATTGTTCACACCATGATGTACCATTTCTACTTTTGTGTATCAATGATTTCGATGTGCATGTGGTATTGGTTGATCCTCGTGAGTGCGATTGGATTCATTGCAACCGCCCGTATTCGTGACGCATGAACATCTTCCTGATATAAGGAGTTCTGGTCAACAATCCCAATCCCAAACAACAATAACGAAGGGACAACAGTGATAATGACCCCAGAGCAGGAAGTGTGTGGTCCAAGAGGTTCATTTTCATTGTTGAAGACCAAATCTGTGATAAACGCCATTGCTCGGCCGAGCATGGCTACATAATGAAAGCCGACGCCTACCTACCACCGTCGATCATTTATCTAATTAAATATTGGCAGCCGACTGAGTGCCGTGACGGCAACCCAAGCAGCTGCTACCGGGCTTGTCGGGCAGACAGATGAGAGAACCAAGCCCCGCTAACTATACCCCTGATACAGTCTCGAATAGCAACTACAGATCGTCCAGCGCAAGCAAAGATGTTGATGAACAACGCCGAATCCCCAGAATCGGAAGGTCTTCGCCGAGCCGATAAATCCACCCTACTAGTTCCCTCTTATCCTTACGTAAAAGATAAATATATGTGTTCGCCCATATTATGGTTGCACCATTAACAATTGATACGGTCGTATATTAAAACCCGTCAATCTTTCAACCCATCGTTTACTTCGCCAGCTCAACGGGCCGAACAGCGCCCACCGACTAATATCGTTATTCAGCGTGGCGGATAAACTTCGCAGCGTGGTTTATCGTGAGAATGAAAAGGCAATTGAATACATTAATGGTGGTATCCCCAAAAAGTAAAAATGGAGAGTGTAAAGGGATCATAGCGATCTCGCAATCGAGGCATGCCCGTAAGATAATTTTTACTTTATAGACCAGATCGTTGATGTGTCAAACCGTGCATGGATGTTGTTACTGACTTCCTGATACTCTGCAACCCATGCATCCTCCAGATGAGAAGACAAACAACAACCCTACACGCTGCTCGCTACAACGTAATGCCTTTTGGCTTAAAAATGCTGGGCAACTTATCATAGCCCCCAGAACTAAAATATTCAGCCCAAGAACAGTCGGAAAAGCCTAGCCCTAGCAGCATCGGGCCAACGACCACCATGCATATCCTCAAATGCACAACATTAAAATCACAACCAGTTAGTATATTAAAAACCCGACACCTTGCACCCTTTACATAGAGGTTACAAACCAAGGAGAAACCTGGGTACCATTAAATACGCACACCAAGTAGTATACTCCCGGAAACGTGTGCACTGGAACATGTGCCACAATGGTCCATTGTTCTCATTATAGAGCTGGGCAAAAAACACAGTATTTTTCCAACCGGGGAAGAACGAACTCCCTAGATGGAAAAAGGGGGGCATTGTGGTTACCATGGGTTTTGACCTAGCATCTCCACATAGAAGGCCCAAATGGATCAAAGCCCAAAAGAGGCCCAAGCATCCTTATATGAACATGGATCGGGGCCTAAATTCCAGCCTGTGGGCATCTACGCCCTCCTCCAACCGGCTGCCATCTTTAAAGAGATGGTCGGCCAATAATTTCCCGGTTGATTCCTTGACAATTGAAGAACATATCTTCTCCGTGAAACCATTTTGACGAAATTACCCCCCTAAGATGATCTCAAACTAATCTTAGAGGTGCGAAGGATCTGACATCTTGCTACCAAAAGGAAAACGGTCAAGCACAGAAATGCGCAATTTTCCTTCCGCTTGGAAACTAATCATCACTTCCCATGGAAAAGTGGATCAACATCCTTCTTCATAACAGCTTGAAGAACGCCAACAAAAAAGTGGTGCTGAAATATACTCTCATAGAATTGGATCGTGAGAACGCTCTCAATCTCCTTAATCACCCTACACGAGAGACGCCGCACATCACCATCGTCCCTTGTTTCGTTTTGCGTGCCTGCCGTTAGGTTCATGCCCCGGGTTTCCATCCATGGACTCAGAATCCAGAGACAATAATTTGACCAATATACCAAAAGCTTACGATTTAAAACAACCTAATTACTTGGGTCAGTGGGTCGCTATGAGACGTATTTCATGGATGTAATTGTTCCCTTACTTTAATTTAGTCTCTAAGTAATTCAAGAGGTCAAAATTTGATACACTTCTTATTTCATAGATTTGTTTTCCCTGTGTTCGGGCTCAGAAATTTGAATAACTCACTCTTGATGAGAGAAACTCAACTTATGGCCTAAATACCAAAACTGTTCGAAACCCAGCTTAGGTCGAATCCAACTTAATTAACTTTAAATGGAGTCACTTTGACGAATTTTCTGGGTCCAATGGAGTCTAAATTTGGATACACTTATTTCATGGAGATTTGTTCTCCTAGAAGTTTAGTTTATCAGAAATTTGAATCACTCAATTTGGGATGGAGCGAAGGCCAAGCTATGTTAAACAAAACATGGTTTAAAAAAGTGGCAAAGATTCCTAAAACCCAATACCATTTTCTCTATACAAGCCTCCATTGAGGACCCTAACCAAACCAAACAACCATATAACACCTTTATAAGGTAGTTTCTTTTCCCTGTACTTCACATATAGACAAAGAATTTGGTTGGAAAAATTCCTAACCCAAACATGAATTCCATACATATTCTAAACAATTTCAACCAAGTATTCCATACAAGTCCAAACATTCCATACCTTTGCTTTTCTTTTCTCCTTCCTTCTTCCTTCTTCTCTTCTCTTCTTCTTCTCCTTCTCTTCTCCCACCGTGACATTTGTTCTAGCCTTCAAATGCTAAATGAGATATTTCTAAGGGGCCATGTTTGGTCTATCCTGTATTTTTTGTTTCAATTTCTCCTTTTTCCTTTTCGGTCCCTTCAACCCCATTTTATTTGCAAATATAACTTATTCTTATCTCTTAGTAATAGCTTCATAATCTTCTTATCATATGACCTTGTCCCCGGATTGGTAAATTACCACTTACCTCTTGACTTGAATTTCAATTCAATTTTTTGCTTATTTTATTTTTAGTATTATTTTATTCCGAAAATATGCTTTACTTATTATACCCTAAACATGTTACAAACTCACAGCGTGATAATTTAAGTGCTACATATAATTTACGCCTAGCTCTAATGTAAAATGAACTTACAGAGGATGATGAAGTTGAAAGTAATGATTCTGAGGGTGATGTTGCTGGTAGAAGTAATGAGGATGATGATGCGGACAGTGGATGACAACCTTTTGATGTCTAATTATGAAGAGGTCCCTATTGAAAGAAAACATCCAGCTCGTTTCAATATAGAAGACCAAAGACCTTACTTTAGCTTGGGAATGACATTTGCCATGCCTAAAGCTGAATCATCACAAAGTATTGTATTTCAGTGGGAGTAGCGTTGAAGTTTGTAAAAAAAATGAAAGAAAGAAAATAAGGGTAAAGTATCAAGACCAATGCCCTTTTGTCTTATTGGTGTCAAAAGACAATTATAGCCTTGGACTAGTTGTAAAAACTTTAGTTCCAGACCATATTATGGGGCTTTTACAACTGAATATTATGAGTTGGAAGCTTATGGTGATGAGCTGTTGAGAAGCAATCCAGGATCCACAGTGAAGGTGGAGGTGTGTAAGGATGAACTTTCAAAGGGCAAGAGAGTTTTTAAGAGAATTTTTGTTTGTTTAGATGCTTGTAAAAAAGGCTAGAAGGCAGGTTGTAGGCCTATCATAGGCTTGAATGGATGTTTTTTGAAGACCAAGTTCAAGGGTGAATTTTGGTTGCTTTAGGAAGAGATGAGATTGAACAAAATTTGCCTATAGCATGGGGTTGTGTGAAAAGTGAAACAAAATTGAACTGGGTTTGGTTTCTAACATTATTGAAAGGAGAGCTGGAATTAAGATATGAGAGTCAATTTACTTTCATATCAAATATGCAAAATGTGTGACACTAAATTGTTTTTTCATTTATTTATCCTTATGTATGAAGAGTCTAAGTTATTTATATGTTCTTTGTTGCATTGGAATGTATGGATTAGTAAATGTTGTCGTTGATGTTCTTCCCTAAGGCCAAGTATAAAATGAGTAAATTTACATATTTGCAATTGGTCCAAGATGTGAAGTAGGGGGAGAGCTAAAAAGGCAATTATGAAAGTTAGCTTGGTCTACCTTTGAAGAAGAATTTACATACAAGATGAGACAGCTTGGAGAGGTGAGTTTAAATGCTACAAATGATTTGATGAACTACCCACCTCACATATGGGTAAGAGCCTACTTTAATGGTAGATGTAAATCAAGGGTCGTGGATAACAATATGGTGGAAAGCTTCAATGATTGGATCCTAGAGGCTAAATATATGCCAAATAGAACAATGCTTGAGTTTGTAAAGAAAAAACCTATGAATAAGCTAGACATGAAAGGTCCATTATGTGAAAAGTTGATCGATTCTTTTAGTCCTGCCTGTAATGAAATATTTCATATCAACAAAGAGATAGTAGTGGGGTGTGAAGTGTTATTCAATGGAGATACAGAATATTAGATTTAAGAAGGTGATGACACACACACACACCGTATGTTTGGAAAAGAACACATGGGCATGGGATGTTTCAGGTATTCCATGCCAACATGCTATATGTGCTTTGGTGCATAATAAACAAGAGTCAATGGACCACATTTCCAGTTTCTATCATATTGACATATAGAGCTACTTATCAGTTTAAGATAATGTCATTGAGAAAGCGAGTTCTCACAAAAATGGATCGTTATCTCCCGATTGGAAAGGCCACCTCTGTGGAAAGAATAGAGGAAGACCAAGAATAAAAGAGAATGAGAGAAAATGAATAAAGACCTAAACACATTGGCATAAAACTTACTAGAAGAAAAGGGATCTAAAGTGCATGCTCCATCTATGACAACGGGGCCTTGACAAAATTTGCTTAAAGATTTGTTCAACTTATCTCTTATTTCTTTGAATTGATTTTTAATTCATATTGTTCATTGTTAGATGTCTTTTATTATTTCAAAGGTAGAAAGAACATAGTAGCAGTATCTCATAGATCCATTTCGAGCTCGATCGACGAAACGATCTCAGTGCCCTCTTAATTGCCTTTTCATTTAAGTCGAGAACACGCCCTTGCTCATCTCCTTACTTTTTGCCTCTACCACGACCCTTACTAATGCCCCTCCTCTTGTACCATGGCTAACTCCTACACATGCACCTAGGCTTGCAAAATCAAGTTTTAGGCCTGCAAAACTTCAGACATATGCAACAACAAAATTAAGTTCAAGAGGCCAATCCAATCAATCTTGTAGTGGTGTTGG